>CM050889.1:94635625-95936250 GCA_027725995.1 Rhynchospora tenuis
GAGCCTTAGGTTCCTCAGGGTTGTCTGTTCCAAGGAAGTATACGAACATTACATTACCAATGCAAAAAAAAAAAACAAATAAAATAAAAGAACAAACAAACAAACAAACATATGTATAGCAAATCTGTTATGCATATGTATGCCACTATGATAGCACTTTATGTATGCCACTTAAAAGGTTCTTCACCCCTCCCAGCTTTACTGTGCTTGCTTGTGTACAAAAATACAAAAAATTTAACAAAGAACATACATTCAAGAGCACCAACAACACCCATTAAACATTTGCCAGAGAACATCCGATCAAACACTGAAATATTGCTCAGTAAGACTGCAAAATCAACCAGAGAAATTCATCATGTTATTAAGTGAAACACAGTATATACACCAGCTACTGTTTTCCAAGAGGTGTTCTGACGTTATACAAAATTAAACAGCACCAAGAAAGAAAGACTATAAATTGGAATTAGTTAAACATAAGAGAAAAATACTCACTAATACCCCGGACCAATCCATAAATCAAGTGGAGACCATGAATGTTCTTTGAGTCTTCACAAATTTTAAATAGACCCATCAGCTTAGGGAAAAAGTCATTCTGCACAAAATTTTTACTAATAAATAACATATAATACAACTTCCTAATAAAAAAGGAAGAAAATATTTAGAAGAGGAAAGATACAGTCTACAAAGAAAACAGAAAAGTGGGAAATCAAACATACATCTTGTGCTAGTAATTCAGCTATGCGCATTTGATCCGAAAATTTGGACTCTGAAATTTTCTGAAAATTTATAATGAGCAAAAAACACAGTTCATGCCTAGTGATCCACAGAGTTATCATAAAAGGTTTACATTGAAAAAAAAAAAAAAAATCATTGCTTTCGGGGGTGTATGTGGGTGAGAATGATCCCAGTTGTGAATTCTGAATTTTAACCCTGCATGGGTGCTAGTCAAATTGAATCAAAATCAAGATAACACTTTGGATATCTGGATTAGTTAATTTGAAGTAGTTATCCTGTAAATTGGTTAAAACTGTTCATTGGCCCAACTGGCTATCTGTGCTTAGCCTCAGTAGTAACACTTATTCATGCAGATGCAGTATACCATATAGTTGTATTTACTACAACCAGAAAAGAAGTATCATAATTCATAAATAACATGAAAGAAAGAGAAGACAAATAGCATAAAGAATAATCTCAGGAAAATTACTAACAAACCTTCAAAAGTAGAGGAAGACTGGATAGATCAACAGATGGAAGCTCCCTCAGGTCGCTACTCCCAGGATAAAGTGGACCCTCTGGAGAAGTCGTATCTACAACTTATCCAAAACCACATCAAAATTTTATTAAATGAAGGGATCAGGGGTCATTCTTTTTTAAAGTACCATTCGATTACAAAATTCCAAAAGGCTCAAGAGTCCACAACACAACAGGGAAACAGAACGAACTGCATGGCTTCTCCAATTTTCTTCACTTTTGTTTTGACAGAACTTAATTACAAGGTGGCATCAATCTCAATTAACCTCTTTAAATTCAATCAAACAATAAATATAGTTCTAACAGCTAAGAAATAATCTCGAAAGATTTCTTTTGTGTTCAGTATAAGTTGTGTACAGCACCAGAAATTTTTCTGTGGTACGATATATGCATATTGAGAAATACCTCCATGATGATTCAAATGCCAATCTCTCTGCATACGACCAATTATACCCCTGCAAGACAAAAGTGGTGTATAACATTTCAAAACAATTTCATGTGAAACAACAAGTAATGAGAAAATTGCAGAAGTCCCTACTAACCTCTGAATGGATACAGAGGAACACACAATTGAATAATTAATTGAATAAATGAATATAATTTAAATGAAACAACAAAAGTGAATAAGAGAATTTTGAGGAGAAGGCAAAATAGATGGATATTCTTAATAATAAGACTAATATTGCAACAGCAGAAACATGAGCACTGGCAAAAGAAGTACCATATATAAGAACAACTAATTTCGTTATGGAAGATCAATAAGTAATCAGCACGAGATGTTGGCTGCCACCATTCAACAATATTACCTAAAATTAAGAGAGAATCATACACATAAAATAGGACAGTTAACAGGGCTCACAAAGAGTGATTGGAAAAACTCTACTCATACCAGTATCAGGCTCAACAATTGGAGTTTGTTCTCCAAACCACAACTACCAGTATAAATTACAGAAAAGAAAGCAATCAGGTGTTGTTCTTTTGGCTTTTCTAAAAAAATAAAATAAAAAATAAGAGAAGGTAGACAGAGAAGAGGACAAAAGAACTCTTTCATTATGTCCTTTGATTTGTAAACAATAATAACAACATCCTAACTCCTGAAAGAATACAAAATTATACCTAGAATCCTCAGCCTCGTGTTTCGAAATATTGGCTGAGTGCATGTAAATGCAGACTGTCAGATCCCTGTTGTATTGAGATCCGGCATCTGATATATAGCATGCATTCAGCTAACATTCACAAAGTTAGGCATTGCTTTTGCTATATTTTAGGAAATAGGAATACTGTTACCCTTCTTTATAGAAGTAGGAAAATAAACAAATCCATGAGCGATAGCAAGAATATATATGCAAATGAAAAATAGATACCTCTTGGCCTCTTGTATGTACTATCAGGCAAGAGTTCAAAGAAACTGGGCTCCTTATGATGTCCATCGAATATTAGCAAACCTAGCTTCTTTGTACCCTGAGCCTGGAATTAATATATGCTCGTAATATGATACTATAATATAACATCCCGTAAATAGAGCTCTCAAAAAGAACAAGCCTGCTTGAAAGAACAAGCCTGCTTTTGAAGGAGACATGGGCTCTTATTTTGGGATAGAAAATTTGTCCAATAACTGACCACATAAATCAAGAACCTGAGACTGGTAATAGAAATAATGGTACTAAAGAAAACAAGTGCCACCAAACCTGTTTCTTTTTTTTTTTTTTCTGTTTGAAAAGTGCTTAAGTGTCAAGCCATTCTTATACAAGTTATTGTGGTATTGCATCATTAAATGAAATGCAACTCATGTAGAAGCATCCACCACAACTATACATGTCTGTGGTAAATTTTATCAAATACATAAGTAGAGAGCAGAAACATAAACTCAATCAAGGATGCGTGTTCAAGTATGCAAATTACCTCCTGGTACGTAATATCAACTGGCACATGTCCCAATATGACGAAGTCCACATGACCAGTCTTCCTCATGAACAGCTTTGCCACCTGAAGAGAATTATCTTTTCAATTAGCTCAAAATGCCAGCAAGCACAGATTCACAGTATTGAAGTCGCACGGCTAAATTTTCATACATATCAGGCAAAAGAAGTAAATACCTCTTGGAGACTTCATGAGTAATTTTTAAGAGGCTAATATTATCCCGTCTTCCTCCCCGGTTTACAAGATGCACAGTGGGAAAACAAGGGAAGGATTTGCATGTTTTGTATTATTTGGGGGCGGTTCTTTGGGAGATATTCAAATTTCATAATAGCATTCTATAGGTTATCCATTTGATGCAGTGTTTGATAAGTATTTCACCACTGTTTTCTTTTTCTGAAGGCATCGACAGTATTTGTCAGGCCATAAAGCAAATGAACGTCCCTCATTTTTGGGCAGCTTATTTGCTATCATTTTCAGGTGGTGTAAAAAAATTGGCCCCATGAATCAAGACAATAAGTTGAAACGTGAGAAGGTAAACAAGTAGAGAAATCCTTGCTGAAAAATACGCTTGAGGAACCGAAAGTACAGAGGGTGTGGCTAAAACGCTACAATCCTACCTAAAGTTGGACCTATCCTCCAAAGGCACGTAAAGAGGAAGTGCAAACAGATTCACGATTCCCAAACACGGAAAGGAAAAAGCATAAAATACGAGAAGGAATGTAAACGAAATCAGTAAAAAACCTACATGCATGTTGTTGGCGGATGAATCGGACCTAATTCCTTGACCTCCTTGATTCGAAACTGAGCTAGGGTTTGTGCAAGAGTGGGGGTTAATTCCTTGACCTCCTTGATAATGATATGTGCCTTCAAAAGACATTAAATATCCGATTTTCTATTCATTAATTCTTGATAACTTTTAACTAATTTCTTGAATACAGAACGATTCATGTCAAAATGAGTTTTTTAATACAATGCTTCTTTTTTTTTCAGCAAGTATCTAACCTGATACTAATTATCATTAAAAACAAATCTTTACAATATTTCATAAAAAGGAAATAATCATAGACACCAAGGACCTTGCCATACCCTGCGCATATCTTGTACAGCGCATACTTGCCTTGTTAACAATTCTAGTCGCTAATACAACTTAAAGGTGGAAAGGGGCTTACATTTCCTATGTCTGAAAAATCGGCCGAATGCAGAATTTTGAAAAATTAAGAACACTGTGAGAGCGCGCGCAAGTAGTGGATGTCCTTTTTTTTTTTTTTTTTTTTTTTACGCTATGGATCTCAGGATAACGAATTTCTCATGAAACTCTTTTCAGATGTATCTTCTCTAGTTTAGAAACTTCGATTTTAATTTTGTTTTGATAAAGCTTGCATAGCGTTGATGACGAATAGATGAACTCTATGTGTGTATCTTGTAATTTTTTTTTTTTATATAACAATGTTGGAAGGATTCTAGCGATCATTTTTGGGAAGATTGTTATGTGTTACGTCTGGTACAGGTTAATGGTGAGGTCTATGTGCTTGCATTGTTGCATTGATCAGTGCCGTTAAAAAAATGATACACGGATTGGTGGGATCAGCTTGGCTGTGAAAAATAATTTGCTGTTGGTGGACACTGGACAGACAGAGTATCATCAAGCAATTTTATGCAATTTTTTTTTAAAATTAAAATATTTACGTATTTGAAAATTAAGTTACAAAATCTTGGACATCTAATTAAGTAACGAGTTATGTTTTTTACAAAAAAAATATAGAGAACACAAATAACAAAAAAGATGTTCTTCAGATCAATTCTCCTTTTACATAATAATAACAGTTGAAGAATGAGTCAATTTTAGAAAATCATTGTACTTATATAAAAGTCATAATGCAAAAATAATAATAATTTAATTAATTAAATAAAAGATTGTGAAGTCTAGGTTGTCTAAAGTCCGACATCATCAAAATCAAGAGTATTAATGAAGATCGTCTGACTTGAAGAGGTGTAGGTATACTGAACATAGAATAATCTTCTTATTATTAGTATTTTCCATACAAATTTTCTAAATATATAGTTGGCATCATTGACATAGTTTGTTGGGAAAACAAACACCACGTAACACTCAATAACTAATTAAACATAGAGAGACAATAGACAGAGTGGATGAATTAAACTATCCTACAAGATACAAAAGAGAGAAGATACTGAAATAATGTGCCTTACATAACAAAATAGACTGCTACAAGCAGGGAAAGCAAAAAAGAATTAGAATTCTAAGACATTAAGTTGTTCTGCATCTCCTTTTCATCTTCCGCCTCTACATAATTTAAATCCTAGCTAAAACTTTTACTACAACTACAATATATTTAGCCTTACCAAAACTTTTTGTTATAGGCCTCCATGTCTTCTAATTTTCTTATTTGGTAACATCAGATAGCTAGCAAGTCAAACGGGAGGTGTCTGATTGCAATGTGTACACCTCTCATTTGTTTCATTCTCACCTGACAGTTCTTCAAGAGATTTTCCTTTAGGTTCAGGTACAAAAAAGGTCATTATCAGGCCCACCGAGTTGCAAACAGCGAGTACAAATAGAGAGTTTTGTACACCAATTCCAGGGGGATATCCATGGTCGGTTTTTGTCAGGTCTTGATTTTGGGCAAGATAAAGAAATCCAAAAGAGCCAATAATTGCCCCAACCTTGCCTGCAGCAGCGGAAATTCCATGGCAGGTTGACCTGAGCCTAGCCGGGAAAATCTCTGCTGGAACAATGAATGTGGTACTGTTGGGGCCAAAGTTGGCAAAGAAGAAGGTCAAGCCATACATAATTACAAACCCAATTTGATGTCCTGGGGTGGTCCAGTGCTTGTAGGGAAAAGCAAGGGCTAGCATAAATACTGTCATCATAAGGAACCCTATGATCTGAATCCACCACCGTCCGATTTTATCAATTAAGGCAACAGTAACCCAATAGCCTGGTACAGTACCACAGAGAGCAATAAGGGTTTGTGCACGTGCAATTTTGAATACCTCATCAAGTGCGCTCATTGTTGAACCTTTAGGGATCCAGCCAATGGCACTAAAAATATCCTTTTGGAAGAGATTCTGTGAGTAGAATGCTATGTCAAGGAGTAACCACGTGGAGGTGGTTCCAAGAAGGTGTTTCCCATGGCGGCGAAGAAACTCAGCTGAAAATAGACCAAATTGTGCATCAGTCCTCGAGCCATTTATTGTAGCTTGTTCAGTTGTTATCTCAACTTGCAAAACCTTTGACATATCCTGAGCAGCTTGCGCTGCATTTTGCGCAACTAAGGCAGTGTAACGAGGAGTTTCTGGCATCTTTAACCGCCAGTAGTAGGTTAGCATTGCTGGGATGGCACCAAACATGAGGATGATGCGCCAAACATAGTCGGCCTCTGATGGCAGGGAGGCAACAGGGTCAACCTTATATGGTGGAGCAGGGAAGAAATGTTTGAATATGCTTGCTGTAGCAATTGTCACAAAGCCAGCAAAAAGGATTCCTATGCCTTGCATTGCAAAGACAGCAGCAATGAATGAGCCTCTTGTCTTCTTGTTGGAATACTCTGACATGATGGTCGCCGATAGGGGATAGTCGCCACCAATGCCGAAGCCAAGCCAGAAACGGCAGAAACACAAGGTGCCCATTACAAACCTCGGTGAGTGGCCGAATGACAAGCCTGATGCCACTGAGAACATAACCATCATCATCAAGGTCAGACCATAGACTTTCTTTCGACCCATTTTGTCTCCGAGCCAGCCAAAAAATAACTGCCCCATGAGGGTGCCGACAATGGCCACACCACTTACAGCAGCAGCGACATTTGGTGGGAGGGTCCCAGGCGAGGAAGAACCTGGAATAGTATAGTAGAGGCGCCCAATTAGCTTCGTAACAAGAGAGATGCAAAAGAGATCATATGCATCGGTGAAGAAACCCATGCCAGCAATGACTATGGTGGTGTAGTGATATAATTGTGTCCGAGCTGTGTCGAGGGTGCTCAGGACATGATGTGCCTGTTGCTGATCCGACATTGTTATGAAACTGAGGGTCTGGGAAGGAAAATGATGAGTACGGAGAAATGGGTAGTTTTTGAAACAATCAGTTTGATTTGGGAATAGGGGGGAACGGTGAGGGAGTTGCAATTTTCTAAACAAAGATGGTAAGATTATATAGAGATGAGGAGCACATTTTAATTGGAAACAACGAATATGCTAATGTGCCTCTGTTGAATAATCTAAATATGATACTTTCTTAATGTACGACCAGATGATCTTAGAATTTGTACCATCAATAGATCTCCGCTTAGATGGATTCACTCTGATGCCAAGTTCCATGTTGCCCAATTTTATCTCTCAGCCTTTTACTTATTTTGTCGTTAAATTCATCATGTTGCTTAATATAGGGTTATGATATGATTACCAACTATAGTATACAAACAATTAAGACCAAGGGGTCTGATTGTCAAAGATTATGAATTTCAGAGAGGTCCTCTAACTTCCAGTTACAATATATATATCCTCATAAAAATATATATATCCTCATAAAAAATGGGTAAAATTCTGGATGAAACTACAAACTAGTATCATTTTAGAGGATAGTTGACTATGAGACTGTGGTTACAGCAGTAAGGATAGTAGTTATCAGGATTAAGGATTACCTATCAATCCTGAAGTTAATTTCTAATAGGACAGAAAAAATTAATTGTATATCATAAATTCAAATGCACATCACTTCGATGCAGAAACTGATAATTATGGGTTAAACTGTGGGATGGTACCAAATGTTTTCTTTTTAAAACTTTCTTATTTTGAAAATAAACGGAAAATTAATAAACTAAATTAATCAAAGATAACTTAAGGGTAAATAAAGATTTTTTTTTTCAATATATATATGAGGGATCAAATGTTTATATTCCATACTATGTCCCAATTGCATTTTGATTGACGAAAATTAAAATTCAAATGATAAGTCCAACTATCCAAAAGATAGAAAACAAAGAGATATATAGAATCAATTAAAAGGGGAACACCAGGGCAATAAATTTTGGAAGATGCTGATGACTGAGGTCTGTAACTACTGCAATAAAAGTCTTAAGGAAAGAGGATGTAAGGTGACAAAACATGTGCTATTTATGTACGAACAATTTTGAGTCAATACAACATGTTAGATATATGATTGCCCGTTCGCTCACAATAGTGAACACTCACAACTTTTAAATTTATGGACAAAATTAGGAGCACTCACGACTTAAAATGGTTGGACAAAAGAAAACCTGAACTCCAACCCGTATTAGTAGCCCGGTGGAGTACATATTTACAAAAGCAAATAGATAAAGAAAAATATAAATTTTTGTTGGAAACAGGAAAACATTCAAAGGTCTGGAAGAACTCTAACCTACCATGAACTTGACCTGTCATGTCCTTGCCATCTGAAGTAATGCTCCTTAATCACTGTGTATAGTGTATACCATCATTCTTAAATCTTAATGAGGGGTCTCTTCTTAATGCTTCTGTTAAGAATTTGCTGAAGTTGTGGGCAGGACTTGATTGGAAATAAATTGAAGATCAAAACAAAACAGGAAATAAATCGCACCGACCTGCCATGGAGAAGGGCCCGATTGAGCTACATGCATGATTACCAGAAAATACAAAGAAGCATGGAGAAGGCCTTGACTGACTCAACGCTGTTATACTCTAACAGGAAATTGAAGCCATGACGAGTTTAGAGTTTTTTATATATATGTGGGAAACAAATAATAGAGTACAATTGCTCCCTTTGAGGACCCTCTCTCGGCGAGTTTCCACTTTCGAGTTTTTGAACCTTGACCAAGAAGCCGAAGAGACTAACCGGTCTTGATCTCTACATTTAATGTATTTTGAAAACAAGCTCTTTTCTCTAAAATCAATTAGTCCAAAATTGACTGAAAACGGCCCAAGCCTAGTAGGATGCATGAGGAAACCGTTCATTAACATCTGGACCGTGCTACAGCCGAATTTTTGTTTTTTTTTATATTTAAAAATTTAAAAATTCAAATACTGAATCCAAACCATTGATCTTGTTCAATTTTTCGGACGATACATTTTCATATAAGTTTTATAAAATTTGGAGTCGATTTGATAATTGATTAAGTGATCAAATGAACGAACCTGGTTTGATTAATTCTAATACGTTCATAATTTAAGCACTTAATCAATTATCAAATCGACTCTAAATTTTATAAAACTTATATGAAAAACGCATTGCCCGTAAAATTGAACAAGATCAACGATTTGGATTCAGTATTTGAATTTTAAAATTTTAATTATTAAAAAAGAAAATTTTCGGCTGCTGAGGATCCAGGTGCGTGCTAGCTGTATTTTAACGATAATACAAGGCAATTAGAGTTATATCTAGTTACAATTTTTAAGTTTCTACAATATGCAACACATAGTACTGTATCGGCACTAGCTCAAGATTTTCTATATGAATATTTGAATTTGAGGTAGACTAAAATCAGCCGCGACTGACGGATGAGTCCGTCAGCCGCGGTTATATCTCAGGTTTAGAGGTTCTAACGGCCGATCCGAACCGCTCAATACGTTTTTCATATTGAAATCTCGTTGGAGACCAAATTTACATTTTTCTGAATTTTTTTACTATTTTTTTGTGATTTTTAAAAATCAGTGTTATTGAAGGGTTCAAAATTGTTTAGATTAAGAATTTTGTAAAATACCAAAAAAATAGTAAAAAATTTCAGAAAAATGTAAAATTTGGTCTCCAACGAGATTTCAATATGGAGAACGTATTGAGCGGTTCAGATCGGCCGTTAGAACCTCTAAAACTGAGATATAACCGCGGCTGACGGGCTCATCCGTCAGTCGCGGCTGATTTTAGTCTACCTCATTTATCGGCTGATTTTTATCTAAAAAAAGAACCTTTTTTTTTTTACCCCCATCAGAATAACAAAACCAAAAACTACGTCTTGCAAACATAAATTTTGGTTCTCCACGAAATCATTTTGTCGTCGCCTCATATTTATTTTACCCTCAATTGAAAGGAACCAAAATAAAGTACCTATGCTGGCATAAATATAGAAGTATAGAACCAACATCACAATAACAAATCCAAAAAACTTCCAATAACAAATATAATTTCCCTGCACAAGTGCATTATTTCATCGGCCTTCTACCTCTGACCGTACCTCGAGGTGAATTATTTTCTTTTTTTATATTTTGTTTCCAATAATCTTAAAGCCCTGCACTTGTCAATCTATCAGAAACCGAACATTAATTATTCCTAAATTATATAACAAATTTAATAAAATATCCTTTACCAATTTTCATTAATTTCCACTAAAGAACCGGTTCAATAAATAATTTAGAAAAAGGACCAACACTTTTAACCAACAAAGTCATGCAACATTTGTCCGCCAAATTGTCTTAGTTGTTGATGTTGTGGCTGCTGGACACCATCATGCCTTAGGCCAAGTGTTAAGGACACTGCTCCCCCAAATCCACCCATATCCATTTCGCTACCTGAAAACCCTCCAAAACTAATTAGGTTCCCCTCCATTGCCTCATCTTGCACCCTTGATCTCTTGTCAACATGCCACATTTGATCAAGCAAACCACAGTCCAATGACGTGTTAGTATGCTGGTGGTCTTCCAATCCTTGGTTGCTGAATTGCCGAGCCCTGCCTGGTACACTGTTTTTTGAGTCTGGCAAGTTGGAAGTTGAATTATCAGATCCCAACCCATTCTTACCTTTTGTCTCGAGCATATGAATTTCTTCGACCATCGGTTTCCAGAGCCTAACACGGGCGTTGATAAACCAATTCGAGACCTATAGACAATCATATCGACGCATCAACTGAGTTAGCAGGACCTAAATTAATGACAACATGCAGTCTCATTTGAATTTAACTAAAATTATGTTCAAATCTAGTCTTCTTATTTTCACATCCAATGTAAGCTCTCAAATAGCCCTGCATTGAATCCCTTTTATATCGTTACTCAACTATATCATAAACTTAAATGCCTGTTTTAAGTAAATTAATGTGATTTTCGTACACCTTGTTATGAAACAAGACAACCACAAAAAGTCAAATGAAGCCAAAAGATAAATGATGGCATAGCATTCTCAATTTGATTCACGTTCTTCAAATAAGCCAGTACACTATTAAGCTGCTTATCTTACTGTATAAGTCAATCTTGAATTCAGCAGTATAGAAAAAGTGACATTTCATCAGATTAAGAACGTAGTTATCTGATGTACGCTCACCTCTCTAATGAACTGAAAAACAAAAAAAAGAGGCCTCAAATATCTGTCTGTTTGTGCACATAAGGTAGAAAGAAATACCTGGTTGCGTGAGAGACCAGTCTGAGAAGCAAGCATGTGCTTATCAGCATCAGTCGGATATCTGCAGTATACAATTTTTTTATAAAACCAGGTCACAAAGGATATATACTAATTGGTTAATATCTCCCTCTTGGCAATTACTACACAATAAATGTTCTATTATACTCTCAGAACTAATTTTCTGTTATATGTACTCATTATTTTTTCATTTAAAGCAAGCTGATAATGCTGCCCTTCATCCTTCCTTTCGTTTGTAACCTCTGAGAGACTTATGCATCATAAGTCACATCTTTAATCAATCAATACAGATCTAAAGATGCCAGCAATATTTCGTGTCAAATCATGTAAAACAAGTACTGTAGGTGGTCATTTTCCATCAGGGGTCCTGTAGATGAGACAACCTGACCATGGTTGGATAAATGCATGAAATTACATAGGGTGAGGCCCCCAAACTTTTTGTTTGTGACAAGTTGACTTCAAGATTGTCATTTAACGTTGATGTCCACCAAAACTTTCTAATATGTGAACTTACCCTTCCAATAGTTAATTTACTTTTATATGCTAAATTTTAAATACAAACGAACTAAAACAACCCTTAAATATTGATAGGAGTATTTAAAATATTTATGGTTTTTTGTTTTAATTTGTAGAAACTTGCAAAAGTTTAATTTATAAACATTAGTGTTGCATATCCACATACATGTACTAATTTCCTTTTTCATTTTGTATACAATTTATTCTATTGTCATACTAAAGGTATAGTTCCATGAAAGATCATTTTTTTTTTCTGAAAGTTTGTTTGAAACCAACGATTTTGTTATAAGAAATTTGAAAATAAATGCTCTCTCCGTGATTCAAACCAAGGACCACATGGTTGATGGAATAGAGCCAAACCAGTGGAAAGCTTCAAAAACATCGAAGTTTGATGTAACATTTTTTATATATGAAAATAGTAGATAAAAAGTAAGAACTTGTTATTAATTCTAAATAGATATTTAACAAATTTGGAAAGTATAAGGTTTCATAAAATTATTTTAATAAGAATATATATTTATCAAGGGTGTTATGGTCATTTGTTGGAAATAATTAATAGTAGATGGGGGTCTCATATCATGAATTAGAAAGTTCTGGAGCAAATTATCGCATACAAAATAATAAAATGTTTAGAGGCCTCTCATGATTATCTCAAATATATAGTTGGGAAAATAATACTTACTATATGTAGCTACAATAAATTTATAATATGCTCCACATCTAAAATAGTAACAGTAACCTGTTCTAGCTTTAATTTAGGTCAAGACTTACGGATGAAGAAAGTGGTCGAAAAGCCAAGTTCTAAGCACTGACACAGCTCGCTCAGGTAGTCCTCTCTGGGGCCTCCAAACTGGGTGGCTATGTTCCATGTAAGGCAACCTATTATGACTAAGCAATGCTCCTCTGCTGGAACTTGGTGATGATGTAGGTTCCTCTCCAAGAATTTGACTAATCTGCTGAATCTGACTCGAGATGATGTTTTTCAGCCGACGAAAATTCTTTGCAATGGATTTGAGAGCTAGTGTGGTGTATGGTGTGGCAGAGCTCAAACCGGGGACTGACTCAAAGGAGGAGACCACCATTTGCATTTGTTGATGGTACTGCTTGTACCTTCTGCAAACCTACAAGTTGGTATGACCGTATGAAGCAAGTAATTTCATTCTAAAAGAAAAGAATAAATAATGCTATGCTATTCAAGTAGAAGAAGTTACACTGTGTTCACAATTGAGATATAAAGGTAATATAGGTTGATTTCCTAATTCAGAGCTAACATGAATGCCAGAAGAATATCGAACAAGAGAAAGCTCCACCTGAGATATATATGATTCTTGACATTGAATGATGGATTGATGGTCAATGAAAATGAACACTGGAAATTAACAAAAAAAATCTCCAAATGTCCCTGAATGTTTCGATACCTCTTAATTTTATGTCACTGAAATGAATAAACCTTTGTATTGATATTGCAGTTGAACTGAGAAAACATTTTCCATCACTTCATATTCCCAAACCAATTCAAATAATAACTTACCTGCTTGCCAAGTCTGTATAAATTGGCATTTTCTCATTTATGTTGCAACTAATATTTTCTAGCACACGCTTATGAATTCATAATAAAATAGCATAAATTTCTAAATTAACTAACACAATTTTGACACACCATTTCATTACCTGCAATATACAATTCCAAAGCAATAATAAAGGCTATGGACCAATATATCGCATTCAATATAGGATTTGACCACTTATATTTAATTGGAGAGGCAAGTTAACCAAATCAAAAAATATGATGGGTAATTAAATTTAAAATTCTACATTTCAAGGGTATGTAAATTCGCAATAGTGCATTCAAACAGTCTATTATATGTAATACAAAAGAAGGTATTTATCACAAAAAAGGGAGAAAATATTGTATGCTCTAAATTTGTTGGAGAATATATACATTATATTTTATCATATATGCAGCTACATTCATACAATCAAGTTGGGTCATTTATTGATCATAGTCACAGCATTAGGAATTGAGTGATGGTTATGGAGATTCTCGCAGCAACCCAAGGTAGATTGTGCCTAGTGCCTACTAAGTCTTGAAGCTATAACTTCTTAGAAGCTATCATATGATTCCACTACTTAAGCTACAACAATTTGGAAAATTGAACATGTTTCTAAAGTCTCATGAATCAAAAAACTCTGAGACGCAGGTTGTCTGTCTGTGGATCCTAATATCTGGGAAAACAACTTCCAGCAATTTTAAGGAGCAGTGCCATATCATAAGATGGAGAAAAAAATGTGACAACTCAAAAGGACTTTAGACAAGGGCATTATTATTTTCAATTATTAAAAAATATCAAAAAAGTATTTTTAATTTCAAATTATACAATATTCTAGGAAATGATTATATCTTGAACTTTTTCATCTTAAGTTCTTATTTCTGCTAAACATGAATCCACAAGTAAATGCTTAATTTCGGTAGTTTCTAGAGCTATAGGGGCAGAGAATTTTTCCTAGGTTTTGCTGCACATACTTAATATAATTTTTATCTTTAGCATAGCATATGTCAAATTCTCAAATGTAAAACTTTATAAGTAATCTGGGTAGCTCCTAATTATGAGAGATCATAGCATTCCCCTACATATATTAACAAGATACCAAATAAGGTAAAGTTTCATGAACTTTGACTGCATGGAAGTTTTATACTTAAATTACTCTTAAGTAATTTATCAGTTGAGATAGGTTATTGACATTAAACTTCTATAACAACCATAACAACCAATCAAATAGATATCAAAATCTTCAAAAGAAAATCCTAGATATCTTCTCTATGACTAATTTGTGTAGGTGACGTATGTTTTATGAAAATTCATTGAATAAACCTAAGTACATTAATGATCTGAAGAGCAAATAAGGAATATATGGAAATAACCAATGCATCATACTAAGTTGGATTTTTCAGAAGATAATTTCTATGTTATTACATGTTGAGTATAGGTGCTGGATGAAAAAAATTCAAGATATCTATATATTTATATTGGTACTCCTTTGCTTCTTCAACAACTGAATATATGGACTGCTACAAAATTATATATAACTTGACAAACTTAATCATTTTACAGGATCTTGTTGAAATACACATGGCTTTATATTTACATGAGTAATTTGTCCAATGACAATTGATTGAACCGTCTCATATATGAATTAATTTGCTAGTGATAATTGTTCTACAAGCCAACAACATTTAGACATACGAGAGACTCATCAATATATACTCAGATTCATATTACTGCTATATCATGTATAACACTCCCGATCATTAAGAAATTTAACATTTCTCTTCATTTCAAGACTGTAATGTTTTGTTCAAAATCACACCTTAAGATACCACATAAGTTTGTTCTATTGCTTGATAATTGAACTTGCCATTTATTTGTAATTAATAAACTAAACAATTTAAATTTTTACTCCTGCTATCTATATAGGCAATTTAAAATGAAAAAAAAAAAAATGTCACACATTTCTGTATTGCAGAGAGCATATGGAATCACAATATTAAACAAATCATGCATCTTTCTCGATTATGTTGGCGAAGATAAGATTTCTTTATCCTGCATAAATTGTTTTCTTCAATATTAAGCTGAGTTCAGCTTACTAAAGTTTTCATTAATTGGATTCACTGTGCTGCTATAGTAATATCAGGTCCTACTGCTTTTCTACTGACTGTTGATACCAAAGAGTCTCCCAACAATTCAAAATTGTTGGTAGTTGTAAGTGAATTAAAATTGAAAAAAAAAAAAATTTTCTTGCTACATATGCCTAGATACTATGCAATCACTGCCTCTTAAATTTCAGGTGGAATACTCTGGACAATTTAAATCACAAGCAACTAATGGGCATTTTTATATGCTGTGCTGGACCATTTGTGCTCGATATCACTCTTGCATTGTATAATTTAGCAAAACAAAATATATATTAGCATCAATGAGAATTTTGTTACAAAAAGAAGAAAACATAAGTTATTGGTGCTGAATTGGCATTATCTATATAGTAATGTAATATTATGATCAGATAAAAATGTGAATAGACTTATAGTATTTACAAGCTTATAAAATGATTTGTTACGTCGCACATACATTCAAGGTTGAAGCTCGATGCATTTATCTTACAAGGCCTTAAGACTAATAGCAAAATACCACTGAGGAGTGAGGAGACAAATTTCTATTGAAGAAATGCTGACGTTGTTATAATGAAGATGATTAATTTAATTTTACTTCAAAATAAAAGGTGCAGACTATGCTTCATTTAATACATATGCAAAAGATTTTAATGTTTGTGATGAAAATATATACCTATACGTGCGGCTATACCTTGCTATGTAGACTATCAAGTTTATCATGTGGGCAATTAGCAACAGCTTATCCCATTGACAAAAAACATAAAATAAAATTTAATTTCAAAAACAACCATGCTTCATTTAATGCATATCAAAAGATTTTAATGTTTGTGATGAAAATACCTATACCTTGCAATGTAGACGATCAAGTTTATCACGTGGACAATTAGCAACAGCTTATCCCATTGGCAAAAACATAAAATAAATTTTAATTTCAAAAACATCAAGAATATTGCAACTGAAAAACGAACATTTACCTTCTATATATGTTGTGACTACTTAGAATCATATAGACATACATACATACAATTACAAGTGAAAGCTTACTCTTTCAGGTCGCTGAGAATAATTTTAAGGAAAAAAACTTAATACTAACCTCATCTTGCATGTATAACAGCTTGGCTTTCTTCTGCTGGAACTCAGGCCTATGCACCTTGACCCCACTATGATCTACACCACAACTCAGTTCAGTTGAACTACTGAGAGAAGATGAAGAAACCCCTTCTCCACTGTTACCCTCCTTTGAACCACCAAACACACACTCACCCAATTCGTCAAAGCATACTCCTCTGCCTCCTTTGACAGCCCCACAAAGTTCTTCAAGTAACATCTGTGCAGGTTTAAGAAACCGAGAACCCTTCAAGACAGCCGCATAGCCGGTAAACGGGCCAAGAGGTCCCGGTCCCGGGCCTATGGCACAGTGGCTATTATTAGGTGCCAAGGTTAGAGATGGAGCTTGGTTTTGGTTTGGTCGGATAATCTGTGCTAGCTCATGGTCATGGTAAAGTTGTGGAGAGGGATTGTAAGGTAACAAGTCTAGATTCGATTGGAAATTGGGTGTTGGGTCGGGTTTATATAAAGCCATATGGAGATCGCCCGACCCGGAAGGGAAGCCGAACATGGAAGGAGGCGGTTGATGTGGGTCTGGGTCGAAACGGAGCTTGTCACGACGGGTCTGTTGTGCCACGTGGCAGTCAGTTCCGAAAGTTGGATTCATTTCAGGTATGATGGAGATGATATGGAGAAGAGAAGGAAGGTGTGGTATTTAGGTTTTAGAATAGTACGAGATTATGAGTGGAGGAGGAAGAGAGAAAGAAAACAAAGAGAAAAAGAAAAGAAAAGGGGATGGAGACTGGAGCGAGAGAGACAGAGAATCGATGTAAAATCAGCAAAGGAAAAGATTGAAGCCTTTGCTTTTACTGTGAAGGTTGCTTCATGCCACACACACATGACACAACACACGAAATAAAAATACAATTAGTTTACATACACCCCCACCACTTGAAAAGAATGCGCAACAAAATAACGCTTGCTCCAGGTTTACCACTTTTGTGTTGCTCCTGATAAAGCTGACTTGTCGGACCCAAATTTGAGATGGCTGGTATGCTTTTCGATTTTTTCTTGGGAGGTGGTGGTCTTTGAGCAACCGTTGTTGTGTTAATGTAAAAGCAGTGGGGAAGCATGGACTCAGCACCACACGCCCTCGGTCTCTCTTCAGGTCTACGCTCTCTATAATTCTTTGGATAGAATTCTCTCGTGCTTTGCTAATTTTATCCACTAAAGTCCCCGTGCATATATATATTTTTTATGCTTTAATTTTTTTTCTTGAATATTGGTATGTGGTAAACATTTTAAAATTAAATAAACAATATATATATAACCATTATTTTTTCATAAAAAACACTGACAGAAAAAATTATAACTAATTTTATTTTACAGTTAAAGGCAATACTAAAAACAAAATAAGAGTTTCAAATAGTGCATTCAATTAGCATTTAATGCACTGCACGTTATACTATGTCATTTCATGACGTATTTTATATTGATCTTGAAAATTTGAAGCACACGTCAAGCCATGTTTCTCGAGAAATTTAAATCAAATTTTCAAATTTTAGGTTTTTAGTTCTATCAAGTGCACAGCCGAAAAGAAAATGTAGCACAATTAACTTTTTCCATATCAAGACCAATGGTACATATGTAATTTATTTTCCATAATAAAAATTTTCATTACAATTCAATCTGCCCAAATTTCAAAATGTACTCTATTAACAATTCAAGTGCACTAAAAAAAGGAATCAGTGATTTTATTTATTATTTTATTTTTTGGAACTACAAGAATCGGTACGATGAACCGCATTGCCAAAATTCTAGGCGAATTGCATCACTGCGCGCCTATGGCTGTCGCTTCGAATCCAACCAATTGTAAATTGTACGCATAAATGACGCCTCCTTTACATGCACCAACACAGTACGAAGGAGAAATATAATATACGGCCTTCAACTGCAACAAAAAAACTTACTGTGGGAGAGAATGCAACGAAGGGGTAAAAAACAGGAGCCAGAGAACAAAACGCAGAGAATAAAGCTTTATCTTGAAAAGGGAAAGTTGTTTAAAAGCAGAGAGAAAAAAAAAAAGGCCGAAAAGATTGTGATTATCTTTCTCGCAGTAAAAAGATTTTTTAAAAATTAAAGATTATTCTCTCCCTCGGCTCCTTTCTTGCTCGACTCTTATCGGGAGGCGAATTTTTCACTGTGGATTAATTTGATATTTTACTGTGGCAACGAGCGCCGTGAAAGCTCATCCGTTAGATCCCCGCACGTTGCCCGAGGAATCGTACGGCCTACTACTTTTGGATTAGTATAATTCAGAGGCTAATAGAAGTCCGTTAATTGTTGCAGTTGAAAGATTATAATAAGTTAATAACGGGGTCGTTAGATGAGATCTCCTTACTATTTTTTTAATTGTAGTTGTTGTACGGACCAGAAGCCTCAGGAGCACATCTGCTCAATTTTCATATCCTCTCCATTTCAGTACAGTAAATGGGTTTGGTTGCTAAAGTAGTTACCATTGATGTATTTAGATGCACGAAAATGACACTTAAAATAGCACTTAGTGGGATGAAAATTGAAAATAATAAGAATTGACGCTGAAGAAAGATAGGGCTATATATTTTTCACAAATATTATGTTGAAAAAGCATTAAAAAAAACAATTTGAGCAGTTTATATTTTCTTTTCTGAAAGAACAAAATATTGTCTTTCTTTTATTTTAAAATATGTGTGTATGTACTTCCATTTTAAGAACTTACGTGGCTCGGTAATAGCGTATTTTTCTATATATGATTTTTAGTTCTAGTGAAAGAAGGAAAAAGAAATAATGGCGAATCTAGATAATATGAGAAACATAAGCACTGAAAATAAAATATTAGACACTCGACCTAATCTGAGCATATGCAAGCTGCATAACTAAATGTCTAATCGGCATACAACGTTTGCATATATTTGACCACATGCAGTCGAGAAGAAAATATTCAATATTACACACAAAAGTGCATCAGTAATACATATCTAAATATAAAATGGATATTTTGTTTGGAAAATATCTATTGTGAACCATGGTTCATTAAGGGCTCCGTGAACCATGATCGTTTGATCGGTGATTTTGTAAATTGACAAATCTAAATTAACCAATCCAATCTATATATTGAAATCTCATAGCAAATCAAATTTTACAATTTTTAAAATTTTTTTACTATTTTTTCGAATTTTCTAAAGATTGCCATTTTTGGACGATAATTGTCAATTTGTAAAATCACGGATCAAACGGTCATGGTTCATGGAATACTCTATGAACCAAGGTTCACAATAGATATTCTTGTTTGTTTGATCTGACACATTTTCTTTTTTCATTAGATAATAAAACGTTAATTAATAAAGTTAATATAATTTTACTCGATCTCTTAGATTTAAAAGATTAAAAAATAATATACTGAACATTTGTAAATTAATGATGGGCAATAGGCTAGGTTTGTCCACCATAAATCGGTCACTGAGAAAAAGGAAGAACGATAATTGTTAGAATTTTTTTATTTTCTTTTGCCAAATTACGCAGATACTTAACACGTATTTTAAATCCCGTATTAGATCTTACATGAATCATTACCAACAATAATTATAAATAAATAATCATTTAAATATTTCTAAACTTATGCTGACAATTACACTGACCATTACTATTTCGTTATTCTACTGATAGTAACTCAAAATAACAACACGACAAAAACACTAATTTAAACACAAAGGCTATTCCAAAAACAGTTCAATTTCACAATTATCAAAGGTTTTCTTTTCTTTTTTGCAATACGAATTTATCCAAGTACTTTTGAAGAAAATATGATTTATGTCGGGAAATTGACGTGAGGACGGACGATCATTCTAAAGCAGTTGAAATTCCAGAAGTTAGGCAAAAATTTCTCCTCTCCGCATATATTCCGATTTAGATAAGCGACATCTTTCAAACCTAATCACCTGAGAACATCTCCTGTTTTAGCAGAAAAGGAGGGCGATTAAAGAATTCTCTGCTCATTAGCAGGTGGGATGGGAATTATCAACCATGTAATTGGCTAGTGGCAGCAGTAACAAGGTGTGAAATTACGAGTAGACAAAGGATAATCAAACACGTGTCAGTCCCCCAGTGGGGCAATAAGGGTTGGTATTTCCGAGTAAACGAGAGAAGAGAGGAGGTCCGGCCTCGTGGGATAATGGGGCCGGGTGGCCGTACGTAGGTGCAGAGGTCAGGTTTCAGGTCAGAGAGAAAAGAGCATCGGTTTTGGGTGGCGTCAGACGAGTCCCCGGGATTACCGGGCAGAGGGCAAATACATGGTCAATTTTATATGTAGACATTTTCTGTTATGTAACTGCATTTTAACATTCTGCAATAATAATCGATTGAATGATGAATGATTGGTAAAAGAATAATCTAGTAAAAATCAATCTCTTACAAAAGATATTCACGTATTTATTTCTATAATTTAGAAAATAGATTTTTTACATCGGAAAATTTAGTTTTGTATTCATTTACATCCGTGCATTCATTGTTGGTCGTGATTTGTGAGACTCTTTTTGGAATTTTTTAAATGATTTATATTTATTTCCGCGACTTGGTAATGGTAAGTATTGGCAGAACAATTAGAGGCTGATTTTTAATAAGAAATCTTCATAAGTAATAATTCTTCCACGTTTCTACAATCGTTATTTTAATTTTCGCACCATCATTTTTAATTAGTCTGTATTCGAGATGTAAATGCTCTATGATTTACAAGACACTAAATGAGGAGTTTTGATACGGTGAGATTCATTACAAAGAATCCTCAATGAGTTACGATCAAAATTTTTGAATCTGCTTCAAGATGATCGATCCAAACCGTCCAATATGATTGTCCTATTAAAATCTTCATGTAGACCAAATTTTACATTTATTGTGTATGCGAACTGTTTTACTTAAGAAATATATCTCATATATGTCAAGCAAAATATAATGTGTTTAATTTCAGATAACTGACAACTCACTAAGAAAGTATCATAACATTGTAACAATAATCTCACATCTATTTCTTTTGTGCTATATGACTACAACCTAATACTTAATTATTGACTAAATATTATATATATTTATCAAATTTTTCAACACGGAGATACAAATTGTCAGTATTATTTCATCACTTTTTAATTTTTTTAATTCACTCCCGACGGACCCGACGTGGACAGTAATATAGATATCATCTAATTGAATCGCCAATTGAAATTCTCACTTTTGACCAGCTCTAATTTTTTTTTAATAAAATTCAGAGATTTAATATATTTTTTATTGGAACAATAGAAGCCACCGGCGACAACAAATATTTTTTGAATCAATAAATTATTTAATTATTATGAACCAGCCTCGTATATTTCATATTTATTAAGCTTAGAATACCATCATTTTGTCGTTGCTCCTTAATTGTTGGCAAACTTAAATTGAACGTGGCTTTAAAGCATTAAGTACTCTAGTTTCAGCTCTCTTTTTTTTTTTTAAAAAAAAAAAAGACAATGGCAACAACAGTTAAAAAAAATGCAAATAAAATTGAAAAAATGCAAAGCATCAAAAGTTAATTAGTTAAATTGTCAAATATTCTAATTTGTAAGGTCCAAATCAGTTAATTATATTGCATAATACTTCCACAGTGAGAATCTAATTGATCGCGAAAAAATTAAAACATTGTAACAATTTTAATGTATAAATGATTTTATTGTCTAAAATTTTATTGCTGTGGATTAAATAATATCATTGTAACAATTGAAGAAACAATAACACAAATAATCAATCGAGAAAAAGTAAAACAGAATTGTTAGGTTTTTTTTTTTTTTTTGGTCTTGAGATACGAAGAAAAATATAAATAAAATTTTAAAGCTCGTCTTTGTTATCAAAATGTGTAGAAGTTTTCAACTTATTTGCCCGATTAAGATGGCTTAAACAATATCCTGTTTCTAATCATCTTATTTTGAATTGGATAGAACAATTGCATTCGTCTCCAATCATATAAAAGAATATAAAAATTGGCTATCTAAAAGTTGAGGAAGCAGTGTTACCGCCAGATCTTTTGCTTCTCCAAGTGCTCTTTCCGACTACCAATGAGCCCTACCACCAGACCACACCCACTTTACTCTGACTCCTCTGTACGGTCGGCACTACCTTTCCTTACCTCATTTTTCATTTAATACTGGACTCCACCAGGTTGTTCTCTCTGCTCTGCCTTGTACAAATTTGGTTAACTAGGATCATGTTTCTGTGCCCAATAATGCAGCAATTGTAAGTGTAATTATACTGGCACTTATTATAATGGACACTTACATTCCTTGTAGATAAAATAAAATAAATCATCTTCATTTTATTTTATATTTTTAATACAATATTTAACAGGAATTTAACTGTTGGGTAAATAATTGTATATAAAGGAATATAATAAACCCAGGTACGTAAATAAAGGTGTAGCGTTACACACAAAGACTGATCACATAAAATCATACGAACCAAGAGTATGATTAAGGGGGGTCGTAAGCATCGGAATCTGGTCCGTCTGATTTAAATTTAAAGGAGATCCCGCTATACACGATCTGACGTCTCCCTTCCTGCAACAAAACGTACCCTGTTGTAATCATATCCATTCAAAAAAAAAAAAAATAGTAAATTAACTTCTCAGTTCTCAGTTTTTCACATGATTCACAATCCACAACTAGCGTAAAAGGGTTTCTCAGGTCCTCCTTTTCTTTTCTCTGTTGCTACAGCTGGAATGGTGGAGCTGGCACTGGAGTAGTGCGCCTGGCATGACGAGGCAAGCAGTGGGGCCCGTAAAAGGCGTGATTGGACGGCCAAGATGGCGAATGAGATTGGTTCGTACTTATATTTGGCGATGCGACCAGCGAAGGAAGGGAGGAAGGGGGGCGGAGAAAAGATTTTGTGGCCATCAAATCATGATTGGACGGACACGATCTTATGCGTATTTGATTTGTTCGTCGTGACACGGTCCCCCCTGCGACTAATTTTGCAACAGATGATTATTTCAAGGCTGTCCCTTTCTTTTTAAAAAATATGCTTAAATTTTCTAGTCTGAAATTGATGCTGTATTATGTTTGGAATGTGTCCATTAATTTCGTTCGTATTAAATATGTAATATTGAACTTACAATCTTATTACTGATGGTCAGTGATTCAACCGTTTTCTATTATGAGACAAGTTCAAACTCCACATGATACAAAGGATAAATTTTTTAATATAAATGTGCACTAGTGGTCCATGCCTATTTAAATAATTATACCTTATCCAAAAAAAAGGGGTCTGTATTTAGGCTGTTTTATCAAAATTTATTATCATCATCATCACATTATTATTATTATTATTATTTTGCAAGAGAGGCTCGTATACAAATTCTAGATAACATTTTTTGGGACATGTTCAGCGAACAATTAAAATAGTTGGACTACGAAAAATGAACTATACTAGCTTTTTTATACGCGCTTCGCGCGTGAGGTTTAGATATCGGAACAAAATAGTACACGGTGGGTAATTAAAAGGCAAATTTTAGTTTGTGATGGTAATTACTAATTAGTAACTTAAAGCCCATAAAAAATTTCCAAAAAAAAGTCTCACAATTGTATAGAACATACATTGGTTATACTTTGGAAGTATTTGGGAAGGAAAAAGGTATAGCCCAAGGATTCCTATTCTACCCACCAGTCGTTTAACGGCTGTTCCCAGCAATCGTTTAAAACGACTATTGAGGATCCCAGTCCGAGTAAGAACTGCAATAATACATTATACAAATATATATGGAATAAAAAGACTAAAGAAAAGTTCTTCATAGTAGTTTCCATGACTAAAATGAAATTTGGTAGCTGCAAAGCCTAAGTAGGTTGTCATTGACAACTTATAGAAGTTCTTCAGACTACAATACAAGGGCATTGCTTACCATGATAAACGACCAACAACCAACCAATTGAATTAACTAATTATTGTTATAGTAATCTGCAAAAAATTCAATGAAGTGCAAGTAGTCTAGAGTATCCACACTACGAAGTAGGTTGTCCAAGTGTTATGGAGCATAGAAATCGACAACAAAATTTTTGGAGCACGAATCAGCCTCAATGACAGTATCAAAATAATTATTTATAACTACAACTTCATATAAGTTTAATTCTTTGCAATAATCATTGGTAAATAAATAATTACTTTAAACACTTTCTCAAAATCGTTAAGAGTAGTAGCAAACTTACCATGGATAATTCAGGCCATTTAATAAAATCAGAGAATGACACAACCCAAAGGATCAGACAACAAAATCCTAAACACAAAAAATGAACAAAAAACACCACACCAAACAGATCGAGCTGTTTAAGCAAAATAATTCACACTGAATCTAATTGTCAAAATAAACAAATAATTTTTCTTTCATGAGGAAAAAATTAATCTTATATAACGATCCCTCAGCTTTAACTAATAGGCACAATCAAAAGCTGATTAAAAAAAATATGTGTAGTGGGTAAAAGATTCAATACCTCGAAATCAGAATTGTAATAATTCATACTCAATGACAAATTAATCTTGATTAGCTCATGCTCATGGACCCAGTACTTCTTGAGCCTCTCCTCCTTAGTGCTTGCTTGTTCCTTATGTTCCCTCCCTATAATATTATCTTAATAACAAATTCTTTAAGGATAGAATCTGTATCACTCAAAGAAAGTAGCCTAAAAACCTCCTAAGAACTGACTTTTTATGAGGAAATAAGCAAAAAACCAACCGGAAAACATTTTCACGGCTGAGTCTCCAAATTCAAACACCAATTTAATGAACAAATTGCTAAAATCACATGATTTTATTTTTGTTCTAACGACCGCATGCAAAAATAAGAAAATTATTTAAACATTGATATGTAGAGATGTGAACTGAATAACATTGAAAAACTTACGTAAGCAATCAAAAGACACTGTGATGGTGCATAATTGTAGATTTGTAACAGTATTAAGTATTAACTGACCTTGAATGATGTTGCCATGAATTTGCAAAATAGAACATGAATATAATACGCTAAAGAGGTTGGATATACCTTTCAACAAAAGCAGGTGTCAGCCTTGAGTACTGTATAGCTTTATCTGCTCTACCTAAATAGCAGGTGTCAGACTTGAGTACTGTATAGCTTTATTTGTTCGATCAAATAACTAAGTGGAGAGTTTACCTACAAAAATTAAGGAAAGAAAACAAAAATATATTACGGTTTCATGTTTCATTGTGGTGCAGCAATATTCCTCTTGATTTGACCAAATCGTTATATATAACGGAGCATCTGTTGGGTAGGAAAATAATGTGTAGTTTGACTACCTTGAAATTATACCCTTTTATTATGCAACAACAGAGCTTACAAATCCACGTTAGTATTACATTCAAAGTTCAGGAAGAATTTATGTCTAGAAATAATAATATGCCAGAAATAATTAATGTCTCGAAAGTACTTATTAAGATAATTTAAATAGAGAAAGGAAAGAGGATCGGTACCAAATTGATGAGGCTGACAAAATCATCAATAAATTTGTTCTTTCTCTTTCCTTGTAAGATTGGGCTGTCAAGAACCAATGGCTTCAAAGAGTCTTCTGTACAACCCTCAACAATCCAGGAGAAAAAAAGATCAGCTAGGAGAGAGGAAACTCTACAACCCCCAAAACCAAAGATTTTTGCGCGTTGCACAAACTCTTTTTGTTTCTTAAGTTCATACTATTTACATTTTCTTACAGCTATTGATACACAAAAATATACACTTAATAAGAATGGTACCAACATGATACCAGTTGCTAAACTCGTATTGCAACTGCATCTTCTACAAACCAACCAATGGACATACACCATAATTTTAATTGCAGCACAATTGAGAAAAAAGAAAAAAATAAATAAAAAAGTGCTTTTGCCCTTTAAAATTCATGAATTCTCAGCAGCTGAGTTTGGAATAACCGATGGCACTGACTACAGCTTAGCACAACACTGTGCCAAATCCTGAATGAACGACTCTGTGGAATAGGATGAGTAATCATACACTCTTAATAATATCAAATTAGTATCTTTTCGAGTCAAACCACGATATAAATTCAGAAAAAATATTATAAAAAATAAATTAGAATGTCAAATGCAATAAAATCGAGCAATTCTATTTTGCAAAATCAAATGCATATGCTCAGCTTGGCCACCAGAAAATTTTGCTATTCTATTTATGCAAGTAACAATTAAGTTTATGCAAAATTGGTGTACAGCTCGGCCACCAGAAAATCTGTCCATGTAATTTGGATCTAACTGTACAACCCAATCTTACCATAAAACAGATGCTTTGTGGGTGGATGAGAGGTGGTGGTATAGGTGTACAATGTATGTTGAAATCTAGCGAGAATAGAACAAATAAACAACACAAAAATGTTACCTAGAATCACCATATTCTCCCTCTCTCTCCTCCGCAGGCACTGTACCAGTACCATATCCATTTGAAAAAGGTGACACAGCAAAAGGTTCTTCACCTACACTATCATCATCAGACAATCCACCACCACTTAAACTCAAATCTAAAATTCGGACCCAAAAAGTCAGTAGGTCAGGATCCAAACCCAAGTCCAGTTGGGTCGCACACACTGAACCTCCTCTCTAGCCGTGGCTGAGATGTGGACACCATCAGGATCAGACTCCAGTCTCATACTTTGGCTCACGTTCTGAAACTGAAATGAACGGCGGTGCATTGTCATGCTATTCTGTCGAGAGATTGCCTCAAAATCAGCATCCAGCTCGACGACAGGATCTGGTATGGGCGAAGCAGTGCGGTAACCTGCATAGCCATTTGTGACCTTGTTCATGTTCAGAGTTCTTCGAATGAGAGAGATCCATTTTTTCGCAGGAACATTGTCTTCGGTCCCTAGCACATTACCAGCATTCATAGGAACTATTTCCTGAAAGCTGAAGGGAAAATAAAAAGTGTAACTTTTCTTTTATATTTAATGTTTTAATAAGTATTGTTGTTACTGGTTATCTCCACAAAATAAGAACTATGTTTTTTTGTTTACAGTTTAGATATTGTGAAAACAGAAAGATGAGTCCGAAAAACAAATTCAGTTTTCGAAATAACTTATTATTTAACAAAAATTAAATATATACAAACCCTAGGACATAAATATCAGCTGAGGGCGTAGAATGCAGCCAATCATCTACATTCAAATTTTTATTTGGAGATTTGCCTCCTCCATTCCATATAGAAAAAAAATCCTACAGATAAGCACATTAAGAATAATCAGTACCATTAGATTTTCTTTTTAATTAGAAAAAGAAAATTAAATTACATTTTAAATAGGTACCTATAATCTTGCACGTCAGTTATGTGAGCCACATCATAGTCACTTCTACCCCAATTGTACTTTCTCAAAGATTTTTCTATCATCAAAATTTAAAATAACAGAATAAGAAAAAATAAAATTGAAACAAATAGGGTACCAGAAAAAGGAGAGAAAGCATTGAGGTCCGAGAAATACCAGTTTTACTTTTTCTTCTGTGCGAATGCCTCTTTATCTGATAAATTGGCAAAATTAAAAATAAATTAGAATGTCAAATGCAATAAAATCGAGCAATTCTATTTTGCAAAATCAAATGCATATGCTCAGCTTGGCCACCAGAAAATTTTGGTATTCTATTTATGCAAGTAATAATTAAGTGTATGCAAAATTGGTGTACAGCTCGGCCACCAAAAAATCTGTCCATGTAATTTGGATCTAACTGTACAACCCAATCTTACCATAAAACAGATGTTTTGTGGGTGGATGAGAGGTGGTGGTATAGGTGTACAATGTATTTTGAAATCTAGCGAGAATCAGTGTTGCTCACCACCATGAGAAGACAACCTTGCTGAAAATTAATAAAAAAAAGCATTAAAAAGCCATCCATTTTAAAGATAGAAATGCACTACCTCTACTCGATTTTAATTTTGAGCAGTGAAATTACTCCAAAAAAGAATCCTGAATTGAATGAACTTAATTTTCACCCCAATTTTTTTGCTTGTGTACCGGTCTGTATGATGTAAATTAATAACACAAAAAACTATGAAACAAAAGAAATCCCAAATTGAAACAAACTCACTTTTATCTTTCAAAACGAATCAATGCAACATATATGAGGAAAAATGTAATAAGTATGAAAATATAATAACAGTAATAACCCTCAAACAACAATTATCAATTATTTTCATTTTTCTAAGAGATTTCTATGTTTATCCACATCGATTGGTTCCGATAGAAAAAAGGCAAACTCATTTGCAAGCTTCAATCTAATCATTGAGGATTTAAATTCTAATCATTAAGAAGCCGTCGATTGGTTCCGATAAAAAAAGACCATGCATGAAAATGGTAAATAATATTTCAAAATTCTTAATTTTACAAAACTGACCAGCGTAGTAGGCTTTAATTTTTTAGCACCGCTGCCGTCGTGTTGCCACCAGCCTCCATTAGCGCTAGCCAACCCTCACTTCTGATTCCCTTTAAGTTCGCTCGTTACGCATCAAGGATTCTAGAACCTAATATCCAAATTTGATTTAAACGTCTCAAACGACTACAAGATTAGAGAAATTGATTAATTGTGCAAGTATAGTTTTTCACATCTCAAATCAATGCAAATGGTCCTCGCAATTTATTTTCAACGGATTGGAATTTTAGGTATCCTCTTGGTTGGTTTATGTAACACTTGGTCCTAGGGATTTCGATTTCGGCCTCAGGGACTCTAGCTTATCTTCATTAAACAACATGCAAAGTTAATTCCATTAGCCCGTTCTTCCCCATACTTTCCACGATTTTGTAAAGAATTTCATTAAAATGTCAACTAACTTAGAGTTTTTCTCAAAAACACAGTTTTCACCAATTTATTGTGCAAGTTGAGTGTGGGTGACTACACACCTTAGGGTTTTACGCAAGAGACTTAAAGCAAGAAAAGTGAGCGGCTCTCCATTTTTTTTTTTTTTTTTTTTTTTTTTTTTTTTGCATATGAAGTAAATATAACAACGGAAAAGAAAATAAGGGCATAATATTGGGACAAAGGGTAGCCAGAAATTTGCGACGCTCGGGTCTCCCGCAAGGCACAAGCATCCTATAGCTACCTACCTAGCCATCAACTAGGCAATGCTTTAATTTCTATGCAGGGCATAAATATTGCGACAAAGGTGGCCAGAAATTTGCGACGCTCGGGTCTCCCGCAAGGCACAATTATCCTATAACCACCCGCCTAGCCATCAACTAGACGACGCTTTAGTTCCCTTTTTTTTTTTTTTTTGCATAAGGTAGACAATAAAATAATAATATTTTTGTGGTTGAGCCACTTGTTTTATCGCTTAATGTCAAAAGCACCCTCATGATCACACTATTTGATGAGTTCGATTAAGTTTGCTCGTTGGTGTACCAAGCATTTTAAAAGCAACATCAACCAAGACTCAAAACAAGTTTACACACGTTAATGATACTCTTTTTGAACAAAACCACGTGTAAAGTACAAATCAGTTCACTCGGCAAAAGGGTGACCTTGACTAACAGTGATTAACAATTATAAGCAACCAAGTTTCGAGTCCCATCAGTTTCAATCTCCCACCTTTCGGTCCATTGGTACAACAAACCAACCAAGAGACTACCTAAAACCCAATGCCCCTGCAAACAACCTTGACTACCATTTTCATTTTAACATTTTGTGTGAACATAATGTTCTTCTTTTTAATTTTTAGACAAACTTTCAAATCAAGCACCATATGAGCACATTTAATCAATTCTCAATTTTTTGTATGGAAACTATATGGATTAAATGCAACTACATGATGTAATCATTTTTTTTTATGCAATAAAAACATGTCATGATGCAATCCTAAGCTTAATATTTTCAAGTTTTCCTTTTATATCTCTAAGTTGAACAAAGCATTGCCCCAATGCATTAAAGCGAAGAAAGTAAAAAGATCGGAGTTGAGGAAATACCAAATTGATCGGATTCGTTCGTGGTCGATTGGATCTTCAATTTGACCATGCTTTTGGACATGTGGTGTTCATCCCAAAGAATTGCCCCTTAGGATTGCGACGACAACTCGAACGAGGGAATGATTGCATGCTTATGACGATTGCCCCTTAGGATTGCCGTAGCGAATGCAACGACAACTCGAGTGAAATAATGCCATTTCCCTACAAAGAATAAAACTCCACAAGAAATCATTGTCATTAAAAAAAAATTTGAGAGATTATTTGCTATTTATTTATTTGTTTACTTATTATTTTATTTTATTTTATTTATTTAATGTTTGTCATGATTGTCGAATATGTGCCCCCAATGCGGCGATAACTCGGGTAAAAGTATGTCATTTTTTCGCAAAGAATAATACTCAACAAGAAATCATTAATACTAGAAATTTAGAGAGAGTTTTTGTCTTTCTTCCCTTTTTATTCGTCCTTGCCATATTCTCGAAATGTGTGGCATCTGCCCCGGTGGATTGCCGTAGTGAATGCGACGACAACCCATGTGAAAAATGTCATTTCTTATTCTTTCAAATTGGTGGTAATTGCTCCAAAGAATGCCCCAGCGAACTAGTGCTAGTAACGGATTAGCACTGCCCCAATTGCGAGTACTCCTTCGAGCTTGGACATGTCGATCGTTGCGAGAGTGAACGTCATTTCCTACAATGAAAACAACTCCATATATTACCGTTAGCATTAGAATCTCAAGCTTCAAGTTCCAATTTTCAAATTTCAATTTTAAAATTTTAAATTTTAAATTTCAATTCAAGTTTCAAATTTTGGATTTTTATGTCAAGTTTCAAATTTCAAGTTTCAGATTTTAATTTTTGATTTTTTAAACTTCATATTTCAAATTTCACATTTCAAATTTCAAAAGTTTTTTTCTTCCCTTTTTATTTTTCTTTGCCATGTTTTTTTATTATGCAATGTAAGCCCCAATGGATTGCCATCGCGAATGCGACAACAACTCGAGTGGGGAAATGTCACTTCTCTTCGTATTGTTTCCGCCACGCTTTGGGATATGTGGTGCCTACTCCAAGGAATTGCCCCAGTGAAAGTGATGACAACTCTCGATTGAGAGAATTTTCCTGCAAAGAATAAAACTCCACAAGAAATTATTAGCATTGTCTTTCGAAGTTTCAAATTTCAACTTCTATTTTGTGCGCTACGACTTTTTTCCTAATAATATTTTTTTTATTTATTTTTTTTTTTAACTAGCCCTAAAGATGAAAGGTGAAAGTTGTCCCACCGGGCGTGCCAGAGAATCTGTGTGAGATTTTTCGTCATTCTCGCTGAACAACGGATTTCAACGGGATGGAAATACCCCACGAGATTCACCCTCCACGGAGCCGAATTCTAGCGCAGAAATGCCTCTTGACAACAAGGGACATTAGCGAGAAATCGCCTTTGCGAAGGTTTATTATTTGTGTATGGGTCCAACTTTCCAATGGGCGCAAGCCCCCATTGTTAATTACATCGGGACGAACCACGAAAACCTTTGATTAAAGGGCTAAAAGAAGTATGCTAGGAATAAAGTCGTAAAATGGCTTAGGTCGGACTCGATTGACGGTACCATACCTAATTGACGGGACTTGATCGAGGAGACAATGCTAAAGTTATTTCGTTTTATTGTTTTGGAGTCGTTTCGTTTTGTCATTTCGGAGTCGTTGTAAAGATATATTGGAGTCGTTAGATAATTCTCGGGGCAACGGAAGGCCTTCGTGTGAGAATAGGTTCCTGGGGCGACAGACGGCCTTCTTGTAGGAACGAAGTTTGTAGTCCTCGGGGCAACGGGTGGCCTTCTTGTGAGGAAAAATATTCTCAACTTGAACATATCGCACACAGCTCAGTCCAAGGGAGATAAGTCTTTCAACTCTCGGGGCAACGGGAGGCCTTCGTGTGAGAGTTGGTTCCTGGGGCAATGGGAAGCCTTCGTATAGGAACACAAGACGGTCAAAATATTTCAACTTTCGGGGCAACGGATGGCCTTCGTGTGAAAGTTGGTTCCCGGGGCAACGGATGGCCTTCGTGTGGGAACAATATTCTCAACCCTAGATATATCGCACACAGCTCAATCTAAGGGAGATAAGTCTCTCGACTCTCGGGGCTACATGAAGCCTTCGTGTGAGAGACGGTTCCTGGGGCAACGGGAGGCCTTCGTATAGGAACACGAGACGCATTTCAATTCCTGGGGCAACAGGAGGCCTTCGTATAGGAATTGTCTTTCTCAAATCTAAACATATTGCACATGGCTCAGTCTAGAGAGATGAAAATTCACAACTCACGGGGCACTAAGAAGCCTTCTTATGAGAGTTGGATATTCTTGGGATTCTTGGGCAGAGAGGCCACTGAATCCAACGTCTTTGAATACTTCTAGGGTAATATCAATGACCACTAGAGAATGAATTTTAAGCCTTCCAAGGTTGATCTCAACCCTGGTGAGGGACTTTTCCTCATATGAAGAGGTTTTGGTTTGATTTCGGGTTTCGTGTTTTGACTTTTATATCTTTAAAGTTTCATTTCTTGAAGGAATTTGGTGATTTCTTTGTCCTTTTTATCTTTTATATTTTTACTTCTTTCCTTATGAGAGTTGGAGAATTTTTAGAGTTCTCGGGCAAGGAGGCCCCTTGATGAGAATCTAACGTTTTGAGCATTTCTAGGGCAATATCAATGACCACTAGAAAATGAATTCTAAGCCTTCCAAGGTTGATCTCAACCCTAGTGAGGGGCTTTTCCTCAGTTTGGTTTCAGATTTCGTGTTTTATATCTTTGTTTGGGGAATTTGTGATTTATATTCTTCTTCTTCTTTTCTTTCTTTTTCTTTTCTATTTCCATTTCTTCTATGTTTCGTGTTTAAACTTGTTTTCTATATGGTGTCTACTTTGAAAGTGCTTAGTATGAAAATATGTATTTGAAATTCTTTTTTTATTTGAAACTATTTTGTGTTTTCTTTTGGGAACTTCATTTGAGAGAATATTTAGTGTGTTTATTATTTCTTTGAGAATTTCTTGAAGTTTATCTTTATAGAGAAATTACTTCAGAGAAGAGAGATGTATTTGAATTTTTATTATAATGCCTTTCTTTATTATTATTTCTAATTTTTCGGAATTTACGATATAGGTTCTACCCTATGGCCTAAATCCTATTCTATCGTATTTCGAAAATACTTAATTTAAAATATTTTTGATTATGGAAAATAATTCTTCTTTTGAATATTGTTTTATTTGAATGTACTTAGCTTTTGTTTCAAAGGAGTTTCGTTTTAAGAAGGTTTATCGTAATATTATTTGCAAAAGAGAATTAATATGTGTATTATTTCTTATAGTATTTTGGAATTAATTGTTATATGGAGAGTATTTTAAATCGACGATCTATGAACTATCCTAGGATATTAGTCTATTTATTTATTAAATATCATTTTAGTATTTTCATTTGTATTTGTGTGGGGCGTTCTATTAAATAAAATAAAATTTCTAAGAGGCTTGAACTCATCTGGCGCCTTTTGATTACTCCATGTTTCCATGTTGAGTGAGGTGGTGTGCCACGTCAACAAAGAAATCGTGAGATAGCAGTGATGTGGAAATGATAACGCGGCGTTAAATGTTGGGCCTCGCACTTCTCCTTTTCATTTCTTCACCGTTTGAGCTTCTTTGTGTCGCGGGGCTTTCATATCTGGGCTTGTTACTACATTAGATTCATCTTTGGATACGAACTACAATATTCTAAGTATATTCACTAATCCGTATCCAAACGTAAATTACTAAAGCATAAACACATAAGCCCTTCATTTTGTTTCTAAGCAAAGCATCTGAGATTCATAGCTCATTTCCTTGTGCGTTATATATATAGCTTTGTAATTGACTAAACAATTTCTATGGCACCGAGGCCGGTACAGAATTAAGGTCAAGCTATCTATTTCTTAAAGCCTATTTGCATTCATCAAAATCGAATATATATATATATATATATTTTTTTACTAGAAATATCTACATGGGTAAGAGTGGTTAATCCAAAATACCATACGGTTCATATAATCAAAGTACTTATTTTCAAATGATTCTTGTCACCATGGTAAGGCCGGTACAAAACTTTGGCTAGCATCATTGAGGTAACATGTATTCTCTTGTACCGCAAATATTACTCTTGGTCATTATAATCTAAATATTACATGAATTAGTAGTGCCAAATATTCTTATTACAAACCGTAATTTTTTTACAAATTAAATGGCCAAATGAATTATTCTTATAACATATGTAAACCTTTTGTTCTCCTTTGACAGTGGACCTGTATCAATGAAGAAATGAAGTCAGTATAGAGGAAATATTAGGTAAACAATACCATTTAAAGTTCTGGTAATAACTTGCATGTTCTTATTTTTATTCGTTCTGGTCCTGGCACTTTCAGTAATCAGATTAGATATTTCGGGTATTTCAGTTATTTTTTATTTTTTTATTTTTTTTGCACTTTGGTTTCCACCCTTTCAGCAGTTTCAAATCAGATGATACCGATAGTTGGGGCAGTAAGCTATTATAACTTTTTAAAGATCTCAAACTAGCGCAGGCAAGATGTATACAACAACATAACAGTTCAATGGGCGTTGATTTTGGTATTTCCATTACTAGTATTTTTTTTATAACAAGCCTTGGGATTTCTATTTCTCATCATGAGTCAGATCTCTGGCTTTGGCTATCATCTAATATGTGTATAACAGCTTTTTAGAAAAATGACATTAATCCAATAAATGGTTTCAATAGAAGAGGTTATATGACATGATGCTAACAGAATTGTGTAATTATAATTACCATAGGGCTATCATCATCGATTTCATCGGCAACTAACAAGAATAAAGACACTTTGTCCCTCAGAACCTAAATTCTTTGTTTATTTCTTTTAGTAAAGTCTGGTCAGACCTAAACTAAACTAAACTACTATTCTCATATAACATATCAATCAACAGGAAGGGTATACTTGAATGAAATAATATGAGCCCCTGTACTAGATTACTTCCATGTAACAGTATGACTACAGTGAGAAACAAACGTATGAAGTTATGACTAAATTCTTGTTTCCTATAGTACCCTTATTCTCTATTATATTTTGTGTGTAACTTGAGACACTATCATTCACAAGTTTTTCATAATATCTCATGTACTATTATATGTCTGGCTTAAGCGAATGCGGGTAGTAACAGAAATACTAGATAAAGATTTTACAATATGCAATACTAACAAAATTAATGCAAAATGATTAATCCTACTTATGTATGTTAACAATCTGTGCCTTATACAGTATTTACAAAAAAATGACTATCAACATTGTATTTTTCAGAGATCATTAGTGAAAGTCTTAATGTCAAGGATAGTTTAAGAAAAGTATAAGAAGCATCAGAAGTGATCTACATGAATCATATAAGATGCATCATTCAGATAATCAAGTGCTAGTTAATTTAATACAAGAACTGCCCTGTCGTTTTATCTAAGTCAAAGTTTATGCAATGTCAACACAATTTGAACCTTAATTGATCTAATTGGCACCTAAAACAGTACAAGAACAATGTCTAATATGCAAGATATGACACTATTATGTTATATGACCTTAATTAGCACCTTATTCACACTGTTCTTGTTTCAAGAAAAGCAAATCAACAAAGGCGATAACCTCCCCTTTGCTGATCTGTTTTCAAGAAGAGAAGATCAGTGGAGTGGACCTTGTCCCCTCCACTTGATTTCTCTTTTAATTGAAGTGTTGGAGAAGTGGACCTAGTCCCCTTCTCCTAAGAATGCAAATGTATGAAATATCTATCTAATTATGATGCACATGCTTCTAATTATCTACTGATTATATGAAAGAGGAAGAGTTGATTGAGATGACCTTGTCTCCTCAATCGACTCCTCCCAGTGATGCAAGAACAAACCATTGATCTAATTACCATGCTTACATGCTTTTATGAAAAGTGAGAATGCAAATGGAGGTGACAGAGTTGACCTTGTCCCCTCTGCCATTCTCCATGGATGCGAGATGAGAAAAGAGGAAAAGGAAGGAAGTCGAGCATTCACCAGATAATTCAATTAAAGAAACGTAATGCAACACCAAGGAAACTTCAATTTTTATTCAGTCGCAATAAAATCATCAAATTGCAAGAATTAGAGAGAGAGATCACCTTGATTCATTTCTTTTTTCTTCTGGACCAGCCATTACACAAATCAAGCTATCTTCTTCTTCTACAAGCTTTGTACTTCTCTTTCTAGTTTAATCTTTCTTTTTCTCTGTAAACTAATTTATTCTCTATCTAATGCACAACACATGTGCGCCTAACTAATTGAGAACAGAAACAAAATCTTAGAATTCGAGTTCTGGCCATGGTTTCGGAAGGAGGAAAAGGGGCTAGGGTTTCGGAAGCGGTTTCGGAAATTGGAAGAGGGATAGGGTTTCAGAAGAAGCCTCCGGGTTTTGGAATCGGGGGTCAGAATCCGATCCGGGTTTTGGAATTGGGGTCCCCGAATTGGTTGTTTGTGTGGGTTTTATAGGCCAAGGTGGCCGGGTTCTAGGTGGCCAAAACCGAGGAGAAGAGGAGGTTTGACTAGGCGGTTGCGGTGGTTACGACGGTTAGGCGGTTTCAACGGACGAAGCGGCTGGCCTCAGCTCCTCTCTTCTCGTCTTTTTTTTTTTCTACTTCGGTTTTTTTCTCTTCTCCTTTTTTTTCGATCTGTTGGGTTTTTGATCCAGCCACGAAGGCTGTTGAGGGAGAGAGGTATTTCCCTCTCCATTTCTTGTGGATGGGACCGTCCAATAAATGGACTCATCCATTTATGGTGTTTTTTTCAGAAAATGCTATTCTCTTTTCAAATTAGTTGAAGGCCTTCCAGGATGAATTTCTCTATGAAATTTTATACGTGGGCTTAAAAAAAAATGGAGGATCTGATGATATCAAGGATTTTTCAAAACGACCCTTAAAAATATTTTATTTATTTTATGCAAATTTAAGGGCTCTTTTGCATATTTTCAAGGCTTTGGATTTGTTTTGGGTATTCTAATGCTGCTATAATTTTGTATATCCTTTGTAGAATTTTTGGCTATTTTCTGTGTATTTTTGAAGGTTGTTTGGTATTTTTCGAGAATTTCTAAAGTTTCTTGAAAATCGGTTTAGTTCTCCGACCGTGAAAATTTAGGGTCAAACTGCAGGTTACTGTAGAAAATGTTCCCAGAATTGGAGTATTTTTAGATTTTTGTTGTCAATGCTATTTTATTCGGTTTTGACAAGATAAAATCAGTCGAAGGATAAATTTTCGACTAATTTCGATCCACTTTAGCATCGTCACGTTCGATGCCAAAATCCACAAGCGAGCATCCTCACCTATGAGAACTGATCTGGTGTCGCACAGGATCGTATAGCACACCGATCTCAACCGTCAGATGGATGATGGGTGGTCCGTGCATAATATCAGATTGACAGGTCCGAAAAAATCAACCGTGGAGATCAGATTAAACAGCTCGGATGGATACGCTACACGGTCTAGCACGATACGGGATCCGGTTCCCACCTAGGAGAGTATGAGTCATCGACTCACGTCCTCTGCTGTGCTGCAAATGGCAGCACTTTCATCACAACTGTCCGATCTATGATGAGTGTCCTGTGATTAATACCAGGTCTGTCGAGATTCGTGCGGTTTGTAAAAACCTATTTGTTGAAATTAGATCAGACGGACTGTAATTGCTCCAACAATTTCCAGCGTTTTTGGTTTTGAACAGAGGATTTTGGTCCTGTGAGACATAGGGTTGTCAATTAACCGAGCTAATTCTAGCTCTATTTTCTGAATTTTGTTCATTCCAGGTCGAATTCTAGCTTAAAATCAGTCAATCTATCGAGTTTATACTAATTTTAATATGAATCAAATTAGAATTCCATATGAGCTCAGTTATTATAGAATTTTATATTTATTCGTGTTATTTTTAATGACTGAAGTTCACATCAATTAATATTCATTATTATTTAAGCAGTTGAATTATTTGTATGCTTGGTTAATTGAGATTTTTTCGTTTATAAGAAAGATATGCCAAATATTCGAATTCTTAAAATTTAAATTTCCACGACAAACCGTAATAAAATTTCAAATGATCAGTCCAAACTGTTTAATCTCATCTTCATATTAAAAACTATTAGGAAACTAAATTTATATTTAAAAAAAATTATTATTTTTTTTGAAATTGCAGAAATTCGTCATCTAATTAGTTTTGAACCCTCCAACAATAACCGTTTTTAAAATTTGGTGTCTAATAAAATTTCAGTATAAAAAATAAATTATTTGAATCGATCATTTAAAACATAAAATTTGAAATTTAAATGTATTGCACGGATCTATCCGTGCTACGCGTAATATTTTAACTATCTTCCATATAATAATTAGGAAGTACGAAAGCGGCAGCTGTAAAAGGTTGAGCACTTAAGCCTCTATTGGGTTTGTATTTGTTCAACTGGTGTTTGAAGCATTATAGAAATACTCGTAGGAGCAGCCCCTTTCTGGTTTAGCACTTAATACACCACAGACTGCACAAGCACAAATAGACAACCAATTATTGAGACATGACTTGGCATTCCCACTTTCACCCACTAGAAATTAGGGTACTAAAAAGTGTTCCATTTCAGAATTGCAAATACCAATGCCATTTTTTTCATAATAATTAATTGATTCAACTTTGTTATTTAAAGAAGTACGATTTATTAATACAGCAAACACAAAAGTTATGTCATTTCATGTATAGCTGCAATCATCTATAAGGTATCAGATTGTACATTGTAGCATGGTTTAGTCGATTATTGCCGCAGATTTAGACATAGGGATATCAAATTGACCAATCATTGAACATGTTTTCAAATCAATCAAGTTTTAACCTTGAAAGAAAGAGACATACAATGTACCTAGTCCAGACTCCAGAGAAGTCCATTGTAAAAAACTAAAAATTACTACCCCTAAAGTCCGTTTAACCCTTTAATTGCTAGCCACATATTTTAGCCATTAAACTGGTACGTAGCAATGTCACCCTCCTGGAAGCATGCCTCCTCTAAAACAAGCACATAATTAGTCTATTATCCATTAATATCGCACAAAAGGCACAAGCATGGTCTGGTAATCTTAGACAGCTTCACCTCACCATTACAAAGACTAGAATTTCAACTTTTCCCTCTGTAAAATAGTAAACATCTTGTTTTATTTTATTGAAATTACTCTTTATAATAGCAATTTATTTCCAGATGAAGCGCAACGACCTAGATTACATGGACTAATAGGCGTTCAAATCTAAGGCAGACTCAAGATTCGATGCAAAATCTTTCCTTGAAAAAGTAAACTATGCAATTTTAGATTACTAGCTACCTAGATTGCCGAACTTATTTTGAGGAAAAATACTGATCCAAATCCCGGTTAACATGGGTGGCCACAAGCCTACAGGATATTCTTCTCTTTCCGATGTGAAGATCCACTGTTTCCTGGATTCAGTTTACAATCGCCTGAAATTAGAAATCAGACACAAATTTCCGATATGAAGTGGGATTTGAATGCATGAACCTGACATGGAGTGTGTTCACAGAAGGAAATCAACAGCCCGGATTTCTGAAAGCCCACTAAACTTTATAAGCCCAAATAAACTGGTTTAACGTATTGACTCTGGGCTGGGATATATTTTAAGCAGTGCTGATAAGTGCAATCAGAGGCTAAGGCAATCACGCAATCATATGCTAAAAATGGAAAGAGGCGCTAACTAAAGATTTCCGAAAACAGAAATCTTCCCGTCTGTTCCGCGCGTCTTCCTTCCGCTCACCCTCCCATCTGTTCCCCTTCACCCGCGAGCCCCCTCTGACCCGTGCGTTCCTCCCACCCGTGCGCCCCCTCCCACCCCCGCGTCCCTCTCACCCGTACGCTCCTCTCACCCGCGCGCCCCCTCCCACCCCGCGTCCCTCTCACCTGTACACCCCCTCTCACCCGCGTCCTTTCCTGTCCCTCTCACCTCCTATCGTCTCTTTCTCTCTTTTAATGTCTCATTTATCGTATTTTTTTTTTACATTAGATACTCCATTATAGTTACTTAGTTACTCCCTTATATATATTTAGTTACTCCCTTATATGTATTTAGTTACTCACAAACAATAGTAGATTCAGATTTGAATGTTATTTACTCTCATACTAATTTACTCCCCATAGATGTACTAAATAGTTAAATCTATAACATATTCCCTTATGTATATTAATTTACTCCCTTAAACAAGCATAAGTTACTCCCTTTTTCTATATTAGTTACTCCCCTTAAATGAACTAAATAGTTAAATCTATAACATATTCCCTTATGTATATTAATTTACTCCCTTAAACAGACATAAGTTACTCCCTTTTTCTATAGATGAACTAAATAGTTAAATCTATAACATATTCCCTTATGTATATTAATTTACTCCCCATAGTTAGTTAGTTACTCCCAAACAATAGCATAATCAGATTTGAATGTTATTTACTCCCTTACTTGTATTAGATACTCTCTTAATACAAATTATTTACTCTCTTATAGTTATTTAGTTACTCCCAAACAATAGCAGAATCAGATTTGAGTGTTATTTACTCCCTTACTTGTATTAGATACTCCCTTACTACAAATTATTTACTCCCTTACAGTTATTTAGTAACTACCAAACAATAGCAGATTCAGATTTGAATGTTATTTACTCCCTTACATGTATTAGATACTCCCTTAATATAAATTATTTACTCCCTTATATTTATCTAGTTACTCTCAAACAATAGCAGATTCAGATTTAAATGTTATCTACTCCCTTACATGTATAGATACTCCCTTAATACAAATTATTTACTCCCTTATAGTTATTTAGATAATCCCTTACTGAAAATCAGAGGAGGGATTGAGGAGAGATGAGAATGAAAATCGTGCATGAGATAGAGGAGAGAGATGAGGGAAAGGGATGACGAGATCAGAGGAGATGTGCGACGGGGGTGTGAGGATAGAGGGGAGAGATGAGGGAAAAGGGATGACGAGATCAGAGGAGGTGTGCGACAGGGGTGTGAGGATAGAGGGGAGAGATGAGGGAAAGGGATGACGAGATCAGAGGAGGTGTGCAACGGGGGTGTGAGGTCGCCCGTGAGGGGAGAGGGGGCGCACATGAGGGTGAAGGGAGGGAGATCGCGCGTGAGGGTAAAGGTGAGGGGAGCACGCACGGAAGGTGAGGGTGGAGGGGAACACACGGAAGGTGAGAGTGAGGGGAGTGCGCCTCTCTGATTGTTTGATTGCGCTAGATGTTGATTGTGTTAAGTAATTTCCTATTTTAAGCTAGCACTCTGGTCCGGATATTTTTATAGAAATAATAAATAATAAATTTTAATCATTGCTGATAACTACAATCAGTCTCTAAGGCAATCACGCAATCAATATCCAAAAATAGAAAAAGTCGCTACTTCTTCATTTCCGAAAATAGAAATTCTTCTCCAGCGCGTCTCACTTCCGCTTCACCCCCCTCTCACCCCGCTTCACCTCTCTCTAGCGCGCCTCATTAATTTTCGCTTCGCCCTCCTCTTCTCTATTCCGTCTCCTCCCTCTCCCTCATCTCCTCTCTTCCGTCTCCTCTCTCCCTCATCTCTCCTCGCGTTTCTCCTTCATCTCATCTGTCCTGTCACACTTTCATCCTCATCTCTCTTCTCTCATTTCTCTTTCTTTCCTTTCTCATCTGATTCATGCCTTCTCTCGTCCTCTTCCTCATATCCTTCTTTTACTTGTATTAGATACTCTCTTATACTAATTATTTACTCCCTTATAGTAATGTAGTTACTCCCAAACAATAACAGAAACAATTTTGAATGTTATTTACTCCCTTACATATATTAGATAATCCTTACTATTAATTATTTACTTCCTTATAGTAATTTTGTTACTCCCAAACAATAACAGAAACAGTTCTAAATGTTATTTACTCCCTTAAACAGACATAAGTTACTCCTTTTTCGATATTAGTTACTCCCTTAAATGAACTACACAGTTAAGCATATTACTTATTCCCTTATGCATATTATTTACTCCCTTAAACAGACATAAGTTACTCCTTTTTCGATATTAGTTACTCCCTTAAATGTACTACACAAATGTACTACACAGTTAAATCTATTACTTATTCCCTTATGCATATAAGTTACTCCCTTAAAAGACATAAGTTACTCTTTTTTTCGATATTAGTTACTCCCTTAAATGAACTACACAGTTAAACATATTACTTACTCCCTTATGCATATTATTTACTCCCTTAAACGGACATAAGTTACTCCCTTAAACAGACATAAGTTACTCCCTTTTTAAATATTAGTTACTCCCTTAAATGAACTACACAGTTAAATATATTACTTATTCCCTTTATCTATATTATTTACTCCTTTAAACAGACATAAGTTACTCCTTTTTTTATATTAGTTACTCCCTTAAATGTACTACACAGTTAAATCTATTACTTATTCCCTTATGCATATAAGTTACTCCCTTAAACAGACATAACTCCCTTTTTCATATTAGTTACTCCCTTAAATGAACTACATAGTTAAATCTATTATTTATTCCCTTATGTATATTATTTACTCCCTTAAACAGACATAAGTTACTCCCTTTTTCTATATTAGTTACTCCCTTAAATGAAAGTACATATTTATACTTATTACGTATTTCCATCTCTTATACTTATTTACTCCCTTATTCATATTTATTTACTCTCTTTTAGTTACTCCAAACAATAGCAGAACCAGATCTAGGGTGAAAGAGAAGGATAAACAACGGAAGAGATAGTAGAAGGAAAAAGAGATGAGAAACTATATCTATGGCCATATCTGATCGTCTTCCTTATTTCTCTCTACTCGTAAGGTAAGTATTTGATTGGATTGGTGATGAAATTGTGCCAGATTGAGAGATGAGAAGGTAGAAGAAAGAGAAAGGGTGGTTGAGATTGGCCGTAAAGTCGCCAAGCACGACGAGACGCGAGGCGAAGAGAGGTGCTGCGGCGGTCGGAGATGTGTTGAGATGATCTCTCCTTCGCTTCTCCAACTCTTCTCTTTTTCTTCTCTTTTGATTTGAGCGTAGGAAAGAACGGAATGAAAGGTTGATTTAAAGGAGAGATAAAAATCAGGAGTAAATAGGGGTGAAGCGAAGGCGTGAGGGAAGGGAAATGAATTTCGCGTGAGGGGTGAGGGTGAGAACGCGCTGATTGCTTGATTGCTTAAGACTCTGATTGTCTGAAGCAATTTTCAATTTTAATAATAACATTGATATAATAACTTTTTGAAACAATAGTATTGCAATATTGGGATTTGGAACCCGAAAGGTAATTTCGGAGCTCAAAATTTCGAAATTAGCTGATTTTGGAGTTCAAAACACGAACAATGTCAGCTTGTCGATGGGACTGTCTCCGAGCAAATTTTGGAAAGCATTGAGCATGACCGCATGAGTAATGAATGCATCGTAGTCCCGATGAAATTACTAAGTTTGACAATACTTAAATCACGAAGAAAAGGGAATTAAGGAACCACCACAGAATGTGGTCCAGGATCGCATCATCTTCCCTTGTGCTGCGGCCTCATCGTGGTTCAATTTTGGTGCAATTCTGAAAGCATTCTTAACAGAAATGTTCAAAAAAAATATTAAGGCATGCAACATAAACACAGATCACGGGCATAACTTGATGATTTTGAAGTCCTAAATATTAAATTTGAGAGTTAATTGGAGGAAAAGTATGCAATATTCGTTTATAAGAAAAATAAATGTGACAACTTATATTTATCAAAAGGATAATGTAATATTTACAAATTCGGAAGGAAAAATTGTATAGTTTTGGAATTTAAAAAGAGCATATACTAAAATATAAAAATAAAAATATCTTGTAGCTTATGCTCATGATAAAATAAAGTTAGACAGTTCGAACAATTTTTTTTTAATGTACTAAGAATTGGCTTATATTTCATTTAAACGATCATTTATGATATTATGATTCCACACTTATTTTGTATCAGCTTTGGACTTTTTAAAAGAAGAGTCTCTTTCAGTAATCTGAACAACTGCGAAAGAATTTAACTCGTGTCATTGTCAGACTTGTATTTTTTAATTATTAATAAAGTGTTGTTTTAACAACTGTTTAATTATATAATTGATAATTAATGGACGGTGATACTAAGGAAGATAGCTTAAATAATTTCTAGAAGAGGGCGATGGGAAGGAATGTTCTTTTGATGTAAGATCGAGATAAACATATGAAATCACTTAATTCCATAAAAAAGCAACCCGGACGAATGAAAGCTTTTATAAGCCAAACAATTTATAAGGTTATATAATATATTATTAAATATAATATTAGTATGCATAGAATATTTGTATAATCCAGCAGTAAGCCAACTAAAATTACAGACAGGTTGCCGTTTGGAATGAGGAAATAATGTTGCTAGTTCACTTCTTGCCTACTCATTGCTTAAAAATATAAATTGCGGCTCTTATAATCCCATATAATTGTGCTGGAGCTTCCAGAACTGGCTCAGAAATCTTAATAAGCATTATTTCATGAAACGGTACATTTTCAGACTACCTTATATATTAAAATGAGATTTGAAGCTTCTAACGCGTTAATAGCAACGACAAATGATGAAAAAGATGATCCATTTTTAATTAGCTATTTATAAAGGAGAAATTTATTAGTCCTTTTTTAAAATCTGTCTGATCAAAAGTGTTATATTAATTAACTTGACCTATAAATTAAGTTTGCCTCAGTACAACATACACTGAAAAAAGTTTACACTAGATACTCAGCAATGCCTTCAGTCAAAACTCATTCAAAATCCCAAATCAGAGATGAACTAGCAAGAAAATGATAGTTGATATGGATGTTATGGTGACCAACGTAAGGAGGAGAACATTTCTCAAAAGGTCGGCGGTCAAGGTACTCAGCCAGTTAGTGGAGAACTAAGTAGATAGAATTTGGTATCTTTGTTATATAGAGAAAAAAATAGATAGTATGAAGAGGGAGAGAAAACTGACTATTCCGTCATTGAATTGGTACAGAGGAAGAGTCTAATCTTTGTACCAAACTAAAAAAGAAAGAAAGTAAGAATCTAAAACAAACTACTTCTACCATCAGCTATACAATCATAATTGAACAAAACTACTTCTATTTAGAAATTTATTCTAATGTATGAATTTTATTGAATGAACTATCAACCCAAAAAAAAAAAAAATCATTCAATGTTTGATATGGCATTATGATATACAATTATCCACTTGAGCCAACAACTTTCTTGTAATAATTTTGTTTGCTTGCATAAACATTGTTAGAAAGACCAACAATAAATATTGTTCCAGTGGTTGCTCAAATTTATATAAAGTGTCAGAAAAGGGGAAAAAAATGTAGCGGTGTAAACTGTAAATTGGCCACATAGCATTACGTGTAGGAATCAGGTACTTCTTCCATGTTCAAACAAACTACACTTTAATAAATGGGGTAGGCTCATTCAATTTCAAACGAATTACACTTTTCAAGTTCAAATAGACTACACATTAAAATATATGGAAGCAAGCATCCGCCATCCTGGGCCTACTATGTCTTTGTATCAGTCAATATATCAGTATTATAACACGTATCTATCAGTCTAGGAAAATGCTAGACAAAGATAAATTATAATAATCCGCAGTATATAAAATTATGGGTAATTCTATGGTGGACTGAAATTTCAAACCGGGCTTAAATCTGGATCGTTCATTTAAAATTATGAAGGAATTTGATTGATCATGATTCAAGCCCGGTTTGAAATTTCAGTCCATCATAGAATTATCCTAAAATTATTAATCAATGACCATTTTTGCTTTTCTTAAAAACAAATGAAAGACACAAGAAAACCTGATCTCAGAATAAAATAATCAGCATTGCATCTAGATCAATAATTCTATATTATCCAATATCCAGCTTTAGCAAATGAAGCTCATTTCCAAATCTGATTGCATTCCCAATTGGTCCTTTTCCAATTTTGAAGGACACTGGAATGCAGAGAACTAAAAGTCAAACTCACAAACTTTTACATCAAACATTATAATACCAATCAAATCAATTATACTTGTAAATAATACTGTTAGTTTGTATTCTTTTCAACTAAATTAGGTTAGCACCAATAATCCCAAATCAGTCAGTCAAAAAAAGCTACCATTCACCGGGGACCAACAGAAACAGAAATATCAGTCGGCACCCGCAACCTATCAGACCACATCTTCGACTCCAAGAAAACCTTAGACACCTTACCGGCCACCCATGTCATGTCAGGCCTCTCTGTTGGGTCCTGTTCAACACATTTTAAAGCAATTTGAATCAGCCTCTCTGCCGCCTCCACCGGGAATGAATCATTTAATCTTCTATCGACCCACCGCCTCACCTTTCCTTTCCTCTCATCACCTTGTTCCCCTCTCATTACCTTGTTTGCTTTGTCGATTACCGAGACCTGCTTCATTTCCTTCGTACCTATCAAAAATGTATGGCAATGATGTTACCAGAATGTCTATTGTAATTAATTTGGTATCCTGATAAGTTTAGGAATCACAAAATGCAATACATAAAAGAGCAATACCTTTGTCCAATCGGTACTTGACAGGTTCTTCGCCAGATATCAGCTCGAGCAACAACACTCCCAATGCATAGACATCAGACTGATGTGAGGCACTGGTTGTGCGGTTCAGCACTTCTGGAGCGACATAACCTCTTCTGGATTCCTCGACAGAGGCAGGCCGTACATCACCTGATAGGTCGGCGGCACCATAGAGTGAGATCAAAGCATGCACGGAAGGTTGCTCCGTTATTAAAATTGCCGAGCTGGAGAGGCGGCCGTGAAACGAAGCCGGGGAATGGAGGTGAATGTACTCCAACCCGGTCGCCATGTCAGAAGCGACTTGCACACGCAACAGCCATGTGTTAAGGGGTGTGTATGAAGGGTTATGGGGATTGCGCAAACATGAAGAAAGCGGGCTCGAAGATGGAGTAAAGGAGTAAACAAGGTAGATGTAATGGTGGGAAGGAGAAGGTAAAGAAGCACCTAATAAAGGCACAATGTTAGCATGGTGACTCTGAATCAATAGAGAAAGCAAAGAAGAGAGAGACTTTGGGTCGGAGAGATGGAAAGGAAGCTGGTACACAGTGGTGTCGCGCTTGCGAAGAGAGCATTTCCAGCAAGGAGAAGGCGAGGAAGAGAGAGGCTTAGACAAAAAATTGTTGGTTGCAAGAGAGAGTTCTCGGAAGGGATAAAGAATTGCTGGGTTGGGAAGAGAAGAGCGCACAGCAGAGAGTTGAGAGGAGGTTTTGGTGACACTGGAGCCGGAGGAGATGAGAGGAACAGAGGAGGAGGAAGGAGCGGAGGAGAAGGAGGAGGAGGAGGAGACTAGAGGTGGTGGCGTTGGTGGTGGTCGGAGATGGGTTGGCGCGGTGGCAGCGATGGCTTTTTTCTTCTTGCACATGAGAAAGAGAGAAGTGATGGTGTTGGGGAACCATGGAGAAGAGAAGAGGAGGAGGGATTGGGAAATGGGAAAGGAGAGAAACCGTGTGAGAGTGGAGAATTCTGTATCTCGAGAGAGGTGTGATGTGGGGATTTGAGGTTTAGGACCTTTTGGTTGTGTACTTGTGTTGTGTTGTGAGGTGGAAAGCGAGAGGAAGGAAAGAGATGGCCAAGTGGAGACTGAGTGTACATAGACACGTTGTTGTGAAACGTAATTGATAAGACTCTTTGATCTGCCAGATAATACTCTTATTGGTTTAATAGACCGTGTTTATGGATTTTTTGAGAAGGGAATTGAAGGTCGGGTACGATTTCTGTCCTTTTCAGTTTTATGTTAGTGCTAAGCAATTACCAAAGGTCCTATCCTGCTGTAAAATCATGGGCCGTTCGTTTGATATCGGACGGTTCGGCTAGACTTTGGTCTTGCAACTGGGACCCTCTATTAGTGATGTGTTATTGTGCTAGAGTTTAGTTTAATTCAATACATGGTTCTTGGCAATTAAGTAACAATTTGCATAATTTTAAGTAGAGAGGCAGAGATTGTGGGTAACTCATTGGACAAAGAGCATATGATGTTGACTGAAGAGTTGACTCAGTGAGACTTTTTGGAAGATTCCGGCTGCTGGTACTTGCTTATGTTTTAGCAAAGCGTGTATACTTTAATAGCTGAGTGCTGAACAAAAGGATAATAATTTGTTAATGAGTGGTTTTGGTTTGATTTGGCGAAAAGTGACAATGATCAAACAAGGAAAATGTACGCAACTTCATTCCATTTTGCAATCATATCTTACATTGGATCCTTCATGAAAATGCAGTGAAACAACCCGGAATTCAGGGGAAAAAAAAAAAAAAACGAAATCAAATCTTTAAAGTTAGGATTTATTGATGAAAGGAGGAATTGCAACTTTTACCCAATTTAACTTTGCTTTGTCGACGGATAATCCGAGCCAATTATTATTTTTCTGTTCAATATTGGATAAATCATAATCCAAAGTAAAGCGACCAAAAAGTAAATAAAGGTGTGTGAATGCAATTCTCTCACTTTCTTAAATATTTAAAAAAGGAAAAGGAAAAATAACAATCTAAGAGTCCCAGTTAATTTAATAAACTGAAGTATCATTATTTTAGGAACTGTCATTTCATCCATTGCAATTGTAATATTTAACATATATATTCCTATTAAAGATTTGATATCATATTATAAAAATAAACAAAGGGTAGTTTATTCGGTACAGATCATTTCTTTATCTAAAAATATGATAAATTAGATATTTCGATTTATATGCGAATCTATATTTTTTTTTAAAAAAAATGAGATGATCTTGTAGAAGTGCATTATAGAATTAGAAAGTCTTTCGAGAAGATCATCAAACAAAGAATGGAAATGAAATGCTCCTACTGAGCATATTACTCGGAGTTAGGGCCGTTTAGCTGGAAAAGCATAGAGTAATAAAATGCACACAATAAATCCTGATAATTACTAAAACATTATATTTTTATCATTTAACACATGCAAACGGACATATATAATATATTGGCCATTCACAAATTATTTATTTTTATATCCCGATCATCATTGAACTTCACAATTATTACAAAGTAACTTCTTCTTCTTCCTCCAACCTCCCCCCCCCCCCCCCAAAAAAAAAAAAAAAAAAAAGAGTATATCAATTCTGCTTTTTTTTTTCTATAGAATTAATTTGTTCTTGTTTGAAAGATCAATAATTATTGTTCACAAAAATAACAAAAATTATTGGAATATAATTATTCTACTTGAATCCACACTATAATGAGATTAGAAATAATTAAATATTTTTTATATTATTTTCATATTATAAAATAAACTAGTTTGGGCTATTGACGAATTTTGCTTATTACCATAAACTATGCGGAATTTGTTAGTACGTCTGGAAGAACAAGAACTATTGAAAGATGGTTGTATTATCTTAGTTCGATATTATTGAAAAGCAACTTTTATTGCCTTTGTTAATTAATGTACGTTTTTCTCATTATTTTTCAAAAGGGACATGATTGCCACTTTTATCCGTTCTAACAATACATTTTGGAACTTTTATTGAGAGTATTTCGACAATAGACATAAGTTAGTATAGTAAGTACTTACTACTGATCAAAGGATAAATTGGAACTTTTATCCAATTTAACTTTGCTTTGTGGACGGATTATCCCGGCCATTTATTATTTTTATGTTCAATATTGTATAAATCATAAATTAAAGTAAAGCGACTAAAAAGTAAATAAAGGTGTGTGAATGCAATTCTATCATTTTCTTAAAATTTGAAAACAGGAAAAGGAAAATAACGATCTAAGAGTCCTAGTCAATTTAATAAACTTAAGTATCATTAATTTAGGAACGAAATGTCATTATCATTCATTGCAATTGTAATAACTAACATATATAATCTGGTTAAAGATTTGATGTCATTAAAAAATAAACAAAGTGTATTTTATTTGTAGAGCTCATTTTCTTATCTTAAAATATTATGAATTAGATATCTCAATTTATATGTAAATCTATCTTTTTAAAATGAGATGATGTTGTACAAGTACATTAGAAAGTTACTAGCAGTAGTGCCCGCTCAATGTGCGGGTGGATTTTAATATGTAAACATATTATTTGACATAGATATGTTGTCTATTTTCAATATCTAAGATCAACTTTGTCATGATTGGTGTTGAAGGTAGCAGTATTCAATACAGAGACAGACTTCAGTGTAAAAATTAAGATAATTTTATACATTGAGTGCATATGTGAGTGTGATATGAGAGCAATTAATATTTTTGAAATGAAATTTTTATTACCTTAATCATTTCGCAAAACACTTCGGTATACAACTTTTTTTGTGAATGTTTCATGGTTTTATCAGCAACTTAGTTGTTTGTCAGGACATACCATCATTAATGTCCATTAAACATAATATAATGACAATTTAAGACACTAAAACTGACCTTCAAAAAAAAAAATTAAGTCACTAAAATTTGTGGCAAAGTGACGGTATACCATTTCTAATTAATAATTAAAATTTTTATACTTAATAATTTAAATTTAAAATAAATTAAATCATAAGAGAATACCAATTACAAAGCACAAATAATGTTAAATTAATTGATTGGCAACTCTCCATTTTTACTAACTTAAGGTACGCCCTATGCCTCTCAGTTTATATGGTTCGTTCGCATTTAATAATGACAAAAAAAAATGTTGCGACTTTGCAAAAAAAAAAAAAAAAAAATTCATGAACGACATACTATCTTGTATCTTTTCATAGAAAAATGTCAAATCTGAAGATGCAACTCTAAATAGAAAGGGCTCTAAAGATTTTCATTATTAATTAGGCTCTAAAAATGTCAAGTCCGTTGCGTCTTGTTTCTCAATTAGACGGAAAACCAAATAACACTATTATTTCGTCTAGCAATACACATCCAACCATAGATCAAGTCGATCCAACGGCAGAAAAAATTATTTACTACTTAGACCTAGAGTGTAACACCTATGCGTTACGTGCATTTATAAGTAGTAGAGATATCGAGAAGATCATAAGTTAGGGGTGAAAACGAAGCAGATACAGATCGGAGGGTGGTGGAACCATATCCTATCCATAATTTTTTTTATTAGATACAAATACGAATATGGTTCGGATGTTAAACAGATGCGAATACAGATCAGATTTTGTCAGATACGGATACAAATGCGAATATATTTCGGATATTAAAACATATATTTATATATTAACGAACTAATAGAAATAAAAAAATAGACAAGATAGAATATCAATATCAAATGTCATCATATATCAAAATAGTATATTAATCATATATAATCATCATAATTGAAGAAAAAAATTAATTTTAATATTGTTATCATATATAATCATCTTGATAATAGAAAATAAAATTAATTTATATTACTAGTCCAAATAAAAATATTATTATAAGATAATTTATCTAATAAAAATTAAGTATTACTAATTAAAAGTCTTCTCTAATGTAGATAAGTAATTAAATTAATCATCTTGTGTCATTAAAGATACGAATGAACTGATTAATATTTATCGGCTACGGATAATATCCATATTTTTTTGTCGGATATGGATACAGATCAGATAGTGTCAAAACCATATCTGTATCCATATTTTTTATTGGATACGGATACAGTTTGGATATTACGCGTATTTTCCGAATTCGGATATAGTTTGGAGAGGAGTTTATCTGCTCCAATTTCATCCCTGATTCATAAAAAAAAAGAAAAAAAGAAAAAAAAAAGACTTACATGGAAATGAAATACTCCTACGGAGTATTACTCAGATGGAGCAGGGGTTATATATCTGGAAAATCATAGTAATAAAATTCACATAATAAATTCTTATAATTGCTAAAACTTATATTTATCAATTTAATCGCATAAACATACAGATGCCATTCGCAAATTATTCATTTTATGTCCTCATCATCATGAACCTAACAATTATTAAAAAATAATTGTCTAATAATATAAATTAATTTTGCTTCAATGAGTATATTATTTATAATATTTCTATTGAATTAATTAATTGTAACGACAAGCTTTCATAGGAATATAATTATTCTACTAGAAACCAAGCAACAATGATATTATAAATTATTTGCGTGCTACAAAAAAATTTATACTATATCGATTTTGTTGATTCCTCTCGAATAAGGATAACGATTGAAAGGTGTGGAAGTATGTATTTTAATTATTAACTCGAAGTTTTTGGAAAGCAACTTTTATTGTCATTATTGAATATTTTGTACGCTATTCTCAATTGCTCATTATTTTTCAAAAGGGACATGGTTGCCACTTTTATCTGTTGTAACAAAACATTTCGGCCCCACTGATGGCCTGATGCCACAGCCTATTTTATTCGGAGTGTTATGAACTTATGATTGAGGACACTACACTAGGTATATATTTTAGTATATACCATATAGAAATAATTAATTTTGCGTGAAGTCGTGGTTCAGTTTGTCGATTCAGAAGCTATATAGGTACTTAAATCGTAGTACTACTGATTTTCTATGTTCTTTCGTAAGCATGGTTATTCCAATTTATTTATTTTTCATTCTACTAGAAACCTTTTTAGGGAAAAAAATGACGGGATACTAATTTGACAACTTAATAATTTATTTTAAACAAGTAAAAAGAAATATGACGTATTCCTTTCATCACCGCAGCCCAATTGGATAGTACTTTGAGATATACTGGGCTTATATTTTTCCTATAACATGAGCCGACGCTATGACGAAAGAAAGCCCAAATTGTTCTTACCTCTAGCGAATAGCAACGCAAGCACTTAATTCAAGTAGTAAGATGTACTGACCAGACCATGTTAGAGTTCAATATTGTCCCGGAAATGGATGTATATTGTACATTGTTATATATAAAAGGGCCTGAATAAGCATAAAATTGCGCATGCTGTACATAATTGAGCATGTTTGGATAGATGAGAAATACACGCTAATTTCATAAAATTTGAATTTGTTTTGTTAATACATTATAGATATTTTAATTCTTGGTCCAAGTACGCCTAATATGTTTTTTGGTTGTCCTCTAGGAGGAAGGCTTGAGATGCATAACTTATAATTGGCACTGAAACTTTTCAACAAATTTAACATCACAGATGGTGGGAAAACAACAGTGTATATGACGAAAGAAAGGTAACTTGTCAACCGCTTGAATAGCAACGAAAAACTTTTGTGAGAAACTAGACTATCTATCTTCCAAAATTGATTTTGTTCACACCTCCCAATTCCCATTAACTAGTTGGTAAGCTCCCTGGCATCCAATATACAATGAGCTGTACTCAAAACGCATAAATTGTAGAAGATAAGAGAGCATATAATATCTCCCTCAAAGTTATCCTTATAAGGGGAGGGAAAGAGGGACAAACAGTGAGGCTAATACAAACGCGCAGGTGGCTCGGTTGACATGTCTCCTTTTCCTTCATTTAATACTTCCACATCTGCTGTTTTGTCTTTGGTTTTCTATGAATCTAGATTGCCTGATGCAAAGAGATAGGCAAGCCACATATTGCGGGTATTGGCAAATGGGTGATCTCATAGAATTGAATGTGTTAGTACGGAAACATAAAATATTATAGTATAATTTTTGGGTTGATTATAATTTTAAATCGGATTTGAATTCTAATTAATTATATTTGTTCATAATTTTTTTATGAACGATTGAGATTTAAATCTAGTTTAATTTCTTATGAACGATTGAGGTTTATCCAGTTTAAAATTATACAACAATTTACTCTAATACAACTTAAATAAGATTATATGATGAAGCACTACGAAAAGAAATTATTTAGAGACAAACAAAAGACACAAAATATCGAAGAAGAAAAAAAAAGTAAAAGTCGTGATGATTAACTAGACTTTTGTTGCTTTGGAAGAAGTTACAATTATACAAAACGAAAAAATTAACATGTATGATACAATTCATCATGCAAAGGAATATCATTCTTATACTGAAAATTCGTGTCTTATTACATCTTAGAAAGTGCAAAATATATTAATTTATAATTATAACTATTCTAATCTAATCATGGAATTAAGTGGTCTTCCAAAAATATTAATCATATCACCACTTAATTTTGCAACAACCTAGTTGCTATAATAAGATTTTTTTTTTCCTTTTTAATATAGAGTCACGTTCAAATCATCGCTCACTATGTAAGCATCGTGCTCTACATCTCCCATCAAATAAAAAAGGCGAAGCCATATAACAAAATTTGAAGAAGTTAAAATTGAAGTAATTGTTTGAAATTTTATAAGAAACACTATGGAATATTAATTTGTAGAATCTAACAGCTCTTTACCATCAATTCCTTCGGCATTTCCTTTCAATATAAATGACAAATTACTAATAGGCTAGGCATGAATAAAGTAATTTTATATTATATAAAAAATAACTATTTTTTTATTCACATTTTATTAGTCCCCTAAAATTGATTCAACACTTAGACTAAAACATCTCTAATCAATAGAAAACAATGTTAAGGAGAATCAATATTGTTGAATTTTTGTTCAATTCACTAATGATATTTTAGCCTAAAAAGATTTTTAGTTATTCTAGCAATCAATCAATTACAAGTACGATTTAATAGTCAACTTAACATGTGGAAAATTATGAGCATCCTTTTCTACACTTCTTTTTTTTTTTTTTTTGGTCGATCCGAGATTGTTAAAGATTCACCACAGGGTAAGAAAGTTATCGTGTTGCCACATAGAATTTTATGCTCCGTGTTTTCTTGTGAAGGCCATACATGTTGTTTTTCCGGAACTACTGGTTGGGCTCTATATTTTACAAGAGATTTTAAATTAGACGAGTCAGATTCAGATTAAAATCTGATGTTAGAAGTAATTAATTAGTCTGAAACAAACGGTCTGAATTCTAGAATTAGCAATTCAAATTTATTTAAAACTCTTCCCCCCAAAAAAATAATAATAATAAATCTCTACAATTGAACAGGAAACCATACCCTGAGCTATTAGCGAAGGACTATTATGATGTCCATTGATATTATTCAGGTACAAGAACTATTTAGCCATTTAATCATCAGATTTAATTTGGAATCAGAGATTTGCCGGGAAAATATCATCAAATGGACAACATATACATGGGCATCAATAATTTTAAGTAATCGTTGAGCATTAATTATAGCATTTTCAGTATCCCGTAACTGTTTGGACATGTAATTTCCAGATGTCTATAAGAACATATTTTCTGATTGTTTTCTCCATTAAAAAATTATGTAAACTTTGTTTCGCGCTTGTCTGCATTAGGTATCATAAATCTTCTATATAAAATTTATAAATTTAATACAGTTGTAGGGTTGGCATGATTTTTCGAATTCACATTGATATTTTAATATTTTATTCCCTTTTGGCACTTATTTAAGTTCCCTCAAACAAAATATTTAAAGAAAAAAAAAAAGGTGGGGGGGAGGGGGGGGGGGAGAAGAGATAAACAGGGGTCTTCATCTTCTGAGCAGTCATGAACAAAAAAAAGAGATGACCAGTGATTCACATTGAATTAATAGGACTTGAAAGTAATTAATCGAAATATGTAAAACCTGTCTGGCAAATAAATGGTGTGTCTATTTGTTCAAGGTAAGGAGAGGCAGCTCCATTTTCAAAAAAAGAAGAGGCAGCTTAATAAATTGCTGATTAAAAATTCTATGTTGAGTGTCATTAACTACAAATCATGGTGAACTTTTTTTTTTTGATATTGTGGTGAACTGAACATTACAGTTGGACATTGACACATATAGTACACAGTAATTTAAGAAATCCATTTGCAGCGTGAAAGGGTCCGGATCTTCTGTGGCCATCGCATAAATGTATTATATGCTTCTTAGTTCTTACCAACAGTGCTATCTGCACAGTGATTTTTCCAAACGATACCAAAGTTACATTTGAAGGTATAATGGTTTTCTTTTAGGTCTTCTCCGTAAACATTCTATACTCGAGAATTGTATCTATCGAGATAATTTGCTTTTACGATTAATTATCAAGCAAGTCGAGGACCATTTCGAACATGCAAATGATTTACAGTTAGCCACATAAATAGATCATAAGAACATCAGAGGAGGAGCATGAATGATTAACTTATGGCCAAACTGGTACACTTCTTAAGTAATGGAACTAATCTCTCCGTCTATTATAAAATTCCTAAATCAGACACCATTTAAAAGTTAAAAAACCAAATATTAATATGACAAGCATAATTTCAGGTAATCTGAAGCCTCATTGACTTCTCTGCTTCCCCACAGAAGTAACTAATGACTAATATTTCATTTTGGGGATCTGGAACTTCTTTAGTTCAATTCCCAACCAGAACTTAATTACATCACGAATCCTAAAATGCTTCTAAGACGCTATTCTTTCGTGCAACGTTCGCATAACATAGAAATTTGAGAGGGAATGCAGATATACGGGCTTCTCCAAACCGAGAAAAGCCCAAACTCAAATATACACTGAAAACTATTACATCTTTTTATTATGTTTTTTTGCAAATTGAAAACTATTACATTTGATAACGCCCACCTATTCGGCATGCAAAGCGTGTCTCCCTTCCACTTCATCAACTTTCCTCTCTCTCTTCTCTCTCTCTCTCTCTCTCTACCTCTCTCTATGTACCCCTATTTAAATCGGTCCTGTAGAGGTCACCTCCTCCCCCTTCCCAATTTCCCGTTTTGAACACTCAACTGGTCCTGTTCATATTGCTCCTTAAACCCCAAACAGGAGAAGGAAATATATATATAAAAAAAGGAACCCACCAAATAGAAGTAGTCCAAAATATAAATTAGTTAAATTCCAATCAAATCAAATGAGAGACCTTATATTCAAGGAGAGGCAAGTAGGGATACTTGAGAGCCTGGCTAATGCCTGGCGAGGGTTGCGGGGTCCAGTTGTCTTTCCACTGCTGCAGTTTGCGGTGTATGTCTGTTCTGCCATGTCGGTCATGCTGTTCGTGGAACGAGTTTATATGGCTATTGTGATTATCTGTGTGAAGGCTTTGAAAAGGAAGAGATATACTAAGTACAAGTTAAAGCTTGACACTGTCAAGAAGGAACTTGAGGACAGTGGGACCCATCCCAAGGTGCTGGTGCAAATTCCTATGTTCAACGAGAAAGAGGTAATTTAATTTGGTTTTTCATTTATAAGCAAATTAGGATTGCATGCTGAACTCATCCCAGGTGCTTAGAACTGCTTTCTAAGCGCCAGCCATAAATTATTCATCCTGAAACCAAACTCAATCGATCCAATCAAAAATTGAATTATATTTTTTTCATGCACACCTTTTACTGAGACAACACAATTCTATTTGCAAGTCACAAAACTGAGGTGACTTGTTCTGTTACCGATTATACATTTTAATTTTTTTTTCCAGTTTCAAAGTTTTGTTTTATCTATTTTTCTATGTCAGTAGTTTTGCTTTCATGCCAAATTAAATTGTTACGTTCTGTTAAAAGCTCAACGCAAATTTTTCAGTCCATCTGTTCAGGATGGTTCAGGAGAAAATAGAGTAGTCTGACACATCCCCATGGTTATACAATTTTCTTACCTCCATTAGAACTGTTATCCATGTCGATAGCTTTAATTATGGAAAGTAAATGAAGGACGATTAATTCTCACTGTCAAAGGAGTTTAGATTCTTCTTATATTATACCTTTTCTGTTGACATCAAATGATCTTATTTCCATCAAAAGAGAAACGTTTAAGTTAAAGTCTCAAATAATAAGATTTAAAGCTGCAACAATTGTGAAATTTCAGTTTGTACTTTTTAGTTTTGTGAGTTGTGTTAGCAAGGCTCACAGTGCTGAGAGAATTCGGTAGGTACAGTGTGAAATTAGCTAATGAAACTTGGCTGGTCTTAAATAATGTTCGACAAAAAGCTCCTGCCAGACAGGAAATTTTCTTAATTCAACTTACAGAGTAAATTTTTGTCTGTTTTATACATATTTGTTTGTTTTACGAGTATAATGATTCTTTATTATATTTAATTTAGTTAAACATTGCAGTCTAATTTCTTTCCAAGATATTTCTTCTGATTTTAGTTTGTGTTGCCATATAAAATAGTAAATAGTGAATAACTGAACTAAAATGAATGAACTCCAGATGTTGACACGTTTGCAAAATGTTAGGCGTTTCATTACCGACAAATTTAACTGAGCTGGAACCCATTCCGTAGTTAAGGTCTCTCAAACACGTAGTGCGTAAGGACGTTATCTGTAGGACAGATGTTCTCCAACACCAAAGGAGTGGTCAAAAGTCATTTGTCCAACTTAATTAAGAAGAGATAGACTTATTATTAATGAATGCTGCAATTGATAGTTTATTTGATGCTAAACTGATAAATTCTGTCTGAAGTAAAAAGAACCACCAGAGTTCTTGAAGGTAGAAAGGTACATTTTGGTTCTTTTTACAGAGGAAAACTCTGAAGTACTTGGAAGTTGTTGATTTTAACCAGTGAGCCATTAATTACTATTATTTTCAAGAATTTGTGATGTGGGACGTATATTTCAAAATTTTAACCTTAAGAGTGTCTAATTTTAAATAAGAATTCCATTATATATGCAACTTAATTTTAAATCTGGATAGGTTTTTATTAATTTAGTTCTTTATACTTTTGCTTTGCGTAAACGCATATAATTGGAAAAAGTGAAAAGAAAATTTCTTCAAGATTTTGACACGTCTATAAAACGTCCCTTATGGCACGAAACGACAATTTACTTTGAGCTGGAAATCCTCTGGAGCTTTCAATTCATTCCTAACTTGTCCTCCACTATAGGCTTACTTCAATTTGATATGCTTGAAGTTAGCCTGCTTTATCTTTACTTACGCATTAAAATGTTGTTATACTGAGACATCTGGACTTCTTTATTGCACTAGTTCCTAAATTTCCAATTTTGATGAAAGACTACCGAATATGTTCTTTCTTTTTTGGTATAATCTTGAAGTTAGGTTTATTTATCTTTACTTGGTAATGCTTTAATTAAAACTACACCAAATTTTCTTTGAATTAACCACTATTGAAGTTTTCTTAGATTGAGAAAATTGAACTAATCAGAAACCTGGTTTTGTATATTTAATCCTCATCGCTTTTGCACAAGTTCTTTACTTCCAATTTTGATGGAAAGGTTATTTGATTAGTTTTTGGTTTTCTGTATTTTGGTATTTTCTTCAACCACACAAACCATTGATACACAAAAGCTAATGTTGGTTACATATACAGACGTTATAAATAGACTGAACGGTTAGTTTGACTATCAGCTAAACGACAGACTCGTTTGGGATGTAGCATGTATGTTGCAATCAACATGACTTAATTTGTCTGAGAGTATTGTTGTCATGTCAGAGGTCAAATAATACCATAGAGGACGGTTTGTCACTGTTCGCAGTGTTGTGGGTCCTCTAACTGTCCAGTGCAGATAAACTGGAACTTGGTTTTATACTGAAGTAGAGGTTATTAATTTGGGGGAGTTATTGGCCTTATAGTGACTTAAATTACTTAATTGTTCATAATTTTATTTCATTAACATGCCATTGCAATTGACTGGAAAACTTGATGTTCTTCAAATGTGTTTTCATTTGTTTGTACATATAAATTATGTAGGGTTCTTCATAATTTTATTTTTCCTCCCTTATTTGTTTGAAAATCTGTGAAGGACCCCTTTTGTTTAAAGCCAAGCTAGAACCAACAAGCGACTTCTAATTAAACAAAGGAACCATTGGTGACCTCTTTAGTGAATCTAGGGATACATCACCATTCGAGATAACATTCTATCTATAACTTGGTAGTTTATGACAAAAATCATCGAATAATAATATTCTACTTATTCCTGTGCACTATTTGGATTTAATACTGAGCACCTGCAACACTTAATTGGTATATAGAAGGAAAATATAAACAAGTGGTGCCATACTAAGTTTCAGATTTTGGACATATAGTACTGGTACCGTGGTACAGGTAATGTGGTACATACAATTACATTTTGTACCAGTGCACAACAAACTTGATGTATCATTTTTTTATTGTTTAATTAATGTCTATATAAAGTATGACTTTGAGGCCTGAAAGGGTACCAAATTAAAGCTTCTTTTACTACCACATCAGTGATAAGGCAATTGAAATTCAATTTCCTCAATAATTAATTATTTAGTTGTTGTTTATACAACAGTAGGAAGAAAATTAAATGTTAAAACATAAAGCATATAGTAAGAAAAGAGTTTCCAACACGAAATCCTGAAGCATTAAAAAATGAATAAATAAAATGAAACAAATAATCCCAGAAAGAAAAGATATTGACTTAAAGCTCTTTTTTTTTTTCTTACACTCGCCTTTTGATGACTTGTATATGTTTCTTAAAGTTTTAATACTTAATTTTGAATATTTTTATTGTTCCAAAATAATTTTGAATGATCAATGTCAAATAAAAAGTTAATAACATTGTATAATACAATACATTCTCCATATGACTGTGAAAAGGCCGTAATATACTTTGTCTGGCCTTAGCAGCAACTATTCCAACTTGGCCAGCCTTGGACTGTTAAATTATACGTACTATGTAGCTTAATCACACCTGCTTGTGTTTTCACTAATTTTTCAGGTCTATCGTTTGTCAATTGGAGCAGCATGTGGGCTTTCTTGGCCATTTGACAAGATCATAATCCAGGTCCTTGATGATTCCACTGATCTTGTCATCAGGGTAAGTTAAAAAAGTAACCGAATTTCTTATACAAAATGCAGTTTGTATATCTGGTTTTGGATATTAACATCTCAGTATGTATCGTGCAGACCAGACTTTTTAGTGTGTTATATATATATAACCAACTACCATTCTGGTTTTTTACTTTCTGGTAAGGTAGAAAGATCAGGCCTACAATTTCCTTCATTCACACAAAATTAATAGTGAAACATGACTCAAATTTCAATATAGACCATCACATCCTTTGATGCATCACTTAATTCATTACTCCTCAATAAAACGACTATTCTTTGAAATACAACGATTAATTTATACTGTATCATATATATCTATTATATATTTGCATACCATAGACCTCCATTCTCCTATTAACTATTTATAACAATGCCAAATCTACCACCTACTCTCATTCATGAATCGTGATCCTCTAGTCTCATTCCCAACTACTTATCATATTACACGATCTCTTTTGTTACGTTTGATGACATTGTGATATAAAGTAAAGAGAGGTATACGAATTTTTATCTCTCATAATTTATTCCTTAAACATATGGCATTTAACTAGTTTATATGTATAACATACTACAAAACACGCACCAATTAAAGTATCAAAATGCAAAGTGTACGTGCATGAACAAATGGTCATATTCATATGCATCAGTCACAATTGGATATTTTTTCATAAATTATAAACAGGAGCTGGTGGAGTCTGAATGCCAAAGGTGGGCAAGTAAAGGTGTGAATATAAAGTATGAGAACAGAAGCAATAGGAATGGCTACAAAGCAGGAGCCATGCGTGAAGGACTGAGGAAGTGTTACGTTAAAGATTGTGAATATGTGGCAATTTTTGATGCCGACTTCCAGCCTGAACCAGACTTCTTGTGGCGGACTATTCCTTTTCTTCTCAGCAATCATGATTTGGCTCTAGTACAAGCTCGGTGGAAGTTTGGTGAATTTCAAACTTTACATTGATATTGTCTTGCTAAATATTAACAAACAAAAATTTTATACTGTTGCAAGAAAGTTAAATTCCACTTGTTCCTTCCTGATTTGTCCTAAGTTCTTTTCTATCTTCTTATCATTCCAAAATGAGGGAGCCTATAGTTGAGGGCCCCAAAGCAGTAATCAAATGAATTTTGAAGCATTTAATATTTATCTAGACTCTATAATGTTATCTTTAATTTTGTTTGACCAAAACAATGTTGTTGCGAGAAGATGTTCAATATGGGAATGTGAATTTATTGAAGAACAAAGTATTAGCTTCTAGTTTTTCTATGAATTGTGAGTTCATGGAAAAATATTTCAATAGCTCTTATAAATGGGTTTCTTCTATATATTGTAGTAAATGCAAATGAGTGTTTGTTAACACGTCTCCAAGAGATGTCTCTCGACTACCATTTTGGTGTAGAGCAAGAAGTTGGATCATCAACATATTCTTTCTTTGGTTTCAATGGTATATATGTCTCCTGAATTCAGCCCAAAGCTTACATTCTTTACTGAAAGGTAACTTTACATTTTGAATTGTCACTAGGAACTGCTGGGGTATGGAGGCTAGAAGCACTGAAGGATGCTGGTGGGTGGAAAGATAGAACGACAGTCGAAGACATGGATCTGGCTGTTAGAGCTAGCCTCAAGGGTTGGAAGTTTGTATTTGTCGGAGATTTATGGGTGAGACAACATATTTGTACTCCAAAAAATTTATAAAAATAATTATTAAAATTGTAGTAGGAGACATTGCTCTAATGCAGACGATCTTCTGTCAGGTGAAAAATGAGCTGCCAAGTACCTTCAAGGCATACCGCTATCAGCAGCATCGATGGTCGTGTGGCCCTGCCAATTTGTTCCGGAAAATGTTCAAAGAGATATTACTATGTGAGGTATTTTTTCCCCCTCTTTATGAATGTTCCTTTCTGTTGAAACATAAATAATTATCTCCTTATCTAATTCTTCATATTCCACATATTCTTAAGTACCCTTTTCTTTTTTTACTTCAATTGTTGCAGAGGGTGTCACTGTTGAAGAAATTTCATGTGCTGTATGCCTTCTTCTTTGTGAGAAAAATAGTTGCACACTTCGTCACCTTCTTCTTCTATTGCATCATTATTCCTACATGCGTCTTGGTCCCTGAAGTACATCTACCCAAGTATATTGCAATTTATATTCCATCCACTATTAGCATCCTGAATGCCATCTGTACCCCAAAGTATGCTTATTTTTAGTATTATATTATCTAGATTTGTTGATTCATTTTCTGATATAATGTTTTTCTCCAATAGTTGCAAATTATTTTTCTGCGTTAGTTATATTCCATCTATCTCCAGTTACTTATTATTATTTAAAATTTTGCATCAGTTATAGTTGCAAAGTAATTTGCAACTTGTGTCAGTTAGGACTAAGTTATGTATCTATTGACTTCATTTTGCCAGATTGTATTTTCATCAATTGAAATGCAAACACACTACCAAATTTATTGGAAAAAAATAATGCATCGTTGTACTGGTACTTTCCTAATTGAAGTTTTACACGTTAACTTTAATCTTTTTGTTAGATTTGTATATGCTCTGTACAGAAGGTGCGATGAGAAACTTTGTACTTGTAGAATGTTTCATGTGAATAAATCTAATTGGTTCAAAAGTAAATTGTAATTTCTCTTTGCAACAGGTCCTCCCATCTGCTAATATTTTGGATCCTTTTTGAGAATGTCCTGTCTATGCATCGCTCTAAGGCGACCATAATTGGGCTCTTAGAGGCTAATCGTGTCAATGAGTGGGTTGTCACAGAGAAGCTTGGAAATACAGGTAAAACAAAAGCTTCGTCGAAGTGGCTAAAACGACCTCAGTTTCGCCTCATAGAAAGGTACAGATGAACTAAAACAAACAAATAATCATCTTCAAATGTATACATGTAAGGTTAGGATATATTGACCTCCAATTTTAAATGGTTAGATTCCATTTACTCAAGTCTTTAACAACCATGGCATGGGACGAAATTTTATTGAAACAGAATGTACAGATTTATTAACGAGTTGTGCCGTATGATTGCAGGATTCACATGTTGGAGATAATCTTAGGATGTTACCTGTTATTTTGTGCGATTTACGATGTGCTGTATGGTCGTGATCATTTTTATGTGTACCTCTTTCTCCAAGCTGGAGCCGCCTTCATTGTAGGGTTTGGGTATGTGGGAACTTTCATGCCCAGCTAAAGTGAAATCAGAAACAGAGAAAAAGCGACGAAATTCCTTTGCTGGAGATAATGTAGGGATGAAGATTGAAGAAGGTTCAGCATGTTAGTTTCCTTTCCCTTGGATAAGTATTAAATATGTATAGGGTTTGAGCAGACAATTAGTTCTTTTCATTTTATTTATTAATCTTATATGTATATCAGCATATATGTAAAATTGCGTGTGCTTTGTGATCAATAAAGTAATGTTAGAACAAATAATTGGCATCATCTTTTGTGATTCTTATTTCTCCAGTTGAAGACCTATTAATGTAATTTGCTGATTATGAAAATAGGTAAAAGCCAAGAACAAAGCAGGCCAATCTTTTGAGGGTTGAAAAATTTATTCAAATCCAAGCAGAAATTTCTATTTTGTCATAGAAAAAATTAAATACAATGAAGTATGACATGGCTATTCATCACCCCAAGAATACAATTTTACAATAAATTTAGCAACCCTGTGCACTAAAAACATCAAGAAAATAATTTCGTATGTACAAAATTAGTCAAGCTCATCAATTTTAACCTCAAATTCTTCTCTAGTGGATAGGTTCTTTACCCGAACAGCACCTCTTTCCCACTCTGAATTACCTACCAAGATAAGCCTACTTGCACCTATTCGCTCTGCATGCTTGAAAACCCTACTCAACAATTTGAAGATTATACCATTAAAACAAATGACATATACATTGCTTTTGTTTGCCACAAAAAATTTATATAGATAAATCTTACAAAACCCAGAAATCACAAACACTTCTAGCAATTGAACTTGTGAGAAAAATCTCAAGGCCAATATATTTAAGCAATAAACAGAGTAGCCCCACAGTCGGTAAGCCAGTAGGTTGGTCAAATTTGCAGGACAGTTTAATACCAACAGTTTATCAAAAAATAAGATAGAAACAGTAAAAATACCCAAAAAAAAAAATGTACAGAATGTGGTTTCTCACAAGATTTTATAATGGAGATCACATATAAGTAGTTTGTATTTGGTAGTTTGAAGCTCAAAATTCAAGATCAGTCACAATGCACGGACCCTATCCATGCATTGCATTGTATTTTTTGACATACAACAATACACACACACACACACACACACACACACAGCGACTATACATACATAAAAAGAAACTTGAACAATTTCATTTTTGAACTTAAATGGAACTGCTTGCATGGTAATTTGCTCCTGGCAATATTAGGCATGTTGTTTATGTATACCAAAATCTTGGAGAGTAAAATAATTTAAGAAAGAAGACAATGGATGCCAAGGATTAATTTCCAAATTCCTGCAAAAAAATAGTGGGGCGACTTTGCTTTTACAAATGATAAGAAGATGTGTTTTACTAGTTTTGCTGTTCAGGCATGGTATATTGTTTTCTTGAATGTTCCTCTTTTTGGAGTCATAAAACAAGGAAACATTCAACATATGTGGTGTATAAAGAACTGTGTTGGATTTTTTTTTTTTTTTTTTTTAAAAAAAAGAACTGTGTTACTGTTTCCCTGGTAACAAATTAACTCTAGTGATATAATTTGATACTAACCATTTGAGACGCTTATCCTCTACAAGATCTACACTTCGTCCTTTTTTCCTGAGAGAAGAAGCAATTCTCGATGCAGTGCCATCTAACTCTTCATCTAATGGAAACACTATGTCATCGACCTTATGTGCTAGGCCAGGCAATAGCCCCTTGTCCTTTAGCAACTGCCACACAAATACAACATAATACCAGGTGTGAGCATATAGTCAAACTGACACAATTTATAAAATTTTCTTTAGGGGTCCCCTATTTGGCTCAATTAGTTTGCTTATCTCTCTGCAGGTCCCTTGTGCTAGCAAAGAGTCATTTCAGGTAACCAAATTGACAGATCAGCCTAAATTGATTTTTACAATTGGAAATTTGGTTAACTTCGTGTCAATGTATCAATAAAGCAGTATGCAAGACATAAGCACCAAGGAAAATCAGAAATTAAAATTAGAAGGACAAAAAGACAGTGATCTTATCGAACAAAAGCTGGACTAATCCATTAGCAAAACATTAACCAGATTCGCCCCCCAAAACCCAAATAAAATAAATGAAAGAGTAAATAATAAATAAGTAAACAAATAAAAATAAAAGAGTGATTTTTTTTTTTCTTTTAAATTCTTACTTCCACTATAACAGCATCACCAAAACCAAAACCACATGCTGAGATATCTTCACTGCCAAATGTGGAAAGTAGCCTGTCATATCTGCCACCACCACAAATAGCACGCAACTTACCCTCCCTATCAAATGCCTGCCAAATACAATTTCAAATGAAGAACTGTTAATCAAATAGCACAGTGCTGCCTCTTCAGTATTCATATTCAGGATATAATAATAAATATCAGTAAGTCATATGGTGCTATAACAAAGACCCGCAGCACTGCCTTGTCAGTATCATATTCAGGTAATTATTACCTGATAAATACCGGCAAGTAGAGGCATAAATCATGCTGCATAATTCAACGTCACCACTAAGAGATATCACATTAAGCTTTCATTTGAGTTTAAATTAAGACCAAACACAAAACAAATTTGTCTCAATTGTAAAAATTCAAAGGGAACTCTTTCAATGCATCTATACTGCATAATCACCCAGACCAACCTTAATTAACATATTAAAGCAGCTGGTCATAATTTCTTCATAAGAAAATATGATAATATAAATAGAAGAAAGAAAAGAAAATTTAGAATTACTGCAACAGTCTTTAATTTTTGGTCTTAGTAGGTTGCTAAAACTTAGTCTTATTAGCTTTCGAAAGCCAGCATTGAATTAATTAGTTCGGAGCATTGTATTATTACAAGAGATGGGTGAAAAAAAAAAAACAAGTTTAAACCTCAAAAACAATGCCTGTGTAGTAGGCAAGGCCACGAACAACAGACGCATCAAAACAAATCCAGTCAGCATAACCATAGCTCTCAGCAAGAGAAAATAGCTTTTTCAACTCGGAAACAGCTTCCCCCTCTGAACCCAACACCTCTATAAATACAAAAGATAACTCTCAAATTGCATAACCAATGAAAAACTTGCAACTTCAACAAAAAAAAAAGGAAAGAAAAAATCATAAAATAAAAGTGAGATAAGCCAGACCTTCGAGCTTGGATAATGACTTAAGGGAAAGCACTTCAATTATTCCATTGACTGCTTCAATTGAAACGCCCAATGAAAGCAGCTCCTTCTCTATCTCTTCTCTTGTAATTTTGCCAAGCTGGCATGGATAAAAAAAAAAGGATGAATGCATGAACCGAACATAAAACCTAATAATTAGAAATATTTTATCATAGTGCAGGTAGAAGGTTACCTTGTCAACAATGACACAGACTTGGGTAAAAAGATTTTCTGGGATAGCATACATCTGCAGCACGGCTTGTAAAACCTGTACAAAAAGAAAGTTACAGCCTAAGAACAGATAACACCGATCGAAATAAATCTAGATAATATGAACACCATCAACGGTAAGATCTTAAATAAGTTACCTTTCGGCTTGATACTCTAATCCCCACATCTGACGAATTTATCCCGAGCCGCTCAAACAATAACACAACAGCTTGGATGAGCTCTGCCTCACCCTATATAGAAAATTTGTAAGAAGAATTCAGGGATGAACTTAACGATCACATGCAAATGTACCTGCTAACTCAAATACAACTTAGGCATTACTTTTGCTTACCTCAGTGTTAAGCATCAGCTTCAGAGGTTCAGACTATTTACAAGAATATAAGAACTCTGAACTTGTGACAGTTAAATAGTACACTGGTATGGTAGGGTATGGGTATGCGCAGTAGGTATTACACAAAGAAGGGTATGGCAGAATGTTAATTATACCTCATAAAGTAATACCTGATCAATATAATCATCAGTGTTTTAAAGGGTCATTAGACAAAGTTTAATTATTCATACCCTAACTTTAGAAACCCCAAAAATATCCATGTTCCATTGGTAATGTTCTCTCCTTCTCCCTCTTGTCATTCTTTCATACCGCCAGCACTGCCCTATCGTAAACCACTTCAGAGGAAGGGACACAGATTTTCTAACAGAATAAATGTAGGATGAAGAAGTAATTATCAGTAACTGTAAATTACAAAAGGACAAAGAAAAGGAAGAATTGTGACTGTACCCTTGCTTTATCACCAGCCGTGCCAGCGAAGGTGTTATCTCTGGACGAAGCACCACACGTCTACCCCCTTTATCCTCAAAATTGTACAGCTAAAAAGACAATGCCGCTATGTTAGCTCTTTCAACTCATTGTTGGAACTCATAATTGAGTAGATCAGTTTGGAGGAAATAATCTATAATGACAATGTTTTACACTTTGGAATTAAAAAAGACCTTGTTGGATTTCATTTTTAGCATACCCCAACTTGTTTGGGACTAAAGGCTTTGTTGTTGTTGTTGTATGACAAAAGAGCTGATTTGGAACTTTATTAAGGTTAACAAACTGCACAAATGGCCCCTAATGTATTAGCCATTTAAATTTTGACCCTTAAAAATTCCAAATTCCAACTGTTGGTCCTCACCAACATAGTTTTCACTCAAAAAAAATTAAAAAATAGTCAACATGCTATTACATAAATGACTTTATTGGTTGATCTTCCATTTGAAAGGCTGGTTACATTTCAGTTCATCCTATGCCTGCATGCTAGTGAGCAAACTTGCTTTAATTGGATTTAGTAGGGCTATAAATTTGAAACTTCAGGTCACAGAAGGGAACTCAGCAATACTTGTAGAAGCATTTGCGTATTCAGTAATGTAAATGGCTTCAACTGCACATAGAAATGCCAGAAATGAAGGAAGGAATACCTGCTGAGTGATCTCTTCACCAGCTTTTCTTATAAAGAGTGCCTCTGATTCAAGCACTGGGAAATCAACCTCTTCAAAGGACAGAATCCGAGAAACCTTGGCTTGGGAGAAAAAAAAACCAAAAAGAAACCATTGAGATTCATAAGAACAAACACCTGGAGTGCAACACCAAGTATCTCAAAAATTACCAACGTTACATCACAGAAGTACCTCTCTGAAGTTCTGAAAGAGCCAATTGCGTAGTCTCATGTCATCAGGCGGGAAATCCCTGGTGCCACGTGGCGGATTGACGTCAATCAATGATGAACCCTTTCCCACAGCCTCATCAGCCTCCTCTACAAAAACAAACAATGATATATTCACAAATTGACATAATAAGCGACAAGTAGAAGAAATAATGAGCTGAGAATGGAACCTTGAGTGAGAGTAGGAGAGGATGAACTGGAGAGGATACGGAGAGAGGAGGGAGGGAAATGGTGAGAAGGGGCATAGGAGAGGAATGGAGAAGATGGGGTACTGAGAGCGATGAAACGGAGATGAGGTCGGAGGAGGAGGAGGTGACGGAGAGAAGGCACGGCGGACATGTTTGGTTGTTAGCTGTTGAAATGGCGATAAGAGAGAACCCGGCTCAGAAGTATAACTACGAACAGGAAGAAACAGCTATTGCATCTTCTCCCGTTAAATTCAAAACTGGAGAGGAATTTTGATGTGGGTTTAATAATGATTAATGAAATTGGAGATGGCTTGCCTTGACCCAAAGGCCTGCTATACCCTTCTTTTGGGCCTGCTGTGATCCTTAATTAAGCCCTTTAAAAGCAGAAATGATAACTGCCATCGGCAGATTTATCATCGCGAGCCATCGCTGAACAAAAATATCTGTGTCTGTTACAAATGTTCAGTTTAATAACAAAATGTGTTCATTTAATGATCACAAGTGTTCAGTTAAATGCATCAATTTATGGTTTAATATAAAATTGCGCGTCAGTTTTGAGAGAGGCGCCCCAGGGGTATAGTCGGAAAAAATTTAATTTGAACCGGACCGGTTCATGACCCCTTCTAATTTTTTCATGTGTTTTGTGTCCGGTTCGTGACCCCTTCGCTCACCTATTAAAAAAACCGAAAAGTGGTACTGAACATTTATATCTAATAACTTGAATATTTGTATTACTACACTGAACATTTGTTCTTACTAAACTGAACATTTATACTTATCCAATAAACATTTTTGCTTATAGTATTAGTATTTTTTTATTGCAACTAACTGAACATTTGTACTCACCCAACTGAACATTTGTACTTTCTAAACTAAACATTTATACTTAATAAAATGAACATTTTTGCTTATAACACTTATATTTTTTATTGCAACTAACTGAACATTTATACTCAACATAACGAAACATTTGTACTTATCTAATTGAACATTTATGTATGAAATAAAATTGCGCTGGGTGAGAGACCATCGCGCCTCAGCGATGGCACGCGATGGCAATTTGTGACGATGGCACTAATCAATTTCCCTTTAAAAGTACATGGAAATGATTCCTTCATCCGTTTCATTGGTTTGTTCAGATTAGCGTCTGATTACTGAGAAATAGTGAGAATGGTGTAAAAATCTGAATGACTTTTGGAATACCGCAGATTCATGTTATTTATTATAATATTTAGCTCCTAGAATGCAACATCTAATATCACACTGCAGGAAAAATGTCAACGTTTCTCTCTCTGTTTCGCTTTTCTGTCCATTTATTTTTTTTATGAATGAATAAAGAAAATTGGAGTTATGTCATCCTTCAAATTAAGCAGAACTGTGGAGCTCAATGTTAACTTAAACATCAATTATTTTTATAATACAATCCTTGTTATTGCAGCAAGAACACAGTTGGCGGTACTAAAAAAATAAGTAAACAACACAGTAGAAAAGAGGTGGGCCGTGGAAAGTATGCCAGATATTGTAACAAAATATTTCTGAATAAAAAGAGCCTCATACAAAAATAAATAAATCATAAATGACCATTATCTATCTTTCGAATTTTAAAAAGAGGAGGCTATACTTGTCTCATCGAAACCCCTACACGAAGACGAAGTGCGCTACTTCTTAAATATATTCCTGAACATTTCTCATTTAGTGTTATCAATATACAAAGCATTTCAACAAATAGCTAGTAGACATTAACACAAAGCAACACCGTTTATTCGCACTAGAGGGGGGCTAATTGAGCTTCGCTCGATATATGACGTACTAATAAATTTAAATTAAAATGAATAAATTATAAATAAAATCATTGGCAGATGGCACGTATCATGAGCTTTGAAATGGTTTCCTTATTTATTTATTTATTTTTTGCTTTACCAGTAGAAGCTGCAATAGTACAAAATTAGCTTCATCATTTAAGATAAATTAAATTATAACATAAAACATAATTGAGATCCTATATAAATTGTAACAATAAACCTATGATATATCATGAAAAAATATTTTTTTCTATCAAAAATAAAAATAACCTAACCTTACAAACATGATTTACCTTCTTTTTTTTTTTTAAATTGCAGATAGGCCTAAGTTTCATTAACTAAAAAAGTCAATAAATAGCTATAAATAAAGGAATGAAATATCATGAATGGAAAATAAAAAACATGCAAAAAATATTAAAGAGAATGGCCAAAGAAAATATACACAATAATCAAGATGTCTCTTTGATTGCTTATCTCCTTAAATTGCTCTCCAGTCTCCAATATGGATCTTCATTTGTGAACGTTGCTTATTCTCATCTTACAATTAATAATTGCATTTTTATTACTGCATGCTGAAACACATAAATAGAAATCAAGATGTCTCTTATACTTGCTGATTTTTCACTAAATAATTTACTCTTTGTCTCTCTACACACACCAACCTCTTTAAGCTTGCCTCTAAAAATAAAGAAATTACAATATTTACAACAGTCAAATTCAATGTTAGCTAGCACCCATTGACTATGCTTTATTTTTTTTTTATTATAACGTAAAATATCTTACTTGATTGCAACATTAATAAAAATGAGGCAAATCAGCTCGGTATGGTAGAGAATTTCAATAGATCAATCAAGAATTTTTGCTAACTTATTGCCAATAATGCACAAATACAATAGAATAGATTGTATAGTTCTTTCATGTACAAAAGAAATTTAAATCAACGTCACAAATTGGTAGTTTTAAGAAAAACAAAATATTTAAGTCCATTCAATTTATTTAGAGCCTCATAGGATTTTTTTTTTTTTTTTTTTTTGGAACAGAGAGCACCACAAGTAGGGGTCCCCATAGGTTTAATTTATTATAGATTTTTGCTCAATGTGCCCCTCTAGCAGTTGTCTCGTATGTTTTTCCTCAAGATAGTAATTATAGCAGGTTATCAATATTAAATTTAGAAAATTCGCATTAATGACGGGCTACCGTTTTTCTATACCAAATAATCATAGCAGGTTACCAATGAGAAATTGAATTCCCATAAATGATTTGATTTCACAATTTATTCCTGTGTTACAAAATTTTTATATGGACAATTTAATTACTTTCTAGTTAAAGCTTATAATTATAGCAGTTAAAGAATGGTAATTGATTATAGCAGGTCAAAATGTTTTAAAATTTTCTCATGAACCATCGATTATTACCAAATTTAATTTTCTACCGAACTTGACAGTTAATTTCCTACGTACGGGGTGTCTAAAATTTTTTTGAGATGGATACTCACGGTTACTTTCTCTAAATAAATAGTATTTTTTATAAACAGTAAACAAAGTCCTCTCCAATTAAAAATTGCATGTAACAACTTATGCAGCCCTAAATAGTTAATATATTACATTTTTTAGAGATAATTAGTTAATATATTACAGGAACCCTTAAATCATCGAATTGAACATTATCTTTTATTATCACTACATATATAAACTTAGAAATTTACAACGATACCAATATCTAATTAGAGAGGCTGTGTTTATATATTTTTTTTCTTACACAAAAAGATGTAGGAAACAATTAAAAAAAAATAAAAATACTAATAGAAAATTGAGGTTTAATATAAGAGATAAAAAATAATGACAGATTGAGAAATAAAAGTAGATGTACATACTTCTTGTTACCTTCTAAGAACCGATGGTTTTCAATATTTTTTTTATTTGTCCTCTGAGAACTAAAACCAATATATTGTCGGTGTTGGCATTTTTTTCCTAAACTATTCCAATTGGTGACGGAGAGAGAGAGTGATATTGATTCTTCGAGAGAGTGCGCTGACGAAATTGTGAATGCGGGAGAAGCCAACAAAGCCGGGGAGGGGGAGAGAGAGAGGAGGAAAGCAGATGTGGGTTTGGAGGAGAAGAGAAGGGGCAGCAGAGATTTGTTGGAGAATAGAAAGAGATGGAGGGTTAGGGCCAAAAAAAAATATGCACCGATGATTCAACAACTTACAGTGTAACAGGTCGTAGGTATGTCTATTTGAATAATTTTGATTGGGTACACAATAGCCTAGAGATTATTGTGCCATAGAGTTGAAAAAAGAAATCATTGAAAACAATTTGGAATGAGATGGCGTGTCGATAAAACAATTTAAAGACTAATTCGACATCCACACATCTTTATTTATAATATTGATATTGATATTGATATTGATATTGATATTGATTTCACAAGCTCTACCCTCACAAAAAGTAACAGAACTAATCCTCATATTTTCCATGACAATGAACCGGGCACCGAGTGACCGAACCTTGCTTAACACATAAAACCACACAAGGCATTTCAACAAACATCTAGTCTACGTTCTGAAAATAATATCTTCCCACTACAAACAAGCATCTTAAACCGCCGCAACACATAATTTAAGCACCACGTATAAAAAATGCGAGCCCTGCTCGTCGGAATCAAGTTGGAAATTAACGTTGTGGGATTGCAATGCATTGTAAACAGCCCAGACCTTGCTTTCAATCTTGAACCCTTTCTTTGCAACCTCCTTGGTGGCATTGGCATAGATAGGCTCCAACAGTTATAGCAGCCTTGGTGTTGCAACTACGGCCACACTCAAATCCGCTCTTGAGAGACTTCTCAATGGAGGAGGTGGTCGCCGTGACACAGCCGGACTTACGGTCTATGACATTGGCAGTGATGTGGTTGAGAAGAGACGCAAGACGTAGCATTTTGTTACGGGTAGAGGTGGCGATCTGTTCATTATTTGTTCTTTTCAATTCTTCGTAGTTCCTATATCAGTAAGATGTAAATGGGATTGTTCTAAAAAAAAAAGTAAGATGTAATGGGTCTCTGATGGTGTTGAAGAGAAGTTTTGGGATGAGGATCACTTGTCAATGATTTCAAATCATATTTGTTATTTAAAAGTTTTATGAGCAATTTTTTTTTTAAGGCTATTTATTTATAAGGCTGCAGATCATATTTATTTTTTTTTAGAGCACTGCAGATCAGGAGGTGTGTAGGCTTGTGATGAGCGCTAGAATTCCCAGGCAGCTACGTACACAGAAGTCATGCTAGTTATATACTTTCTTTCTTTCCCTTGTTTCCTATTATATATACACATATTTAAAAGATTAGTTGGATATTTTAAGCTGCACTTAATTCATTCTATGTCAATTTAATATAATAATCTAGTTTAAGCTCTTCATAGCCTAAAATGCAATTCATTATAGGAGAAGCTTATAATGAGCCTATAATATGCAAATGAAGCTTGTACGGAGCTTCTGAGAATTTTAAGATATTCTTGATTTATTCGACGTCAGTAGATTACTATGATATTTATTTATGCATGTTATATGGTCTAGAATATAATTTAGATATAATTTAATCAAAATATTACATTATAGGACAAGAAATATTCATATAATGCACAAATGAAGCTTATTTAGAGCGTTAATTAAGTATTTTAAGCGATTCTTGGTTCATTCGACATTAATCGATCACAATAATCTATATTTAAGCACTTTTAGTAGTCTACAATATAATTCAAATCATACTTATTCGACATATTGCATGATGAAGAAATATGCATATAATGTGCAACTGAAGCCTTTCCAGAGCTTTAGTTGAGCATTTTGTGTGGTTTTTGATTCATCCGACGTCATTCAATCTCAATAATATATATTTAAACTCTTTATATGTTTTAGACATAATGCATATCCTACTTATTCCAAATATTGTGTCTTACACAAACAAATATGCATATAATGTGCAAAAGAAGATTATTTGGAGGATGTGTTGAGCATTTTATACTATTCTGAATTCGTCCGACGTCATTTGATAACAAAAATCTATATTTAAGCACTTTGTATTGTCTAAAATGTAATTCAATTCTAACCTATTTAAAATATTGCATATTACATAAAGAAATAATGAAATATGTAAATAATGTGCAAATTAAGCTTATTAGGAGCTTCATTGAGAATTTTATACGATTCTTGATTCCTTTGAATTTAATTAATCACAATAATCTATATTTAAGCACTTTATATGGTCCAGAATTTAGTTCAGAACTTACGTATTCAAATTATTGCGTTACAGAACAAGAAATATGCATATAATGTGCAGATGGAGGTAATCAGGATCTTCTGCTCTACGTTTAAAAGAGATTCACGATTAATTCGACGTTATTTACAATAATCTAAATTTCATCTCCTTACATGGTCTAGAATATAATTCAAAACTTATTTAAAATATTATGTAATAAACCAAAAAATTGTCTTAAATGTACAAATATATATTTTTTAAAACAACATATGGGTATTTTAACAAATACTTCTTTATTCGATGTCTATTTAACATAATTAACTATATTTTTAGTACTTTATATGGTCTAGAATTTAGATCAGAACTTACTTATTAAAATTATTACGTTACACAACTAGAAATATGCATATTATGTGCATATGAGTGTAATCTGGAGCTTCATTTCGACATTTAAAATCTATTCACGATTAATACGACGGCATTTGATCACAGTAATCTATATGTGAGCTACTTATATGGTTTAAATATAATTCGAAACATACTTATTTAAAATATTCTGTTATACACACAGAAATTGTCTTAAAAGTGGAAATAAAATTTTTTTAAAACAACAGATGAGTATTTTAACCAATACTTGTTTATTCCATGTATATTTAAATAATTATCTATATTTAAGTATCTTATATGGTCTACAATTTTGTTCAGAACCTACGTGTTCAAATTATTATGTTACATAACTACAAATATGCATATAATGTGCAGATGAATGTAATCTGAAGCTTCAGTTCTACATTATCAAAGCAATTCTCGATTAATAGGACGTGATTTGATCACAGTAATCTATATTTGAGCTCCTTATATGGTCTAAAATATAATTCGAAATTTACTAATTTAAAAATTCTGTAATACACCAAGAAATTGTCTTAAATGTGCAAATAAAGATTTTTTAAAACAACAGATGGGTATTTTAACCAGTATTTCTTTATTCGATGTCTATTTAACATAATTATCTATAATTAAGTACTTTATATGGTCTAGAATTTAGTTCAGAACTTGTTCAAATTAATACCTTACACAACTAGAAAATGCATATAATGTGCAGAGATGAATATAATCTGGAGCTTCATTTCGACATTTAAAAGCTATTGACGATTAATACGACGTCATTTGATCACAATAAACTATATTTGAGCTCCTTATATGGTTTAAAATATAATTCGAAACTTACTTATTTAAAATATTGTGTTATACACAAGGAAATTGTCTTAAATGTGGAAATAAAGATTTTTTAAAACAACAAATGGGTATTTTAACCAACACTTGATTATTCCATGTATATTTAACATAATTATCTATATATAAGTACTTTATATGGTCTACAATTTAGATCAGAACTTACTTATTCAAATTATTGCATTACATAACTAGAAATATGCATATAATATGCAGATGAATGTGCAGCTTCAGTTCTACATTGTAAAGCAATTCACAATTAATAAGACGTGATTTGATCACAGTATATATTTGAGCTCATTATATTGTCTAAAATATAATTCGAAACTTACTTATTTAAAATATTCTGTAACACATCAAGAAATTTTCTTAAATGTGCAAATAAAGATTATTTAAAACAACAGATGGGGTATTTTAACCAGTATTTTTTTATTCGACGTCTATTTAATATAATTATTTAAGTACTTTATATGGTCTAGAATTTAGTTCAGAACTTATTAAAATTTTTACGTAACACAACTAGAACTATGCATATAATGTGCACATGAATGTAATCAGGAACTTCATTTCGACATTTAAAAGAAATTCACGATTAATATAACGTGATTTGATCACAGTAATCTATATTTGAGCTCCATATATGGTCTAAAATATTACTCGAAACTTACTTATTTAAAATATTCTGTAACACACCAAGAAATCGTGTTAAATGTGAAAATAAAGATTTTTTAAAACAACAGATGGGTATGTAACCAGTAGTTCTTTATTCGATGTCTATTAAACATAATTTTCTATATTTAAGAACTTTATATGGTCTAGAATTTAGTTCAGAACTTACTTATTCAAATTATTACGTTACGCAACTAGAAGATGCATATAATGTGCAGATGAATGTAATCTGGAGCTTCATATCAACATTTAAAAGATATTCACGATTAATACGACATCATTTGATCACAGTAATCTATATTAGAGCTCCTTATATGGTTTAAAATATAATCCGAAACTTAATTATTTAAAATATTGTGTTATACACAAAGAAATTGTCTTAAATGTGGAAATAAAGATTTTTTAAATCAACAGATGTGTATTTAACCAATACTTCTTTATTAGATGTATAATTAACATAATTATCTATATATAAGTACTTTATATGGTCTAAATTTAGTTTAGATTCTTCATATTCAAATTATTAAGCTACATAGCTAGAAATATGCATATAATTTGTAGATGAATGTAATCTGCAGCTTCAGTTCTCCATTATAAAGCAATTCACGATTAATATGATGTGATTTGATCACAGTAATCTATATTTGAGCTCCTTATATGGTCTAAAGTATAGTTCAAAACTTACTTATTTAAAATATTCTGTAATATACCAAGAAATTGTCTTAAAAGTGCAAAGAAAGAATTTTTAAAACAACAGATGGGTATTTTAACCAGTATTTTCTAATTCGATGTCTATTAAACATAATTATCAATATTTAAGTACTTTTTATGGTCTAGAATTTAGTTCAGAACTTATCATTAAAATTATTCCGTTACGCAACTAGGAATATACATATAATATGCAGATGAATGTAATCTGGAGCTTCATTTCGACATTTAAAAGCAATTCACGATTAATACGACGTGATTTGATCAAAGTAATCTATATTCTAGCTCCATATATGGTCTAAAAAATAATTCGAAACTTTATTATTTAAAATATTTTGTAATACACCAAGAAATTGACTTAAATGTGCAAATAAAGATTTTTTAAAACAACAGATGGGTATTTTAACTAGTAGTTCTGTATTCGATGTCTATTTGACATAATTAACTATATATAAGTACTTTATATTGTCTAGAATTAGTACGGAACCTATGTGTACAAATTATTGCGTTACATAACTAGAAATATGCATATAATATGCACATGAATGTAATCTACAGCTTCAGTTCTACATTATAAAGAAATTCACGATTAATAGGACGTGATTTGATCGCAGTAATCTATATTTGAGCTCCTTATATGGTCTAAAAGATAATTCAAAACTTACTTATTTAAAATATTCTATAATATACCAAGAAAATTGTGTTAAATGTGCAAATAAAGATTTTTTAAAACAACAGATGGGTATTTTAACCAGTAGTTCTTTATTCGATGTCTATTTAACATAATTATCTATATATAAGTAATTTATATGGTCTAGAATTTAGTTCGGAACCTACGTGTCCAAATTATTGCGTTATTAACTAGAAATATGCATATAATGTGCAGATGAATGTAATCTGCAGCTTCAGTTCTACATTATAAGGCAATTTACGATTAATACGGCGTGATTTCATCACAGAAATCTATATTTGAGCTCCTTATATGGTCTAAAATATAATTCGAAACTTACTTATTTAAAATATTCTGTAATACACCAAGAAATTGTCTTAAATGTGCAAATAAAGATTTTATAAGATAACAGATGGGTATTTTAACAAGTAGTTCTTTATTGGATGTCTATTTAACATTATTATCTATATTTAAGAACTTTATATGGTCTAGAATTTAGTTCAGAACTTACGTATTCAAATTATTGCATTACAGAAGTAGAAATATGCATATAATATGAAGATGAATGTAATCTGCTGCTTTAGTTCTACATTATAAGCAATTCATGATTAATAGGACGTGATTTGATCACAGTAATCTATATTTAAGCTCCTTATACGATGTAAAATATAAATCGAAACTTACTTATTTACAATATTCTGTAATACACTATGAAATTGTGTCAAATGTTGAAATAAAGATTTTTTTAAAACAACAGATGAGTATTTTAACCAATATTTTTTTATTCGATGTCTTTTTGACATAATTATCTATATTTAAGTACTTTATATGGTCTAGAATTTAGTTCAGAACTTACTTATTCAAATTATTACGTTACACAACTAGAAACTGCATATAATGTGCAGATGAATGTAATCTAGAGCTTCATTTCGACATTTTAAAGATATTCACGATTAATACGACGTCATTTGATCACAGTAATCTATATTTGAGCTCCTTATATGGTTTAAAATATAATTCGAAACTTACATATTTTTAATATTTTGTTGTACACAAATAAATTGTCTTAAATGTGGAAATAAAGATTTTTTAAAACAACAGAAGGGTATTTTTACCAATACTTGTTTATTAGATGTGTATTTAACATAATTATCTATATATAAGTACTTTATATGGTCTAGAATTTAGTTCAGAACCTTCGTATTCAAATTGCTGCATTACAAAAATTGAAATATGTATATAATGAGCAGATAAATGTATTCTGGAGCTTCATTTGGACATTTAAAAGCTATTCACGATTAATACGACGTCATTTGATCATGGTAAACTTAAAAGAGCAAATAAAGATTTTTTAAAACAACAGATGGGTATTTTAACCAATACTTCTTTATTCGATGTCTATTTAACATAATTATCTATATTTTAGTACTTTATATGATCTTTAATTTAGTTCTGAACCTACATGTTCAAAGTATTGCTTTACATAACAAGAAATATGCATATAATGCGCAGATGAATGTAATCTGCAGCTTCAGTTCTACATTATAAGGCAATTTACGATTAATACGGCGTGATTTCATCACAGTAATCTATATTTGAGCTCCTTATATGGTCTAAAATATAATTCGAAACTTACTTATTTAAAATATTCCGTAATACACCAAGAAATTGTCCTAAATGTGCAAATAAAGATTTTTTGAAACAACAGATGGGTATTTTAACCAGTATTTCATTATTCGATGTCTATTTAACATCATGATCTATATTTAAGTACTTGATATGGTCTATAATTTAGATCAGAACGTATTCAAATTATTGTGTTACATTACTAGAAATATTCAAATAATGTGCAGATGAATGTAATCTGCTCCTTTAGTTCTACATTATAAAGCAATTCACGATTAATAGGACGTGATTTGATCACAGTAATCTATATTTGAGCTCCTTATATGGTCTAAAATATAATTCGAAACTTACTTATTTAAAATATTCTGTAATACACCTAGAAATTGTCTTAAATGTGCAAATAAAGATTTTATAAAATAACAGATGGGTATTTTAACAAGTAGTTCTTTATTGGATGTCTATTTAACATTATTATCTATATTTAAGAACTTTATATTGTCTAGAATTTAGTTCAGAACTTACGTGTTCAAATTATTGCGTTACAGAAGTAGAAATATGCATATAATATGCAGATGAATGTAATCTGCTGCTTTAGTTCTACATTATAAAGCAATTCATGATTAATAGGACGTGATTTGATCACAGTAATCTATATTTCAGCTCCTTATACGATGTAAAATATAAATCGAAACTTACTTATTTACAATATTCTGTAATACACTATGAAATTGTGTCAAATGTTGAAATAAAGATTTTTTTAAAACAACAGATGAGTATTTTAACCAATATTTTTTTATTCGATGTCTTTTTGACATAATTATCTATATTTAAGTACTTTATATGGTCTAGAATTTAGTTCAGAACTTACTTATTCAAATTATTACGTTACACAACTAGAAACTGCATATAATGTGCAGATGAATGTAATCTAGAGCTTCATTTCGACATTTTAAAGATATTCACGATTAATACGACGTCATTTGATCACAGTAATCTATATTTGAGCTCCTTATATGGTTTAAAATATAATTCGAAACTTACATATTTTTAATATTTTGTTGTACACAAATAAATTGTCTTAAATGTGGAAATAAAGATTTTTTAAAACAACAGAAGGGTATTTTTACCAATACTTGTTTATTAGATGTGTATTTAACATAATTATCTATATATAAGTACTTTATGTGGTCTAGAATTTAGTTCAGAACCTTCGTATTCAAATTGTTGAGTTACAAAAATTGAAATATGTATATAATTAGCAGATAAATGTATTCTGGAGCTTCATTTGGACATTTAAAAGCTATTCACGATTAATACGACGTCATTTGATCATGGTAAACTTAAAAGAGCAAATAAAGATTTTTTAAAACAACAGATGGGTATTTTAACCAATACTTCTTTATTCGATGTCTATTTAACATAATTATCTATATTTTAGTACTTTATATGATCTTTAATTTAGTTCTGAACCTACATGTTCAAAGTATTGCTTTACATAACAAGAAATATGCATATAATGCGCAGATGAATGTAATCTGCAGCTTCAGTTCTACATTATAAGGCAATTTACGATTAATACGGCGTGATTTCATCACAGTAATCTATATTTGAGCTCCTTATATGGTCTAAAATATAATTCGAAACTTACTTATTTAAAATATTCCGTAATACACCAAGAAATTGTCCTAAATGTGCAAATAAAGATTTTTTGAAACAACAGATGGGTATTTTAACCAGTATTTCATTATTCGATGTCTATTTAACATCATGATCTATATTTAAGTACTTGATATGGTCTATAATTTAGATCAGAACGTATTCAAATTATTGTGTTACATTACTAGAAATATTCAAATAATGTGCAGATGAATGTAATCTGCTCCTTTAGTTCTACATTATAAAGCAATTCACGATTAATAGGACGTGATTTGATCACAGTAATCTATATTTGAGCTCCTTATATGGTCTAAAATATAATTCGAAACTTACTTATTTAACATATTCTGTAATACACCTAGAAATTGTCTTAAATGTGCAAATAAAGATTTTATAAAATAACAAATGGGTATTTTAACAAGTAGTTCTTTATTGGATGTCTATTTAACATTATTATCTATATTTAAGAACTTTATATGGTCTAGAATTTAGTTCAGAACTTACGTGTTCAAATTATTGCGTTACAGAAGTAGAAATATGCATATAATATGCAGATGAATGTAATCTGCTGCTTTAGTTCTACATTATAAAGCAATTCATGATTAATAGGACGTGATTTGATCACAGCAATCTATATTTGAGCTCCTTATATGGTCCAAAATATAATTCGAAACTTACTTATTTACAATATTCTGTAATACACCATGAAATTGTCTTAAATGTGGAAATAAAGATTTTTTAAAACAACAGATGAGTATGTTAACCAATATTTTTTTATTCGATGTCTATTTGACATAATTATCTATATTTAAGTAATTTATATGGTTTAGAATTTAGTTCAGAACTTACTTATTCAAATTATTACGTTACACAACTAGAAACTGCATATAATATGCAGATGAATGTAATCTAGAGCTTCATTTCGACATTTTAAATATATTCACGAATAATACGATGTCATTTGATCGCAGTAATCTATATTTGAGCTCCTTATATGGTTTAAAATATAATTCGAAACTTACTTATTTTAAATATTTTGTTATACACACATAAATTGTCTTAAATGTGGAAATAAAGATTTTTTAAAACAACAGAAGGGTATTTTTACCAATACTTGTTTATTAGATGTGTATTTAACATAATTATCTATATATAAGTACTTTATGTGGTCTAGAATTTAGTTCAGAACCTTCGTATTCAAATTGTTGAGTTACAAAAATTGAAATATGTATATAATGAGCAGATAAATGTATTCTGGAGCTTCATTTGGACATTTAAAAGCTATTCACGATTAATACGACGTCATTTGATCATGGTAATCTTAAAAGAGCAAATAAAGATTTTTTAAAGCAACAGATGGGTATTTTAACCAATACTTCTTTATTCGATGTCTATTTAACATAATTATCTATATTTAAGTACCTTATATGATCTATAATTTAGTTCTGAACCTACGTGTTCAAATTATTGCTTTACATAACAAGAAATATGCATATAATGCGCAGATGAATGTAATCTGCAGCTTCAGTTCTACATTATAAGGCAATTTACGATTAATACGGCGTGATTTCATCACAGTAATCTATATTTGAGCTCCTTATATGGTCTAAAATATAATTCGAAACTTACTTATTTAAAATATTCTGTAATACACCAAGAAATTGTCTTAAATGTGCAAATAAAGATTTTATAAAATAACAGATGTGTATTTTAACAAGTAGTTCTTTATTGGATGTCTATTTAACATTATTATCTATATTTAAGAACTTTATATGGTCTAGAATTTAGTTCAGAACTTACGTATTCAAATTATTGCGTTACAGAAGTAGAAATATGCGTATAATATGAAGATGAATGTAATCTGCTGCTTTAGTTCTACATTATAAGCAATTCATGATTAATATGACGTGATTTGATCACAGTAATCTATATTTGAGCTCCTTATACGATGTAAAATATAAATCGAAACTTACTTATTTATAATATTCTGTAGTACACCATGAAATTGTGTCAAATGTGGAAATAAAGATTTTTTAAATAACAGATGAGTATTTTAACCAATATTTTTTTATTCGATGTCTATTTGACATAATTATCTATATTTAAGTACTTTATATGGTCTAGAATTTAGTTCAGAACTTACTTATTCAAATTATTACGTTACACAACTAGAAACTGCATATAATGTGCAGGTGAATGTAATCTAGAGCCTCATTTCGACATTTTAAAGATATTCACGAATAATACGACGTCATTTGATCACAGTAATCTATATTTGAGCTCCTTATATGGTTTAAAATATAATTCGAAACTTACTTATTTTAAATATTTTGTTATACACAAATAAATTGTCTTAAATGTGGAAATAAAGATTTTTTAAAACAACAGAAGGGTATTTTTTACCAATACTTGTTTATTAGATGTGTATTTAACATAATTATCTATATATAAGTACTTTATGTGGTCTAGAATTTAGTTCAGAACCTTCGTATTCAAATTGTTGCGTTACAAAAATTGAAATATGTATATAATGATCAGATAAATGTATTCTGGAGCTTCATTTGGACATTTAAAAGCTATTCACGATTAATACGACGTCATTTGATCATGGTAATCATAAAAGAGCAAATAAAGATTTTTTAAAACCACAGATGGTTATTTTAACCAATACTTCTTTATTCGATGTCTATTTAACATAATTATCTATATTTAAGTACCTTATATGATCTATAATTTAGTTCTGAACCTACGTGTTCAAAGTATTGCTTTACATAACAAGAAATATGCATATAATGCGCAGATGAATGTAATCTGCAGCTTCTGTTCTACATTATAAGGCAATTTACGACTAATACGGCGTGATTTGATCACAGTAATCTATATTTGAGCTCCTTATATGGTCTAAAATATAATTCGAAACTTACTTATTTAAAATATTCTGTAATACACCAAGAAATTGTCCTAAATGTGCAAATAAAGATTTTTTGAAACAACAGATGGGTATTTTAACCAGTATTTCATTATTCGATGTCTATTTAACATAATGATCTATATTTAAGTACTTGATATGGTCTATAATTTAGATCAGAACTTACTGAAATTATTGCGTTACATAACTAGAAATATTCATATAATGTGCAGATGAATGTGCAGCTTCAGTTCTACATTATAAAGCAATTGACAACTAATAAGACTTGATTTGATCACAGTAATATATATTTGAGCTCATTATATTGTCTAAAATATAATTCGAAACTTACTTATTTAAAAAATTCTGTAACACACCAAGAAATTGTCTTAAATGTACGAATAAAGATTTTTTAAAACAACAGATGGGTATTTTAACCAGTATTTCTTTATTCGATGTCTATTTAACATAATTATTTAAGTACTTTATATGGTCTAGAATTTAGTTCAGAACTAACTTACTAAAATTATTATGTTACACAACAAGAAATATGCATGTAATGTGCAGATGAACGTAATCAGGAGCTTCATTTCGACATTTAAAAGAAATTCACGATTAATATAACGTGGTTTGATCACAGTAATCTATATTTGAGCTTCATATATGGTCTAAAATAGTACTCGAAACTTACTTATTAAAAATATTCTGTAATACACCAAGAAATTGTGTTAAATGTGAAAATTAAGATTTTTTAGAACAACAGATGGGTATTTAACCAGTAGTTCTTTATTCGATGTCTATTTAACATTATTTTCTATATTTGAGAACTTTATATGGTCTAGCATTTATTTCAGAACTTACTTATTAAAATTATTAAGTTACGCAACTAGAAGATGCATATAATGTGCAGATGAATGTAATCTGGAGCTTCATTTCAACATTTAAAAGCTATTCACGATTAATATGACATCATTTCATCACAGTAATCTATATTGTTGCTCCTTATATGGTTTAAAATATAATCCGAAACTTAATTATTTAAAATATTGTGTTATACACAAAGAAATTGTCTTAAATGTGGAAATAATTTTTTTTTTTAAATCAACAGATGTGTATTTTAACCAATACTTCTTTATTAGATGTATATTTAACATAATTATCTATATATAAGTACTTTATATGGTCTAGAATTTAGTTTAGATTCTTCGTATTCAAATTATTAAGTTACATAGCTAGAAATATGCATATAATATGCAGATGAATGTAATCTGCAGCTTCAGTTCTCCATTATAAAGCAATTCACGATTAATACGATGTGATTTGATAACAGTAATTTATATTTGACCTCCTTATATGGTCTAAAGTATAGTTCAAAACTTACTTATTTAAAATATTCTGTAATATACCAAGAAATTGTCTTAAAAGTGTAAATAAAGAATTTTTAAAACAACATATGGGTATTTTAACCAGTATTTCCTAATTCGATGTCCATTAAACATAATTATCAATATTTAAGTACTTTATATGGTCTAGAATTTAGTTCAGAAATTATCACTAAAATTATTCCGTTACACAACTAGGAATATGCATATAATATGCAGATGAATGTAATCTGGAGCTTCATTTGGACATTTAAAAGCAATTCACGATTAATACGACGTGATTTGATCAAAGTAATCTATATTTGAGCTCCATAAAAATAATTCGAAACTTTCTTATTTAAAATATTTTGTAATACACCAAGAAATTATCTTAAATGTGCAAATAAATATTTTTTAAAACAACAGATGAGTATTTTAACTAGTAGTTCTTTATTCGATGTCTATTTGACATAATTAACTATATATAAGTACTTTATATTGTCTAGAATTAGTACGGAACCTGTGTGCAAATTATTGCGTTACATAACTAGAAATATGCATATAATGTGCAGATGAATGTAATCTGCAGCTTCAGTTCTACATTATAAAGCAATTCACGACTAATAAGACGTGATTTGATCACAGTAATCTATATTTGAGGTCCTTATATGGTCTAAAATATAATTCGAAACTTACTTATTTAAAATATTCTGTAATATACCAAGAAAATTGTCTTAAATGTGCAAATAAAGATTTTTTAAAACAACAGATGGGTATTTTAACCAGTAGTTCTTTATTCGATGTCTATTTAACATAATTAGCTATATATAAGTAATTTATATGGTCTAGAATTTAGATCAGAACTTATGTGTTCAAATTATTGCGTTATATAACTAGAAATATGCATATAATGTGCAGATGAATGTAATCTGCTGCTTTAGGCTCTGATCGGAATGATTTTTTAAAAGAGTTCAATTCAATTCAATAGAATAGAGTTCAAAAGAAATGATTTTTAAAGTGAAATCTGGTGATCAAAATAAATAGAAAAAGAATTGAAGGGAATTCAATTTTGTGATCGGATACTAGTGAAAATAAGAAAGAAATTATTTGATCTCCATAAATTTGACTATTTTACCCTTGATATCTTTCAAATGAGAACTTGTTTATTTCAGTCACTGAAACCGAGTGAAATAGCAGCGATTTTTAAAAAAAAAATATGTACCAATAAAAAAAAAACAAGCTGATTAATTGATCCAAAAGGGAAAATCGTGATGAAAGTTAGCCAAACTTGATAATACAAAAATCATATTGACACACAATGCGTACTATAAAGGACGATCTCATTAGCACTTGCAAAATCCATCGATCATTACAGAAAAAAAAAAACCAATCACCTCAAAAACACACACATCGGATTGTCTCTGCAGAAACCAAACAAAAACGCAACACTGGTACCAAAGCCCGGTACTCTTTTAGTATGCTATTACTATCAGAGAAGAACTAAAAGATCAATTAACGTTTGTAGAGAGAGATGATGGATAGTAACATAACAGTAACTGTTGTTGTCTACTGGCTCTCATGCTCATAAAAAAAAAAAAACTGGCTCTCATCAAAATCCAACAATATGAAATTGAATAATAGGTTAAGTATTCAAAATTATTGGAAATTGCGTACTAGTCTCATCAAGAACCAGCAAATTGATGTACTAGAAACTTCCGTATAGAAAACCAGCAATATGTATATGTAATTGTTGCTTATTGGATCTCATAAAAAAAAAAAATAAAAAAATACTGACATGCTCACGGAAAAAGACGAAGGACAAAAAAAAAAAGATACACCTTACGGAATGAAAAGGGAGGTTCTTTTCGTGTGCTTTGCTTGCCTCCAAAATCAATCAACTGCGCAGAGAGCAAAGACGCAAAATTGGGATTTTATCGGAAGAGAGAGGCGAGAGCCGAGAAGGGTAGAAGAGGCTAAAAATTTCATGTCGCTTCTCACCCAGCGAAATCGTGGGAAATTCCTTGCTTTTTCACGCGATTTCAACAGCCTTAATTTTTCCTACCAAATCGCGCTAAATGAACGAAAATCGCGGCCCTGTATCCATTCCGATCAAGAAAATCTATTTCTCGTCAATTCCGAATCGCGATTCTAGTGCTAATTTGTCATTCCGATCAGGCCCTTAGTTCGACATTATAAAGCAATTCACGATTAATAGGACATGATTTGATCACAGTAATCTATATTTGAGCTCGTTATATGGTCTAAAATATAATTCGAAACTTACTTATTTAAAATATTCTGTAATACACCTAGAAATTGTCTTAAATGTGCAAATAAAGATTTTATAAAATAACAGATGGGTATTTTAACAAGTAGTTCTTTATTGGATGTCTATTTAACATTATTATCTATATTTAAGAAATTTATATGGTCTAGAATTTAGTTCAGAACATACGTGTTCAAATTATTGCGTTACAGAAGTAGAAATATGCATATAATATGCAGATGAATGTAATCTGCTGCTTTAGTTCTACATTATAAAGCAATTCAAGATTAATAGGACGTGAGTTGATCACAGCAATCTATATTTGAGCTCCTTATATGGTCTAAAATATAATTCGAAAATTACTTATTTACAATATTCTGTAATACACCATGAAATTGTCTTAAATGTGGAAATAAAGATTTTTTAAAACAACAGATGAGTATGTTAACCAATATTTTTTTATTCGATGTCTATTTGACATAATTATCTATATTTAAGTAATTTATATGGTCTAGAATTTAGTTCAGAACTTACTTATTCAAATTATTACGTTACACAACTAGAAACTGCATATAATGTGCAGATGAATGTAATCTAGAGCTTCATTTCGACATTTTAAATATATTCACGATTAATACGAGGTCATTTGATCACAGTAATCTATATTTGAGCTCCTTATATCGTTTAAAATATAATTCGAAACTTACTTATTTTAAATATTATGTTATACACAAATAAATTGTCTTAAATGTGGAAATAAAGATTTTTTAAAACAACAGATGGGTATTTTTACCAGTACTTGTTTATTAGATGTGTATTTAACATAATTATCTATATATAAGTACTTTATATGGTCTAGAATTTAGTTCAGAACCTTCGTATTCAAATTATTGCGTTACAAAAATTGAAATATGTATATATTGAGCAGATAAATGTATTCTGGAGCTTCATTTGGACATTTAAAAGCTATTCACGGTTAATACGACGTCATTTGATCATGCTAATCTTAATAGGGCAAATAAAGATATTTTTAAAACAACAGATGGGTATTTTAACCAATACTTCTTTATTCGATGTCTATTTAACATAGTTATCTATATTTAAGTACCTTATATGATCTTTAATTTAGTTCAGAACCTACGTGTTCAAATTATTGCTTTACATAACAAGAAATATGCATATAATGCGCAGATGAATGTAATCTGCAGCTTGAGTTCTACATTATAAGGCAATTTACGATTAATACGGCGTGATTTCATCACAGTAATCTATATTTGAGCTGCTTATATGGTCCAAAATATAATTCGAAACTTACTTATTTAAAATATTCTGTAATATACCAAGAAAATTGTCTTAAATATGCAAATAAAGATTTTTTAAAACAACAGATGGGTATTTTAACCAGTACTTTATTCGATATCTATTTAACATAATTAGCTATATATAAGTAATTTATATGGTCTAGAATTTAGTTCAGAACTTATGTGTTCAAATTATTGCGTTATATAACTAGAAATATGCATATAATGTGCAGATGAATGTAATCTGCTGCTTTAGTTCTACATTATAAAGCAATTCACGATTAATAGGACGTGATTTGATCACAGTAATCTATATTTGAGCTCCTTATATGGTCTAAAATATAATTCGAAACTTACTTATTTAAAATATTCTGTAATACACCAAGAAATTATCTTAAATGTGCAAATAAATATTTTTTAAAACAACAGATGAGTATTTTAACTAGTAGTTCTTTATTCAATGTCTATTTGACATAATTAACTATATATAAGTACTTTATATTGTCTAGAATTAGTACGGAACCTACATGTTCAAAGTATTGCTTTACATAACAAGAAATATGCATATAATGCGCAGATGAATGTAATCTGCAGCTTCAGTTCTACATTATAAGCCAATTTACGATTAATTCGGCGTGATTTCATCACAGTAATCTATATTTGAGCTCCTTATATGGTCTAAAATATAATTCGAAACTTACTTATTTAAAATATTCTGTAATATACCAAGAAAATTGTCTTAAATGTGCAAATAAAGATTTTTTAAAACAACAGATGGGTATTTTAACCAGTAGTTCTTTATTCGATGTCTATTTAACATAATTAGCTATATATAAGTAATTTATATGGTCTAGAATTTAGTTCAGAACTTATGTGTTCAAATTATTGCGTTATATAACTTGAAATATGCATATAATGTGCAGATGAATGTAATCTGCTGCTTTAGTTCTACATTATAAAGCAATTCACGATTAATAGGACGTGATTTGATCACAGTAATCTATATTTGAGCTCCTTATATGGTCTAAAATATAATTCGAAACTTACTTATTTAAAATATTCTGTAATACACCTAGAAATTGTCTTAAATGTGCAAATAAAGATTTTATAAAATAACAGATGGGTATTTTAACAAGTAGTTCTTTATTGGATGTCTATTTAACATTATTATCTATATTTAAGAACTTTATATGGTCTAAAATTTAGTTCAGAACTTACGTGTTCAAATTATTGCGTTACAGAAGTAGAAATATGCATATAATATGCAGATGAATGTAATCTGCTGCTTTAGTTCTACATTATAAAGCAATTCATGATTAATAGGACGTGATTTGATCACAGCAATCTATATTTGAGCTCCTTATATGGTCTAAAATATAATTCGAAACTTACTTATTTACAATATTCTGTAATACACCATGAAATTGTCTTAAATGTGGAAATAAAGATTTTTTAAAACAACAGATGAGTATGTTAACCAATATTTTTTTATTCGATGTCTATTTGACATAATTATCTATATTTAAGTAATTTATATGGTCTAGAATTTAGTTCAGAACTTACTTATTCAAATTATTACGTTACACAACTAGAAACTGCATATAATGTGCAGATGAATGTAATCTAGAGCTTCATTTCGATATTTTATAGATATTCACTATTAATACGACGTCATTTGATCACAGTAATCTATATTTGAGCTCCTTATATGGTTTAAAATATAATTCGAAACTTACTTATTTTAAATATTTTGTTGTACACAAATAAATTGTCTTAAATGTGGAAATATAGATTTTTTAAAACAACAGAAGGGTATTTTTACCAATACTTGTTTATTAGATGTGTATTTAACATAATAATCTATATATAAGTACTTTATATGGTCTAGAATTTAGTTCAGAACCTTCGTATTCAATTATTGCGTTACAAAAATTGAAATATGTATATATTGAGCAGATAAATGTATTCTGGAGCTTCATTTGGACATTTAAAAGCTATTCACGGTTAATACGACGTCATTTGATCATGCTAATCTTAATAGGGCAAATAAAGATTTTTTTAAAACAACAGATGGGTATTTTAACCAATACTTCTTTATTAGATGTCTATTTAACATAGTTATCTATATTTAAGTACCTTATATGATCTTTAATTTAGTTCAGAACCTACGTGTTCAAATTATTGCTTTACATAACAAGAAATATGCATATAATGCGCAGATGAATGTAATCTGCAGCTTCAGTTCTACATTATAAGGCAATTTACGATTAATACGGCGTGATTTCATCACAGTAATCTATATTTGAGCTCCTTATATGGTCCAAAATATAATTCGAAACTTACTTATTTAAAATATTCTGTAATACACCAAGAAATTGTCCTAAATGTGCAAATAAAGATTTTCTGAAACAACAGATGGGTATTTTAACCAGTATTTCATTATTCGATGTCTATTTAACATAATTATCTATATTTAAGTACTTGATATGGTCTACAATTTAGTTCAGAACTTACGTATTCAAATTATTGCATTACCCGACTGGAAATATACATATAATGTGCAGTTGAATGTAGTCTGAAGCTTCAGTTCTACATTTAAAAGTAACTCAATATTAATACGATGTCATTTGATCACAGTAATCTATAATTGAGATCCTTATTTGGTCTAAAATATAATAAGAAACTTACTTATTTAAAATATTCTGTTATACTCACAAAAATTTTCTTAGATGTACAAATAATGATTTTTTAAAATAACAGATGACTATTTTAACCAATACTTCTTTATTCGATGTCTATTTAACATAATTATCTTTATTTAAGTACCTTATATGGACTAGAATTTAGTTCAGAACTTACTTATTCAAATTATTCCGTGACAAAACTAGAAATATACATGTAATGTGCAGATGAATGTAATCTGGTGCTTCGGTTCTACATTTAAAAGCAATTCATGATTAATACGTCGTCATTTGATCATAGTAATCTATAATTGAGCTTCTTATATGGTCTAAAATATAATTCGAGACTTAGTTCTTTAAAATATTGTGTTATACACAATGAAATTGTCTTAAATGTGAAAATAAAGATTTTTTAAATCAACAGATGGGTATTTTAACCAATTGATATCATTATTATTTGTAGGTTTTTGGACCATACTTGGCACTTCAAAGATACTCAAACCATTAAAATCTTGACAATTTATCATGTTTTTCCAGGATTTGGCTATGCCGTCGTGTCTTCTCCTATTTTTCAGGGTTTTAGGTGATATTTGAGTTTTTAGATTGATTCTCAGCACTTCAGCACGCTACACGACTCATTCCTAGCATGGAGCATGGCTAGATGACTCATTCCTAGCGCATGACACCTCTGTCCAGCCTCCACTCGGACTGATTGACCTGCTGTTCGACCCGAGTGGATCTCTGCTTGGACTTGGCATGATACAGGGCCATAGCCATCACTTTTCTCTGAGCGCTCGGTCCGAATGGACCCTTGCTCGACCTGAGTGCTCCACCTGATCGACCCAAGCAGCGCTGAAGTTGGCATCTCTCTCCTGGTTAGTGCTCGGACCGAGTGAACCCTTTGCTCGGGTCGAGCAGTGCGCCGACTGATGATGTTTTGGCAACTTTTCAAGAATGGAAAGTGATCTTTTGGCAAGATTTGGCCGACCTGGTGCCCTAACTTGCTCCCCAAGTGCCTGAGATGATTATATAAAGCAACTTCTTCTACATAAAAGGGGCTGGATCCATTGAGAGACATTTTACCATTGTTTTCACCACCAAACCCTAGCTTACCTTTGTCTTGATGTGACGGCATCAACACGGAGTTGGAGTTCACGCATCTGTCATCTTCCACGGCTTCTAGGATCTGTTGTTGAAGTATAGAAGGAGTATTTGGTTATCTCTTCCTATATTTTTATTGATTTTTCCTATGGCTTGTATCTTTATGATTCCGTACTTTATTATTGTTGTTTGTGATACTATGTTAGGCTAGTTTTTATTCAGTCTTAGGAGTAGGAAAGTAATGGATATTTGGATGTTATGACTTGATATATTTTGTTATGATATGACTTGTTATTGATCTGTTTTGTATTATTGATTATTACTTGATTGAATTGCTTGGCTTGATTTGATTATGCTTCTAGATATGGTCACATCTAGTTAAGTCAAAAATTGAATAGGTTAAGTTAGTTTAATTGAGAACTTGGAGTAAATCTGTGATCCGAAAGGGGAGATTAGTTAGCATCAAAAGTGCAACATTTAGATAGGTTCAAAAGATCATCTAAATATTCATAAGAACACAAACAGATTAGTTAGGATAATTAATTTCTATACCAAAAGTTGTGAGTTAATTGTTCCTATTAGGATAAGTTGAGATTGACCAGGCCCTTACCCAACAAGCGAAAGCTGAGGATTAGAAGTTTAGGATAAACCAACGAACCCTAGATCAAGTTATAAAGTAACAAAGTATACAAGTTTGAGCACTTATGCCTACTGCTCGGACCGAGTGAGGTCTTTGCTCGGGTCGAGCAGGAGGTATTTGCTTGGTTTTATTGTTAAGTTATGAAAGTAATTTGATCGATAAATCCGAGTCCAAACTAAAGTGAAATCCGAGTCCTAAAACGCCCTTTTATCCTGTTATTAAACCCCAAAAATTTATTATTATTTGTTAGACAAACTCTTATAGCAAAAAGAACCAAAAACATCCTTCAGTTAGTTTGTTATTTGCAATTGTTTTTATCTTGTTATTTAATTACTGTTATTTAATCCAAAATTCACTAAAAATTATCTGTCTAGATTTTGAGAACAAATAAGTCCGGTATTCATAATCCGTCCCTTGGGTTCGACCCTAGAACTTTACCAACATCGACTAGTGAGGTTAAGTCTTAGGTACAAATTTATTTGATATCTAGGTTTTACGCCTTCATCACCAATACTTATTTATACGATGTCTATTTTTTAACAGAATTATCTATATTTAAGTACATTATATGGTCTAGAATTTAGTTCAGAACTTACGTTGATAAGCGGGAATTATGCATAAAAATACCGCTTATATTAGGACTTAATTTCATTAATTATGTGTGTTTCTAATGTTTTAATTGTTAATTTAGGTTAGAAGCAAGGTACTGCTATGGCTACTTTTATTTTGTACAGGATCTGTGTGATTTTGCCACTCTTGAAGCGAGGAAACCGAAGTCTGATCATGATCTGCGGCCCACCGAAGGTTTGTGCGACCCACAGGAAGACCCAGCGTGTAGCAGGTGAGACTTGGCAGCATAGAAGATTTCTGCGACCCGCAGGACTCGACAGCGGGCCGCAGAAGAAGCAACCGACAGCCCAAAATAGCCTGACCAAGTTCTGCACCCACCTCTACACCGACATATCTATTGCCGGCACCTCAAAACCACGTCTCCGACAGTTTTAGAGCCATCCCACGCCTATATAAACACCAGAGCAAATCAGAAAAGGGGGTTCGTGAGTTTTAGGGCAAATCTGCTAAGTAAGAGAGCAACCAAGGGTTTTCAGCGGGCCGCAGGGAGCATCAGCAACCCGCTGAAAGAGTGGCAGAGAAGGCAGAAAGAGGGAAAACTGGGTTTCATCTGTTGTAATCTTGTTTCTTTCTCTATGTTTTCTTATTATTCAGATACCTTTTGTTGTTTTATGATGTATACTCGTGAGTAGTCGTATATTAGGGGCCATAGTAGTGAACCTTTTTAAGTTTATGATTGATAATATGCTTTAAGTTATATTTTCTTTGTTTGTATGTTGTGTTTTATGCTTTGTTTGAATTGCTTAGATTATTTTATCTGAATTGCTTAAGTTGAATTGCTTGCACCCGTTAAAAGAGACGTCTTTTGATTGTTAGGTGGTTAAGTCCAAAAGTTCTTAAGTGATTAGGATTAAGTATGGTAAACACGACAGTAAGTGCCGGAAGGTCATACTAGGGTTAAGAAACGGAAGTTGAAACTCTTCCCGATTACGGAAGTATAGGGAGTCGTAGGTCGAAAAGCATAAACTAGTTTAACTTAGACCAAGAAACGGAAGTTGAAATCTAGGTTAAATTAGAGAGAAATAACGTTAACTATAGGTAACCTGGCCTTAAACGGAAGTGGGACTTAGGAACCTTAGTTAGGATTAATCCTCTACACAAAACAACAATTAAAATATGCAAAAAGTTGAATCTGCGCCAAACCTAGCGGGCCGCAGGTGGTTTCTGCGGGTTGTCTATGACCCCAGGCTTCTGCGACCCACTAAGGGGTCAGCGACCTGAGTTTCAGCGGGCCGCAGGTAATCTTTGCGGGCCGCTGATTCTGGAGTAAACTGAGAAAGTATTAGCTACTAGTCAACCCCTAATTCTTAATTAGTGTTTTAATCCTTTTAACTCATTGAACTGTTTAATTTAGGACTTTTATTTAACTACAAACCTTTACTTTAGATCTGTTACAAATTCTATTTCTTCATATCTTTAATCTAGTTGATCATTAGTTTAATTTACTTAATTGTTGAATATTCCGTCCCTGTGGTTCGACCCCGATAATACTTAGACGATTGTTGTACGCTTGCAACTGAATTTGGGTATAATTGGGTATAAATTTAAGTGTTGATTATCCACATCAAGCTTTTTGGCGCCGTTGCCGGGGACGGTGACGATAATTAGGTTTTATTTTCTTTTGATTAATTAGATTTTTCCTATCTTCACATTATTTTTGTTTTCTCAATCTACAGGAGTGAACACTGGCAGGTGGGCGCGGAAAGAAGAAGCCAGCCAGTACCAGCAACTCAAGTGCGCGAAAACCGAGACCGTGTGAAGAAGGAGCCTCTCAGCCTTCCCCTCAGACCATTCCTGCGACCCGCAGAAACCCTCAGCGGGCCGCCAGAAAAGTTCCTGAAGGCAGAGAGAAGACTGTTGTGATCTCATCGGCCCGTTCAGTCCTCAAGACTTACGAGAGGAAAGGAAGGGATTCGTCTGGAGACAACCAACAGACACACATTTCAGCGACCCGCACAAACCTCCAGCGGGCCGCTGATTCCGGGTCTGATACGATTGAAGACCCAAAATCTGAGACTTCCGACATTTCTGACACCGAGACAGAACCGATGGCAGAACAACAACTACAACAACGAATTGAGGAAGATATCAGAAACCGAGAGGAAGCGAGGAGGAACCGACCTCTTCGCACAATAGCAGCCCCCGCTGCAACTCATGTTGGACTAGGAGTTGCACCTCCAAATCCGGGCAGAGCTAGAGACATCGCTTTCAACCGTAGCCTCATCACACTCATCCAGCAGAACATGTTTGGCGGAGACCCGTTCGAGGATGCCAACCAACACTTGACGGAGTTTTTACAAAATTGCACAACTCTCAACTACGATCAAGTTCCAGATGACACAATTCGCCTTACTCTTTTCCCTTTTACTTTAAGGAATAGAGCAAAAGCTTGGTTAGGTGGTTTCAAGACCACACCTTTTGAGACTTGGGATGCCTTAGCCAAGGCCTTTCTAGACAAGTTTTACCCTAGGGAGAAAACGGTCCAAATAGTTAGGCAAATAAACACTTTCAAGCAAGAATATGATGAAAACCTTAGTGAAGCTTGGGAAAGGTTTAAGGACCTCCAACGAATGTGTCCTCACCATGGAATTGATGATGGTAGATTAATTAGTTGTTTTTATGATGGTTTAACTCCTCTAATTCGTCAAAGTGTTGACAATACTGCAGGTGGTTCATTTTTGGATCTTGGATGCGACGATGCGATTAACTTGATGGAGAGATTGGCTCAAGCCCAAACCAATTGGTCGGGGCGATCAAGGCAAAAAGGAGTGATCGAGGTGGACAAGTCTACACATGTGCAATCTCAACTAGACACTCTCACCGCCATGATCAAGAAGATGACGGAGAAGACGGGCAATCCACTTCTCCAAGTTCATGCATGCCAACTTTATACGGAGGAAGGACATCTTGCACCCGATTGCCCTCAAATCCAAAAGAATGAGCCAGTTGAGGAGGAGGTTAGCGCTCTCAATAATGGTCCAACCTATTTCCCACCAACCAACAACTACAAAGATCCACGCAACCATGCGGGTTTCTCTTACTCAAACCCTAATGGAGCGGCGAATCCGGGATCTTTTGGGAATAGGAATGGAGGGGGTGGATTTCAAGCTAACTCAAGCCAATACTCGCAGCACCGAGTTGTTGTTGACAAGTTCATGAGAGACCAATCTGGTTGGAACCGACAAGTGGTAGATGAGATGAGAGAAATTCGGAAAGCCATGGAGCAACTTCTTGCAAATCAAAATTCCGTGGTTAACCAACCGGGAAACGGAGTAATGACCAAAACTGGCATGTTTCCAAGTCAACCAGAGCCTAACCCAAAGGCAGACGTCAATGCCATCACGCTCTGAAGCGGCACCAACTACGAAGGACCAGAAATGCCAGCTGATTCGCTCTCTGACCCAGTTTCAGCGGCCCGCAGCCAAGTTCAGCGGCCCGCAGAACCGGGGATGAGGGTGGTCGCAGAAGAAGACAGCGGGTTCGTGCTTGTTGACCCTCCAGCCCAGGAACCTGCGGCCCGCCAAGACGACCTGCGACCCGCAGAACCTGCGCCAGACAGACAGAGAGAGAAGGGCACAGCCGCAATCCCCCATACGACTTACCATGCAGTTCCCTTTCCTCAGAGGCTTGCAAAGGTCAAAGAGAACAGGGAATTTGCTAAGTTCCTCCAGCTACTCAAACAACTATCGGTAACAATCCCTTTCACTGATGCTTTGACTAGAATGCCCTCTTACGCTAAATTTTTGAAAGATATTCTTAGTAATAAGCGGAGAATTGATGAATGCCAAACGGTGACCTTGACGGAGGAATGCAGCGCTCTCATCCTCAACAAGCTACCACCAAAGATGAAAGATCCGGGCAAGTTCGCTATTCCATGCAAGATTGGGAGAGCGAGCATCAAGAAAGCATTATGCGGCTTGGGAGCGAGTATGAGCCTCATGCCAAAGTCGATCTTCGACAAAATTGGAGTTGGAGAGTTGAAGGATACAAGGATGTCTCTCCAATTAGCCGACCGATCAGTTCGCTTTCCTCTTGGAGTCGTGGAAGACGTGCCTCTACAAGTAGGTAATCTCTTTGTTCCATGCGATTTTGTTGTTGTAGATATGGAGGAAGATATGGAGGTGCCCATCATCCTTGGACGACCTCTTCTTGCCACTGCTGGAGCAATGATTGACGTGAAGAATGGCAAGATGTCCCTGGAGATAGGCGATGAGAAGATCGAGTTCGAAATCGAGAAAGCCATGAAGATGCCACCTTGCTACGATTCAATTTTCATGGTGGAGGAGCTCGATGAGATGGTGGAAGAGACTATCTTCTCAAGGATCGTGAAGGCGTACGAATCCTTCTCTGACACCATCGAGGAGGTCGAGGCAGACTATCTGTTCAACGAAATTTTACAAGCAATAGAGTCTCAGCCACCTCTCTGTCCCAGTTCCTACGGCCCGCTGTCCTCACCTGCGGCCCGCCAGGCCTTCTCAGTTCAGCTCAACCACGCAGACACTGTTCTCAGCCTGGACACCAATTCCTGCGACCCGCTGGAACCCCCTGCGGCCCGCAGAAATGATGTTCCAGAGCCGCCAAAGCTAGAGCTGAAACCTCTGCCCGACAGCCTCAGGTACGAATACCTGGGCCCAGACCAGACATACCCTGTCATAGTCAATGCCATCTCGACAAGGACCAGACCGACAAACTCTTGAAGGAGCTAAGGGCACATCGAAGGGCAATTGGCTATTCAATTGAAGATCTCAAGGGTATTGACCCGTCAATTTGCACACACCGAATTTTGCTCGAAGAAGGGTCTAAGCCATCCATTGAGCACCAGCGAAGGCTTAACCCGAACCTTAGTGAAGTTGTGAGGAAGGAAGTGTTGAAATTGTGGGATGCGGATATTATTTATCCAATTTCCGATAGTGAGTGGGTAAGTCCAGTTCATGTAGTGCCAAAAAAGGGAGGAACCACTGTTATGAAGACCGAGAACAATGAACTGATCCAAACAAGGGTTGTAACGGGTTGGAGGATGTGCATAGACTACCGAAAACTCAATGCCGCCACACGCAAGGATCATTTCCCCCTACCTTTTGTGGATCAACTCTTGGAGCGCCTTGCCAACCATTCCTTCTTTTGCTACCTGGATGGCTATTCGGGTTTCTTCCAAATCCCGATTCATCCAAAGGACCAAGAGAAGACGACTTTCACATGCCCCTATGGAACCTATGCCTATCGAAGGATGCCATTTGGGTTGTGCAATGCCCCTGCCACCTTTCAAAGAGCTATGATGGCCATATTTTCAGATTTTATCGAAAAGGACATGGAAGTTTTCATGGATGATTTTTCGGTTTATGGGACTTCTTTTGATCATTGCTTGTCTAACTTGTCTAAGATTTTGCAGAGATGTGAAGATGTCAACCTAGTTCTTAATTGGGAGAAGTGCCACTTCATGGTTCAAGAAGGTGTGGTGTTAGGTCACAATGTCTCTTCCAAGAGCATATCGGTGGACAAAGCAAAGATCGAGGTCATTGAGAAGATGAGCAACCCTACATGTGTCAAGGATGTTCGAAGTTTCCTTGGCCACGCCGGATTTTATCGACGATTTATCAAAGACTTCTCTAAAATTGCAAAACCATTAACTAATCTTACAATGAAAGATGTTGAATTTAACTTTGATAATGATTGTGTTAATGCATTTTGTAGGTTGAAGGAAGCTTTAGTCTCGGCCCCCATATTACAACCACCGGATTGGACTCAACCATTCGAGTTGATGTGCGATGCAAGCGATTATGCGGTGGGAGCGGTGCTTGGACAGCGCAAGGACAAGAAGCCATGTGCCATATATTATGCGAGCAAGGTGTTGGATGAAGCTCAAATCAACTACACCACCACCGAAAAGGAGTTGCTTGCGGTTGTCTTCGCTCTGGACAAGTTTCGACCCTACCTGGTCGGATCTAAGGTGATTGTGTACACGGATCACTCGGCTCTCAAGTTTCTTATGAGCAAGAAGGATGCCAAGCCTCGCCTCATCCGTTGGGTCCTTCTCTTGCAAGAATTCGACTTGGAGATCCGGGATAAGAAGGGGACAGAGAATTCTGTAGCAGACCACCTCTCCAGGCTCAGATGGGACGAACCGAAACCGTTACCAATCAACGAGAACTTCCCACATGAGCAATTGCTGTCTATCGGCCCAGTTTCAGCGACCCGCAGGCCATCTCAGCGGCCCGCAGAGGATCTCGTCGACCCGCACGTCTCGAGCGAGCTTGGGGGGATTTCTGCGACCCGCACAAACCTCCTGCGGCCCGCCAGAACTGAGCAGATGCCCTGGTTTGCTGATTTTGCGAATTATCTAGCAACCGGCGTGCTTCCACCTGAGCAGACGTACCAGCAAAAGAAGAAGTTCCTCTCTGATGTTAAGTACTACTTCTGGGAGGACCCAATCCTTTGGAAACTAGGAGTTGATGGGATGTTTCGTCGATGCGTGCCTCTTGAAGAAATCCATGACATCCTCTTTCAATGCCACTCATCTTCTTATGGAGGCCATGCTTCTCACGCCAAGACAGCCACTAAGATACTTCAATCTGGGTTCTATTGGCCAACAATCTTCAAGGACACTCGTGCCTATATACTTGCATGTGATCAATGCCAAAGGACGGGTAATATTTCAAGTAGACATGAGATGCCATTGAACTCAATTTTAGAGGTGGAAGTTTTTGATGTGTGGGGAATTGACTTTATGGGGCCTTTTCCATCTTCATGTGGATACCAATACATCCTTGTAGCGGTAGATTATGTGTCAAAATGGGTTGAAGCCGTAGCATGTAAGAAAGCCGATTCAATGGCAGTTAGGAAGTTGTTTAAATCAATCATTTTTCCTAGGTTTGGTGTACCTAAAGTTGTGATAAGCGATGGAGGGAAACACTTTATCAATAGCCAATTTGATAACCTTTTGACAAAGCTAGGGGTAAGACACAAGGTAGCCACACCTTACCATCCTCAAACTAGTGGGCAAGTTGAGATATCCAATCGTGAGATTAAGAATATTTTGCAAAAGACGGTTGGAAGGTCAAGGAAAGATTGGGCCCTCAAGTTGGATGATGCATTATGGGCATACCGCACCGCCTACAAGACACCTATTGGCATGAGCCCATTCATATTGGTTTATGGAAAGGCATGCCATCTACCTGTAGAATTGGAACACAAGGCTTATTGGGCAACACGCGCAATTAACTTTGATTACAAGGAAGCGGGGGAGAAACGTGTTTTGGATTTGCATGAGTTGGAAGAGATTCGGTTGAGAGCCTATGAAAGTGCTAGAATTTACAAGGAACGCACCAAGCAATGGCATGATAAGCGTATCCTAAGGCGAGAGTTCAAGGAGGGCGATTTGGTCCTTCTTTTCAATTCGAGGCTAAGGCTATTTCCGGGCAAGCTAAGGACTCGTTGGTCTGGACCTTTTGAGGTGAGAAAAGTGTATTCTTTTGGGGCAATAGAGCTTTGGAGAGAGGACAAGTCCATGGGAAGTTTCAAGGTGAATGGACAACGTCTCAAGTTGTACTCAATGAACGTGTCAAGGCATGGAGAGGAAGAGCAAGTCTACTTTCTCACCGACACGGCACCAGCCGAGACGTAGATATGAGGAGTCGAGCTCAAGACTAAAAACGAGCGCTGCTTGGGAGGCAACCCAAGAGTTTAATTAAAAATTAGGATTTTTATTTTTCTTTCCAAAATACAACAAAAACATAAAAAAATCTGAAAAACGAAAATACAAAAAAATTATAAAACCAGAAAACACATAAAAAAGTAAGAAAATTGTAAAACACAAAAAAAAATTAGGAGTAGAGTTAATATTAACTTAATTTCGGCTTAATTTTCAGGAAAATTGGTGCTCTCGGGAAAAAGTTAGCGACCCGCAGGGCCTTTCAGCGACACGCAGAGGAAAGTGCGACCCGCAGCTCCAACCAAGCTTGGGGGAGTTTTCTGCGACCCGCACAAACCTCATGCGGCCCGCTGAAATTTAACAGAAATTCAAAAACTGCCACGACGCGACTTTTAGGGGCATAACCGTAAACTCACCCATTAGATCCCTCATTTCCACTGATCCTTCTCTCTCTCTACTCTCTTGCGACCAGAAACCCTAGCCAGCGACCAACCGCCGATCGAGCCGCCGGAAGCCATTTCTCCGCCGCCGAAGCACTCGAACTCGCTCTCCTCACCACCTCCGTTGCATGCACAGCCACCACTTTGGTCAAATCAGCGCCGATCGCTGCCATTCTCGACGTCCACCTCCACCCGCTTGATCAAGGTTTCAAACCTCCATTTTTCTCTTTCTAAACCTTATTCGAGTGTTTTGAGACTTTCCTTTTTCTCTCTGGTACCACCTGAACCCATAATACCGGAACCCTAGACCTGGTACCCATTTCCCGCCTACATCCCAGTTTCTGCGACCCGCAGAAAGTCTCTGCGGCCCGCCGAAAACCTTGTTCCAGAAACAGAAAGCCATCCAAAACCACTAAACTCACCCAATTCTCATGGCACCAAAGATGTTTGACAAAATATTCAAGAGGAGGGGTAGCAAGAAGGTTTCTAAGAAGGCGGGTGAGGGTTCCTCTGCTCCGGTGCAGCAGCCGGTAGAAGAGAATCCCGAAATCCCAGATTTGGATGCGGCTGGACGGGAAGTTTTTGGGAGTGAGGAAGGAAGTGAGAGGACAGCGATGGAGGTTTCTCCTTCTAGGCAGGAACAAAGAGAAGAGGAATATTATGAGGGGGAAAGCACTGAAGAGGAAGAAGGTGGGGATGACCCAGCTAGTCCATCAGGGAGTGACTATGAGGAGGAGATAGCTCGGGCAGCGACTGGTGTTGTCCCGGGTAATGACGAGAGTGAGGGAGAAGATGAGGAGGAAGGGGATGATGGTGATGACATGGAGGAAGATGAGGATGCGGTGGTTACTCTCACCAAAGCCGCCAAATCCTCTAAAACCGTCAAACAAGAGCTTGCAGGCAGCGAGCCGACATTCTACGAGGCAGAGGCCAAGGTCAGATATGGACGGTTGAGGGAGAAGAAGATCGAGAACAGCCGCTGCCTTGACCCTCGTGTTTTGCAGCAATTGGGCATTGAAGCCGATTTTTACATGCTCACCGAGCGGGCGGGATTCTTGCGTGCTTTCTGGAAAATAGATGAGCTCTCATATACCCGCCTTGTCATCGAGTTCCTTTGCTCATATGACTTTTGGTTTGATCGGACCACGGGAAAGTATATGGCAAGTTGGATTTTCCGCGATGTGAAGTTTACCAAGACCGAGCATGAGATAGCCGATTACTTTGGCTTGAAGAGAGGGGGTTTAGATGTGAAAGACGAGGACGAGGGGTTTTGGGAAAAACTAACGGGCTTGCGGCAGCCCAAGGAGAGGAAAAGCTTGGATATCCACATGCCCGTCATACGCTTCATCCAGCGGGCACTATCTCTCTCCATCTTTGCTAGAGGTGAGTCAGGTTCAAAGGCCGTGATAGGGGAAATTTCAGTCTTGTGCCAAATGCTTAGGGTGAGAGAAACCGAGCACCAAAACTTGGCCTTTCACATGATGAGAAACTGGAACAATGTGGCCAATATCAAGACCAGAGGGGCAGGCCAGATCACAATAGGTGGGTACATTACTCACCTGGCCAAGAAATGTGGGGTGAAAGACTTCCGCATGAAACAAAGTGCCGGGCCCGAGCATCTCAACCTTGAATCGCTCGCCACCATGGGCCATGTGAAGAAATCACCAAGGGGGGTGAAATATGTGGTGGGGGACTTCAAGATTGACATCCCATCACATTCAGAATCGATTTGAAGAACCCCCAGAGCTGGTTGCTCGTTCGGGAAGGCCGTCTCGTTCCAGCACCAGCTTCTGCCTCTCAGGCTGGAACCAGCGGCCCGCAGCCAGAATCAGCGGCCCGCACAGAAGAGACACTTCAGGAGGGGTCGCAGGCCACACCAGCGGCCCACCCAACTGCAGCTCCAACCAGCAGCCCGCAGGTTCGACACAGAGGCTGGGGCAGAAAGAGTCTTTGGCGATTTTTGGGGGACGGCCACACCTGATGTCCCTTTCTCTGGCCCTGGCAGCAGCTCTCAGCCCCAGGTGGACCCCTCACAGCAGCAGGGATGGGCCCCGCCTCCATACGACCCCATGAAGCAATACCAATTGCTATGCGATGTCCATGCCTACCAAAGGATGCTAAGGGGCGATGTCAATGAACTCCACAGCCGCTATGACAACCTGGAGCAGCGGTTTGATCTAGTGGAGAGGAGACAATCAGAAGAAATCAAGGAAGCCCGAGCATTCCGCGAGTATCAAAGGGGTCGGTATGAGAGGGAGGAGGAGAGGAACAAGACGCGAGATGCGCTCTTCGACCACTGGGCCAGTCAAATTTTTTGGGCCACCACCACCACCTCCAGAAGCAGCATTTGTGCCACCACCACCTCCGGAGGACGAGTACCAAACTCCACCGGAGAATTAAGCCGTTTTATTGTGAGTTTTCTAATTTCCCTCTTTTATTTTTCTCTTAGGTAATTAATGACACTAGGGACAGTGCCATGAATTAAGCTTGGGGGGGGGGGGGTAAATAGGAAAATTAGAAAATTTATGATTTTATCTAGGAATTGCATGCATTTTTCACATTTTTGGCTCTGTCAGGTTTGTTTTCAGCGGGCCGCAGTCCCTTTCAGCGGGTCGCAGAAAACATAGCTGACAGAGCTCTGAAATTTTCTAAGTTGGGGAATTTCAGTGGGCCGCTGAGTCACCCACTCAGCTCGCTGGTAAGGCAGCGGGTCGCAGAAATACTCAGCGGGTCGCTGGAATTCATCCAGAAAGTTAATTTCTTTGCATATTCATATAGTTTTGTATATATTGCATAATTAAATCATATAGATGCATGTAGATAGGTCTAGGAAATAATCATTAGGTGACTAGGTAATGATTTGAGCAAAGTTTGAACAGAATTGAGAAATTTAGAAAATTTTCAAGAAAAAATCACATGAATTTGATCGATTTAATCGAATGAAGAAAGGACAAAAGTTAGTAACTTCCATGAAATATCTCAACTTTACCTAAGTTTTTCAGAATTACAAAAGTTAGGCGTGATAAGTAAGATAGATGAATTAAGGTCAATTTTGCCAAATTAAAAAGTTAGGTCAATTAAGGAGATAAAAAATTAGGTCTAGAGCCGAATAGCCATTCATTGTTTTCAAGTTTATTAAAAGTCGAAGATGTAAATACACAACATAAAAAAAAAAAATCAAAAATAATAATAAAATAAAAAGGGGAACTAAAAAGCGGTGCTCTGACGATGGCCATTGCGGGAGGCTATAGGTTTGTGTGGATAGAAAAATAGATCCATCAAAGTAAAATTGAAGAAAACTTCAAAATAAAATCCACACTCATCTGGCCGACCTTTGTCGCAAACAATCCATGCCCCATGGAAAATCATAAATTGTGAATAAAATTAATTAATAATTCAACTCAAAAACTTTTGGAATAGAATGGGTGGGGATTTGTACCTTATTTCCGCCTCACTTTAGTTCGACTTCCAAATGCGTTTTCGAAAATTGAATGATTGGCTAAGTAACCAAAAGGCCTAATAAAGATTGAGTTGATTGATTTTTAATTGTTTAATTTTGGTAGGATTAAGATTTTATTTCATTTAAATTACTTGTTGCATTAGCTTTTGTGAATCGATAAACTTAGGGATTGATGGGATAAGTCATGGAAGGTAATAGCTAGAGTCCTAGGGAGAATTCGATATGAATCATGAGATCATCAAAGAAATTTAATTGCAAAATCTAATGTGAAGTTTGAAAATTTGATTTCGAAAATTGCTCAAGTCGTTATTTAGTTATTTTAGTGATACTTTCTTAGACCTTGTAGATAATGCATGTGGTTAATTGTTTTTAAGTCTTGAAACAGACCTTTAAGTATAAGCTTTGCTTGGGGACAAGCAACGTTTAAGCTTGGGGGATTTGATAAGCGGGAATTATGCATATAAATACCGCTTATATTAGGACTTAATTTCATTAATTATGTGTGTTTCTAATGTTTTAATTGTTAATTTAGGTTAGAAGCAAGGTACTGCTATGGCTACTTTTATTTTGTACAGGATCTGTGTGATTTTGCCACTCTTGAAGCGAGGAAACCGAAGTCTGATCATGATCTGCGGCCCACCGAAGGTTTGTGCGACCCACAGGAAGACCCAGCGTGTAGCAGGTGAGACTTGGCAGCATAGAAGATTTCTGCGACCCGCAGGACTCGACAGCGGGCCGCAGAAGAAGCAACCGACAGCCCAAAATAGCCTGACCAAGTTCTGCACCCACCTCTACACCGACATATCTATTGCCGGCACCTCAAAACCACGTCTCCGACAGTTTTAGAGCCATCCCACGCCTATATAAACACCAGAGCAAATCAGAAAAGGGGGTTCGTGAGTTTTAGGGCAAATCTGCTAAGTAAGAGAGCAACCAAGGGTTTTCAGCGGGCCGCAGGGAGCATCAGCAACCCGCTGAAAGAGTGGCAGAGAAGGCAGAAAGAGGGAAAACTGGGTTTCATCTGTTGTAATCTTGTTTCTTTCTCTATGTTTTCTTATTATTCAGATACCTTTTGTTGTTTTATGATGTATACTCGTGAGTAGTCGTATATTAGGGGCCATAGTAGTGAACCTTTTTAAGTTTATGATTAATAATATGCTTTAAGTTATATTTTCTTTGTTTGTATGTTGTGTTTTATGCTTTGTTTGAATTGCTTAGATTATTTTATCTGAATTGCTTAAGTTGAATTGCTTGCACCCGTTAAAAGAGACTGTTTAACCCAATTATTCTTCGAGAAATGACGAAAAAGTCCACACAGATTCTCTGGCACGCCCGGTGGGACCTCTTTCTCCTTTCATCTTTGGGATTCGAGGAATATAATGTATAAGGCTAGAAAAGTCGTTTCACAAAATCTAAATAAACATTGTTAACGATGACATTTCGAGTTGCTTTCTTGCAGAAAATGGCATTCACAACTGTTGACATGAGCAAGCCCATTGGAATGTTCAGGATTGGGGCAGTACCGATCTGCTACCAACATGAGTTCATGTGGAGTACCATGCCCTATGGTCACTCTTTCGTTCCGATCGTTCAGATGAAAGACGGGAGTTATCAACTTGCTCATGTCGTGGAGATACCACCAAAGGAGCCATCAGCCATTCCAGAAGTTATCGAAGTTTCCAATGAAGTTTTCACTGAAGCAAACATAACTGAAGATAAGTGGGCCCTTTTCCCACGTAAGAGGGCCCGCAAAGTCACCACATCACCAAGGAGATGTCATACACCGCCACAAAAGACCGAAGTGAAAAGGATGGATGCTCATACTTCAAGAGATACAAGGACTATAGGGAAGATTCATAAGGCCTATCAGAAAGAGCTAGATGCGAGGCCCATGATTCCGGTAAGCAACCCTTTTGCTCCGCTATGCCTAGTGAAAGAGAATTCTCCAACGGCCAAGCTTAAGATACTGAAAGAGCTACCAGTCGAATACCAAGAAAGACTCAGGGGCATGGGCCCCAAAACTAGGCAATCTGTGAAGGATAGACTCATATTCTCTCGCACACAAGTCCATGAGAGACTGGGGCTCAAAAGCACAAGGAATGGATCCTCAACCCCGGTACGGGATAGATTGGGGCAGAAAGGAGAAGTAAATGTTGTTACTCCAGTCAAACAGCGACTAAGGCAAGTCAAAAAGGATGAGGCGCCCAAAATGGCATGGGCCCCCAAGGATAAAGGCACAGCTAAGGCTGAAGTGAATGATCACGAGCCAGGTAATAAGAAAAGGCGAATGGTTTGGCGCAAGAAGATGCCGATAGTGCACGTAAGAGTGAATGTGATTGAAATAGACAAAGAGTGTGAAACACATGCATTTGTACACATGGTTGAAGTTGAGGGAGATAAGGCCTCTACATCGAATCAATGGGAAGACGAGAAGAAGAAGGAAGAGGCTTCGTTAAACCGCAACACCTCAAGGGAGGATCATGAAAAGAGTGATAAAACAAAGAGAGGTAGAAGTGAAAATAAGCATGAAAATGGCAGTGATGATGAAGACAAAAGAAGTCAATTGAAATGCATAATTGCGGAAATGATGAAAGAAAATAAAGATAAAATAATGGAGAAAATGCTTAAGTTTTTGGAAAAGAAAAGTCTATTGGGAGAATTTGTTGAAGAAGGTTTCACATCGGAGGAAGAAGATATGCTCAAGGTGCGAACTCTTAAAGGAAAGAAGAACGGGGACAAGTGTGGATCCTCTAAAAAAGGAAAAGAAGTGAAGAAGTCGCAAGGAAGGCCTTCAAAAGAGAGAAAAAGCAAAGGCCGATATAACTCATCTGATGAGGAAGATGAGAAGCCCGAGGCACGTGTCTCAAAAGGGAAGAAAGATAAAGACGAGGATGAATCTGCTGACGAAGAAGAAGAAGTAAGGGTGCAAAGGAAATCTTTCAAAGATAGAAGGTGTAAGAGCCATTATGACTCTTCCGATGACAATGAAAATGAGAAGCATAGAAGGAGATCCTCGAAAGAAAGGTGGAATGGGTCGGAACACAGTAAGGAGGATATTTCTGGGACAGGATCCCGGGATGAAGCCAAGAAGAGTGAGATAACCAAGCAAGTGATCCAAAAGATGATCAACCAACAGCTTTAGGCGTCTGGGGCAGGTCACTTGATTCACGTAAAGAAGGAGTGTGGAAGGCCATACCCCAAGAGATATGAGCAGGTCCTGTTTCCCTCAGGATACAACATTCCCAAGTTTAATCTGTTTTACGGTACGGGAAAGGAAAACATTACCCCTAACCAGCACTTACTCCGATTCCGTCATGAGTGCGGGAATACTTTCAACGAAGAGGCTCTCCTTTTTAAGCAATTCATTCTAAGCTTGGAGGGTCCCGCACTTGGTTGGTATACCTCCCTTGAAAATGATTCATTTGAGACCTGGAAAGAGATGGAGGAGGCCTTTTGTTCAAAGTTTGCAATGGTTAGGCAAAGAATCACGACGGCCGATATGGCATGTGAAAAGTCTAGAATGGGCGAAACGGCCGTTGATTACATCAATCGTTGGAGGAATCTCAACATAATGTGTACTCATCAAATGCCTGAACGAGAGGCGGTAGAGTTTTTGATCAGAAATCTCGATGATTGGATCCAGAGGTCACTCGGAGGTAGTGATATTACCTCCTATGAAGATCTAATGACACGAGTGGCTAGGTTGGAACGCATGGGGCCACCTGAAGAAGCACATGTATCAACCAATCAAAATAAGATAGAAAGAGGTGAGGGAGCAAGAACTTTTGAAGCTTCCATTGGCCGAAACAGGGGCAAGAACAATGGTAATCAAGGAGGTGACAGCCAGCTGATAATTCCCCTGTCTGAACGGTTAAGTAAGCCATACTCTTTCAAGAAGGAGAAGACAAATGCAATTCTCAAATTGATACTAAAGAACAAACAGCTAGAATTCCCTCCAAGAAAAGCACCTAGAAATAAGAGTAGAATTGACAACTCTAAATATTGTGCATACCATAGAATGCCGGGGCATTTGGTTGAGGATTGCTACGTGTTTAAGGATATTGTTGAGCAAATGATTGAAGAAGGAGAGTTGGTACTTCAATCTGACTTTAAACAAAAGTCAGCTCCTCATGAGATAATGTCACAAGAGTGTCATGTCATTGAGATTTTAAGTGAGGAATCGAGTGATGATGAAAGCCTACAACAACCTGCCAGTAAACACATGACGAGAGCACCACATGTCGACCGAATTAGCTCCATCACCTTTACTGATGAAGAAGACTTAGCAATGGAGGCTATAGACCACAATGAGCCGCTCTATATAACTGGCAAAGTGAATAGAATTAGGCTAGGGCGTATGTTAGTGGATCCAGGATCTGCCATCAACATCCTACCTTTGACGTCTCTCCATCGAATGGGATTACATGCCAAGTGCTTAATCCGAGAGAAGTTATTCATACATGGATTTAATGATACCTCACAAAAGGCGTTGGGAGCCATCACATTGCAAATACAATTTGAAGAATTGGAGACTTTTGTCAAGCTCTACGTGATTGATGCCGATACCCACTACAATGCTCTTTTGGGACGACCTTGGATCCACGAAAATCACATTGTCCCGTCAACCCTACATCAGTGTTTGAAATACCTCAAAGATGGAGAACAAAAGGTCATTAGGGGAGACGCGCATTGGGCTAGACATGAGAAGAAAGATGGTTGTTCCCTACTAGTGCCGCAAAAGGGTATAAGTGCAACAAGAATAGGCAAACTGGAGAAGAAAGAGAAAAGGGAGGGACCTAGAATTGCCACCCAACTCGTTCATTTCGAAGATAAAAGCAAAAAGGGAAAAGATGTGAAGGAAATGACAACAAAGGAGAATAAGAGTCCAAACAAGACGGAAAAGGGCTTAGAGGTACGGATGAGTAAACTTTACACCTTTAGAAAAGACAAAACAACCATGATCTTCAAAGGAGTCATGAAGGATGGACTGGTAACTTTGCCTCGATGCAAGAGACCCGAGGAAATAGAAAAGGAGGGTCACCCAAACTATTGCCTTTATCATAGGGTGCTGGGGCATAATGTAGAAGATTGTTACACATTCAAAGATTGGGTCGAAGAAAGAATCTGGGAAGGGGATATCAGAGTACCTGATGAATATAGGCAAATACCTGCACCCCACGAGAAATCTAATAATGAGTTGCGAAAGCTCTTGAGTTCTTTCAAGAAAGCGGTCGATGGGGATATAAAATCGCTTGGAGAATCTACCTTGAGATCATATCCCGAAGGAACCAGCAAGAGTAACAATCCTGAGGCACCTCCACAGCGTATTTCTTTGATGGAGAGAAAACGAAAACCATACTCGTTCAGAAAGGATAAAGTCAAGGAGTTGTTTCCTTTAGCCATAATGTATGGGCTTGAGTTGCCAGAAAGTAAACGTCCCGGAGACATTGAAAAGAGTGAAGACTCTAAATTTTGTCACTACCACAGAGTAGTAGGGCATGCACTAGAAGAATGCTTTGTGTTCAAAGATTGGATCAAAGAGAGATATCAAAAAGGTGACATTATACTTCCCACCCAAGTACTGCAAAGACCATCACCACATAATTGAAATCAAAGTTGGAAAAGAATGTGAAAGGATCAAGAGAATAAAAAAAAGAAGAAAGAAAAAGAAATAAGTAAGAGAAAATAAGAAAGAAGAGAATGAGAAAAGGGGAATAAAAAAAAAACAAGGAAAGGAATAAGAAGGAAAAAAAATAATAAAAAAAAAGAAAATGAAGAAGAATAAGGAAGTGAAGTATGAAAGATGAAATATTGAAGTCTCACACTTTGGAAAGTGGACATATTAAACCCTGGAGAGCGTGTTGTGACCTAGGGTTGAAAGTAGAATTTAGAAATGAAGAATGAAAGATTGAAATTACCAAGATAGCACACTTTGGATAGAGTGCACCACATACTTCACTCGAGACTTGACATGTGTGTCATGATCGGAGATATAGAATGAAATTCGGAAATGAAGAATGAAAGATTGAAATCACCAAGACCTTACACTTTGGAAAGTGTACACCACATACTCGAGACTTGACGAGTGTGTCATGATCGGGGATACAGAATGAAATTCATAAATGAAGAATGAAAGTTTAAAATTACCAAAACCTCACACTTTGGAAAGTGTGCATCTCAAATCTCTGAAATCGGCAAAACCTTACACTTTGAAAAGTGTTCATCTCAAAAATTACCAAAACTTCACACTTTGGAAAGTGTGCATCTCAAAAAAAAAAATTACCTCACACTTTTGAAAGTGTGCACTTCAAGGAAATTACCTCACACTTTGAAAGTGTGCATTTCAAGAAAATTAACTCACACTTTGGAAAGTGTGCATCTCAGGAACATTACCTCACACTTTGGAAAGTGTGCATCTCTGAAAGCGACCAAAATTTCACATTTTGAAAAGTGTGCACCTCTGAAAACAACCAAATTTTACACTTTAGAAAGTGTGCCTCCCTGAAAACGACCAAAACTTTACATTTTAGAAAGTGTGCATCTCAAGAAAATTATTTCACACTTTGGAAAGTGTGCATATCTGAAATGACAAAATTTTACACTTAGGAAAGTGTGCATCTCTAAAACTACCAAAACCTTACACTTTGGAAAGTATGAATCTCAAATCTTCACGACAAGACCAGCCGCGACCACAACGCGACAAATCCATGCTTTAAAAAGCATCATTGTGCTTCAAAGCACCAGTCTTGATTCAACGAGACAAGCCGCGACTCAACACGACAAACCATGCTTTAAAAAGCATCATTGTGCTTCAAAGCACCAGTCTTGATTCAACGAGACAAGCCGCGATCCTAACGCGGTAAACCATGCTTTATAAAGCGCCATTGTGCTTCAAAAGCCACAAGTCTTGCTTCAACAAGGCTAGTTGCGATCTAACGCGATAATTCGCACTTCCACAGTACATCCTTGTAGCTCCAAGTGGCAAACAATGCACTGACATGCGAGCAAATACACATAGCTTGAAGAAAAACTATAATCTCAAAAGGAACGTCCTCCGAAGGCCAACACTTCATGAAATTTGTGAGAATAAAGTTTTGAATATGAAAGTCAATCCATTTTGAAACAATACCGTATCCAATAAATCCCGAAACCCATTTCCAAAATACTACCTAATAAAACCTTGATAGCTACGCCAATGCCGTGTCAATGCGCCTATGCCGATTGAGAGTCATTACAATGAGTGCCCATACCTAATGAGAGAGTGAGTATGAGAGGGTAAGGAAAAAAGGGTGACTTGCCTTTATGGCCCCATAAGTCATTTCTTCCACAGAGTTCCTAGCTCCACAAAATCCACTAGCCAAATATTGTAGTTTGATAGGAAAATCGTGTTGAGGAGACCTGTGTGGTTTCCGAATGCACAAAAAATAAAATTTACCCTACAAATCCGCGATCGATGAAGGGACTCTCGAGTCCCAGAGAACGCGAAGCCGTGTTGAATAGAGCCTTTGTGGTTCTCGGAAAACACCTATGCCTAATGAAGAAGCCTGGGTGGCATCTGAAGGCATCAAGGCACCGCCCTATGAAGTTATCTGAGGGCACCCATTCCCCACCGACACTACGTCAATGTTACTTCTTTTGTCGACCACAATGTCGATCCTTAAATATCAAACAAGCATAAAAGCTTTGTGTTCGATATTTAGAAGTATAGTAGGCGACAAAGAACCTAAATGTTCATGCCTTCTATATCGACCTCAATGTCGAAAAGATACTAAAGAACCTCAATGTTCTAGTATCTAAAAAAGCCAACCTCAATGTTGACTCATAGATATCAAAACAAGCATAACGCTTTGTATTTGGTATCTATAAATACAGTGAGCAATAAAGAACCTCAATGTTCCTGACCACTATATCGACAATCAATGATGGAACCTTACAAGTCAAGAGCCAACAATCAACCATGCTGGGGCAAGAGCTGATTATCAATCATATTGGGGACAAGCGCTTGCAATCGACCACATTAGGGCAGCCACACAACACAAGAAAGAAGCAAAAACAAAGAGGAAATGAAAGTGAAAGGAAGGTTTCTTTCATTAATCATAAACGGATACAAATACGGCCGGTTTGAAGAAAAGGTTGCACAAGAACAATAAAAGAAAGGAAAGCCTGTTGCAAACTAAAGGGGTACAAGAAAAGAAAATAAAGATACAAATCATGCGCTTGGGGCACAATAATCACGAGGCAAGAAGATTCTATGCAGGGACCGCCGCCGCTGCAGCACCACCTCCCAAATTGTTGAGGGTGGTAGAAATGACTTGGAGCATCTCCTCTATTGCTTCCAAGCGAGCACTTAATTCCCCAAAGCGTTGATCAATAAAGGCTCGAATGGAAACATGGATATGAGCCTCAAGAGCCAAAGTCGCAGAACCATCATCAGGAGGAGAGTCCACTCTTACTGGGCTATACTGGTTGGGTGCCGCATTAGGATCCAAGATGCACTCATTAATGGGCCGATTAGGATCTGGAACCAGCATGTTCATTGAAGATTCCACCCATCATGTGCTAGTAAACAAAGAAAGGAGATTACGGGGATAAGAGACATGAGCCTCGTTAATAGGGTTGCCCCACAACATCTCTGGTATAGGGATATGAGCCCGACGCATAAGTGCTTCAACGAGATGACCATAGGGTAAAGCTGTGTGACTGTGAGAAGCTATGGCTGCCTGATGCATGTGGAAAATTATCATGTAACCCAAGTTGAGCGGATGATTCTTCAGAATGAGGTGACGGAGATAGAACAAACTCCCCGGGCAAGCATAGTTGGTTAAGGCCCCATGAGGAAAGATGATGCCATCCACCACCATAAAGAGAAACCTGAAAGGAAAGCAAATGAGAAGAGATAAAGGAGAAAACTGGTAAAAAAATAATAATAATAATAATAAAGAAGAGAATAGACATGATAAGATGAAAAGTGAAAATACCTATGGAGAGCGGGGAGGTGCTCGGTGGAAGACATCTCAACATCCCCTTCAGCGGGGACCGCTTTGAACCAACGGAGACACTCTTGATAATTGCCGAAACCCCGTGGCCAGCGACGAAAGGCATATGTGGTGGAGCCGGCCAGTGTGTTTGAAGCATGCAGAAACTCGGCCAAGCTCGTAGCAGTGATGGTCATAAATTGTCCAAAAAGATAAGAAGTGGCCGAGGGGTTACCATAATGATCATAGGAGATACGGAGATTGGCATAAAACAGGCGAGTGATACGGGGATGATAAGGATTATCCAAACCAACCAAGCCATGCAAACTCCAAGAACCAAGCCAATCCTGGATAAGATTAGCGTGCTCTACTGGAATGCGTCTCTTGTGCCGAAAGAAGAAGCACTCGGCCACGGGTCGTTTATCACGGCCCATGTCAGCGTAATAGCTATCAAAAGCTGTCTCATCACGGAAAAGGTAGCGGTTGTCGGGAGCAAAAGACCAGTTTGGGACCCTGGGATCAACATATAAGGAAGAAGGGCCTAAAGCGCTTCTTGGACGCTTATGGGAAGACATGGCTTTAAATAGAGAAAGTGTGGGGTGAAGGTATGAAAGAATACGAGAGTTGAGAATCAGATGAGAAAGGTGAGTCGGGGTTCCTCACTTATATAAGATTTAAACATCGAAGCCGTTACTCACCAAGTGGTGTGAACGTGGGGTGAAAGTGGTGAGAAATGGTTTGTTGTGGCAAAGAAACCGTTTGAACATGTATGATTACGGCATGATCGTGGAGAAAAATAGCGTGCTAAAGTGCTTAAGGGTCAAGGAATTGGATTTAAATTGACAATGGGCCCATATAAGTTTCAGCCCAAGTGAAATTGAGGTAGAAAGGAGAAAAAAAAAAAAAAAAGGAGAAAGGAAATAGCCCTGAAGTACCAAAGCTCAACCCAACATGTGACCAACAAGCCTTAAAGAAATAAAAGCACACAATTATATTACAAACCAAGGAGATATTCAAGAAAGCCGCTCGACAATATGATAGGAGATTATGGAGAAAGATACTGCCACTGGAATCAGTTGTTCCCATTTCAGAATTGTCACAACTAATTCCAGTGGGGGGCATTTGTTTAACCCAATTATTCTTCGAGAAATGACGAAAAAGTCCACACAGAGACGTCTTTTGATTGTTAGGTGGTTAAGTCCAAAAGTTCTTAAGTGATTAGGATTAAGTATGGTAAACACGACAGTAAGTGCCGGAAGGTCATACTAGGGTTAAGAAACGGAAGTTGAAACTCTTCCCGATTACGGAAGTATAGAGAGTCGTAGGTCGAAAAGCATAAACTAGTTTAACTTAGACCAAGAAACGAAAGTTGAAATCTAGGTTAAATTAGAGAGAAATAACGTTAACTATAGGTAACCTGGCCTTAAACGGAAGTGGGACTTAGGAACCTTAGTTAGGATTAATCCTCTACACAAAACAACAATTAAAATATGCAAAAAGTTGAATCTGCGCCAAACCTAGCGGGCCGCAGGTGGTTTCTGCGGGTTGTCTATGACCCCAGGCTTCTGCGACCCACTAAGGGGTCAGCGACCTGAGTTTCAGCGGGCCGCAGGTAATCTTTGCGGGCCGCTGATTCTGGAGTAAACTGAGAAAGTATTAGCTACTAGTCAACCCCTAATTCTTAATTAGTGTTTTAATCCTTTTAACTCATTGAACTGTTTAATTTAGGACTTTTATTTAACTACAAACATTTACTTTAGATCTGTTACAAATTCTATTTCTTCATATTTTTAATCTAGTTGATCATTAGTTTAATTTACTTAATTGTTGAATATTCCGTCCCTGTGGTTCGACCCCGATAATACTTAGACGATTGTTGTACGCTTGCAACTGAATTTGGGTATAATTGGGTATAAATTTAAGTGTTGATTATCCACATCATACGTATTCAAATTATTGCGTTACACAACTAGAAATATGCATATAATGTGCAGATGAATGTAATCTGCACCCTCAGTTCTAAATTTAAAAGAAATTCACGATTAATACGACGTGATTTGATCATGTAATCTTTATTTGAGCTCTTTATATAGTCTAAAATATAATTAGAAACTTACTTATTTAAGATATTCTGTTATACACAAAGAAAATTATCTTAAATGTGCAAATAAAGAATTTTTGAAACAACAGATTGGTATTTTAACCAATACTCCTTTATTCGATGTCTATTTAACATAATTATCTATATTTAAGTACCTTATATGGTCTATAATTTTATTCAGAACCTACGTGTTCAAATTATTGCGTTACATAACAAGAAATATGCATATAATGCGCAGATGAATGTAATCTGCAGCTTCAGTTCTACATTATAAAGCAATTTACGATTAATACGACGTGATTTCATCACAGTAATCTATATTTGAGCTCCTTATATGGTCTAAAATATAATTTGAAACTTATTTAAAATATTCTGTAATACACCAAAAAAAATGTCTTAAATGTGCAAATAAAGATTTTTTAAAACAACAGATGGGTATTTTAACCAGTATTTCTTTATTCGATGTCTATCTAACATAGTTAGATATATTTAAGTACTTGATATGGTCTAGAATTTAGTTTAGAACTTACGTATTCAAATTATTGTGTTACCCAACTGGAAATGTACATATAATGTGCAGTTGAATGTAGTCTGGAGCTTCAGTTCTACATTTTAAAGCAATTCACGATTAATACGACGTCATTTGATCACTGTAATCTATAATTGAGCTCCTTATTTGGTCTAAAATATAATTCGAAACTTACTTATTTAAAATATTCTTTAATACACCTAGAAATTGTCTTAAATGTGCAAATAAAGATTTTATAAAACAAGTAGTTCTTTATTGGATTTCTATTTAACATAATTATCTATATTTATAGAATTTAGTTTAGAACTTATTCAATTTTTTACGTTACACAACTAGAAATATGCATTATTATTGATTAAATATTTTAAATTGGTTAAATAATAAAAATTTAACCAACTAGAAATATATTGCTGCGTGAAAAGTGATCTATCATCTCTCCTTGCTGGAAATGTTAATGTTTGTCTTTTCATTATTTGCTCTTTGGTTTGAAAGAATGAAGAAATTGGAGTGCTGTCATCCTTCAAGTTACTCCAAATTCTGCTATACTTGTCAATCAAAATCCCCAGTTAACATTAAATGCGCTAGATCCTACATACAGCCCTGAACAATTATCAATATTCAATTTTATCAATCTACTAAGCTTTTCAACAAACAGCTACTAGGCATTCTTATATAGCAACACCATTTATTCACATTACACAAGCTCTAACCTCACAAAGATTTAACCGTGCCAGACCTCATCCTCCCCATGGTAATGAACTGGGAACCAAGCAACCGAACCTTGCTTAATAGTCAATACATAAAACAACACAGGCTGGGCATTTCAACAAACACCTACTAGCCTTGCCCAAAATTGTCTCTTCTCACTACAAATCAGCCATCTTTGACCCCCGCAACACATCAAGTCAGGCCCTGGTCATCAGAATCCAGTTGGAGATTGACGCCGTGGGACCGCAATGCATCAAAAATAGACCAAACCTTGCTCTCAATCTTGAACCCTTTCTTCGCAATCTCCTTGGCAGCATTGGCATAGATAGGCTCCCGATGAAGACCATCAACCTTGAGCCGCATGACAAGCACTTCGCCGACAGTCACAGCAGCCTTGGTGTTGCCCGTACGCCCACACTCAAACCCGTCCTTGAGAGACTTCTCTATGGAGGAGGCGGTCGCCGCGACACGGCCGGTCTTACGGTCTATGACATTGGCAGTGATGTGCTTGAGAGAGATGAAGAGACGCAGGACGTAGCGCTTCGTTACTGGCAGAGGTGGCAACCTGTTCATTTTTGTTTTTAATTCTTCTCAAGTTCCTACATCAGTAAGATGTAATGGGTCTCTGATGGAGTGATGGTATTGAAGTTTTGGTATGAGGAACACTTGGCAATCGTAGATAAATAGTTTTGGACCGATGTATTTATATTGGGCCAATTGGGTATTGGGTCAAGTTTAGAATTTGGTGGATTGAGTGGTGATCTGCTGAGAGTCGGACCCAATTCGGCAATTCCTACTGAACTGGTTGGTTTCATCTAATGATATTCAAGTATTCAACTAACATCATGTTCATGTATACATCCGCCAAAAAATATACACAAGCTTTCAGTGAGATGGCAATTTTAATGATCGTCATGATTTCTGATCTCATTCTTTGTTGCAATGCTTACTTATCGAAGTACCAGAAGACGCGTCTTAAACATTAGAAAATGAGATATTAATTAATCGATGGTAAGTTTGAGTAACTCAACTATTTAATATTTCATAAAAAATTTCAGATTTAACGTACAGAGGATACAAAACCACGAGTAAGTTTTTGTTCTTACAATTATTTATAACACAGCAACATTATGGAGAACGCCTAGCACAAATAAAAATCACAACTTCAAAATAAAAAAATAATATTGCTATCACTAGAGGTTGAGATTCAGCTTAAACAGTACTTTTTCTTTGGTGTGATGGGTCATGTACAATCTCAATTGATAGTTTTAAAATTAAAAATATTGGAATAGAAATTGATGTTGAATTTTTCCTAGGAAGGATCTCTGACCAAAGGGACCCAAAATTTTGTCGCCTTCGGGAGCCCCGCCATAAATATACCCGGTTGTAAAAATCGTCCATTTTGTCCATGCTGAAATTAGATTCTAACGGGACTAAAAGTTATTTTAATTTTTTGATTTGATGATGCGCATTGCGCAACCAATTTAAAGATCAACATTATGTCTCTAAAGATTTTTCTATTTCTGAATGTTTTTAATTCCAATTATCGCATTTGTCAAGATTATATCAAATTAACTCTTATAGTCAAAAAATTTCTACTCTTCTACTTTTTGTTATTTTAATTTATGGACTTAAAATATTGTATAATATGGTAATATATAAATTATAATTATAATTCACAGTGAAAATGATGAATCAGAAGATGGAATGATCTTCGAAACAGAATTGATAGCCTTGGTAAGTAAATTAATTAATTTTTCTTACAATTGCAAATATTAAATTGAAACTAGTAATTATATGCAAGTTATAAATTAAAGTGCCGAACTTGTATAATTAATTTCTGTTAATGTAAATCTACGATAAATATATTTTGGATGACAGTTAATTAAGTGGAAAAGTTCTCATCTCTTAATTAATTAAGAACAGCCAATCTTAAATGCGTTCGTGTTAAACGAGGATATTAAGCTACCAACATGATTTTTAATCATACTTGTTATTTAAAATTTATTGCAAAATACGGATGCCTCCATTTTATAAGCACCGCATATCAGAAGATGTAGGCTTGTGATGACTGATGAGCGCTAGGAATTTCCAGGCAGCTACGTACATGTTAGACTTGATTATGCTTGTGCCATGTTAGACTATACGTGCCGTCCCCTCCAAATTCGCCGCTTTATTGCAACCTTTGATGGTCTCTGTCTCTCCAATTTGATTATGCTTGTGCCATGTTAGACTATATGTGCTTTACCATTTGATATACTAGATTACTACCGTAGCCAAAATAAGTTTTATTTCTGAAAATTAGAAAGCTTTACTCTGCCTTTTCTTTTGTTTTTCTGCAAGCTGATTATGATTTGGTTGCATTGAAATTATAATGAGGTGTTAGAGAAACAAAAAGTGTGGACTATGATAAAGGAACCGCTGAGTATAGTACTTGACAAAACTAAAAAGCCTAATTTCATTGAAGTACACCCAAAAATCATCAAGCAGATCAATGATCTTATTATCTCAAACAGTGAACATGTCAGCCCATTACGTGGACACTAGCAATTAATGAAAATTTTTGGTGCAAAAGAAAATTATATTTAAGATCAAAGAAAATAATTATATAATAGATCTCGTCGTTCATTGTTTCAGCATGAACACTTGGAAGTTATGAGAAAGGATTAAAGGAAAAAAAAAATAATCTACAAAGAACACAGACAAGGAGTTTCCCATTACTAGATATTACTGGCTAGAAAATGAAATAAGTTCATGAGCTCAAGGCAAAACAAACTTTACAAATTACATTCTTCGTTTTTGGAGTTGTTTCCATTAAGGCCAACTTCAGCCAGCCGGCACTTCTTCTTCAGCTCGACTAGCTCCTTCTTAGACAATTGTCTCTTGGAAGCTGGTACAGGTGGTGCAGGGTCCAACTTCATGGGAACTGACTCAGCTGGAGTCAGAGCATCCTCTTCATCGTCTTCAATGCTGAGAACTTCATCCTCAATTCCACTCTCCTATGAACATCAGAGTAACCATGAGTCTGACATAATTGTGTAAAAGGGAACATAATTATTATTAGATTGTATGATAAAAGACGCTCTTGTACAAAAACATAGATTTGTCGACAGGCTACCTAAATAAAAACACCAATGAATTAACATGTGCGATGGGTGGATGAACTCCAAGTTCCCTATTTACTAATTACAAACAACAAAGTGGAAGGCCTGTATAAGTTTTTTTGAACACTTAAGAGCGATTCCCACCTTTATTGTCAAGAAGAAATGTAATAGAAGAAATAATTTAAGATTGAAACACTCATTCATGAGCCCATATCCAGAAATCTATATGTTTCTTATCATCACTCAGAATGCATGAATAATGTGGCAATAGAAGACACACATATGACAAATGCAGCAATAAGGTTGCTCCAACAGCATACAATTTCAAATTCATTATAGAGAAGCTTCTTGTTTTTTTTTTTTCAATTTTTAATAAATTATTAGCCTGACTAATCTACAAAACCTTCAACCAGCACTGTGCAAAATTGAACATCTAAATTATCAAATGTATATGGAGATATTTTTAACAAAATAAAGTGTTAAAATTAGAACAAAACCTCCTCAGCGAAGGGCCGGGCTGTCCTGGGATAGTAGAAATCATCCTCTTCGTCGGTTGCCACGTCAGCGCATGTCTTGTCATTCAGAGATGTCACGGACCACTCAGACTTCTTGCCTGAATTGGGATAGTAGAAATCATCTTCTTCGTCAGTCGCCACGTCAGCCCATGTCTTTTCGTTCAGAGATGTCACAGACCACCACTCAGGCTTCTTATTGTCCTCCTTTTCCTTCAGGGTTTCTAGAGCCGGGAAAACATTAGTGCTGTTGATCTTGACCGGGCTGTCTTCTCCTCTGTTTCCCCCACCTTCCATGTTTCGATCTGAGCTCTCTCTCCCACAAGAGTTATAGAAGATAGGCTTCTTTTGTGAGCAAAGTGAGAAAGAGAAAAGGAGAGGATTCAGAGAATGGAGAGAGACAGAGAGAGAGAGAGATGATTAGGGTAAAATAGAGAGAGAGAGAGAGAGAGAACGTGAGAGGCAAGCAAGCTCCGGACAGACGGCGGCGATTCCTTTATTTGAACGGAAACATGCAGGGATAAATAGGGAGAGGGAGCAGTTTATTTTTTTGGCTGCTTCTGGATCACTTGAAGGCACCATCCCAACCGTTGATTAGTTCAGATCCTTTACATGGACAGTTAGGGACCTGATATATTTTGTTCGGTTTTTCTCTTTCATTCTCCCCCGAAAGAAAAAAGTGATCATTATTTTTGGATATATACATAAATATTTGATCCAAAAATGAAATGACTGGATTTATATTGATAAGAAATGCATTTATTGTATGACTCATCAATTGCATCTATAGTATATTATGCTCCTCTTAAAATTAATCCAGGTTACAGAGTGATTAAACAATTCACAAAAAAAAAAAAAAAAATTCTTTCTTCTTTCTGCCTCTTCGGCGGAAACTCATCGCCATATCTTCCTCACTGAGTAACCTCCAACTCGATTTCCTTCAAGACCGTCGTCCTTCATCCAATGTATATTGTGCAAATTTGTAATTGTAAACAAAATAAAAATAGAAAGTCTCGACGCCTGTTATAGGCCTTGTGGGTTGTGGCTTTAATTGGTTGTACTTGTGTTATAGAGTCATTGGACTCTCCAGTTGATGGTACAAACACAGAGCAACAAAATGCGCAGCTAACAGAAGCAATGCACCAAGCTTGACAGCACACCTGTGGTCCTCTTGTGGTCCTAAGCTTCACCTATTAGATTTAAACACTTGGCATTTGCTTATTAGCTTAGGAATTAGGGCATTCCATTTGTATCTGATATATATACCATCAAAGGCTGCTGTAAGATGTAATAAAAACAGAAAATGCGAAAACAATGTTGATTTGAGATTGTTCTTCCTTTTATCAGAGTTTTACCAGTATCCTCTTTCTGTTCAATTTACGGTTTAACTTGAATTTTGTTTTCTACGAGTGTTTCCTTATATATATTGAACTCATTTCCTTAGAGAGCTTTCTAAAGAAGAACTGAACAGTAATTGAATAAGAGAGAAAGAGTGCAAGAGAGGATAGTATTGTAAGTGTAATCACTAATCAGAATAGTATTGTATTATGTTTTTCATACATTCATTCCTTAGCTCTACATGTTTATATAGAGCTTGTGATACAAAAACCACAAGAACAAGTGTAACAGTCATATGAGTGTAATTATCCTAATTACCTACGCTAAGTCTACCAGTAAGCTAACTAAATGCAATAACACACCATATTTGTACCAGTGAACTAATACATGCCTAATGTAACAGTAACTCTATCTAATACTTTCTGAACTCATTTGTTTTTTGTTATTTATGCATAGTTTTTTTCTTTTTCTTTGTTTTCACCTCCTCTTTTTCCAACTTTTGTAAATAATTTTCTTATTACCACTTGGCCCAAAGAAAAAAAAAAGGCAAAACTATGGAACTCAGTGTTAACTTAAACATCAGTTAATTTCATAATTCAATCCTTGTTATTACAGCAAGAACACAGTTGGAGGTACTAAAAAATAAGTAAACAATACAGTAGACGTGAGGTGGGGCTTGGAAAAGTATACCAGATATTGTAACAGAATTTTATTGAATAAACAGAACCTCGTAAAAAAATAAACAAAGCAATAGAAGGACAAAATCTATTTCCAGTTTTTAATAAAGAGGAGGCCATACTTATCTGATCGAAAACCCTACATGAAATTGCGCTACTTCTTAAATATATTCCTGAACATTTCTCATTTAATGTTATCAATATACAAAGCATTTCGACAAACAGCTAGTAGACATTCACAAAAAGCAACACCATTTGTCCGTTTATTCACATTTCAGAAGCTCTACCCTCACAAACAACCCATCTTAGAACCCCGAACATATCACTTAAGCACCAAGTATCACCAAGGCGGGCCCTGGTCATCAGAATCAAGTTGGAGATTAACCCCGTGGGACCGTCAAAAATAGCCCAGACCTTGCTCTCAATCTTGAACCCTTTCTTCGCAATCTCCTTGGCAGCATTAGCATAGATAGACTCCCGATGAAGACCATCAACCTTGAGCCTCATGGCAAGCACTTCTCCGACAGTCGCAGCGGCTTTGGTGTTGCAAGTACAGCCACACTCGAACCCGTCCTTGAGTGACTTCTCATTAGATGAGGCAGTTGCTGCGACAAGGCTGGCCTTGCAGTCTACGACATTGGCAGTGATGTGCTTGAGAGAGATGAAGAGACACAGGACGTAATGCTTTGTTACTGGCAGAGGTGGCAACTTATTCATTTTTGTTTTTCAATTCTTCAAAAGTTCCTGCTTCCAGCTAGTGAGATGGAATGGGTCTGATGGAGTTGAAGCTTTGGGTTGAAGTTGAACATGAGTTCTCGATATTTTATCATAACCATTAAGCAAGGAAGGCAATCCATGCTTAGATATCAATGTTACAGGCTTACAGCTATTTGAATTAAAACACAACAGATAAAGGTGCACATAAAGGACTAAAGAAGTATACCTGAGAATGATGTTTTTCTCTATCACATCCTTGAAAAAGGATGGAGGCGGCAGTTGATACTAAGTGTCAGAAATGGTACTCAAGATGTCTGAGTCACAACCCTTTCATTTGCTGGTTATTGTTGTTTTCTTCTTTTTCTTCACTGATATTTTTCTTGTTTTCACACCGATTTGAAATCGCTATTACTGGCCTTCATGACTGCCTGAAGAAACTCATGTGGACTAACCTGGAAAAGAATGTATACAAACCAGAGCTTTCATATGTCAGATTCTCTATAAACTTGACATATTCTTTGAAAAAAAAAATTTACCAAAACCCATTAAGCTGATTGACCAAGATAAAAGAGAAGACACTTTCTTCTTTTTTCTTCCAACCTGTAAGCCAACAGGGCAATATTTTCTTTTCACAAACAGCCTACCACGTGCATCATGATTTCTCTACCATGAGCAAGAACCATAGTTGTGACATACAGTACGCCTCGGATATAACAATGGTCCACAACCAACATTCTAGAAAATTTTGAACAATAAATAAGTTGAATAAAATGAACATTACAAATAGGCATACCAGAGAATTGGCAAATAGACATACCCAAAATCCATTTGACTGCCATGCTGTTACCAGTGGAGTCCATGCCTGAACTGGAAGAAGGCCATAGGTTGCATTCAGATTTTTTTTTTCTGACAATAAAACCTCTAAACAAAACAAGAATAAAGGGGTGGTGGGTTTATCTAAGCATATAGAGAAATCACGAAGGAAAGACAAATTAATTAACATCTAAATTTTAAGCATGTTGCTAAATAATTTAATTTCTTTGAGCAAAATAGAGTGCATGATTTCAGGGAATAAAAGAAATCCTTCAATATTCAAATTATTTCAAAAAAGGATAAAGTGAAAATTGTACTTTGCAACCTGTTCTTATACAAACAACATATTAAACTCAGTTCAGGCAAGGGGAGATCAAGGAAATACATATTATTCAAAATAAGCTGTGAAACTATAGTCTGTTTATGTAATTAACCATGATTGTAGAAAGTGTATCAAATAAACATACACAAAGGGAAAGGGCAAATGCATAATCAAACTTTACATCTATTTATTTGACTCAAAATGTGCAAGAGAAGTAGATAATACAGAGTAAAGACGTAATACATGAATCAAAATCATAAAGCATGAAGTTAGTGATGAAACTTTAATTTTGTTATACATTTCCAAAAGTACTCTTCTGCACATTATCTTATCAGAAAACTTTTTTAAAATCAATTTTAAAGATTTGTACAATATAAAATAATAAAATGTGCTGTGACTCATATGTCTGACAGGTCACCAATGATATTTACCAAAAGGGCCCACACTTTTATTCTATTTGTAAATGTTATTCATGTTTCAATAAAAGCACAATCTGTAAATCAGGCACCACTAAATAAATATACAACAGAAATACATACCACAGTAGCAAACAGAAAAGTTCAAAGTAGCGGTCATCTCACTGCAACAAATTAAATAAACAAAAAAATATTAGTAAGAAGGATTAACTTGTAATAGGACTTTTAAGTGTGCTCATTTGCAATACTAATAGGTAGTAATATTAATAATTAAACCCAATCAAAATTAGTCCAGAAGCAGCATGCATTAGCTGGCAGGGACTCAAATTGTGACATATAATACTTGTATGGGTAGATAATTCATGCCTATACTAACCTTGGTTACCTTTAATTAGGCATACTTTCTATTGTGGATAAACCTGTTTTGGCACGCTAGAAAGTTTCAACCAATTGGAAAATTTTTAAATCTGATTACCAACATTGATGATATGATGGATAGAAGAAACAAGAAAATACAAGTCACACCAAAATTTCCAACAGAAACTTGATATTGATTGAAATCAGTATAGAAGAAGTGGACTTGAAAAAGACTAATTACAGTTTTCTCGATGCAGCATTAAACCTTGCTAGACAGAAGGAATCAGGGAAAACTGAAAAACAATACAGTGAAGGAACAAACAAAATAAATGCTCTTAAAAAAAATTCAGCGAAGGAAATTCATCAAAACCAATAATTTAAAAATCTGATATTTGCTTCTGATTCTTTTGACTACTTTCATTAGTCTATTCCAGTCATGCTGAATACACCCCTAATCAATAGATCTAAAAATAGCAGCCATTTCTGTTCTATATTCCAAATAAGCTTTTTTATACTATTTATAAGGAGATAAAATGGATTGAAAATTCAACTTACCCTTTAAATGTTGGTTATGTCTCGAGCATTGCAGCCTCAGTGCTGCTCCAAACAGAACCTCGTACAAAAAATAAATAAATCATAGAAGGACAAATTCTATTTTCAAGTTTTTAATAAAGAGGAGGCTATATTATCTGAACATTTCTCATCTCATTTAATGTTATCAATATACAAAACATTTCGACAAACAGCTGGTAGTCATTCATACATAGCAACACCGTTTATCACATTTCACAAGCTCCACTCATTCAAAAATTTAACACCACTAACCCTCATATTTTTCATGCCAATGAAACGGGCACCAAGTAACCGAACCTTGCTCAACACATAAAACCACACAAGACATTTCGACAAACACCTACCAGACATGCCGAAAAGAATCCCTTCACACTAAAAACAACTGTATTAGTCACCCTAAACACATCACTTAAGGACCCAATATTACCAAGGTGGCCTCTGTTCATCAGAATCAAGTTGAAGATTAACCCCACGGGACCGCAACGCGTCAAAAATAGCCCAAACCTTGCTTTCAATCTTGAACCCTTTCTTCTCAATCTCCTTGGCAGCATTGGCATAGATAGGCTCCCGATGAAGACCATCAACCTTGAGCCTCATGGCAAGCACTTCCCCGATAGTCGTGGCGGCTTTGGTGTTGCAAGTACGGCCACACTCAAACCCGTCCTTGAGAGACTTCTCATTAGAGGAGGCAGTTGCTGCGACAAGGCCGGTCTTGCGGTCTATGACATTGGCAGTGATGTGCTTGAGGGAGATGAAGAGACGCAGGACGTAGCGCTTTGCTACTGGCAGAGGTGGCAACTTATTCATTTTTGTTTTCCAATTCTTTTGATAGTTCCCGCTTCCTGCTAGTGAGATGGAATGGGTCTGATGGAGAATCGGAGATGAAGCTTTGGGTTGAATATGAGTTCTCGACATTTTATAGATATATAATTTTGGGCTGACTTATTACTTTCTATTGGGCCAATTGGGTATTGAATTAAGTTTAGAATTAGAATTTGTTGGATTGCTTGGAGAAAGGTAGGCGTGGTCTACTGAGAGCCGGACCAAATTCTTATTTGGACGTACATGTGGATTTCATAACTTTCATTCAATGAGATTGAATAAGCATTAACATCAATACAGACTGGATCAATACAAACTGCTAGCCGTTCCTGGCTAAGTGGCTATGCTTTTTTGTGAACCCTACGGGCGTTAAAAGCTTTCAAAAAAAAAAAAAAGCATTAACATGTCGACATCCGCCTAAAATATACAAGCTCTTGCCTCTTGGTGAGTTGGTGAGATGGCAATTTTAATGATCGTCATGATTTGTGATGTCATTATCTGTTGTAATGCTTACTTATCGACAGTACCTGAAGACGTGTTTGCATTATAAAATGAGATATTAATCGATGGTACGTTTGAAAATACAACTATTTAATATTTCATGAAATAATTTCGAATTAGATTTTGCGTTAACGTACCGAGCATACAATGCCATTTATAATAATATGTCTCAACTTCAAGATCCATAGTAACGTTTTTTGTTTATATAAATTACAGTTGTATGTTGTCTAGTGTTTCTGTGATAACATTAGACTGGTTTTAAAGAGATTAAGGATTTAATCTCCGTGCACTTAATTTTAAAAACGTTTGATGACAAAAGACCTCATTCTTTATTCCAAAAAAAAAATAGAGTTCTTTAATTTAATTTAATTTAATTTAATTCGTTTCATTCCCTCCTCTTATCTTTTGTCGGAAACGAGCATATCCTTATTTTCATAACAAACTGATAGAACATAGTGACCAGCACAAATTTCTGGTACAAACAATAATCAATCATACAAAAATAATTTGAAATTTCGTGAAATATAAGAAGAAAAGATTTAATATATTCAAACGCCGAATCTTGGCCACTAAAGATCTATATACCAAAAAAGTAAGACTAATAAGCCTCTTACTTTGCAACGCAAGATGATTTTCCTTTCCGTTTTTAAGCGTGCACCAAATAAATTGCTTTTGGCTAATATATATATATACCGATTAAATTGTTTCAGTCTCATAATAATATGACCTTTTTCTATTTTTTATTTTTATTTCTACCAAAATTTAAATTGGGTTTGAATGTTGGTCTCTGCTCTGGATAGTATTAAAACGCGTACTACATTTAAAGTTTGTGATCGGTGGGTTTTCTAAGTGGTGCTGTCGGAGTTGCGTAAAATAACTTCCCTCCCAACTTCTATGAACGACAAACCAATAGGGGTGAACTAAGTCCAAATTGTTCAAACCATAAATCCAGTGACATGTTTATACAAACAATCTCAATTGGATAGTTTGGATCCAATGAAAAGGTTACAATTTGAGGGGGAAAAAATAGAAAAAGCAAATTACTAATTTGGGTCATGTGATAATTTCTCGAGAAGTTTGGATTAGTTTGTCGATGAGACGATGATCCTGTCGTCACAGCATTGAATTGAACTCGTCTAGCCACTATTTATCATTTTAATTGTGATACACCAGCCAGGTAAATACATGAGCCACAGAGAATCATTCTGAAGCTGGAGAAAGTAAATTGAAATCGTATCTTCTCACGTACTAAAACAAGAAAAGGCCGTAGGAAATAATAGACGTAAGCTTCTGCGCAATGTTGGGAAGTAAAATTCTACAATAAATAAATACGGGAAAAAAAAAACATTGGCCTATATTATCTTTGCCAGAATCGTGGAGATCACTCACAAAGCAATTTCCAGACTATGATATATCAAGAAAAACAAGGTAAAAGGTACAGTTATGTTGTTATCTTTTTTTTAAACAGTAGTAACATTTTCAATGGTCTTATCTTTGCCAGGAAATTTCCAACGGTAAACGAAAGAATGCAATTAAGTTACTTCTAGCCATGAAAATGACAAGTGAACTACAATATATAGTCTTCTCAAATTCAACTATTATGATTGAGTATATGCCAAAAAATCAACGATAGAGTTTTTTGACCAACTAATAAACTAAACTATATAGTCATTTTCATTTGCATGGCATTTAAGATCTTCTTAATTTTCTAATGTACTGCTCTGCCTTTTCATTAATAATTTGATATTCTGAGGATCTGATTGATCAAATAATAAAATCTGGTCAAGGATTTTCTCGACCACAAGAAGACTTTATTATTACATTAATATTATATTTTGTGCTCCGTTATAAAGTTACAAATTATTTGAAATACTCAATTAATTTGTATAATAATATTCTTTTCCATGCCTTTTAGTTTTCGGATATTTGTTACAATTACAAAGGAAATTTAGTCAACAGTTTCATTTTGTTTTAAACAAAGAAAGAGGTTTTGTCATCGACCTTTTAAAATTAAATGCATGCGGAAACTCTTAATTTTTTTAGACCAATTTAGTGCTCCTACCATTAATCTACAAGGTCACATGCGTCAATATATATAGAGGATGGCTATTGTGCCATCGATTTTCTATCGACTCATTTTTCAAGATCCAAAATTCAAACGTTCAATCTAAACTGTTTAATTTGATCATCATATTGAAATACCTTAGAGACCAAATTTTACATTTATTTTTAATTTTTTTACTATTTATTCTGATATTTTCAAAAAACAATATATTTTAGGCCCTCCAATTAGCAAAAAAAAATATAAAATTTTGTCTTCAAGGGTATTTCAATGTGATGATCAATTCGAACGGTTTGGATTGACCTTTGAATTTTGGATCTAGAAAAATGATTTGATAGAAAATCGATGGCATGTTAGCCCATTCTTTCTCTCTTTTTATGTATGTGTGTGTGTATAAAGGTAGATCTAGAACTACTATTATTATATCTTGCAATCCAATTTATTCTTTATTTGCAATTTAGGTTGGGATTTCATTCTTTTTGTGATCTAGAAAACTTCCACTTTAATTCACCAAGAAATAATTCGGTCTCTTATGGCTCAATTTTACTACACAAGAAGCTCAAGGTAAGATTTTTTTTTTTTAAAAAAAAAAAATCCAAAGTATTTGAGAATTAAAGAAGTTTTTATGAGGTATCTAATTAGTTAGCAGAATATTGTAAAAATTGTGATTTAGGGACGTATACCGTATGCGACGTGGTCTTTGCTATCTTAATCAACACACTAATTATTAATACAAGTTTTCTTCTAGTACTGAATTATAATTACACGTTTGCTGAAAGTTACACCGAGTGAAATGTCATCATACCTTGAGAGTCACCAATAAATATTAATAATGTCAATTGTGAGAATGTAGGTCAAGTCATCATGCTGTAGCTCAAATTAAAAATATCCAAACCATGCGGGCCTCGCCTGTTAGTTGTTACCCATGCATAAGATTGGAACAAAAACTTCCAAAATAATAATAAAAAAAAAACATTGGAGCAAAACTGATGGTTGAATTTTTCGTCGGAAGGATCTGTGACAAAAGGGACCCAAAAAGTTTGTCACCTTCGGGAGCCACGCCATAAATATACCAGGTTATTAATATACCTTTGAAACAGCATTGATTGCCTTGGCAAGTAAATTAATTTACTAATTTATCTTACAAATTTACAAATATTAAATGTAAGCTCAATAATATGCATCTCCTAATTAATAACCGCCAACCTTAAATGTATAGTGTTAAACGATGATATTAAGCTACCAACATGATTTTTAATCATTTTTGTCATTTAAAATTTTTATTGCAAAACATGGATGCCTCCATTTTTTAAGGACCGCAGATCAGGAACTGTATGCTTGTAATGAGCGCTATGAATTTCCAGGCAGCTACGTACACAAGTCATGATACACATATATACTTTCTTTCTTTCTTTCCCTATATATACACATCCCCTCAACCTTATACCTTGCATCAAACAAAATATTAGTCTTTCACTCTTTTTGTTAAGTGAAGAAAGAGGCCTATCCGTTAAAAACCTAAGTTCCCCAATGGTAAGGCATATGGACCTACATACCTTTTTCTTCTCCTTATAACATGCAGTTTGTTTTTTAGGTACTTATCTTACATGGTTTTTTATGTTTTTTTTACAGTCGCTGTGTGCAGATGACTCTGATATACTGTTCTTGAAGTTTGACAACCACTGCACTTGCAAAGGCTGTCCCCTCCAAATTCGCCGCGCCATCGCAACCTTTGATGGTTAATCTCTCTCTCACCAATTTGATTATGCTTGTGCCATTTTAGACTATATGTGCTTTACTATTTGATATATATACTATATAGCTAGACTATTACCGTCGTACAATAGCCAAAATAAGTTTTATTACTGAAAGTCTGAGTAGAAAATTTTGCATCTACCTTTTGTTTTGTTTTCTTTCTGCAAGCTGATATAAAGCTGTACATATCGATGATAATTTGATTGGATTGAAATAATGATTAGGTGTTAGAGAAACAAGAAGTGTCGACTACGATAAGGGAACTGCTGAGTTGATCGTTAGTGCGAAGGTCGCAGAAAACCCAAAGAAACTCTGTGACTGGATTCTGAAGGAGGCAAAGAGGCATGCATACGTTGATAATAACACATGCATCACATCTTCTTTCGATGTACGTATGATCTCCCTTCTTTGTCATTTTAAAACAAGATAGTATAACAATCTAACAATATTTCTCCAATACAGAAAGTCTGTTTTCATTAAATTACACCCATAAACGATCAACCAGACCAATATATATATGATCTTATTAATTATCTTTGACAATATATTAAAGGATTTCTCAAACAACATGTAAGCCAATTACGTGGACAAGTAGTAATTAAAATTTTTCATACAAAGGAAAATTAGATTTAAGATCAAAGAAAATAAATCTCCTCTCGTTCATTGTTTCAGCATGGACACTTCGAAGGGAAGAGAAAGGAAAAAATTATCTACAAAGAACACAGAGACAGGGAGTTTCGCATTACAAGATATTACTAGAAGATGAACAAGAGTAGCATGCATATGCTTGTTATATATATGTATATCGAAGTAATATTTAATGTTGCTTTACTTTCGTGTGCCTTTAATTTGTATTGTATTTGGAGTGTTAATATTGTAGTATTATTGTATAAATGAAGTGTGGTTTCAATTTATACCTCTGATGTTATGAGACTTGAATGGTTTGGCATCTATATATATAATTAATATATCTTTCTTTTTGTTTGCTCTTTATATATTTAACTACTTAGTTAAATGACAATGCATAATCGATCAAAGGTTTAGAGAAGTTATGTGCGGGCAATAAATATACGGATATAATATCATTTGAAATTAAGTTTTACATCATATTGCACGTTCTAATTGGTTGCTGCTACTTGCCAATTAAGTCATACATTTGAAATTTTCTTGTGTGAATCATGACAACAACAATAGTTCTATTTTCAAGACAAAAAGGTGTTTTTGACAACAGCATCTGGAAATTACATGTGGTAATTTTACATAAGTTGGACTACAAAAGAACAATGAAAACTACAACTCAAGGGGTCAAATACTCAGTTTAGCGTGCTGGCCTACGGAACTATGTATAATTCAATTTTTTTTATTCATACCCGTAGAATATTTTCATTAAGGAAATTTTTTTTTTTATACATATAAAGAGATGGAATTTGCTCATGATGTTTGTGCAAAGTAAAATTCTAAAATAATTTATTTATTCATTTGTATTAATTTAAGCATATTAAAAAAACTATGAATATTAATTTGTTATATTAAGTATACAAATCTTACGTTATTTGTATTTCATATTTCATGAAATTATAAAATAGTAATACTAAACATTTGTTCTGCATCATAAAAATAACAGATTATTTTAAATTTATATTAGGACCACTAATTTTAGACTGCAGTGAAATTATTCTGAATCACAAATTTATTATTATATATGCACCATTCTTATTCCTTGATTTGCCGATGAGTGCATATGTTAAAATAAATTAACATCATGCATACGCACAATTAGAAATGTTTTGGTCAAATATTGTTAAATCCATCGAGTTGGAAAGGTTAATTAAGTATAAATTTCCGAGTATAGCGAGTTACTTTAGTTTTAATTGTCCTCTATCAAAGCGACCCGCCATACAATGTTATGGGTCTGCACATGCCTCAGTGAGACCAATTTCCCAACAGATTGGATTTGCCTCCACGTTATCTGGTCTTTCGAAGAACTATTATCCATAAGATCATGACTACGTTTTCTGTTTCGGCTCCTAACAGTTCCAAACTATTTTCAAATAGTTACAATGAAATTTGACTTCACAGGTTGGTCTATTAACGTAAAAACATAAAATTGAGACTTTTACAGCTGGTATATAGTAATTTTTGTTGAAACATACCAATCAAAGTATTCATATGGATCATATAGATCTTTCGTATCATGTAAAAGACATTTACGTTATTGTATAATATATAATGCATAGTATTAAGCGGCGTAGCCGCCTAGCCGCCTAGCTATATGCGACGGCTTCAAATTTCCATTTTTTTAAATTCGAATCACTAAATTATTAAGTTACCCAATTAAATCTACGCATTAGGTTCGTGGAAATTATATAATTCTACATTTTAAAGATTTTTATTAATGTTCGTATATGAAGATATTTATTTCCATTGGATGGTCACGCGTTATTTTAAAATCAAAGTTTGAAAAAATCATAGAATATATATAAAAAATAATTTCAACAAAATATCATATAATAAATTGAATTGAGCAGTTAAAATTAGTTATTTAATTCTCAAATAAAAAAATTTAAAACAGTTAACCTGCACTTAGCTAGTACTATATTATTGTACATATGATCTCACTATAGTATGATGTTTGGAACACAATGGAACAAGACTTATTCGGAATTGTTTTATTCCAAATGTGCCAAACACACTTGAGAACAAGGAGAACAAGAACAAAATGAGTCTTATTCTTGTTCCAACAAAAACATGGAACTAGAACAAGAACAAGAACAAACCTTGTTCTTGTTCTTGTTCCCATCCCCATCCCCTTACATCCAAGATTTTCAACGTACAGGCAAAACTGAATACGCTAGTGTTTCCACATTTTCAGACAAGCGTCAGTGCTAAGATTTGTATTTATACATAGAAAATATACTTAATATATCGATCAGTTGACGTGCCGGTCAGGTTTAACTCAATTGTAAGATGGCGTTTTGCCACCCGTCCCTCAAAAAAACTCAATTGTAAGAGCTTCAACAAAAAGACAGCCAGAATTACTAATTGAAACATGTTTTCTGCACAAGTCCACATATGACTCAGTCCGCGGTCTAAGTTTGATTTAAAAAATCTTCTCTGGTGACTTTTCTTGCACCTTTTTTTTGTACTTGGGAAATGATATTGAATAAGACTCTGGCGGTTTGTATATGCAAACTATTTCATTTGTCTTTTCCTTCTGTCTTGTATGAGTACATTTATCCACAGTTTTTATTTTTTTAAAAAAAACAAAATTCCTTAGAATGGTCAAATTAAAAATGCTTGCATGAAAATGTGTTCTTTGATGGTCTGTGTTATGTTTATCTTTATATGGTCTGTATTTTTTTTCATAATAAATTATTATAAATAGATAGTAGGTGGAAACAATATCTGAGGGAAATAAAAAGATAAGTATGGTCACTAAAGATATTTATAACGTGCTAATTAATATGTTTTTTTTTATTTGAGACCTAAAATACAATTTGTTTAATAATTTATTTTACTGAAACATATCATTTGTCATTTTATTTTATAATTAACATCGTTATGATTTATAACGATTCTTTATGTTAGGAAGTGTTTAATTTCAATTTTTGTGTCAACAATTAGCCATAAACATCAATCAAACACAATAGATCTAGGCTTAAAGCCATTCGCAAGCATTTCATGAGAAAAGAGTAGGAGATGATATACCTCTCATGAAATCGCATTCATGAGGCTCGAATCCATGGTATGGGGTGCTTCTCCTACGCCTCTTCTTCTCCTTGGATGGCGTCGGCCTCGAGTCCACCAAGAGGTTTAGTCACGAGCTTAGGAGTTGTGCTAGCAACTCAAAGCTCTAGTCTAATCCCTTAGCTTTCTCTCTTTCTTCTACTAATTACCATTTAATTAAGTGGAGAAGATGGGAGCTCAACACATGAGCAATGGAAGAGAAATGACAGCTAGGAGGCGCAAGCAAAGGGTGAGAGAGAGAGTTAGGGTGGAGGCTAGGGTTTGCTCCCAAGGGACCCCTTTATATATATAGCCAACAACTCTCATCATCTCTTTGAACTAATTACAAGTTTGTCATCCACCTACCCTAGCTGAAATTTCTTGGGCCTTATGGGCCTCTTCTCAATTTATTTTGGATTTTTAATTCCTATAATTAAAACCCATACTCATTGCTCTTCAATTGGACTATTCATTTGCTATGAAACGACGGCCCAATTAATTAATATAACTATTTATATTAATATGTGTTCATTCTAAAATAATTATTAATTCATTAATAACTATTTTGGAATTAGATGATGCATTAATCTATTTCTATATGATCTCTTTGACTCAATTAATTATAACGGTTCATAACGGTATACGATTAATTAGTCAACTTATCATATTTCCGCAATACTCACTGTTGCGAATAAATAGATAATGCACTGTTATGACCAAAGCTCTATTTGTGTGACCCTTTGAGGATTTATACTATGTTGGCCATGAAAATAAATCGTCATTTATTTCCAATAATCATAAGCGGTATCTAGCAACACGTTATGACTCCCAATTCGTATAAATAATGTACCATTACAATATCTCAATCCTACATAAGAAATAATAGTATTTCCTTGTTTGATTCTTATGTCACATGATATCATTGTATAATCCAAGATAGGAGTGTGTCATTCTTGCAGATTATGCATTTATTGATCTAGAGTTGATCGTCTAGTTTGCATGCATACGATCCAACTCCATCAAGGGGTCCAAACAGATATCATCACTCACTAGGTATACTAATGAGGGACATACGGTTTTCTTGATGAACAACTTTTCCCCGCACAATTCAAGAGAACATAAATAAAGTCCGTATAGCAGCCTTTATCAGGAATCAACGTTAGACGATATTTATTGAACCTATCCTCATGTGGAAAAGTTGAACATCTCAAACTTAGAATCAAACTCATATGAAATAAACAATGACACATAACACAATCCATATGTTTATTTCATTGGGTCAAGTCATGTACTATGTTCCAATAACATACACATATGCAATTAAGTTGGTAACACCTTACCTATGATTTGTAGAACTTAATCATCACTTAACTTGCATACTAATCTTTTATGATAATTAATGTTCCTTGTTAATTATCAAGATTATGGACGATTTAGATTTATTATTGTCATTCTAATGAATGATCCACGGAGATCTACAATTCAGATCATCAACCTGAATGATCTGTCAATAATAAACTCTAGGAACAAATGATTAAATATCATCATTAACATAAACTAAGAAAATAAGTCATTAAATATTGACTTCTAGGACATAACTCCAACAGAACTTTATTTCGTCCTCCGAATAAAGTAGTGAATAAAGTTCTGTTGGAGTTATGTCCTAGAAGTCAATATTTAATGACTTATTTTCTTAGTTTATGTTAATGATGATATTTAATCATTTGTTCCTAGAGTTTATTATTGACAGATCATTCAGGTTGAGGATTTGAATTGTAGATCTCTGTGGATCATTCATTAGAATGACAATAATAAATCTAAATCGTCCATAATCTTGATAATTAACAAGAAATATTAATTATCGGATAAGATTAGTATGCAAGTTAAGTGATGATTAAGTTCTACAAATCATATATAATGAGTTACCAACTTAATTGCATATGTATGTTATTGGAACACAGTACATGACTTGACCCAATAAAATAAACATATGAAATATGTTATGTGTCATTGTTTATTTCATATGAATTTGATTCTAAGTTTGAGATGTTAAACTTTTCCACATGATGATAGGTTCTATAAATATCGTCTAACGTTGATTCCTGATAAAGGCTGCTATACGGACTTTATTTATGTTCTCTTGAATTGTGCGAGGGAAAGTTGTTCATCAAGAAAACCGTATGTCCCTCATTAGTATACCTAGTGAGTGATGATATCTGTTTGGACCCCTTGATGGAGTTGGATCATATGCATGCAAAGTAGACGATCAACTCTAGATCAAGAAATGTATAATCTGCAAGAATGACACATTCCTATCTTAGATTATACAATGATATCATGTGACATAAGAATTAGACAAGGAAATACTATTATTTCTTATGCAGGATTGAGATATTAATGTAACGGTACATTATTTATGTGAATTGGGAATCATATTGTGTTGCTAGATACCGCTTATGATTATTGGAAATAAATTGTGATTTATTCTCCATGACCAACATAGCATAAATCCTCAAAGGGTCACACAAATAGAGTTTTGACCATACAATGTATTAATTATTTGTTCATGACAATGGGTGTTATGAAAATATGATAAGTTGATTAATTAATTATATACCGTTATGAACCGTTATAATTAATTAAGTCAAAGGGATCATATTGAAACAAAATTAATGCATTTGCTAATCCTAAATTAATTATTAATGAGTTAATAATTAATTATATTCAACATACTTTAATTAGTTTGAGCCTATTAGGTTTTCTAATTAATTGGTTAATTAAAAGTCCGATTTAACTTTAGATGAAAGAGTGATAAAAGAGATTGATTTAATAGCCCAAGGGAAACACAACTTGTAGCCCACAAAAGGCCCATTAGGTGGTACCTAGGGCTAGTGGCAAACTTGTAATAAAGACAAAGTGAGAATGAGAGTTGTTGGCTATATAAAGGGGTCACCTTTGGAAGCCAACTCTAACCTCTACACTTCTCTCTCCTCTCTCTCCTAGCCGCCACCATCCAAGGAAGAAGAAAATTTCAGATTTTCTTTCTCCTTGCTCTCCCTTTTCTCATCCATCTATAGGGTTCATGTGTGGAACTTAGATCCAATTAAATAAATGGTAACTTGATTGGAGAATAAGCAAGGATTAGTTATTCTCTTCCCTTTGCTAGCACCAAGGAGAAGAGCATGGTTGATTCTCTTGGTGGACTCGAGGCCGACGCCATCCAAGGAGAAGAAGAGGCGTAGGAGACGCACCTCATCGACTCTCATGCCATGGATTCGAGCCTCATGAATGCGATTTTATGAGAGGTATATTTTTTCCTACACGTTTTTCATTGTTTTGATGTGTGAATGCTTCTAGCATTAGTTCATATTGTGTTTAATTATTAATTAAGCTAAATGTTAATTTAAAATTAAAAATTAGACAATTTCTAATAAGTTCGGACTTCTTCCCCGCGCAATCTACGTTTGCGTATCCAGCGTTACCTGTTAACTAGTGGCTTTGTCGTCGTGGCTTCGCCACAACCAACCCCTAGGATGCGTCCCTGTAATTATAAAGCCTTTAGTTCTAGCGGTTGGGTAAATAAGTGACCGGTAGGTCGTTCTGAACTGTCAAGAAATTGTGTCATCATTGATTTTTGACAGTTAAACAAATAAGTTGAGTAAATACCTCACAAAGCTAAACTGAAGAGGAAAGAAGTGATGGAGTTGAACTAATGAAACTGCAGATATCATGCTATTACCATTTTTTTTTCAAATGATTACTACAGGTATTGATAGGAAAAAAAAGCTTATGACTATACATATTACAAATCTCTTACAACAAAGAATCTCTTACAACAAAGATTATGAGCTAAAAACTAAAATAGAAATTAAGAAGACAGTGGTAGCTCTAAAAAGCTCAAATTGTAATCCTGGAAGCTCCATTAGTTGAAAGCCTAACGTGAAAAATCTCAGTAACTATTGGTTGATACTTGATAACAGTAATAGAAGAATGACATCGACTATATACAATGAGAAGCTGGACCTAAAATTCAGTTGATGAGACCAAACAAAGATAGTTATCTTAAAAGGACAATAAGCAATATTTATTAACCTGACTCGATGGGACCAAGGACCATTTATGTAAAAAACAAAACAAAGAAAATTTTGATCTTTATTGCCAAATAAAATCTGTACTTTTACCAGAATCAATATGGTATCACATATTTTATTCATAAATCATAATAGGAAAAAAGGGACTAACAACTTAATTTTACTTGTTGCTTCTTCTGCTCCTGGTACAAACCTTTCTTAAGTAGCATTCTCCTGATTTGTTGTCTCACACCAACGATTTTAGCAACTTTTTCACTGTCCCTGCATATATAACTTCGAATTAACAGCTTTGTTTAGTTCTTCATATCTACAAGGTTTAAAAACTACAAAGAATATTCAGTTATTCATATATTCTTGTACCCGTTTCCTTTTTATAAACAAACAAATCAAGAAGATACAATTTGTCATTTACATTTACCTAAATTAGAAATTAATAGCAGTCTATTTTTAAAGCAGATTAACTTACAATGTTTCACCAAGGTACGACAAATTCACGACCCATGATCTCATAAGACTCAGCCTTACGTAAAGGACCTACTCCTCTGTATTATATCCACTCTTCTCCCTAACCTAACATAGCATGCAGATAATACACCTCAATTGGTATGTGAGAGACTCGGTTTAAAAAAGAGGGTTTCTTATATAGTATCATTTCTGTTTTTTTTTTTTGGGTTTAAACAGCACATTGAAAAAGATGACTGCACATACTTTTAGTAACCTTACATGAAATCATGATGCATTTAAAAAAAAAAACAGCCGACGAAGATGAACTTGTTATCAGAAGTAAAGTAGTCAAAGGCTGCAAAACAAAAGTTCAAGTGGTATGTAAATTCAGACCCAACCAACAGGAAACTCGCATTATGGTCAGGCCAAGACACACATTTATAAAGTGTAAGGAAATACATTAATTACTTGTAAATTGTAATTAGGGCGATATTTCACCTAAATGAACCAAGTTCCCAAGTATTAATATATTGGTAATATACTCTTCTCATTTTCAGAAAGTATTTAGATATGCCCCTTCTAATTATTAAGGAAAAGCAGAATATCAACATTCCTTTCCAATTGTAATCACACGAAAGTCCCATCATTCATTTGTACATACCAGCGAGTAGCGACATTAATTGACAATCTTAATATAAAAAGCAAAGCAGTTTTTACCAATCACTATGCCAAAAAACACAGCGTGAGATAAAGCTGCTTAAAAAAGTATTTTATTTTTCCTTTGCACTTGCTTATACACACATAATGGTAAACACATTGTAAAAATTTCAAATTAACTCAAACTAAAATATGTTGTAAAATACTTTACCTTACAGTCCCTAAATAAGTAGCAATGGTGCTTGTCTCCATTTGAAACACTGACATTAGATGTGAAGTCAGTAGCAGTAAGATGAGCTCAGAGACCAGTACAATATTACTGCGATAAACAAAAGATGAAGCTGAAATTTAATATTAAGGCTAGTTTAAATCAGTAATAATTTATGCCAAAGAAGTTGTTGTTTGACTTGTGAATAATATATTTCAGATTAACTCAAAGCAACATAATTCATGGAATTGTACTTCTTTTGGCAAAAGGGAGTTCAGCGCCAGCGGAACCGTTCTCCACTTGGAGCCAAAAAAAATCTGATCAGACCAAGCTGTCAACAAAGAATTTTGGTTAAGAAATAGGTAAACTTCCTCGTACAAATTAAAAATTTTATATAAAATGGTAACAAATACGACTCGGCCAGGAGTTACATACGAACTCTGTGGCGCTCTTAGACGGCCAGCCTATAGATCACCTTCTATCTCATCCTCCTTGACAACAGACATCACCCTACGAGAGGAATGCGGTGTAGATGGATCTCTATGGATTGGTCATGGTGAGCAGAGCACATTTTGTTTGTTGACCAATTGTGGCCGTCGATCAGCACAATTGGAAAATTGAAGAACACCATTGGTTTTCCTACTTTTTCCCAAAGCCCTTTTGCTTTCCAATTCTACACTTGGGAGGGAGACTGACTAACACTCGTCGGTGGCATTGCCTACGACAACAACGGGAGTACAATTTATTTGTATGGACTAAAAAAGCCGACTAATAAAGAATAAAAAGGCAGCAAACTATAAACTCTCAATCTTTTCCCTACCATTTGGCATCTCTCTCTCTCAGACGCCCTCTTGTTCTTGCATAATAATTCTTTTTTTCTCATTTTTTTAATATAAGTAGAAAAATAAAGAGAATAAGATACATACTGTGGACTCAGATCATCTTGCAATAGATCTTGCCATCGGCACCTTTGCTCCATGGGAACGGGCGAGGGAGCTTGGGTAAGCATCAGAGTTAGTTAAAGAGGCGAGTGTCGCAACCTCCACTGCATCCCTTGCAAAGCTACCTCTACAATAATAACATACAAACATGTCTAAGCAAAATATGTGAGGACAAACGCAGTTTTACTTTGAAATAATGGTAGGTAACTGCTAAAGCATACATGGTGAAAGCTAACAACATGTAAACAAATGCAATCATGAATATTCAGTCAGAAAATAAAATGGTAAAAAAATAAAGAATAAATAAAATCAAAAGATGACCTACAATAGGAAAAGTGAGTAACTGTACAGAATAAAGTAAGGAACAGAAACTTTTACTAACAAATAACTTATTCAATTTCACAGATTTGTCACTATCAAAATAGGTAATTTTAATTCATCTAGAACACCTTTATTTTATTAGTCACCTCAAAATGAAAAATGACGGAAACTAACTAACTGGTACTGGTTTATGGCCTAGTTAGGTTGGATTCTGTTATATAGATGTGAGCTAAATTATTATGAAATGAATTGATTATATGACATATTAAGAGAAAACAGTTTAAGCTCTGTTCTTCATTGTAATATCAAAGAAAAGGAACACATTAAGACCCAAAATTGCTCTATTGTTACAATTAAACAGTATATCATGTTTGCAGTAGTCTGGGAGAAAACTACTCAGGCTTATCAGTACAAGTGTAATTTATTAGTAGTTCTTGTACAATTGCTTTAGTGTTTGAGTTACATTTTTTGACCTACAGTAATAAATTATATCAAGATCCAAAGAAAAATTTAAGGTAAGTTATATTTGCCAAACTAACCTGATAAGAAGACCCAAATGTAATCCCTACCAAGTTGACATGATGTTTTCTTGGCCTATTGTTCAATGGCTCATCCTGGTCTATCCTTTATTTCGTTGCCATTTCATTTCTTCCTCTTTTGACCCTTTCCCTCCTGTAACGACCTTTCATTACTAATCCATATTTAATTTAAAAGAGGAAAGTGTATTCTCTAACGTAACTCAAGAAATTAAGAACATGATTTATGTTTAAGTACATTGTAAGTTAACTCTGATGATCAGTATCGTACTAAACCTAATCATGATGAATTACATGAAGATGACTTGTGGATGAAGCACGCAGTCTTGTCCAGACAGTAAAATTGGCAAAGACTGCTCTTGCACATCAGTTGATTTTAAATATCCTACTTGTTCAGCCCTGAAATAAAAAGAACTTAGGTGTGTTTAAAATAAATTGTCGCAAATATAATCATTTATGCACCATAGCATCTATTGAGGACATTGTCACCATCAACAGGAGCAGGTGTTAAATGCCTATACCTGATTTGGGGAGTAGAGTTTCTATTAGTTCTTTTTATATACAGATTTTCACACTGGTTTGCTAAGTCTACATGTCATTTGTTTATTTTTCTATAGATATGTATTCCACAGATTAACTGGAGCATAGTTGAGAATTTAATGTTTTCTTAAAGCCTGAGTCTCACCACCTGAGTGTACCTAACATAATCTGTGATGCTCATTTTGTTTGTTATTTTATCTAATAGTAAGAAAAAAAAAGAGAGAAGCTCGAGTTGTTGGTCCTGATAAAGGTAGCAATGAGTTACGTTAATTTAGCATCAGAGGTGAGCAACTTGAACATTTAATTTTAACTTTAGCTCTCGCAAGCTACCATTGGTTTGTTTTATTTAAAATGGGTGTTCAAAATAATTTGAATCGGGACTCCAACTTGACATTACTAACTAATATTCAATTAAATATTTGTTTTTCTTTCTAAAACAAATGGATTGAATACTGATTTGATACTGTACTGATATTGTACTGATATTGCTTATTATTATTCAATGTGCGAGAAAGTTGAAAGCAAGGGAATGACAACTTATAATGAGGTGTATAGGCGCACCAAACCACCCAACTACTCCAGTGGACACCTAAATCGATTTTCAACCCAACATTAATGAGCCAAAGAAGAACAGTGGACCAAACAAAGGCAAAATCGCCCAGCATAATCTCCAGGCTCCAGCCGAGGACAAGAAAATTAAGGGGCGCAGAAGGGAAAAAAAGCGCTGACCAAAACCAAATTGGCACGAAATAAGGAATTGAAACCAAAATTGCAGCAACGATGGGCCCCGACCGAAAAATTGACATCAGACGCAAGAAAAGAAAAAGGATTGAACACCAAAATCGGAACAATTTCACAATTAATCAGCCAGCAATCCCGACAAGCGAGGAAGAACATCACAACTGGCTAAATAAAAAAAAAATCCGATGACAACACACTGGAAGCTACAAAAAATTGCAGAAAGAAGCAAAAACGAATTAAAAAGACAACATCAGGAACTCACCGAGATAACAGCTGCTGGGGCAACAACCGTTAGTGAAGGAGATAATCTCCAACCAACCCATCACTCAAGCAGCTCAAGCCGTGACCCAAAGAAAGCAGACCCAACCAACTCGCAGGCAACCGCACGATTTGCCGTGTGCACCCGGTCTTCTTTTACAGTAGAGAGGGAAGAAGAGGGACAGAAACAGAAATGAAAAGAAAGAAAGATCGGAATGAAGAAGGAGAGCACATGCCAAACAACAGCGAGGAACATGGAGCAGCATTAAATGCATTGGACCAAGGTAGAAAAGCATATAATGTAGAGGACCCAAATGAATGGCTCACATTTATTACAAAACATCAGGCCCAGCACAATACAGAAGACAGCACCGTTCTCCTCTCTCCCATCCAAACCGCACGATCTAAAGCGAGGGCTAGATAATTCAGACCGAAAAAAAGGCAGCTAGAAGACAAAATTAAAATGTCGCTGACTTTGCAAGATGCAGCGTGGGTAGAAGAAAAAACTGGAAAGAGCTGTCAACTCTTCTAAAAAAAAAAAAAAGAAAAAACTGGAAAGAGGCGTTGATTTTTTTTCACGGTAATTCATCCGGAAATTGAATCCGAAAAAAAAAATGTACTGTAGCTAAGGAAGTTGAAGGGTATCAAGGATTAATATGTTCAAATTTAGAAACGGGATGTGAATGGGATACCCGATACCGATACAAGAAATAGGTGAACTCTTCTGACTCAGTTGCAACTTGCAACTGACAATCTGACATCTCCCGGAACAATAACACCTCTATAATTTAGAAACGTAAGGACGTAAGCCTGCTGAAACTTTAAACCCATTATGGATCCGAAACACAAGCCCATTCAACTAATCTTTTCTCAGTCCAGTGAGAAAAAGCCCATTAGATCCAAGCCTCCACCCATCTATGCGGCCTCGACAAGGAAGAGTCAACTATCACGACACGCCAATTTTTACGTGTTATAACCAATTTTTTTTTTTTTTTTGAAAGAAACCCGTAGGCGTGTTATAACCAATTGCAAGAGAAGTGGCGCCTGACAGAAGAAAAGCAGAGCTTGACCGTAAAAAGGCTCACCGACTAATGTTTGGACCCGACTCGGCGGCTTCGTGCTTTTGTTTAGGTTTCGCCAGGTCTATTACCTCGTGAAACCTCCACCGTCCACGTTTCCAGTTTCAAGCGGCCTGTTCCTATCAGGGCGTTCCGAGTCACTAGTTTTTAGGGCACGTGTAGGTCACAAATCAGAGGCTGCCTTGCAGTTTGCACAAAAACCCTTCAAAAGTATCCAAATTGATTATCACTGGTAAGGGATATGTTGTTCGAGAAAAAGAAAATGATTTCATTTTAATTTGGAGAGTGCAATAATTATGTTATTTTACTGTTTACACTGTTTATACTGTATTTTACTGATATCTAATATTGTTTTCATTACATTCATCTAACTAAAATTAAAACATCACAACATTCTCGAATTTGAGAGATCTAACTCTATTAATGGAAATTTGATTTTTCATGAGATACAACTTAATAGAGATAGTATAATTTTCTATATACTAGAATTTAATTTTCAAATTTCTTCGGGAAAAGGTAAATATTTTTTAAAGAAGAAAAGTAAGCTTTTTTTTATAAAAACAAACATTTTGACAAATATTTTTGCATCCCTCGAAATTCAAACAAATAATTTACTCATGAAATGCTAGACACATATATAATTGTAAACTACATGCATAAATGTGTAATTAATTTATGTAAAGGAAAAATAATAAAGTTGATTGCTTAAGATGTTGCATTTTAAATGTATCAAACACATATTATCCTTTGTAATGACAAAAAAAGATAATATGAAAGAATAACAATACCAGACAAGTAAAAATAGTAAAATATAGATAATATGAAAGTGAATTTTGAAAGCTTAACACTCTTTATGCATTATTCATTTTAGTTGAATATAACCAGAATCATTCTAAATTTTAATAGTAGAGTTTTAAAATTTATGTTCATGGATAGGTGGAAATATTAAAAAGGCCTATCTAGCGAGTTTCATGAGGAGAGAAGAAAAAATATGAAAAAAAAAAAATTTCTGAGTTCTATTAAAGAGAGTATGCGGAGATAGTTACATGACTTCGCTTAGTTCACTAAGATCTTTTTATGATATATGAAAAACTTTTCAATAAATTTAAATTCTGAACCAGTCTTTAATTGCAACCATTCATGAAAAAAATTTCTTATAAATGATCGTTTGTGATCAAAATCTGATTTACAGTTTATATCATGGAGGAATTTCTTATCACATTATATTTCAGGAATATACCAGAAGTGTTTTATAAAAAAAAAAGAATAATGAGAAATTTGATAAAAGTAATAGTACGATTCTGTATGTTTTGAAGGGTTATTCAGCAAAACCCTAACAAAGGAAGAAACGAAAAAATTCCATTGTATAAATATGTGACCATCTCTTCTCTGCCAAACCCTCAAACCCTTGGTCGGGTACCGCTCTTTCCTTCTTCCTGGAAAGAGAATATACCAAAATATCTAAAACCAAAAACCAAAAAAGAAAAAAAAAATCATCGTTAATTAATTAGTTCTTTATATCCTCTGTTTGAACTCCGTAAACCCTAGATAATTTATCAGCTCCAGAGCCGCCCGAATCCCCCACTTATTTTTAGTTCGTAAGTTCTCCTCTTTTCTATATATCGATCTAGATTTTATACCAATTTAGCTTGTTCGTCTGATCTGACCAAATTGGTTTGTTAATCTTAGGATCGTCAATTAGAATTTGGTGGGTTTCTCTAGTAATTGCTTTACTTGATCTAGATTTTGTTTTCCTGCAAATTTTGATTTCATTCTTAATTGAATCTGGTTGTCAATAGAAAATGGTGTCTGACGCAAGCAAGAAGAAGGCTGCTCAGAAGAAGGCGGCTGCAGCAGCAAAGAGGGGCGGCAAATCAGCATCTGCCACGTCCTCATCTTCGTCTAATGGAGTCGATAAGGCTTCTGACGGAGTAGCTGCTCTCAAGTTGTCGGATCGTACCTGTACTGGGGTTCTCTCTTCACATCCACTTTCTCGAGATATTCATGTATGCTTTTGGCTATTTCAAATTTTTTTCAAGTTAGTTGAATTTTCAATTGAATATATTTCATGGTGCTTTCTAGAAGAAAGCGTCTTCATTATTCCACTGTTGAAATGATGGTATTATAACGTACCCAACTTTGAAGCATGATAAAATTTGAAGGCTTGACTGTTGTTTACATTGATATTTGATATGAAATGGGCTCATTTCTATTAGTACTATGATGATCCGACTTGGTTGAATTTTGTTCTTTCTACAGAGATTGACATCTGTATGAAACCTATATATAGATCAGTCATTATTAAGGACCATAATTTGTATAACATTTTAGATGTCATTATTTTTACAGTATTTGTGCTGAAGTTTTATGATACTATGTGAACCTTATAACTTGAATTCTCATGCAACTATTGTGCAAACTGCAGATAGAGTCTCTGTCCTTAACTTTTCATGGGCATGACCTTATAGTGGATTCTGATCTGGAACTCAATTACGGAAGGTGAGTCACAATACTCTCTTGCGCTTTATTGTATCATTTATTTGCTAAATATGTGTCATGGTTAAATAACTTCTCTACTTAGTTGATGTGCTTGTATGCAAATTAAATAAATACAAATTTATCTTTTTGGTATAATTGGATTTGGATCTATAATTCGAATGGTGATCTTATTCAGGCTATATGGTATAAGTGGATTGGATATGTTATTATCCACAAATATAGAAAATCATCTAGAAGTTATTATGTCACCTATCTAAAATTACCACAGTACTCTCGCATGTTTTTCGACAGAGAATTAAAGGAGTCTTACTGTTTGCATGTTTTGATGAGAAATAGAAAGCAGGGATAGTGATGTTAACCTGGCATTTAAATGGGTTTTTTTATATTCCAGACGTTATGGTTTGCTGGGCTTGAATGGTTGTGGGAAGTCAACCTTGCTTGCAGCATTGGGATGCAGAGAGCTGCCAATACCTGAACATATGGATATATACCATCTTACACGTGAAATCGAGGCCTCTGACATGACGTCTCTTGAGGCAGTGATCAACTGTGATGAAGAGAGAGTTAGGCTTGAGAAAGAAGCTGAGCAACTTGCCGCACAGGTTAGCTTTTTATGCTTTCTGAAAACTTTGGCGATAATAGTTTGGATCCTGTTAATGATATACACGAAAAAAGGACTGTTGCTAGGTAGGATCTAAGTTTCCATTGAATTCTGTAATTAACTACTAATGGCAAACACAACACTGTCTGCAGCCTTTAAAGGGAATAGTATTTGGATCTTACAGAGTTTGTGTCATGGAGTTCTTATGTTTTATTTTCTCAGACAAACAACATTGCGGATTAACCATATCTTTTGTAGATCGCAAGTATAACCATATCTTTTGTAGACTGCAAGTATAACTGAATTCTGTATTTTGCTGTGATAATGCCCTCTTAGATAGGGAGTGTTTCAATATTTTGTACTTTGTTCAGGCAATAAGTATGCGGATTCTGGTAGCAGTTGTTTACAAAAGTTGTTTATGTCTGTTTCCACATACAGTAGTAACAAAACTTTAATTTAATGAACTTTGACCCCAACATTTATTCCTCTTTTTTGGCCAAATATTATACTTTATCAATCCTTTTTAACTTTTGGAATATCGCATAGGCGCATACGATGCCGTGTTCTTAATTTTCATATTTTGACAAACTTAACAGTTCTCTTTATCAATATTGTTTACTTCCAACTTATTAATAAGCTTTTTGCTTCAATGGATTTGAACAAAATTTTATTGCAGCCTTGAATCATTATCCTCTCTGCTTAACTTTTTTAAACATATGTAAATTTTTCTGATGTATAGATAAGTGATTGATGGTGATCTAAGAAATTGAATTTTTTTTTTTCTTTTCCAATTCTGCTCTCAATTTTCGCCACAATGCTTTAATTTAGTTATGCTTGCTTATATCATCACAGACTGGGGGTGAATGTACCCACATTGGATAAATCCATATGCACCGTTATTCTCGAATGAAATAGCAGTGCCCAACTTTGCTGTTTTGGACTGTCTGATCGAAAATGAACATTCCCAGTCGACTCGATGTTATTTTTTGAGGGTATGTTTTTGATGATTCCATCAAATTAATATGATGTTTTCATTTTTGATCGGATGGTCCAGATCAGAAGGGCAGGATTGTGCTATACGAGTCCAGATTAACAGCAGAAGCAAGCACCACAGTTTTTAAAAATTTAGAAGTTGTATGCTATCTTTCAATGTATGAGAAAAATGTCCTTTTTTTATGTTTGACTCCTAATAATCTTTGGAATGAAGAAATTAATATGATTGATCCCCACAGTCTAGTATTCTGTCTCTGCACTGCTCCTGCTAACAGCAGACTTAATTTTTTTACCTATTGCTTAGGCATTACTTAGTCTTCTGACTGTTAAGTATTCTATTGGTTTCAGGAGGATGGTGGTGGGGAGCAGCTGGACCGTATATATGAGCGGTTGGATGCACTTGATGCTGCAACTGCTGAGAAGCGTGCAGCTGAGATTCTATTTGGACTGGGTTTTACAAAACAAATGCAAGCAAAGAAAACCAAGGATTTCTCAGGTGGTTGGCGTATGAGGATTGCTCTTGCTAGAGCGTTGTTCATGAACCCCACCATTCTTTTGCTCGATGAACCTACTAACCATCTAGGTATGCCTTTTATTTACATTTGTTCTATTTGGTAGATGCGACATATAGCTGATGAATTGTGTGCTGATGAATTGTGTGAATATAAAAGGCAATGAGATGCTGGATTTCAAATACTCATTTCTCTCAGTCTTCTGGGGATTCCAACATACTGGATTCCATTTTTGTTACCTTAGGCTTACATTTATATACTAAAGCCCATTCTTGACTATTGGCACTGTGCTTGCTGATGTCAGGTTTGGGCATCTGTCAAGACTTTTCAATACCTTTCTCTGTATTTAACCAGAAGCTGAATAAGCACAGATTACACAAGAGATATACTAACATGATGGATTTTGATAGTGCTCCTTACAAAGTTGTCTACTATTTCATGTTAGGTCCTTGTATTAACCATTTGCTTATGTGCTTGCTTCTTATTTGCAGATCTGGAAGCTTGTGTGTGGCTGGAGGAAACCCTGAAGAAGTTTGACCGTATCTTGGTGGTGGTGTCCCATTCACAGGACTTCCTAAATGGCGTGTGCACCAACATCATCCACATGCAGAGCAAGAAGCTGAAGGTCTACACAGGCAACTATGACCAGTACGTGCAGACCCGTTCTGAGCTAGAGGAGAATCAGATGAAGCAGTACAAGTGGGAGCAAGAGCAGATTGCCAACATGAAGGAGTACATCGCTCGCTTTGGCCATGGGTCTGCCAAGCTGGCTCGTCAGGCCCAATCTAAGGAGAAAACCCTTGCCAAGATGGAGCGTGGGGGCCTTACTGAGAAAGTTGTGCGTGACAAGATCCTGGTTTTTCGCTTCACTGATGTTGGCAAGCTGCCGCCCCCTGTTTTACAATTTGTGGAGGTCACTTTTGGGTACACACCTGATAATCTCATTTATAAGAATCTTGATTTCGGGGTTGATTTGGATTCCCGCATTGCCTTGGTGGGACCCAATGGAGCTGGGAAGAGCACTCTCCTTAAGCTGATGACAGGCGATTTGGTACCATTGGATGGAATGGTGAGGCGCCATAATCATCTGAGAATCGCACAATATCACCAGCACTTGGCTGAGAAGCTTGACATGGACATGTCAGCTTTGGCGTACATGATGAAGGAGTACCCTGGTACTGAAGAGGAGAGGATGCGGGCAGCTGTTGGTAAGTTTGGGTTGTCAGGGAAGGCTCAGGTGATGCCTATGAAGAACCTCTCTGACGGACAGCGTAGCCGGGTTATTTTTGCATGGCTAGCTTACAGGCAGCCCCATATGCTATTACTTGATGAACCGACTAATCATTTAGATATTGAGACGATTGATTCATTGGCTGAGGCTCTGAATGAGTGGGATGGTGGTATGGTGTTGGTGAGTCATGACTTCAGGCTGATCAACCAGGTGGCACAGGAGATTTGGGTGTGCGAGAACCAGGCGGTGACCCGGTGGGAAGGGGATATCATGGCCTTCAAGCAACACCTCAGGAGCAGGGCGGGCTTGTCAGATTAAGTTTTATGCAATAGTTTATGCTTACTATATATGTGATGTGTTATGGTCATGGTGGGATGAGATCTAATCCTTTTGGTGTTTTGGTCCTGGGGATAAGGACTCGGTATTTGATATGTAACTCGAGAGTTGAGAAATTTTATTTATTTGACAATGTAGCATCATAAGATTCTCTTTTATATTTATTTATCAAGGAACAACCTTCCCAGACTTATCATTTTGTGCTTGTGAGGCTCCGGATGGGTGTGAAAATTCAGAATATGTTTAAAATTTTTCTTTTACTGCAATAGGTATTTTTTCCGAAATGCTCATTAATTACTTGGACAAACTTGAAATACAGAATGAATGCTGTTCCGAAATGAGAATAATATGTTTGGTTTGGTCCTTCTCCATTGATCACGTGGCAAAATTGTTGTGTATTGCATGTTTGGCCCATTAAGCAAAAAATCTTCATTTCCATTTTTTTTCCTACAATTGTAATACCGTAGGAGTCGCTATGGTTGGTAAGGTAGACCGTAGACAACGTTTTCACCTTAGCAAAGATGGGGGTTGGTAGGTGAGATTTTTGTGGAGAGTAAGAATTTTCTAAAGAGAAATTAAGATATTATGAAATCACAAGAGTGCCTCTGTAGTCTCGGCTAAAGAAGAGAGATGCATGAGAAGGGAGACGCTGTCATGTAAAAACCAGCGAGATTAAATAAGAACCAATTTTTAATAATTTTACTTCAATCAAAATATTAAATAAAGGAACGTTCAATTACATTTGTTCATAATTTTGAACAAACAATATAATTTTTAGTCCATATAAAAAATTGATGTACTGCAAAATTAATCTTAAATATGTTACATTTTTTTTTTTTGAAACTAGTATAGAAAACATTTTTAGCCAACAAAATACCTAAATAAAACTAGTAATCAAATTAAACTAAAGCAAAAACGAAAGACCAGCGGATAACCGTACCACAGGTATTACTATTTTGCTATTTTCCGGAAATACACTGTACAGTCAACAACAAAATTGATTTTTTTTTCCCTGTGAAATACAACAAAATTTATCTTGACTTATTCACTGTGTAGTTCAGTTAGCCCGTCAAGTACAGCGACGATCTGGTCCCATGATAAACTAACTTTTGTTTGGGAGGAGGGTACATATATGTCCCACTTGCACAGTTCTCAGCAGTAGTAGTTTACTTCCAAATCAACCGATCAAATTAAAATATTTTTTTTAATTAACGATGAAGTATAAGACTCGTAATGTAATAGTTCAATAGTAAGAACACTAAATGAATCTCAAATAATAATAATAAAATTATAAGAATTCAAGAGCACAAAAAAAAAAAGTCATGACACTAGAAGGTTCAAACATTTGTTACATTAATCATGAACCATTGATTTGTATATATGTGTGGTATCGATATTGATTTCAGATAAAAGTTCAGAGATCCTTTGACAGAAAAGAGTCAGGTGGTGTTTTAAAAAAACATTTCCGGGAAAGATATCCACCTGTATCGCTGGAAGACTCAAGTTAAATATTTTATTGTCTAACATTATTTTGTTCCTTTATTTGCCTAAATATATTGAATGGATCTTTTGCTAGTTTCTAAAAATAAATAAATAAATATAAATGAATCGTAAGAAAAGAGAAGTGGCATATTATATCATTTAATTACAAAATGGTCAAGCAAAAATAAAAAAAAAGGATTTAGAAGGCAATAATAATTGAGTTCTTTTTAAACATTGTTTCGTCATTTTATTGAATTATTATATAAAAAGCTTCCATCTGACAGATTTACATTCTTGTATAATTCGTCGGAGTTATTTTATAATATGTAACAAATATTGATTTATTTTATGCATATTCATATCTAGAATACATATAGAAAAGGATTTTTCAACTACTGTTTAGCTCCCAATATAGAAAGAAATTCTTACCATTTTTAATGTTCTTCATTTTTTATTTTTCTGCTCGCCTTTATGTATTCAGGACTTGCTAAATTTAATTTTTACTTTTTCTGGAAGAAGATTCTGGAAGGAAACATAAATCGTTCCCACCTTCTCCATAATTAAAGAATCACAATTCCAATTTCGTCGAATTTACATATATACTTCTATCAAAAAAAAAATATACATATATACATTCTAAAGGATATTTCCAGTATTTTATTAAAGGAAAGAAATGGAGAAAAGGGACGCCTATTATTTTCCCTATTAATTTTGGTCTCTCCGCCATCCAAAAATAACTCCAGGACTCGGCGTAACCCTACTAATCATACACCAAACCGACCTCAACCGTCTAAACCAAATCAGGCGCTTCAAAAATAACTCCCGATCAACATCTATCACCCGTCCGATCTCCATCCGACGGTCATCCGGAACCGAATCCTTTCTTTGGGAACAAGAATGGTTATTCCTTAACCAAGCCATCAAGCAACTAAACCCATCTCTTCCTATATAAATCGCACCTCCTCCTCATTATCTCCCTCGATCCCAAGCTTCTCTGCTACTCTTCTCCTCTCTTGTCTCGTTTCTCTCTTGCTTGCATTCTCTGATTTCTCTTGAGTTTTCCAATGGCGAATCAAGGAGAAGCTTCCGCTTCGTCAGATCCGTAAGATCGATCTCTCCTTTTCAGAGATTTTTACCCTTTTAGCGCTTGAATTTTGGAGTTGGTGCTTGATTTGTGAACTAAACTTGATTTTTTGTTTCAGGAAAGGGAAGAGGGACATGAGTACAGCGATTTTGGAAAGGAAGAAGGCGCCGAATCGGCTGATTGTTGATGAGGCGACGAACGATGATAATTCGGTGGTTAGCCTTCATCCTGATACGATGGAGAAGCTTCAGCTCTTTAGAGGCGATACGATCCTTATTAAGGTCTGGTTTTTATGCTTTTTGGAATATTTACCTCTGATTTTGCGTTGCTATAGTCTGTCTATTATTTTGTAATTTTAGTACTGAATACTGATTAAGTAGATCTGAGAGTTTTAGCTTTTGCAAATAGGATTAAACTTTGTATAAGGCTGTGACTCTTATGGTGTATTTATTGTTCCAGTTCTCGTGGATTAAACGTAGCGTAAGGTTGGATGCGTTGCATAATAGTTATTAGTTTGTGTTCAGTAATTTATTTACTGATCATTGCTAACCCAATAATTGTTAATTTTTTTGGGGCGTATAAATTATTTAATATTGTCCTCTTGATGATGGTTACAAATTCTGTCTTACATATTTCAATTTTAGCATGGAAATCAACAAATTGTAGCTTGAACATTAGGCTTTGTTACTTCTTTCTAAGTTTAGTGAACAATTTCTCTTCCGAAATTTAGAATTGAAGGTTTAAAAGTGAAATGTGATAAACATCTTTTGTAAGGAGCATCTTAATTTGTTATTACTTAGTCATCTATGTTTTGTGGAACTTTTTAATTTATTATAAACCTTTAAATCAGTTCTCAATTTATTATAAACCTTTAACTTAGTCATCTTCATTTGTTATGAAATCAACTAAGTTAATTTGTGTCGCATAATTTTTGTTTTGCCTGTTCTGTCACAAATTTTTACTGTATATAAACAAAACTAAGAAAGTAGCTGACATTGGAATTGATTTCAGGGCAAGAAAAGGAGAGATACTGTCTGCATTGCCCTTGCTGATGACACCTGTGAAGAGCCCAAAATAAGGATGAATAAGGTGGTCAGGTCAAACTTGAGGGTCAGGCTTGGTGATGTTGTGTCAGTTCATCAATGCCAGGATGTTAAGTATGGCAAGAGAGTCCATATTCTGCCCATTGATGATACAATTGAGGGGCTGTCTGGGAATATCTTTGAGACATATTTGAAACGTAAGTTTAAAATTATTCTCTTCCGTGATTATTATTATACTTCAGTGCCTTCTCTGGTGAACCTTTCTGGCATTAATACCAGCAAATAAAATGCATCATATTCGTTTCAATCTTTTGTGCATATATAACTATGAATATGAATATGAATATAACCACTATGAATCACACAGATGTTAAGCTACTAGTAAATTATTAACGCAGATAAGCTGATATGCTGTAACATATATAGAGAGCTATTTGAAAACTTTTGATAGTTTTTTAATGTTGTTGTCAGTGCTGTTTTCATTGCTTACACATTTCCATGCTATTGATGTGGTACAAAGTTTATGCTATATGAGAAGTTGGGTTAAAGTTAATGTGTGTGTGTGTTCCTCTTTAAATGTTGTTTTTTTTTTTTTTTAAATTTGCATTGGGGATTTAAATGCATTATGTGACAAACCTTGACCTACTTTTGTAAAACTACAGCATACTTCCTGGAGGCTTACCGTCCTGTTAGGAAGAATGACCTCTTCCTGGTGCGTGGTGGCATGCGCAGTGTAGAATTTAAGGTGATTGAAACAGACCCAGCTGAGTATTGTGTGGTGGCTCCTGACACTGAGATATTCTGTGACGGAGAACCGGTCAAACGGGAGGATGAGGAGCGCCTTGATGAAGTTGGTTACGATGATGTAGGTGGCGTTCGTAAGCAGATGGCTCAGATCCGCGAGCTTGTTGAGCTCCCCCTTCGCCACCCGCAACTCTTCAAATCAATTGGTGTGAAGCCCCCTAAGGGCATTCTCCTATATGGCCCACCTGGCAGTGGTAAAACCCTCATTGCCAGAGCTGTTGCTAATGAGACAGGGGCATTCTTCTTCTGTATTAATGGGCCTGAGATTATGTCAAAACTGGCTGGAGAGAGCGAGAGCAATCTTAGGAAGGCTTTTGAGGAAGCTGAAAAGAATGCACCTTCTATTATCTTCATTGATGAAATCGATTCAATTGCTCCTAAGCGTGAGAAGACAAACGGAGAGGTCGAGCGCAGAATTGTGTCTCAACTGCTTACTTTGATGGATGGGCTGAAGTCACGTGCACATGTTATTGTTATAGGTGCCACAAACCGTCCCAATAGCATTGACCCTGCACTGAGGAGATTTGGGAGATTTGATAGAGAGATTGATATTGGTGTGCCTGATGAGGTTGGCCGTCTGGAGGTCCTTCGCATCCATACCAAGAACATGAAGTTGGCTGATGATGTAAAATGCAACTAACCTTCCTTATTTTGGTCATATATTCTTAAATTCTTGTTCCCTAAACTGGAATTCGAGAATTAATGTCTTCATCTTTGTAGGTTGATTTGGAAAGAATATCCAAAGATACACATGGTTATGTTGGTGCTGACCTTGCTGCACTATGTACTGAAGCTGCTCTACAGTGTATCCGTGAAAAAATGGATATTATTGACTTGGAAGATGAGTCGATTGATGCAGAGATACTAAATTCTATGGCAGTCACTAATGAGCACTTCAAGACTGCTCTTGGAACAAGCAATCCTTCTGCTTTGCGTGAGACAGTAAGTTATCTTTATCACTTCATTGCTTTTGTATTTCTTTGTGAGTTTTGGTTTTATATTGACCTTATTAGAGTCTTTAATAACTGATTAAATTTTACTTCTATAGGTTGTTGAAGTTCCTAATGTCAGCTGGGATGATATTGGTGGCCTTGAGAATGTCAAGAGAGAACTGCAGGAGGTATTCATTTTGTCAATATTTTCTGTTGTTAAAGTTTTATAATTAACTTATGAATTTTAAATTATCTTTCTGTTAATGTGTACCCTTTTTCTTTTTGTTCTCCTTTAGACTGTCCAATATCCTGTTGAACATCCTGAGAAGTTTGAGAAGTTTGGGATGTCACCATCTAAAGGTGTCTTGTTCTATGGCCCACCTGGGTGTGGTAAAACTCTCCTGGCGAAGGCGATTGCGAATGAATGTCAGGCTAATTTCATCAGTGTTAAAGGTCCAGAGTTGTTAACAATGTGGTTTGGTGAAAGTGAAGCTAATGTTCGTGAAATCTTCGACAAAGCTCGCCAATCTGCACCCTGCGTGCTGTTCTTTGATGAGCTGGATTCCATTGCTACTCAGGTATTCACTTGAAAAACTTATTTTAGTTGTTGTTTTTGACATTACATAGAACTAGAAATTTTGGTTCATCTCAGCTTGTTGATAAGCAAGTGTACTTGCTGTTTAGATTGGATCTTTCGCATTTACTTGATCTATATAATTAATTACTACGAAAGCAATCAAAGAGGAATATTACTACTTCACATTCATGCAGTTTTTTTTCCCTAATAATGTTGCATTCATTAAAATTTCAGAGAGGTAGCAGCGTTGGTGATGCTGGTGGTGCAGCTGACCGGGTTTTGAATCAATTGCTTACTGAAATGGATGGTATGAATGCCAAGAAGACGGTGTTTATCATCGGTGCCACCAACAGGCCAGATATCATTGATCCAGCACTTCTCAGGCCTGGTCGCCTTGACCAGCTAATATACATCCCTCTGCCAGATGAGGCCTCTCGATACCAAATTTTCAAGGCCAATTTAAGGAAGTCTCCTGTCGCGAAAGATGTCGACCTTCAAGCACTTGCAAAATACACACAGGGATTCAGTGGTGCTGATATCACTGAAATTTGCCAGCGTGCGTGTAAGTACGCCATCCGAGAAAATATCGAGAAGGTAATTCAACATGTACAGCTATTTTGTTAGTTCACTATAACTCAATTTATGTACAGCTACTTTTGCTAGTTCACTAACTTAATTTATGTACAGCTACTTTTGTTAGTTCACTAACTTAATTTATGTACAGCTACTTTGTTAGTTCACTAACTAAATAAATTAACAGTGTCTTCGTATATCATGACTTTGATTTCAATTGAGTAATAATAACAGTGATGCTTTTTACTTTTACAGGACATTGAGCGCGAGAAGAGAAGGAGTGAGAACCCTGAGGCTATGGAAGAAGATGATGATGCGAATGAGGTGGCAGAAATAAAAGCTGTCCATTTTGAAGAAAGTATGAAGTTTGCTAGGCGTAGCGTCAGTGATGCAGACATCCGGAAGTACCAAGCCTTTGCCCAGACACTTCAACAGTCGAGAGGCTTTGGCTCTGAATTCCGTTTCGCAGAGCGTTCTGAGGCTGCTGCTGGGGCTGGTGCTGCTGATCCTTTTGCTGCAGCTGGTGCTGCCGCTGAGGATGATGATTTGTATAATTAATCAAATGTGTAGAATTAACTTAATACACAAATGTTTAATATTTTTCATCTCTCAATTATGTCTCTGAAACTCTAGCTGTAGTTCAAGGCACAGATGTGCTGTTTAGAATGGATTTATCTGCATACTATTGAAGCTTGTTTGAAATTATGTAACCTATATTTAGACGTCTGTTTCACACGAGCAATTTTTTTCTCATAGTTAATTTCATTATTTTTCACCGCTGTGGAATTGGAATAGCTTCTTGAACTTCATTTACACGAAAATTAGTTATTGAACTTCTTACAAAGTAACTGTTGGCACTTAAAATTCAACTTATTTCACTAATCAAACTGGCGTTCTTTTTTTTCTTTTTGTCATATTCCACCTGTTACAGTTTTTTTCTCCTTTAAACATTTAAAGGCAAACTCGTGTAAATGAACGCTGGAACTTCATTTTAACCTTTGACAAAGGTCAATAAAAATATTTTTAAAAAAAGTTTAAAGATTATTTTGGCGAGAAAGCTGGAGGGCTAAATTGGTGTTTTAGGAAAATTTAAAGATCAAAGTTTTATCCTACTTTTATTTGGGAAAAGTAAAAACTAGAATAGAATTGGTCTCCTTAATTTAGTTTCATGTTTTAAATTCTTCGTAACAATTTTAACTTCAATCTATGAAATAAACATTAGATGCGATCAACGTTACTTTTTTTCGACACACAAAAATTTATAACAATTTGTGCATGGAATCGTGGCGGAGGCAGGAATTTTGGATGGGGGGTGCGGATGGGAACAAGTATAATAGATCGATTAAAACAATGAGTAATTTTAATAGTTTTGAGGGCCAATTTGAAGTAGTTTGTTTAAAATATTTGGTTTATACTTCTCTTACGTGTTCTGAGAGAGAGAGAGATGAGAGATTTAATAAATGGGCTTTTATGATTGACTTTTTGAGGCCTTTTTAATGACATGGGGCTGAATAGCAATTTCTCTTTAAGTGACAGGGGTGCTAGATATCAATGAAACAAGTAAAACCCACTATTTTCAACATAGTTTTTATAAAAAATTTCAAATCATGGGGGGACATTTGCCCAGTCCTGCACCCGTGGTCCTATTATGGCCCCATGGATACGACTTACGAGTCATGTACTCGTATGTCTTTAAAAACCAGTGCCTCGAAATTATCGCAGTAGTGCATTTTTATAGATTTCGGTGTCCCTTAAAAAGGTCATAATTTTTTACGTGAACATAAAGAAAATCGTATTGATTATATTGAAAGATTTTATTTTGGGACATAATAAAGTATAAAAAAGGAAACAAATTTTTAATCCTCTTATATTATTTAGAATGGAATTAATTTTATCTATTTGAGTAGGGTGAGCCGGTGAGCAAGACCTTTTTGGAACAGCTCAGGCCCACTTTTCAAAATCCCGATGTATTTATTAACTGACTAATTCCTTCTCGAATTCTAGGCCCAGTTTTCGAACTGCCAATTCCCCTCATCATCAGACCATACGAGGTTGTGAATTCTGGATGAGGACCATCTGAGCAGGACACAAGGATTTACCTTTTTTTTTTTTTTTTGACTGAAAGGAAGCAAATCAAGCAATCATATTCATACAACCCCAAAAGAAAATTCATTAACACAATTCAATATACTTCTCCAAAATAATAATAATAAATATAATTTTTTTGAGGGTCATGTGGCAATCACCACACTGATAGATTTTATTAAAAAACAAAAATAATTACAAAGAGGAAAAAGAAAAAAGAAAAAGGTGAAAACTAAACTAAAATATACAAAAACTAAACTAAGAATGTTTCGACCAGTTGTCTACTTGTCTACACATGTCGAGATTTTCTTGAGTAACAGGCCCGGATGGATGTCGACGCTGTCAAAGATCTTCCTATTTCGGGCCTTCCAAATATTCTAAGAAGTGGCTACCCAAATGAATCACAATGACTGGGGCCCCTAGAATGGTGAGAAAGCCGAAAATCTTTTGTAGCATAAGGTCTAGAAGCGGAAGTCAGAAGCGGGTCCGGACAAGCGACTAAATCGATTGTGCAAAGTGACAAAATCTGAGGAGTAGACTCGACCAATCCACTATTCCAGTTTTTGCAGGAGGTGGAGGAAGGCCATCCACTAGCAATAAGGTTCTCTTGAGTCAATAAAAGATTATGAAGAAGCAGCCGAATAAATTTTTTTACTCTTGGTAGAGACTTAATTTTCTAGAGTAAACGGTGAAATTTTGAAAGGACTCCAGTGTTCGAGAGAGTATGATAGGCACTAGAAGAAGATTATAAACCATTACGGGACCATTTCCATGTGAAGGATTGGGTAGATATTTTCAGCAAACGAGCAAGAAGCTTTGAAGATTGGCGCTAGCTGTAGAATGTCTGTTAAGCCATAAGAAATCCCAGAGGAGCTCAAAGTAGATAGATCTGTCCAGCCATAGAGGAGATTCAAGGAGGAGGACCAAATCGAATCAGGTTCATGTTTGAGCTTCCAAAGTCATTTGAGATTCTGACGTTCAAGATCGAGTTGAATTGTTGGGATTGAACACTCCCAAAAAAATAATAATAATAATAATAATAGAAAAAACAATTCAGCACTCCCAAAATATCCATAAATTAATATTGTTCAGACGATGATTTATTTTTTTTGTCCTAGATTTATGAAATAAAAAAAAGAACCCAGCTATATATTAAAAGTTAAAACACAAGGGAACCTTTCCAAAAGGCCGTGACCAGCTCCTTCAATGCGCGCACCAGCTATAGGATCTCAGTTTCCAGTGTGCCTCTGTTGCCTAACGATGCATGACACCTGCCAGGTCGCGCTAAAATATCGATTGTTGGAATTTTAATTAATTAATGTTTATTAATCAAATAATAAATGTGATTGTTAAATTCACGGTCCAAAAAGGACAACAACGAGCTCCGAGCATTAATTAATTAATTAATGATATAAAAAATGCACGGTTTAGAGAAACTTCAAATGGTTATTAAGAAAAAGTGAGAATTAACTAACTCATGTAGTCATGTACGTCTTCATACTTTTTATTGACAGGTCCATAATTATCATCGTCTGCACCTGACCAAACTCACTACAGTTATTTCCTCTTATTTATTTCGCGTAACTTAGGAAATATCCATAATTTTTCTTTTGCTTTTATCCATGAATCTCTGTTGGATTATATTTTGAATATGTCACTTAACACACAAAAAGATATATAGTGCCTTAACCAACTGTGTTAGGTATGATTTTTCAAATTCACTGAGAGAGACATTAATTCAGTCCACACACGTCTGACGCAGTCCTGTAGATCTTAGATCTATATTACTCAGGCAGCAACTTGGAGATTAATTGTCTCAGGATGGTTATACTGATCTGCAAGTTTATACAGGTTTCAAACTTCAAAGCATATGCTGAACCCGGGTGTACGATGCGCATATGCTGAACTGCTGTGGCAAAGTAAAGCCCCACCTAAGGTAAAGATACCAGGCTATTGCTATCGTATTATTGTTACAGCCTTACAGGTTATATAGAAATTAACACATGCAGCAGAAACTGCAAAAAAGGGGATGGTCCATAGTTCATCTTTTTTTTTTTCTTTTTTTTTTTTTTGTATGTCACCACGCTTCCGACTATGGACGATATTGTCCTCCAATTTGAATATTAGTAATATTAATCTCAACCAAGTTCAATTAGCAGATATCTATCTACTAAATAGAAGGAATGTGACTCAAGAGTAAGATCGATGTGCTTGGGAATCGTTTTGTCTAGCTGAATTTTGAAAATTTTTGTAAGGCTAAGAATGCTAAAATATTTAACGGAAGAGAGCCTTCCTTCCCGACACACTGTTGCTATAGTTGAGCTTTCAGCTTGCCAATGGACGACAGATATGCTTGATGATATTGATGGATAACTACGACTCCTTTAACTTCTCTCTATAATCTATATATATACTAGAGTGGATCATCGAGTTTCGCTCGATACATGAATTTTTACCGTATTAATATTATAAATGATAGAAAAATACTAATGAAGTAATAAACTTAAATTTAATCCGAAAGAAAAAATGAGATTGCACATAAACTAAAATTTTAACTGAGATATTACCAATGAACAATGAGATGACACACCATTATAATCATTGATCAGCAACAAAATATATAATATATAGAGAGAGAAGGCATGGAAAAAATATTATCCTAAAAAAATCATGTATGTTTCAAAAGAAAAATACAATATTTTCTAAATATACTATGTTTTAAAAGGAAATATTTGCAGTTTATATTTGAGGAAAAAAGCTAACCCAATTAAAAATTATAAATATCAATCGATCAACATCAGCATATCAACATAAAAAAAATAAAAGAGAAAAATATGATTGCAACATGGTATCTTTTAAGAAATGATATTTGGCGACAAAACAAAGCACTATATATATATATATATACTCTTAGTCCAAAATTTATGTTGGACATATTATTTTGAATAAATATCACAATCATATCAATAAGATATGAATATATTAAAATAATATGTCCAACAATATTATCTCATAGATGAATTTTGAGTTTTCCAAATATATGTCCAACATAATTTACAATATGTATAGCTTAACTATTACAAATTGACAATGAAAATGAAAATAGGAAGGGGTCAAAAAAATCAAAAACAAAATAATATACTGCCATATTATTGTCTGCCGGTGAAGCGGGTCAATTTTATGAGGAATAATACCCAGTATACAAATAGTTATAGATTATCATGTTACAGAAATAGAAAAAAATGCTCTTTCACAATACTTGGAGTGTCGAACTACATTTAACTAAACGATTCCGACACCTACACATCTTTATTTATAATATTGATATATGGCTTTTCTTTCTTTAATTTGTAATTATTCAATTTACATTTTCTTTTTTTTTAAATAAACTTTTATTTAATTAATTCCGCTATCCCACCCCAAAGAAGATTATTCAATTCACTATATATAGTTATTAGGACATACTTGTTATCATTAGAAAAGAAGCGGGCCTGAATTGACAATCAGGTCTTCCTGGTTTCGTTTCGAGCCTTATTTTTTTTTGGGCAATTTTGTTTATGCCATGCGAAAATTTTAAAATTTGTAATATACCATCACTAAATGATTAATTATTTTATGCCACTGCAAAACATGAAAAAATTAGTTTTATGCCATCCGTCAATTAAAATGACCATCATACCCTTTTGAATATGCAACTGTTAAATATTTAAATTTTGAAATATGCCAATTTTTAAATGGGATGATACTATATTGGATAATTTTTTTTATTTGATTTTTACATTAATATATTTTAAACACAAATGATGTTACTAAACCATCAGAAGTCCCCTCGCACATAAACAAAAAAAAAAAAATATTACATTTACGGTAGAATAACAAACTGTACTAACTTACTATAAAAGCAAGATGGAAAATAAAACATTTTATGGGAATATTACGTAAGTGGGTGAAAGGCATGATTTTTTTGTCCCTTTTATGTAATTTTTGTAACCTAACTAAATAATTAACTTAATAAGAAGGGTAGTTCGGGATTTTTTAAATATGCTGACAGCTTTTAGAAGCACAATATATTATAGACTTTAATGTAATTTGGAAAAAAAATATGGTATAAAACTAATTTTGATAATTTTATGGTGCCACATTTTTAATTAGTCATCTAAGGATGACATATAAAAATTGACAGGTTTGATAGTGGTATAAAACAAATTTTCTCTTTTTTTTGGATATCCTTTTTATGGAAGTCACATATATGGAGTTTTGCTATGGCGAGTTGCAACTCACGGAGCCTTCCGTGAATTGTAATCAAAACTCTTGGATCTAATTTAAAATTACCGATCCAAACCGTTCAATATGATCTCCATACTGAAATCTCCTTGCAGATCAAATTTTATAATTTTTTCGAAATTTTTAAGTATTTTTTTTTTGGATTTTTAAAAACTGCTGGTTTTGAACGGTACATAATTAATTAGATTAGAGATTTTCTAAAATCCAAAAAAAAAACTTCAAAAATTTCAAAAAATTATAAAATTTGGTCTGCAAGAAGATTTCAATATAGAGAACATATTGGACAGTTTGGATCGGTCATTTCGAATCAGATCCAAGAGTTTTGATCGCAACTCACGAAAGGCTCCGTGAGTTGTAACTCACCATAGCAAAACTCCACATATATGTTCAAAATTATGTCTTTGCAGTTAACAATGTTGTCAATGAGTAAATTGTGCTTTACATATTTCGTATATATCTGAACGCCGCGTTAGAAACTAAGCCTAGTATTTTTCTTTTTGTGAAATTTATGATAAATTAATTGAGCAAAAAAGTTTCATAGAAGATGTGTTGGCATAGCAATCGACAATTTCTTCACATAGAGTTTCTTGTACGCTCTAGTGGAGAAAGAAAAGAGAGGGAGAAGAACATGCGGTTGCTGGAATCTCATTTGCTTTTCTATTTTTCCCTTATATATTATACATGTTTACGTTGCGCATATATCAAATTCCGTATTAAACAATAGTTACAATCACATAATTTATGCTACCAATTGCGTACATGAATTATTTCCAACATCAATATTACATCAAAGCCTATATGAACATATTAATTCAAACCTAGTCCACTATATAGTATACTTATAACTAATAGCCAACTTTTTTAATTATCATCTTAGTACATAAATACTTATAACGTCCAAAATATCAGGTATAAAAAGTTGATATAATATTATAATTGATATTTTGGTATTCTAATATTGACAGTGTACCTCTAACAGAAGAGGTGTATATGCATTTTCTCGTCTCAAAGAAGATAAAAATATTATAACAGAAGAGGTGTATATGCCGTTATTTTTAATAAAAAAAAATATTTACTCAGAAATTTTAATAAGAAAAAAGAAAAAAAAATTTTAAAAAGAAAAAAGTGCTAACGCGATATTGGACCGCGTACCTTTCCTGGCTCCTAACGCGGTCAACCAACACGTTAGGAGGTGGATTATAACGCAGCTAAAATCAAATGAAACAAGTTTGATTTATTTTACAACCTTATTTTACTTATTTGATTTTTTTTATATAAAATGAAACAAGTTTGATTTTGTTAACTATATAACAACCTTTATATAGTTAACAACTTTTATTTACTTATTTGATTTTTTTTATATGAAATGAAACAAGTTTGATTTTGTTAAGTATATAACAACCTTTATGTAACTATAAACTAGACCCGTTGTTTTCATCATTTGTAAATAAATGTTTGTAAATAATGTTGATTGTGTGCAAAATTTTTGAGGAAAAATGTTCATTTGATGTTATTGCTTCTTTTAATTAAATGTCATTCATTTGATGTTATTGCTTATTTGTTCATATTTATTTTGTAATCCAAAACCATTACTCATGTGTCGTAATATTACTCGTGCGTCGTAATATTATTTTCGAATATTGCCTAGAAGTCGCAATAGACAAGCAACAAAAAATAATAAGCAACATAAACTACACATCCATGATATAAACATAATAACATACATCACAATATATACAGATCCATAACATCCATAACATACTACCTCCTACGTCCAGACGGTGAAAATCTCTCGCGTTTTCTAACTACTCGTCTCTCTCTTCTCTCAGCCAAAGAAGGGGTAACAGACTCATCCTCCGCCTGAATCTCCTCGTCCGCCTCCTCATAATTGTCGTCATCCTCAGCACCCTCCCAGTCATCGCCCTGATCACCCTCCTCATCGCCAAAAACCTGATCACCCTCGTAGGTGGCGGTCTATAGCAAGGTAGTGAAAGACTCTCCCCCTCCCATACTATCCAATGGCGAAGAAAAGGAAGGGATGCTATATGGGGTACCAAATGCTAGCATAGTGAACGGTGGAGTAGTCTGGCCGAACGTACTAAACGGTGCAGAAGTCTGGCCAAACGGGGGGAAAGGTGGCTGGTATCCTGGCATTTAGGTACTGAAAATGCCGGTGGGGTCATGCCACATACCTGCAAACTGAGATGTCGATGACGTCGGACCGGCATCCTGTGTGGGAGTAGGACCTGAAAGTGTCACCGGCGTAGGATCTACATGGAAATGAGAACCCCTCGGTGGTCCTAATATGTCGTCTAATCGTCCTGTATTGAGACCACCATCCTGTTAAGATAAAAAAACAATCATCAATAAAAATAATTATAATATTATGTTTAATGCATATTTAAACTGATATAATACATACCGGATTGACGAGGTCCTCGGCCTCAAAGTTTGTATGCGGTTCTTGGGACTCCTCGGAAGAATCTGGTATGACTTCAATCTTCGTTGGTAGCCCCCCGCGACTCCAATAGATCCTCGATCCTGTACGGCATAGATGCATCTCGAAGTTGAGATCGACAATTGATAAGGATTGCCTTACCAATTTTCTTGCATCCCTTCTTCACAAGGAGGCTTATTGCATGAACCGCATTTTTCAATGCGTTGTTTCCCTACATTAAATAAATAAATAAAATATTAATTAGTCACTACAAAAGAAAATCTTAAATAGAAATAAAATATTAATTGATTTAAATAAATTAATCAATCAGTCAATACCATGTTACGCAGCTTTGACCCCATGGGAGCGTACTGTCTCCGACTGACCGAAAAATTACCTCTACGTCGAATGCGTGCCTCGGCCTCCTCGCGAGGTGTAGGAAGCTCCGATCCTCTCCATCTCCATAACCACCGAAAATACCTAATCATCCAAATTCAAATATTAAATTAATAATAAAAATTAACTTACATTACCAACAATTCAAATGAAATAACAAATAAAATTAATGTTTAATACCTGAGAGAATCAGCATCTGTCCAAGGTCGATTCTCGACACGCAGGGCAGCTAATGCCTCATCAGTCCACGCTGCATGCGCTACATGATGAATATCACTCCAAATCGGATTGGCAAAAGAGCTGCGTTCGAAATTCATGTAGTTCCGCATCGTGGTCCAACTCTATTATATTAAAAATACAAAATTATTAAAATAATATACAAATTATTAATTAAAATGAAAATCAATCTTAAGCATATAACAACATACCAGAGGTAGCGGTGGTGGAACAAGCTGATATAATCCGAACTGACGCCTGCAACGCTCCGGATAGTAGTATGCCACTATGTGATAAAAAATCAGCGGCATCCGAGCTTGATCCGCTGCTGACCACAACTGGGCTACTAGTGGCATACTCTGTCGGTCATTTTCGTACGGTAACCAATTGACATCTTCTACCTCCAATGTCGCCAGGTGGTCCCGTGCATACTCAACCGTCCCACAATGAGTGTTCCTCGATAATGACCGAGCTTCAGCCCATTTCCTGTAATTTTGCGAAATATTAAATATTAAACAAAATGTCGCGCATGAGTATTAAACTAAAGCTAAATTAATGAAAAACTATACCTCCCAAACGGCGGGCACGAGTCTATATCAGGCTGGCCAAATCTAGGAAATGCCACATCTGGAAGAGTCGGTCGACATACTGGAAGATATGTCCATGCCCAAAACAATAGAAGCATCCAAGGTCCCGTCACAACCTTGAATCACACTGCAGCACGATCAAGCGAATGATATAGGCATGCTAGGACCGCACCTCCCCAATTCCAGTTTTTGTCTTCATTTAAATTGCCCTGCAAATTAATTAAACAACACAAATTTCAGTTTATCTTCATAATAATGACATAAATTTAAAATTGAGAATGAAGTTAATTTAATACCTCTACGAGATCCAAATAAGAAGCGGGTACAGAATCCTGCAGAATATCTGGGAACATGAGAGTCCCAAAGAGCTCCATCGCCACCGCACGTGTGTAACGATCGAGCTCATCATCGGAAGCTCCAGCAGGAGGCCAGTTGGAGCAATTCTCTCGCAACCACTTCAATCTAATATTACGTTTATTGCCCCTACATTATCATTTACATAATTGTCATTATTTACATATCATAAATTATAAATAAAAAATTAATAGAATTAATTAACATTGAACTTATGATTTTTCTGTAGCCCAGTTCCCGGTCGAAAATAACTGCGAACTGACCTGATCATCAAAATGAACTCCTGTCGTGCTCCCTGTCACAGGTTTGCCTACTGTGCGCAAACCATAGAGATACTTTACATCCTGATAATGATTTAACCCATGAATTATCACAATAATTACATTACTTTACATTAGATAAATTAGAAAATTTATTCAAACAGATTCTTACCTGCAACGTAACAGTCATCTCGCCCACAGGAAAGTGAAACGTATGCGTTTCTGGACGCTAAAACTCTACCAATGCTTTTAGTAAAGCAATATCCGCATTGACATGCTTTACTTTCGAGATGTGAATCAGGCCGAGCTTCTGCAAACGTCCATCAATACGTTTGTCGATCACGATCTCACGCTTGTGCGACCTCAAATCTAAACATCTTTCACGCTGCAAATTAAATAATATATTTTTACTAATCATTAAAATACATTTAATATATGTAATAGAAATTAACACTTAAATGAATAAGTATATTTAATTCTAAATTAAACACTAAATTAAATATTTAATATATTTGAAATATTTAATAAGTATACCTCCTCAATAGGCACTCCAATAATATGCTCCTCGGGAGTAAGGAACAATATCTGTCCGTCAACGTCTTGTGCTCGCTCCACAGGGTTCACGTTGTACGGATTCGGACGACCGGTGCGACGCCTCCGTCTTCTAACACGTGGGGCTGGATCAATCGGAGCGTCTGTCCGTGGTGCAGAACTTGATGGACCAGCCTCGTCGTGTGCAGGACTGCATGGACCAGCCTCGTCGTGTGGAGAACTCATCTATTGTAATAATTAAATATAACATAATTAATATTACATAATTCATAATAATTAAATATAACATAATTAATATTACTTAATTCATAATAACACTACACCACATAACATTTTTAGAGGCGGTTTTTTAAGCATTTTTAGAGCCGGTTTTCGACCGTCACTAAAAATAGGAGGCGTTAAAAATCGCTAATAAACCGTAATAACCGTCTCTAAAAATGGCGTGGCTAAAAATAAGCAGATTTGAAAAAAAAAATTCTATATCTTTAGAGGCGGTTTTTAATAAAAAACAGCCTCTAAAAATGTATTTTTAGAGGCTGTTTTTTATTAAAAACCGCCTCTAAAGATATGAATTTTTTTCAAAAATCTGTTGTATCTTTAGAGGCTGTTTTTTATAAAAAACAGCCTCTAAAGATACTGCAATTTCGAAATGAATTAAATAATTAAATATTTAAAATAATTAAATGAATTTAATAATTGAAATGAATTAAATATTTAAAATAATTAAATAAATTAAATATTATTAAATGAATCTTTAGAGGCGGTTTTTAATAAAAAACCGCCTCTTAAGATAGCAGATTCGAAAAATAAAATAAAAATAAATTCCATGATTTTAGAGGCGGTTTTTTCTTAAAAACCGCCTCTAAAGATATAATTAATTAAATATTTAAAATAATTAAATAAATTAAATATTATTAAATGAATCTTTAGAGGCGGTTTTTAATAAAAAACCGCCTCTAAAATAGCAGATTCGAAAAAATAAAAAATAAAAATAAATTCCATGATCTTTAGAGGCGGTTTTTTGTTAAAAACCGCCTCTAAAGATATAATTCATATATTAATTAAATGAATTAAATATTTAAAATAATTAAATGAATTTAATAATTTAAATGAATTAAATATTTAAAATAATTAAATAAATTAAATATTATTAAATGAATCTTTAGAGGCGGTTTTTAATAAAAAACCGCCTCTAAAATAGCAGATTCGAAAAAATAAAAAATAAAAATAAATTCCATGATCTTTAGAGGCGGTTTTTTGTTTAAAAACCGTCTCTAATAATAAATCAAAATTAAAAAAAATAATTTCAAATTTTGGGCTAGCCCCATTTTTGCTAGCAGAAATAGTACCATTTTTTAGCCATTGGTACCAGCATAAACAATTCATAATTAACAATCATATATACAAACAATTCATAACAGTCATTCAAAAACAATTCATAACAGTCATTCAAAGTAATACATGCATAAAAGTCGTTCAATTAACAAGTCTACGAAAATATGCATAAAAGTCATTCAAAGTCAAGTTGAGATCTTCGTCCTTATAGGGTTCACCTGCCGGCTTCAAAACCTATATTCAATTAAACATATTCAATCGGTAAAAATATAACTAGTTAGTTTCAAAGTAATTCAATTAAACTAATTAATAACTAAATCCTAATTAATTCATATATACCTCTGGAATCGTCCTGTATCCCATGTAATAAAAAAGGATCAACTGCAAGTTTCTCATGGCATAATACCCGCAATCTGTTCCGTTCGGTTGACGTGGACACTACAAGTAATAACAAAAATTGTTACAATTAATATTAAATCTAATAAATGAGAAATTAAATGAAACTATATATTAGTCTAGTTGTGTACCGGAATGAAGTCAATATCGAAATGATCAGCAATTCTAATTCTTTTTAAAGCACTGCAACATTAAAATATGAAGTTAGAAGAATTGATTAGTAGATAATAAATATGTTGACTAAAACAACTTACGTGTTGCACGCCTTTATGATTGGAGAATCATACATATCGTCATTTAGAGAATCCACAATCCACATTTTTTTTTGGACGGGAAGTGCGATAACAACCACATAATGATTCCTGCAATTACATATTTAAATCTTGTTGACATTTGTAACATTAAATCGCAAATTACAAATCTTAAGTCAAAGTTAAGAATTTGTAACTAACACATTCTGATGTATCGCAACATGATAACATGATTTCCTTTTGGCGAAGGCGTTTATGAAGTAGGCCATTGATCCTTTCACATTTCTAATAATATCAGCTCCCGAGCTTCTTTCAGGATCGAAAAACTTGAAATCATTTATTTTCATCTCCTTGCAATAATCTCTAGCCCACCTGCATATTGTAAATATATATATACAATTCTTTATATGCATATTGTAAAAATATTCAAGTATTAATATATTTCATTAATTTTTTTAAAAAATTCGGCATAACCTCACCTAAATATGAGTATTTTACCAAAATTCAAATATCAATAACCACCCAATTTCAATTCCCATTTGAATTCACAATCACAATCAAGCATTTTACATATCATACACAATTTCACACATCTACCCAATATTCATTTATTCACATCAAGCATTTTATACACAATTTCACAATATCAATTTCATACACAATATCAATATCAATTGATTATTGTTAAGTTGGAAAAATACTTACATGGTCCAAACTTTCAGGATTGGAATTTCAACCGGTTTTCTTTTGAAGACACCGTTGATGACATCGAAATCAACAATGCAATGTTCTAACTCTACATCTTCAAACTTAGCCGGTATCTGGAAGTACGTCTGAGTAGGGTCCGTCATCATCATATAGCTGTGCAATTCTAATGCATTGGGCCCAAGCCGGCTCAATTCCTCCTCGGAGCAAAACGGATCGCGCATTTTCAATACTTCGTCCACTAAGTACGCACCCGCTTGGTAATCTTCGTCGACTTCATCCGATTCCTCATTCGCTTGCTCTTCCTCGTGGTGTTTTGCTTTCTTTTTGGCCGGAGATTTCTCAAAAGATGGATGTTGTTGCGGTATTTGCCTCAAACTCCCCTTGAAATCAATACATAAGTCATAAATCAATATTTCTCAAATTAATTAATATCTAAGTTAGAAAAGTTTGTAAGATTTACCAATTTCGATAAATCGGAATCCACAAGATGACTCGGCCACCTTAGAAATGAGTTCTGGAGCATGCCGAGACGATCGTCTCCATTGGGAGGTGGAAAAGGTGGCTCCAAATTACTCGCATGAGGAAAGACTTCTAAGAGCTGTACCCTAAACTCCCCATCACCCAATGGCTCTCCGTGGACCGTCTCAGGCATGGAAGTACGTGCAAACACCATAGCTCTTGCGACGTACACCGTAGTAAAATTATTTCCTGCGAGGAAGAGCAAGGCTTCCATAGAACCCTGCAATTATAAACAAATACGAGACATATTAATTACATATGCTAAATCATAAATTCTAAATAATTGCAATCAATATTCTGTATACCTGAATAAATGGGCTAGGCATCGGATGTGGCTGATTGTTGCTACCCTGTGATAGCATTATGAGGGCTTGATTAAAAACTGGATCGAGCCCTAGCGGTGGTACTGATTGCTGCCCCCCCTGCGACCACATCCGAGAGAAGCTCAGCTCTACTTGTCTAGCTACTTCCTGCTGCACTTGCTCCCTTACCATCTGATCGACTTCCTCTTTGGTGTAGGTCTTGCGTGTCCTTGTACCCTTGCCATATACTTGTTTCACGCCGGAAAAATGAGGGTATCCTCTCAACCGTCCAGAGTGCTCTTTGGACCCAATTGAAGCCGTCAAGATGTCATTCTGACGATTCGCTTTAAAACCACCGGACTTAGCTAGTTCAGCTAGTTCAGCCTGTCACAAAAAAAAAAAATTCAAGTAAGTCTAAGTTGAATTCGTTGGATACATCAATTCCATATTTATTGGACTTATCATACGTACCATTTTGTCAACAACTTGCGCAACCCGTTCATTTGTAGCAATAAGCTCACCCTTTTCATTTTTCCTTGCGCGTGCCCTGCTCCATTTATAAGACCTGCTGTCTACTTCCTCGCTAATGAAGGATGTCGCACCATGGACCACTTCTCCTTTTTTCCAAGTCTTTTCTGCACTTATGTATCCGCCTGATCCTAGAGTGTGAGGCATGTCCTTCCTGGCAGCATTTTCTCGTCCTTTTCTACTCAATTCCTATTAGCAAATTCAAATGAGTTATAAGTATAGCAAAAAATAATAAGCTATTAAAATAGACAAAAGACTTGTTTCATACCGCAAACTCAGGGGTTTCATAATATTCATCGAATTCAGACCATTCTTCCTGTGCGATATTATGTTCATCCAAAGGGTTCCCTACATTTTCTGTGGGATTTTTCCTATATTTCTTATTCTACAATAAGAAGAAAGACGCGTTATAATTAAAGTCAATCAAGCAATTATGATTAAAACTAATGTTAAAAATATATTATCTTACCAATCTGTATTTATAAGCCCTCCATCGTATGGCACACAAAGACATAATCTTTTTATAAATTAATGGTGAAAGGTCATCCGAAAAATTCCACGTGTTGGCTATAGCGAGGATCAAGTCACATCTCATCTGTTTTGGCACATCTAGCCACTTTTTATAACTACATTACAACCAATTAATATCATTATCAAGCATTCACATTCATATATTTATATTTATATTTATATTTATATATTTATACTTGATAGGAATCATCTGTCTTGTTTTCATTGCCACATAACTCGTGAACTCATGGGCATTATCACCGGTAGGCGCCCCTTCATTGTCGAAATCGACAGTCAAGTCAATACCATTAGCTATCTTCCTTGCCGTCTTGTTGCACTTTGCCGTTGATCTTTTTCCCCTTTTGCTACCCGATGGCGCATTAAGATTTGGCATCAATTCGTCATCCTCGTTCACTACATTATCGTCGTCCATATTCGATTGGGGAATCTCATCCGGATTCGACATTGCTGCAATCATATCAGAATAATAATCAAACAATTAGACAATAATTAGCACAATCAGTACATATAATAATTAGAAAAACTCATCTACATAGATTCTAGTATTTCATTATTTTTTTAAAAAAATTCGGCATAACCTCCCTTAAATATGAGTATTTTACCAAAATTCAAATATCAATAACCACCCAATTTCAATTCCCATATCAATACCCAATTATAATTCACATATCATATCCATAATTTTTAGAATGGAAGATATTAGGCAATTGCAGCAATAATAGAGCAAAATTAGGCATTTATACAATTGCAGCAATGATAGATATATTACTTTGAACCTTACATTTATACAATCAGGCATTTAAATACACCATTCTACTCCCAATTCTCCCTCAAAAGCATTCAAGTTTGTAACAATATTCATATGGCACTGAAATTTGAACTCATTGATACTTAATTTGTTTCTAAACAATTCTCAAAGGATGTACAAATCATTAAAGCCAATAGTGCCAAATTGGTAGACTGGTTCGATTGGGAAGAGGAATGCACCTATAAATAAAATATCATGTACTTTCAATACCACCTAACTATAAGAAAATAAGGATTGGGTCAAGAACTCCTGCCTTCAAACACTTATTAAATTGTCTAGTTGTTGTTTTTAAAAAGGAAATATGAAACATGAGTTTCAAGTTTTCAACGTATAGAGGAATCAAATTGTTTAATTTCTATTTTTGCGCCTGATTGCTCAATCATAGCAAAATATTATATAAAACTATTTGATCGCTACATTTATACATTTATTTCTCAAATTTATTTGTGATTTATCTAGAATTTAGTGTCCATTTATTAAATAAAAAATCATTACTAGAAATGCTTTACCTGGTTTGGATTTTCCAAGGACAAGGTCAAAAATCACACATTGTTTCATGAGCCGTCGTAGTGCGATGTAAGAAACTCTTTTTTTTTTTCCCAAAAACTAATATTCTATAGATATACACCAGAAATTCCTTGACTTGGACGAGCATAGAATTAAGGTTGAAAAGAGAAAAAAATGCATGCACCTGAAGGCTTGAAGGCTTGCACCTGATCTCGTCGGAGGGGCCGAGCGGAGGAGCTGTCGTGCGGAGGAGTGAGTGAGCTAGAGTGAAGTGTTTTTGAGTTGAGTGAGTGAGTGAGCTATACGGTGAGTGAGAGTGGGTTTTGAAATTCATAAAAAAAAAAGAGAGTGGGTTTTGAACGTTTAAAAAAAAAAAATAAAATCATTCATTAGAGGCGGTTTTTACTCTAAAACCCGCCTCTAAAAATAGATTTGGCTTTTAGACTCAAAATTTTATACACGACTCAAAATTTTATACACGGTTTTCTCAAAACAGGAATCTTAACATTAGAGGCGATTTTTTTCTAATAACCGCCTCTAAAGATCTTTTTTTTTTTTTTGGTTTTTGTGGGATGTGGCAGTTCATGGCGGAGGGAATCTTCCCTACACAAGAAAAGTTAGGTTGTCACAAGTTCTTTATGAATAGTATTTTATTCTCTATTCTCTATCTACTAGGACCAGCTTCCTTTGTTCATATTAATCATTTTTTAATAACATTTATCTCAAGCTTTGCAATAAACATATGCTAACCTAAACTGAAAAAAGCTGATGACATTATCCGCATTTATCAAAGTGCAATTAATGCACTTCCAATCATTACCTCATTAATACTAAGTACTAGTTCATTCTTTATTAATTTAGTTTTTTTTATTAAATTCTTTATTAATTTAGTAAACAGTAACTTGTCCAACTAATATTTTATTATTTTCCTTCTCATTAATACTAAGTACTAGTTCATTCTTTATTTTCCTTATCATAAAAAAATTAAAGCAAAAAACTAAAATAGAGTTTATATTATATAATGGTTCATATATTTCGTTCTTTTTTTTTTAATGTATTGTCAGCTAATGTTTATATTTAGAAAATATTTTGAGTCTAATTTGAAACGCACCGCTAATTCAGAAAGCATTATGTTAAACGATCAGATTAAATTGTTGTTGTTGAGAAAAACAACTGATTGTTATGTCCAAAACTTTATTAGTTCAAAAAATGGCTAATGCACACATTTGACGTATATTAGCATATATTTAGATTTTTATATGTGGCACATTAAACCAACTTGCCAATTTGATTGAATGTTAATCTTCTACAGTCGTTATTTAATTAATAATTATGAAAATAGTTCTTGTGTCTTAAAAGTTATCCAATATCTCTTCAATTCCATTCTTGGGAGCAATTGACTCTTTCCATAGTCATGACAACGGCTAGACCCTTTTAAGTTTTAATAAATGAATGAGAGTGGGTTTTGAAATTCATAAAAAAAAAAAGAGAGTGGGTTTTGAACGTTTAAAAAAAAAAAACAAAATCATTCATTAGAGGCGGTTTTTACTCTAAAACCCGCCTCTAAAAATAGATTTGGCTTTTAGACTCAAAATTTTATACACGGTTTTCTCAAAAATTTTATACACGGTTTTCTCAAAAGGAATCTTAACATTAGAGGCGCTTTTTTTCTAATAACCGCCTCTAAAGATTTTTTTTTTTTTTTTTTTTTTCGTGGGATGTGTGTGATATTACATGCATGTGCCTCGATTGACACAATTGACACATTTAAACTAAATCATTAAAAAAAAACAAAATCATTCCATTAGAGGCGGTTTTTACTCTAAAACCCGCCTCTAAAAATAGATTAGGTTGTTTTTTATTTTTTCTCGGTGTATTCTTTAAAAAACATCCCATGTATTATTAAAGGCGGGTTTTAAACAAATAACCGTCTCTATTAATAATTTCCGATTTTTAATTTTTACATGTACAATATTATACAAAAATATTACAAAAATATTACAAAAATATTATTCAAAATAACATTTTACATTATTACTATTTTACATATTTTAATATTATTTATCATAAAAAAAAATTTTAAAAATCATTTATGATTATTAGAGGCGGTTTTTTAGTTAAAAACCGCCTCTAAAGATCAATTTTGCATTTTCTAATTTATTTTTTTTATTTTCTGTTTTTTAAATTAGATAAATAATTTATATTTGAACTATTTTAAACATCAAATATTTTTTGACATCAAATATTTTCACTATTTAAAATAGTTAAATATTTTTTAACATTTTATATTATTACTATTTTACATATTTGAATATTATTTATCATAAAAAAATTTTAAAAATCATTTATGATTATTAGAGGCGGTTTTTTAGTTAAAAACCGCCTCTAAAGATCAATTTTGCATTTCTAATTTATTTTTTTTTATTTTCTGTTTTTTAAATTAGATAAATAATTTATATTTGAACTATTTTAAACATCAAATATTTTTTTGACATCAAATATTTTCACTATTTATAATAGTTAAATTGTTCTGAGATGCATAAAACTAGTTTTAGTATTAATTATTGCTGTTACTTATTTTGTTTGAGGAATTAATTTAATTCAGCTCAATTGATCAGTTGTTAGCGTTTAATATTAGTTTAGCCATAATATTTTGTGTCATGTACACATTAATTTGCACGAATTTATTTGAGCATGGAATTTATTTGAGCATTATTTAATATTAGTTTAGCCATAATATTTTGTGTCATGTACACATTAATTTTATTTGAGCATTATTTATTTGAGCATGGAATTTATTTATTTCCCCAATATAAGTTTTTCTAATTTATTTTTTTTTATTTTCTGTTTTTTAAATTAGATAAATAATTTATATTTGAACTATTTTAAACATCAAATATTTTTTGACATCAAATATTTTCACTATTTATAATAGTGAAATATTTTTTAACATTTTACATTATTACTATTTTATATATTTGAATATTTTTTATCATCAATAATTTTTTAAAAATCGATATGATTGTACAATAAAACTTCAAATTGGTCAAAAATTTAACATAAATGTCTGTTTAGGGCGTATGACCATAATATGGAAAGCTCGCGATGAGTTCTAACAGATTTTATGATTGGGCCCGAGTTTGGAAGTTCTAATAGTTAAATAATACGAACTTTAACTACTCTCAAATAGTTCAATATTTAACTAGTCTTTTGGAAGTTCTAACAAAAAAAAGTCTTAAAAATAAAATAAATTATGTTAACTTAATTGCTATTCTTTTGTGGTGATTTTGGTCGGTTTACCCATGTGCCTGCTTCTTGGCAATTGGAACGTAAATTAGATTCTAACTCTTCGGCTTGTAACGGTGTTCCATCAATACCTGTGAAAAATAGTAATATTATAATTATGTGTATATATGGTACCAAATTAATTCCATCATGTAATTGTTATTAATTAGAAAAAAATACCTGTGGAGAATGGCGCTATTTCATCAAATTGGTCATATTCTTCTTCGTCTACGACATCTTCAACGCCAACAATGCGTCTTTTTCCCTGGAGTACCACATGTCGTGAGCTGTCGGCCGGATCAGAAATATAAAAAACTTGCATTGCTTGTTTGTTTGCAAGTATAAATGAGTCATATGCATATCCCAACTTTTTCAAATCAACGGTTGTCATTTGAGACACTTTTTCTTTTTTAACCGCACTTTGTATAATCCATTTACAATCAAACACAGGTATCCTGAATGCATTATAATCAAGTTCCCATATTTCTTCAATCCAACCGTAGTACGGCTCCGATGACTTTCCATCACTTGATATGGCTTCTATTTTGACTCCACTGTTTTGTACCGTGCTTTTGCCATCTTGTTTCTTAGTATACCAAGTAAATCCATTAAGGTCATACCCTTGATATGTGTATACATTCGCATTGGGACCATTCGCAAGGTATTTCACAGTTTCATTCTCAGACGGGCATAGTCGCACTTTGTTTCTAAACCATTTTACAAAGCTTTTGTCGTGCTCCTTGTTGATCCAATTTTCACTTTTCTGAGGATTATTCTCTCGCAACTCTGCTATGTGTTCATCAACATAGGGGGCTACAACGGCTACTTGTTGTAGAATTTTACGATGGGCTTTTTCTCTCCTTTCAAGTTCCACTGTAATTATTTTCAAACCAAGTATACTTTTCCCCAGAAGTCTTCCGTCGTGCCGATTCTTCGGCAGGCCAATAGGTTGAAGTCCATCAACATAGTCAGTATAAAATTCAATAACCTCTTCGGCTACATATCCTTGAACTATGCTCCCTTCGGGTCGAGATCTACTTCTGACTAACCTTTTCAATTGGCCCATCGCTCTTTCGAATGGGTACATGTACCGCAAAAATATCGGACCGCACGAATTTATCTCCCTGACTAAATGAACGGTCAAATGCACCATTATCACAAAGAATGACGGAGGAAAGTACATCTCTAGCTCGCACATGGTCTGATAAACACCGGATTCTAACTCTGTCAATTTTTCAGGATTAATCACTTTGGAGCAAATTTCATTGAAGAAGTAGCACAACTTAGTGATAGAGTTCCGAACTTTTTCCTTAAAACATCCTCGAATCGCAACCGGGAGCAACTGGGTTAACAATACATGATAGTCGTGCGACTTCATTCCAATCAATTTCATATCCTTCAACGATACCTTCCTTGAGATATTGGAGGAATAACCGGTCGGAACCCTAGTAAACTTTAAGCAATTCAACAAACTCATTTTCTCATTTTTGGTCAAAGTATAAACTGCATCGGGCAACCAATCCCGTCTCTTATTAGTATCTTGCACCGCAGCTAGGTCCAGTCGGATCCCCATTTCGACCATGTCTTTTCTCACATTAGAATTGTCTACTTTTCCTTGAGCATTTAAAATCAAAGCTATCAAAGCTTCACAGATGTTCTTAATGATGTGCATCGCATCCAAGCAATGCCTAACATCCAAATACGCCCAGTATTCGAGTTTCCAGAATATAGACTTCTTCTTCCAATTACCATCCGGGATTTTTTTCGCAAATGGTTTCCCCAATTTGATTTTAAGATCCTTCACCTCCTCGTATACCTGCCTTCCGTTTCTTGGTATACGTGCCCTACGGGTCTCGATTTTGCCATCAAATTTGGTTTTGTAATTAGCCCGGCGGTAAGGGTGATTACGGTTAAGGAACCTACGATGTCCCAAGTAAACAGTTTTTCTACAATTTGTTAACCATTGAGAATGTGTTTCCTCTTCGCAAATAGGACATGCCTTTTCTCCTTTGTTCCTGTAACCCGACAAGTTCCCGTACGCGGGAAAATCATTAATCGTGCAAAAAATCATCGCACGTAGGGTAAAATAATTTTTTGAATAAGCATCAAATACCCTCACCCCTTTCTTCCACAACATCTCAAGGTCTTCTATTAATGGAGCCAAGTACACATCTATATCATTGCCCGGTTGTTTTGGACCAGAAATGAGCAACGGCATCATCATATATCTTCTTTTCATGCATAACCAGGAAGGAAGATTGTAAATAACCATTAGAACTGGCCATACGCTGCGATTGCTGCTCATGAGACCGTAAGGATTCATTCCATCCGTGCATAGTCCCAATCTCAAATTCCTAGGTTCGCTGCCGAAATCTAGGAAATGACTGTTTATGTTGTTCCACTGGGTCGAGTCCGCGGGATGTCTGATCATTCTATCTTTCTTTCTGTCTTCTGCGTGCCATCTCAGCAGTTTAGCATCTCTTGAATTACCAAATAGACGCTCAAACCTTGGTATTATCGGAAAATACCATATTTTTTTTGCAGCTGGCCTCGTTTTACAACTCTCTTCATCATCCTCCAAATCATCGTCCCTTAGCTTGTACCTTGATGCATTGCACATTGGGCATTTATGAAGATTCTCGTACTCATTCCGAAATAGTATGCAATCATTCGGACATGCTGAAATCTTCTTTATTTCCAAGTTCAGAGGACACAGTAATTTTTTAGCCTTATAACATGTATCTGGCAATGTATTTTCTACCGGAAGCATTTCTCGTAAAAGACCGAGCAAAGATGTGAAACTTTTATCGCTCCAATTATTCTTGGCTTTTAGGTTATACAGTTTGAAAACCGTTATAATTTTTGAGAATTTATCCTTATCACAACCGGGATATAGAGGTGCATTACAGTTTTCATCAAATTGCTGAAAAATCTCAGGAACATGATCATCAATAAAATCATCTGGTATTTCGTTCATCATTTCATCCAAATCATTATCTCTATTATCATCACCACATTGTTGTTGACTTACATTTTCTCTATTTTCTATATTCACACCCACAAATACATCATCTCTATTATCTCTATTTTCTGAATCTGATACATTAATACTAGTCCCAACTTCAGCCTGATCTTCCAACTTTTCTCCATGATAAACCCACCGGAGGTATTTTGGTGTTGTCATCCATCCACGCTGAATCAAATGGGCTCTAACAGTTTTAATATCATGGCTCTGCATGTTAACACAACGCTTACAAGGACAAAGAATTTTTGGCTTTCCTGTTGACTTTCGATGTTCTTCCGCACAATGTATGAATTCCTCAAGAACTTCAACAAAATCATAAGAGATACGTGAACTGAACATGTACTTCTCCCTTTGATCCATCTGTGAATATCATAATATATATCCAAAAGTCAGGGTTTAGAGTTTGTAGGTTCAATGTACGATCACATGAGGTTTTCGGGCCGGTTACCATCCTAACCCACTCTTTGGATACTCTGTCTCATTAGCGAGCGACGCTAGATGCAATCTGTTGTCTGAGAAAAATTCGGCAGCATTTCCTCTTATGTTCCCTGAATGCACCAACACACGATTGCTCGTGAGGACGCATCCGTGGGAACATAAGGGGAAATGTTGCCGAATCTTTCCCAAACAACAGATTGCATCTAGCGTACCACTCGCTATCCTAAATGAGACAGAATATCCAAAGAGCAGTCCCAAAAAATGGGGACTATCCGAGATTAATCCCTAATGGATTAATTTCGGACGGGCACGACCTAAAATAGTTCAAATTCCGGCAATATGGTCCTATATGACAATACACTAATATATGCAAATGCCAAACATTTAATTAATTAATAATGCAAGCTAAATTGACTATTTTAAGAAATTAAAATTGTCGAGGGTTAAAATATAAAATTACCGAAATTATCGATGATTGACTTGCTTTAATACAATCTCCTTTGCCTTTATCAACCTAATTTTTGAGTGTCAATGAAAAAATAAATTACAAATACAAAAAATTAATTTAAATAAATAATTAAATCATCAATAATAATTAAAGAATATACCTCAAATGCTATTTTTTTAACTTCTGTTTGCTCTCCTTGACTTCCTCTTCCTATTTTTCAATTTTTCCAATTTTTTCTAAAATTTTAGCAATTTAAATAGGTGGTTTTGATCAGTGCAGGAAATCTCGGTTTGGGAGGAAAAAATAATGGTAGCGAATATAACTAGAGAGAAATGTCGGATTGGGGGAGAAGGAAGAGGGAGAAGGGATATTAACTAAGAGGGAGCAGGGTGGTTGTCTAGAAAAGAGCACCAAAACTTACAAATCTTATCTAAATGAAAAATCAAACGGAATCTTAACATTAGAGGCGGTTTTTTCTCTAATAACCGCCTCTAAAGATCATATTTTTTTTGGGTTTTTTCAATTTTTTCTTTCTAAAATATTTTTTATCATAAAAATTTTCTAGAAAAATCTGATAATTTCCATGCTATTATTAGAGGCGGGTTTTAAACAAATAACCGTCTCTATTAATAATTTCGGATTTTTAATTTTTACATGTACTAAAATATTATACAAAAATATTACAAAAATATTATTCAAAAATATTATACATGTTTTTAACATCAGCCAAAGGGAGGAGGATAGGTCATTCTTTTGCAACATCAGCCAAATGATATTTCACTAAATTATAAATATTAATCAATTAATGTGGTAAAAAAAATATTGATCAATTAAGTCTGTAGTGGGTTCGAATTCATGTTAGATTTATAGGAACATGTGATGTTAGATGCATGTGCGTCGATTGACATGATTGACACATTGAATAGTTTAAATGCTATCTAAATCAAAAAAAAAAACAAAATCATTCCATTAGAGGCGGTTTTTACTCTAAAACCCGCCTCTAAAAATAGATTAGGTTGTTTTTTATTTTTCTCGGGTGTATTCTAAAAAAACAACCATGTATTATTAAAGGCGGGTTTTAAACAAATAACCGTCTCTATTAATAATTTCCGATTTTTAATTTTTACATGTACAAAAATATTATACAAAAATATTACAAAAATATTATTCAAAAATATTATACATGTTTTTAACATTAGAGGCGGTTTTTTCTCTAATAACCGCCTCTAAAGATCAGATTTTTTTTTGGGTTTTTTCTGGAAATTTTTCTTTCTAAAATATTTTTTACCATAAAAATTTTTTAAAAAATCGGATAATTTCCATGCTATTATTAGAGGCGGGTTTTAAACAAATAACCGCCTCTATTAATAATTTCGGATTTTAAATTTTTACATGTACTAAAATATTATACAAAAATATTCAAAAAATATTATTCAAAAATATTATACATGTTTTTTCAAAAATATTAAACATCAAAATTTTTTGACATCAAATATTTTCACTATTTATAATAGTTAAATATTTTTAAACATTTTACATTATTACTATTTTACATATTTGAATATTATTTATCATAAAAAAATTTTTAAAAATCATTTATGATTATTAGAGGCGGTTTTTAGTTAAAAACCGCATCTAAAGATCAATTTTGCATTTTCTGTTTTTTAAATTACATAAATAATTTATATTTGAACTATTTTAAACATCAAATGTTTTTTGACATCAAATATTTTCACTATTTAAAATAGTTAAATATTTTTTAACATTTTACATTATTACTATTTTACATAATTGAATATTTTTTATCATCAAAAATTTTTTAAAAATCGGATTATGATTATTAGAGGCGGTTTTTTAGTTAAAAACCGCCTCTAAAAATCAATTTCTGATTTTTAATTTATTTTTTTATTTACTTTTTTTTTAATTACTTAAATAATTTATATTTGAACTATTTTTAACATCAAATATTTTTTCACATCAATTATTTTTACTATTTATAATAGTTAAATATTTTTTAACATTTTATATTATTACTATTTTACATAATTGAATATATTTTATCATCTAAAATTTTTTAAAAATCAGATTATGATTATTAGAGGCGGTTTTTAGTTAAAAACCGCCTCTAAAAATCAATTTTTGATTTTTAATTTATTTTTTAAAATGAAATTAAATTAAAATCAAATTCAATTTATTTTTTAAAATCAAATTAAATTAAAATGAAATTCAGCATTTTTAGAGGCGGTTTTTCGTTAAAAACCGCCTCTAAAAATACGAAAAAAATTCAAAAAAATTTACATTTTTAGAGGCGGTTTTTTATAAAAAACAGCCTCTAAAAATATGGATTTTTAGAGGCTGTTTTTTTAAAAAACCGCCTCTAAAAATGCTCCATTTTTAAAGGCTGTTTTTCTTAAAAAACCGCCTCTAAAAATAGGATTTTTAGAGGCGGTTATTTATAATAACCGCCTCTAAATATAAACAGCCTTTTATTTTATTTTTTTAATTTTTGGAATAAAAAGTTTAGAAACGGTTTTTGTTAAAAACCGCCTCTAAAAATAATTGACAAAAATTTCTAAAATGCCACTCGTAATTTTTAGAGACGGGTTTATGGAAAACCGCCTTTAAAAATGGCGTCTCTAAAAGTAATTTGTGTTGTAGTGTAATTAAATATAACATAATTAATATTACATAATTTCTAATAATTAAATATAACATAATTAATATTACATAATTCATAATTTCTAAATTTCTCATCTATTGTAATATTTTTTTTTACATTTTTCATAAAAATTATCTAAATTTTATACACAAATATTTTCTACAAATTTATATTTTCTACATTTTCCACGAACAATAAATTGTACACATAATTTCCATCATTTACCACACAAATATTATTTTTCTACAATTTCCATCAAACATTTTCTAAATTTTATACACAAATATTTTCTACAAAATTCGTACACAATTTTTTCTACACATATATAACGCACAAATTTATCACAAATACAATGATAATATCCATACTAATTTTCATACATTTCCATACTACTTTTCATATATTTCTTAATTTTTTTCATCCAATCAATTTTTTTCTAAATTACCATACATAAATCATATATCACACATACAATGTACACATATATCACACATATCCATATATAAATTCCTAATTTTTTCTACACATATATCACACATTTCCATACTAATTTCCATACTATTTTTCTACACATAACATCCATACTAATTTTCATACATTTTCATATTAATTTTCATACATTTCCAATCAATTAAATTTTAAAAATTAATTTATATAACAAAAAACTTACCTCTAGAGAATGCACGAAAAATCTATAGAAATCGCCGTCGCTCGGCCCGTTCCTTCTCCTTCTCCTTCGAAAATCGTCGGAAAAACGACGTCCTTCTCCTTCTCCTTCTCCTTCTCTTTCCTTCTCTTCTCCTCCTTTCTCTTTCTCTCTTCTCTTTCTCTTTTTTTCCTCTCCTTTCTTTTTTTCTCTCTTTTCTTTTCGGCTTCTCTGGTTTTCTCTTCGGCGCCTCTCTCTCTTCTGTCTCAACCGAGAAGAAGAGAAGAAGAGAGAGCATTAAAAGACGCGACCAAATGGTTTAAAAAGATTCCCCTCCTAACGCGTTCGTTGACCGCGTTAGGGCTCTCTAACGCGTTCGTTAACCGCGTTAGGAGTCAGGAATCGTACGCGGTCCAATATCGCGTTACGACTTTTTCCTTATTAAATTTTTTTTTTCTTTTTTCTTATTAAAATTTTTGAGTAAATATTTTTTTTCAATAAAAATAACACGTGTATATGCGTACAACCCTGCAAGAGTTGGACCCCTGCAAGATAAAATCTACGGCATTTTCCCAAATTGCAACAGAAGAGTTTATTTATACGCATTTTCTCGTCTCGAAGAAAAACTCGCGAGTTAATTTACTTGAAGGGAAGTCAGCATACGGGTAAAAGTCAAAGAACTGTGAATTAGATCTTGCCATGAAATTAGAATCGGTCAATATACATATATATATATATATATATATATATATATATATATATATATATATTCTTATTGAACTGTCTCGACACATATGTTGATCTTGGTGCGTATAAATGGAGGACTACTGTTCCATTATTCACTGTGTAATATATATGAAAGTTTATGAAAAATTATCAAATACATGGTACATTCTTGAGGGACGAGGGTTATCGTACTGAATAATGAGTGTGTTGTACTGTTGTTACTGCTCAATAGATATTATACTGTAATTAGGTCAAAATGCATCCAATTCTAATAGAACTATATAATTAATTTAATGGAACGGAAGGGTGACCCCTTTTGTTATCAAATATGGATCTTAAATGTTCATTAATATATTGAAGCCACGTGGGGTGTAAGGGATTTATGGAAAAACAATGATGGACCTGATAGCATTCCTTTTTATTCCAAATTTTTATTTTAAAGATTTTTTTTGATTGACCTTATATAATGGTGCATGTGACCAACTTACCATCGTTCCGTGACACCTCCTTTCGTTTTCTTTGTGCGGGGGGGAGAATTAATTAGACCGCTTTAATCTCTCAAATATCTATCGTTACTACCATATATAAGACCCCCAATTTTTTTCACACTATCTGATCAATTTTGGGGGAATTATATATTTGTCAAGAATCAATACAATGTGTTAAAAAAAACAATTACCTCAAATTTATAAGCGGTGTGATCTAGAGGTTGCTCCTAGTAATGATAAAACAACTCCGCCTGTTTTCCTATTTTAGAGCTTCGGTGATATTGGGTACTGCCATTTTTTTTTTCTTCAAAAAATTCCAAGTAAAGTTGTCACTTGTCAGTATGCTTTATTGATACCAAAAGAGCAAATGAGGAGTAGACGAGTAGTCCTTTGCAAAATGAGGGTCCTAACCATAACTCGAACAAAACAGAAACCTAAAAAACCTTACTGATCTCAGAAAGTTACCAAATAATATTATTTTCACAAATACTAAACTACCAACTAGAAATAACAACTGGACTCCATAAATTAAAACAAAACAAAAAATATCAACTAATTATATCTTTGTTAGTATAAAATTACTAGTTTACTGAGACATCAATAACCTCAACAGCCGTGCGTGAAACTATTCTCTTGCACAGGTGTCCATATTCAATGAAAAATAATTTCAAACCCGCATATATAGTAAACATATGAAACTCTCAGATACTATTCGGACTGTTATAATTCCAAATCCTAAATAGACCAGATAAAAGCTGTGTCAAAAAATGGTTTGTAACTTAGTATTCTTTAATACTTGAGAAAATATATTCGGACTGTTATAATTCCATGATGCCTGAAGATTATCAGTAACAATAGTAAAACTTCAAGGGTGCCTTAAAAATATTAAACTTATCCCAAAAATTTTAAATAATTACAGTGTAAGAAATATGATCGGCTGTTTCTAATTGATTCTGGAAACAATAATTATTAATCCCAGGCCAACTCTTTCTACCCAAAATTATCTTTAGTAAGAATTTTGTTATGAAATATCAACCAAAGTAGCCACTTTAAAGAAGCTTCTAAGATTCAAATCATGTCAGAAAGCCTAAAATGAATACTCCTATTATTCAAAAATATGCATAGATTGAACTATACATATGATGCCCTTTGGAATCCAATAACAAACCGCCCTTGCCTTCAACATTACATTACTAAAACAGTATATGTAAAATATTTTCTTTCCATATAGGTACTTGTAATTAATTAAAACTCAGCAGAGAACTAGAACTCCAGAATGTAGACTTACATATTGCTTGCTGGTTTGCTTCTGTGTTTCTATTTTACAAGTTACAACAGAAACAGGCGAAAATTTGTGTTGCTATAAAAAAATAAACCAAATAAAAGTAGCCTTTCTTTATAAGCACCAGGCCTGTTTTAGTTCTGAGCATCTAAAACTTAGTTTAAAATTACACTAAACTTAAAAGATTATATAATAACCCCAATTGTTAAGCTAGATACATTCATAAATTGATATCATATTTAGCTAATATTAATGTCAGGAGATACTGACTATTAATAAAGGAACCGTCTCCCTAGCTACTACCAGCTAGTGTTGAAATGGTACTGGTTATTTGCATAACTTTGTTCACTTTTTCCAGTCCTGCCTGTCAAATAATTAGGTATTCCTTAACTGACATAAAAGTGTTAACCACTGCAAGTTCAGAATTGAGATTGAAATGAGTCCATTTGAAATTTGAATCAGTTCAGACTCGACTACTTTGAGCTTTTTGACAAGTTAAAACTGCAAAAAAAAGCATTATTGAAATTAGGGGTGTAATTGGGATGCCTCGCAAAGAAGATGTTGGCGAACAGCTCTAATTTGCTGCACCCAAACTAGCGAGAACTGCTTGTTCACCGCCTAGTTCTTGTTCCTTATTGTTCATGAATAGCTTGTTTTCCTAGAACTAAGAACTAGCACTAATTCACCAAGTTCATGATCTAGTCCCCCTTTGCCAAACACACCCATATTCTCATTCCCTTAATTAAAAATAAATGAGAAAGCTGTCAAAATGCAAAAGGTTCAACAGTTCAAGCTAGCTCATTTTTCATTGTTGACACACTTGTACTTCTCTCTTTTCTCCGCGATTTCATCAAGTTTTTCATTCTATTGAAAGATTATAATGATTTAATTGCTCCTGAAAATGTAAAACTAAACTCACAATTAGCTGAGCATACTGATACCACTTTGTTTGTTGAACAAATGAGTTCATACCTCAGTCTCAAAATTGAAGGGTTATATATATTTCTTTCTCTTAATCTTAACAATGTTCAGAAATTTACAGTGATGCAACTATTAAGTTCTTCAAGAAGCATTGAAATATAAGACATTTTCCTAAAAAAGCGTTGTGACATTGTGCCATAAAGGACATTGTGGCTAATGGACCGAAAGATATTCATGAAAAAGAAAAGAGGTGACAGTTGATCCAGAGTATATACAAAGGAATCGATTGAAACTAGAGTGCATTTGATAATCCAGCAATATATTTAGATAAAATGAAATTATAAAGAAAAAAATTGATGCACAATAAATAATTGAAACTCGCAAAAAAATTTGCTTACATAATGTAATAACAGAATGTTGTAAAACTACGCAATTTTAAGGTAGCACAAAGATACCTATTTCAAAGTAACAACATGCACATGAAGCTAATGGAATATTATGGCATGTAATTAGTTCCAAGTTTCTCATAGGCAAAAACAAGTATTGCATCATTAACATGGAAATGAACAATTAATAGTTCTGATCTATAATGAGTACATTTTATGTCATTATAATTAATTGAATCCTACAAGAAACACCATCCAGATTACAATTACAGAAAGTGAGTTGTTTTGCGTTTTCAAATTAATAAAACATTAATTGGAGGAATAACATAAAATGAGCTAAGGGTAAAAGATAGCTTTGCTGCATTTAACTGAGAATTTATTGCTTGAATATATAATTGATCCAGCAATTAATCAAAAACATATAAGCTTCTCAGCCGGACAAGGAAGTGAACCATAAAATTAAATAAAGAGGGAACTCAAAATTCAGAAGCCATAGTATATATAAAGTTAATTAAAGAACATTATATGCTTACTATAACAAATTTTCACAAAAGCAATTCATACTATCCAGATATAATCAAAGGTATTTAACTATCTGATCTAGAATAAAATATAGGTGGAGAATCAAGAATAATAATATAACCTTGTTATATATATATAAATCACAAGGGATGTCAAAACAACTGTGCAACAGGCAAAGGATTCTTCACAGTAAAGGAAACTGAATTCCAATTAAATGTTAAAAGAAAACTATAATTTAGCAAATAATTTTGCATTTTTGCTTCATTAAGCCAACCTCATGAAATTTTGAGTAGAAAGAATTACAATTTATATTTCAAGAGCTCAAACAAAGGGACTATTAGTAAAACTACTAAACTGACACTATCAGTCAATACAAACAATAATTTATGAAATAAGAAAACTAACCTTAATAACTCGCAGAGTGACCGAACTTGCAGTCATGGGTCGCCTTAATTTCAAATTGACATAGTTATTTGTTTGCCGATGCAGCATCATCAAGATTCTCATTTCAACTCATGGACTCTTTGCCATCCAATCAATCGATGTGAATCTTGATGATGCCACATCAGCTAACAACAACTGTTTTCTCTTCCAAGGTTCCGTACTTCTTGTTCCTGATGTGAAATAGTGAAAACCCCATCTCTAGATTTGGCAAGGGGAAAAAATAATAGTAAAGATTCCTCTCTAGATTTGAATCAGAAGGAAAAAATTACAGCAAAAGCAAGGGGAATTTTGGCGCATGATGCAACTTGCACCTGAAAAGATCCCTTTTGCCAGGCACCTCTTCCAATACGATTGAGTCAGGTGCTTAACCTGACAAAGATTAGCCCCGGATATAGAAAATTTTAAGAAATTGAGAGAAAGAGAGAGAGAGAGAGAGATCTATTAAAAGATAAATAATCTCTCTCTAGTAGTAAAGCTACTGGAGTTTACACAAAGGACGTTGTGATCTGAGGCTTAGAAAGAGAGAGAGAGAGAGAGAGAGAGGAAGGAGAGAGATAGAGATAGCACGGTAGCACCTGAGGAAAGTAGGCAGGAATTGAGAAAGGGGAGAGGAGGATGGTTTGGGGTTGGGGGTTTTTCGAGGAGAAACTCGGACTTGTAAACGGGATTTTATAACCATAGCGTGGCCGAAATTGATGGGGTCCATTGATAATTTCACCCTTCTTCTAAAACATTGAGTTAGGTTTTCATTTTTATGATTTTATTTCAACTTATAAATGCATCACCATATGTACTGCTTAAAAGTATAACTGCAAGTTAGGCAAAATAATTTGAACTTCATACCTTATAAGATAAGATTTCTCATAGTTTTTTTTATCAGAATAACAAAATCTTACTAATCTATTTGAGTAAATTGATATATCTTAGAGTATCATATATTGTTTTTTTGTTTTTAAAATTTTAAATTTGTACCAAACTCGTCTTATAAATATCATCAAGAGTCAGGATATTAGATAAAAATTTATTTTAGGCTTTTAGCTTCCATGTCATTAATGTAAATTTACTTTTAGTTAATTTATGAGGATGACTCAAGCGTTGATATTAATATTGATTTAATTGGTTTATAGTTTCATATTGTTATATTAGTTTGTACATTTTTTTGTTTTGTTTGTGCGACTAAATCAATATATTCTTGTTGCAATCCTAAAAATATTACGTTATAATGGATGGTAATATATGTAATATTTCTAAAAAAATGTTAAATGTAGAACTAAATGCGTTTCAAGCTTCATGACTAAAATAGTAGTTGAATCATGATATTTCAGAAATAAAAAAAAAGAATATAATTCAATGACCACTTCTAATTTTGATAAACTACAAATTAACATTAAAGTCTTTTAACAAAAGTCTATAAATTAATTCTATATTTAGTGTCTAAAAAAATAATAATGAAACACACAAACGATGAAATATAAGTATTAGTTTTACCTTTACATAACAGTGTCAGCCATATTATTTACTTTTCTTACTAACACTAGAATATAGATGTAATTATGTAAGCATAGTCAGTTGATCTGTGCGAGGGACTAGAGGTGTGCAAATATCATCACTCAAGGGGCTTCCAAAGCCGTTTGCTAGTAATAGGATACGGAAACACGAGAAAGGATCTCCAATTGGATGATGCTTAGCTGTCTTAGGTCGTGTTTATGTACTATCTGACTTTTTAATTTTTTTTATATACAAAATAACTCAGAAATATTTTTCTAAACCAACTAAGCATCAAACTACGTGTCATCATAATAATTTGATTAATTAAGACACGCTATCATATTGTAGTACGTCAATGCCGACATGATAATATCTGATAATATCAACGAAATAGTGCGCTATTACCGTATTATGCGAAGTGCGCCACTGAATCTTGTTTCTTGATAGTTTTTTATTTGATGATTAATTTTAATATACAATTTTTCATTCTTTTGAATAATGAAAGAGAACGGTCGAATAATTAAAGTAACTTAAAAGTTACTTAATATATATGTTTGACTTATCAGTTTACTTATTTTAAAACATATGAGAGACACTTAAATATTTTTAATAATGTTTTGTTTAGCTTTGATAACGATGATGCATTTATTATTTTACCATTATTATGTTTCAATTTTATTATTAATCTTGTTGTGTAGTACTTATAGTTTATCGTCAAAGTATACATAGTACGTATGATTTTCACTTAAGCTATCAACTAATATGGCAATGACAGGGGAAAAAGATGGGGGCGTTAAGGAATACCGATTTTATTAAATGCCTATGGCAAATTGGTCCTTCAATTTTTCCTTCCCCTCAAAGCGAGAGAAAGTAGTTATTGCCTTATTGGTCGTCATAACAAGTTTTCAACAACACTATGAGACGGTTTTTTTCTTGTGCCTGCTCCTTCATCCAAGGACCAACTTGCATGTACCCTTTCCTTGATTTTCTTCAAACTTTTTACCAGAAAAAAACTATGTATAACTCCCTAAACATTTATAAATTATTAAGCCCGGCCCTCTTTTGAGAAATAGCACGTTGAGGCAGCAGTACTATGTTCTTCTTACTAGATGCGTGTTTGTTCCACTATTTATTTACTTAATTAATACTAACTAATTAGTAATTACAATATATGCTCGGTCATATAGAGCAAGTTTAAAATGCATATGCTTTAATCAAGAAAATTAACCCTCGTAAATCTCCCCGTAAAGACACGTGTGATGGAGGACCTTCCTGTTCCAAACAAGATGCCACTGTTTTTATCTCTTTTAACTTTTTTTTTCCTTTTCATATCTACAATTTTTAAAGGAACTTCATACGTTTTTTCCATAGAAATTACCGGCACCGTCGTATTGCTCAATTTTTAGTCCTTTGAACTTTCATTCTTAATTTTTCATCCTTAACATATGTTTTTTCGTTATCTTTCTCGTCTTTCCAATTAATATGGGCTCGTTTGGATTGCCTAGGAATAGCCAATTCCTAAGAATTGGCAATTCCATTCCTAAATTTTTCATCCAAACGGTTTTAGAATAGCCAATTCCATTCCTAACACAATTTTCAATAACACTCTTCCCAATAACATTTTTCTCTCTACTTTTCACACTTCCCAATGTTATTCCTAAACTCACCATCCAAAAAATATTTCCAATTTCCGAAATAGCTAATTCCCACAATTTCTGTGAATAGTGTTTTTCCCTAAATTTATGCTATTCCTATCATATTCCTAACCAACTCAAATGACACCTATATATTTAACTTGAGTATGACTCGTAATATTAAAATTTTATAAAAATTAACATTATTTCTTTATATATATAAATTGTCAAGAGAGCACTCAGTATCAATCTTGATACGCAAGAAAGATTGCATAAATACAAAGAAGGAAAGAAGATTTGGAAGATACAGGCGCACTTGATATAATTAGTAATGTTCTTTATGTAATCTTTTGAATATTAAGAGATTTGTTTCTATGTCTAGCTTACTTGAAGAACAAACCTTGTATAATTATATAAACAACAGAGGAGCGCATGTATGAGTATTGAGAAAAAATTTCTGAAGATTAATAAAATTGGGTGGGAGGGAGTTTCTTGGGCGTTGCGTGTCCCTTGCTTCTGTTATTTTGTCATGGTATCAAGAGCAGTGTTCTGAATCTGGTTTTCTGATTATTGTTTTTCCACAAAAAAAAATGTTAGGCACGCAGAGAACTCAGGAGACAACCTCCACTGCCGCTCTAATTGAGCAAATGGCAAAGATGATAACTCAGATGGCAGCTTTGCAGACAGCGTCCATGAGCAATCCTCAACCATCTACGCAGATTATAACTCAACCTGCGACAACTGAGGCAGCATCCACTCCACCTTTATTGATGTGAAGTTTGATGGAACAAATTACTCATTTTGGCGCCAAGCGATTGAGATGTACATCGCTGGTCAAGAATGGATGAACCATCTTACAAGAGACCCGACTCCACCTCTCATAACTGAAGAAGTAGCATACAGAAGATGGGCTACTGATGATGTGGTGGTAAAAGGTTGGATCGTTGGTTCTCTTGAACCTCGATTGAGGGGTAGATATATCCGCTATCCAACTGCTAGAGAAGTTTGGGAGGCCATAGCCACAACTTATTATGATGGCAGTGACGAGTCTCAAGTCTATGCACTCAACCGCCAAGTCACACGTGTGAAACAAGATGGGCGAGCTATTGAAGAATACTACGATGAATTGCAAGGGCTGTTTCAAGAGATCGACTTCCGTTGCCCGAATCCCATGGAGTATGCAGTAGATATCGACAAATTCAACACTTTTGTCCAAAAGACGAGGGTGTACATCTTTCTAGACGGGCTTGATGACACACTAGATGGCATGAGGGCACAGGTGATACAACTAAAACCTTTCCCTTCTCTTGAACAGGCCTATAGCCATGTAAGAAGAGAAGCTACTCGCCAAGGGATAATGATCAAAGACGGGACAGGAACATAATCAAACCCTGTTTCTATGATGTCTAGGGGATACAAGTCCGGTAAGGTACATGAGTCACAAAATAAAAATCATTTTACTGACAAGGCTAAATTAAAGTGTACAATCTGTGGCAAGAATCGGCACACAAAAGATCAGTTCTTTAAGGTGCTTGGCTATCCTGAGTGGTGGAAAGGCGACAGGAGTAAAAGGTATGAAGAAAAAAGCAAAGCAACAATGGCCTCAACCATAGCCGTGAGCAACACACAACCTCAACAAGTGGCAGCGAGCAGCATACCATCTCAACAACCTAGGTCGAATCCATCAGAGTCAAAAACGGAAGAAGTGAATGAAGATAAAGATGGTAATTTACAACCTAACATTGGTTATTGTAGTGTTTCAGATGTATGCAAAAGATATAAAAACAATGGATGGATTATTGACTCGGGGGCAACCGATCATATGACAAATGAAACAAATGAATTAGTGAATATAGGCATCTCACATAAAATAGGGATCATGAATGCCAATGGGGAAATACACCCTGTGACTGGTGCAGGAGAGGCCGTATTGTTTGAAAAGATTATATTGAAAAATATACTGGTTGTTCCTTCTCTGGCAACCAAACTAATATCTGTAAGTCAACTCACAAAGGATCAAAATTGCAATGTCCTTATGTTCCCTGACTATTGTATATTCCAGGATATTACAACGAAAAGGACCATTGACCGTGGTACTAGACGAGATGGACTATATTACTTGTATGAGTTCAGTTATGGGAGCAATTATGTTGTACGAGGAGAGCAATCATGTAGGGAGAAAATTATGTTATGGCATAAAAGACTAGGACACCCGTCGTTTGGTTATATGGAAAAATTGTGACCTGATTTGTTTTTTAATTTAGACTCAAAGAATTTTGTGTGTGAAACTTGTATCAAATCTAAGAGTCATAGAATTACTTATTCCAGTAGCCAAAATAAGTGTGCAAAATCGTTTGATTTGGTGCATACAGATGTTTGTGGCCCATCATCTATTACTGCTAAATCGGGTTGTAGATGGTATATTTCTTTCATTGATAATTGCTCAAGAATGACTTGGCTTGTTTTACTTAAAACAAAAGATGAAGTATCTAAAGCTGTTCAAAATTTCCACACGATGGTAAAAACACAGTTTGGGAAAGAAATAAAAGTAATTAGGAGTGATAATGGCACAGAATATCCAAATAAATATTTACATAATTTCTTTATTGAAAAGGGAATTATTCATGAGACCACATGTGTTGGCACACCACAACAGAATGGAACTGCAGAGCGGAAAAATAGGCAACTTCTTGAAATAACCCGATCATTACTTCTGGAGAATAAGGTACCACCCGTTTTTTGGGATAATGCATTATCATATGGTGTTTATCTTTGCAATAGAATCCCTACAAGTGCTAATAATTTTAAAACTCTAATCCAAATATTATCATCTCATGTGACTATGACCTCGGTTCTGAACTTACCACCAAAGATTTTTGGATGTGTTGCCTATATTCATATTCAAAAATCATTTCGCACAAAATTAGAACCACGGTCCAAAAAATGTGTTTTCCTAGGCATGGGAACAAATCAAAAAGGCTACAAGTGCTATAATCCGGATAATAAAAAATTTTATACAACTAGAGATGTCACCTTTGTTGAGAATGAACCATATTTCTAAAAACCCCAAACTCTGATTCAGGGAGGCAGCGATTATAGCGAACCCGACTTGGAATTTTTAATGCCATTTATTAACTCGGAAGTTCTAGATACCAGGTTTGTGCCAGCTAATCAAATTTTGGAGATAGATAATGGTGACCCAGCGATGGAACAACCAGCAGGTATAGGAGTGGAACAACCCACAATACCAATTCTAAATACAACAGATATAGAGGGAGAACCGGAGTTGGTGGGTAACCCGAGCTCAGGAACTGAAACAAACTCAACAGATGGTGAGGCGGTTGATAATGAGGTATGTTTATCTGAGTTACAATCTAAACTACCTCCACGTAGCACTCGTGGCAAACCTCCAAAACGGTACGTTCCCGAAGATGGGACAAGTAGAGAGGTAATATATCCAATCTCAAACTATACTTCAACTACTAGCCTGTCACGGCCATTAAAGGAGTTTACAGAGCAAGTGTCATCTGTTACTATACCAGAAAAGGTTGAAGATGTACTTAGAAGTGAGAAATGGAATAAAGCAATGGCTGTTGAAATGGAAGCTCTAGAAAAAAAAAATCATACTTGGAAAATTGTTAAATTACCACTTGGAAAAAGAACAGTGGGTTGTAAATGGGTTTACTCAATTAAATATAATGCAGAAGGAAAAATTGAGAGATACAAAGCAAGATTAGTTGCAAAAGGGTACACACAAACATATGGAGTAGACTTTCAAGAAACTTTTTCTCCGGTTGCTAAATTAAAGTCTGTTCGAGTCCTGCTATCTCTTGCAGCTAATTTTGACTGGCCACTACACCAATTCGATGTAAAAAATGCATTTCTACATGGAGACTTGGAAGAAAAAATCTATATGGAGATTCCTCCTAGCTATGAGCACATTGGTTCAGGAAATGAGGTATGTAAACTTAATAAGGCATTGTATGGTCTAAAGCAATCACCTAGGGCATGGTTTGGAAGATTCTGTAAGACCATGAAAGGCTATGGGTATACTCAAGGAAACTCTTATCACACCATGTTCTTCAAGAGAAGTGAAGGTAAAATTGCAATTCTCATCATTTATGTAGATGACATGATTATAACAGGCGATGACAAATCTGAAATTCAGGAGCTTGAGACAAAGTTGTCAAAAGAATTTGAAATGAAAAACTTAGGGGGTTTGAAGTACTTCTTAGGGATTGAAGTATCACGCAAAAAGGACAATATATTCCTGTCACAAAGAAAGTATGTTCTAGACCTCCTAGCTGAGACTGGTATGTTAGACTGTAAACCGGTGAGTACCCCAATAGAGAAAAATGTGAAGTTAGAGATTTATCCAGATCAATGTCCAACAAATAAAGAGAAATATCAAAGGTTAGTGGGGAAGCTAATTTATCTATCTCGTACTAGACCTGACATAGCTTATGCAGTTGGAGTAGTGAGCCAGTTCATGCATAGTCCAAGCGAAGTACACATGGTGGCAGTCTTGAGGATTTTGAGATATCTCAAGGGAACACCAGGCAAAGGAATCAAATTTGTTAAGAATGGACACCTGAATATCGAAGGATATACTGATGCCGATTGGGCAGGAAATGTCATGGATAGAAGGTCAACCTCTGGTTACTTTACCTTTGTTGGAGGTAATTTGGTGACATGGAGAAGAAACAAAAAGTGGTTGCCTTATCGAGCGCTGAGGCCGAATTCAGAGGCATAGTAAAGGGAATATGTGAATTATTATGGCTAAAGAAACTAATGAAGGAATTAGGATTGGAGAACGAAAGTGTGATGGAGTTATATTGTGACAATAAGGCTGCAATTGATATTTCTCATAATCCTGTGCAACACGACAGAACAAAGCATATAGAGGTAGATAGGCACTTTATTAAAGAAAAAATTGATTCTAACATTATCTCTCTACCGTTTGTTACATCAGCAGAACAGGTGGCAGACATCTTAACGAAGGCAGTGGCAACTACACCATTTGAAGAAATTTTGGAGAAAATTGGAATGACAGATATCTACTCAACTTCGTGAGGGGGAGTGTCAAGAGAGCACTCAGTTGTATCAGTCTTGATACGCAAGAAGGATTGCATAAATACAAAGAAGGAAAGAAGATTTGGAAGATACAGGCGCACTTGATATAATTAGCAATGTTCTTTATGTAATCTTTTGAATATTAAGAGATTTGTTTCTGTCTAGCTTACTTGAAGAACAAATCTTGTATAATTATATAAACAACAGAGCAGCGCATGTACGAGTATTGAAAAAAAAATTCTGAAGATTAATAAAATTGGGTGGGAGGGAGTTTCTTGGGCGTTGCGTGTCCCTTGCTTCTGTTATTTTGTCATAAATATATAATGAAAAGCATGTAGTTGCTTAGTGTCTCTTTGTCTCTCCTCCGCGACCCCTTTTGCGACTCATTTAAAAAGACACTAATTTCGATCTTGGGACGTAATAAAATGGATAAGATCGATGCTAAAGTTTTTGTCAATCCAATTGTTTAAATGGATAACAGTTTCATTATTACTGCATGCAATTCTAGAACGAACCATTTATTTTTGACAAAAAAATCACGCACTTTAAGTTGAGATCAGATCACGGATTCAAAATCCAACTGGGGATGATTTATAAATAATGAAAATGAATTATATTTAAGAATAAGTTGGAAGTCTTACTCCTATATCTAATCATAAAATAAAACAATATCTCAATTCTAAGGTGTAAATCCATGTATTGCATTTTTGAATGCTTGTTGGGTTCAGTACGTATACGCAGCTCGTAATCAAACGAAAACGAAAACAAACATATATATGAGAGCTTCCTCTGAAAAAGGTAAAAATTGAAGAATATAGGGCTCATTTGGATGGGATGGAATCGGTAATTTCATTCCTACATTTTTCATCCAAACCATTTTGAAATAGTCAATTTCATTCCTAACACAATTTTCAATAACATTCTTCTCAATAACATTTTTCTCTCTACTTTTCACACTTCCCAACGCTATTCCTAAACTCACCATCCAAACAACATTTTCAATTCCTAGGAATAGCCAATTTCCACAATTCCTGTGAATAGTGTGTCGTTTGGGATGGTTAGGAATATGGTAGGAATAGCATAAATTTAGGGAAAAACACTATTCACTGAAATTGTGGGAATTGGATATTCCGGAAATTGGAAATGTTGTTTGGATGGTGGATTTAGGAATAGCGTTGGGAAGTGTGAAAAGTAGAGAGAAAAGTGTTATTGGGAAGAGTGTTATTGAAAATTGTGTTAGGAATAGAATTAGCTATTCCAAAATCGTTTGGATGAAAAATTGGGGAATGGAATTACTAATTCCGAGAATTGGCCAATTCTCATGCATCCCAAACGATGTTTTTTCCTAAATTTATGCTATTCCTACCCAATTTCTATCCCATCCAAACGACACCATATATAGTATATATTTTGCCCATCTGTTAGATTAGTTGTGTATCAAATTTTAAGATACTTGCCGAAGATGCCGCACCACAATCTTTCTAAGACGGTTTTTTTTTTTATTTGTTATTGTTCTCAGCATCAATTGCGTGTTTTGTATTTGTTTATAAATTAATGAGCTTATCTTCGTGTTTGAATTTGATTGAAAAGAAAAATATGTAACTTCACTTTCATACCAAACTTGTGTTTTTGAGCTAGCTAGCTAGCTATCACAATAGCTTTAACGGCCAATGTTTTCTGAGCTATCACAAATTCACAATAGCTTAAGCGGCAATTTGGAATACCGTAAAGACGAATGACGTGCTCTTTAATGAAAAAAAAAAATAATTATAATAAGCCTAGCTAGCTAAGCCTACGCACACCAAACTAACCATAATAATGGAAGTGATCATGGAACTACGTTAATAGGCTATGATTAATCAGATTCCTTCATTCATTTTATTAAGGACCTCCTCAATTCAGTTAAGTTACTCGTACTGATAGGTTACTAGCAAAGTACATTTTTTTTTTTCCTGCGCGAAGGTTAGGGAAAGTTACATTAGGATCTCCACTCATATTTTTTCTGCTCCCTTCTCAAAATGTGTGGGTAAAATTCCTGGTACGTGTCTCTGCTGGTTATGCACTAACTAGAATTTCTTTAGAAAAGCTGTTTCCTGATGCTGCTTGGACATTTTGAAAATACTTAAATACACATATATGTTTGGACTATAAAATGAACTTTATAGTACACATATGTTATGGGTAAATTTATCTGTCTGAAACAAATCATTCTGTTCTAATGGTCGGTTCATTGAATAATATAAAGAACAACAATAAAATGGAGCGTGATGGAATCAAGCAACCACAAAATAAAAAAATAATAATCGAAGACAGAAGCGCCATGATTTACAAATAAAGGAAAAACATTTGTTGGTAAATTACATTAAAAAAATTTTAATTGAAATATTTTCAAATAAAAAAGACTATTGAAAACGCAGCACCCGTTTCATGACTAGACTTATCAATATTCAGCCAATTATATTGTAGTCCGGAAATTAAAAAAAAAAATAAACACTGTCTGCCAAACTTTGAAATGTTGACATGAAACAACAGCAGCAACAACAACAAAATCTCAAATATATATGCTCCTTCTTCACATCTCAAATACAGATTTTGAGCGAGTTGCAATTTAAAACATATAAAAATTTCATGATATTACGTATTAGACTTAATATATAAATTCGAGGTCAACAAAGTTCATGATATCTGAAGAATGTAAAAATGCAACCTGTAGTTTTAATTTATCTATGTAAATTTGTATATATATATTTCGTATTTACTCTTCACTAAAGTAAAATTTGTATCGGGTTTTACATTTTTGTCCATCGAAATTCATACAATGCATCATTGTATCACAACCTTGACGAGATGATGCTGATTTTCTTTTGATGAGAAAAATCATCACTGTTATTATTTTATAGAAAATATGGCAAACAAAATATCTGCTGGTTTATGTGTACAGCATTCAAGCAAGGTTTATGTACAACGTACCATTCAAGCTAGCCATTAAGATGTTTCAAATATTAGAGAAACAGTGAAATTAAAATATAATGTGTTGCAAAAGCAGCAAAAGAAATGAAATTTTGACTTGTTAATTTCTAACGCGGTCCATTTACATTGGCGAAAAAAGGAATCATCTTTAGACATACTTAGCGCAGAATGCCAGAAACAAAGAATCTGCAAATACTAATAGTAGTTTATACGGTCCACATGGTCTTTTCCATTTAATTGGCTGAATAAAAGCCCTCCATTTGATTGGCTGAAAGTCCTGTAGGTTGTCTCCTCGCCTTCTCAGATAGTCAGATCTGAGTACGGCTCATACTCATCATTATTTTTTTTAAATGAATATGACCCATTCACAAGTTTCTCCTTCCGCCTTCACCAACAGAAACAGCTGATTGATAAATTAAATGCCACAAATTTTAATTTAAATTATATTAATATATATATATAGTGAATGGATAAAATACACTGATGTGTACGGATCGTCCCCGTACACATGAGTCGTTTTTCGAGATCCAAAATTCAAACGGCCAATCCGAACCGTTCAAGTTGTTCTCCATATTAAAAAACCCTCGAAGACCAAATTTTACATTTTTTCGAATTTTTTTACTATATATTATGATATTTTCAAATTGGAGGGCCTGAAATACTCCAATTGTAGTGTTTTTTGAAAATATCATAATATATAGTAAAAAAATTTGAAAAAATGTAAAATTTGGTCTCCGAGGCTTTTTCAATATGGAGAACAACTTGAACGGTTCGGATCGGCCGTTTGAATTTTGGATCTCGAAAAACGACTCATGTGTACGGGGACGATCCGTACACATCAGTGTTCTATATCCATCCTCTATATATATATATATATATAATATATATATTAACATTCGAAAAAAGAATTAATTATATTTGAAGTATCGTAATTCTCACATATTGTGTGCTAGCGTAGTTGCAAAACGTCAGCCGTATTGGCGCCTAACATGACTGTTAATCGGTAGAATATAATACAGAAGAGGCATTTCATATTTGTATCCGTTAAATTTTTTTTATCATATATCATATTCTTACCCGTTTAGTTGATTTCATCCATGCCCTATCCTTATCCGTTTTGGCTTAACAGTACGGATAAGATAACAATGGATAATGGATAATGATAACAACAATAACAACAACAATCATAATAACAATAATAATTCAATCCAAAAATTATATAATTTGGATAAGTAAATAACATGAATAAATATACTAACAAAGTATAGTATTCGATAATACTTTAAATATAACAAAAATCATACAATTTCTTCTCATATCAATTGTTATTCAGAAAAAAAAATGCTACTACTATATATACAAGTAATACATTATCATATGCAATAAAGTGCAAATAAATTTTTTCATCATCACAAATGTTCATTAAATATCCATCTTTCTAATGGTTTTCTCCAACTCGTATTAATTAGTTTTGAGGTTGTCAAGTGTTTAGTTTAGCACAATATCTTTATTTAATATGCATTTTCAGCTTCTTTAATTGAAATTTTCATTGATTAATAAAATTTGCTTGTGTATGGTCTCGTCAAACAGCCTAAAAAAATACATTTAAAATATAACGAAAATTGAAATAACACGGAGAAAATATCACGTATTTAATTTCCTCTCTATTAATCTTATAGTCACTTTTTAAATTTGAACCCTACTAAATAATAAAATTGTATTTGATAATTACTTTCAAATAAATCAGTATTGTTATTAAAAATAATATTACATTAACCGAAAAAATAAATTGCAAAACTTTCAATCCGGATGATCCAAAAAATGTCGCCGTTATACTTAAACGACCCATATATGGGTCAAACTATAAGATAGATCTAAATAGATTAGCGAAGGACTAGCTAGCCACTCCATTCCCCACGTACCCACCATCACAATATTTTGTCTTTGTTTCTACCCACTGAATTCTAAACTATAAATTAAAAGTATAAAGTATAATAGTATATATATATATATATATTATAAGTATGTGCAAACGCTCAGATATTATTAAGAAAAGCTTGAAAATTAGCATATATAGTGTATTAGGCGAAACCAATTAATTTCAACTTCCATGGAATTAATGAGTATAAAATTACTGCACATGAGTATTAATTCGTCCTAATAAATACCAAGCAAAGAATAAATTTAACTGAGACCTAGTTATCTTTAACTGACAAAAATCACCTAAACATGTAACAGTGACACTGAAAAAAAAAAATGTAAATAGACTTCCATTATACAGAGACTTATTTTAGGGGGGAATTAATGTATACTGATAATTAAATTTATTTGACAACGGTAATAACTGACAGAATACATATCCAAATAAAAAAAATGAATTGTACATACATGTATTCTCTATAATTTAGGTATATTATGCATAAAATTTGCATAATTTTAGAAATAGTTTTGTTGATGAAAAATGCTAATAAAATTTAACAGTTAAAATATCAAGTTGTTTGATTATTGACTAATTTTTACAAATTGTTTCAAATTTATATGATATAAATCGCCTATTCGAAACATAAACAAGATATCTGTAATTTAATTATTATTTTGATTAAAAAAATTAATAACTTTAATAGTTCTTCAATATGTTTTGTTGTTAATATACAGGATATATTTTTTAATTAATTAATTCGTTTGCCGCTCCGACATAATTAGCTAGAGCCGTAGAGTCACATGTGGGTGTAGTAGTTGATACCTACGACGGAAAAAGAAAAAATAAATATATAATTAGATCCGGTATCCAGATCAATAGCTATTTTGTTAGTTCTCAGTGATAAACAATTTGTTACAATACATCTAACTTCCGCACCTTTAAGTTCTAAAGAAATGCAGTATAATACTTTTATACTTGATGACAGCGACCTTATGGCATAAGATTTGGAATATACACACTTTTCTAGTCTGTCATAAGATGATTTCGCTGTCATAAAACATGCCATTATTTTAATGAATAAGACCATTAATACTTGTGAGTATAAATCTGACAGTAAGCTTGACCAACTAAAAAAGGGCACTGCTTTGGTAATGTAAATTATAATAAAATATTTAGTGAACTCTCTATATATGCAATGTCACCTTCATCATTAATTTCTAAGTATAGTCTTATATAGAGGCTGTGGCGGATTCAAATGTCGAATAAATATATATCGGCACATTATAGCAATATAAACCCTACTCAAGATTATGTTTAAATAAAATTTGGACAAAAATGTCTCTTCGGAGACATCAAAAAATTTGGACTAGTAATATATTTTCTATGTAGAATAAATTTACTACATTACTAATATTTTTTTTTAAAAAAAATAAGCATATACAAAATCCTGAACTTCTCCTTACCTAGGTCCGTCCTTATAATTATATATACAGGAATGACCACAAAATGGGATTTTAAAATTGTAGCGGCCTTTTTGTTTGTGCTAATTAGAAGTATATATATCTCAACGGCTAAATCTAAACGGAAAATTATGTTTCCAAAGAATTAGTACCTCATCAGAAAGAAAAATACAAGAGCGACAGGAGTACGATAATTAGAAATGTACAATCTGGTTTTGCTATCGCTGTATCTTGCCAGCAAATCCACTAGCTAGCATTGGGCACAGAGCAACTTGGGAATTGAGTGATACGCCCCGTTCGTGGGTCCCTCTGAACCACTGATGTCTTTAATATGGCAAACAACCTAGTACCATTAATTACGCTTGGTGACGTGTCCCTCCATTCAAAACCGTAATGCACAGGTCTCCTCACCTGCCGTCCTTTAGATTCTCGGACTTGCTTTTTGTGGCCCAACCGTCCTTATTAACCCCTCTCATTTATTTGTGATTTTCCCTCTTAACTAAGCGACATAGGCAACCTAAAATACTTTTAATTTAGGTTATCTAGGTATAACCTAACATTAATTTATATTTTTTTAAGAGAAAATTGTATTATATTTCGATCTGTACATTAGAATTTATCAATTCTCTGTCCCGTGAGCTTTTCAGAACGTGTCTCCATGTGAGATGTCGTCCAGTAAAACTTTCTTTATGTCGGCATTTGTATAAGTCTATTATTTAGCAAATCGACTTACTAGATGGTATGTCATGTTCATGCTACGTCATAATTTTATCGCAAGTGCGGTTGATATAAAAAAGGAATAATTAAATATGTGTCACTATCAAAAATTGATAATTAGAGAACTCTTAAATTGTATATTAGTTTTATACCACAATAAAATGATTAAATTAGTTTTATGCCACTACTTTTTGTCAAAATTAGAGAATATACCACCCAAATTAGAGAATTATCACTCTAACTAAAAATGTCCAAAACCTCATTAGATTAAATCATTAGAAATAAAAATATTATTGTTTTGAAAAAAAATTTTGAAAATTTTAAATTTTGGATTATAATTTTGAATTTCAAAATTCCAAATTTAATTAGATGGTATGTCATGTTCGTGCTACGTCATAATTTTATTGCAAGTGCGATTAATAAAAAAGGAATAATTAGATATGTGCCACTATGAAAAATTGATTATTAGAGATACATCACTCTTAAATTGTTTATTAGTTTTATACCACTAAAAATTATTAAATTAATTTTATGCCACTACTTTTTGTCAAAATTAGAGAATATACCACTCAAATAAGAGAAATGTCACTCTAGATTAAATAATTAAGAAATAGAAAAATTATTGACTTGAAATAAATTTTGAAATTTTAAAATTCCAAATTTTAGAATTTTCTGCTCTAATTTTAAAATTCAAAATTTCGAACTTTAAAATTTTGAATTTTAAAATTTACAATTGTTTATTTAAAAATTGTTTAATTTCAAATTTCAAAATTTGGATTTGAAATAAAAAAATATTTCAAATTTTTAAATTTGGATTTGAAATTTGAAAATTTTATTTCTTTTGTTGATGGCGTAAAAATAATTATTTACTTTATGATGACAAATTTTTAGTTTTAATGTTTATAATTGCATATTTCTAATTTTATTATTTTATAGTGATATATTTAAAAGCGCATAATGGTCAAATTAATTAACCGATGGCATAAATTTAGTTTTGTCATTTAGTGATGCCATTTCTTTAATTTCTAATATTTTATAGTGGAAAAAATATAAATCGCCTAAACAGATTAGAATTTCTTATCTGTCAATGTGGCAGCATGTATTACATATTGATATTTACACAAACAAATAATAGTAATTTCGTTATAATTCTGATTGAAGTATGATGAGCTGATGTGATAATTAAGAAATGAAGACATTTTTAAAGTAACTTACATTATTTTTTCAGTTTTATCTGTTACTGACTTTTGAAATACATTTATTATGAAATATCAAATGATAATATCAAAGTCGATTTCACCTCCATTAGTATAGTATTTGCATAACATATTGCAATAAGTCAATAACATTAATTACCATGCACATCGAAGTATCATGATGCATATCTTTTATTCTTTTATATAGTATCAAACTTAGCACTATGTACTTTTTAACTTTTCGATTCCTCTACTAAACCGTGTTTTCTGTCATTTCATCCTGTTTCTGAGTTGGTGATACAGATTGTCATTCAAGGATAGTTGATGCATTAATTGTGTAACCCAGATCTGAAGATATATTAATAGTAAATTGGAGTCTTAGTTAGATTGAAACAACTAATTTAATTTAATGCATGCTTGCTCATTGTTCATAATTGGGACTAAAAAAAAGTGGCCAGTGGAGCACATTGTATTAATTTTGTGGGCCATTGATCGCCGTCTAGTTCCTTAAAAATAACATGTGCAATTCCTAGTTTAATATTGTAATAATTAAACGGCATAGGTCTTCTTCAAACCTAATCCATTTTATCCAAAGAAAAATCGTATCCACATTTAGCTTGTAATCTGATTGGGCTTCTAGGGTTTTTTTGCAGAGACAGTACAGTACGTTATCTGCTGTATATCATACATCATCACTTATTTAATTATATGTTGAAACTTGAGATCATTAGGAGAAAATTTTCAGGCCATTGGTTGTGCTAACTAAAAAAGATGGATACGAACGCACGGGGTCGGTGATCTCTTGTCAGAGCGCGTTGCACCCACACCACACTTGTCCTGCCACTTTACACGGTGGACCCGATTCCTCAGATTTCTCAATTTCAATGTTTAGAGAAAATTCAGACACTTGTCAGAGCGCGCTTGTTCTCTGCCGTTTTCCTTTTGACTGGAGATGGTGGTGACCAAACAAGATCGGTTATTCGTCCAAGGGACGATGTGGACACACTGGTGTCAGCCAATAGACATATGGCGGTTATCTGTGGTATTGAACTGTGTAGCAAAACGTGTGAAAGATCGTCTTGAAGTGATGTACTTGTTAATCAGCTTCTTGCTATATATATATATATATATAAACCTTTTTTGTAGTACCTACATGTATATAAACTTAAGCTATCAAAGAAGGTGGCCAGGCGATTTTTTATATTCTTGACACTTTATTTCTCACATGATGACGAGGTTAGTTCAAAGTTCGTCACTGACAAAATCATTATAAACTAGAAAAATTATTTTATAACAAAGACTTGACGAGATCCAAATTTCACGCCGATAATCAATCGATTTCTCTAGTTACTCACATAACATGCTAAAGGAAGCATCTTTTTTTTTCATACTTAATTTTAACATTCCTTAAATTTCTGGTTAATGATTCAGTAACACATTAAGTGCCACATTAAATGTAATTATATTTAAGGTCTCGTGATATCCAAATTGAAAAGCTGTAACTCTCATATTATATAAAAATGAGCAATTATTCTAAATCTAGAGACCAAGTGATAATAAGTAAAATTAACAATTTTCTATAATGTTGTTTAATTGAGTTATATAAAATATTTTTTAATTTTAAAAGCTTATAGATATGTTTATGGTATTATAGATGGATTGTGCATTCATTTTTATGAATTTTAAGTGCCGTTTGATGTCTCATCAAATGCTATTAGATGATTAGATCTATACAATTGTAAATTTCAAATATTTGATGAATGATACAAGTTGCATCACAACTTTTTTTCCCTACGTTCACAATATATACATATATAGTAAAGATCATATTCTAAATGTCTAATTTAAAGTTCAAATTTCTTTTTCCATTATCATACTTGACAAGCTAACAAATTATCAATGGATCCCACACTATTATAAAGATTTAAGTTAATAGAAAAGATAATTGATTGGTTTGCTATTGTATACATTTTTAGCAGTCATATAGAGTATATCCTCAGTTTGAATATTTTAATAGCATATTTTTTAAAATTATTATAACATTATGTTAGCATGTCTTTACCTAATACAATGCTATTATAATACTAAGAGCAAATGAAATGATAATTGATAATTGTTACACTTAATCTGTATGTTTCATTAAAAATAAAACCAGAATAGAAACTTAATTGTCGCACCATTTTCACCAGAATAGAAACTAAATTAAGCAAATCGTGATAAAATTAGGTACAAATGTAGCATTTTTGCTCCCCCCGGCAAAATAAAATATTCTAAATGTACCCCCCTAAACATATATAATTCCTAGCTAGTTCCGCCCATGGTTTTAGAACCCACAAATGTAAGCAAAGAACAAAGAGTTATCAAAACTCACAATTCATGCGATAATTATAATTTTATTGTATAATCAATATTACTGTTCATTGTGTTCATAATTTGTTATAAGTAATAATATTCTCTCTCTTGCAACAATTTTTTTTTCCTTTTTACCTATGAAATTCCAATAGTGCATTCCATGCTATGTGACTTCATACGTACTGCAACAGAAGATCCATAGTGGATAATTTGTTTAAGTAATAATAATTTTAAATGTTCATTTGAGTACTTCGATAGGCTCGCGGCATGTGAACTGCCTGTTGGGCACTGGCACGTGACCTAGGTTTTCGTTGTCGCGGGAGAGACGGAGGGTGTGCGTTTATGCGTTGCTATCGCTGACGTCAGCGTGGTGCCGACATCTCATTGGATCTTGTTTTGCCTCCACACCGTCGAACCCGGGTCCGTTATCTTTAGTTCTTTACCGCTCCACCAAAAGACTGTCAGACAGAACAATTTTATGGTAAACGCAATATCACGAGTTTTTAAGAAATTTTTAACGCAATTGGCTCCAAACATTGCTTCTAAAATAAATTATTTAAAAAATAGTTTAGCTCTTATTTAATGCCAAAAAAAGGCTAAAAAAATTTTAATAAACCCTTTTTTTTGGGGACCAAATCATGTCGTAATCTGGATCATGTCTATTCCGACTTGTCACGAATAACTTGAAATTAAATATAGGTTAAACTTTTAACATAGATCTTATATTACTAACTCAACTAAGTCAGGTAGAGGCATGCCAAAAATCACTAACACTTGGCCAGCCTTTGGACGTCTCCTCTAATAGTCTGGCCTAGTCCGGTCCTTGCAAGAGCTTAAGACGGACCAAGGTTCCAGAAGGCCGGACTTAGGAAGAGTCATGGTCCAATTTTTATCAGTATATAGCCATGAAGGATCAAGTTTTAAAAGAGTCAAACTCTAGTTATATTTGTATATGAATTTGATTTTTTATAATATAATTATAATATTTAATTTATTATTAGATTATCAAAATGACATCATAATACTACATTAAGATAAAATAAAAATAAAAAGTATAATCCAGTGATGCTTACCCTAATCTAGGCTCCTAAAAGTCGAAGAGCCTAGAAGAGCATGCGTAAGACGGGCCAGATCTAATTTTTAAAATTTAGGCCTTTTAAATCCGGCCCTTCTCAAGTGTTTCATAAAACTGATCCAACACAGCCCTTGTAGGGCCTCGTAAACCCAACTCGGTCCGACCCTTATGGACTTTCACTAGCTCAAGAGAGCAATATTTTAGAAACGACCACTAATTGCATTTTGTGTGTTGGACTTTGCTTTTCTTATTTACAAAAAAAATGAGAAATGCTGGAGTCCAATTTATTGGACGGATGGGGTCCATCCAATACGATCATTTTGACATTTTTAAATTTCAAACTATCGATCTGAACCAGTCAATATATTCTCCATATTGAAAACTTATAAGAAACCAATTTTTACATATTTTCGGATTTTTTTACTTTTTTTTATATTTTAGAAAATCATTATTATTGGATGATCCAGAACTTTTATATCATGAATTTTCTAAAATACTAAAAAATAAGTAAAAAAATTCAAAAAAAAATGTAAAATTTGGTTTTTTATAAGTTTTCAATATGAAGAACATATTAAACGGTTCGGATTGGTCATTTGAAATTTAAAAATATGAAAACGATCGTATTGGACGGATGAGTCCGTCCAATATGTTGGACACTAGCATTTCTCAATATATATATATATATATATATATATATCAACCTAGCCAGGTTCTATCTATACGAAACAAAGCTATCCTAATTCATTTTATTTATTTGAATTTTTTTTAATTTTGTAGTGTTTTTTTTTTTTTTTTGCTCTTCAGACAACAAGTGAAACTTTTTAATAATGAAATTTAAAATTAACACGAGTTTGTGCATTTTGGTATGTTTCTATCAACTTTAAGTAAACGTTTGTTTTCTAATTAATAACCAACTAAATATTTAACTACCACACCCGTACACTTATCATCATATTTAAGCAGTGTGGAGCTAGAATATTTTGTAATGGGGTTCAATATTAAATTTATCATATTAATATTATAAAAATTAAATAAATTAACATAAGATATATATATATATATATAATTTATTTTTTATTTTTAATAGTTCAAATTTGAAAGATAAAAAGAGCTAGCATATTTAATTAAGCGCTATTTAAAAAAATATTAGGACTCATAATGTAAAATAATTTGGTTTAATTTATAAGTTCTTATAGATTTTACTATTCTAATTGAATTCTTTAAAATCTTATCCTTTCAAATAGACAAAAGATAAATTATAATTTGATACAAAAGAAGAGAAAATGTTAAACTTATTGACCAAAAGTAACCATTGTAATTGACTGCATCTTAATCTTTTGGCACATCTAAGTAAATAAAATAAAATCTATGTATGAGAATATATACACACACACACACTAAATTTTATTACAAACAAATACTAGTTAATCAAATGAGATATGGGGTTCACTATTGGATTTCTTTTGAATACAAATGGAGTTCAAATATTACAATCTATAAAAAAATGTCATTTTGTAAGTATAAAATTTACATCTAGTGATATTAATCGTGAATAAATGGGGTCAATTCAATTGACCCCCTTTATTGAATGTAGCTCCGCCTCTGTAATTAAGTACTATTTTAGCACCCTTAAACACATCAGGAAATAAAAACGAACCTCCAAAAGAATTACAGGATCTAAGAGTTCAAAATTGGGAATTAATGGATTAGTTAGTCCCATCATAGAAGGTTTGATGGTTGATAGGAGAAAAGCTAAAAAATATAAGGTTCATGATTAGCTGGGGGTCTATGTCGCTTTTCTATAATTGAGGGTCTATGTCGGCTCGGCTGCTATGGTCGATAGAGCAACCAATAGAAGCAGCTTTTGTTGGCACCAAAATTTGATGTGTTGTTAAACCAACATTTGGTCCGTGTAAATGTAATGAGCATATTTGAAAACTTGGTAAGAATATATATATAAATTCATAATCAAGATAATAAGATTATAAATTTATAATGTAAAAATAGGTCAGCTACTTATAATGCAAATAATAATATATATTAAAATACTAATATTTTCAGAAAGAAAACAAAAAATTCATAACTTTTGTGTATAATTTAGTCATTTAGTGTTATATTGATAGCAATATAAATGTTATTCGTGAAATTCGTAGATCGTCCGTATTATAAATATGAATTTTACCGAAAAACTTTCTTCTGTTGATGACGATGAGTTTTTTAACTTAACTGAGTTGTCCAATTTTTTCGGACCGCTCCAGATAGCGTGAAAGCCCAGCGTATGGCAAATGTGTGGGGGTGAGCGCAAGGTTAACCTAGTGAATTCAAGCCCAAAATTCAAAGAGATGTCATTGCAAGAAGCCCCAATATATTAGGAAGTGCTCATGAGTCATGAGCGTCTTGTTTTTGTTTCCTGAAGGGAATTTAAGAAGCAACTCTTTTATCATATTTTACTGTCTTCAGAATCTTCGTATTGGTTTTGATGGTAAGAGAGGGTTGATAATATGAATTAAAAATGTGATCGGCCACAATTTCTAATTGAAATTTTTAATAGTGAAGTCATCCGAAGTGACATGATTTAGTTCATAACTTCAGTATGATATATTCTGTTAAAACCAGTTCGATACTTCTCAAGAATAAATTTCTGACCAGAAGTTGTCACTTTGATTAATCTACAAAAACATTGTATGAACTCATTTTTACCCCACTACTAGCATAACGATTATTCATGCTCCTAAATGCAATCCACAGGACATGTAGTCATCAGGGGGCGGATCTAAGTGTACCCAAAAGTGGGCAATTGTCCTCTTGTATTTTCAAAATAAACTAAGTGCAAAAATTACATGTTATTGAGTTAAGAGTTGTACAATTTGTCCTCCTAAAATTTTAAAATTGTTAACATAACTACTCTTTGCCTCCCTTATTTTAAAATCCTGGCTCCGCCCCTAGTAGTCATGAGAATTGTGCAAGGAAAACAAGGGAAAAAAAATGTAGAGGGATGTACAAATCAATATCCAAAGATTGAATTTGTAATATTCATAATTTCAGACAGGGTCAGTGATGACTTTGGAAATGGTTCGTTAAGATGTTAAGTCATTCATTAGCCGTCTTACCAGACACTCTTGGATGATCAATAAACAAATTAAAAGATGGTTCTTTGAGGCATTAAGCCATTGGCAGTATGTCAAGGTTGACAGTACGCCTACTTAGAAAAATTAAGAAACTTGCTCTTAAAATCATCATACATATTTAGAATTCTTACAAGGATGGTAACAGTGCTATACTTCTGGATGTTTCAAATATGAGGCAACTTGACGAGCACCTGTGCATCAGGCACAGGCTCGAGGTTATGAGTATGAATACTGGCAAGCGGTCGATCATTTTTCCCAAAAGCACAGAACATAACAGAGGCATACAGTAATTGAAGCATCAATAAAATATGTATCCATTAGAGCCCTAAACCCAACACTATCTGTCCAAAATCCTTATGTTTGTCAATGGCCACAGCATGAACAGCCCGAAAGATTATATACATGGACTCTAGAATTAGGGTGGAGGCCATTTTGTACTTCTCATTTACATGGGCTCCCGCACTAGAATTGAAAGCATTGTTATGATCTAATCCGACCATAAAAGCTTAGCATTGTGTATTATAATTCACATATTTTATACGGGAAATATTAGAAATTTCCAATTTAAAAAGCGTAGACAAGACGGGCAGCCTAAATCAAAGAGGGGTCACAACAGAATATTTTTGAATTGCCAGTGGCTATTTTCTTTTTCTTGAATAATAAAAAAAAAATTAGATGGTTTATCCACAAAAGGAGCTTGTAAATTGCTTGTAAATTCTTACTTTTCAGCTTCCCATTAACCCTATACACCCCAAATCCAAGTCAAAAGAAAAGAAAAGGGCCTAAAAGAGAGTAAGAAAAATTCCAAGTCAAGGAACTATATGCAGTTGGCATGAACTAATTCTCAGGAGTAGCTGCAAGATCTGAGCCCCGATACATAGTCAAAGATTTATTTAGAGCTCGTGCATTTTTTGCTCGGGCTTGCAACCGAGATGAGTCGCTAAATGATCGCTGTTTCTTTCTCATGCCATGTTTTCTCTGGTCTTTCTCCTGGTTCTCTTGTTCACTTCTCTTAATAAAGATATTCAAGTTTTGGTGGTATTTCCCATTACTTTGAAATTTCTTTTCTAGGTTCTTATCAGTGTTTGTGGGGTCCATGTCCTCATCGGTCCAGTAACCATTGTCATTGTGGTCCCGCCATGCGAGATCTTCATATTCCTCATCAGACTTTGTTGAGTACTCGTCCACTGAACCCTCCATCTGGAAAATAACAGGAATTACTAAAATTTTTTCTTCATAGAAGAGAATAATAATTACATTCGCTGCTGAAAGATCAAGTACATGAGGTGTTTAGTGGAACTTACATCGTCAGGATTATCATTGTTATCAGCATCACTTTCCTCCTCGCTCTCTTCATCAGGTTTCATATTGGGTTCTTCATCACTGCTTGTTACTGACACATCCTCCATTATCTAAAGTGCAACACAATATCATTTTATTAAATTTTTTTTGGTACATCAACAATTGGCCTTGGGACAAAATTGTCCAGACTCCAGACAAGTCTTACACTGTACTTTTTGTGATGCGAACATTTGAATACCAATTACAGGGGTTGACTGAAAATATCTTTCTTATAAGAGAAATTAAGAAAACAATTATAATTAGGTAAAAATAAAATTGTATATAATGAATACCTCCTTTGCAGGCCCATCTGAAATCTTAGGAGAACTACAAGCCGACGAGACACATCTGCTACCCGAACCAGTAGCAGCTTCAGTAATATCAATCCTCAAATCATCATAGGATCCAACTTGACTGGCCCTACCTGTATCACTTGGCCATGCACTAATCCCAAGATGCCCAAACTGTAAGTTAACAGGTTCTGCTGACCCAACAGTAACAGGTCCATACAATGGGTCACCCACACACCTCTCACCTCTATTAAGCCCTGATTTTGACCTAACAGGCCATGCCTTTGCTACCGACCCATCATTATTTACAAGAGCCATTAAGTGCCGAGACGAACCTTTCCTTTGTATCAATTGAAACATACCCTTTGAACTAAGCGAGTTAGCTGCGCACTGATTTCTGAATGCTTCATCTATAATTGGTACAGTGTTTGTCAATGGGTCATATAACGAGTCACCGACGAACTTCCTGCGGAGGCAGCTGAACACAGTGGCATGTATGGCAGCTACACTGCGATCAACATTAGTGTTGTTTATCTTGGGCACAAGGTGCTTGTCAGCACGCTTGCAGAGGTATTCCTGTATGGTGCGAATGTTGCGTATGTATTTGATGTATTTATTTTTTGCTGGATCAAGGGTCATATATTTTGCACGTACAGCAAATCGCTCCATGTGTTTGTCTTCGCTGGAGATGTATACCATAAAAGGAATAATGGATGGGTGCTTCTTCATTAATCCCATCTGCAGTAACAAAAAAATAAATAAAATAAGATTACCAATCATTTTAAGACTGATTGAACATTATTCTCTAAAGTTTTTGACCACAACTTTAAACGCAATTTCTGAAGAGAAGCCTCTTCTGACCAGTCAGGGTTGGCACCGGTATATTTTTCTGATGTTGGTAAATGCGAGGGATGTGCATTGCCAGTGAAACATTTACAGGCAAGGGTAAGGGTTCCAGCAGTATAACAGTATACACCTGATGCACAGTCCATTCACGATATCAGTTCTGTGCCAATTTTTCTGTTATTTTATAAGTTATAACCAAAGATAGTTTATTAACACTAAATAAATATTTCCAGGAATGGGGGAAAAAGGGAGATAAATCTAAGGAGATTATACTAAATTTCCAAGCAGTTTATTAGAATTCTTTTACCATTGGGGGACTCCAGACTAACTGCAGTGAACTGTCCTGCACCTTTTAACATCGAACAAATAAATTAAACAGAACCAAACCTAACTAAACCTCACCACAAAATTGAGGCTGAGATGAACACCCTCAATGATAACTGATTCTCTCTGAGCTTCCCACGCTGTAATCAACCGGTCAAGGCTATCAATCACCATCTCACTCTGTGCCTTGTAACCTTCCACCGCCATCTGCTTTTTACTGATCATCTCTGACCCAAGCACCAGGTCAGAAGAATTGACATCAGATTTTTCATCAGAAACTCCATCTTTGGTGATTTTCTTCGCTCTTCTTTTATCTTTTGCTTTGGCTACTTCGACCGGATCAAGGCACTCACCAGCATGGTATGTCGAGGCCCAAAGGAGCGGGTTTTCTTTCTCATCTACAAAACTGCGCATCATGTGCCTTATTGAATCAGTTGAAACAACAGTTGTGATGCCCAATCTGCTTCCCTGAAAACAAGTGTGCAAAACTGAATGTTAATTAATAGTGACAGTCAATTAAACAGTAAAAATGTAAAATGATTAATTGAACAATAATAATCTGCAGGTTTACCAGTAGCAATTTTCCTTTACTGAGTCAATTATTAATTTAACTGATTTGTCATTTTCCTGAAGGTGCAATTATGAGCATAACAGACTTTCTGAAGTCAATAGAAAATGTCAACAGGAGAATAATCTAACCAGCAAAGCAGAGAGCGTAGACTTGCCACACCCACTTGTACCACACAACAGAATAGTAACTGACTGCTTCCTTTCTCGAATCCTACAAAGCCAAAAAAATATCATACAATTTATCTTTTCAAATAAATTGTTTGAATTATTAAAGTCAAACTGAAATGTGAAAACAGGACTCTCATGAAAATAACATACTACTCTGGATCTACCATATAGCCCCTTAATATAATTAAACAGCAAGATAGGACAAATAATTTCTTGCAGTTTTTTATTATAATTTACTAAGGCATAAGAATCAAATTCCAGTATCCACTATGGCAACCAAGAACCATCAAATTTCAATAAAACCCCCAAAAGGGCAAACAACAGGCCAGACATGCTACGATAACCACTATTTTCCTTTCCTAACGATGCACCTTGTCGGTGCACATAGGCTGGCATAAATAGATTAACAGGGCAAAAAGGAATCAGCACTTATTGCAATGAAAAGACAAAGCTCTCATGTACCTGCAAGCGAGAAGCAGGTCAGTTCTTTGGTCGGGGCCAACGTATTTGTACTCAGAGAGAGCACGGCATACCACACTAAGAAATTTCTCTCTCGAAACAATAACAGTCGTCTTTCTCTTATAAAGCTCGAATAACATATTCTCCTGACCTGAATTCTTCAATGCCTCTCCAAAATTGGCATTCTCACTCAGACATGCGATCGCCATTGCATCTGAGTGCTCATCTTTCATCGCCTCAAATACCCTTCGGCTAATCTGAGAAAATTAACAAAATAAATTGAATGATCCAAATGCTTAAATACATCAATCAAAATCGAGCCTTCACATGATCCCAACACACATGCTGCTTAATTAAACAAGATTACAAGTGTGGATAAATGCCCCATGGTAAAATTTGAATCGATTCGTGAAATCATACATCGAATCAAAAGAAAACAAAGATCAATCGCCATACCTTGAAGGCATGGCGCGGCTTGCAACCCATGAGTTGGAGCGTACTCTGGAGCACAGATCGGGTGTAGCGAAACGAAGAGCTCTCCTTCTCCTTCGCACGATCACCTTCTCCACTCCTCTCTCCTTCATCCACAACCACAATGTACAACAGCTTCTGCACCTCCGCCATTTCCCAATTCCTCTCCCTTCGAACCCACCAACGATTCAATGTCCCAATTGCAAAGCGTCGATCCAAGCTTACTCGATCTCCGTCTCTCTCGTTTCGAGACCTAGGGTTTGGGTTTTGTTGTTGCTATAAAGAGGAGAGATTGAATGGTGAAACCGCCATGGCGAATGATGCTTCCAATACGAGCGCGCCATTCGGTGCTGGAATTAATAAATAAATAAAGTCGCGCATATATCTTGAAAAGAAAAAAAGGAAATAAAAAAAAAGAAATCGGATTTATGATTTATCCGATCCGCTGTGTTGGTGCTATTAGCAAACAGCAGAGACGGTCTGTGCATAGGGTGACACGTGGAATTAAGTTGAGTTTGGGTTTGCCACGTCGCAGGTGAGGAACGAGTCATAATAAGATTTTGGTGTTGAATGTAATAATAATTTAATTATTAGTTTAGAGGATTAAGGAATGAAGACTAGGTCAATCTAGTCGGTGAAAGAGGATCTCGCGAGCTTCCCAGAAAGATATTGTAGCCGGTGATTCCTTTGCGGGATAGTGAAGCTAGTTCTTCTGTGGCAACTAGCAAGTGGCCATGGATCAAATTACTACTGACATGTTACGAATTTGAATTTGTTGTTGAAATATAAGAGCAAAATGTAGGGATACATGCAGTATATTTCTTATAATTATAGAGTCTGTTAGAGAGAAGGTAATAGTGTGAAATTATGGAGTACAATTTTCTAGAATTATAAGTTTAAGAGAGAATGTAATATTGTGAAATTATGATATATTAATGATATATTAATTACCAAACAGTTATAGGGAAGGTAATAGTGTGAAAATATGATGCATTATTATGTAATATAAGCATTCAAAGATACTTATTATATTTGAGAAAACATACTTTTGCATTAAAACTTTTTGTACAAGTATTTATATCCCGACTTGATGAGACACCAAAGTAATTAAAGAGAGCGCTCTTCACGACAGCTTTTCTGAATCATTGAAACAAAAAAGCACTACAAAAATCTACATAGTAAGATGCAACACAAGAATAGTGCTTTAAATATTTCTTGGCGCTTTTTTTTTTTTTTTTTTTTGAGATTAACCCTCGTGGGCATGTTTCTTAGCATTTGACCAAAAAGAAAACTGGATGCAGGTTATTTCTTTGGTTTGCTTCGCGCCTTCGCCGCCTCAAAGCGTGTCCTACAAAATTTTTTTATTAGGATGATTAAAGTAACTACACAAAGAAACTCGATGTTGGAAGTTTCACTTTCATGCTAAACAAAAAATTGCTGGACTGATGTGATATCAAGCCTAATAGAGTAATAGTTGTACTTCCTAGTTCAAACGTAATAGTGTCCAATTTTCACCTTGGCAATTTTAATTTCTTTTGCTTAGACCACGTCAATGATCTTGCACAATGTGCATCCAAACAAAACTCCCCATGTAAAGAGTGTTTAATTGGGTTAATTAATCAATATCATTTTGATTTCAAACTTTCAGTAGTTTTGACTTTTTGAGAAGGTACGATGGCCGATGGGCCTGGATATGGATTTCTAGATACTAAACTTAGTGAAAGGAACATAATGCAAGAATTTTTGACCGACCGACTTCCACTATTTAACATTTTGTTTTTTTTTTTTTTTTTTTTTTTTTGTTCATAGTCGCTATCTAGTGTACGGAAAAAAATTTAGTGTTTTCATTGAGCAATGAGTGTGTCAATGGCGTTTATTGAATTGCTAGTGGTTCTTTTTTAAACAACTAATTATTGATATTCTTGCTTTGAGACGTAACTTTTTCAAAAATAATCTTTCACGCTTTTTGATGTAAATTTTTTTCTTAATAAATCTTACTGGTTTGACAATCGGTCAACCAATCTTGAAAATTATATATATATATATATAGAGAATAGCTATGGTGAACCATGGTGCACAGAGGGCTCCGTGAACCATGACCGTTTGATCGGTGGTTTTGCAATTTGACAAATCTAAATTAACCAATCCAATCTATATATTGAAATCTCATATGAAACCAAATTTTATAATTTTTGGAATTTTTTTGCTATTTTTTCCGAATTTTTTAAAGCTTGCCATTTTTGGACGATAATTAGTGAATTATCGTCCAAAAACGGAAAGTTTTAAAAAATTCGGAAAAAATAGCAAAAAAATTCCAAAAATTATAAAATTTGGTTTTATATATATAGAGTATTGCTATTGTGAACCATGGTGCACAGAGGGCTCCGTGAACCATGACCGTTTGATCGGTGGTTTTGCAATTTGACAAATCTAAATTAACCAATCCAATCTATATATTGAAATCTCATATGAAACCAAATTTTATAATTTTTGGAATTTTTTTGCTATTTTTTCCGAATTTTTTAAAACTTTCCGTTTTTGGACGATAATTCACTAATTATCGTCCAAAAATGGCAAGCTTTAAAAAATTCGGAAAAAATAGCAAAAAATTCCAAAAATTATAAAATTTGGTTTCATATGAGATTTCAATATATAGATTGGATTGGTTAATTTAGATTTGTCAAATTGCAAAACCACCGATCAAACGGTCATGGTTCACGGAGCCCTCTGTGCACCATGGTTCACCATAGTTATTCTCTATATATATATATATAGAGTATTGCTATTGTGAACCATGGTGCACAGAGGGCTCCGTGAACCATGACCGTTTGATCGGTGGTTTTGCAATTTGACAAATCTAAATTAACCAATCCAATCTATATATTGAAATCTCATATGAAACCAAATTTTATAATTTTTGGAATTTTTTTGCTATTTTTTCCGAATTTTTTAAAACTTTCCGTTTTTGGACGATAATTCACTAATTATCGTCCAAAAATGGCAAGCTTAGGAACCCCAGTACATCCCTAATTGGCTCTCGTCCTGGTTACTGGTAGTGCCTAATTAGCATCACCTTGCCCGGGTTTCCAGATTATGGTTTTTTTGAGTGATTGGACAGGATATATTTATTATTTTTTTGCCTAAGGCTTAATTTAAAGACCAAAAAAATTGGGATAAATAAGAGTACTTTTATAGACTGACTCGTGAATAATATGAGCTTTCAATTTTTACAAACTTGTTGATTCACTGTCGCGATTTATTGGTTACAACTCACGTTTGAAAATCAGGTGCTATATATATGAACTACCTTCTACCAGGCAGCCACGATGATTCAGGATGCTCCTGGGATAGATGACTTTTTGCATACACCTTTTAAATATTCATTATTTTAGGTCCAATTTATTTTGTATAGAACCATAAATTTATTAGTATTTTCGATAAATTATGGAAATATGTGATATAAAGAATCTTTTAGAAAGATCATAATTATGAGTTTAAATATTGTGTTTATATTAGAAGAAGGTCCAATATCAAATATCAACAGTTTTCAAATGACTTCATTATTCTTGCATTTCTGCTATAATAGTTCAGAATTAAAACTCTAATAATAAGTGTAAAACATTATGTCATGACCCGCTAGATATGTTTGTCTTTATCAATTTCTTTTCTTAAGCTTCAATTACTGATTGTTTAGGAAACTTTTATTATAATATATGACAGTTTATGCAGCAAAGGAAACTATTAAATTTGGAAAAATATTTTTCTTAAGAAAGTATAAATTATGCATATATTTTTTATTTTACAATTGCTAATTAACTCTATATTATGAATTGTAAGATGATAAGTTAGAAAAAAAAAATCATGATTTTTTTTTTTTTGTAATTTTTTTAGGCTAGATTGTCAACCACGACTTTTTTTTCCTAGGAGAAGAATTGCAATTCCTGACCAACCAAGTTTTGTCAATGAGACTGCTTCATCTCATTGAAGATGAAGCAGTCTAGAAGCAAAATTGATTAAAAATATTTCAAAAAGCTGCTTTTTCAAAAATTGACATTAAAAATCTAGATATTACTATTACATGCAAAAAGAAGAAAAACGAAAAAGACCAAACTGACGGTCTAGAAGCAAAGTTCCCTGATGGGACCAACTACTCATTAAGTCTATTTAACCAAAAGAAGCGGTCCTGCATAATTGGTCATGGTCTTGGTGCTGTGATTTGAAGTTCCTAGATTCTTATCGATTTTTTTATCCAGACTTTGATAAATTAATAGAAAATGTTTTTGGGCCTCGAAAAGTATAAATATTCCCAGACTGCGGTCAATAAAAATCGTGTCTGATTCTACTACATGTCTTGAGTAGTTCAATACACAACTCATGCATGTGTAACCTTTTGACTACTGTACTTGCAAGTTGCAATACACTACTCGTATTTGACCTTGTGACTACTGTGTGGATTCTAATACTTCAAATTTTTAAATTTCATCAAATATCATAACTTTATATATTTATTATTATATAAAATTAAATTTAACAAGCAATATATTATCAGATTTTTTTTAAATTTTGAAGTTAATTTGATACTTGAACAAGAGAGGAAAAAACGAATTTTATTAACAATCATCAATTATATCTAATGTGTCCAATTTACCTCTTAATCAAATATCAAATAAATTTATAAAAAAAATTACATAAAACATGTTGCGAGTTTAATTGAACAAGATTAATAATTTAGATTCATATTTAATTTTAAAATTAAAAATTAATAATAACAGTGAAATAAATTGCAGTATTAAATTGTGCCACTGTGGCACTGTAACCTCCTTATTTTTCTAATGCAACAATTCCAATCCAACCAATCTTTTTCTAGAGTCAATATGTACCTTTTACACGTATATTGCATGGCATGAATTTTTTTTTTTTTTTTTAGGATGGAATTTCATATCGTTATATGGAAACGAATACAGAGATCACTATTACGCAAGTTGATATGTTTTCTTTTATCTTTCTTATAGCTTTTGATTACGTGTGTCGTATGCAAATTTCATTTGTATTTCACATTGAATGGTTTCCTCTGCGTTTCAAATCAGAGACACACTACAAAAAGTGAAACTAAAAGAATAAAATGGACCTGCTATTATATTTTTACCATTCAAATAACATAATTTAATATTATTTCTTACTATTTAAGTAACATATTCTAATACTTTTTTTTTAATTTACCAAAGTCAGCTTAACAATCAAGACTAGTTGGATCACGATTAGCCAAAATTTTCAATGATAAGCACAATTTCTCCTTTTCTATAACATGGGTACACGTGAAGTATCTTTCTGCTTCTACGACTATCCTACATTTCACATTGGTGATTGGTTGTACTCGGAAGCTTTCCACCGCAGCCTATCAGTATCAACTTTCAGCTGTACGAATCTGATCATCCTTCAAATAAATAAATATCAGGGGCGTTTGGTTGTGTTGAGTAAGGATTGCATAAGTTTACGATGCCTAAGTGTTTATGTAGTGTTACGTAATAGATGTTTGATTATATAATAAGGATGAGTAACTTAATGCATACATATATTCGTGTCAAAAGACATAAATGCCTTTACATTTGAATTATTTAATTTGAATTAGAATTATGTATTAATAATACGTTGTGACCTAATTATTGTTAATTATTAATTATTATACAAATTAATAATTAATGATAATAATAATCATTTTTATTATTATGAAATATTAATAATTACTTTAAATTAAATATTATAAATATTATTATTTATTTAACAATAAAAATTATTATTAATTAATTATTTTTAATTAATCGTTATTGTTAATAATTAATATTACTTGTTAAATATTATTAATTATTATTATTTAATTATTAATTACTATTTTTAATAATTATAATTAATTATTAAATATTATTAATTATTTGCTAATTATTAAATATTATTAATTAGTAATTATTGTTAATTATTAATTATTATTAACTTAATTATATATGATAATAATAAATCATTTTTGTTATTATGAAATATTTATAATTACTTTTAATTAAATATTATTAATTATTAAATATTATGAATTTATGATTAATTATTTGTAAGAGGTATTGTTGGAAAAAAAATTAAAGGGATGGTGCATAAGTTATGCAATCTATTTAGGTTGCATAAGTTATGCACCCTTAAGCATCTTATGTAACGGATGTTTGGTGACTTAAGAATGCATAACTTAAGTTATGCACCTTTTAAGTCACAAACAAACGGGACCTACATAAGTGGAAATAAAGTTACAAAATATGTTAATTAAATAAATAATAATAATAAGTTCGCAATTTCAATTTTTTTATCTTGTAGGCCTCTGAAACCATCGGATTGTAGCGAAATTCTTAATTGTTTTGAATACATATAGAGAGGCAAAACTCTATCAAGATTGACGTGAGAGGAAGCTGAAAAAAAAAAAAAGAGATTTCAAAGAATGAAATGTCTCCAAAAAGTTAGCATTGGATAGGAATGCATAAAAGTTAGTGATCGATGTACCGGAGTCATGATATAAGAATATAAGGGTGAGAGTCGTAGGTTTTAGTTCATAGTTAACTTACGATGAGGATGTAGATATTTATTATTATTATTATTATATTCTTTAGTGACTTTCATCTTGCTGGATTTCTTTTATAGCTTATCTCAACTTGCTTGGGATAAAAGTTTTACATCAGTAATAATATGTAAAATATAATTAATCACTACCAGAAAGAGAGGCTTCTGCAACGGAAGGTTAGCAACGTTTTTATAAATAACCGTTAGAAACTGTAAAGTAGGAGAGAGTAAAAAATCAGGGAGAAAAATAGCAACGGTTTTTATATTAAAACCGTTGCCCATTTTTCGGCCCAAAAAAAAGAAAAAAGTGTTGGGCCCAAATAAAAACGGTTTTGATTAAAAACCGTTGCTATTTTTTTTTCAATTTCGTTAGCAACGGTTTTTTTTTTTAACCGTGGCAATTTGTTAGAGTTAGGTTAATTTCGAGTGTACCTATCTCTCCTCCTCATTCGACCAAAATACAGCTGCTCAATATCAACCGCAAACAAGCCCCCACTCCCTTCATTTAATTTTCCATAATTATATCACTTAAAAAATAGCAAAAAATTTCAAAAAATCTAAAGAATAGAAAATTTATATAAAAACACAGAAAAGAGAAAATTTTAGAATTTCGACAAAAACAGAAAATTTTATTTTATTTTACTTTAAATTTTAGAATTTTATTTTATTTTATCTTATAAATTTCGACAAAAACAGAAAATTTATATTAAAAAAATATTCCAATTAGAGACGGTTATTACCTCAGAACCGTTGCTATTTTGAATTGATAAAATATTATTATTTTAATATAGCGACGATTATTACCTCAAAACCGTTACTATTTTGAATTGATAAAATATTATTATTTTAATATAGCAACGGTTATTACCTCAAAAACCGTTGCTATTTTGAAATTTTTTTGTTATAGCGCGAAGCCGATCAATTTTTCTCTCTGAAATTCCCTAGCTCACTTGATCCCCTCTCAAATCCTCACTCTCTCACTCGGATCCGCCGACCCCCTCTCTCGCCATTCTTTGCCCCTCACTTTGCCGCCTTCTCTCTCAAACCCTCTCTCGCCACTCTTCGCCCCTCACTCCACCGCCCTCTCTCAAACCGTAGGTCGCCACTCTCCGCCCCTCACCTCCGCCGTCCTCTCTCTCAAACCGTAGGTCACCACTCTCTGCCCCTCACCTTCGTCGCCCTCTCTCTCAAACTGTAGGTCCCCACTCTCCGCCCCTCAAGTTGACAACCGCCTCTCTCAAGAGAAGCCGACAGCCGCCTCTTACTCGGTTTGGTTCTTTTCTTTCATTTATTTTTTTATATGTATGAATTATGTGTTTGATATGGGTCCGATTGGGTATGTGCAATAAAACTTGTTTGATATGTGTTATGATTTCAGAACCTGGTATCATTTATTACTTGCATTATTTGTAATTGTTATCAATTGATAGACATGTCTGGAGAAGAAAGAGACGAAAAAGAGATCATGGATTTCATGAGCATAAATTATCCTGAGTTAAATATTTGTATCGACGACACTTCAACATTTTTTTTATATATTTGGAACATGTACTAATTTTTGTAAATATTTGATACTCTTCAAGTTATATTGCTATCTTTATTTGTTATTTTGGATTATTTATGTGAAATGTTGATATATATGTGAATATGTGTGATTGCCGATTGTTTGGTACATTGGTACCATTTGGTACAGCTAGCAACAGTGGGCTAGCCACAGAACACAAGCAAAAAAAAAATAATAACATTTTAGCAACGGTTTTTATGATGATAACCGTTGCAAAATTTACATGTTTATTTTAATGCGCATTTGTTGTATCAAAATAGAGACGGTTTTTTTCATAATAAATAGCAACAATAACCGTTGCTATTTATTGGGCCTGAGACGGGCCTTTACTTATAACCGTTGCTATTTATTGAGTTTAAAGACGATTTTTTCCATAATAACAGTCTCTAAGTTTACGACGGTTATTTTGTAAATAGCTACAGGGGCTTCTGCAACGGGCGGAACCCGTCTCTAATTTGTTTATTAACCGTTGCAGAATCCAAAATATGTTGTAGTGAATTATAAATATATCTATAATTTCTGCCTTAAAAAAAAATTAATTGATATAAATAATGTAATTTAATGTAAAATTATTTGAAATTGAGTTTAGATGAATCAACCCGAATACATTTATTACTTGTGCACAACTTTTAACTAGTTAAAAATCTAACAAGTCATATACGAACCAAATTCAAATTAAAACACATGCAAATCACGAACTTGGGGTAATCGTAAGCAACCCATACCCATCATACATCTTTAGTTGATGAGGAATAAAAGGCTATCCCTTCACCTCTTTTTCGTTTTTACTTTTTATGCGTCTTTTTTCCTCATACATATGGTTGTTTATGTTCGATTTTGGATGTGTTAGGTTCCTTGAAAAAATTAGCTAGGTTTATCTAGATAAGGACTCTAAACGAGTACTAACAGAAAGGGCCGGGGCCGAACAAATTGGATTACGAAGGAAATGAGGACCCTAGTGATTGCGAACCATATTATAATTTAAATCACAAGGGGCGATTTAAAAATCTATTTATTCTAGAATTTTTTTTGGATTCCAAAGCAGTTGGTTTTTTGGATTTTAATTTCGAAAAAAAAGTATCTACTGAAATAAAATAATAAGTTTCAAATGAGATAATTTCAATAAAAAAATTACATCAGCAAATATTATGCATAAATAATTATTTTTGGAACTCTAAAGACATGCAGAACAATAACACAACAAGTCACTAAAATTCAATGCGAAGTATCACGAAGTTATATTAGTCTAAAAGTTTTATTTCACTTTAGATATATATCATAAACATCTTTAAGAAAAGCAGAGAAGAGTGGAAGAACATGAGCCAACCGATCGTTGACAGAGAAGAACATAATTAACATAGTAACATGACATGACTGAAGAACTTAGAAATTTAATTCATTTTTTGTAATGCATTCTTATTTTTTTATGTCTAGCATCAGTTTGTCATCCACAATATGATGAACCAGAAAAGTAACATGACGTGACTAGAAATTAGAAATTTAGCTCTTGCGTTCATATTTTTCAATTTATTGTTCCGCCTTAGTTTGTTTTCCGACACAATTTAATGAACCGTTTCGGTTCATGCACGACTTTCGTAATTTTTGCAATTTTGTTTTTTAAATTTAAAACTTAAAAATTAAAAGAAAAATAAATTAAAGATAAAATTACAAAATGTGATATATCACTTATGTATTCCTTGATTGTTCAACAAGACAATAGGCTATATATAACTACAAGCCTTGAGAAGAGTTTGTTTCTATTTCAAAAATCACTGTACCTCTACATTTAGGCATATTTAAATGAAAGTCTCTAAATTATCAATTTCTATGTTCATGAGACATGACACAATTGCTCGATTGGGGAAACCATTAAATCAAGGCTTAATTTTGTATATACCCTCCAATTCTTTTCTATTTGTTTATTTCTCCATGTACTCTTGTTTATTTCTTATTTGTCTTTAAACTCTTCTAAATGATTTCTTATTTGCCCTTCAACTCAACCATATAGAATTAACTATGGTTATCTTATAAAAAAATAGGAATTTAATTATGAATTAAATTAAAAGGACAAAAATATCCCTGGACCATTTTTCATTTTCTCTCATCTTTGCCTTCGTCACTCCGTAATATCTTCTCACTAACAAGCTTTATTTTCACTACAAATTAATTTAGCTGGGTTGGCTTGGCTATCTTTCAATACTTTGTGTTACATAAGTTGGTACAGGCTAAATATGTAACCGTCTATAATTGTCTATTTTCACTGGAAATACATTGAATGTTAAGGCAGGAAGTTCACAGCTTTAGGTTCGAGAATATATTTAATATTCCATATGATGTCCTGTATTCATTTGGGTGTGACTGAGCCATGACTTCAGCACCGTGAAAGCATCCAGAAACAATTGATATTTAAATTTCTAGAGTAACGAAGGCAGAAATGAGGGAAAGTAAAAAAAATGGTCTAGGGATATTTTTGTCTTTTTAATTTAATTCATAATTAAATTTCAGTCTTCTTATAAGATAAGCATAGTTAATTCTATGTGGTTAAGTTGAAGGGCAAATAAAAAATTAGTTAGAAGAGTTTAGTGGTAAATAAGAAATATACAAGAGTATAGGGAGAAATAAACAAATAGGAAAGAGGAGGGTATACAAAATATTAAACCTTAAATCAAAAGAAAATTCACACAAAGATGCATATAATTTGCATAGTCAAGTAATTTGGACCAAAACAAACATTCTTCGTATTAGTCGGTTAGTCCGTACTTGTGGATTTCACTTTTCTATCTAAAAATAGAATAAGCTAGTAAGCTTCTGATCTGGGCAAACATCGGGCTGATGAAGATTTCAAATTGAAACAGTTTTATAGGTTGGTACGAAAACCGGAAGGTCCGGTACAGCATGCTTAACTTTGCGACAGGTGGGTTAGTAAATTTGTATTTGGTGCGGGTCCAACACGTAAGTTTGGCCTTCTAACCACTTTATCGCAATTGCTCAATATTCGTATTTTGGAGTTGTGTTACAGCCACTTTGTTCCGCTAACAGCATCTAGCCTACTTTCGGGTTCGTGACGAAACATTTACGATCTCTTGTTCGAAAAAGAAAAGTTTTTTTTTTTCTTTTTCTTTTGAGAACGGAAAAAGAAGAATTCACATTCGAAGAAAAGTTTTAAAGAGTGTAAAAAAAATGCCTTGTATTATTATTAATAAGAGTTTCATGTGCAGGTAATGTATTACTTTGACATGTTACGCAAACACGACATGTTCAGATACCAAGATTTGTGTAATCCTTATACCCAATGGGCTCGTTTGGATGATAGTGGGAATAGGGGAATAGTGGGAATAGCCACTCTTCCCACTCTTCCCACTCTTCCCAACAACACTCTTCCCAACAACACTTTTCTCTCTACTTTTTCACACTTCCTAACGCTATTCCTAAACTCACCATCCAAACGACCTAGAAATAGCACTCTTCCCACTCTTCCCACTCTTCTTACTCTTCCCACTTTTTCACACTATTCCCACTATTCCCAACCCATCCAAACAAGCCCAATGTGTTTGGATGATAAAGGAATAGAGAATTGGAATAGGGATTGGTGTAATCCTTATACCCTATTCTAATACCAAGATTTTGATGGTATAAGAATAAAGGCCCGAATAAGTCCAAATTTCTTATTCCTATGGTGTTTGTTTTCCACCGGAATAAAGAATAAGGGGCTTATTCCTTATTCCCGGCCTATCCAAACACACCTAATTGGTAAGTGTCTGGATACGTCCAAACTCGACATGCTAATATTAAATATGTTGTGCTAAATGTGTATTTATGTGTTGTCATGACTTCAGATTTGAATTTTTTGCGTAAAACGTGATATGTTATAAATACAAATTTGAACCCCAAGACAAGATGATGGACGATCCGAAACTGAATGTTCCGATACGTCTAACTCTACCCCATCTCGCCACCTCAAATATTTTTCCTATAATCAAGTTTAAAACAAAATTTAACTTCTCCTAGTTTTTCTATTGGATTAAAATGAAATACGTTTGGACCTACTCTGATCGGGCAAAAAAAAATTAATAATCTCAATTTTCAATTAACCTAGCGTGTTCCAATCAATTTATAACCTATGGTGTCTCACAACATCGATAATAAATGTACTCGAGCAACTCGATTTAGAGCATTTTTGTAATTTTTTTTTGGACAAAAGATGTCAAAATTTTCTATTTTATTTGAAATTAACTATCTATAAATAATTCTTTATATAGGTTCAAAGTAAACTCAAAATGTGTTTTATTACTATTTTGACATCTAGTGGAGTCGATTTCCATCCTCCTGTTTGCTCCCATAAAATTTGGCAATTTTTGTATATTTTTTTTCCGGAACAAGCCTGGAGGCATCGTTTATTTTTATTTTTTAATTTTTTTTCCCTTTTGCTTTTTGAAGACACCGTCTGTCCATGGCGGCGACTTGATTTAAATAAGCAAAGTAATCCTGCCAAAAGAATCTCGCCATTCAACTTTAAAAAAATAAAAACAGATATGGTACTCTCTTTTACCTTTTTAGCTACTCCAACAAAATCAATGCTGATGCACAACGGCACAACTATTCAACTTGCCTAATATTTTACTTGTTAACACAAAACTTATTACAAAGTACAAACTCTTACACGAATCAAGCGGTCCTTACACAATCCAAAGCCTTTTTAGCAGCATAAATATTAGAGTCCCATTATGTATTCAATATTCCACATTAAATAACAGTCTTTAAATAATAACCTGCTGCACAGTGAGCTACATATTTGGCACCACCGATTTTTGCTTATCAAGTTGTCTATTGTTTAATGGGCCAAATTTGGGCCTAATGTTATGATTTACATTTTGGAGACCGTGAACATTACACATTCAAAATCCAGGTACACCATCCACAATTTTCTCACAGAAATTATATACACCATCCATCAATTTACCATCCAATACCATCCAACAGGCTTCAACAGGCCAAATTGGGCTTCAACCATCATTTTCCGCGTGATGACGTCATCAATTTTTTTTCGAAAAAAAATTTTGAAATTTTTTTTTTTTGCTCTGACGTCATCAAATGGACAAATTTTTCTGTTCAGTTAGATGCATCAAGGGATGAGTTAAAATTGTTAAGTGTTCAGTTAGATGCATCTTAAAATTGAATTTTCGTATTTTTTTTGTTCAGTTAAACAAGTTAAGGGATGTACTTAAAGTATTTATGTGTTCAATTAGTTGCATCTCAAAATTGAATTTTCGCATTTTTGTGTTTAGTTAAACACGTTAAGGGATGAATTTAAAGTTTTATGTGTTCAGTTAGTTGCAATAAAATTTTAATTTTGTGATTTTTTGTGCTCAGTTAAACACGTTAAGGGATTAATTTAAAGTGTTTATGTGTTCAGTTAGTTGCAGCAGAATTGATTTCGTAGTTTTGTGTTCAATTAAACTAGTTAAGGGATCAATTAACATTGTTTATGTGTTCAGTTAGTTGTGATCAAATACGTTTTAATAACCATGCAACAAAGTGAACACTAATCATTACAAATAATGATATCCATTATTACAATAAACTGAACCATTCTATTAATAATAGTATCCATTACAAATAATTCTCTATTACAATGCATAAATTTACACGCAACAAATACAGTAAAAGTAATTCAACCATTACAAATCGATTGTAAACTCAAAACTCATCTTCAACCTCATGCACACCGATGCACGAGTCTAAATTTCCAATGTAAACTCGAGCCATTCCAATTGAGATCTATAGAAAATCATTAAGCAACCATGTTAATATTCCAAATAGAGTTCAAAATAGAGTTCAGAAAATTCAGACATTAATCATCACATACATGAACAAATTGGATCTGAATTTGCCTCAGAATGCTAGTTCCTTTCAAAAGAAACTTGAAAGATTTGAACAGATCGGTCGAACACTTGAAAGAATTGGTTTTGGAATGTGAAAGATCGAATCTAAATAGATAGGTCAAAACAAATATGAACCGATCATCTTTTCTCACTTATCCTTCTTGCTATCAACAAATTATGTTCCTGCAATAAATAATCAAACAAACCTTTTCTAATTAACTAAAGAAGCATTTAATCAAGAAAAGACTTAGACATTTGATTGCTCAAAGCATACAAAAAAGTAATAGAGAAAATGCTTGAAAGTGAATACGGACAAAAAATTACTCTCTGTTGATAGGAAAAACAACAAATTTACACGGAAATTGGGATTATAGAGGCATAAAGAAAAATTGAGCGGGACTTAAGCCGTTCCTTCACCTCTTAGACAAAAGTGTATAATCAAAGAAAAAGTATAAAAGTGCGGGAATTTAAAGAAAAAAGATGTCATAGTGGATACCTTCGTCAATTTTTCAACGCAAGAAAGAGGAAGAAATACCGGTATCAGTGTGTTTGTGGATATTTTTAGAGGGAGGCGAAAGAGAGGAGAAATTTTGTCGGGATGTCGTCGGAGGAAGATTGGGTCGGAGGCGATCTGGATCGGGAGAACAGAGGAGGCGGAGTGACGAGTGGCTAGAGAAAGAAGAAATGTTATGCGGCTAGGGTTTGGGGGATTTGGAATGAGAGAGAAGATTTAGAGAGATATAAATAGATTGGGCCAGTCTTTGGGCCTAATCTGGCCTGTATGAGCTTATGGATGGTGTGGATGGTAATTAGAAGGATGGTGAGTAGTAATTACCATTTTCTCATCCATCCCATCCACAGACCAAAAATGGGCCTCAGCCTCATTTTTTCGCGCGCTGACATCAGCGAAAATTTTTCGAAATTTTTTCAGAAATTTCTGGATGCTGACGTCATCAAATGTACTGGTATATTTGTTCAGTTAGATGCCATAAGGGTTGAATTAAAAGTCATAAGTGTTCAGTTAGTTGCATCTGAAAATGAAATTTTCGCATTTTTGTGTTCAGTTTAATACGGCAAAGGTTGAACTAAAAGTTTTATTTGTTCAGTTAGTTGCATCTGAAAATGAAATTTTCGTATTATTGTGTTCAGTTTAATACGACAAACGTTGAACTAAAAGTTTTATTTGTTCAGTTAGTTGCATCTGAAAATGGAATTTTCGTATTTTTGTGTTCAGTTTAATACGGCAAAAGTTGAACTAAAAGTTTTATTTGTTCAGTTTAATACGACAAAAGTTGAACTAAAAGTTTTATTTGTTCAGTTAGTTGCATCTGAAAATGAAATTTTTCGTATTTTTGTGTTCAGTTTAATATGGCAAAAGTTGAACTAAAAATTTTATTTGTTCAGTTAGTTGCAGCAGAAATTTGATTTCGTAGTTAACATTTATAATATGCAAAGTGAACACATATAACAATATAGTTAACATTTACAATAAACAAAGTGACCACATTCAATATTCAATATACAAAGTGAACATATTCAATATTCAATATACAAAGTAAACACATATATCAATATAGTTAACATTTACAATCAACAAAGTTGAACACATATGATGACTAACTAATTCTTTACAAAATATAATTCATCACTAACAACTATGCTCCAGGTCTGACCACTTCTCGAAAAAGAAGGAACGAAGAAGAAACCTGAACCGAATCTACTCAGAACGAGAACGAGCACCTACTAACAATTAATAAGAATCCTCACATATAAATCTCCATGGCATGAGTATACAACATTGTTAAAATGAAAAAAATAAATAAATTCCAACATTGTTCTAGAAAACCATCTCATTTAACTAATACTAATTTGTACTTTATCAAAGTGAAATGGTAAGAAGTACTTTACAGGCCATGCATTCAATTGTTCAACGTCAGATTTTCAATCACCAATCATAATTTCAAATTACAAATTGAAATCACAAGTTTATAGAAATAGAAAAAATTAAATTGTAGATGCCTCATCAGAATCAAGAGAGAGTAATGTTATTGGATTGTTTTAAAAAGAAATTAACTTTTTTTATACAAGATTTCTCAACATAATATTTTTCTTGTAACTGTTCTTGAAAAAGAGAAATCACTGAACCAAGAGAGAGTAATGTTATTGAATTATATACAACAATAAAGATACTATACACTCTTGAATCAACTATTTCCACCAACTCTTTTCACCAGGAAAAGAGTTACATGCGTCTCAGGTCATATTGAAGGATAACAAACAGATCGGGAATCGAAAATGCACGCTTTATCATCCAATCGAGACAATTTAAACTAATAAAGAAAACGAGTCGATATAGAACATACCGAAGGTGCTTAAAAATTGTATTGATGGCCGCCGTCACAGCCGTGGCGGATATGGGGCTCAGCTCCTCATCCTCTTTCGAATTCACCACAGGGAGTGCGACTGAGCGGATCCGAGCATGGTGTCGTCGGAGGGGACGAGTGTGGGAGCGTTGGTTGGGGAAGGCGGGAGTGGCAGCGATTTCTGTCGCGAAAAGAGAGGTGCGAATGGCAGCGACGGCTAGGGTTTGGTGGTGGAGTGAATGAGGAGGTTTAGAATATATAAATAGACTGGGCCAATCTTTAAGCCCAGTCTGGCCTGTTTGGAACCTGTGGATGGGATGGATGGAAAAAGAGGGGATGGTAGTAACCAATTCTGTTCAAAATCGCACGCAGGGGCGGAGCCAATAGGGGGGCTGGAGGGGGCATTGTCCCCCCTATGCTCCCAAAAGTGTTAAATTTTATGTGTATTTTCTTTTGTCTTTAGAAAAAACTATGTAATTTGCCCCCCTAATTAAATATAAAAAACTAATTTGTCCCCTTAATGAATAATTTCTGGCTCCGCCCCTGATCGCACGCATAGATCTATTCATTCAATTCAAATGGTGCCAGGAATGAACTTATGGAGTTCATTAGTTGAAACTTGAAACGGATGTTGCAATGAATTAATGAAAGGATTGTCCAATCTAAAAGTTCATAATGATGTGTTACAGGACTTCACAAATGCAATGAATTAAGCAGTGCGGGCATGCGGCAAGCAACATATGGAAGGACGGTGTATCAAATATCTCATATATAACATATCTCTTAATAAGCAGTTATTATTATTTATTTATTTTTTAAAAAAAGGGCACTTAATATCTCTTGAGAAGCAACTTTTATAGTTCTTATTTAAGGCACGCCTCTTCTTAGAATCTGCACTCTGCTCCACGGACATTCTTCAGACAATACTCCAAGGAGAGATCACTAGGATAACTAAACAAGAATACCAAAAGCGAAAAACAAATTCAAACAGCATTGCACTTAACTAGTGATAAGGAGGGACATTTTTTTTTTCCCTTCTTCTTTTCCTTCAGCATGAAGGTGGGACAAATTTAATACGACATTCATAGACAAATAGAAACGCCTAATTCATTGCTAATGTAAGTGTTTCATGAAGTAAGATCCTGGTTTCCAAGCAATTTGTTTGCTCATCTTTCTCCTGTATCTGACTTACATCTAGTATTATCAATTGTATGTGCCTATTATGATTTGTGAATGTTCATGCATATTCTATTATGAAAATCCAAATAAAACACATTGGATGAACTAACAACGAATTCTAAAAGTATTAAGCATATCCTATTATGAATTTATATCGCAATTATGTGATTGAAATTTATGGAACTTATCTAACATGTTTTATTCACTATTGTCAAATTTTCGTAGACGCACACGAGTCTCGTAATGGGGATCATTGGCAATTCTCCGATTCTAATCTACTAAGAGGACAAAATTAAATTTGCATACTAGTTGCAATTCAGTAACTCAATAATTATGCAAATTCATTATCCTCAGATAAGAAATTTACTTTATTTTATAATTTGTTAATATTTATTCTTTACTCTCAAATAAGAGAAATTTGGTTAATAGAATTTAAATAAAATACATATTGAAAGCAATAGTTGAATTTTCCATTGAATTTACTACTAATTCATTCCATTAAATGCTGCTGAATAGTAAATACTACTGTTCATATCATAACATGCAAAAGCAAAATTCAGAAAATAAAAGATATTGAAAATTGGAAGATTTCATACAAGGGGAAAACAAAAGACATGAAGCTGGCTCTGACGCTCTGTCATGGAGCCAACTCCAATTGATTCTTATCTTATTTCCTTTTTCTTTTTTTCACATCACAAATAAGGCTGCAGTGATATACAGCTAAGGTTTGCACATAGATAATTCAATGCTTATTTCTGAAGCGCCACCATCTTTTCTTTTTCTTTGTTTCTGATGCTGGTAGATCTGCAAACATTGCAAGGCAATTAAACATTTATATTGCAACTTCAATATCAACTAATCTAGTAAGCACACTAAAATGATTTTACATGATCACAATAGAAGAACAGTGACCTACATTCTCACGCCACAGCAATAATAATTGACAATAATATTAGGGACAGTATTAACAACTTTTCTCATGTATGAAATGAGTCCTCCATCTTTGACTATAGAGCCCAGAGGATAATTATGCACCAGTGAATTTTTTTTCCCTGTATATAGAGAACTTGCACTAAAAATATTTAATACATCTTTCATTATGAATATTGCTATACAGTAAGAGCTTCAGAGGATAATTGAAGTCTTAAGATTCTCACCTCCTTCAGGGTATATAGAGTTGTAGTGCACCTCTGCCCAGAAGCTCAAGAAAATAACTGACAAAAAGTTTTACAATTAGCCCCATGAATATATTTAGCTATAAATCGAGGTCAATGAGAATTTGTTCTATAACTTTACATGCCAACATGCCCAGTTGATCAATCATTGTCATACTATTCAGCATCTGAGTTGTCAGTATTAGTATAGTATATGTTCTCTCGCAAACATATATAGATTTAGCAGATACTAATCATTTAGCAACCTGCATCTCCTCCTATCACTGTAATGGATTAATCTGCTTTTTTTGACTCAGATGTGAATGTTCTCTAATTTTGATAGGATAGCAAATGTGCAATACTGGCAGTGAGCACTTATCCTTTCATGGTAGCGGGTGGAAGTCCCTTGACCTTAAGTATTTGTTGCCATTGACAAATCCAAGTTAACTTTTTCTACAATATCTTAAATTTGCTCAAACAAGTAACAAACCTCTTTTAGATTTTTGAACATTCGGCAGAATCTCGATGTAACATGTATCCTTGAAGGATGTTATCACAAATATTTTCACACCGTACTGCAAGGAAACAAATAAGTTTTTTATTAACTAACCCTGACGCCCCTTCAAGACAAGACCACCACACCCAGTCTCTACTCATTCTTTTTCATAAAAGACCCAAACAATCTTCATATCTTTTCAGTCCAGTCACATGAGAGTTATGAAAAATTTCTACATTGCAGCATACCAATACTGGCAGTGAACATTGTATTCCTTAAGGTGATTGTCTGTTCTATATAAAGGTGTACACAAACCAAACTTTCCATGACAAAAAAGACGATTCAAAAATTATGAATGAAAGAAAACATATTTACCATTAGTTGCACCATTTTGATACAAAAGAAATTAACAATATAATGTCTTTAAAATATATACCGAGTCTGCTGCGGCTTGCAAGGTTACATGGTCACCCCATTCTCCAGTCCTTCAAATGAGAAAACAAATATATACTTTGAGAATATGTTACAAATTGAAAAGAAAAAAATATTAGAACATTGCTTGAAAGAAGAGCTGCATACTTTGAGAGCTTTTTCAGATAATCATCATATTCCATTGGAACATATCCTTCATATATATCACGATTAGATTCAAGCTAAAAAACAACAAGAACCAAAAATGAGTAAATCAGAACATAAGTACAATCAAATTATAACTATATAAATGATAAGTCATGAATGGAACCTGACCTGGTTAATAACCTGTTGCCTTACAAATTTGTGATGCTCTGGGCTACGATAGAATTGATCAGATAATGCTCTAAACTGAAAATGTTTCAAATTCAAGACTCAAAATAAATATAAAACAAATTAAATTTAGAAGAAGATAATGCATATTTTGCATTGAGACAAACCTGACAGTTTCCATCTCCCTCGACCTTCAGTTCAACCAGATCATACAGCCTAAGACTACAACATGATTTAAACAGTAGTAGATAAGATATAACTGATGCACAATTTTTGTGTCTGTAAATTGAAAAGAGAGAGAGAGAAAAAAAAAAAAGACAAAGAAAGAAATGACACAGAATTGCGGTTTAGTATACCGATCAATAAGCCTTTGATGATCTGAAATGGCTTCATCAATTGAAGGAATTTCACCATTAATTCTAGGCACATGCTGCAGCAAAAGTTATAGTTCAAGATGTGATAAAAATGGGACCTGTGCACAGAAGTCGTTTTATAAAGAATATTGCAAGGGGTTCCAGATTTATTCATAAAATTTAGTAAAGGTTCATTGTTGGATAAATTGAAAAGAAAAAATATGGTCAAACCATGACTCAGTTGTGAGAATATTAGGGGAACTTTTTTTTTTACAAACTGAGTCATGGTTAGACCAGCTGTATATACCCATCTTACAAAAAATATGGTCTAACCATGACTCAGTTGTGAGAATATTACCAGTACAGCTGGTCTAATGATTTTTTTTTTTTAACCAAACTGCTTCAAACATTAGGGGCACTTTTTGCAAATGCAAGATATTTGGGAACCTTTTATAAATACTGAAAATGCAGGGTTTCTTAAAAATTACCTACTTATCAGCATATTATGTTTTAATAAATTGGCTTACAGGGATGGGGACCATCTGATTTAACCTCTTTCCAACTTCACCATCTATCTCAGAGCAGTCATCTAGCAGCTCCAATGACCACTCTTCTTCATGCAATACATCTTCAGGGCTTGAACATGAACTGGATGGTTCCATTTCGTCTGCCTCCTCTGTTTCTTCTTCACAACCATCATAACCTGCACAAATTTGAAATAAATCATCGATAATTATAACATAGAACAAATTTTCAAGACAACTAAAATTTTCTTCCAAGATTCTAATTACTGTGATTGTAGTTTCTTATAGATAGGCCCAGCCAATCATGCTCCACATTTGACATGCCTAGTTGTTCTGCTGATATTTGTGTAGGCCCAGGTACTTCTGCATTCAGAATGGTATACAAATAAAGAAATTATTCGAACTCCCTACAAACACACAAAATTGCAAAACTAACAAAGTGCCACTTTTTCACATATACTTTGCTTGATGACCTGATGCCAATTATGTATCACATAACATCTTGTCCAACCAGACTACCATGTGTGATTTTTTTTCATAGTCTAGTTTTTGGATCTGCATTTCTTATGCCTCATTTAAAATGAAATGTCATTGTCAACCCTTTTATTCGTTGCATAAATCATGTTTAGTACATAAATTTACCACAAATTTGCTTCAAGACATTTTTGTTTGTACATCAAAAACCAATCCAAAAAACTGATGTGACAGTGACAATCCAATTCCACTTTCAGAAAAAAGACTGATAATCCAACTGGTGTAGTACCCTAATTTTGAATTATCATGAAATTTTACCTTCTCCAGTATAACAGCCATTACAAAATGTTGCATCACTTTGGATGTGGCCTCCGCAATAGGCATTATTTTGAAATGGGTCATGAAATGGGTTGAAAGTATTCCACTGAAGAACATCATCTTCTTGCCCGTATGTAATCATCAAGTATGACTCTTTAACTCTGGAGCTCACCCTGTAAGAGGTAAACAACCACAATTGATCTTTGAATTGTATATCATGATACAATTGACAAAATATGCTACAGGGTATCAAGAATAAAATACTAGATAATTGCCTCCTGCAGCGCTTGCTCTTTTAAAGCCACCAGTGTACTAGTGACAACTTGTCAAAGCCAGAGATCCTGAATTTGAATACCACTAGACCTCAACTATATTATTCTTCCCTCCCATTAGTAATCTGGCATGGTGTGTGTAAGCCAGAAACACAAGGAATGGCTGCAGTTCTGGAACACAGAGGTTCAACAAATTGGAATGACAATTAAGAAATCAGAACTTAGGTATAGAGTTTCTTAAAAAAATTTCAAATTATCATTGGATATTACTGTTGTAATACTTCTAAGTTTCCACCTAAACATATTGGAACCAACTTTATTTTGAAGGATGCTGAAACCACAACTGCTTCCTTCTTTTTCTATATTATTATTGTTGGGGTATGGATAATTCTGTTCTATTTGGGAAGCTCCAACGTCTTGGCAGCTCTGTGCTTCAATAACCAGCAAATTTAGGATATTAATTCTTTTTTATCATTATGGAAGAAATAAAAATAAAACTAAAAAAATGAGCAAACTAACATGAAAATCAGTAAATGCATTGAACTTTCTTCATAGCTTCTTCCTAACTTTCTTCAATTCTTTTTATCATTATAGAATTTAGGATACCCAGAATTATTTTTAGTTATTTATTCAACCCTCTAAATTTGAGAAATAGAATTATCCAATATGAATTACTAGCATTAGGAACTCAAAAGTTTAAAAAAGTAATAGATTAAGAACATCATCTTTGTATTAATTTGGATTCTCCATATTCCCAGCAGATAAATAAAACCCACAAAATTCTTTATGATTGCAGGACTGCAGGACCACCCAATGAGAATTTAAGTCTAAATTTGACCGTTTGACACTTACGACTTCTTTCATCTACCCTTTCTACCTAATCCATGTTCTCTCTCAGAAAGAAAGCTTGACAATCAGTGAAGGATCCCATACTGTTTATCTCTCTGCATGCCTCTATGCATAGATCGCCATGACCATTTGGACGATCTTAAATTCTTAACTAATCTAAACATTGTCTAAACAAAACCATCTCAAATATCTAATCTGAAATTTGGTGATCTGAGAACAGAAGGAAACTACCAACAAAAGTACAAAACAATGGTGATCTGAAATTTGGAATTGATTAACAACAAACCTCAACGTCAGTGTGAAGAGACCTCTGTGTATCTACTCTTTGAAAGAGATTGATGAGAACAGGAAAGGGAGAGAGCGATTGAAAGGGTAAAAAATATATAAAAGAGAGAAGCGGCTTCGAGACGCCACAATGAGAATGAAGAAAAGAAAGTGAAGCGATAGAGCGTGTGGGAATGTGAGATGTGTGTGAGAAAGAGAGAGAGTGTTAGAAGTAACCGCTGGTGTAGTGGTGTGAGAGGGAGAGAGAGAGGAGAATCTTTGCGTACGTCACGAGATAAACAAGCCTGATCGCCTGCCTGAAGGGTAGTCATGAGTCATCCTCTGTCATTTTGGTATTGCTTATTATTATTAGATTTGGTATAAAACAATCTTATACGTATTGAATACTTATTTAATATATATCAATATTCTTAGAATAATTCAATTTAAAGATAGAGACTATGTTCGCATATTTATGACTTTATGTAGGAAAGATTTCATATCTTTTTATTAGATGTATTTGTGATTTTAATTGAACATTAATATAGATATATTAATCATATCAAAATAAATAATTAAATTATAATTATAGAGATCAATAATAGATACAATTTTCATACTTTTATGAAGTTAAATATTTTTCATTAGAATTAGATATCGTACTCCTATTTATATCTTTTAATTTTTACTGAAATTAAACCATTAATTTAATGTTTCCTTGTATCAATAAATAATGAAAATGGCCTCTTGGGAAAAACATTATATAATTTTTTTAAAGTGATTCGAAAAAATCAACAAATAATAAATTCATTATGCAAGGACAGGATTATAATCAATACGAAAATAGGTATATATTGATAAATGTGGTAGCAGGAGTCGAATTTCATCAAACTTGAATTATAAATATATATATGCCCTTTAATCATTTAAATTAACTATATATCAGATTTGAACATATTTAACTATAATTTGGTTGTTAATGAACAATTAACGAAACATAATTTTTCAAGCTGCTCGACAAATTATCAATTTATTGATTTTTAAATTACAAATAATATCAACCTATTAGAGTAATTTATAATTTGATATACATTTTTATTATTTCGAGTTTTACTAAGTATTGAGTTGGTTGTTGCAATTATCATATAAGTTCGTTGTTAATTTAATTTATTGTTAACATGACTTGAGCATTGTTTGATAGCACGGTAAGTTTACAAGAAAATATTAATTAAAATTAATTAATTAATTCTAAATTGCTCCGAGGTCAATAAAATATTCACCACATCTTACAACTTCTTGCATGCATATGCAGACACTTACAAATTGCATCTAAAATGATATGGTACACTTAAACCTATGAACCAACAAATAAATTTGAAAATATGAAAGTTTCTATAAAATTAAATCATATTCATAATTATTTTTAACCATTGCATTTGGGAAATTTTGTAATTGAACTTTGTCGGGAAGATGAACGGATATTGAAAGGGGGAAAAAACATTCACTGGTCATACCACCTTAATTATTTCTTTTCAATGTTGGATGTAAACATTTTTTTTAGTATATTTCGACTGAAAACTCATTTGAGAAATTATATATATAAAAAAAAAACAAATTATTGCTTACGATTTGGACAAACAAGGCAGAATATTGCTAATTATAGCCGCTTGTCCTACACCCAGGAATTTCGCCAGTCGTTCCAAGAGCATCTACCCCAAAATTCAACAATTCTCTGACACCTAGACCCCACTGTTATGAATGAGAAAGCGATTTTTTTTTTTTATCAATTATGAGAAAGCAAATTTAAGGACGGTTCAAGAGGAGCGACACATTCTAATTTTTTTTTTCAGTTTTTTGGAAATAAAAATCATTTAATCTATTATCTATTATGTTAAAAAAAATAATTAATTACAAACCACAATCCAAACTTGATCGCATGCTATCAGAATCTTTGCGATTGTTGTGTGGCAACACAAGATCTTACAGGTGTGATTGTTTCCAACCAAATTTTATGCTTTGACCTTCTGAGTTTTATTCTTTTATTTTTGTGATAAGGCAAATCTTTTCCAAAAGCTATGATAGTATAGTGGGAGACAGCGGCGATTGGAATTTTGAACCATAGGAGCAAAATCTATACTGCGGTTTCGTATCTTTTTTTAGTGCAGCAAAGTTTTCTGCGTGGAAATTTTTTTTTTTGTCTGTTTAAAATTTACGCTATTTTTTTTTTAAATATTGGCTACAGCCTAAGATACTTATAGAAAATAACTCAAAAATTTTATTTGGAATATTTGAAATTCGAACTACCAATCTAATTTGTGCAATTTGTTCTTTATATTGGAATCTAACTGCAAACCAAATTTATAGTTTTTTTACAATTTTTTCGTATCTTTTTAATAGAGGGTCTGCAATTCTTATAATGTTTTACTAAAAAATAAAAATAGTAAAATTCTGTTTCTAATAAGATTTTAATATATAGATAAAATTGAATAGTACGAATCAGTTCTTTGACACTCGAATTCCAACAAATTAGTTTAAACTAAAAACTTTGAATTAATTAACTCGCAAAGTACCATAGCTTATTTCATATTTAAAAAAAAAAATTCAGAAATCAATAGACGAATCCGTGCAGGAGATAATAAAGACTGCCTGTCATGACTTATCAGATATAAAGTATGTTAACTAGATCGATAGTTGCTCCTTTAAAAGGTTCATGAATGGAATTTTTCATCTGGACCACTTCTTTTTTGGTCTAATGCCTGCTAGTGCTAATTGCTCAAGCACATGGTGACCTAACTTATTCTAAACCGGGAACACTTTTTTCATTCAAATTATTGTTAAATAATAAAAGGTAATTTTGTTAATAAATATATTTCTTTTAGATGGACTTAAAGTTAATATTCAGAATGATGAACGGTAGTGATTTATTAGAGCTTAAATGAAAGGTCTAGATTTGAGCTCATGTATCCATGGCAAAATTACCTATATATAAATAAACTATTGTAACGAATGTTAACTACTGCACATGAAAGAATCTATTATTTAAGATGCTTATAAATTAAGTTACATTTAATTTATTTACTACAGATCTACACTTAAGAATATGAAATGAGAATAAAAAAATCGACCAATTAGATAGAGTTCAAATATGATAATTATAATTTTATATTGTTTCGTTGATTTAATTAAGTTTGTTATATTTTATCAACGAATTCAAAATTAATCTTAGACGGAGTTGTTCAATCTTTGAAAAATTTTATATATTAATGTTCTTATTCTTTCAACTTGCCATATAATATAACTTCATGTACGTGTTAAAAAGATTACCCGCGCCAACTGTAAAAAACACAATGTATTGAATTTCCACAAAAAAAATTATTCCGAACGTGAATAATAGAAAACAAATCCAATTCACGTAGAACACCTACTACTACTAGGACTTTTATCCTCTGCGTGTTTTAAGAAAAACACGCACGGTGCGGATCCATCCGATTTAAATCAGACGGTTCATTTTTTTCGGGCCAATATTTTTTTCGGATGTGATGGAATGCACGGGGCCGTTGAGATTAAATCAGACGGTTCAGATTAAAAAACACGCTCTGCGTGCCCACGCAGAGGATTTCGTTCCACTACTACTAGGTTGGAGAACCCGCCAAGGCAACACCGTGCATCTGTTTGTTTATATCACGGGAAGAATCTCAGCCCTCTGCTTCTCTCCATCTGACGGCTGTCAGTCTCGGGCCCAGCCATTCGTACTCCATTCTTGTTCCCTCCAGCACTCTTCCCAAAGGTACCCTTTCCTCCTTACCCAATCCTATACCATCCGATCAAAAACCAACGTCTCAGATCTCCTGACAGTACCCGAATGTCAAACGACGGTTGTTTTGGGGGACGGGTAAGAAGAACAGCGCAGTCAACCAAGGCATTTACGAATTACTGAGACTTATTTACTGCAGTGAGAGAGGCATTGGTTGGAGTGCTACTTGAAATAGAGTAAGGTAGTTGGTTGGGTTGGGTTGGGTGGAGTGATGAATAGCGGCCAGATTGACCCGGTCAACTTGGGAATATGACTGGAGCTGTACTGACAATTTTGGACACTAGTGAGTTGGATATGGTCTCCTTTGACTACCATGACCGTTGCATCATATCATATCATAATCTTGTGCATAAATTTTTGGTTTTTGTTTTGGGTACCCTTATTTTGTTCTAAGAGGACCACCCAAGATTTTGGAGGATTTATACCGACTTTTTCAGTGATATTTTGATTTGAATACACAATATAGCATGCATTTATATTGGATACAATAGATACAAATTTTCATTTCCAAACTGTTAGTATGATATTTCTCACATTCTATAAACTGAAACCTTGGAAGTTTTATTCAATAATAACGGCTTGTTCGTAATAATATTATAATTTTAATTGAAAAGAAAAAATGAAACAACAGCAACAACATACAAGAGCAATAAATTTATCGACACAAATGATTGTGTTCAATTATAATAAAGGGTGTGTTTGGGTGTGTGCCGGATAGGGAATAAGGAATAAGGATTAGGGCCGGATCTAGAATCCCGTGCCAATTCCTTATTCCCAATTCTAATTCCAACATTTTGTTGGTATAGGAATTGGGCCGGGAATAGGCCTCTATTCCTTATTCCCATGGTGTTTGGTTTGGCACCGGAATAAGGAATAGGCCTCTATTCCTTATCCACCCTCCATTTGGATTTCCCGGGAATAAGGAATTAGACCCCTTATTCCTTATTCTCTCCGTAACCAAACACACCCAAAGTCTTTATATAGATATAAATTGTAACAAAATACGCTCAAAATACTACTATTTCGGACCAAAATTATATTGGAAATTATTATAAACTCACAAAGACACAGAATTTTAACGAGGTTCAGCACCAACTTGGTGCCTACGTCCTCCACACACACCCACACAATTTTTTATTTCACTCAATTAATTTGTTACAAGGAGGGAGATGGGTTTTAATAGGAAAAATACATAGGATACAATAGGCAACTAGCCAAAACAGCAATAATCCTAAAAGATATCACGTATCTCATTACTAGGAAACAATATCTTCGTGCACAAGGAGAGAATCACCAAATTTGGCCTCCAAACCTTTCCATAACAGCAATGTCGGTTCCGATTTCGGTCCGAAACCATATCCATTTCGTACCGAAATGATATGGTAAATTGTTTATTTCAACACTCCCCCTCAAGTTGGCATGTACAAATCAGTCATGCCTAACTTGTTAATTGCACCATGAAACACTGTCTCATTTACTCCTTTAGTTAACATATCAGCAAGTTGATTCTCAGATTTAACAAACTTTAACTCAATGATCTTCTTATCAATATTCCTCTTGATAAAATGTCTTTTTACTCCCATATGTTTAGTTCTATCATGTTGCACAGGATTATGAGACATATCAATTGCTGCCTTGTTATCCACATGTAATACCATTGCATTTTCTGGACCCAAACCAAGTTCTTCCAACAAATTTTTTATCCACATTAATTCACCCACTCCTTTAACAACTCCAATTAACTCTGCTTCTGCACTAGACAACGCAACCACACTTTGTTTCTTACTCCTCCAAGTTACCAGATTACCACCAACAAACGTGAAGTAACCCGATGTAGACCTCCTATCTGACACACTACCAGCCCAATCAGCATCTGTATAACCCATAACATCTAAGTGTCCATTTTTCTTGAATTGAATACCTCTCCCTGGGGCACTCTTCAAATATCTGATAATTCTCATAACAGCTTCCATATGCTCTTCACTTGGGTTATGCATAAACTGACTCACTTGACTCACAGCATATGCAATATCTGGCCTTGTGTGTGACAAATAAATTAATTTTCCAACTAACCTTTGGTACCTGTCTTTATTAGTCGGAACTTGATCTGGAGACTCTTGAAGCTTTACACCGGAACCCACTGGGTTATCTAATGGTTTGCAGTCTAACATTCCCACTTCAGCCAATAAATCTAGTACATACTTTCTTTGTGACAGACTAATCCCTTGACTTGACCGAGCCACCTCGATTCCAAGGAAATATTTCAGTCCACCAAGATTCTTCATCTCAAATTCTTGTGCAAGCTTTTCTTCAAGACTAGCTATCTCCTCAACATCATCACCTGTAATAACCATGTCATCTACATAGATAATCAAAACTGTTAGTTTATTTTGCTTTATCTTGAAAAAAAGAGTATGATCAGATTCTGGTTGGCTAAAGTTGTACTTTTCCATTGCTTGACAAAACCTGCCAAACCACGCACGAGGAGACTGTTTGAGCCCATACAAGGCCTTTTTCAACTTACATACCATATGTCCTCGACTCTCAACCTTATCATACCCAGGTGGCATCTCCATATAGATTTCTTCCTCCAAATCACCATGCAGAAAAGTATTTTTTACATCAAACTGATGCAATGGCCAATCAAGATTTGCTGCAAGAGACAACAATACTCGAATTGTGTTTAGTTTAGCAACAGGAGAAAAAGTTTCTTGATAATCAATACCATATGTCTGGGTATACCCTTTAGCTACCAACCTGGCCTTATATCTATCCACACTTCCATCTGGACCATACTTAATGGTAAACACCCATTTATAACCCACCGGTTTCTTTCCCTTTGGAAGTTCCACAATAGACCAAGTTTCATTCTTTCTTAAGGCATCCATTTCAATATCCATTGCTTTAACCCATTTTTTATCCTTTAAGGCTTCATTGACATTTGTAGGCACTAGTAAGTTCAACATTTTGTCACTAAATTCCTTTAAAGGCTCTGGCAATTCATTTGTGGTAACATAATTAGCAATTGGATATTCAACAACCCTACTTGTCCCATCTTCTGGAACATACCTCTTTGGTGCTTTTCCACGATTACTCCTTGAAGGCAATACATATCTAGAGAGAGAGTTACTTACCTCTGGGATATTCTCACGAGACGCTTGGGGCTGTGGTACTTCTTCTGTTTGTATCACTTATTCAACTTGTATTACCTCTGGATCATCCACCTCTGTTTGTTCTTCAGGAAAATCCAATTCTGTATCACTTTGCCCTTCAAACAGGTCTCTGTTCGGACCAAAATCAACCTGGTTCGGACCGAAATCACCCTGGTTCGGACCGAAATACGGGTAACCTGACCCAAATTCAAGGTTTTCAAAGCTCATTTTGTCCCATTATTCTTCTCTGTTCTCCCCCTTACTTAAATACGGTATATAGAAAGACTCTTCTTCCAAAAACGTCACATCCATAGTAACATACCATTTTCTTGACTCAGGGTGATAACATCTATAGCCCTTTTGACCAATTCCAAATCCTAAAGACGCACACTTAATAGCACAAGGTTCCAATTTGGTTCTTTGGTTTTTAGGGACATGGACAAAAGCAATACATCCAAACACCTTTGGTGGCAAACTTAAAACCGAGGGAATTCTCACAAATTTTGATAATTTCTTCAACGGAGTTTCAAACTTATTTATTAAGGAAGGTAGCCTATTAATGACATAGACAGCCATGGTTATTGCACAATCCCAAAACTTTGAAGGTACCCCTTTTTCAAACAACAAAGATCTAGCAGTTTCAAGTACATGTCTATTTTTCCTTTCAGCTATACCATTTTGTTGTGGTGTCCCAACACAAGTAGTTTCATGTAAAATCCCTTTTTCTTCAAAAAAACTTTTCAAAACTCCATTTACAAATTCTTCTCCATGTCACTTCTTAACATTTTTATTTTACTTCCAAATTGAGTTTGCACCATATTATGAAAACATTTAAAAGCACTTGCAACTTCATCCTTTTTTCTCAACAAATAAACCCATGTCATCCGGGTACAATCATCAATAAACAACATAAAATAACGATAACCAATTATAGATTCAATAGGTGAAGGACCCCAAACATCAGAATGGATAAGATCAAATGATTTTTCACACTGATTTAAACTAATACTATAAGGCACACGATGACGGCCTTAATACATGTTTCACAACAAAACTTTGAAATATCCAATCCAGAAAATAAACTAGGTAAAATTTTTGATCGGGGGGTTTCATGCACACATTTCAACCCCATTTAGGCCCCAATTCCAATAAAAAAAAAGTTGTGTTTTTAGTTTGTTTTATGTTATTTCTATGTTAGAATAGAGGTACTGCTGTTGCCCTTTGTGTTTTGCAGATTTTTGGAGCATTTGGCGTCAATTTGGGCTCGAAAGCGAAGAAAAACCGCTTCTGTCAGGATTTGGTCGGACCCGACAGGATTTGGTCGGACCCGACAGAAACGGGACAGAGAGCAGATTTGGAAGCCAGATTCTTGCCCAGGAAGCCAGAACAACTTTGGAAACTTGCTAGCTGGCGCCCAGGACGCGTCCCTGGCTTGATTAGGCGCCTAGGAAGAGAGAGAAAGTAACTTTTCACTTTTAGGTCAAGATTTGGAGCAACTTTGAGGAGCAGCAGCCGCCGGGCGTTTCTGTAGACCCCCGTCAGGATTCTGTCGACCCGACAGGAATTGTTTTGTCACGGATCTGCTTCGTTTATTGTTGTAAACTCTATATTTTGGTTTGAGATGTTGTTTGATACAGTATACTTGATGATTTGTGCTTGTTTTATGATGATTCGTGAGTAGTTTTATAGTTTAGGGGCAATTGTAGGGAACCGATACTTGGTAGCTATGTGATCTTTACTCTTGTTGACGTTTTATTTGATTTGCTTTGGCTTTCTTGATTGTATTGTTAAATCTTGTTGTTTGTGAATTGCTTGGATCTATGGTTTATACCCAATAGACGCGGCCGAGTCTAGTTTGCTAGGTAACAAGAACCGAAACTCTAAGCCTTTTTACAATCACTTGCTATAGGATTGGTAGTTACCGAGAGGTGAACCCGGGACTTAGTCGAGAGACGTGTCTCTACCTGAGATCGAGAGAAGAAGGTTGTCCTACCGGTAAGAAGGTCAAATCTAGAAAACCTAAGCCATGGAACGAGAGTTGAAACTTAGGGTTTTTTGGAGGTTTGAAGAGTTGAACCCAGTTGTTTAAGCCAAGAACGAGAGTTAGCGCTGTAAGCCCTGGACCAATTCGAGAACCTGCATGTCACATAGAACGTTTAACAAAGTAATTTGCACTAGCGGCGTGTTCTGTCGGACCCGTCTGAATTCAGTCGGACCCGACCAAACACGGCCAGGAGTAGGAACCCGTAGCAATTGACCCTAACTTTTCCAAATTGTTGAATTTCATATTTTAAACCTTGTTTGCTGCTGTTTAGAACTGTTACTCTTTATTGATTGCTTAGTTTAATTGTTTTACTTTCAGTCATTATCGGAAAAACACCAAAAAGATACTTTCAACCATTATTTTTACCACCGACTTTTATTCGCCAAATTAGACCAATTAGAATTAGTTAAGTCCTAGAGCTTGAACAGTCCGTCCCTGTGGATTCGACCCTTAAGCTATCACTGCAAACGATTTACATCGGTGATTCTGAGGATTTGTTTTGACTTGGTTTTCGAGCCGATCAATTTTCTTCATATAACTAAAGAAATGGTGTCCTAACCGCCTATGCCACATCCAAATCTTATCATCCCCTTTCACAGATCCACACACCACATTAACTCTCCCTTCTTTAAGGTCTTCCAAGTGATACAAACGTCCCTTCTTAGTACCACGTCCAATGATCTCCTTCGTGAGAATATCCTGCACAAGACAAAAAGTTGGAAACATTAGTACTACACAATTTTGTTCCTCCGTTAATTGTCCAACTGAAATCAACTTGGATGCCAAAGAAGGTACTAGTAGTGTGTTATTTAGCCTAAGGGAATTTGTTACAACATCACCACCACCTTTTACCGGGTAATCTATTCCATTAGCATTAAAAATCCTTTCCACCATTGGTTTTTTTATTTCTTTTAAATCATTTCTTTCAAAGGTCATGTGATCTGTAGCCCATGAGACAATTATCCAATTACTAACATTACCCAAAGTCAGAGAACACATACCTGGACCGGATTGGCTACCTGTACCTGTACATGAACCATTTTCTTCTCTGTCTGCACCTCCATTTCGGACCGAAATGCCATCTGTAATGCAAAGTTGCGTGCTGGCAGACGCTGATTGGTCCTGTGCCCGGTCCGAATCACCTGCTGTTCGGACCGAAGTCCTCTCATCTTGTCCAGAATTGTTCTTTACTACATACACTTGACTTTTTCTTTGATTTTTTCCCTTTTTTCCTTTAAACCAATCGGGATACCCCACAATATCAAAACACTTATCCTTTGTATGACCTGATTTTCCACAATTAAAGCATTTCAACTTTGATTTATCTTGACTAGAATAACCCCTTGAAACCATAGCCATAGAGTTAGAGTTTATTTCTTCATCTACTTTCATCATAACATTTTTCCTTACCACCTCCCTTCTCACAACATTGTACGCCTCCTCCACCGTTGGGAATGGCACCATATGCAACACCCTGGCCCTTAAACCATCAAGACAATCATTAAGGCCATCCAAAAACATGTAAACCCTTGACTTCTCAATATAATCATTAAACATTTTAATATCTTCAGCACTAGTCATAGGTTAGGACGCCTAAAATCAATTTCTCTCCATAGACCTTGTTGGGTGTTATAATACTCTTGAATTGAATTGTCACCTTGCCTCAACCTAGACACCTTTCTATTCAAATCAAAGACAAGTGTTTCATCACTCCCATCATAATAGGTTTTTCCCAGAACTTTCTAGATTTCCCATGCCGTCTTGCATCTTATATAATTTGGCATAATCTTGGGATCAAGAGAATTTATCAACCAACCTTTTACCACGGAGTCATCAATTACCCATTGATCATAGCCAGGGTCATCTTCTTTTGGAGGCGCCGGGTTGCCTGTCAGATATCTCATCTTGTTGCGATCTTGCACATACATCTCCACCACAGGAGTCCATATGCTGTAGTTTGTGCCATCAAGCTTGACTGCAATTGGTGAGCCCTCAGTTGTTGAAACAGACTCGCCGCTCGGACTTGGTTGTTGGATCTTCATGAGTTGACTCATCTGAGTTTGTTGAAGCGTCACCAATTCTGTCAATTTCTCTAGCAACGCCTTAGTACCATCATTTTCACTCGGTGTACCTATTTTTTTTTCAATAACGCTCTGATACCATGTAACAAAATACGCTCAAAATACTACTATTTCGGACCAAAATTATATTGAAAATTATTATAAACTCACAAAGACACAGAATTTTAACGAGGTTCAGCACCAACTTGGTGCCTACGTCCTCCACACACACTCACACAATTTTTTATTTCACTCAATTAATTTGTTACAAGGAGGGAGATGGGTTTTAATAGGAAAAATACATAGGATACAATAGGCAACTAGCCAAAACAGCAATAATCCTAAAAGATATCACGTATCTCATTACTAGGAAACAATATCTTCGTGCACAAGGAGAGAATCACCAAATTTGGCCTCCAAACCTTTCCATAACAGCAATGTCGGTTCCGATTTCGGTCCGAAACCATACCATTTCGCACCGAAATGATATGGTAAATTGTTTATTTCAACATAAATAAATTATAAAATAATATAAATGGATTGCCATGCTAGCTAATCCAAAAAAAAAAAAAAAAATTACAAACGTTGAGCAACAAAATTTAACGACAACATGCATGTGTCCAATAATACATATAGAATTTTTATATTACATTCGCATCAAGACAAAGTTCATTTTATTTTTGTTAGACGTTATAGTATTTATTCAATTTTTATCAATTATTATATCTGGCAATTCACAAATTACACCCTCACAAATTTTTACATAATAGGGACTTAGCCAGTAGCCACTAAGGGAGCTCCCTTTTTAGTTAGGCAATATGTTATTTGGAATTGACGTTGTCCATGCAATGTGCATGGATTTGAGACCATACTTATATATTCCTTGAAGGAATGATAGTTATAGGAAAAAATAAAGAAAGGAATTGAAAAATGAAGCACTTAACACTTTTGGAGGTCGAGAGTAATGCTTTCCACATTTAGTTAAACAACTGCACAAAACTAATCAACTTTCGGCTACCTACAAAGTGAAAGTGGAATCTCACATTATAAACCAGTCAAATAGCACCAAGTGAAACGGCCATAAATCCCTTTAAATGGAACCTCACAGCTCCGCACCTACCTATGTGGTATGAATGTATAGGATGCATCGAAAGGCATTTCTTGTGAACATATTTGTGTGGTGTAATTATGATATGAATCGGATCAAAGTGTTTTGTACTTTACACTTACAGATGGCCACATTGCAGGAGTCACAGAGAAAAAAAATAATAGAAGGAAAGAGAGCAACGATATAACTCGATAAACAATTGCAACGTGGCCGTTTTAGAACGAAACATTGAGACAACCAAGTATTGATTCAAGCATTTCCAAAAAAGAAAAGTAATGAAAAAAATTAAATTATTTTTCAGCCTTGCTTCAAGATAACAGAATATATTCTTGACGATCATAATGTATATGTGAAATTAGGATTTTCTGTATACAATCAATTTTGAGGCTCATGGGATAAACATTGTTGATTATCATTTATTAATTATATTTTCTTATAAATATATGGCTATATCATGTCGTGCTATGTTAAAAACCGGAAACAAGACTTGTGAATATGACATCACGACATGTCACCATCATATCGTGTTTGAAACTTTGAACCGATGTTTTAAAAACCGGACGAGAGAGTGAACTGGTAAGGCAATCAGTTGGCATAATCAACCGATCCAACTGCGGTTGTATCGGTCGAACGGACCGCTATATATATATCCAGTTCGTCGGTCCAATCGATTCGACCCGGTTTTCAAAACATTAGTTTGAACATGTCATGTCATCCTTATTGTGTCAAAAGTACAAAAATCAAATTTAAATTTGAAAAACGAAGAAGTTATGAATAAGACGGATGCATTTAGCATAGCTAGAAGAAAAGAGGAACTGAATTGAACAGTCACATGGGGCCAGAATGGAATAAATGGCGGGGTCTAAAATCAAAGGAGACAAAGAGCGACACAGCCCATATAGCTAGACTCAGAATTAAGAGATAAAGGAATTTGATCAGGGGAATATTGCAGTGTGATCTGTAGCATGTAGCCTGTACTGACAGTAACACACACTTTGGACGAATTCTACACACACAAAACGCACCTCCCTCCGCTCCTTTTCTGTGCGTGCGTCATCCCATTTCATGGTTTTCCTCTGTGCTTGCCTCCGTAACAAAACACAGCCATTGTTGTTTGTCCATCAGCGCCAGTGGCCACATGCATGACATGCATAATCTCTGCCCAGATTCTTCGTCCATTTATTGCTCTTTTTGTCCTCAACGTAGTGTGCTTGATGGGGAGAACTATTGATTAGAATTGGGCTTTGTGGTTTTGTTGTCATGTAGTTCAGTTCAGTTTGTTAATAGGTTGAACATGTTTTATTCATTAAACAAGTTGTGTTTGATGTACAATAAGTCAATAAGCGTAGTTCAAAGCATGTTATCATTGTTTGTGTTCAGTTAAACAAATTTAATACTAAAAAAAGCTGTTATCTGCTGCTATTTTTTTTTATTTTAACAAACAAATCTCAGCTGTATGCGATGTCTGCCAAAAAAAAAAAAAAAAAAAAACCAACAACAACACCAACCCCAACAATAAAGTCTTTAGTCCCAAAACAAGTCAGGTAGACTACAAATAAAACCCAACAAGATCAAAGTTACAAAGAAAGTAACAAAAAATAAAAGTAGTAGTAGTGTTGGTGGTAGTAAAAGTAGGTCCTCTCTATTTTAAAGGAGGGAAGAAATATATTATTTAGCGGCTTACAGTCATGTTTATTCGACGAGACAATAGATAAAATGATTATCAAAATTTAAAATTAAAATAAAAAGTGCAGGTCTTATTATGCAGTTTAAATAAATAATTATTAAATTCTGCGAAATTCGAAATAGAGTCTTGATATAATTGAAGCGTTGATTTTTAAACTATTCAATGGATGAAAATATGTTTAAAACAAAAACAATTTGATACACAATTTTATGTGAACTATGAATAAGCATTGGAAACTGTACTTTGATTTTATTAATTTTAAATTAGTTATCACATTATCAAATCTAATTGTTAATTATCAGTCTAACATATCTGTAAAACCTCATATTGACACTCAATTCTCTAATTCCTAACCTCCGACCTATTAGGTGCCCAACAGATTTTGCAAAAGCAAACAACCACTAAGGAGGCAAAATATCAAACCTTGAAAGACCCTTTTTGACTTCCATAACTAACTTTGTCGATAATACATTTAATTTCTTTCATTGCCCATGATTTGTTGAGCATTTTGGATCCAACTACTTCACTGCTAATGTTATAAATTGATTACTTGTTTGGTTGCTTTTAAAACTGTGCTACAAACGCTAATTATGCACCTCTTGGGACTTCGGAAGTACAAATTAGGAACTCTGAATTCTATGTTATGGCCTATATATATAAATAATGGAAGTATGAAATAGAGTTCTGGTGCCACAATTTTTTAGTGCCACAAATTTTTTATGCCATGAATGATTTTAAAATTAAAAATTGAAACTTCAAATGCAAACGGTTGATCTTGTACTATTTAATGTGTTTTCATATATAATTTTTTGTAAAATTTGGTATTCATTTGATATTAAATTAAAAGGCTCAAAATGAACGAATCTTATTAACTATAGAGATTAATTCTAATACATTCATATTATTGTGTTTAGATCAAGTATAAAATGAACATTAAACTTTACAAAAAATATATGAAAATATATCGTGCGTTAAATTGAACAAGATGAATGATTTAAATTTGAAATTTATATTTTTTTATAATTCATGGAATAGAGAACTTGTGGCAGTTGTAGCATAAAAAAATTGTGACACTGAACCTCCTAAATATGAAATATGTGTTAATGGAAGATTCAATCCAACTATACAAGTTTTTAATATGGACCCATTCCAGAAGCTGATTGAATCCTTAACAAAATAAGAAAAAGCCCATTAAAGTGAAATTGTATCGCCATAGTATGGGCCGAAATTATCACACTTCCAAATCAACCGATAATAAGCCTAAATAGCCCATTAATTGATCACCGATAGCCCAAATTCTAACTTCTTCGAGTCGGAATGCGTTAGGGTTTCTAAACACCTACTACTCTACTGGGCGAAGTCGTACTGGGTTCGCAAATCCTAGTTGCATACTTTCAGAGAGACGACGAGAAGAGAAGAGAGAGAGAGAGAGAGAGAGAGAGAAGCGATGGGAGGCAAGTGTCCGCATAGGAAGGTGAAGAAGAGAAGGTTCTCCCACAAGACATCTCGCCGCTCCAAGTTTCTCCTCAAAGATATCCTTTTTCATCTGTTTTATATCGATTATTTTTAATGTTAAATATATTCTTCAATTTTGTACGAGTTTGTCTTTAATTGAAATTCTACGCGATGATATGGTGTACCAAGAGATTCTGAAGCAAGTGGAGACGGGAGATGCGAAAGAGCTCCCGCAAGATGAGGACCTGCCTGGCATGGGCCAATTTTACTGCCTTCACTGCGAGTTAGTTTCTTTCTTTTTATTTGTTTTCTGACATGATATTGATATGGGTGTTGTATTTACTTACAATATTTGTAGATGGGTGGTGGTTTTGATATTGTACTAAGGGCAATTTGTGTTTTATAATAATGGGTTTAGAGTAGGATTTGGGGGTAATTGGTGGTTTAGAGATTGAATTTTGGTGTTATCTAATAAAGCTTGGGATAATTGTGATTATTGGGGTTAGAAAGTTAGGTTTCGAATGTAACATATTTTAGGTTAATAAAGTTTGTATTGCAACATTTGGATCAACTAAAATGAGAATGGATGGGTGGAGCAGGGTTTGGTTAATTATCAGTAGGCCATCAAGTAATGTATTTTAATTTGATCTTTTTTCTATTTTTTTTTCAGTCGATATTTTGCTAATGATGATGTGAGATCTGAGCACTACAAATCAAAGGCCCATAAGAAAAAGTATGTTTTTTTTTATTGTATTCTTTTCTCATAATTCAAATTTGCGGACTATTTTCTATCCTATCATTGCATATTTATGTTTCTATTAGAATATTTGTGTTTAAAACAGGGCACAAGGTTACCAATTTTTTGTATCTGACTTTGGGTACCATATCAGTGCTTCACAATTTCTGTAGTATATCTGTGTTCCATGTAGCTTGCGCTATCGGTTTATTCGTTATTATTGATAAATTTCTATCTTTTGTGAAGGGTGAAGCAAATGGCAGGTCCTGCGCCACATACACAACTGGATGCTGACCTGGCAGCTGGAATGGGAATGCCTGACAATGGACCAAAACTCATGTCTATGTGATCCTTTTTTGTAGTGTGCCCATATTTTCAAGCAACCTTCCCCTCAGAGGCTCTTTTTGTATTATTTATCAGATAATAGTTGCAAGTGTTACTTCTTTCCAAACGAATGGTATACAGAAGTTTTGTCAGATGTAGGATAGTGATATGTAGTTTTGGATGTTTTTATTGGCTGATTGTGTTAATTTTCTTTAATGAAAATTTTTAAGATAAATTTGGTGCAATGGAAGACCAATTTTGTTTAGCAAATACTAAGGACCAAAAATCTCAATATAGCCATAGACTTAGTGGCGAGGCCACACCTGGGCAAGTGTGGGCACTTGCCTACATTTAATTTATCAAATATCAAGACTCACATATAGATATTTACCAAGTGCTTAGTCTTAAAATTATACTGTGCCCATCCTTGGACATTAAAATTGGGTTTTTAATTGTGCTTAGCTCACTTTGCATTTTTCTATTTGTGTGTGGCCATGCTTAAAAATAGGCTGGACTCGCCTAACCCTTCAATTGTTATATATCTTGAGTCATAACACAAAACTTGTTTAAGGTAGCCATTTTGATGCTTATTCATTTTATAAAGATAACTATCTTGATGCTTCTATTTATTTAAAAAGAAGATAAATATGATGCTAACACGATAACTATAATATAATAAAGAAGCTAAGTAAAATAAATCATGAAAGACTTCAAGTTCCATAATTTAACCACAGTAAAACTAAAATTTAGAAATAGATGGAAATGAAGCATGAGTAGCTTGCTTGCTTCTTGTATATTATTTCTTCAATAGTGCCACAAGTCATGAGTCGGTACATAATCACATATATAGTTTGACCTATGCGGTATGCAAAGAGTAAGAAAATTTAACAAACATTGAGCAAATGTGTATATAACTAGATTAAAAGAAATTTATTATAGATACAAACCTACTTATGTACTACCACCACAAGATTATAATATTGAGATTTTAAACCAAGGGAAGAAAGTGATGATAAAGTTGGTTTGTAACAAGTGCCGTGGAAAATAAAAAGAAGTGAACAAAAGACATAATCCAGTTTCATCTAATGGTTTTTTTTTTACTTCATATAAAAAGCAGTGGAGTAAGGAAATCAAAAAGTTCATTCACAGATTCAACAAAACACGAGAAACTATGTATGGACAAAAATTAGCTTATGAAAAAGAAATTAAATCATCACCAAAGAAATTATAATCAATACCTTGGATTCCAAGCAGGGTCAACTACGATAACTCTATTAGCCTTTGTTAGTGTAATTTAGGTAAATTTTAAATAGATTTTTTGTTTGGTCCAATATATCTACTTATGAAGTTTCCATTTGAGCTGATCATTTTTAGACTGCAAACTCTCAATCTTATCCTTAGATGCCTAATAATTATAAAAAAACATTGATGATAGTAAAAAAAAATTCAATTTGTTTATAGTTCAAATAGTAAATTTCTAAAAAGATATTTAAGTTACTAGTTACGATGAAACCATGATGTATATTGTGCATTTTTCATTTTGCATTTTTTGCTATTGTGTGGTTCAAGTAATTGATATATTAGTCATCTTTAATTTCATCCAATATCAAAAATTTATTTTTCTGTTTGGAAAAAAAAATTATGTAATAAGGTCGACAGCTTAGTGCTAATATTAGACGGTTGTTCAAATAAATGTAACTTCTAGAACTTTGTGTGTTATATATAGGAAATTACTTTCTTTATTTAAGCTTTTGGTATGAGAAAGGAAAAATATGCGTGTTTAAACATTTTAAATACATGAGTAATGATAGTACATTCATGTCAAAAATTTAACTTTAGTAAAAAATAAGAGTAATGTTATAATTAATATACAACCTCTTTTGCTAAACACGGGACCAATCATATTTTCTAAGATTCGTGCAAATCGCAAAAGTTTGATGATGAGAGTTATTTCATTATTAACTAACAAAAAAAAAGAGTCCTTTTAATATTTTTCGTAAGTTTTTTTTTTCCATTTTTTCCATCAAAATCTCAGAGACTATAACCCAATCTAGCACTCCTATCTTCTCTCCAGCGACTCTTCTTCTCTAGGTAAAAAACAAAAGAAAAAAGAAAAAAATAATAAAGAACACCTGAGAGAGAATCTCCAGGTCGATTCTCTCGCAACGGTTAGATCATCTCTCTCGCGTGTGACAATTAATTATGAAAATTTATTAAACTTTGGGATTGATAGGATCGTCTTCTTAATATGAGACTATGTGAATATTAGTGGAGATAAATGAGATACTTAAAAATTGAAATTCTTCATTTATATACTTGATAGTTCTCTCTTACAATCAAATTTCTCTTTTCTTTCTAAGCTCTAATTCTGAAATCACTCTTATATTATTTATATAGACAAACATTCAACTACTTAATTAATGACATAATCTTCTAGATAAATAAAGATACTCAATTCCCTAAACATTGTAATTATATTTGAAACTCTAAATACTTTGACTATTTGACCATGCAAACACTGAATTAAGTTTATTCTTCCAACGGACATCTCTAATTTGCATCGAAAAGTCTTAAAACTAGCGAAACCGAACACCTCCTTTGAATTTGGCTAAGAGGGAGTTTCGCCTAGCTCTCGTCTTCGTCCACTACGTAGGTACGGCATAATTCAATCAGTCAAGTAGTTGATCTTTTCCAATAAATTGGACCATAGCTACGAGCCTACGAGATAAGAATTAAGAGTTTGAAATTGTTTTAAGTTGTTATAAGTTATAACCGAAGCCGGTGATTCTTACTGGTAGAGTATATATGGCTTGTTCTGGTATTCTAACTTGGCAGTTCATTAATTTTTATTGAAATTAAGCACAAAAGCAATTTGAGGAGACTTGTTTGAAGAGTAGAAAATTTATTGGGTTACTTGGTTCTGCAATTATTAGTCTATGATTAGTACTAAACATACTGTAAGTAGGACGACTTGTGTCGAAATCTAGTACCATTATGGCTTTGTCATGTGGGTTTCATTTCTTCCACTTAAGTTTAAGCTTCTTAATAGTTTTTCTCATGTCAAGAACACCAGGTACAGACAGTGTCAGATTATATATACCAGTTATGTTCGCAACAAACCCCGTTGACCTCTAACTTCTACCTGGTTAATTAAGAAATTTCAAATTCAATTTACCTTTCTGCTTAGTTATATTTTGTATAGGTTCCTTTATTATTTTTAATATTTGCTAACTTTTCTTACTTTTTTTAAAAAAAAAAAATTTGCATAGTTTGCAGGTTCATAGAATAGCCAAACTGTGAAGTTTGAACCTATATTCTTTTTTCTTTTTGGTATTTTTGGCATTACAGGAATATCGTTGTTTGTTGATGACGCGGTTTGTTATTTTCAATATATTTGTGCAACTCCTTGCAAGGCTCTCTTTGTATAGTTACGAGTTACGACAGATGTTTGAAATATCTGGTTTTCTGAAAATTTTTGGTATGCACTTTAATTATATTGCATGATTGTACAATATATTCCATGTGCGTTTTTGGATTTTTCCAAGATTTTTTATTTTATTTTATTTGAAGAAGGGAAAAAAAAAAGTGTCAAGCCTTTGTCCAGTTGTGCTTTATAAATTGATGAAATGAAAGTATAATGTCTTAATAGCTATTGGTAATTACTACTCTCCATCCAACTAATTACCATCCATACCATCCAAAGGCTGCGCAATCTATTTATATTCCTGTACCTCCTCTCTCTCCGAATCCTACAAACCCTAGCCGCACCATTTCGTTTCTCTCTTCCTCTAAACCTCTTCGCCTGGCTCTTCGATCCCTACTCTCCCCATCAAATCAAACCCTAACCACCACCGCCGGGCCCACTCCGAGACGTTTCTGTGCTTGCCCGACGACCTCCTCTTAGACGTCTCCGACCTAGATTTCTCCATCTTCGACCTCTCGACTTTCCCTCCCTCTCCGACGAGACATCCGACCTCCTCCACCTCCGGTGCCTCCTCCCACGGAGGAGATCGTCCAGGAGCGAAGATGGTATGCACACTCCTCTCTCTCTCTCCCTTTCCGTTGATTTCTAACTTCGTTGGAAATTTCTGATCTGATAAATGTATTTTCTTTGAATTTTGTTTCCAAATGGAAAATTTCAGCCGTCTCACAAGACCTTCAGGATTAAGAAGAAGCTGGCGAAGAAGATGAGGCAGAATCGGCCCATCCCGCACTGGATCCGCATGCGTACCGACAACACCATCAGGTACTTGGCTTTGATAATGAATCATCAGGTGCCATGGTTCTTTTTTCTGTAGGTTTTATGACACTATTTTTTGAATTTCAGGTGTCGTGCCATAAAAGAGGAATAAAAGAGGAATAAGAAATGGACCAAAAGCTCTGAAGTCTGTTCGTGCATTTGTTGTGTGTTAATTTATGCATTGTAATAGAGAATTATTTGTAATGGATACTATTATTAATATAATGGTTCAGTTTATTGTAATAATGGATATCATTATTAATAACTGATTAGTGTTCACTTTGTTGCATGGTTATTAAAACGTATTTGATCACAACTAACTGAACACATAAACATTGTTAAATGATCCCTTAACTAGTTTAATTGAACACAAAAATTACGAAATCAAATTTCTTCTGCAACTAACTGAACACATAAATACTTTAAATTAATCCCTTAACGTGTTTAACTGAGCACAAAAACCACAAAATTAAAATTTTGTTGCAACTAACTGAACACATAAAACTTTAAATTCATCCCTTAACGTGTTTAACTGAACACAAAATGCGAAAATTCAATTTTGAGATGCAACTAACTGAACACATAAATACTTTAATTTCATCCCTTAACGTGTTTAACTGAACAAAAAAAATACGAAAATTCGATTTTAAGATGCATATAACTGAACACTTAACAACTTCGCAGAAATGGGAATTTGGAGCGCCTGGGATGCGGAATTTCTCTTCCGAAAAGCCCAATTAAGCCTTAATTGGCCTATGGATGGTAATGGATGGTTTTTAGTTGGATGGTGTATATAATTTCTAATAACTATTGGAGCCTCAGTGCCTCACGAATCATGAATCGTAGAGATTTGATATAGGCCTATTTCCCTTTTTCGTTCGAATATGTGACTGAGGCCTATATTCAAAACACTTCCCTATATAGACCCATTTTGAACAATGTTTAAATTACAAGCCCATTTTAGCTTGGGGTATAATTTCCATGCCCAAAATAAAAATTCTAAATGACAAATTTCGAGTCAGTTCAGTTGATTTTTTTGGAAATGACAAGTAACGTTTTAATCTCAGCGTTAGTTTTGCAAACGACCAATTACTTTTTACTCAACAAAATTTTGGATGTAGAAAGGCAACAGGCAACAGCCTTTTTCAGAAAGAAATGAGGGTGTATCCCTTGGTTTATTATCAAAACCAAATTATTACAGCGAGGTATTGGAAAATAGAAGAAAATATGGAGACTTTTCGCTTCATCAAAAAAAAAAGAAACAAACAAGTACATTAATTATTGTGGTGTCAATTAGTGGGGGTGACAGTGAAAGCATGACAAACTGCCGATGTTGCACATGGACACGGTGCGCTTTCATGGGTCAGGGTTTTGGTTCGAACGGTACAGTTAGGTAAACAAGGGGTATCTCAGGTTGTCTGGAAAGATAATGGCTTATAATGATGTATCCGAATTATTTTGCTTGTGAAGCGTTGGTACTGTACCGCTGCATTCTTCCCATATACCTTGCTTGACGACACCATCACATGATGTAACATGAACTTATCCTTTTGGGTAATTATTCCTCTTGGACCATCTTTCTGACTCCTAAAATTTAGTGCGCCAAATCAAGTTTTGGTACATTTTGGTCGTGCACTGATGTCAAATAGAAGAAAAGATAACAGTGGGAACTGGGAACTAGGACTTGAAACAAAACTGAGGTTTTGCACACGATCTGATCAGTTTGGGCAAACCAAACCCCAGTAATTAATTGGCATGTTGGCTTATTTCTAGAAGGTTAATTATACCTTCAACTATCTATAAATTCTCATATACTGTGCACTTTTTGAGTCATTACCAATTAATTAAAAAACAAAAAAAAATTGAGCTTAATAAAACTGATCCAAATTGCACAGAAATTGTCTCAATTCCTATATGAAACTTTAGAAAAACTTACGAGAAATAGGAAAACATTTTTTTCCCGCATTTTTGTTATATAGTAATTATACAGTACTAGACCCAATCGATGGGTTATGGATCCTAGGTCCTTTAAGCTACCCAACCAACCAGATTCGATTTATTTGGTTCAGTACGAATTAGACCAAATTTAATCCAAACCATCTTTTAATATGGATTTTGTAAGAGGAGTTGAGTCGAAACCTCGCCCTATTGATGCACATTATTTTTTCACGGAAATTTTGTTTATATATAATATTAATTTTAATAGTAATATTATAGATAGTGAGACGCCTAACCTTTTTTTTGTGTAAAATAGTTCACTATGCAATCGAATTATCCAACACCTCCGTCCAGTTTCGCATCCAAAATCCGTACTGATATTTTGACAGCTAACCAGTAAATGCATAAGCAACACAGCTGGAAATTTGTTGCTTGCATGTTTTTCCAGAATTTTTTTATATATTTTAGTAAAGATAGTAGTATATGGACATGTGTAACGTTTAATCATGAACAGTAAATTACATCGTATTTTATAAATTTTCATATGTATAACTCTCAGATAATATAGATGAACATCATATTCAAAATCCTCTTACTTCTTACTATTGTCAAAATAATTAAACTAATTCATTATATGGCTACCATCCAATAAAAAATATACATCTGAAATTCATTAGCAAATGGATAGGTATCTAATTCACTTGTATTCAGTTTTTCACTTTTCCTTTTTTTTTTTTTTCTTTCAACTCCCCAAATTTAGCAAGAGAAGTGTGGTTTTGGTTGACATGTCACAAAGCGTGCATAGGCTACTTTTAGCCTCTTATAAGGCTGTTAGGGGCAATCAATGCGACCGTGCTTTCTAAAACTAAAGTTGATTTTTTCTTGTTGATTGGTGTATACCTAACGGGGACCAAGTTATCAATGCCATTATATCTCGCTAGTTGCTACATTTTGGTGAGTCCCTATCAATTCCTTTCTCCGCCTCTCTCTTTTTATCTCTTTCTTTTCTTATCCATTTTTTGCGTTGCGGTCCTGATATTAGTTTTCTTTGTTTTTTTAGCTCCCTTGAGACTTGCCACATGTTCACTGGTTGCTCTCAAATGAAAAATGTAGTTCTTTTCAAAGGTTTTATTCTGTAACATTCTCAGTTATAATGTCGCACACAAATAATTTACAGAAAGACATCCTGCCTTCAATTATGCACATCTGATTTAAGATATTTTAATTTTAAAACTTTACATAGGTGAGAAAAAGAATATATTTATTTATGTGTCAATCTAGCTTATTTAGAGGGGCATGTGCCTTTGACAATCTCTCTCCATATCTCTTTCCGCTCAGGGATTTGAACATCAGAGGTTAAAAATAAAAACAGTCTAGCGATCTCATCAGTAAGATTTCGCTCATTAGTTCTCTCCCCAATTTGTAGAAAGCACATCTAAAAATAATTTTTTTATGTATGTGTATAATTTAACATAAAGATAAAGATCAATAGTTCAGACCAAATCATTTTAAAACTGAAATCTTTTATACTACGTTGAGAGTAAGTAAGGTTATTTGTATTTAAATAGTATTAGTCGTACTCTACAGAGAAAGACACAAATAATATCAAATTCGTATAGCTTAATTAAAAGGTTAATATTTAGAAGTATTGGGAAAGTCCTGAATTTGTTTTCTTAATTTTTTTTTTTTTTTGGTTCAGAAACTATTGGACATTTATACATCTCAAGTTCATTGTATTTTTTTGCATTTTTATTTCAAAACGATTTATTTGTGTGAGTTCATTGAATATATATACTATTTGTTTATGATGTTTCTTTTCTCAATTTTGCTCTAGAAGATTAATTTTCTTTTTTGAACATTTCTCATAAAAGCAAGCGCACGTTAGATCTCTCTTGAGAACAATAATGACATTAATCAAACTGTCCCCAAAACAACTCGCATCTGTCGACAGATGCTTCCCCCCATTTTGTGTCACTCTCATGCTTTTATGAAAAGGACCTGTTATTTCCATCCAATCTACTATTGCTATCAGTATCAAGTCTAACTCGTTCTCTCGGGTTCAATTTGCTAGAGGAAAAAGGTTTCAAGCTGTTTGGTGCTAGTTTGCTTTAATACTAAAGAACTCCAACTTGAACCATTTGTTCTCTAATTGGGGTACTAACGTAAGTCACTGGTATTGTCATATATTAGTTATAATGTTGGCTTAACGATCAGCGATTGGTAACTAATCAGAAAGCACTCAGAAACACTTTTGTGTATATTTATTTATTTATCTATACAGTTTCATGACACGATGCTATGATGAGATAAGTTATGGAAATTGAAAAATACAGGTTATGGTCCGTATGGGCGCCCACTAAAGATCTTGCATGTTTGGACCTAGCAACCAAAAGTTATTCCATCCATAATCGCCTAAATACAAAATACAAATATATATAATACATTCCGAAAGCAAAAATTTTAAGTGTGCCCCAGCAACTAAAGGTGAATTCATTCGTACACTTGATGGAAAACAAAAATCTATATGATTCCCAACTCATTGATTTGTACATATAGACATACATTAGTATGTAGTGGCGCATTCAAATAGAATCTACGATATGCAATGTCTCATATTTTTCTTCCCAACAAGCATTTAACTTATATATTTGTACATATATACATGGTCATCTAAAGTATATATTAAAAAGCGTGGCCGCTATGAAAAGCGGCTACAAATAGAATTTTTTTCTCTTTTATAATTTTTTAAATTTTTTAGAGTTTGTTTAAAATAAATTAAAAGTAGTCGCACCAATTAAAAATAGTCGTACCAATCATTAATATTAGTAAGATTTTTTTTGACAGAAAATTTATGTCAAGTTTATATAGCGACTTACTACGGAAGAAATTACTATTTTTGAACTTACAAATTTTTGTCTATAAATTTTACGATAGTTTTTTTTTATATTTTACAATAAAAATTTTTATATTTTACATAACACAGCAAAGCTGTGACTACCATATCTAGTATAAATAATTTTCTTAAAAAAATTTACATTGAATTCTTATACAAATAAGATTATAATTCTATTGTTTAATCACATAGTTAAAAACTCTTACTTATTGATATGACAATTTTATTGATGTTGACACAATATTAACTATATAATTTTTGCTTGCCTTAGTGAACCTCATTAAAAAGTTCTTTTTTCTCAGCTAATGTTCCAAAACACTTTACTTTCGACAAAGCACAAATATTTCTCGTAAAAGTATTAAATTGTCGTAAATAAACAGCCCCATTGCAAAGCTCGGTTAATTTACTAATATACAGTATCACCTTGACCCCTTAAGTTTGTCAGTTATCAATAAAAATATAAAATTGAGTATTAAGTTCCAAATTTCTTTGTCATACTAAAACTCTTACAAATATGGTAAAGCTCGTAATATTTGATTGCTTTGTACCTTTGTCACCACCTCCGACCGGTACTCGACAGGTGTCACACCCTTCGGGACACGTGATATTTTGAGACTTTACAGGGTCACTCGCTAAAACCCTTTTAACAAGTCTTTTTGAGTTCGCATGCTCAATGTCAACCAAACAAAAATAATACAGATAAAGTACTGCCTACCACCCAATAATTAGAAGAATACAATTATTTTACTTTAGTGGAATGGGTACATATATTTCTTCCATTTTATTAGCTAAACCCTTTCTTACCCTACCTTTGGACTCGTATTTTGTTTGTACCGCCCATCCTAACCACTTTTCATCAGCGGTTGCAATATAATAGTGCAGTTTTGGTTTACCAAGAAAATTCATTTTATATTTAGGTTCAAAAGACAGAATTGCAATTCGGCGTGTTAACCTTTCCTTTTGCAAAACAGACCAAAAAATGGCTAAATACATATTCTCATTCTCATTACATATATCTAATTAATTACAAGACAAATTGACCTTTGGCGCTACCATCCAAAATTACCTAAAACTCACAAATTACACTAAAAAAGGTAAAACAGGCAAAAACGCCAGAAAAAAGAAGTATGTAGTACCAACACTATGGTGATGATCAAACACTACAACCCACCAGCAATGGATGATGGACCCGGTGCACCAGGTCCTCCATGGTGATGTGTAAGTCGTTGCAGCTGTAGCATCTTTGCGTACACCCCGTCAGGGTGGTGGTTAAGCAGGTGGGAATGTGACCCCTGCTCGACCACCTTCCCCTCATCGATAACTGCTATCGAATGAGCATTTCTAATTGTGGCTAGACGGTGGGCCACCACAATCGTGGTCCGGCCAGATCCCGACTTATCCAATGCCTCCTGGACCCACCTCTCAGACTCTGCATCTAGGGCACTGGTAGCCTCATCCAGAAGCATGACTTGTGCCTTCTTCACCAATGCTCTGGCTATAGCTATCCGCTGCCTCTGTCCACCTGACAGCTGGGCCCCACGCTCTCCGACTAATGTTCGGTATCCATCAGGCAGCCCTGATATAAACTTGTGTGCATTAGCCTGGGTTGCTGCTTCCACCACCTCTGCCTCAGTTACCCCTTCTTTACCATAAGCTATGTTATCAAAAATAGTGGCAGCAAAGAGGAAGGGCTCTTGTGGCACAACTGCTATTGCTTGCCTCAACGATTTAAGATTGTATTTCCTTATGTCCTTTCCATCTATAAGAACTCGACCTGAGTTTGGTTCATAGTACCTCAGAATTAGAGCAAGCACTGAACTCTTACCGCATCCACTAGGGCCAACGAGTGCTAAGGTTTTACCGGCACGAGCTTTGAGGGTCAGGTCGCGGAATATGGACACATCTGGTCGGGATGGATATGAGAAATCAACATGCTTGAGCTCAACTTCACCACGTAAACGGTCTGGTACTGGTATGGACTCTGGCTCGTCCGGCTCAATCTCAGTCTTCCTATCAATTGTTTCAAAAACAGAGTGCATAGCCTGGCCACCTTTTATAAAATCAGGTGCAAGTGTTAAGGTCTCTGCAGCACCATTTGCTGAGACCATGAGAACCATGAACACACGAATGGTCTTGGAGAAGTCAGACACACCGTGTTTGACCAGCCAAGATGCATACCATAGACCAAGAGCATAAGATGCATACAGAAGGAATTGAGCCACACCAAATCCACTACCAGCAATCTGGCCCTTCCAAAAGCACCGCCGGAGTGGGCCTTTCAGATTGGCTTCAAATAACCGTGTGATTTTTGTCTCTGAATTGAATGCAGCCACTGTACGCACATTTGCCACAGCCTCCCCTGCAATTTGAGTAGCTTTGGCATGAGCCCCTTCAAGATCCCCAGAGAAACCCTTCATGAACATTTTCTGCATGAAAACAAAGTCAATTTTTGAAAGTGAAATAAGATAAAAGACCACACATTGAAAAGCAAAAAGAAAATGAAGCAACATACATGGATAATAACCTATTACCTGTAAGACAGTCGCACCAACAACAAGAGGGAAGACGGCAATGAGCACAAGTGCAAGCCTCCACTGTAAAATGAACCCAGCTGTGCAAGCAACAAGCATAAGAGCAGAGTTCTGAACTATAACTGAAATCCGATCTCCTATTGCCGACCGCACATTGTGTGCATCCAATGACAGTCTAGCAGCGATTCTTGCACTTGAATTTTCCTCCCGGTCGAACCATGCAATTTCATTACGCAGCACAGAAGTGAACATCTTCTCTCGGACGCGCTTTGTCAAGTTCTCCCCAACTGTGTCCCAGAAGAGATGTTGTACCGTGTTGAATAAGAGTGCGGCCGATGACATGCCAATAAGTAAATAACAATATTTCCCAATTTCACGGTTCATGTACTTGGGGTCTTGTGCATAGTATATGCTCAGAACAGCACTGAGAATGTAAGCAAAAATAGCACTAAAGGAACCACAAACCATGGAGCCAATGGAGCCCACAAGGGCGTAGGCCCATTCAGGGGAGTTCATCTTGGCAAGACGAACAAAGGAGCTTGCTTGAACTCGGAAGGCAAGTTTCTCCATGCGGTGGTGAGGATCAAATGAGAGGCTGAAGTCAGAGGTAGAGAAGTCAGAGAGGCGCCGGTATGGTGACCGACCATAGGATGAGTTCCTCATCATGATCGGTGAACTTACTGAATTCCGTGCACTTGAGGGTCTGTAATAAAAATTGAAAAATTGAATAGGTTTAGCACTAAAATCTAAAACAGAAACTTCCTATAAATAACCTCAACCAAAAACCAAGAAATAAAGAAAAAGGAAAAAGAAAGAAAAAAAGATCTAAATAAACAGAATGCACGCTAAAATAAAATACGAACAACAGAGCCATCTCTAAGAGTTTATAGAGTTAGATAAGGTCCCTAGACACAATCTGATTTTGATACCTGGCGCTGCTTTTGCGGGCATTGATCAAAGCTGCCTCATGCGCCTGCTCTTGCATGCGAATCAACTTTGCATAGAGACCGTTATCCCCTTTAGACATGAGATCATCATGTGTTCCAATTTCTGACAGGCTGCCCTGTTGTATAACTGCAACAGTGTCGGCCTTGCGGATGGTGGAGAGACGGTGCGCAATGACAAGGGTGGTGCGACCAATCATGAAGCGGTCAAGTGCTTCCTGAACCAGTTTCTCCGACTCTGAGTCAAGGGCACTCGTTGCCTCATCCAAAAGGAGGATCGCTGGGTTCTTTAACATGGCACGTGCAATAGCTATGCGCTGCTTCTGCCCACCTGACAGTTGCAGCCCCCTTTCTCCCACCTATGTTACACAGTCAGAGATGTATCTATCAGGCTATTGTGAAGAATTAAAAGTTTAAAACTTTTTACCAGTATTAAATCATGCTGGAAAAACTGAATGCTTTTAGCGTTATCAGAACCACTGTGAGTTGTTAAAATTGTTATAATTCTACCAGTAGAATCTGTCAGTTGTTTTAAGTTAAGTTTTTTTGGGAAATAACATTCTAAGTTGGAAAAAAAAATGCATTTTTCAATTGTCTTTGTTCTTCTATTTTAATTTTCAGGAGAATGAACGTCATCTAAATAGATAAGTCCAGTAACTTCTGATGCCCTTGTAGTAGTTGTAACAGGCGGAAACTTCAAGTAACAGAGCATGCACCAATGAGGGTCTTTTACTGATTAAGAAATGTAAAAGATCAGTTAAACTTCTATGATTGCAGTCAAGGGGAGGTGACTTTGACTAAAGAAAAAATGGAAGCTAAAGACTTTGGGATTTAATAAGATACAAAAAGGAATAAGAATTATTAATATAAGTCAGGTCAGTTTGACTGAACCATGCAGTTTACAAGGTTAGGGTTGACAACACTTTAGTTATAACATATGCACAGAGACTTCTAGGATTGGCCATGTGACATGCTCTATTAAAAAATATTCTCCTGCCTAGAAACTCAAAGATGCTATAATAAAAAGCCATAAACCCATTTTTCAAGGAATCATTAATCTAATAACAAAGGACAAGGGGATTCTCGGGATCATTTTGAAAATTGACATTCCCCACTAGTGACCTTTCCGCTTTGTATTATTAAATACATGAGCAGATGGATACAAGTCAGGAAACATTATTATATACTTTTAGTTAGAAGATGGAAACAAGTGGGAAACAAACTAGGGATTTGAAACCTAACTCCATTTAAACATGGGCTGGTAGCTGAACTCAGCTCATGGATGTAGAAAACGACCCCTAAGAAACGAATCTTGTCATGTTACTCATTGTTGGGACAAAGTGGCACTGCAAACAATTAGACAGCATCACAATTCTCTACAACCATTTGTGTGGTACTGGGTGGAGGTCTCCCCCATCAACATCTTGTCTTCCGATCAGCTGTATTGGCCCGCAAAAGAGCAAGCATGTCCAGTAAGAGTTCATAGCACAAGAAAAGGAGAAACGAAGCACCTAAAACACTCAATAAACAAAGAGAGACCAGAAAACATTTTTTTAACTGCCAGAAAAACAGACAAGTAGGCATACTAAGGTACACGGATGGATAAAACTATGCTTGTTGCAAGTGTGCTAATCCATGTAGCAGGTTGCTCAAGCACCTCACTTCAGAATGGGATTCATGTGACTGACTCATGACACAGGTGACACCACTGAATGTATTGTAAAGGATCAACTCACTAGATAACCTCATCTGTTAGTGGGGACATGATAAAGGGGACATTTTTGTCTCACAGAAACGAAAGAAAGAGACGAAAGAAAGGGACCAACAATGGAGTGATATTGCCTTGTCAAATATTGAAACATAAAGATAAAGACAGTAAAAGACAGTAGTAAAAAGGAAACAGAGGTAAGGCATGAAAAGAAATGAATGATTGATTCTGACCTGCGTATCATATCCATCGGGAAGCTTAATTATAAAAGAATGTGCATTGGCAACTCTTGCTGCCTCTTCAATCTCTACTTGTGTGGCATCTTCTCTTCCTAGAAGGAGATTCTCTTTTATTGTTGTGGCAAAAAGGGCTGGTTCCTGACTTACTAAACCAATCTGTTGCCTTAGCCACCTAAGCTTTAATCTCTTCAAGTCATTCCCATCTAGCAATATTTCACCTAAACAAACCAACAACAAATATTGAGAATAGATTGAATTCAAAGATTTGGTACACATAAATATAATTATTCATTTTAATTTCGCAATTCTAAATAAAGCTAATTAATTACCCGCGGTTGGATCGTAAAACCGCTCAATAAGTGAAACTACAGTGCTCTTGCCAGACCCACTGCTTCCAACCAAGGCAAGCGTCTTTCCAGCAGCAACAGTCAGAGAAAGATCCTTTAATATTAGAACCTCGGGCCGAGACGGGTATGCAAAATCGACATGCTTCAACTCAAGGAGGCCAGTTACAGAACTCAGCTCAATCCCAGACTCACTGTTTCGATCAATGCTTGGTTTATGATCTATTGTTTTGTATATCTTAGCTGCTGCAACCCTTGCCTTTGCGAAAGCTGCCATGCTCGGAGCTGATTGTCCCAAAGCCCTACATTACGAATTATGCAATTCAACCCCTGTACTTAACATTTTTCCTGAATAAGATATAATCTGAAGCAGATTGTAAAGATGTACTTACAATCCACCAATCATGACAGCAAACATGGTGGCAATTGCAAGACCACCATTTGTATGATGCCGGCGAACAAGAACGCCACCATACCACAATAACAATGCATAACAGCAAAAGACTGTGAAGTAGGTCCCACCCAGACCAAGCCCCTTAGCCAACCCGCTACGATACCCGATCTTCTGTGCCACCGTCAATGCTGCAGAGTATCCTTGGAGCACTCTGGACTCACCTACAAATGCCTGGACTATCCTAATTTGTCCCAATGCCTGTTAAAAAGGTTGAAAAACAAAAATGACAAACATTTGAACTGTAGTCTTAATGAAGAAACAAACAAAAATAAATTGTAGGCAGTAAAATAAGTAAAAATGTAGTACCTGTTCAGCAATATTGCTTGCTTTAGAAAGTGCATCTTGGCTCGTAGAAGAGAACTTGGCAAGGGCCGCAGCACTGAGACCACCGATAACGGCAATTAACGGGACAACGGCAAGGGTAACGAGCGCCAATTGCCATGCAGCCGTGAACCCAACTATGAAGCCCGACACAAAAGTTGCCATGTAATGTATCAAGTTCCCCAACTACAATTTATGGTACAAGTAAAACATACATGTAAGAAACAGAGGGTGACAAGTGGGACCACAGTTAAGTAACTCGCTACACAGTACACACCTTTTCACTAATAGCATCCTGGACTATGACAGCATCGGCGTTGATGGCATAGATAACATCAGAGGTGCGCACATCTGTGTCAAAGTAGCAAACATCTTGGTTCAGCGCCGCCTCTAGATACCGAATCCTCATTTTGGTCGATTGCCTCTCTCCAGTCCACATCCAACATGATATCTCTGTTTTCACAATAACCATAGAATAGATAAAATATAATGAACCATTTAATCGAAAATGTCGAAATTCAGATCTTAATTCAAGTAAATGTCTCACCAGCCCATGATGAAGCCCAAATGGCAGCTCCAACCACAAGGAAATAAAAAGCGTACTGAATCAAAGGTTCAAAACCAATACCGACTCAAATTAAGGACACAAAGAGAATGAAATGAAATTCAATACAAGAGAAACAGAGATAAGGCAAGAGAATGAACTGAACTACCTTTACAACTTCGCGAACCATGGTATCCGGGTCATCAGCATTAGACCCGAAAGAATTAACGAGATCCGCGAAGAATCTGAGAAAAACAGGGAGAGAGCAACCATGAACTAGAGCTCCAACAGATCCAATAGCCATTAACACATAATCCAAACTATCAGCAAATCGAAAGAGCTGAAGCAACCCAACAGCCGGAGCTGGAGGAACGGGTTTCTCGTCCTCTGCAGCTGGAGGTTTGGAACAGGAGGTGGCCATTTCAGAAGGAGGAGGGTCAGTGGAAGGAGGAGAGGAGGCAGGAATGGCGGGGATGGTAACAGAGGAATCGATGTGGAATGACTGGAGCTCGGGACGGTTCCATTCTTCGTCAGTGGGTTTTGTAGAGGAAGAAGAGGTGTGGAGTGGAGTTGGGTCGGATGACATGAAGAGGTATCGATTGGAGAGAAGAAAGTGCCTTTCTTTCACACTCAGTCTCTCTCTTTGTATCAGTTCCTAGTCTAATGGAGGTTGTCTGGCTAGAGTGACACTAGGCTCTTTGTTTGTTTGGTTTAGTACTTTAGTTGCCTTGCCTCTTCTTTTTTTCTTCTCTTTCTCCGGTGTTCACGCTGGGTGCCTTTTAAACGACGCTTCCTTCGGATGAATTATAAACTCAAGTGAGGTGACTCTATTTTGCGCTATATAAATGAAAAATCTAGAAATTGTATTTGCTATGCGTACACAGGATTTCCCTGTAAACGTCTGCAGAGGTAATCGAAAGGGATAAATAAAGTAGGTGATTTTGCTATGAATTATTTTTTTTAAGGAATGATAACTGTCATCCCTTAAACAAAGTGAACACATGAACATACAAATTTAACCTATAATTATAAATAATCAAAGTGAACACATACAAATAAATAAATTTTGTCATTCTTGTTCGGATTTTTATATGCATGTTCAACTTATTTTTATTATACTCATTTGTTTGTAAATGTTCACTTTGATCATTTATACGTTCATCTTATCTATTTTATGTGCTCACTTTATTCACGCGATGGCAAGGGATGACAAAATTGCAGGTGACAGTAATCAATTTCCATTTTTTTTTTGCATAATTTTAAATCTAGACTATTCATTCAGAATGATGAATAATTGTTATTTTAATTAGAGTTTGAATAAGGAATTTAGATTTGAGCTCCTGTATCCATAACAGAATAATCCAATAAAGCATTAAACTGTACATAACAATTATTTTAATTCCATAGCGTCATAGTGAGATGTCTTGTCGTTTTTGGAGGAACGTACGGTAGGTTTAATAGTGAAATAAATAAATAAATAATTGGCGCCAAAAAAATTATGATTTCATGGTTTAATTAACGCATGATGCAAATGTATATGTTTAGGTCTTTGGTCTAACATTATATTTTTGGTAAGTTATGCATTGGATTAATTATATTACGGTATTACCTGAACTGAAAAAACAGATTGTTAATTTAAATTTATAAACAATTGTGATTAATAAGAGTTAAATTGTACTTAAAAAATTAGTTCATCATATAATGTCTTTTAATTTTTATTATGGAAAATTTTATGTGGACTAAAATTTCAAACTGGACTAGAATCCTGATCAATCATATTTATTTACAATTTTAAATAAACAATCTATTAAATCAGGCTAAAAATTCGATCCACAACATAAGTTGTCTATTTTTTTATATAGATTTGAGAAGAAAATCAATATATTTCAATATTTCATTAAACGAAGCATATGCATTCATCTTCATTTTATCACTGCAATAGGAACATGAAACGATAATAAATGCTATTGTTAAAATATAATTAATTCACCAAGAAAGGAGCAAGCCTCATTGGTGAGAAAAAGAAAAATGAGAAAGTAGGGAAAGACGTGCTCAGTAAGTGGGTTTAATAAATAATTAAAAAACACATTAAAAACGAAAAACGGTCTACCCGACAAGGGGACGTGTGAAAACTGAGATGAGGTGGGAAAAAAGCATTTTCGAATTTTGACCAACTGGAAAACCAAACCAAAATGGGCTAGAAAATGTACACTGTGTACAGTAACTCTGTTACTGTTCTCTGAATTTTTTAGCTGTGCCTAATGCCTACTAGTTTGAACCGCGTCACTTTGGTACAAGAGAATTTAACGACTATGACAGTATGACTAAGCCGGCTCTGCATGTGATGTGGCCACTGACACTGAGTCGGTGATACTGTTGTTTGTTTATACCAGAAAAAAATGAAAAATGACTGCATGTTTCTGGTATGCCTGAGCTGAGCCAGATCAAAATTTTTCGTGCAGTAAATTTGTAAAATAATAATAATAATAATAATAATACGGACATTCTTTTTTTTTTTAGAATTAAACAGGGACATTCTACGGTGAGGTATTTTATGAAATGTTATGTTTAATCTATAAATTAATTCTAGCTTCGCCTATGACTGGATCTCAAATTAAGACATAATCATGTCTTATATCTACATTGTTGTAATTATCGCAATTATATTTTTTTAAAACCAATATTTCTAAACATCAAGTTAAAATAGTACAAAATAAAAACTATTTCCTGTACATGTCCAATTTTATCATGCCACGTGTAAAATAATTTACATTACTAACTTTTAAATCAAATAACAATCCATTGCGAAAATTAAATTAACCAATGTATTATTTGATTAAAAAAAATACATATGACATACAACAGCAACAATAAGGGGCGAAATAAAATTTACCATTCAAAATCTATTTTTCAACAACAATAAATAAAATAAAAATTAATCCGTATGTAACGTCTATCGATCCGGGAAAAAACTTGAAAACTTGTTCTCTTTTATTTATTTATTTTTTCTCGCTTCCTTGCCGAAGAATATTCGTTTCATTTTTTTTATTTTTCTCTAACAAAATCATTTAATGAAAATAGAAAGACTTTTATCTCAGCTAATGTAAACGGACTCAGAACCTGGTCAACACATCTTGGTCACAGTTTTTTTTTTTTTTTTTTCCTCCTGTCCCGTAATTAATGCAGCCACTTAGCCATTTTAATAATCTGGACACTCCCTATTGTCTGAGGCTTGCAAGAGAAGGGTAACTTCTTTTTGTTTGGTCAACAGCTTTGCTCCCAGCCTTTTACTTTCCTTTATCCAAATTCTCCTATGTCTCTCTTCGTATGATGAAATGTATAGAGGAGTCTCAGTCAAAGAGAAATGAACAAGTGAATGACTCGTTACATATTACTTTTCATAGATGTGTAGTAAAAAACTTTATTTCTGTTCACGCCGACCCGATCGAAAGTCTTACTTGGCCCGCAAGGCCGCAAGTGGTCTGAAAAGTCTCGTAAATATCTCCAGTGACCAAAACTGGATACATCTGTTGTAGCTTCTTCTGTTAGAAAAATAGTACGATTGGATTAAGAATATTTCGGTAGTACTGGAGAATGGAAGTGAGATATCTGACTGCATGTCGTGCCTGGTACTCGTCCTTCTGACAGGCTGGACAGTTAAGTCTGATCTAAACCGGAATCAATAGTTTCGGCGGAAGAAGATCTGATTGGTATTAAAAATATTTATGAAGAAAGTAATAATATTGTGAAATTTTAATGCTAATAGTGTAGAAAAGGTTTCACTGAAATAGAGCTAGCAATAGTTATAAATTGGAAAAAAAAAATTGTTTAGTTATCTCAGTTTATATTTGTGAAGTTTATTTAAATTTTACTTTGGAAAAATAGAAGTATTACAGCTATTTCATATTTACAAAATATGCGTCAATATGTATTTAGATTTATAAAACAAGAAAATTTATATTTTTATCGTGATGTTTGACTAGTTGTCATGGTTACTGCAATTTCGTTATTAATACTGACATATTCTTATAATTAAAGCCTAAAAAATGCGATCTATTTTTCAATCTTACTATAGATTCAATGGGGTCCAGACCCCTACAATAAATGAGCTGGTGAGAAAGACCTGGCAAATTTACAACTAATCAATATTTTAAAGATGTTTTCTGTGAATAATTTAAAATCATAGGTATACTTAGGCCCACAAATCAATTAAACGTTCCTTGATGCATATTTTTGTCCAGGCCTAAAGTAATAAAAAAGCAATGATAACCATCAATTTTTTTGATATAACATGTATAACTTATGCTTTATTAGTGTCAAGCTACTTATACGAACTGTCCTAGAAGCGTTGCAAATTCATTATTTTGGCATATAATTAAAACGTAAAATTTGATATTTTTATAATTTGAAATGTGGCTAGAATTGATCGTTGACGTTTATTGAAACAGATAATGTGTTGTACTTACGTTCGTTCGTGCAATAAATATATAAATATAACTCTCAAATCAAGGCCTTGAATATTTTCTGATGATAAATTAAGGATCAATCAGTCCAGTTTATTTTTCAAATTAAATGTTCTTAAAGGACTCCTTCAAACTTGCAACATTTTACCCAAAATGCATTGGTTTTTTTTTTTCTAGATCAAAAGTTGGTTATTTTAATTCTGATTACTTTCTATTTTGGAACATTTTTTGATGTGTTGGATAAATGAATAATTATTATTCAAAATAATCCATGTGTCTTTAGCAATCTCAGTGAAAGCTATGAACTTCATAAATGTTCATCACTGCATATCTATTAAATATTTATATATAATGATGGTCCGAATCGCATCTGTCAACCAATCACGATTCACGAAATTGACGATACAAACTTGGAATTATTCGGGTTATCGTTAGGCGTTAGCTCCTCTGCCATTTTTCCTTTTCTGTTTATGAAGGATAAAATTTATGTCGAGCACGTGATAAGGAGGTCATTACCTTCCTCAAAAGTTCTGACTTATTGATCTGTATTTGTCAACTGCAATTAGTGGAGGTTAGTTAGCTTAGCTATCCGGAATTCAAACAACTGGATCTTCTGTGACTTCATCACAGAATAATGTTTTTTATTATTTTTTTTTAATTTTTTTCTCGCCTATTATTGGTGCTGGAGCTTTATGACAACAACGCATACATGGGGTCAAATCGATTTTATATCAATATTAGTTCGAATAAAGTCAAAACTAAAATGTACATATTTATTGTTTATATTGAAAATCAACTCACACTGCTTTCTTTTAAATTTTAAATTTCGTTCCTCTGTTGTCTTTCAAATATATATCTTTGCATCTTTGTTCATATATTATTAGCTTGCTAGTAATCCTACTTGGTCCTTTTCTCGAGCAACGAAATGAAATTTAGAAATTTTTCAGTTACTAGTTCATGTTAGATCAATTTAAGAATGGTTGCGACTCGATTATACTGCATGAAAAAAATGTATACTTATCTCGAACTTTATATAATTAGTTTTTTAATATACGATACATAAAAAATTTGATTTATAAATGCCTACTCAATTATATCGAAGCAATTTTATTAATTTAATTGAAAAAATGTTTCTAACATAAACTCCTTAAAAACGACAATAACAAAATCCGATATCTAGCTCCCTAATTTGCATGATAAAACTATGAAATTTGTGAATTATTTTCGTCAATTATTACTTTTTTTTTTCCTCTCTATTTGATCTCATGGATTTCCTATTTTACTCCTGCCACTAATATGTCACGCCTTACTTACATATAACATACATCCCTATACTTTATTGAAACTTTCTTTTACTATATGCGACGCCTTAATATTGTTTGCCCGTAGGGATGTCAAAACGTAGAAAAATCCTAAAATCATCAATAAATTAGGAGATATAGAGCAAAACGAAAGGTTGAACAATATTCACATTTGCATGTTGCTGCACAATACGTGTAATATTGATATTTTGTTGGGGCACGCAGTAAAAGATTTCTTTGATGAATGGGTATAAGTGTGTAGTGTGTACTGCGCAAACTCACGGCCATGTGAGGCTCACTCATTTGCAGATGACTTCTTTTGTCTTTCTCGTGCGTCTGTGCAGACTCTTTGCATTTTCTTTTCAGTTCTTTTTTTAATGTTTTTTCCCATCACTTGTAGACCTGTCAACGGTAATCATTTACCGTTATTGCGTGACGTTAAGAAATAACGAAACGAATAACGGTACTTGATTTTGTTGCGTTTAATTAACATAACACAAACGAATTAGCCGACTCATTATCGTATAATAAACGTAACGCAAACGGTTTAGACTCCTGTCGTTTCCGTTAATTCGTTTCCCCGTATGTTATTGCACTGATTTAGAATTTTGATTATAACAGAGGCTGCATATGGCGGAGAAATAGATGAGGCATTCAGACAAAACCCTACCCAGTTCCATCGCGCCGCTTATTTCTCTTCTTCCCCTCTCTCTCTCGCGCACGATGTCGGCTCGTTCTCCTCTTTTTCCCTCTCTCTCTCGCACACTGTCGGCGACACTTGAGACTAAGATGAGGGTTCGGTTTGTCTTCACCGAAAAGTGAGAAAAATCCTGACTCTCCTGCTGTCAAAGATGGTTTCCAAACACAGGCACCGGCCTTTCCAGTTAGATCGAGGCATGAGCAAGAGTTGAAAGTCGATTTGTCGGCTCATGAGCCCAAACCGCCTGCTGGAAGTGATCTGTGTCGATTCAATCGGCCGGAGACACGGGAAGAATCTTTCTTCCCACAGAAGAAGCTCCTAGTGGTTCAAACAGCAAAATAGAGAGGAAGCTTCACAAAAGATGTGAGCTTTAGTATCTATTTTTTTTTTTACTTGTTTTGATTTTGGGGATACTGGTTGCTGACGGGGTGGGGTGAGAGTGGTTCAACAATGAAGATGGAGTGGTCCGAGTGGATGATGTGAGGTTTGTACAATTTGGGGAGTGTTGTTTATTCATTCTTTTATGCTTTTTTGTGGCCGAGATGTTTCTCAAAGAAGAATGAATTTTTCTTAACAAATTTCTTGAAAAGATTTATGAACTATTTCCATTTTAGTTCCATCTATTTTCTCCCTTTTTCTGATAATCTGAGCAAAATATTTCTTTTCTGAGAATTAGTACAGTTCCGATTTCCATTTCAGTAATTTATATCTTAGTATATATTGCTGGCTTTGTTCAATTTAACGATTCAAAATTCTGAACGTTAAACCGTTATTTCCATCTGTTTAAACGAAACGATTAACGGATTGGATTTCTCTGCCGTTTGATAAACGAAACGGTTAGCGGCACATCAATCTCAACCGTTCAAATTTATGGCACGGAAACGAATTGGACCTGTGCCGTGTGTTTTTGAGACGTTTGACAGGCCTAATCACTTGTGCTTTGTGTGAGGACGAAGAACCGTGCCATTACATGTATGATTAGCATTTAAGGTTTTACTTTATAGTTTGGAAAAAAAAGAAAAGAAAAAGAGTAACTTTGTTTTTTAAACCATGACAAATGTTACCAAGAAGAAAACGAGGAACTAATTTTGTTACATTTTGAATAAGAATTATTTTTGCGAAAAGTACATAGATAATGTTCCTCGTTGTTTTATTATTTCTGAAAATACAACACGAAAACAAGATAAATGTAATTAAATTCTTTCTATCAGCTCCACGGTCTTAACATCCTCATGCGGTTATCGAACTTGCTGCTGGACTTCGTTATTATTTCTTACGCTCCTAGGTTGATCCGATTTCTTCTCGTGACTTCTCTCTTTTCTGTCAGCTCCGATTTACATGAGTAAAAGGGCAAGTTATTTTCATTATTTTTTTATATTGAAATATCCGGATGATTTTTTTTTTTAATTTGAAAAATTAGACCGGAAGCAATGTATGGACTCAACCCGCACATAAATTTGTATTTTAGTATGTATGTGTATATGTACGTATGCATAAATATTAAACTCCCCAATGAAATGATAACGCATATCAAGTTTTCTCATTATTAATGTGCAAGCTCGATACACGTGTAGCCATTATCATATTTTTTTAAATCTTAATTGCTGCGACCATTATATCTCCCAAAAAGAAAAAAAGAAAAAAGAAACGTCATGGTTCTTAGGTAAAACCAGATCACCAAGGGTTTCTCTGATTAAATTCGTCATTCTGACTCCTAATTTTCGGTGGTTAGGTATACATACATGAGATTGTCGTCCCTAATGTGGAAAACTAATAAAATCTTACATCATCAAAACAAACCTGTTTATAAAGAATCGCCGGCCTTTTAGGTTTAATTTGTGGATTTGTACTTGTCATTTTCGCTCCTAAATTACAAAACAGTACTTCACATAATCTACAAGCAGTTTGAGAAGTTTCCCAAAACAAAAATAAAAATAGAAAATGAAGAAAGGAGTTTGAGGAAAAGGAGTATTGGAAGAAAATTTTTCGATAAAGACAACAATTTTTCCACGCCATTTCTAATATAGGAGCTGAATATAGCAACGGATGCATCTCAAAATGCCAACCATTACTCATAAAATTGGAGGCGCAAACCCTAATTTTTCCTATTTTATTTTCTCAGTAGTGAGATTATTATTATTTTTTTATTTGCGATTGAAAGCATTGATGCAATTCAAAAATTAGTCAGTTAACATCAAGTAATTTTAAAAAGTATCGGTGTTCAACTATCATGCCCAATTCAAATTACATTCAACCTATTAAAAATTCTAAACTACAAAAATATATATTATTAGATGATTATTTTTTTAGTAATTATAGTTCGCGCGTATAGATTAAAAACTGTTGGATTTCTGTGAATGATAAGAAAGATTGATTGCACTAGCTACATGATGGTATCTCAGCGATACTGTCACAGGAAAACAGCGTTGCTGTCCTTTATGGTTAATGTAACAGTTTCCTGTATTGTTGTAACTAACTAAATCTTCTCTGTGTATAAGTATTGGGTTAGTTAGTATTTTTCTAATCAATCTTTCGCCTATATAAAGGCTTGTACTCCACTGTGTAAAGACACAATCAATTCAATACAATTTCATTACAGAATCAATATTGTCTTCTTTCCTTTCTTCTTCAAGAAACTTCTACAATTTCCCTTCGCGGCAAAAGCATTTAAGTATGACAAATACTACTCTCCATCCAAACAAATACCATCCACACCATCCACAGCCCGTGAGGGTCGTTTGTAAAGTTGTGTTCCCAAGGAAAATTAATAAAATCTTTAAAAATAAATGAAAAAAGATAAAATCTGTGCTTTATCCTTCCATTCACCCACCACTATTTCACGCTCTTCCCTCACTAGGGTTTCGACCCAGACGCCAGAGCCATCTCCCTTCCTCAGCCCCGAACGAAACCCTAATCTCCACCTATCAGATCTTCATCGGATCCATCTTCTCCGATGTCCTCGTCTCTCGACCATGAAGCGATGCAAGAGAGCGAGAATCGACTACAAACCAGGCCGCAAGGCGACTGGATGCATGGTCTCCAAGTCGAAGATATGGTTTGAGGTAAGTTCCGATCTCTCTCCAATTTGCATAATCAATTGAAGCTTTGCTCTGGAATTTTATTTAAATAGTCTTAACCCTAAGTTTTTTTTTTTCCTTTCGTTTTACCTTTGATTTTTTTCTTTTTTTTTTCAGGTGAGAAGAAATTGGGGAAAATGATTGTCCCGGACAAATGGAAGGAAGGTGCGAGCATCGTGTTGCTCAAAAATCTATCCATTTTTCAATTTTTGGTGGTAGAAAGATCAACAAGACTATTTTCTAAGAAGAAAAGTTTCTTCTTTCTCAAAAATCTATCCATTTTTCAATTTTTGGTTGAATTTAGTGATTTTAGTGTCATATGCTATCAGGGAACAATATGAAACTGGAGATATTAGTTCAATTTCTGCCCCATGTCATACATAGTTCTGATTTTAAGTTAGTTTTCCTAATGGTTTATCTTGTATGACTATGTATTCACTTTGTATGTTGAATATGATCATTTATTTCTTACTCAGAAAATTTGTATAATTGTTCAGTTTATTGTTGTAAATGTTCTTATTGTTATTGTAAATGTTCGCTATGTTTGTTGTATTTGTTCATTTTGTTTTTTTATTTAACTAGTTTAATTGAACACAAAAACTACGAAATCAAATTTCTGCAGCAACTAACTGAACACATAGACACTTTAAGTTCATTCCTTAACGTATTTAACTGAACACAAAACACTAAAATCCTAAATTATTGCTGCATCTAACTGAACACATACATACTTTTAAATAATCCCTTAACATATTTAACTGAACACAAAACACTAAAATTTCAAATTATTGGTGCATCTAACTGAACACTTATACACTTTAATGTAACTCTTAAAATATTTAATTGAACCCTTAAATCATTTAACTGAACACTTAAATCAGCATATTTGATGACGTCATCACCAAAAAAATTTCGGAAATTGGTCAAAAAATTTTGCTTACGTCAGCACGCGGAAAAAAAGCTATTTTGGCTTGTTGGATGACGCTCGTTCAATTGGATGGTTTTTTGTTAGATGGTGTATATCATTTCTGTTTAAGTATATATAATATGGAAATACAACAACATTATCGTGAAGTCTAATAAAGTTTGTGTTCTAAATAGGAAAAGCCTAGCCCATAAAGTACGTGATTATATTCTCCCGTGTATAGATTCCGGCCCAAGATAACAACATATTTGATGGGGATAATAAGTAGTCAAGATCCATCTTATATAGGCTCAGAGCCTCAAATCAAGTCTAGAGCTGTAAGTTTATTTCCTTTTTCTTTGGTTAAAGGACATTATTAACGGACACATGACTTAGTAAGAAGATGAAGAGTTGAACCCTTCCTATTCCCAATCAAATAAACAAGCGAAAATTTCTTGTATGTTCCTTGAACATGTTAATTAGACGTTCTAAAAACAAGATTATGATCTTTTTTCATAATTGCCTCGATATTATTTTTTTTTGTCCCTGCGTAGTTCAAAACAATCAAATAAGATGAGCTCTAAACTCATCAAAATGACTACTCTGTTAAATTAAATTATACCGACGATATAAATGACAAATTAATAAAAAATTTCGGCAAATAAAATTGGTCCAAAATGATCATCCGTCTTTCGCTTTCCATATCGACAAATGTTTCAGTTTCCGATTTTATCCGGTCGGAATGACATGGTATTCAAAACAATGGTTGAACTAATTTTAAAGTTTCAATGTGTTCCAACGCCATAAAATTTCCGCGTCATACAATATCAATTATCTTGTCCATTTGTATTAAGAATTTATACTTATATACATGAAAAATATAAATTGTTGATGTTGTCAATTTTGAAGAGAGCGTACACGTAATTTGGAGTTTCTTTTATAATGGATCAAGATTTTATAAATGCAAACACATTAAAATCAATCATCATGTTAATTAGATTTATTCTAAAGGGGGGGTCCCCCCAAAAACCCTAGTTGAAAGTGGGTGCAGATGTTATGAACAGCACCTCTATGACATTATCAGTAAATCATGGCAGAACTTTTTTATCCTTCCCCGCGTATTCTCTAAATTCATTGGCATCCTCTTGTCAACAGTATGGTCTTTGACCACTTGAACTAGCGTAAAATAAACTAAAAAAATTTAAATTTTGCATGAACAAAACAATATAATTAAATTCAACATTTGAGTTTGGAATTTTTTTAAAAAAAATTGAAAAGAAATAACTTGCAGTATTATGTAGCACAAAAATTTGTGACAGTGACGATCTCAATTAAATTTCATGAAACATTAATTAACTAGTCAGAAACATTACATGTTCAATACGGAATGATGCTTAATTAATTGCGTCGGTGACATAGTATCTTTCGTAGTGTTTATATATTGCATTATTTTAACATTGGCAAGTAGTGCCTTTATGGCAATTCCCTGGATTTGCTCTGGCAGACAGAACTGTCTTGTGAGCTTTTCGTTCGAGTACAAAATCTCTTGTCGGGATATTAAGCTCTTCCTTCTTTTTCATATTTGTTTTCCCTTTATTTGCACTTTCAATTCTTCAATTCATTTTTGATCAAATTTCACGCATTAATTAACAGGAGTCCCTCAATTTAAAATAAATAAATAATGAAAGTGGGTAAGACTCTCAATGATGAGTAATTATTAGTTCATTGGTGAAAAAAAATATTTGAATAATTAATAATTAGAAGTCGGTAAGACTCTCGATGATGAGTTATCATTAGTTCCTTGGTGGAGCTAGGTCTTCATGTTGTCATGTGAATTGGTGGATAGACCGCTAGCTAATTGCACATCTTTAGAGGGCTCTTATCACATGATCTAATTTTTCTTCTCCCTCCTTTTGTTTTTTTTTTTCTTTTTAATATCTCTGCATCCAATTAACAGAAAGTGCACACACTTTTTGATCCCTCGTTGATGTGATAGAAAAAAAAAGTACAGTGTGTATTGTGCGAGAGATGACATTACGGGTGTCAATCAAGTTTATTTTCTTAATTATTCAATTCGCGCACCGCATTCAAGTGGATATTGATATTTTTTAAATTATCAAGGCTTAAATTTTATTTTATCAAGTTGTTTTATAATATCAGCGAGTTTTATTTATGTAGTACTTTTTAATAGTACGATATTTTATATTGTATTTTATAATAAGACCGATAAATGTGTTAATATTTTTGTTATTATGCATATATTATAGTTTAAAGCAGTACATTACATGCTATAGATTTATCTTGACTAAATTATACAAATCATCAATTTTTTTCTAACATTATCCGTTAATCTAAAAATATAAAGATTTAGTTTCAGTCCAAAAATTATCATTATCATCATTATATTACTATTACAAAAAAAAAATTATGGAGTAATCTTAGGCAACACGTCGGAGTGACCAAAGTGTTATGGACAGATCCATTTGTCCTTCAGTCCTTCCGTATAAATTCTAAAATTAAAATGGAAAATAAAGGCAAATTTTTTTTTTTAAATAAAAAGTTCCTTCGTGCAGGCTCATTAATCACTAGCATCTTTCTTTCTAACTCAGAGATAAACAGAACTCCATTCAGTATCGTAAAAATCAGCATGTAGTCGGGAGGACAATGGGAGCACCATCACATGATAAATTATTATGCAGTCGATTAATCGGATATTTGTGGACAAACTGGTATTTATATTGATATATAATAATATTCATAATCCGCATAATAATAAATTATTTAACTTTGAGTCCATATAAATTAAATACAACTTCTGATTATTTTTTATCTGAAACCAGAGAAAGTTTTTCAAAATCTGTTATTTATTTAGAGAGAAAAAAATAATAAAATTTATTAGTTCGCGGCCTATTAATTGTCGAGATTAAAAAAATATCCACCGAATATATAATATGTTGACTAGTACTAATTAATGACTAATTGACAACTAATCAGCCTTGACGACCATTATTTACAACACTGATCTCATCCAATCCTTCCTTCAATCGTTCAGGCAAAGAAAAAAGAAGAAAACGGAGGAAAAAAACAGAGAGTAAAAAAGACATAAAAAGATTAGAAAGGATCAGTAGTACTAATAGGCCACAAAGAGGTTCCAAGACATATAAGGGGCCAAACACTGGGCTTGTACTTGTTAAACTCGCCAACACATGCTTTTTTTGAGGATAATGATTTTGGATCCCCTGCTTGGGGCTCTTAGCATAAAAAAAAAACATGCTTTGATGGATTGTTGTGTAAATGCTTATTGCACTATTCATGCATGATAGAAATTGAGAATGGGAGAAAAGATAATTCTCTTTTGTATGGAAAGAGACGCGAGAACAACTCCAGCTGTAATGCTGTATTGACCAATTGGTTCAATCCCCTCATCAGCAATCTTTGACAAGTAAATACGTCAATCGTTAAAAGTCTTAAGCTATATCTCATGTGAGGTGGGCTCATATTTTAGTGTCCGTTGAGATTTTGCGCCTCTTTTGAATCAACCTATGTTATGAACTTACAAAGCCTAAGCATATGCTCCAGAAGAGGTGAGAGGCCATGAACGAAGGAGAAGGTTAACAAACTGCAACTGTCCAATTCAATTAATTTGCTCCAGAATTAAAAAATTTCATGGTGAATCAAGAGGAACGGAGGTGAAAGGAGGAAAACCTTTTATACAAATTGTACAAATTGACAACTTCAAATTCAGTGGTTAACAATTTTCTCATCCTTACTCTTTCCGTACGTGATCTTCCTTCCCTTCATCGCCTCTCTTCTGGAGTAGAGCTTAAGTGCCTAACAAGCTTTCAGAAATTGGTGTTCAAAAATTTGCTAAATATGGGCTCGTCGAGAATGTTCATGAGCTTAATTATAAACAATTGTCAAATCGATTTCAATTAATAAATTCTAACAATTATTCTTGATTTATTTTTACAAAATCATGAGTTACTATTTCACATTATTTTTATAGTACGATAAATGTTTTTTGTGTTTTTTTTTTTTTTCACGTCACTAATCTGTAAACAAATTGCTGTATGTTGGAGAGAGTATCTACGACACAAAGTCATAATTTGAGAAAACTATTACACAAAATCCAAGTGGAATCATACATATCATTCCTACCCTTCCTCAGTCTTTACGTTTCCGTTAATTTTACACGCTTTCTAGAATGATTATACTTGTTTTATTATGAAGGGCCTTTTAAAAAATGTTTCGTCCATATGTTTTCGTATAATTTAAAATTTACAAAACTTAATAAATTATTACTTATTTAATATGATATTTAAGAGGTAGGAAATCTATATGACCAATACTTGTTTCAAAAAAAAAAAAAAAGAACAATACTTTGATTGGGAACATATTGTTTGATTTCTTAGTTGTTCTATCGCTTTAAGAAATATTATTAAAACCTATTAACAGTTACATTACGAATAAGTTCCATCCTACATACTTCCATTTGATTTTTTTTAGTCTAACATTGACTTATTTTGTATGACAAAAATTGAGTCAAACTTTTCAACTTTAAACATTTATACGAAATTCCTTAACCGAATTTCGAATTCATTACCTCCATATTTAAAAACGTATTGTATTTTTTTTTGCTAGGAAAATAAAGACTTTCAAAACCCCCATTTCTGTTTTCCAGAAATTTGTCACATCAATCACCCTGACCTGTATTTTTTTCAACTTAATTACCAAATACCTCAAAACAATTTGCAATTACTGCTGTAAAATGTAAATTTGTTCCTAATTTACAGTAATTTGATCAATTAATTGGTCCGGCTTTTGCCAACTTGCAAAAAACTTTCTCATGGCCCCTGATGGCTACACATAACCAACCAAAGTGGCGTTAACTGGTTCATGCCATGCAATTGTAGGGCTACTTGTGACACATCAATTAATTTTTGTTGTGCGTTAGTGGGTTCTCCTGTCAGGGGATCAATGCACCTCTCTGTACTGCACAGTTATTTTTTGTTTCTTTTTCGTTAGGCAGCAGAATCCTAATTCTCTTCCTAAGTGATATAATTATCCCAATTAAATGTTCAGGTTTACTCAACCTAGTGATAACAAACAATAAACTTGTTCTTTTTATCAAATCGGTCTAAGTCAATACAATGATCCGATAATTTTCATTGAATGCTTCATACTAAAAACTCTCAAAATAAAAATTTACAAAATATTTTTGCTTCTTTTAAAGAACAAAGAAATGTCATGGTTGAGTCGAGTGAGACATTTATTGTTACAACAATAATGACACTGAAATTATAGCACACAATAGCATGTTATAATTATGATGATATGATCGTTACTATTGTTTACAGTTCATTAAATTTTAAAACATGAATAGGTCCTGGTAAGGTCAAAAAAGAAGAAGCATGCATGGCCTTAAATGGAGCAGAGCAGGGAGTTCCATTCCACTCTGGCATCTGACAACATCAGAGCGCAGTGGAGACTGGAGAGAGCAGGCTCTCTCCATAACCCGGCCCACTTTCTTTCCTTCTCTTCTTTTGCAGCCTTATTTTCAAGATAATAAATGCTTGGTCTCTCCAGTCGTGACCATTTTGAAGCATGCATTAGAGATTTGTACCATTTGGTCTAGCCCGTTTAATAACAATTAATAGTAACAACAGTTAGTTTTTTTTTTTTTTTCATGAATACTCTGTAAAACATCAAAATATGAAATGCACCACCTGCTAGACGCAACTCTTCAAAGTCATGATCATCATGTTTTGCTAAAAGAAGAACTCGGTCGCGAATTAACCAAAAATTAGAACTTGATAATAGCACGTCTTATTCTATAAAATTTTTTAACTATTAGTTACAACTGGTAGTTATATGATTATATCCACAGTTGCTATTGTTTTTACTGAAGTAGTTTTTTGCTCCACCAATGATATAAAAAGTAGATTTGTATTGCAATTTCGTTACTGCACATCACCATTCAATGGGCTATCTGTTGTGCTCTGCTTTATCTTTTTATTTATACTTTTTTTTTTCAATATCTTATTCAACGCAAATGCTATTGATCACATAAATGATCTTGTTTAAATAGGTCAAGTATTCAGAGCATTTCATTCCTCAAACCTCATACTGTCATATACGACCTTGTACTGAACTCATCTCTGGCATAAACCAAACTTTGGAAACTTTACATGGGACCGGTGCATAACTTACTCGAGGAAACTGTACCTCTGCAAGTTATCTTGCTTACTATGCATCAAACTTTGGAAAAGTTATACTGCGTTATTGAAGCTTAGTCTGACACGATAAAAATGAATCCCTCAATTTTGCTTGAGATGATCTAATCTTGGGTTTGATTTTGTTTGGAGAAATGCTAATTGGCTTGTGGAATCTACATTGGAGTAGTTTAGCATCTTTCTGTTGATATCTTTGTTGTGCCCTTGCAGCATGCTTGGCACAGACTAACTAGTGCTAGTTTTATCATACAATCTAGCTAATCTAATTTATGGGACTATAAACACTATGGATCAGTTGCACTGTTACAATCTCATTTAGATACTTGCCAGATCGTTGTCTGATGTAACAGGATTCTCAGCAGGTTGTAAATTGGTATTGGCTTGGACTTGTACGTGACCTTGATTAGATATGTTCATAACTGTATTTGTTAACCAGGTCTGATTTTCAGCACATTCAATTAAGAATTGCTACAGGCATCCTCCCGGTACATACAGGTATCGGGAAGAGTTTTTCTCTTATTATTTTTTATATCCATACTCAGTAAAATTTGTCAGTTCTCTTTACTTTTGTGTCGGACGAATTTATTTTTTATGAGTTCTAAACATAGTGCAAGAAAACTTCTTTGATTAATGATGTAGAGAACGACAAAACAAATAAATAAAGAAGTGAATGTTTAGATTACAAATTAATCAATGTTCAGCATTTGAGCATTTTGGTGGAACAAGTGTAGATGGTTTATTGGGCTAAATCTCTATGGCCTGTAAGGCAAAAACCTGTGTGTCACACGATACCAAATACAGTCCGGTCCAATATTGTTCAGCATTTTCCAGCCCAGAGTGTCCGTCCAGTGGACTCTTGCGTCCACTAGCAGCCCTGAAATTATTTTTATAGAAAGAAAAATCGTGCAGGAAAATTATTTCCATCGGTAAATTTTTTTCCTAAAATGGACATTCAAAGGCGGTAATTATGATATTTATCTATCCCCTCTCGTTTTTTTATCTCCGTTCCGCTCAATCCAAACAGAGCGCATCTCCCATCCTTTCCCGCCAAAATGCGGAAAATGCGGAAAAAGGGTTCCTCCTCATCCTCCTTCCGTGATTGGGCGCATCTCCCACCGGAGATCGTTGAATTAATCTCAGAAAGGGTAAAATCCATCATCGACTACGTCCGATTCCGTGCCGTTTGTTACCAATGGCGCTCAGCCTCCCTTCCGAAGCCCCGCCACCTCCCTCCTCAACTCCCCTGGATCATGCCTCCGGTCCTTTGGGAGGAGCTATTAGGGACTCCTCCATCAGCGGTATTCTTCGATGATGTGTGGGAAGCCATGTATCGCACTTTCCACCTCCCAGGAACCGAAGGACGCGTCAACTGTGCCTGCTACCGAGGCTGGCTTCTATTTGGGGAGTATTCCGGTAAAGAAGTTTTCTTGATAAACCCATTAACCCGGGCCCGCATCCAGCTCCCTCCTTTTGCTGCTCCGCTCAGATGTCTCGGAGATGACTCCGATGTCCCCTCCGATAATTTAGATGACTCCGATGTCCCCTCCGATAATTCTCTCTCCGATTATTCTCGAGAATTTAGGCATAATTTTTCTGGGAGCAAGATGACTTTTTCTACAGATCTGACCGATCCTAACTGCCTCATAACAGTGCTCATTAACGCATGGACCGAATCCTGGGTGATCTGCTGTCGGGTCGGGGATCCTTACTGGACACGGGTTGATTGTTGTCTCGGTCATGGTGATAGGTATTATGATGTGACATACTACAATGGACGGTTCTTTTTCCTTTGTGCATTTGCGGAAAGTATGTCAATTATTGACCCGAACAACCTTGAGGAGAGGATTGTCCCTCTGCCTGGGTTAAAAGGTGTTAGAAAACATTTTGTCGAAGGGCTGTCTGGTGTTTATGTGCTTGCCATTAGTCCTGAAGAAAAGTTTGAGCTGTACCAGTTCCTAGAGCAACCGATGAAGCTCGAGCGGATCACTGACACAAGCAACAGCATAGCCATATTCTATGGGGATGACTACCCTTGCCTGGCTGTTTGCACTGATGACTGGGACTCACTTGACAGGGTTTTCGCACCCATGGAGCACCCATTCGAAATATATGCGTGCAATTGCACGGTTGGATCACATTATAGCATATATTCTGCCCGGCATGGCGGGAAAGATATGAAAGTTAATATGATGTGTGGCCCAGCCATGCTGCCACTATATCTAGGTTGCAACGTTACGTGGTTTCAGCCAAGCTTAATTTAGTAGAAAATTCTTGTCTTTTGGATCCAAATTCTCAGCTAATTTCTGTTAAGAAATAGTGCACTAGAAAAGTATTTGCTAGGTGCTTCTGGTGGCTAAATCTTTAATGTCGATGTTTATGCTTTCATATACTACCTTAAATGTTTAATAGTTATTACTTTTCTGTATTTATATTCCTTTTCTGTGTTGGGGTGTTGTGTTGTGCTCAGTCCGAGATGTTTTATAGTTTTTTATTATGATGGTTCAGCATGTGTTCAATTTCAGATGTATTAATTATAAATTTTATTTGCAAAATCAGTTAATATTTTATTTTGTTCTCTGGAGTACTTGTCTTTTCCAGATTCTATACTGAAAGAAATAATATTGCTGGTTTATTATAGGGAAATGAAAATGTAGAAGTTTGCTTTGACAAGGGCATTCTGGGAACTCTTTATGACTTGTTAACAAATATCAAAATAAAGAAGCTGTTTTCATAACTGAATTTTTGAAAATCAATTTTCTCTTTATCTTTTTTGTGCAATGGTAATGTGTATTTTTTTTTCTATTTCATTATGACAGCATTGAGGAAATATCAGATTTGTTTTAAACTTAGGTAAAAATTGATAGTCAAATGATGTTGATTTCCAGCAAGTCACTTCTACCGCATCTCTTTTATCTCCTCGTCTTTGTCATTTCTTAGGTTATGGCTACAGTCCCTACCAGAATTTCTAATCATGTATATGGAAATGAAAGCTAATCATGATTCCCTGCTCCAGGATTCAAAAAACATGTATAGAAGTTAAAAGCATTAACCTTATTTCTATTATACAAAAGTACAATGTTACCCTTATAGTCAAATTTTATTATCTTATACTCACATACAGAACCTCTGTCTGGATCCACAAGATTAAATTTGCATTTGGGGTAGGCTTGAATTTGATGATCGGAAAGAAAGAAGTTCAACCGTGGTCCTGCTCTTCTCCTCTCACACAGTAACATTTGGTGATTAGTAATTGGTTATTGGAATTAGGGATTAGCAATCTGTCTCTTATATATGCACTGTAAAAGGATCAGCTGCAGTTGTAAGAAAGAATGATAAAATTTCAGATATAATAAAAAATTTCAGTCGATGTTTATGCTTCCCAGTTTCTTTACCAGTACTTTTCCAGTATTTGATTTCAATCAAAATTTTCACTTTACACTGTAATACTTAAATTAGCCACCATCTCTCTAGCTCGCCAAGGCAGCAAGTTGTCAATTTGTTGATCTTCAACTGCCTTAACCAGTATTAACCAGTATTTGCCTCAAGAACCACTGGATGGCACCAGGCCTGAGGACAAATTCACAGTCAACTTACCATTTAATTGGAAACTTGAAAACAATTGAGGTGCACTATGATTTAAAAGGCTTGACATACTTATATAACACTAATCGATAACATTTCTGGACTATCTCATGAAATTGCAATTAAGTCAACTAATAAAGGCAAATTCATTTTTGAACACAAAAACAAGACTAAACTCCAATACTCGTAAGGTAATAAAGTATACTTTTAACAAATCCATAACAGAAAGACAGCTCCATTCAAATAGAAGGTACAATATCAACTGCCTTAACCAATACCTTTCATGGCTCTATATACATGAACCGTACCAGTACCTTTGTAACTTAATTAAAACAACCATATATCTTAGATGGTGCGCAGCGATGTCTTATGTGGGCTTCGCGTACAGCTATTTGTGTAGTGGATTATGATGGCTGTTATTGTGCCTTGGGGTGGGTTGTTGTACAGAGGTAGGCATGAAATTCGCTGCGAAAGAACCATGCTGGGAAAAGTTTCATTTTGCTATGTTTTTGGGTGATCATGGTTCTCTTTTGCTATTTGAAGAAACACTCATCATTAATTGCCCTGCTAGATGGTACCCATCAAATAGTGGTCAATTTAACATTTCTTGCGCTGTCCATGATTTGCAATGATAATTGGATGGGATTTGCCGTGGCGGCTCATATTATAATTATAAGCATATGAATGACTCTATGTCGATTTTTATTGTTATTAATGTGATTTGATATAGGTTTGGTTGCGTGGACTGCGTTGCAAGCAGAATAAGGATCCGCGTTTTGTAAGTGTGCATGTTATACGGTTTAATCCTGTGCCTTTCTATTATTCCTCCGTTTCTTCACCCTTGTCGATTCGTTTATTATATGTTGGTGCACCTGTTCTTTTCTAAGGAGGTAAATTCAAATGGGCCCCACTCCCCAATTTTCGTTTTTTTTGTTAAAAAAAAAACTTTTGGTTCTTATCCTTTCGTCAAAATGAGTTAGAAGAAAAGTTATGCTGGGCCCCTGTAGGCTCTTTCTTATGTCTGCTTGGCACTGGTCCATTCAATTACACTCGTCCTCCTCTCCGGTTTACATGCTAGGTTGGTGGTTCTTGACTTCTTGTCCATATTGAACCGAGTTGCCAACTCAATGCTCATTGGCTGCCCTCTGCGATGTGTTAGGAACTTACTATGTGCAAATTTACAAGTATTCATGTTGTAGTATATATATAAGTTGAAAATATATTTTGCCTCGTCAGTTCAGTCAGTCTGCTGATGAAAATAATTAATTTGAATCAAAATTTAGTGTGTGTGGGCGTTAAATAAAGAGTGCTTATTGATCTTTATTGACTAACTAATTAGATATTAATTAGATATTGTAATTTCCTATGTCAGTTACAAATACTCCAATCAAACTTCAAAAATAAAATCTAAAATGATCAACTTTTACGAGTGTCCACAGTTATTATACGATGGTTTAATTATTGCTCATGATGCTACATTAAATGTGAAACGTCATTGTATATAGAGAGAGTCCTACCAATTTCTTCTTATTATTTGTTTTTGTAAATATGTCGTTGATAATAATAGAGCTCCATTGACAGCCACAATTCCTTTATACATTTTTTTTTGTGCGAAGATTTTCCGTTGGTTCATCCAAGAGCAGATTTGGCATAAAGAAAAGCCGTGATAGCATTACAAAAATAATATGATATTGTGATTTAATTTTTTTTTTACAAAATTTTACCCGATCCAAAGTTCCAAACGTTTATAATTAAACATTTGCAGGACAAATACACATTTTTAACTTTGTCATACAAAAGAAATGCAAACATTAATAATTTTAGTTTTATATGATACAATTTTCATAAGGTAGAATATTTTATTATTTCCTCAATTTTATTTTATAAATATAGCATATCTCTCTTGCTTAACGAAATTTAAAATTAATCAACTTCTATCTTTTGCTTTTCTTGCGCTCACTGGAAAACACCATACCAACATGATAGGAACAGTGATACCAGAAACTTAACAATTAATAACAATCAGTAGGTTTCTAACAATAAACAATTCAAAGACATCCGTATTCCACAAACGAGCTATACAACGGCAAATATTCCTATAACTTAACACACTTCAGCTCAACAATGATCAACTCAAAATCAACTCAAACAAACCAAAGAAAAAACTGTAACAATCCAATATTCTCCTTTTTTTGAACTCACATCTAACTATCAAGTTATGGCAAGCATATAAAGCTATATTCTCCTTTGTTAAGGTAAGGGCTTTGACCCTTTTTAAATTAAAAAAAAAGCTGCTGACTTTCCATAGTAACAACAGTTAAAGGGTTTTTTCATGAATACTCTATAAAACATCGAAATATGAAATGAACCAACAGTCAAGGGTTTATTCTATAAAATTTATAAATTATCAGTTAAATTGGTATTTATATCAACAGTTGATATTATTTTTATAATCTACTGAAGTAGTCTTTTACTCCACCACTGATATAAATAGTAGATTTGTATTGTAATTTCGTTTATACTGCACATCAATATTCAATGGGCTATATGTTGTGCTCTGCTTTATCTTTATATTTTTGCTTTTTTTTTTTGATATCTTATTCGACGCAAATGCAATTTATCACATAAGGCCCTGATCAGAATGACATTTTTGTAACATGGGATTTTATTTCATGTCATTGCATTAGAAAATTCTTGATTAAAATGGATGTATTTCATGCCATTTGGTCAGAATTTCTATATTAATAGACCCAACGAAATCAATTCCAATGAAATGAAATGAATTGAAATCTCGCATAAAAATCATTTTGATCAGGGCCTAAATGATCTTGTTTAAATAGGTCAAGTTTTCATAGCATTTCATTCCTCATACTGTCATACCCGTCCTTATACTGAACTCATCTCTGGCATAAACCAGTTTTTTTTTTTTTCTTCTATTCTTCTCTTATCAACCTATGAAACTGTTAGATAGTGTGATCTACAGTTTAAATGTTTCATGTCACAAACGTTTCTTCAACATATCATCTTATTGGGAAATAATGACTTTATTATTATGTTGTCCTTATTAGGCTGACTCTGCAACCTGGGTATTGTCTGGCAAAACAATGTTGGAATTAATGGTAGGTTAATTTTCCCGACTGACATATTTTTTTTTTCAAATGGAGACCCAGATCTGGTTCATTCTTATAATAAGCCCAATGCTTTTCTAACATGAAAGTGAGAAAATTACCTCCAGCCTATTTATAAAAGCTCAGTTCTAAATCCAATTTTGTAGACCCATTTTCGTACCAATAATAAGCCATTTCAATCCCAGTTCATCTCCTCTCAGAAAGATCAGTAACATCACCAATGATTACTAAAAAACAATTTAAGTAAACTGTCAAAAAGAGAAGAAAAACAAAGTAGGAGGTGGCGAAGGGTGAGGGATATTGCAACTTTTTAGCCAGACGTCCAGACCTTATCATTCCTAATAAATCAATTTGTCAAGAAATTCATGTCGATTCTCCCAATCCTCTTCACATGCCTATGAAGAGACTTCACCAACTCATCCACCTGCTTGTCATTCTTCTTATATTTGATCTAAACTGACTGAGTACACTCGTATTGAAATGGTTTCTTACTTGAACCAGATGACACTTGTGCTCTGGTACTATCGAAGCAGAATGAATCCTTTGAAATTTCAAAGAATGACCAAAATCAAGACAGTATAGAAACTTTTGATTCCGTGAAAGTCGGATGGTATCCAACTGTGTGAGTCTTTTCATAAGCTTAGGGCTGCATTAAAAAATTTCTCGAACTTTCCTAATATCGTTCCCAACAAGAAGAAAATTCTCGTGGGAAGAACTCATTAAAGAAAAAGTTTAGTACATGTACACAAGTCCATAAATTCTTCATTGATTGCATACCAAGCACGTATTCACAGCCACCTTTGTACTCAGAAAGGAAAGGATGTGCACCAGAAATAAGTCAGGCATCAAGTCAATTTTACTCACTGCCTGCTTTTTCCTGTCCTCCTCCATGGATGCTTTATGCAAGCATTTCACCAAAAATTAAAATGCACATACCATCGAATTAAAAGTTGTTAAGGTACAACTGATACACACATAAGTACTTATCAGCAGCAAGGTAACGTAACACAATGGTACATCATAGTGAGGACAAAATTGTTAACTCTGTTTTTTTTTTTTTTTTGAAACAAGTGAGCATTGCTCACCACTCTTTTCATTAGAACGAAAAAAACAGTTTAATACATCCCTCTCTTAACCATCAGCCCTAAGACTGTCGCACTGACACCAAAATCTAAAGATACCAGTGCTCCGATGCTATCTCCCTTTATTCGTTACATTGATAAAGTTATTCATGAAATTATTCATAAACCACACAAACATCATAAAATAGATAATATAAATAATGAGTTCTCTCCTCAACCCGAGAGTTAACACAGCATAGCCTCTCGAGTTGTCCTTCTTCAAGCGCATCGCTATCAAGCCAATCCATGGATCCACGCATCTTCCACAGTTTCGATATCTATGAGCTCGCCTCCATCAATCTGCAGTGGCATTTTCTCAATCGAAGGAAGCCACTCCGCCACTTGAGTCTTCATTTCCTCCGACCATATTCGTGACCAATAGTTTATTGAAAAATTGTTAACTCTGTTAATTAAATTAACCTCAACGGCTTAAAATACCAGAGCAATAACATCAGAATTTAAAATCCCGATTAAACAAAAAATTACACTAAACGAAAGAAATGGTACAAATTTGGATGTGGTAAACCAGTAATTAATACATAGCTGATAAGATTGTTCTAAACGACTAAAACCTTAGAAAGGAGATATTGATGATGCCTATGTTTTCTTTCTTTATTTACTTTATGCTGTCTTTCAATTAAAAATTGGCAAATTGTTGGTGAATTTGGTCAAATAACCAATATTAACATAATCACCAGGGCAAGAGTTGCTTTATCTAGAGAAAGAGAGGGATTTAGATATACAAGAGCAAAAATTAGTAAAGTCAAGCACGTATTCACAGCCTCCTTTATAGATCAGTTTATCATAATCATTTTGTTTCTCTGCCATTTTTCTTAGGGTCCTGATTCTTCACAAGGTCTCTTTTTTTTTTTTTCCTTATATATATAACATTGCATTCTTTTTTTTTTGGTTTGGGTATGATTTTGTAATTTGGTTTGAGTTATGGATTTGTATGTGTTTTGTTATGAGTGCATAGCTCTTTTATGGATGTATGCATACCAGAAGCATCAATACTACAATAATTTATCCCGCATCTCTCGATCAAATGATAGATTGTTTAGGTTCCTTTTTTTTTTTGAAGGTTAGGACTGTTAAGTCTATAAATGAAGTTTTCATAATGAAAATTTTAGGTGTTATTGATAGGATCGTCTTCTTAATATGAGGCTATGTGGATATTAGTGGAGATAAATGAGATACTTAGAAACTGAAATTCTTCATTCATATATTGATACAACTCTCTTACAATTGATATATTCTCTCTTCTAAGTTCTTTCTAAGTTCTGAATTTCTAAACACTCTTACATTGTTTATATAGATGAAAACTCAACTACTTAATTAAATAAACATTCAATTACTTAATCAATGGCATAGTCTTCTAGACAATAAATAACAACATATTCCTAAGAGTTATTCTTGTAACTCTAAATAATTAAACACTTTGACCATGCAAACTTAATTGAGTTTATAATTCCAACATCCTTCCTTAAACTCAATTATGCTCCAGCTCGCATCCCGAGCAGCTTCTTGAATCGATTGAACAATTCCGCTCCAAGCGGTTTAGTGAATATATCCGCTACTTGATCTCGACTCGCCACGTGAGTCAACTCGACATCGCCATCCTTCACATGTTCGCGTATGAAGTGAAAGCGAACATCAATATGCTTACTCCTTTCATGATGCACCGGGTTCTTCGCCAACTCGATTGCTGACTTGTTGTCGACTCGAATCTCCGTTGGTTGATCTCGAGCGAAGTTCATATCCTTCAGCAATTTTCTCAACCATATCGCGTGACATACACATGAAGATGCAGCCACATACTCCGCTTCGCAAGTTGACAAAGTCACAATGGGTTGCTTCTTCGACACCCATGTAAATGCTGTATCTCCCATGTAAAACACGAAACCCGCGGTGCTCTTTCTATCATCGACATCGCCACACCAGTCGCTGTCCGTATATCCAACAAGATCAAACTCGTCAGTATAAGAATAGAACAAGCCATGAGATAGAGTACCTTTCACATAGCGAATAATTCGCTTTATGGCTTTCCAATGTGACGTCTTTGGCTCCTCCATGTACCGGCTTACCAAGCCGACACCATATGCAATATCTGGCCTCGTGCACATAAGATAGCGCAAACTTCCAACCAAACTTCTGTATTGAGTTGCGTCTACGGCCTTGCCTTCATCATAACGAGACAGCTTTGTCCCGCTCTCAACCGGAGTACATACCGGATTGCAATCATCCATCTTGAACCTTTTCAATACATCTTTTGCATATGCTTCTTGCGAGACAAAAATTCCAGATTTGTCTTGCTTTACTTCCAACCCGAGAAAATATGACATCAATCCCAAATCTGTCATCTCGAACTCTTTTGACATCTCGAGTTTAAACTTCTCAATCATTTCATTATTATTCCCCATGAATATCATATCATCAACATACAAAGCAACAAACATAATGTCATCATCACATACCTTCACATATAAAGCATGCTCATACGGGCATTGCACAAACCCGTGCTCCTTGAAGTATGTATCAATTCGGGTATTCCAAGCTCGTGGAGCTTGCTTCAACCCGTACAACGCCTTCTTCAATTTCAGCACCTTGTTTTCTTCTCCTTCCTTAATGTAACCAGGTGGTTGCTCGATGTAGACTTCTTCTTCGAGTACACCATTGAGGAATGCTGATTTCACATCCATTTGATAGATATTCCACTTGTTTTGGGCAGCTAGCGATATCAACAAGCGAATAGTCTCCATTCTCGCAACGGGGGCAAATACTTCTTCATAATCAATCCCCGCTTTTTGCTTGTAACCTTTGGCTACTAACCTCGCTTTGTATCTTTCAACCTCGCCTCGAGCATTTAGCTTCTTCTTGTAGACCCACTTTACGCCAATCGGCTTATGATTCTTGGGTAACGTCGCGAGTTCCCAAGTATCATTCTTCACAATAGCATTCATCTCTTCATTCATAGCTTGCTGCCATTTCTTCTCTTGAACGGCTTCTTCAAATGTTATATTCTCGGCATCCGCCAAAAGACACACCAAGTGCAGCTCGCTTGTTGCCTCATACAAATCTTGCAAAGTTCTGGTTCGAGGTGTTCTCGTCTCGTCATCACTTGACCTCGCATTTGAACTCGAAATTGATCTCGCACTTGAGCTCGCACTTGAACTCGCACTTGAACTCGCACTTGAGCTCGCACTTGAACTCGCTCGGTTTGTTGTGTCTGTCGAAGTTGAGCTCGCTATGACTTGCACTTCTTTCTCGACATCATGCGACTTTTCTTCCATAGAATTCCAGCACCATACGCCTTCTTCATTAACCTGCACATCGCGACTTATATGTATTTTATTAGTTGCTGGATCAATGAGCTTATATGCCTTCGACCTTTCATCATAGCCGATAAAAATCAGCTTCTTGCTTTTGTCATCGAGCTTAGTTCTTCGCTGATCCGGAATGTGCGCATAAGCCACACTTCCGAACACTTTCAAATGTGACACCGCTGGTTTCACACCGCACCAAGCCTCTTGCGGAGTCATGTTTTCCAAGCTCGCTGTTGGACATCGGTTTTGCAAGTAAACCGCGCATTGCACTGCTTCAGCCCAAAATTCTTTTGGCATATTCTTACTTTTCAGCATGCTACGAACCATGTCGAGTATGGTCCGATTCTTTCTCTCGGCTACGCCATTTTGTTGAGGTGAGTATGGCGCTGTTAGGAACCTCCGAATACCATGCTCCTCGCAGAAATACTCAAACTCCTTAGAGATATACTCGCCACCTCGATCCGACCTCAACGCCTTTATGTAATTGCCATTCAACTTCTCAACTAGCACTTTGAATTTCTTAAAAACAGAAAATGCCTCGGACTTTTCCTTCAAGAAATATACCCAAGTTCTCCTCGAAAAATCATCAACAAAAGTGATAAAATATCGGTGCTTACCCAATGAGTTTGGTGTGATCGGACCACATATGTCCGTATGTATCAACTCTAGCGGCTTCTTGGCACGATAGCTCGCTTCTTTTGGGAATGAACTTCTCGGATGCTTTCCAAGCACGCACCCCTCGCAAAACTTGTCACAATGATCAATTTGTGGCAGCCCCTTCACCATGCTTTTCTTTGACAACTCTTTCAAGCCGCCAAAATTTAGATGACCAAACCGCAAGTGCCACAACCATGTTTTATCAACCACACAAGCCTTCAAACACTTAGCTTGCACATTTATCAAATTTAACTTAAACATGCGGTTTCTAGTCATTTCAACTTGGGCTATCAATTTATCATTCTTATCTCTCAAATAGAGGGTTCGGTCTTTCATAACTACCGTATAACCCAATTCCAACAATTGACCCAAACTCAAAATATTACTCTTCATATCGGGTACATAATAAACATTGGTGATAAAAGTCTCACTTCCATTTTTCAGCTGAATGAGAACTTTACCTTGACCTTCAACTTTCACTTTCGATGCATCACCAAATGAAACATGGCCATCTACCACTTCTTGCATCTCGGCGAACATGTGCTTGTACCCGCACATATGATTGCTCGCACCGGTATCCAAATACCACACGGTCTCTTGATTGGGAGTTGCTTCTTTGCTCGCAAGCAACACCACGCCATCACCAATATTTTCTTTTTTCTTGTCATTATCATCTTTCTTTTCATGACGACATTCATATGCATAATGACCATATTTATTGCAATTGTAACATTGAATATGAGACTTGTTACCTCCTCTTCCTCGACCTCGACCATTGCCAAACGAGCCTTGTTGCTCCTTCTCATCTCGATTGTCTTGCTGTCCGCGACCTCGACCACTTCGGCCACGGCCACGACCTCGACTGCGACCTCGACCACGACCTCGATCGCTGCTGGTCGGTCTCTCTTCTTTCAATGTTAACTTCGCTTGAAGTGCCTCCTCGAGCACCTCTTGCTTCTTCTTTTTCTTTCTTTGCTCATGGGCTTCCAGCGAACCCGAGAGCTCATCAATAGTCATTTCATTTAAATCTTTCGACTCTTCTATTGCACACACAACATTTTCAAACTCGCTTGTCAAAGAGCGAAGTACCTTCTCAATAACTCGAACTTCAGCAAGTGGTTCGCCATTCCGCTTGAGTTGATTCACCACGGTTTGCACTCTTGTCATGTACTCGGACACACCTTCGGTCTCCTTCATTTTCAAGGCCTCGAACTCGCCTCGAAGTGTTTGCAATCGCACTTGCTTTACTCGATCAGCGCCTTTGTATGCCTTCTCTAGAGTATTCCACGCCTCATGCGAAGATGTCGCACCGGCTATCTTCTCAAAACCCGACTCATCCACCGCTTGATACATTATATAGAGAGCGGTCTTGTCCTTCTTGCGATTCTCTCTCAATAATCTCGCATTAGCACCCGTCAACGCCGTCGTTTCGGCATGCTCTTGGTAACCATCCTCGACTACCTCCCACACTTCTTGCGCACCAAGGAGAGCTCGCATTTGTATACACCAGTTGTCGTAGTTGCTCTTTGTAAGACGGGGCAGCGGCATGTGCCCAACCGTCGAAACACCGGTACTTGCCATCGTCTCTGATACCAATCTGATAGGATCGTCTTCTTAATATGAGGCTATGTGGATATTAGTGGAGATAAATGAGATACTTAGAAACTGAAATTCTTCATTCATATATTGATACAACTCTCTTACAATTGATATATTCTCTCTTCTAAGTTCTTTCTAAGTTCTGAATTTCTAAACACTCTTACATTGTTTATATAGATGAAAACTCAACTACTTAATTAAATAAACATTCAATTACTTAATCAATGGCATAGTCTTCTAGACAATAAATAACAACATATTCCTAAGAGTTATTCTTGTAACTCTAAATAATTAAACACTTTGACCATGCAAACTTAATTGAGTTTATAATTCCAACAGTTATTAGGGGTAGAAAGAATTTCTTTTACTGTTTTTTTTTCACAAAGAGTTTTCATGGTCTATTTTTCCTATTAAAAATGAAAATTACTGATCATCAATTGGGTAAATGCATTGTTTCCATCTATATTTCGTTATTTTTTCCGGCGAAATATTGAACTTATGCATCACTTAGTGACCTAATAAACTTGCTTCTAAACGGTTTAATTTTTGTTTCTGAATTTTTTTTTTACGTTTTCTCTGGTATCGTCGCCTGGCCTTTTTTGTTTTGCTTATTTCAATACATAATATTTTCAGCCTAAGGTTATAGCCCTATGCTTAACACAAGTGCTCTGACTGAGATGCTATAAGCTAGAAAAGAGCTCAAATAGAAACATTCATTTAATTCTCCAGATAAAACTTTGTTGTACATTTATGAATTTTTTTCTGATATTTTTTCATGCCTATATTTTTTTAATACCAATAAGAAGATGGTGGCACGAAGGTTGCATCGTTTAATATCACAATAAATATCGCAATCCTCATATGATGTGCATCCTTTACCTGATGTGGGTTGCACAACATTCAAATTGAGAAGTTTTTAATTTAATAGCATAATATGCTTTTATTCATATGCAATACGTTTTGTAAAATGCTTAGATTGATGCCTCTTTGTAAGATTACCCAGATTATTTATTTATTTATTTGAAAATTGCCTTATGTTCTCTAATCATTGGGTTCTTTTTTCCTGTTAGTACGACAGTCTACAAGTCGTACGCGATTATCAATGCAGGTATAGTACATGCTTTTGGTTCATCAATTTTAATTTTCAGGTGGTGAAAATTTGATCCATTTTGGTTTACTTTATTTGTTGTGCTTTTATGCCTTAGACAATCTGGAATGCATGTGTAAAAGACTAAAATTACATCTCGATTTTTTCATATTTTACTCTTACTCCAAGGGTTTGAAACAATGGATGAACATTTGGGCCTTCACATGTTCAGTGCTGGTAAAAGACGTTTAGTTCTTTTTAGTGCTCAATACTCTATAATTACTAAGGATAGGTCAGCTTTTAAGTTTATATGTACAGGCTTTTTTCGGTCTATCTATATATATAGACATGAGATTTGTTTTGATAATGGTAAGATTAAATCCGTTAGATCATCGAGCATGAAAATTCAATCTTTGATTTATATTGGACAGGTCTCTTTTCTGACAAATTGAAGGGACAGATATTGAAGATGTTTCCAAAGATTGATATGTTGCCTCTTCAGCTGGAAGATGCGGAGGCTTGATGAGTAGTTAGGAGTCGTGTAATGGTCATTTGCTGCTTTTGAAGGATAGAGAAAGGAGAAAGGATGTGGCTTTGCATTTAAGTGCTGTTTTTTAAATGTTGTTTTTTGTGTGACTTTTTGATTGGAGGTCTGCTAAGATTGATTAGGATTCTGCGGTATATTTGGAGTTGTCGGCTGTAACAGGCAGAGGTTTAGGAGTAGCATTGTTTGTGTGATTAATAATTAAGCTTGGTACCTTTACTGGTACGGTACCAGAATTTGGGTTAGGAACTTGGTTAGTGCTGTTAGATGAATAAAAGAGGGGGGGAGGCTCAATGCTTTATAAGATTTGTTTTGTAACGCTACATGTATCCACTTATTTCAAAAAAATAGTTTAGTTCTTCGAAAAATAGAGAGAAATTTTACGATCTTTGCTAAATAGTATTCTCATGTTTTTATATTGTACAATTATGATTATTATATCTTCCTTATTTTTTGCATCTCAGCTCCATAATTTATTTCTAAAAAACAAATGCCATGCTACAAAAATAATTATATGCCGCAATATCATGTTCCTACAGTTTCGGAAAGGTAACATATGAATTTGGCGCATTGTAGGTAACAAGCATGTAAATAGCATTGACAATTTGGTAATATGTAAATGCTAGATCTGAAGAGTTATGGCAGAGACAAATTTCATACAATATCTCCTGTTAATACTACATTTTCTCATTTTCTTTGCACCTATTTCAATGAATTGAACAAAGCATTTGTTTGATTTGAGGGGCTAAAGTGTGAGTTTCACATTGCAATGGTAAAATGCAACCAAAAAAAAAAAAATTGATTGCACAACGCCCGAGATTCGAACTAGTCAACATCATGTGACTATCAATTTTTACCTAAGTTTCAAGCAAATCTGATATTTCCTCAATGCTGTCATAATGAAATAAAAGATAAAGAGAAAAATGATTTTCAAAAATTCAGTTATGAAAACAGCTTCTTTATTTTGATTTGTTAACAAAGTCATAAAGAGTTCCCAGAATGCCCTTGTCAAAGCAAACTTCTACATTTTCATTTCCCTGTCATAAACCAGAAATATTATTTATTTCAGTATAGAATCTGGAAAAGACGAGTACTCCAGAAAACAAAATAAAATATTAACTGATTTTGCAAATAAAATCTATAATTAATACATCAGAAATGGAACACATGTTCAACCATCATAATTAAAAACTATAAAACATCTCGGACTGAGCACAGCACAAGACCCCAACACAGAAAAGAAATATAAATACAGAAAAGACGTTTAAGTAATAACTAATAAACATTGAAGGTAGCATATGAAAGCGTAAACACTGACATTAAAACTGACATTAAAGATTTAGCCACCAGAAGCAACTAGCAAATACTTTTCTAGTGCACTATTTCTTAACATAAATTTTCTACTAAATTAAGCTTGGCTGAAACCACGTAATGTTGCCACCTTGATATAGTGGCAGCTTGCTTGGGTCACGCTTATTAACTTTCGGATCACGCTGGGCAGAATATATGCGGAAACCCTGTGATCCAACCGTGCATTTCCATGCATACATTCCCCACTCGTGCTTCATGGGTGGAGAAACCCTGTCAAGTGAGCCCCAATCATCAGTGCAAACAGCGAAGCAAGGGTAGTCATCCCCATAGAATATGGCTGTGCCGTTGCTTGTGTCAGTGATCCGCTCGAGCTTCATCGGTTGCTCTAGGAACTGATACAGCTCAAACTTTTCTTCACGACTGATGGCAAGCACATAAACACCAGACATCCCTTCGATAAAATGCTTTCTAACACCTCTTAACCCAGTCAGAGGGAAATCTTCTCCTCAGTGTTGTTCGAGTCAAAAATTGACATACTTTCCTGATGTGTACAAAGGAAAAAGAACCGTCCATTGTAGTATGTCACATCATAATAACCTGATACATGACTGAGACAGCAATCAACCCGTGTCCAGTAAGGGTCCCCAACCCGACAACAGATCACCCAGGTTCCGTTAATGAGCACTGTTATGAGGCAGTTGGGATCCGTCAGATCTGTAGAAAAAATCATCTTGCTCCCACAAAAAAATTGCTTACATCCAGACATATTGAAGAGAGAATTATCGGAGGGGACATGGGAGTCATCTCCGAGACATCTGAGCGGAGCAGCAAAAGGAGGGAGCTGGATGCGGGCCTGGGTTAATGGGTTCATCAAAAAAACCTCATTACCGGAATACTCCGCAAACAGAAGCCAGCCACGGTAGCAGGCGCAGTTGTTCGCGCGTCTTTCGGTTCCTGGGAGGTGGAAAGTGGGATTCTTGGCTTCCCAAATATCATCGAAGAAAACCCCTGATGGAGGAGCCCAATGGAGCGGAGGCATGATCCAGGGGAGTTGAGGAGGGAGGTGGCGGGGGTTGGGAAGGGAGGCGGTAGCGGCGCGCCATGGGTAACAAACGGCACGGAATCGGATATAGTCGGTGATGGATTTTAGCCTTTGTGAGATTAATTCAACGAGCTCCGGTGGGAGATGCGCCCAATCGCGGCAATCGCGGAAGTCGGATGACAATGAGGATGAGGAACCCTTTTTCCGCATTTCGGATGACAATGAGGATGAGGAACCCTTTTTCCGCATTTTGGCGAGAAAATCGCGGAAGTCATCCAGATGCGCCCAATCGTGGCAATCGCGGAAGTCGGATAACAATGAGTATGAGGAACCCTTTTTCCGCATTTTGGCGAGATAGGATGGAGGCGGCGGAGGACTGTCTAGTGTATTATCGAAAAAAAGGATGGAGGCGGAGGAGGTATTTAAGTAGCTTAAACCCTAACATGAGATGAGGTGGCATCGCCTCCACATCTCAGCGGCTCAGCTCAATCGCCTCTCACCTAAGCCAAATCGCCTCACATCTCAGCTGCATCTACTCTCACCTTTCACCTCTCTACTCCTCTTTGCGACTGTGCCTCAGTGAATCGGTATTTTCTTTTTTCTGTGATGCCTAATCAGTAATCAGTAATGAATCACTATTATTATTTTTTTGTATGATAGCAATTTCTGATAGACATACACTTTATGATTATTAATATTTATGTTTTGCCTATTGATTAGTTAAGATACTGGAGCAAAAAATTGATTGATTGTGTAAGAATAATGTATCTATTTCAAGTTCTGATAGACATACACTTTATGATTCTTTTTTCTTATTTATTTAATTGCGAGGGGATTTTAGGTTAAGTTTGAAACTGTTTCAGTTTGCAATGTCGAAATACATACACTCTTAGAAATACAATACCTATAAATGTTTCTTTTTTTAAATTGTTACTTGATAGTTGGAATCTGTCCTAGGAGACACAGATAGAAGGGAATACATTCTTCAAAGGTGTGAGCAGTAACTTTCTTCGATGGGTCCTTGAATCATACATAGCAATTCCATCATGAAAATTATGACATCTATTTAATTCCTATTCCATTCATTCCCTGCTCTAGCATCTTTTCCCTCAAGCTGGGTCAATGGCTTAAGAGCAACAACATCAGAATTAAAAATTTGGATGTGGTTTAATACATATAGCTGATAAGATCGCTTTGAAAGACTAAATCCTAGTAAGAAGGTATTGATAGGTTTCTTTCTTTGTTTACTTTTCACAGTCTTTCGATTGAAAATTGGCAAATCGTTGGCGAATTTGGTCAAACAACCAACATTAATGTAATCACCAGGAATAGAGTTGCTTCATCCTGAGAAAGAGAAGGATTTAGAGATATAAAAGCAAAAATTCTTACTTGAAGTGCTAGCTGCGGAGGCTTGGAGAACAATTTAGGTTGGATGATGAAGGTTGTACAGCCGCTATCTAGTCTTTCGGGGGGGAAAAAAAAATTTGTAATTACTATAAAAAAAAAGAGAAAAGATTGTAAGTTCCATCCTTTAGATTTTGTCAATTTTCATTTTAAAATATCAGTTAAAAATAATATATATATTTTCCAACAGACACATTTTCAAATAATAACGTACCATTATAACATATGATCATCTGAATAATTTGGGCGTTAAAATGAAATTAAATTTTTGTTCCTACATAATTCGAATGTTTCAAATATAACCAACTTAAATTAGGTCCAATTCAAGTCAGATTTATTGACAAAGAATAAGGCCCAATTTCAAAAGGTGTTTCGGCCTTAGTTTTGGTTCTTTGGACATCTTACTTAGTAGTCGTGGCCCAAAATTTAAAACAACCAAGTTGTTCTCTTCTGCAGGCTGCAGCTTTCACTGCAAGTACCTTTACTTGTCAAACCTCTTAAATTTAGGTCACTTGACTAGTTTTATCGTCAATTCAGTTGTGTTAAATAAATAAACCCCGAGTAAATCATTAATTAATTATACAATTAGCGAAAGTCCAACTAAAACATCGAAGTCCTTAAAAAGTTTTTACGAAATTAAGTAATTGTCTATATTTCGACGGTACTAATTGACATCTCAACATTGACCAAACTTTGTGGTCGCGAGTCGTGACTCATATAATCGCAATGCGCATCCCGATATAATTTGGGGTGGAGTAAAACTAATTTTTATATTTTTGACGTGGCATGAAACTCATTTTTATTATTTGTGGTGGCATAAAACTAATTTGTTATTTATTGATGGTATTTTTCTAATTTTAAATTTTTGTAGTGGCATATTTAAAAGGGTAAAATTACCAAATCAATAGGTCAATGGCATAAAACTAATTTTTACTATTTTATAGTGACATAAAAATGATTTGTCATTTAGTGATGACATTTTCCTAATTTCTATTTTTCGCAGTGGCATAAACATAATTAACCCTAATTTTTTTTTATCAAAAAAATACTAAATACAGTTTTTTTTTTTTTGGTATATAATTCATTTAGCCCTGGAGCCACGAGGAGGCATTCACGCCTTACCAAATTATTAAGGTAAATAGTAAAAAAACTTGACGAATGTCTCAAAGATATTTTTCAATACGTAATGTATATATATATATTTAAAGTTGAATCTTAATTGGGGCTAGGAATCTTTTGAAATTTCATAAGATATTTATATATGTTAAAAGAAGTTAATACTAGCTAATGTTATGTATGATTAATATATGTCCAATCTATTGAATCTCCCCTTGCTATTTATCTTTTACGGTGAATTCTATTGGTCAGGATTCGAAATACGATTAAAAATCTATAATGAATTGAGAAATATATTCAATATTGTTGGAAAGCTCACCTCATCTGAAAAATAAATATTAACCATAATAATAAAAAAAAAATTTTGAAGCAAAAACGGGGCTCTAAGACCTCATCTTATAAAATTAATAAAGTTAAAAGTTTTAGCAAGATGCTAAAATTACAATTAAAAATAAAAGGAACGGTAAAATGTTGATTTTTTTAATCAAATTCTAATATGTTCATTTTTCGACCTCTTGTTTAAGCATCAAATAAACTTCAAAAATTATAAAATTTTATGACAACGCATCCATCGTTAAAATAAACAAGATCAACAGTTCGGATCGGATGATTATATTTGAAATTTAATTTAAAATTTAAAATAAAAAAGTAAAGTGTGGCATTTGTGGCACCACAAAGTGTGATACTGAAACCTTACTCAGTGTATATACGTCAACTCTTTTAAAGATATATCTTAATTAAACTTTATAACTGTATATGCATCCTACAAAAGTTGGAGGAGATAAATTTCTTATCATCTTAAATAGGATCCTTCCCGAGTTTGACACTAGTTAATGAAACGACCTAAGTATTCTCACGGGCAACACGAAATGTAAAAAGGACAATTAAATAAAAGTTATCTGTTAGATAAAAGTACGCGTCAAGAAAGACCTAGTTTTCCTACTATCATTGAAACTTTATAAATGAAGCCTAAACCTTCCAAATAACTTCCAAATAAAAATTTGATAGGGCTGTCCTTAATTAATATTTCCTGTAAGATAATTTATCCATTATGAAACCCTAGCTATATATTTTAATTCAAATTTTGGCTTTATGCTCCCCTCTTACCGAAGACATTCTTATAAAATATTGTAAGTACTTCCACCTAAACGAGGGACCTCTCTAAATAAAAATAGCAATAAGAGGCTAGCTCTGTGTATGACTTGCCTTACGTAACGTGTTGATCTTCGAAAAGTTTGTCCGGTTTAAAAGAAGAAACACACTTTGCTTATATTCTTTGCTGCATGCATGTAGTTTAGTGCAAACGTATTAATTATGTCATGCAAGTGTCTTGCTAAATTCATGTGTCAAAAAATGTTTCAACCTTACTGGTACATTTAAGTACGCGCGTGTTGTGCTGGATGAAACCGGTATGCACGTTTTGCGTTGTTCCTTAATTAGAACATGCTTGGTCATATTTTGTGTGAATGTTGTCATGTTAGAACTATGCCCTTGCCGTGCCGTGTCGGATGTGGCCCGTCATTATGATGGAGCCGAGCGCCGCACCGTGCATATTGGAGTCATGCTGTGCCTCGCATGTGTTCCAACTTATCTAGCTGGATTAATGCATATATATGACATATTGACATTAACATTAGATCCTCATGGCGAAAGGTGCCAAACTTAACTAACAATTTCAATTTGGTGCACAAAACTGCACCATCAGTCCATCACGTATGGAAAGAGAAAGAGCAAAGATCCTTGGCCAATATGGGTAAACAATTTGGACTCGTTAATCTTTTCTTATTTAGGAAATTTTAAATATGACGTACAGCAGCCAGCCAGCTACACTAGGAGGTCAATGTCTTCCCATTTATCAACAATATATATTTATTTCTAAGTGTGGACCTCTGCTCCTCACTTAAAAAAGTCCAGAGCATCTTTGCCTCGTCTCTCTAACTTGCATTCTATTGGACGATGTGATCTATCGATCAATTATTTCTCATCATTGGCATCGATTAGAGACTTGAGAACGTGTCCACGAAAAATTTCAAGTGGGATTACATCTTATGATTTCACATGGTTGTATATAAGTAACATTTTTCTCAACAAGCTTCATAATAATGAGTTGTTTCCCTTTGTAGAAAGATGACACGTAAGAACTACAAAATAAATAAAAATTCACAATAATGACGATAGTACGTTGGGATAGCACTGTTCTTATCAACAACAGCTATGACAATATATATTATTTGCAATAATAGAAATAACAATAACAATGATTAATTACCAGCTACAATTTTATTAAAGAAGGAGCCACAGATATATGTTTGATCAAATTTGTCATAACCCCAATATACTACAATATTACTCAATGAGCAGTACCATACTGCTATATATAGAAAGTAGTCGAACTTGGCGGTATGCTTATGCTCCTTCAGTTTATTAAAGGAGTTGTATGTTTAATCTGAAAATTTTCAGATTTGTTTTAATACTGACAGTCTGACACAATTTTAAAACTATTGTTATTTACTTGTTTAATTATATGCTTACATTGCCAATATTTTAATTATCCATTTTATGTTAAAGTAAAAATTAAGAAGCCAACCGTGCGTTCTTTTTTTTTTCGATAGTTTTTTAATATGATCTTAATTATACAAAACACGTCCAAATTAATATTAATCAATTTAATACATCAAGTAAGCAGCTCAAATCGACCAATTGGATTCCTCGTTTCGTTTGCACTTTGAAGTAACATTTTTTTTTTATTCCAAACGCAAGGCCGAGGCTACATTTTTTTTTTCTTAAAGGTTAAGTTCATAATAATTTTAGGCTAGTTCTTTATGAGCATATTTGAATGCATTATAAATAGTTACTAATTAACTCATGTAAGCTACTATTTTCGTGATTTTGTTTGACGTTTAAACACGTAATAACGCCTCAAGTCAGCTTTGCTTTCAAACCCGTAAATCCATCCAAAAGTTATGATCAGCTTATACTTTATTCTATAATTTGGATAGATTGCTTATTAATTTATATGTAATTCCAAAATTGGTGGAATATCCGATTTGCAATTTTCAAAACTATAATTCTAATTTTATAAATATTTTTGAAATAATATCATACATTCCATCCTATGAGTCTAATTTATAGATATGAACTTCTCTCTCGTCACGTGAGGCATTGGACAAGATCGCAGAGGAACTCGAGCAAGGACCAAAAATAAACTTTGTATTGGGATTTTGTCGTGCCTCGAAAATCGCGTCGGACAAGTTAATTTTGTTTTTCATCGAGGATCGCTGATCTCTGATCTCACTGATATCTTCCTAGATGGCTAGAAAGAGCTTAGAGACAGAGAGACACCACGGAAATGTCGACCCTCTGCAATTTGACTTCACATTTTCCGCGGAGTACTTAGAAGTTAAAAGTTACAAAAAGTAAAATTTAAATATTAAAAATTATTTATTCTGTTTTACTAGCTAAACTGTTCAAAGTATATAGAAAATAAAGAAATAAAGTGATTGATATTATATTTGTCTTATATATGTAAAATTGTTGCAAAATCAGCTCAGCAAACATAAGTTTTTCATTTTAAATGAAGAATCAATATTTTATATCTGATGTTTCTATCTACACCATATATATAGATCAAATCAGATTTAAAAAGTAATGGGGCATATTATTTGATATGAAAAGTTGGATACATCTTAGTTTAAAATTATTTACACCCCTCATCTAATTGTTCATATCCGCGTGGATTGATGCTTTTGTAATAAGTAAGAATTTAATTGTAATCTGATTGGATAAATTGTCGTATTTATCAGCTAAATATACTCTCTTTAGTACCTTAGCGAATATAAACTCCTCTAAATGTAGGGCATACCTAAGAAGATTTTATTATACCACTAATTTTAATTTGTGTATGTTTTAGAACAATTTTGTTGTGTGGTTTCAATTGTTTTTGTTTTAAACATTAAGTTGCTTGAAATATATCCGTGAGATACATATGGTCTAGCTGAAAACAAAGAAGTATTATGAAATTTCATTGTAAATATCGGCTTAACATACTTTTCGCTTGAGTTTATTCGGTTTTATTAAATAAAAAGTTGAACCGATAGATTTTGTGAGAATATTAGAAATAGTATACTTGTAATACTTTATTTTTTCTTGTGGATATATATATAGTAATTATTTTAAGAAAAATATATTGTTATCTTTACTGTTATTTTTAAGTTAACCAATATGATGTAAAGTTTATAGGTGATCTTTTGCGGGCCGGTTGGCGATAGCCAACTAGCAAAATTTCATTCATAAAAAAAATTTGTACAGAAGTTACAATCAAGGAGAAAAATAAAGAGAGCAAAAAAAGAGAAAGACGTAGCCTAGAGTCTTATTTTACAAAACTAAAAACTAAGCATATATGTAGCTTCCAAAGTTGCCACAATTTCTCTCAGTTTATAGTTGATCGTATTTACTTAATTTAAATATACCTAATATCTATAGAAGAAGTCAAATAATGAGATTTATTTTACAAGATTTTCACATAAAACAATTGCTAAAAACTTTTTAAATGCCGCAAATAGAAGTTGTAAATGATAATTTCAATTTAGTAATTTATTAGGGTTAATATCATTACTTTATAGGGAAAAAGTAAAATTTACATTAACATATGTGAAAAAACGTAAATTTATGAAGTTTCAAATGACATCGTACAATTCAACATTTTTTTAAAAATTCCCTTGATAAAAAAATTTAGAAGTATCTTTAATTTATACTTTTCATTTTTAGAATACATTTTGAGTTTTGTCTTATTGAAGATATTTGTTAGCTAGGCATATAACTCGCAAGTTTGCCACGTTGTATTGTCATTAATTTATTGACATTTACAGAAGAACTGTACTAAGATAGTAGAGATATAACGCAATTGAAGTATTGCAGAGGATAATGATTCGAAGATGAAGAACATTTGGGAAGACATGCACTGTGCGAATCTCACTGAGTTCAAAACAAGGTGCCAAGAAAATAGTATAATCTCTCTCAAGACACGACACACTTTCTGCGGGGCAGCCTACCCCATAACCTCCATGTGACTCCACCTCTTATTTATTTATTTATGCACGCACACCATTATGTCATACAACGCTTAATTATATGTTTTCTGTTGAATGATTATATGCTGGTTTGTAGGACTACTGTTCTTCACAACATGGGTCTTCACCGAATTAAAAATTATTGGATGTTCTAGAAATAGTATAATGAAAAATTATCTGTTCTTTCCGTATGTCCAATTGCGTATTTAGTCTAATTTTCTACACAAGTGTCCAAGTGCATGATCTAATTAAGTCTGATTTAGCATCGAAACAACAACCGCATGCTTCGAATTTGGTCATTTTATTTATCCTATGTTGCATATTAGTTAGCTTTGTAGTTTTATTTTTGCCGAAATTAGTTAATTCTTTAAGTTAGATTCTTCATTCTGTTTGTATTTGTGTGGACTTTTTCGTCATTTCTCGAAGAATAATCGGGTTTCCTCAAGAATGGGAATAAGCCTTAGATTCACCCCTCACGAGTTTAAATTCAAGTTTAAAATGCATCTTGGCAACAAGAAAAACATTAACGAGAATCCATTCTCATGAGGGTTTATTAATTTTGTGGATCCTTTCCTTCCAATAGGCGCAAGCCCCTATTGTTAATTACCTCGTGACGAATCACGAGAACCTCTGATTAAGGGATTCGAGAAATTATATGTCGTAGGCTAGAAAAGTTGTTATCTTGATTTAATTTCGACTTAAATTAAACTCAATTGATGTTATCAATCCTAAGTGACGGGGCACAATTGAGAAAATAAAAGACTTAATTCTTTTGGTTTAAATCGGACTCAATTAACGGTACCAAACCTAATTAACAGGACTTAATTGAGAACACCTTATCTACAACTTTACTGAATCTACTCAAATAATTTGATTTTAGTGGCTTAAGAGAACGAAGCCTTGGTCATTTGGCGACTCATAAGACTAGAGAACTTGATTTGGTTGTTCTTGGCCATTTGGCGGCTTGGAAGAACTGGGTCTTGATCATTTGGTGACTTATAAGACTTGGAGAGTTTGATTTGGTGATTCTTGGCTATTTGGTAGCTTGGAAGAACCGGATCTTGGTCATTTGGTGACTTATAAGACTGGAGGAATCTGAGTTAAATGGTTCTGGGCCATTTGGCGGCTTGGAAGAACTAGATCTTGGTCATTTGGTGACTTATAAGACTGGAAGAGCTTGATTTGGCCATTTGGGGGCTTGGAAGAATTAGGTCTCAGTCATTTAGTGACTTATAAAACTGGAAGGGCTTGATTTGATGGTTCTTGGCCATTTTGAGGCTTGAAAGAACTCGGTCTTGGTCATTTAGTGACTTATAAGACTGGAAGAGCTTGATTTGATAGTTCTTGGCCATTTGGTGGCTTGGAAGAATTAGGTCTTGGTCATTTGATGACTTATAAGACTTTAGGAGTTTGATTTGGTTGTTTTTGGCCATTTCACGGCTTAGAAGAACTGGGTCTTGGTCATTTGGTGACTTGTAAGACTTTAGGAGTTTGATTTGGTTTTGAAGAGCAAGACTTTTATTACTAAACTTATTTTCAGGCTACGAAGAGTTTTTACTGAAAAAAAAGTTCTTTTAAAATTACTTTCATATAGAGATTACCTGAGTTTGCTTCAAAAGTTTATAGAAAATTTATTTAGAATTTATTGGGTTTAATGTTTTTATAAAATTCTATTTTTTGTAATGAAAATACTTCAAAAATATAAAATGCTAATATTTTGAAAGATTTTAATATGTAAGTATACAGTAAATTTGGATTCTACAGATTTTTAGAATTTTATGGATATTTTATTTGAATTTTTCTGAATTTCCTCCTAATTTTGGTGAATTTTCTAAGTTTCAGCTGATTTGTATTTTTCTGATTGGGCCATATAACTCGTTTGTCATAGAAAATCAAAGGGGTTCTTCGCGCTGAATGTCGATCGAAGAAGACAGGTTTTAATTCTTTCGTTAACGGGCTCGCAAGGTAATGGGTTCGGATCCGTTAGCGACTCCGATCACCGCAAAGGCGGAGGAAAGGTTCTAAAGCATCGTGAGACTGTGGAGAATGCAATGGTGAGCTTAATTTTCCTTGCGTCGTTCCCTAACGGCGGAAGAACTGAAGTCAGATGTAGCGCTAAAGGGATTTGATACTGACATCATCTGGCGAGGTGAGATTGTACCAGAAAGTGACCTCACGACTTCATGGTGGTGAGGAGAGAAGGTTTACACTTTCAATTTATGTTGCGTTTTCTTATTCTGACGGGTGAACCATGGGTTGGTGCAGTGAGGTACAAGGGGTTGGTTCCGAGAGACACATTGAATGTTTTATTCCAATTTATCTTGAGTGAAGGACGTCCTTTGGTTTATTTTATGCAAATTTGATATTTGTAGAAGTTAATTAACTATCAAAACCTCCTAATTGGCGATTCATCTATGAAGTTGACCTATGACAATTCAAGACAGTGAACACTTTTCATGGTGTTTTAGTGGTCAGGTACATGTATTGGCCATAGTCAAACATAACTAGCACCATTTGGACTTCTTTGTTTCATAATTTGTTTTACTTTTCACCACTTCCAACCGTGACATGTGCAGGTGGCACTTATATGACCTACCTTTCATATTCTTGTGCATTACCAAATACATACTTATGTTCTTACCGAGCAATTAATTGCATATTTGTTATAAACAATACTTTATCCTTTTGGCATAATTGTCTATTGCTTGTCACAATAAAAGAAGATCCAGTCAATTCTATACAAGGGCATGTAAAGACGGCTCAGTTTGAAGAGAGGGAACAAATAAGAGTCAAATAAACCAAGTACATGAGATAGCTTATACTGGTATGCTGTGGATGCAAAATTATGGTGCTAATCTTACAATTACAGAAAGCTTAGGAGAAATTTATTGAGATGCATATCTGCAAAGCAAATCCTATCTTTAAGTTTATTTTTACATGAACTAAATGAGATGTAATTCTATCTCAAAGCAGATTATGAAACGAATTTTTGTAAAAAAAGAACTAAAAAGAAAAGGGTACAGTACCTGGTGGACTTATGAACTAGGCTTATACCATTTATTATACACAAAGGATTATAACCTGAGCAAACGAAACTATTGAACTTTTTATGTGCAATGGGCCTTAATTATTTTGGGCTTGTTGATTTTATTTCTTTTATAACCAAATTTCCTTTAAACCAGTCATATTCTGTGTAGCGAGTAGTTGACTATCCGCACGATCTTTCGTCACAGAAAATCAAAGAGACTCAAGCGCTAAAATCAGATCGAAGAAGACGGGTTTTATTCTTTCGTTAATGGGCTCGTAAAGTCACGGATTTGGATCCGTTAGCGATTCCGGCCGCCGCAACGTCGGAGGAAAGGTTCTAGAGTATCGTGGAGCTGTGGAGAACATGATGGTGAACTCAGTTTTCTTTGCGTCATCCTCCTATGGCGAGAGAGCCACATGCTGATACGGCGCTTCAGTAATTGACGTTGATGAAGTCACAGGAGTTTAATTGCACCAGAAAGGGGTCCTCTAATACTACGAGCACAATGAGAAGAGGTCTATGCATTCAATTTGTTTTGCGTTTGCCTAGCTTGGTTAAAGAACTATGAGTTGGTGCGGTGACGGTACGAGAGTGGTACTGGGAAACATGTCAGATATTTCGGTTCAATTACTTGTGTAAAAGATGGCCTTGTAGCATTTTCTATACAAATTTGATGTTTTATAATTAAACATCTTAGTCGCAACTCATTCAGGCCATTGGCTTGTAACAATCCTAGGCAATATACTACTCTAAGCTTAATCATTTTTTTGTTATGTGATCAGGGATAAGGAAACTCATATCCTAAATTTAATTTAGTTCTCATTTACACGCCATGTACTTGGTACTGATCTTGATACATGGTTTCAATTTTGGTGGTTCTGTACCATTATGCCCACTTGACATAATCTGAATTATTTACATCGCTATGTCCATACAAATATTAACAAGTAACAATTGATAATAGGCTTATAATTAGAGTATTATTTGTTATATCTTTCCAATGCAATTGTTCACTGCTATGAAGAATAATTCAACGTTCAATCATTGTTACACAAGGACCTGCAGCTTTGTCTAAACAGAATCAGCTCAAAACATTAAATAAAAATCCAATAAAAGGATAATTGAACAAACAGGGTGCATCTTATACAAAGGCAACATATCACTTCATGCAGCCTTGGAAATAAATTTGCTATAACGCACATCTGATGTCTGACAATAGTTTTCCAAGGTTTTACTAACTAGTCTCCTATCATCCAGCTTGTTATTACATGCGCCATACAAATGTAATTCCATTTTTATACTGAATAAAGAATGAAACTTTACTGAGCTGAACTAAAAGAAGCACAGTACTTGTTGATTTCCTATCATTTACAAAGGGACATGGCTTAGACAAAACCATTGAACTTTTACATGTTATGCTGGACTTGAGAGGGACAAAGTCACAACTAACAACCATTTCAAATGACACTCAGATTTAAGAAACAAATTCACTATGGTCCAGCAATTTTAAGATGTCACATTTAATCATAGCCTTATACTATTTCCTGAATCTAAGTCCACTGTTTGGTTGAAACATACTATACAAACAGCTAAGTTATAATCCTTAATACAAGTCAACTTTGTGCAACTAAGCACTTTACCTTCCTGGTTTATCTTCTGAGAGTAACTTAGTAATAGAATTCATCTATTAAAGTTCTTCTATAGGTCACAGTCATATATTATAGTCCAGAAGATTTCAGATATCACGGTTTACTGTAGTTTTTACCAATCCTAAACCTTATCAAGTCAAACTATGTAGCTGTTGTAACAATCACATTTATGCAATTCAGTCCAGAAGCTTTTAAAGATTACAATTCCTTATCGTTATAGAACATTATCCTTTACTAGTCTTGCTAAGGCTCTTCAAAAGTCACAATTATGCACAATGGTTCAGAAATGATTCAATTACAGAAACTTCATACAAGAGTCTTAGTAAATATCATAACTATGCGTTTTAGTCCTGTCTTTTTGTATAATTACGAAAGGTGCTGATTCTGACAAAAATTTGGCAGCACCTCCCCTTCTCTTTGTTAAATTAACAAAAATCTCTCTTTTCATGGCCGGAGCCGATAAAAGAAGAGATGCTACCTAGGTCAGGAGAAACTCCAGCCGTGGTAAAATGCTAAAGACCGAAGATACTTCAGCCAAAGCAATCGAACAGCCAAAATCTGAAGATACTTCGGACAAGGCTTTGAATCGAACCAGAGATTGAGGAAGAGGGGAAAAGAGAGAAGCAATGCTACCAAATTCGCATCAAATTGAATCAAGAAACCAAAATAAAATCAAATGCTTTCAGATCTAAACTACGGAATTGAATCAAAATTAAATGTGTCAAGAACCAAGGAGTCCTTAGTCGAGACACAGAAACATCAAGAAAAGCAGTTAACTGAACAGATTTTATCAAAACTGATAGCAAGATGTCAATTCAAGTAAGATTTTCACATAAAACCGAAATTTTCTTCATTTCAAGTCAAAATCGACTGTACAAGTTCAATCTTTACCTTCTCTTACCTCTTCTTCAGCTACAAACGATTGCTAAGCTTCGATCTTGATCAAACTACCTACTTTGTGCTTGAATTACAAGTGTTTGTGGAAATGCTTCTATCTAAATTCGATCAATGGAGGTTTGTGTGTGTGTGAATTCGTTTCTGAAGTCTCTAGAGAAGATCTCTAAAGGTTCAGAAACTGAGTGTGTGTGTGTGCTCTCCGGTGAATGAGGGGAGGAGCCAATTTCGGATCAGGGAAGAGTATTTATAGGCAGTGGGTCTGGATAGCTTCTTCACAACTTCAATTCGATCTCGACCGTCAATTAGAAGGCACACGGATCGCCAATCAATCCAAGGGTGGAGAGGTGAGGTGTTTGTGCTTTCTCCCGTGGTCAACAGCGAAGGAGGATGGGTGATTTGACTGAGGTGGTTACGGTTTGTTGCATCATCATGATTGCCTCCGAGCTAACGGCTGTGATCATATCATTTAGGGGAATTTAGGCAGGGGCTTAACAGAATTAGTTGGAAATAGTTGGCAGACGGTTACGAAAGTTGTAGCGCAACCTCCTCCTTCGCGTTTTCGCTCTTTTCTTCTTTTATTTCCTGGAGAAGATGATCTCTTCGTCTGAGGGTCCCACTGGTCGGATTAAATGAGAGGCATAATCAGCGTTCCTTTCTCCTTTTTGCATGCTCTTGGTTTACAGTGGACCAGCTTATATTGTATGAGCCTCCATGCAGGGTATACAAGAAACTAGTGCATCCGTAATTCATCCATGTGCGGAAGGGAGCATTGGCTTTCTTCTCATTTTTCTATTTTTTTTTTGTTTGCCGCACTTCTCCATTTATTGATTTTTTTAATTTCCATAATTCGACTAAAACAAAACAAATTATTTGGAGGCCTTATGGTTCGGACTTCTTCATGAAATTGCATATTCCAGCTCACAAAATTATGTAGAACACAATGGTCCCAAGAATTTTACGAAATGACCCCTTCTACTATTTTATTAATTTTTTCCAAAATTTTGGGCCTCTTCGCATAGAACGAGGTCTCTGTGAATTCTTTAGGTGTTTTCTATGCATGATAATTTCTTTCTTGGTCTCTTGGATTTTTGGGTATTTTTCCATGAATCTTGGGGCCCATTTGATATTTTCCATGGATTTCTGAAATCTCTTGTAAATCAGTCTATTTCACCAAATGCAAAATTTTAGGGTCAAACAAATGCCCCCCACCAGAGCATGTCGTGAGGATTTTGAGCAGAGCGGCAGGCTCTGGTGGCCCTTGCTCCTTGACCCCCTGGCATTGTTGACTTGTTACGTGATGGTTTTGTCAAGTTTTTGCTAGAAATTGGATTTGATTGATTAATTTGCTTCAATGTTTGATTTGCTATCTCGGGTTTTGACTTGCTGCCCCAGTACAGGTCTTTGGCTTTGATTCTAGCTTGTCTTTGTATCCGCTCATTGCCCCAGCATTGACTCAGTATGGCTCGATTGCCCCAGTCAGTCATTCCTTCTTCTTGTCTTTCGTTTCTTCTTTTTCTTCATTGGTGCCTACAAAGCATAATCAAAGTAGCGCAGTACCAAATTTCTACAAGATAAACTATAAAATCACGGTTTTAAGTGTTTGAGTTTGAATTTTGGTGTTTGGTCTGGTCAAAAGTCAACTAGTTTAGAGCTTTCCAAGAAACCACGATCCTCACTGATTCAATGTGTAAGTTGAGTGCGAGCGAGAAAATTTTATGCGAAGAGTTAAGCAAGATGTGCTTAAAGTCTCTGGGCAACTCAATCTCGCACTATTTATCAATTCACAATGGGTTGAGTGCAAGACTAAGAAAATTTTATGTCATGAGTTAAGCACGATGTGCTCAATATCTCAAGACAACTCGATCTTGCACTATTTTTCTGATTCCTTTTAAGTTCACTTGCTAGCGCAACAAGTGCTCTAGAACCTAATATGCAAATTTAAATTCGAATGTCTAGAATGACTACAAGATTGGAGAAAGTGATTAATTGTGCAAGTATGGTTTTCACATCTCAAATCAATGCAAATGGTCCTCGCAATTTATTTCCAACGGATTGAAATCTTAGATATCCTTTTGGTTGGTTTGCGCAACACTTGGTCTTAGGGATTTCGATTTGGTCTCAGGGACTCTAGCTTCTCTTCATTAAACAACATGCAAAGTCAATTCCATTAGCCCGTTCTTCCCTGTACTTTCCACGATTTTGTAAAGAATTTCATTAAAATGTCAATCTAGCTTGGAGCCTTCCCAAAAAAAACACAATTTTCACCAATTTTATTATGCAAGTTGAGTATGGGTGCATACACACCTTAGGGTTTTACGCAAGAGACTTAAAGCAAGAAAAGTGAGCGGGCCTCCCTTTTTTTGCATATAAAGTAAACATAACAACGGAAAAGAAAATAAGGGCATAATATTGCGACAAAGGGTAGCCAGAAATTTGCGACGCTCGGGTCTCCCGCGAGGCACAAGTATCCTATAGCTACCTACCTAGCCATCAACTAGGCAACGCTTTAGTTCCCTTTTTTGTTTGTTTTTTTTTTATTTTCATGCAGGGCATAAATATTGTGACAAAGGTGGCTAGAAATTTGCGACGCTCGGGTCTCCCGCAAGGCACAATTATCCTATAACCACACGCCTAGCCATCAACTAGACGACGCTTTAGTTCCCCTTTTTTGTTTTGTTTTTGTTTTTTTTTATTCTTTCATTTATGCATAAAGTAAACAACAGAAAACAAAAGAATAATATTTTTTTGTGGTTGAACCGCTCATTTCGTCACTTAATGTCAAAAGCACCCTCATGATCACACTATTTGATAAATCCGATTAAGTTTGCTCGTTGGTGTACCAAACATTTTAAAAGCGACATCAACTAAGACTCAAAACAAGTTTACACACGTTAATGATACTCTTTTTGAACAAAACCACGTGTAAAATACAAATCAGTTCACTCGGCAAAAGGGTGACTTTGGCTGACAGCGGTTAACAATTATAAGCAACCAGGTTTCGAGTCCCATCGATTTCAATCTCCCACCTTTCGGTCCATTGGCACAACAAACCAACCAAGAGACTACTTAAAACCCAATGCCCCTGCAAACAACCTTGACTACCATTTTCATTTTAACATTTCGTTTGAACATAATCTATTTTTTTTTGGGTCAAAATTTCAATTCAAGTACCATACAAACACATTTAATCAATCTTCCAACTTTATTTGTACGGAAACTACATGAATTAAATGAAACTAAATGATGCAACTATTTTTCTATTTGTTTATGCAACAAAACATGCCGTGATGCAATCCTAGATTAAAAAGAAAGTCTTCTTGCACCCTTAAGTCGAACAAAGTACTGCCCCAATGCATTCAAACAAAGAGAGTAGGAAGATCAAGGTTGAAGAAATACCAAATTGATCATCATTCGCTTATGGTTGATTTGATCTTTCTTTTTAGTCTTCAGGTATTATTAATTTGACCGTACTTTTGGATATGTGGAGTCTGCCTCAAAGAATTGCCCCAGCGAAAGCGACAATAACTCGAACGAGAGAATTCCATTTTTCCTACAAAGAAGAACAATCCACAAGGAATCATAAGCACTAAAAAAAAAATTTAAAGGATTTTTTTTTATTATTATTATTTTATTTGTTTTTGAATATGTGGCATCTGCCCCAGCGAATGCGGTGAAAATTTGGCTCAGAAAATTTTCCGTCCTTTTGAATATTTGGCATCTGCCCCAGTGGATTGCCCCAGGGAATGTGACGAGAACTTGATTTGAGACAATTTTTTCTAGAAATTGCCCTAGCGAATGCGGCGACAACTCGAGTGAGAGAATCTTTATTCGTATCAAATATCATTTCCTGCAAGAATAAAACTCTACAAGAAATTATTAGTACTATAATTTTTTTTTTTAATTTAAGTTTTTTTATGAAGATTATCTTTTCCCTTGAAATTTAAAGGTTGCACTTCAAAGTGCAATTTGTTATTGAGGCATGATGGCGCTTGTTGCGGCATGGTGATGCGTGATGAAGCACGGCTTGCTTGCGTGATGAGGCACGGCTTGTTGCTTTTTAAAGCATGAGTTGTCGCGTTGAGGTCGCGGCTGGTCTCGTTGAAGCAAGACTGGTACTTTGAAGTACAATGATGCTTTTTAAAACATGGTTTGTCGCGTTGGGATCGCGGCTGGTCTCGTTGAAGCAAGACTAGTGCTTTCAAGCACAATGATGCTTTTTAAAGCATGGTTTGTCGCGTCGGGATCGCGGCTGGTCTCGTTGAAGCAAGACTAGTGCTTTGAAGCACAATGATGCTTTTTAAAGCATGGTTTGTCGCGTTGGGATCGCGACTGGTCTCGTTGAAGCAAGACTAGTGCTTTGAAGCACAATGATGCTTTTTAAAGTATGAGTTGTCGCGTTGGGATCGCGGCTGGTCTCGTTGAAGCAAGACTAGTGCTTTGAAGCACAATGATGCTTTTTAAAGCATGGTTTGTCGCGTTGGGCTCGCGGCTGGTCTCGTTGAAGCAAGACTAGTGCTTTGAAGCACAATGACGCTTTTGAAAGCATGAGTTGTCGCGTTGGGGTCCGGCTCGTCCAATAGTGGAGGTTTGAGATTCACACTTTCTAAAGTGTAAGGTTTTGGTGATTTCAGAGACTTGAGATGCACACTTTCTAAAGTGTAAGGTTTTGATGATTTCAGAAACTTGAGATGCACACTTTCTAAAGTGTAAGGTTTTGGTAATTTCAAAGATATGAGATGCACACTTTCTAAAGTGTAAGGTTTTGGTGATTTCAATCTTTCAACTTTCATTACTATATTTGATTTTGTATTTTCGAAACATGACACACTTGCCAAGTCTCGAGAGGTTAACGGTTGTGGGTGTGAATGACATTTCCTGCAAAGAACAAAACTCCACAAGAATTTATTAGCATAAAAAAAATTTTGATTTTGATTTTGCATTTGTTTTTTATTACATATATTTATTTTTTATTTTTTATTGTTTTTGGATATGAGGTGTTTGCCCCAGAGAATTGCCCTTAGCGAATGCGACGAGGGCTCGAATGAGAGAAGACCATTTCTTCTTTTTTTTTTTTGCCATTCTTTTGGATATTTGGCATTTGTCTCGAAAAATTGCCCCAGCGAACGTGATGACAACTCAATTGAGAGAATTTTCCTGCAAAGACAAAACTCCACAAGAATTTATTAGCATTTATATTTCAAAACATAACAACTTTCCTAGCCTATACATTATATTCCTCGAATCCCAAAGATGAGAGGAGAAAGAGGTCCCACTGGGCGTGCCAGAGAATCTGTGTGGACTTTTTCGTCATTTCTCGAAGAATAATCGGGTTTCCTCAAGAATGGGAATAAGCCTTAGATTCACCCCTCACGAGTTTAAATTCAAGTTTAAAATGCATCTTGGCAACAAGAAAAACATTAACGAGAATCCATTCTCATGAGGGTTTATTAATTTTGTGGATCCTTTCCTTCCAATAGGCGCAAGCCCCTATTGTTAATTACCTCGTGACGAATCACGAGAACCTCTGATTAAGGGATTCGAGAAATTATATGTCGTAGGCTAGAAAAGTTGTTATCTTGATTTAATTTCGACTTAAATTAAACTCAATTGATGTTATCAATCCTAAGTGACGGGGCACAATTGAGAAAATAAAAGACTTAATTCTTTTGGTTTAAATCGGACTCAATTAACGGTACCAAACCTAATTAACAGGACTTAATTGAGAACACCTTATCTACAACTTTACTGAATCTACTCAAATAATTTGATTTTAGTGGCTTAAGAGAACGAAGCCTTGGTCATTTGGCGACTCATAAGACTAGAGAACTTGATTTGGTTGTTCTTGGCCATTTGGCGGCTTGGAAGAACTGGGTCTTGATCATTTGGTGACTTATAAGACTTGGAGAGTTTGATTTGGTGATTCTTGGCTATTTGGTAGCTTGGAAGAACCGGATCTTGGTCATTTGGTGACTTATAAGACTGGAGGAATCTGAGTTAAATGGTTCTGGGCCATTTGGCGGCTTGGAAGAACTAGATCTTGGTCATTTGGTGACTTATAAGACTGGAAGAGCTTGATTTGGCCATTTGGGGGCTTGGAAGAATTAGGTCTCAGTCATTTAGTGACTTATAAAACTGGAAGGGCTTGATTTGATGGTTCTTGGCCATTTTGAGGCTTGAAAGAACTCGGTCTTGGTCATTTAGTGACTTATAAGACTGGAAGAGCTTGATTTGATAGTTCTTGGCCATTTGGTGGCTTGGAAGAATTAGGTCTTGGTCATTTGATGACTTATAAGACTTTAGGAGTTTGATTTGGTTGTTTTTGGCCATTTCACGGCTTAGAAGAACTGGGTCTTGGTCATTTGGTGACTTGTAAGACTTTAGGAGTTTGATTTGGTTTTGAAGAGCAAGACTTTTATTACTAAACTTATTTTCAGGCTACGAAGAGTTTTTACTGAAAAAAAAGTTCTTTTAAAATTACTTTCATATAGAGATTACCTGAGTTTGCTTCAAAAGTTTATAGAAAATTTATTTAGAATTTATTGGGTTTAATGTTTTTATAAAATTCTATTTTTTGTAATGAAAATACTTCAAAAATATAAAATGCTAATATTTTGAAAGATTTTAATATCTAAGTATACAGTAAATTTGGATTCTACAGATTTTTAGAATTTTATGGATATTTTATTTGAATTTTTCTGAATTTCCTCCTAATTTTGGTGAATTTTCTAAGTTTCAGCTGATTTGTATTTTTCTGATTGGGCCATATAACTCGTTTGTCATAGAAAATCAAAGGGGTTCTTCGCGCTGAATGTCGATCGAAGAAGACAGGTTTTAATTCTTTCGTTAACGGGCTCGCAAGGTAATGGGTTCGGATCCGTTAGCGACTCCGATCACCGCAAAGGCGGAGGAAAGGTTCTAAAGCATCGTGAGACTGTGGAGAATGCAATGGTGAGCTTAATTTTCCTTGCGTCGTTCCCTAACGGCGGAAGAACTGAAGTCAGATGTAGCGCTAAAGGGATTTGATACTGACATCATCTGGCGAGGTGAGATTGTACCAGAAAGTGACCTCACGACTTCATGGTGGTGAGGAGAGAAGGTTTACACTTTCAATTTATGTTGCGTTTTCTTATTCTGACGGGTGAACCATGGGTTGGTGCAGTGAGGTACAAGGGGTTGGTTCCGAGAGACACATTGAATGTTTTATTCCAATTTATCTTGAGTGAAGGACGTCCTTTGGTTTATTTTATGCAAATTTGATATTTGTAGAAGTTAATTAACTATCAAAACCTCCTAATTGGCGATTCATCTATGAAGTTGACCTATGACAATTCAAGACAGTGAACACTTTTCATGGTGTTTTAGTGGTCAGGTACATGTATTGGCCATAGTCAAACATAACTAGCACCATTTGGACTTCTTTGTTTCATAATTTGTTTTACTTTTCACCACTTCCAACCGTGACATGTGCAGGTGGCACTTGCCAGAGAATCTGTGTGGACTTTTTCGTCATTTCTCGAAGAATAATCGGGTTTCCTCAAGAATGGGAATAAGCCTTAGATTCACCCCTCACGAGTTTAAATTCAAGTTTAAAATGCATCTTGGCAACAAGAAAAACATTAACGAGAATCCATTCTCATGAGGGTTTATTAATTTTGTGGATCCTTTCCTTCCAATAGGCGCAAGCCCCTATTGTTAATTACCTCGTGACGAATCACGAGAACCTCTGATTAAGGGATTCGAGAAATTATATGTCGTAGGCTAGAAAAGTTGTTATCTTGATTTAATTTCGACTTAAATTAAACTCAATTGATGTTATCAATCCTAAGTGACGGGGCACAATTGAGAAAATAAAAGACTTAATTCTTTTGGTTTAAATCGGACTCAATTAACGGTACCAAACCTAATTAACAGGACTTAATTGAGAACACCTTATCTACAACTTTACTGAATCTACTCAAATAATTTGATTTTAGTGGCTTAAGAGAACGAAGCCTTGGTCATTTGGCGACTCATAAGACTAGAGAACTTGATTTGGTTGTTCTTGGCCATTTGGCGGCTTGGAAGAACTGGGTCTTGATCATTTGGTGACTTATAAGACTTGGAGAGTTTGATTTGGTGATTCTTGGCTATTTGGTAGCTTGGAAGAACCGGATCTTGGTCATTTGGTGACTTATAAGACTGGAGGAATCTGAGTTAAATGGTTCTGGGCCATTTGGCGGCTTGGAAGAACTAGATCTTGGTCATTTGGTGACTTATAAGACTGGAAGAGCTTGATTTGGCCATTTGGGGGCTTGGAAGAATTAGGTCTCAGTCATTTAGTGACTTATAAAACTGGAAGGGCTTGATTTGATGGTTCTTGGCCATTTTGAGGCTTGAAAGAACTCGGTCTTGGTCATTTAGTGACTTATAAGACTGGAAGAGCTTGATTTGATAGTTCTTGGCCATTTGGTGGCTTGGAAGAATTAGGTCTTGGTCATTTGATGACTTATAAGACTTTAGGAGTTTGATTTGGTTGTTTTTGGCCATTTCACGGCTTAGAAGAACTGGGTCTTGGTCATTTGGTGACTTGTAAGACTTTAGGAGTTTGATTTGGTTTTGAAGAGCAAGACTTTTATTACTAAACTTATTTTCAGGCTACGAAGAGTTTTTACTGAAAAAAAAGTTCTTTTAAAATTACTTTCATATAGAGATTACCTGAGTTTGCTTCAAAAGTTTATAGAAAATTTATTTAGAATTTATTGGGTTTAATGTTTTTATAAAATTCTATTTTTTGTAATGAAAATACTTCAAAAATATAAAATGCTAATATTTTGAAAGATTTTAATATCTAAGTATACAGTAAATTTGGATTCTACAGATTTTTAGAATTTTATGGATATTTTATTTGAATTTTTCTGAATTTCCTCCTAATTTTGGTGAATTTTCTAAGTTTCAGCTGATTTGTATTTTTCTGATTGGGCCATATAACTCGTTTGTCATAGAAAATCAAAGGGGTTCTTCGCGCTGAATGTCGATCGAAGAAGACAGGTTTTAATTCTTTCGTTAACGGGCTCGCAAGGTAATGGGTTCGGATCCGTTAGCGACTCCGATCACCGCAAAGGCGGAGGAAAGGTTCTAAAGCATCGTGAGACTGTGGAGAATGCAATGGTGAGCTTAATTTTCCTTGCGTCGTTCCCTAACGGCGGAAGAACTGAAGTCAGATGTAGCGCTAAAGGGATTTGATACTGACATCATCTGGCGAGGTGAGATTGTACCAGAAAGTGACCTCACGACTTCATGGTGGTGAGGAGAGAAGGTTTACACTTTCAATTTATGTTGCGTTTTCTTATTCTGACGGGTGAACCATGGGTTGGTGCAGTGAGGTACAAGGGGTTGGTTCCGAGAGACACATTGAATGTTTTATTCCAATTTATCTTGAGTGAAGGACGTCCTTTGGTTTATTTTATGCAAATTTGATATTTGTAGAAGTTAATTAACTATCAAAACCTCCTAATTGGCGATTCATCTATGAAGTTGACCTATGACAATTCAAGACAGTGAACACTTTTCATGGTGTTTTAGTGGTCAGGTACATGTATTGGCCATAGTCAAACATAACTAGCACCATTTGGACTTCTTTGTTTCATAATTTGTTTTACTTTTCACCACTTCCAACCGTGACATGTGCAGGTGGCACTTATATGACCTACCTTTCATATTCTTGTGCATTACCAAATACATACTTATGTTCTTACCGAGCAATTAATTGCATATTTGTTATAAACAATACTTTATCCTTTTGGCATAATTGTCTATTGCTTGTCACAATAAAAGAAGATCCAGTCAATTCTATACAAGGGCATGTAAAGACGGCTCAGTTTGAAGAGAGGGAACAAATAAGAGTCAAATAAACCAAGTACATGAGATAGCTTATACTGGTATGCTGTGGATGCAAAATTATGGTGCTAATCTTACAATTACAGAAAGCTTAGGAGAAATTTATTGAGATGCATATCTGCAAAGCAAATCCTATCTTTAAGTTTATTTTTACATGAACTAAATGAGATGTAATTCTATCTCAAAGCAGATTATGAAACGAATTTTTGTAAAAAAAGAACTAAAAAGAAAAGGGTACAGTACCTGGTGGACTTATGAACTAGGCTTATACCATTTATTATACACAAAGGATTATAACCTGAGCAAACGAAACTATTGAACTTTTTATGTGCAATGGGCCTTAATTATTTTGGGCTTGTTGATTTTATTTCTTTTATAACCAAATTTCCTTTAAACCAGTCATATTCTGTGTAGCGAGTAGTTGACTATCCGCACGATCTTTCGTCACAGAAAATCAAAGAGACTCAAGCGCTAAAATCAGATCGAAGAAGACGGGTTTTATTCTTTCGTTAATGGGCTCGTAAAGTCACGGATTTGGATCCGTTAGCGATTCCGGCCGCCGCAACGTCGGAGGAAAGGTTCTAGAGTATCGTGGAGCTGTGGAGAACATGATGGTGAACTCAGTTTTCTTTGCGTCATCCTCCTATGGCGAGAGAGCCACATGCTGATACGGCGCTTCAGTAATTGACGTTGATGAAGTCACAGGAGTTTAATTGCACCAGAAAGGGGTCCTCTAATACTACGAGCACAATGAGAAGAGGTCTATGCATTCAATTTGTTTTGCGTTTGCCTAGCTTGGTTAAAGAACTATGAGTTGGTGCGGTGACGGTACGAGAGTGGTACTGGGAAACATGTCAGATATTTCGGTTCAATTACTTGTGTAAAAGATGGCCTTGTAGCATTTTCTATACAAATTTGATGTTTTATAATTAAACATCTTAGTCGCAACTCATTCAGGCCATTGGCTTGTAACAATCCTAGGCAATATACTACTCTAAGCTTAATCATTTTTTTGTTATGTGATCAGGGATAAGGAAACTCATATCCTAAATTTAATTTAGTTCTCATTTACACGCCATGTACTTGGTACTGATCTTGATACATGGTTTCAATTTTGGTGGTTCTGTACCATTATGCCCACTTGACATAATCTGAATTATTTACATCGCTATGTCCATACAAATATTAACAAGTAACAATTGATAATAGGCTTATAATTAGAGTATTATTTGTTATATCTTTCCAATGCAATTGTTCACTGCTATGAAGAATAATTCAACGTTCAATCATTGTTACACAAGGACCTGCAGCTTTGTCTAAACAGAATCAGCTCAAAACATTAAATAAAAATCCAATAAAAGGATAATTGAACAAACAGGGTGCATCTTATACAAAGGCAACATATCACTTCATGCAGCCTTGGAAATAAATTTGCTATAACGCACATCTGATGTCTGACAATAGTTTTCCAAGGTTTTACTAACTAGTCTCCTATCATCCAGCTTGTTATTACATGCGCCATACAAATGTAATTCCATTTTTATACTGAATAAAGAATGAAACTTTACTGAGCTGAACTAAAAGAAGCACAGTACTTGTTGATTTCCTATCATTTACAAAGGGACATGGCTTAGACAAAACCATTGAACTTTTACATGTTATGCTGGACTTGAGAGGGACAAAGTCACAACTAACAACCATTTCAAATGACACTCAGATTTAAGAAACAAATTCACTATGGTCCAGCAATTTTAAGATGTCACATTTAATCATAGCCTTATACTATTTCCTGAATCTAAGTCCACTGTTTGGTTGAAACATACTATACAAACAGCTAAGTTATAATCCTTAATACAAGTCAACTTTGTGCAACTAAGCACTTTACCTTCCTGGTTTATCTTCTGAGAGTAACTTAGTAATAGAATTCATCTATTAAAGTTCTTCTATAGGTCACAGTCATATATTATAGTCCAGAAGATTTCAGATATCACGGTTTACTGTAGTTTTTACCAATCCTAAACCTTATCAAGTCAAACTATGTAGCTGTTGTAACAATCACATTTATGCAATTCAGTCCAGAAGCTTTTAAAGATTACAATTCCTTATCGTTATAGAACATTATCCTTTACTAGTCTTGCTAAGGCTCTTCAAAAGTCACAATTATGCACAATGGTTCAGAAATGATTCAATTACAGAAACTTCATACAAGAGTCTTAGTAAATATCATAACTATGCGTTTTAGTCCTGTCTTTTTGTATAATTACGAAAGGTGCTGATTCTGACAAAAATTTGGCAGCACCTCCCCTTCTCTTTGTTAAATTAACAAAAATCTCTCTTTTCATGGCCGGAGCCGATAAAAGAAGAGATGCTACCTAGGTCAGGAGAAACTCCAGCCGTGGTAAAATGCTAAAGACCGAAGATACTTCAGCCAAAGCAATCGAACAGCCAAAATCTGAAGATACTTCGGACAAGGCTTTGAATCGAACCAGAGATTGAGGAAGAGGGGAAAAGAGAGAAGCAATGCTACCAAATTCGCATCAAATTGAATCAAGAAACCAAAATAAAATCAAATGCTTTCAGATCTAAACTACGGAATTGAATCAAAATTAAATGTGTCAAGAACCAAGGAGTCCTTAGTCGAGACACAGAAACATCAAGAAAAGCAGTTAACTGAACAGATTTTATCAAAACTGATAGCAAGATGTCAATTCAAGTAAGATTTTCACATAAAACCGAAATTTTCTTCATTTCAAGTCAAAATCGACTGTACAAGTTCAATCTTTACCTTCTCTTACCTCTTCTTCAGCTACAAACGATTGCTAAGCTTCGATCTTGATCAAACTACCTACTTTGTGCTTGAATTACAAGTGTTTGTGGAAATGCTTCTATCTAAATTCGATCAATGGAGGTTTGTGTGTGTGTGAATTCGTTTCTGAAGTCTCTAGAGAAGATCTCTAAAGGTTCAGAAACTGAGTGTGTGTGTGTGCTCTCCGGTGAATGAGGGGAGGAGCCAATTTCGGATCAGGGAAGAGTATTTATAGGCAGTGGGTCTGGATAGCTTCTTCACAACTTCAATTCGATCTCGACCGTCAATTAGAAGGCACACGGATCGCCAATCAATCCAAGGGTGGAGAGGTGAGGTGTTTGTGCTTTCTCCCGTGGTCAACAGCGAAGGAGGATGGGTGATTTGACTGAGGTGGTTACGGTTTGTTGCATCATCATGATTGCCTCCGAGCTAACGGCTGTGATCATATCATTTAGGGGAATTTAGGCAGGGGCTTAACAGAATTAGTTGGAAATAGTTGGCAGACGGTTACGAAAGTTGTAGCGCAACCTCCTCCTTCGCGTTTTCGCTCTTTTCTTCTTTTATTTCCTGGAGAAGATGATCTCTTCGTCTGAGGGTCCCACTGGTCGGATTAAATGAGAGGCATAATCAGCGTTCCTTTCTCCTTTTTGCATGCTCTTGGTTTACAGTGGACCAGCTTATATTGTATGAGCCTCCATGCAGGGTATACAAGAAACTAGTGCATCCGTAATTCATCCATGTGCGGAAGGGAGCATTGGCTTTCTTCTCATTTTTCTATTTTTTTTTTGTTTGCCGCACTTCTCCATTTATTGATTTTTTTAATTTCCATAATTCGACTAAAACAAAACAAATTATTTGGAGGCCTTCTGGTTCGGACTTCTTCATGAAATTGCATATTCCAGCTCACAAAATTATGTAGAACACAATGGTCCCAAGAATTTTACGAAATGACCCCTTCTACTATTTTATTAATTTTTTCCAAAATTTTGGGCCTCTTCGCATAGAACGAGGTCTCTGTGAATTCTTTAGGTGTTTTCTATGCATGATAATTTCTTTCTTGGTCTCTTGGATTTTTGGGTATTTTTCCATGAATCTTGGGGCCCATTTGATATTTTCCATGGATTTCTGAAATCTCTTGTAAATCAGTCTATTTCACCAAATGCAAAATTTTAGGGTCAAACAGTATTATGCGTACCACTTCATTTGTATACCATACTAATTATTTTTTATAATAATTTAATCATTATTATAAGTAGAACTTTTTTTATATAATTTTTTCAAGAAATATTAGTAAAAATTGTACTGCTTAATTTCTTCTTCTTTTTAATTCTTTTCAAGGGGAGGTGCTCTGATGTATATGTAGTCTGTAAAGGCATGGCATTAGAAATCGAATTAGATCTTTTTAAAGACAAAACATACACTTTTTCTTGAAAAGTCATTTACTTAATATAATTCAAAACCTTGCTATGTAAGGGGGTCTTAAATATCATCCGCCATTTATCAATATTGTATATATATATGAGACATGGCCATGTGCTATATATCTGAACCCTTAAATTTTGTATATATACGGTTAACATGAATACTTGCCTTAATTTATACGACACCTCGTAAGTATGTCAATGCTCGTCTAGATCTTGAGCTAGTACGAATCGATATAATTGAAGCTCTCCCACGCAAGAGGTGAGACCTTCAAAGTTCAAACCAAACAACATATATACATATTTGACTCCGTTAGTATGTGCCTTTGTTGACCGTACGTCCGTTCCTATATAAAGACCTAGCCGTTTTATTAGTTAGCATCATCTATCTCTAGTCTCTATATATATAGTATTATGCACGGGTCTAAACTAGACAAGGAAAAGAAAAATTGATTTAGCACCTTCCTTTTAATTTTTTTTTTCTTGTAAAAACCTTATACCACATATATATACTAGTGTTCTAAAATAACCACGACGTGTCCTAACACAGCACGACACAGAGGCGGTACAACATGACAAGACACGGAAATGAGCACGGCACGATAACTTAGGCGTGTCGTGTCCAACTTTTATGAAATAGACACGGCACAACACGAAGCACGACACGGCACATCATGAGACACGAGACGACACGATACGAAAGACACGACACGTATTATGATGGATTTCACATTTATGTACATGCTATATATTTTTTTTCATAAATCTTACCCAATATATATTCAATCTTAATTTAACGATTATGAATAAATTTAATTCCAAATATAGCACTTTTTAATGGTTAGAATTACTAACAAAAGATTGATACATTCGGATCTTGATTAGTATATTACCAAAAGTACATTTTATTTTAGTTGAATTTCATAATTTCATAAAATTTTATATTTTAATGTCATTAGTTTGAAAAATATACTAACATAATTTTAAGTTAGCAACTCCGCCTATATTTTTTCAAACAGGACCGGTCCCACGTCTGAAAAAAGAGGATTACTATAAAATTTTAAATATTTTTTTAACATCAAAATTATAAATAAAAAAATGAACTATATTTTAATTCAATTGTAAAGCATATGAATTTTTATAATTTTTGACATATTTTATCAAACATGATTTTAAATTCTGTAAACAAATTAAAATTATGCTAAAATGTTAAACGTGCCTGAAAATGTCATGGCACGACACATGTGAAAAAAACATGGCACAACACGACGCGAGTACACGAGGCGTGACGTGTTTAGACGTGTTGTGTCCATCTCTTAGAATTTAGAGACAACACGACACGACACGACATGACACGTGAAATATTTAAACATGACATGTACGACACGACAGATGATCCAGACATGACATGTTTGACACAAAACGACATGACACAGCACTTATTTAGAATACTACCATAGACCGTAGCTATTGATCTACGCCGTCCACCACCAGGTGGCTACGCATCTAGACCGTTTCATGAGTTAAATTCGCTCGCTTTTTTTTAATGGTAACCAGCAATGACTCAATGACGTCTCTCAGTTCTGGGATTCAATGATCGGATAATGTGGACAATTCGCAGCTTATAATATCACCCTCTCTATTTTCTTAAAGGTTAATTATCTTTATCCTAATTCAATAAGCTAATGAAGAATAATTTTGTATCCGTATCCTTAAACGATAAGATATATATTAAATAAATTTATTCACACCTTCCTTTCGAATATGATTTAAGATTGAATACATGGGTTCATCTTACTTACATCCTCGAATTTGTAGAAATTCCAAGGTTGAGATCTTATAAATTAATTGAATTTTGCTCCAATTCATAACTTTTTAATTTTTTTTGCAATTGTTTGACATTCAATTAAGAGCTCAATTAATTATGGACACTATAAAAATTAATTAAATATATTCGTTTATATTTTCTATAGTAATTTTATCTTATATTGAAGTGTTTTTTTTTCCTTGCCTTCATAAGTATTTTTTATTACATGCTAAAATCTTATATGTCTTCGTACATTTCTAATTAAATAGATTAAATTTTCCAGCATATAATATTATCTAGCTAGATGAAATGACAATTTATCTCTGGCGATATAATTTTTTATAACCGTTCTATAAAATATATCAAGAATCTAAAACTTTTCGTGTGCTGAAGCAGAATTCTACTTAATTAGTTTTTATGAGATTCTTGCTTCCCGTGGCATCAAAGATTCTGCTCTAGCTATGTTATGACAAACACCAGAGTTACTGTCATCAAGCCGTCAAACACAAAACTTGATATTTAGCAATTTAGGCAGGCTGAAATTTGAAGGTTTTGAAGTCCGGCCGACTGTAGTTTTACTGTTTTAGGAATATTTTTTTAAAAAAAAAATGATAGCGACCATAATTTAATATTTGACAGTAAATCAGTAAACATAATTAATTAGTAACGAAATTTCAGATTTTGAACTTTAATTTTAAAATTGTCAATTTTAGTTTATACGAAATTAGTTCGGCTAATTATTTTTTTTATCCAGAAGCTAAACTTTTATAACTCTGTAGGTTTAATTATTGACGATAACAGCGATCACCTACACGAGAGTTTTCTCCCACAGACTCCAACGCACCACACAAATCCAACATAAAATCCGTGCCACTATTTTTTTCTGCGGTAAAAGAGACAAATCATGACAGAAGTTGGAAAAATAACAGTACTTTGTCTGTTTCTGGTGCAGAGAAAACCTCACGCAAGAAAAAAAACACAACCAACGAGTCCGTCCTCTACGATATTTTTGTCATATATAATATATACTGCACTGGCATAAAAAAATACTGAAGGATGGCAATTGATTTATGCGATTATATATTGCGATCTTCTAGATTTCAATCCGTGCAACCTTCTGTTGAGGATAGATAGGTTATTATATAACTCCAAATTCAAATGTTCCAAAATCTTAGTCCAAAAATCTGGAATCTGTATTTTACTGAAGAAATTCTAGATTTCTGAAAAATGAATACGGTAAAAGAAGTGCTGTCCTTCTCTGTGCACTGAAAGCACAAAACACTTACACAAGCTTTGAATGCCTAGAGAGAGGAAGCTTGTACCATACACATAGCATAACACAACACTCTATAACCATCAGACATCATATCATATATCTTCTCATAAATTATAATAACAAAACAATGCACACAAGAAATAAAGCCAATAAATAACACTCTACCTCTTTGACCTCACCTCCTCTATCTTTTAGCACATGTACTGTCAATTGTCTTTTCATCTCACAAACAACCATACAATCCCACAGAAAACAAAGCAAAATGTAAAACAAAGAAAAGGAAAACATAATATTATATGCATATCACATGATGAAGTAAATATATCAGAATGAGAACCTCTCTTGAGTTGGGTTCTTCATGCTTGCAATATTGCTTGTATCTTCACTTGCATTGTAAGTGAAGTTGCATCCATTGGTTCCTCCAACCAAAGGCTTCATATCAACATAGCCAGTGCTATTACTGAATTCCATTAAGGGAGGTGCATCATTGAGTAAAAGCTTTTGGGTTTCTTCAAATCCACCAAAGAGATAATTCTCAAACCCTAATTGGTCGCCAGTTGATATATTACTCATTTCAAACTCTACACCTTTACCATAGCTGACATCTGATGTACTGCAACTCTGATCACCACCAAACACTAACATGTTTCCTGCCTCCTTGGGATTAAATCCATGAGGTGATAAAATGGAGTTGTTGCTAGTGTTGAAGAGGTATGGCGAGATGGGAACACCTTCAAGGTTTGGAGGGGAAGACAAGAAAGGGGAGAGAGAGGCAGCGGCGTCAAGGGCCGATGATATGAAGTGAGTTTGCGGGTTCTGCTTTTGCAACAAGTGAGTTTGCATGGATTTGGATGATCTGTGGGTGGAAGGAAGGCCGAGGATCTTTTTCTTCAACTTTGTGTTCCAGTAATTCTTTATGTCGTTATCTGTTCTGCCTGGCAATTGCGCTGCTATGATAGACCATCTGCTTGCATACCATGAAGGATAACAAACTTTTAATGCCCTTCTTTATAACACTCTATGATCATAGTTTGTTAGAAAACAATCATGGGGAAAAAAACCATTCCTCTCAAACTTAGAGAGAGAGAGAGAGAGAGGACATAATTTTTTCTGCGTTATGAACTTATATACGATTATGAGCACATTTGTAACTTAAAAATGGAATATATGGTTTATATCTAATTTAATTTCTAAAAGCTGTTTCTTTAATTAGTAAGAAATGTAGTCCAGAAAAGAGAGAAATAGAAAAGAAGAAACACTCAATAGTTCGTTGAGTACATTATGCATGAATTGTGGATATGATGTTCATGTTGTGGTAGAAGTATTACACTAACAAGGCAACATGTCTTGCCAATTTTAAGAGTACAAACGTGTGCACAGTGAAAAGTGCTAGAGGTTGTCTTGCCATTTCTAGGGGTATAAATGCTTGGTGCAAAAAGAGTTACTAATTAAGAAGAAAGTGAGAGAGCAAAAAAAAAAAATACAATTTGAGAAAAGAAACCCTGAAATGGAGGGAAAAAGGGTGCAAAACAAGTCAGCAATTTACCTTCGTTGGTATCTTCCAAAACAAAAGAAAAGGCAAAATGAAAAGCTCCTCATTAATGAAGAATTTACTGGTTTTAGATCATGGTTTGATTTAATGAAAATTTACGGGGCAGTTGTCCTGGATCACAGATCTTGTCTTACCCTTTTAAGGCTATATACGCTTGGAGAAATAGTTGGTGACAAAAGAAGGTATCAAGCCAAATCAAGAAAGAAACCCTAAAAAGGAGAAAGAGAAAAAAGAAAACAAAAGTTGTGATTAAAGTCAAACACCAGAAGTAAAGTTTAGTCTACCTGCTTCCAATACTAGCAAAGAGGTTACAAATAATCCTATCTTCATCATCTGAGAAATCGCCATGCTTTATATTAGGCCTCAGATAGTTCAGCCATCTTAGCCTGCAGCTCTTGCCACATCTCTTCAAACCTATTTTTTTGCAAGTTAGATACAAAGTAATATCAAAATCTCAGTTCAGTAATCATGAAAATTAGAAAAAAAAAAAATCATTGACAACACAATTAAATCTGGTTCACACCCGACGTTCATCAGGCTCACTGGCAGAGATTAATACCTAGTTCAATTTCTTGGAAGGATTCCGTTTTCTTTCAAGTAAAAAAAAAAAATCATTAAAAGATAAAAGATATCTACTTTGATCTTTACAAGTGCACTTGAAAACCACAATTTAAGATCAAAACTCACATCTATAGAGAGATCAAAAAGTTTTTAGACTATCTCAGCCATTCACTTGCAAGGTGCAAAGAAAAAAAAAATTCGAAATATTATGTGAACAGAAAAGTTATCATGGAGCTGTTTAAGCGATTACCTGCTTTCTGAGGAAGAGCGATCCAATTGCCGCCGGTGCCGTTTTTCTCGATGTATTCTTTGAGTTTCCGGTCCTCCTCCGGTGACCACGGTCCTTTCTTGACGTTAGCCTTATCACAACACGGTGCTCTTCCCATCTTCTCTCCTGCTCTCCTTCTCTTCTTCTCCTCCTAGCTATATGCACTCAATTGCTTAGTTCTCTCTTTTGACCTTGTCAGCAGGAGATTAAGGGAGGAGGAGGACAGTGAGAAGCAAGTCTATTTGAAAAGAAAGGAGAGAGATAGAAATGTGGGGTGTTAAAAAAGAAGTCAAAGGAGATAGCCTGTCTAGTTCCAATCAGTTGCTTGGTTGGCCCCTCCTTATTACTCTCTATTTCTCTCCCTCTTTCTGTGTATCTCAGTGGTGAACTACAGAGTACAGAATCTAACCTCCCCATCCCTATACCTTGGGGAAAAGAAATTGCTACAAGCACGCTGAGTGTCCAACCTGCAATATCTTTGCTGATGAGGACATACAACTCCGACCAATATGTTGTTATATTACATTAGTTATTCATTTGTAATATTTAGCTTATATATATTAAGGCTGTCAATGGTACCCTTTTAACCGTTTATCCTACCCGTATCGTATTCGATAAGACGAGTATGAATAAAGTTTTATTTTTGTTAAGTTATCGGGTATGGGTATGGATAGAAAAAAATTGTCGTTAATTTATTGGGTAAGGGTATGGGTAAGGCTATTTCGTATTCGTTAATTACACATACCGTTATATATATAGTTTATAATCTAAATCATAATAAAAAAAATATATAATTGTAAGATTCAATTCTACGCTAATAACAAACAAAATCAGAAAGATATAATTGTAAGATTCAATTGATGTGTCAATTAAATTACTTGATTAAATTGCTAGATTTGATTGAGATAATAATGCATTAATTTGGAAAGATATGACGGTAAGATTCAATTGATATCTTAATTTTTTTTTCTGATCTCCATTCACGCGGTACATTTTAAAAACATGATATTGTGTAATTATTAAAAATACTAAACTTTTTCAAAAGATCCCTTTGTTTGAGAAAATATTGTATAATTAGTAATTACTAATTAGTTATGTTTTTTTTTGACAATTGGAAAGGGAAGATATTATATGATTTTAATTTAAAGTATTATTAAATAGTGCACTTTATTAATATACTTATATAATATTTTTGTTTATTTATATTGTACAATTTTTTCATTGATTTATTAACATTATTATCCATTTTCTACCGTTATCCTACCCTTACCCGTTAATTCAAGGGTAGGATACGGGTAAAGTCAATTTTTAACGGGTAAGGATAGGGTATGGGTAAAGAAAATTTTAACATGTACGGGTATGAAAAACATCTCTACCGTATCGTACCCTACCCATTGACAGCCCTAATATATATACAGGTTATACTTATCACAAAAGAAGTTGTGAATTTAAAACTAAAACTAACACAATTTAGATATTAGACTAGTTCAAATCACTCAGTCTCAAAAACGGAAATTCGAACCAAAAAAAAAAAAAAGATTGTGTATTTGTAAATTTTGTTTATTCTTAAGTGAAAGTTTCGGTGATAAGTGAGATGTACTATTTTGTGAATTGCAGAACAAGACTGGTTATTAGAGCTTAATACACTAGTTCAGTGTCCTCAAACTCAAAACTTTGATTAAAAATGACAATAAAAGATATTATGAAAAATTAATATAAATAGTAATTTGCTAATAAATAAAAATTACTTAACGAGATAAAATTACATCTAAAATCTTAAAATTTTCTAGTTGTTTGAGTTGAAAAGTAGCTTCTGTGTGTCGAAGAAATCAAATGTATTAACACAATTGAACAATAATAATGAAATGTATATGTTTGTATTCATTTATTTGAAAAGAAACTAGTTCTTTCTTTCAAGTATTTTGGAATTTGTAGGGACTATAGATGCTTAATTTAATTAATTTAATTAATAAAATTCAATAGCCATATGTGTAAAAATACAAATTATAGAGGAGGCCAGGCCCTGCCCTTGTTAATCAACGAATTAGTCCGGCGAGACACTGTAATGCATCTATTGCCCTCATAAACAGTTTTGTAATTTGTACTTACAAATAAGTAAATAAAAGAACACCCCTTGTATCATCGGGATTAGCATTACAGCCGTTACTTTAAATTTCTGTCTGAAGTAATTATTTATTTTTTGAGATGTCAAATATATATGTATGTAAATCACATACTCACATTCATTGATCGGTTTGTTTTTATATATTACATTGTTACATAAATGTCAAAACATATATGAAAAGTTGTTATTTATTTTATTTTTAAATTCACGAGTTTTTAAACTTGACATCTTGACCCAAAAAAATTGATTGATCAAATGTTTCTTTGCCGAAAAGTAGATATCCTAGCATCATCATTCTCGAACAAGATTGCTGTTCACTGAAGGAAACAAATCAAGTCCAAACATGTAAGAGTTTCTTTTTCTTTTCTCTTCCTATGTTCCTTTTCTCCTTTAATTCATTGTTTCAAAACCGACCAAGAAAGTGAAAATTTTACATTAGAAAAAGGAAGAAGTGAGAAGAACAGGGGTGTGGGGGCCCGAATCTAAAGGGACATCCTCCAAACCTCATAAGGCTATGTGTTTTTTTTTTTTTCTTTTTTTTAAACCTTTTATAATTAAGCTATACGGGGCAGATAGAGTTCTATAGAATTTTTAGATGTTGGTTAGCCTTTTATCATTCATGGATTTTGTCGTGGGCTGGAAAGAAAGAAAAAAAGAGCCTACCCTAGATTACATCTTAGCATTGCTGAAAAGATTCCTTACAATAACAAGTATTTATAAAGAAATAGAAAAGGTTCACACATGAATACAAATATATATACATACAGTCATGCATATTTAAGAGAAATGAAAAAAAAAAAAAATTCTATTAGACATAACAACCAATTCTGAGCAACATTATCAACCGTGACAACTGTTTGCGGTAAAATTGTTAGCTTATGAGGGGAACTTTAGGCAAAAGATTCATGTACAGTGGGTGATAAATTAGTACTGTGATTCTACTATTTTGCAGTAGAAAACAGTAAAATATTTCAACCAATAACTGCGCAGCTCATGACATGTGTGGCCAATAACAAATTATTGGTCAAATTTAGAGTGAATTATCTGTCTGTGGTAAAATGCTAGCCTGTCTGAGGTACTTGAGCACAAGTGTCAGAAAAAAAAAATAACAAATTAGCAGTAGGGGAAAATAACACAAAAAAGATAAATATTTCAGCCAATGACTCCCCATGCTCATGGCTTACGCCATCCAAAGTACCTTTTTTAGGCCCCAAATTGTCTACACCAGGTTGGAAGAAAATAATTCCAATATAAGAAGAGAAAAATGAAATAAATATAGTCCAAGGGGAGCATGGACAGCAACCCTTGAACTCCCTTGTGGATTATAAGGTCTAATCCAAATATGGCTATTGCTTTCATTCCATGTCAAAGCTTTGGTTGTATATGGCACTCCATTTGTGGCCTACCTGTGACTAAAAAAGGACTCTGGAAAAAATGTATAAAATGAAGTTGAAAGTCTAGTTATTTATGTTGATATTTTGTTATAATGTACACGAAGGATTTTTTTTAAACTAACTAAAATTTCAATAAACTAACAAATTCAGACTGTATATAAACGTTTAAAAATAATATAATAATTGCAATAGATAAATTTTCGCCACTTTCAGACACACATGCTTTCATGAGCTAGTTGCTTAATAGGATAATCCTAAATAAAATATATTTCATAACCAAGTGTATATAGACCATATAGCACCAATATGCCAGAACCAGTACATTTAGTACGAAGTAGATCAACAAAGAGCAAAGAGCAACACATTTTTCTAATTTGCTATGGCACACACAAGATTCAACAGCAATAGTCATAAATGTTAAGTGCATGCATTGACCCATGTATAACGGCAAATGGACTCAAACAAAAGGTCGCAACCATCCAAAGACTGAAAATGACATTATATGAAGCCTTTGTCTCTCTGGAACGCGAGTCAATTTTCTGTTTCATATATATATATTTTTAAATGAATAATTTTGGGGAACTGCTAGATAATGTATCTCCAATATTATCATTTATTTGGTAGTTATACAATGGACTCCCTTTTGCCCCCAAATACTGGTGAGGGCACCAAACAAAAATTGAATAGAGGAAAAGTAATTTGTAGCGAGTTGCATATACTTGTACTACTGAAATGAGATATAATGCAGCTTTAAATTAATCACAATTTGATTTTGAAAGATCGAATCATTTTTCATAAAACAATGTAACATATTGACTTTCAATTAATCATTGATTGCTTGACACAAGTGACAATCATGACGAGATGGTCTTAGCATGGAAGCTTATAATGGTTTCTATAATGCATCCCTACCTTTGTAGGTAGTTTGGAAGGAGGTGAACGTACATACTGTAAAGAGGTGCTATATTAAAAGTGAAGAGAGAGGAAGAGAGGAAGAGGAAAAAAAAAAAAAGATCCTTTTTAGTTATAACGTCAGAGAATCGGAGCGACTTGAATGAAGCAAATTACAATTTTAGTCGACCTTAGAAAATTGGTCAGCTAAAGAACTTTGAACATACAACGGTACTGAATATAAAGTTATGACAATTTTACAACAAGTTGAATGCTAACACGCACAAAATGAATTCTAACACGTCCAGAATAAATTTTTTGGACCCCTGTCAGATAAAACTTTTGCCAAAGTAAAATTTAAGCCGCAACTTCCACTGAAGGTCCGCAAAATAATGCTTACTTCTAACAAAATTGCATCATGCAATACTAACACAAAGTGAATTTCAAGTAAGGTAAGGTTGAAACATATGACATGTTTAAAGTGCAATTCTTTTTGTAAAATTAAAGTATATTTTAAGCTAGTAAAAAAGGAGTCTTAACATATTCAGATTATATTTTTTTTGAAGATAAATTGGGGGTCAAGCCTCCCAACTTATTTTGAAATTAAATGTCTATAAAGATCCCCAACCGGGTTTCGAACTGCGACCTTTCACTCAAGGTGCATTGCTCTTTGCCACTAGACCAAGAGCTGGTTCTTATATTCAGATTATATTAAAATTGGTAATCATGAACTCTAAAATATATCCAAATTTATTGTGTATGTTGATGTTGATGAAGCATAAGATAAATTATAACATATCTAGGCAAATAACATCCACCAAATATGAACTTTAACAATTAACATATCCAAGAAGTGATATGTTAATTCGGAATTGCTAACAATTAACATATCCAAGAACTTTAACAATTAACACATCCCTTTGGGATGTAAACATATCCCTTTATTAATAGATGATTGTATTATAAATAACTAAATAAATATGCTGAAAATTTTGTCAAACTGCACGCAAAAAGTTGCTTCTTGTGAATATCAGACCTAATTCTCATAATATGGCTCTCAAAGTTCAGGAGGTTCAATTCACAATAACAATCATGGTATTATAATTAAGATATTAATGTATAAGCTTCCTGATTTTTATTGTTATTGAGGTAAATTTTACTTAATTATTAAGCAAAGGCCTCTGAAAAATATTATTGTATCTGCAAATCCTTTGTAAGTGAAACTTATGTGGAAGAGTTGACTCCAAAAGTATATATATACTTTAATAAATTTCTATTGCAAGCTACCCTGTTTTTGTTGACAAAGCAGAAATCCCTAACAGATCTTAAACCAAATTAGAAGCATTCACAATAAAAGCAAAAAGGTCTTCAAGTAAGAAAGGGGTTCTTTTAAAGCAAATTTTCAATAGCGCCAATGTTTTGTTTTGTACTTACTCTATATGTCTTGGAGTAAAAGAAATAAGCCAGCAAGAATCTTTTCCTTGCATTTTCTTTTTTTCAGGGATGGGGGACCCCAATGATTATTAACTAACCCCTTTCAAAAGAAATTGTAGTCTGATTTAAGGATGTTGATAGCTTAGCTACTGTTCTATCACAGAGAACAATATTTCATCCATGCAAGAGTCAATCGTTTGGGACCACAAAGTTTTTCTTCTCTCTTTTTCTTGAAAGAAAAAAAAAGGGACCGTGAACTCGAAAATATTAACATCCTATAAATATTACAGAACACTCTATTTCCAATTGAATTTGTATGTGAAATCGAATGTCTCCGCATTATATTAGACATCGACATTCATCCTATAATTAATGTTGGAACAAACACAATATTAATTTTAATAAAGGGAAAATCAGTGGTATACCCCTAAGTTTTGAGGGTATACCACTGATTTTTCCAATAAGCTAAGTTTTGAGGGGTATACCACTGATTTTTCCTAATTAAAATACAAACATCCTATGTATTAATTACATATACATACGAGTTTAAGTGTCTAACATGACATGATATAATTTGACACCACGTCCTTTATAATTCAATTTGTATTGGAATACGTATATATTGCTGCTATAGTAGATCTGCAGTCCACTTTAAAATTTTGAGAATCGAAAAATATCACCTTCAAGTTTTTTTAAGAAGAAATGTCAAATCCAATTAAGTTATAATTAGAAATTTATCACTTTTACAACTATCTTCATACGTAATTTCATATTGACCAACTTTAAATTCACTTTTCCGGAAAAAATTTCAAAACCTTATTAAATTTTCAAATTATAAAATTTCAAAAATTTAAATATGATAATTTTAAATTTACTTTCAAAATTTTGAAAATTTAAAGTTTTCACGTTTTTTAATATATATTTTGAGATTTGAGAAACGAGGGAGATTTATGATCAATACGAAAATATGGATTGTATAAGTGACAAATTACTAACTTAATTGAATTTAAAAGCATTTTCCAAAGATATAACTTTGAAGTGATATTTATCGAATTTAAAATCGAAGTGACATCGATATAATTTCTCTACTTTTTAGCATGTTATATATCCTTGAAGATCTTTTTGTGCTTAATCTCAAATATTTCATTTGACTGGTTTTAGAATGTCCTTTTATTGATTATTAGTTTATTACGTTTATAACCTTTAATGTGCAAATCAGTTTTGAAATTAGTAAGTCAGATGATTAAAACATACATGTACGGATTTTTTAAGTATCAAATTATGAGTGGATATACATTAGGACTGAGTTGTTCGGATGGGACAGTGGTCATATTCTTGACTTGATTCCAGAATCTTTTAATAATAGAAATTTGGACAAGGTTGTACTAGACCACAGTCATCTCTAATTTCGTTAATATAAATCTTAACTTAAAGAGGGTATAATACTCGGCTCCAGACTTTTACTTCATATTCATCTACAATCCATGATAATGAATTAATGTTGCTTTTTTATCAGTACATGGACCACAGCAAGCGATAATACGATAATCTTTGTAGGCTTTCCAAATTTATGAAATATATAATAATATTATATTATTATTGTTTGACGTCATAGTTAAAAAAACAAAAAAAGGCTTGTTCTGAGATTGGGTTTCGCTACAAATGCTCACAAAGTCACAATATCAACATATTCCCTAGTCCCTAGAAATTAACGGATATACATATTCCGACCCAGATATTGTCACCTTTTCCCTGTCATAATAATTTCAACAAGTTGTACTTCTGCCCGTTCTTATCGTCTTATGCAGAGGCTAGACGTGATAAATTGATATAAATAAACATTCTATAATAAATTAAGAATTTATGCCGTAGATGCTTTCTATCATTATTTAATTCGCATTTATTAGGGATGAAGGTGGTGTTTTTTGAGAACTTATAAGCCGCTTACAATATCTTGAGAATATGTGTATTTGAAAAACAGTATAAATCATGTCATCTCCATATAGACGGTGAGTGTTGAAAGTTCTCCGAATATATTTTGACCAATTAAAATGCGTTTTGACAGATTAAATATTCTGTCTAAACTGAAATTGAAAAAGTGTATCGGCAGAGGCGGAGAAAAATATTACGAATGGGGAAATGATCATATCAACATCATCATATTATAACTATGGATTTAATTGTATAATAACTTTCATATAAATGTGCATGGGAGACAAATATGAATTTTCTTACAAAAAAAAATACATCATAGAGCAATAAAAAAATTATATTGTGGACTAAATTGTATAACCAGACTTAAATCTAAGTCTTTCATTTAAAATTATAAATAGAGATGAATGATAATGATTCGAAGTCAGGTTTAAAATTTCTGTCGTATGGAGAATTACCCTTATAAATATATTATTCAATAAAAATAAATAAAAACATTAACGCTCATTTCTTGAATTTGGATCCGTCCACTGTGCATCGGCACACAACAATTATTCAAAAAATGAGTTAACAGAATAATTAGGCAGTGAATTTATTAGAGTGAAACCAATAATTTTGACAGATACTATTACTGATTTTAAATTTTACTTATTGAGTCAACTACACAAAGTTACAATTATAGTTTACGTGCTAAATTGAAAAGAAATCTTAGATCTACATAATCATATTGAATTAGTCAGAGAAAATCCAGAGGACAGCCAGGTCGTATCTCTGTTGAAACAGGAAAAGGAGCCCTTTCCAAGTCTATTAAATTATTAATTGCTTCTTTGACTCTGCATGAGATAGCACAAGTCTCCATTCGTTCTTTTGTTAGGCGCACCAACTTGTTTAGAGAGAGAGCTCGGAAAACTGAAAAGGCAACTAGGATAAACTTAACGCGGGTTATTTTTTGTCGGGTTTATTTCAAACAAGATCCATAATCATAAAAAAGTCAATTAAATTCACTGCAATTAATTTCGGTAAAGATAAATCCAACAATAAATTCATGGCAGTCAATTCTGTTTAGGTGGAACTGCTAACAATAAATTCCCATCCTTTCTGTTTTACACTTACTCGGTTATTCCTTTATGTACGTGCTTGCTAGATAGCCATGCCTAGTATGTTTAAAAATAATTCAAAGCAGTAATATACATTAAAAATGAAACAAATTCCAATTTGCAAAGGCCATAAGGTTACTCTTATAGCTTATTTTGTATGGAAATTTTTATAATACTTTTAATAAAAATGAATTAAAAGAATATTATAAACATGTTATAGAATTTGTATAAAATTTCAAGTAATTTAAATAATTTAATGTCATATTATACTTTATAATAAAACATCAAAACAAACATCCCTCCTCAATTCGGGTGAGTTACACCAAATAAATTGACTATTGCTAAATAACCAAATTAATGTATTATCAACATATAACAAGTTTAGCAATCATTCAGTTTCAAACAATGTTTGCCGATCATGAAATTCGCTATTATGCCATCCTATATATGCAGCAGATAATTAAATGCAGCTTCCTCCACTTTGGACTTCATTTATGCCATTTTCCTCGGTAGCCACTAGTAGTCTCCCTAAAACAAAAAACAGAGCACCGTGGCACATTTGCAATGATTCAAAACTCCAAACACTGTACTATCGGACATAATGAATGGTTAGTAATTAGGATTCAAACCACTGGCACCTACCAATTCTGTTAATTAAAGAAAAATCATCCAAGACAGATACTGCCTGCATAATTTATATTACTTTATTGCAGGAAATCCCACTTGAGGCAAATGTGTAATGTGTTGATTTTATTTTCTTTTAAGGACAGATGTCACATGGGCGTCCAGCATATGTAAAAATAGATTGGCAACAGAACCGGCACGGCGATTACTGTGTCCCTTATATTCTATTATTTCTTTTATGATTAATTATTGTTACATAACACAGAAGCATCAGACATAGTGGCCAATCATTATGCAATAATGATGCATTAGTAGTTTATTTTCGATCTTGGTGGAAGCGTGCAAATTGCATGGATTATAATCAGATTTGTGTAATTAAGCAGCTTGTAAACTACTACAATACATTGAGGAGGCTCCTTTATTTTTACCATCGTCATATTGGGTTGATATTAGTCTACGGGCTTTTCATTCAAATAAAAAAAAACGTCATATTTGGTTGATCCTAATTTTCATTAGTTTTGTTTTCTTATTAAATATCCAATCGAGCAAGAATAATTTAAAAAATGTTTATTCCATTTCCTTTATCTATCCTCTATCCAAACAAAAAATTTTAGAAACATTTGCAGCAGACCACACTGTGTCGATATTTTTTTTCCTTTTTGTACGGAAAATGGTACGATTGTCATAATTAATTTGGAGTTAAAAATAAAATATAGAGTCCGCACTATGCATTTTAGGGGAAGTTAGTTTTTGTAGGGACCCACCTGTCTGTTTCGCAATAAAAATCGGCTATCATACATACAGGCTTTGACAGTGGATGTCAACTCCTTTATGATGTTTTACGTGTAATTATAAAAAAAAACCTTGATAAAGTAAAAAAAATTATACATTTCGTTGTTATGAGTGATATTCACTACAATTTAACTATCCTTTGATAGTATAACACACCAACTCTAGTTTGTCATAATGCTATAAGTTTTTGAATGAACCGTTCCTGGAACAATGCGCTTGAAATGTCACACGAATCATGGGTTTCAATTTTTTTTTTTGCATTTTAATTTTATTATTATTGCGAATAATTTTTTGTCCGAAGTGAGGAGCGTATGGCAGGCTAATGTTTCTTGAATTAAAATATATACAGCGAATCTTACATGATTTATTAATACACCAGCTTCACAATTTCTAGATATTAAAACTATTATATATACACTTGGAATATTTACAAATTCAAAACAGCACGAGTAAATTAAGTGTAAAAGAATTTGAGGATGAAGATTTGCTGGATCCTCAGTAAATTTTTTATTTTCTCTCTGCTTGGTTGGTTGTGCATATTTTGTAGTTTCGACAATAAATATTTGCTCCCACAGAGCTGAGTGACTTAACTTTTCTTGTGGTGCTATTCATCAAGGAAAAAAAAAAGTGTAAAAGAGTGGCCACCTCAAGTCAAGTGATAATCGGTGAATCGTTGTAATAAAGGAAAACATTAATGAATCCTTAATGCTTGTGGATTTCAATAGCTCCTTCATTTACATGCAACTCAAAACTCATGCAACCATGATTGCAGGTAATTCATCCGCCCGACTACTGTAGGAATGAAATGGCTGCCATTCTGCGACTTTCAAGTTCAATAAAATATATGTGTATAACAAAAAAAAAGTCCAATTAAGAAAATCAGGATTATATTATATTGGAAATTATGTGGCAATGAGAAGTGTGTCGCTTGGACATTGGTCCAACAAACATGCTGAGTCTGTCAGTGAGATCTGAGTTTGGTATGTGTGCGAGATTGCTCCCTATAATCCCACGTCATCATCTTGACTTTTTAGGAAATTGTGCATCGATCCGTACAAAATTGTCAAAATTTTAAATATCTCTAGGTTGTTTCCCTAACAACCGGTACATAGATTTCAAAATGCTCTGTAAATTGCTCCATCAAAATTAGTAACATGTGAGGTTGTTTATTTCTGCATCTATTTGACCAAATTAGATGCATCAGATTGTAGATTTCAATTATTGATTATTTTATTGACCAAATTATTGATTTGTCCAGATACGGGACAAGATAAAATTTATCTGTACCAATTTTCGATTTGGTAAAAGTTAATTCAGCTCGACTTGTAAAGATTTTTACCTGGACCTACCCATCATTCTTATAATACCGATTAGCCAAGAAAAGACACCATCAAAGCTTCACTCTTACAAAAAAAATGTTTCTAGAGATTCATCCTTATCCTTGTTTTAAAAAAAAAAAGAGATTCATATTTATCCTGAAAATGCTAAGCTGGAGAGCAGCTGCGCAGTTTTAAAAAATTGAAAGTTTTTAGAGATTCACCAAACGAAATGCAAAGCTCCAATTTTGAGGCGACATGCTTCTATAGATACTAGCACACTTCGTGCAGGTTCCAATTTGGAACTCATTTCTGTACAGATAGCAAAAGAGTTTGGGACATACATTACATCAATATGAATATGGGACTATGTATTTCATTACAAAAATGTGGCTTTTCTTTCTGGAAAAATAGATTCGTCGCAACTACGTAGGTTCATTTTGTTTTTTTTTTATTTTTAATTCATTTGAAAACCATCATTAAGAACAAGTATATTTGCAAAGGTAAATTTAAAAGAAACAAAAGATATATTCTATGGCGAGGCTAATGTATTTATATTTGCGAAGGTATCATAATTAACAAAATACGATTTTTATTTATATAATCTTGCTAGTGTAACAGGGCTCTATAGAAGGGTTGGATTTCAGGCCAGAATTATACATTTATGTCATCAAATCATAGTAGAAAACTAAAACATTTTTTTAGCCCAGTTTGACATGGATTATGGGCAAGACGCAATTTAATTACATTAGAAATTTTGGATAACTTAATGTAAGGATAGCATAATCAAACCCATAGAAAACTGTGGGCTTATTCATAATAACAAAAAATGACGAAATTTGATTAAATTCGATTGATCTGTATCGGCTGGTAGGTTTTAAACTTTTAATTACCATTTAATCTGTGGCACCATCCGGCCATAGCCCATAATTACAAAAATGATGAAATTTGATTAAATTCGATTTATCTGTATTGACTGGTAGGTTTTAAACTTTTAATGCCCATTATCTATCGCACCATGCTGCCATAGCCCATAATTACAAAAAATGACGAAATTTGATTAAATTCGATTTATCTGTATTGATAATCTGTGGCACCTTCTGTCCATTCAAGTTACCACAAAATCTTCTAGGCTATTACTTGAAGAAATTTGTATGGTGAAGTTTTTATAATGAAGTTCTTAGATTAGTCTTTTAAAAAGGGAGAATAAAAATGACTTCAACAGCAAAATGTTCCGGGAACAACAAAAATGTGTTGATTCCTACTCAGTTCAACTTGCCAGATCATAGCTCCCAATCCCAATAAGTTCCTAACTGCAAAAAAAATGGGATTATCATGATATGACCTGGCACAGAGACACAGAGTTTACATGAACACTACTGGTTAATTACTTTGGAATAGCACAAGTCCCTCAAATATAAGGACCACAATACCTTTTTATGTGAGAATGCCCTTGTTACCTTTAATCATCAAATCAAGATGCATCCAAAGCAATATCCTACTTGTAAGATCACATTGATTGAACACAATCTAAATAAAAGTAATTTACACAAGCTAGAACATTTAAAAAAAAAAAAAAAAATTACACAAGCTAGACAGCACATCAAATATTATAAATGAAGAGAGTATAGAGTATATCAAATATTATCAGCCAGTAGAGTTTGGTTAGTGCCTTTACACAAACATTGTCAAATACACCACTTTGAAATTTACCTGTTATTCCATAAATTACAGGAACAATGTCTTGCACAGAAGTTGGAGATGGTAAACTGGACTTCCAATCATTAACAAATTTGAGCTGTTTAAAAGGGAATTCTAGAGCAATCTGATTACACTCCACATTAGATATGTTTAGGGGGAAAGTGCTCTCATTGTTTGTGTTTGGGTTATGCAAAATCATTTTGTATTTCATGTTTCTGTAAGAAATGCATCTTGATTGCACAGCCAGAAGTAATTATTAGAATGTCTGTTTAGTTACCAGTAGAATGTTTGTTTGGTTACCAAAGTAAACTGTTATATCTATAAGATATAATTCATTAATAATGCACCTAAATCAACTAGATAACATTAACTATAGAGCCGCAAAACTTGACAATATCTGAAGTCCAATAAAGAACAAACCTAAACTGAAGCAAACAGAGTTCCATGATGGCCAACAACCTGAATACAGGGCCCTATTAGACCTGACGTAACCTGAACTGAACTTGAGAAAATCTGAAACCTAACTAAATTTACATAACAACCCAGTTTAACTTTTCTGACTTTTCAACTGCAACTTGAAAGTTATTGCATCTGGCTAACACTCCAAAGTAACAAAATACCAAATCATTTAACCCAGCTCCAGTCATGACCCAAATCCACACATCACAAAGCCTAAATAAACCTGAAGTTTACCTGAAAAGTGCTAAAAACCCTTGAACCCAAAAGGCAGAAATCATCTATACAAAAATAAACCTTACTCCAAAATTTATCTGAGGACCAGATTCCAATATCAATAAAACCAAACAACCGAGTCTACTTTGGTCCTACTGCATGATTACTATCAACCCTAAACTTGACAGCCAGAAATTGCACTAAACTTAAACCCTAAACTTGAAATTGCACAGAAGACCAAATTTCTAGTTTAACACATGAAAGATTATTCAAAAATAAACTGAAAAGAAACTTATACATAAGAAAGAAAAAGAAAAAATAGAGCGCAATAAGCGAACAACACAGACCCAATTCATTAATATGAATATTCATACAATATTGCGAATTGGATTGACCTTACAAATTCCAATACCAAAACTATCAGCCTGAAATTAACCTCTGTACCTGGTACTCAGACATAAACAAGGTAAAGCATGGTTTCTGACACATCCTCAGACCAAGTTAACCAAATAGCATTTCCTATTACTCTGATACAGACCGGACAGCTACTGAGAAGCAACAACATTTTAACACAGAAAATTGCCTGATCATGGAAGTTTACATAAGCTAAAAATCTCATGCTTACAACCCAATCACATATTCTGGTACTCTAATCCATCAAAATTAGGCGACTAAAAACACAACTCACATTAGTCGTCTTCATCACTTTCATCACTGAAGTAGCTAGCTCTTTTTTCTCTCTTCTCTTTCTTGACCTGCTCTCCTCTATCCTTCATTCCGGCTACCACATCATCACCTCCTCTCGTATCCACTACCGAGGCCCAGCCATCCACCTCAAAACCCTCCCCTTCATCCCCTCCATCAGATTCATCACCTCCCTTTCTCTGACTCTGAGCCCCACGTCTCGATTTTTTCTTCGACACCGGTCGCTCTCTCGGCCCCAATTGATTCTTTGGGCAATCATACGACAAGTGCCCCAATTCGCCACATTCATAACACCTCGACTTGTCTCTGTACTCCCTCCGGCGAATGAACTCCTTCGCTCGGCCATTATCAGAGGCAATTGAAGCAGTGATCCGTCGGCCATTGAGGATCTTCCCTTGCATGGCCGAGACAGCCTTGGCAGCATCATGCCTGGAGACGAATAGAATGAAGGCAACACCTTTGCTGAGGCGGGAATCACGATCTTTCAAGACAGTGACGCGAGCGACGCGACCAAAGGTGGAGAAGAGCTGGTGGAGATCGGAATTGGTAAGGGAGAAATCTAGGTTGGAGACGTAGACAGTGGATTTGGACGGAGCGAGGCCGCCTGATCCGCCGGTGGAAGTAGCGGCGGCGGAGGAGGTGGATGTGGAGGTGGTGGGAAGGGGGTAGCGGTAGAGGAAGTCGTCGTCTTCGTCGCTATCTCTGTTGCGTTTCGCCATGTATTCGCCTCTCAGAGTCTCTCTCTCTCTCTCGAGCTCTCACTATAATAATTTTCTTCTATTTTGCTTGAACTTTCGGTCGTGCCGATGTGGAACAATTGGATATTGTCATTGGGCCTATGTGGGCTCTGTATTGTGATTTGTGGACCATTTTGGTGCTCCATTTCAGTTTGTCTAGTCAGAGGTTAACAAACAAAACAACTAAACAAGCATTCGGTCATTCGGAGAGAGGAGAAACAAACAAAGGATATCTGTGATTTTTTTTTTTGCTGGGTTTATATCATGCCTGTGCAAAACCCAAAAAGGAAAAGGAAAGGGGAATCTTGCAAAGAGAGAAACATAGTGTTTTATTTATTTATTTAATCTTTTTTTGTTGTTTATTTGGATACAGTTTGTACATTTTTTTATTTTTCAAAATGCAACAAGGTTCTTGCTCCTAAGGTCTGACTATACATAAATTTGTAAAAGCTTATGTATTAGTTGAGACATATACATACTGGAATACGGAGTGGTTCATTAGAGCTATCTCTATTTCTGCTCCTTACGAACACACGGATCCAAAAAGAATTACACGCTAGATCTAACATATATTCACCTATTTGTACCGTTCGATCAGTTATGGTTGGTTATCAATTGCTAAATTAAACAATAATGTGTTTTGATTTTCCGTTTAATAAGAAAATAAATTGAACAACATATTTTTATTGTCTAACATTATTTTGTTTTTATATTTGCCCACATATGAGGCTATTTTTGCTGGTTTTATTAAAACATTCTCACTTCTTATCTGAAAACCTCAGTCAGCAGTAGTATTTTAAACAAAAACCATCAATTAAGTCTGTTGGCCATTAATTATTGAACTCTTACTTTTAACTAATGTACACGTCCTGTGTGAAGACATTTTCTCTCTTCAAATGACATGTTTTTGTTAATATTCTCAAAGAAATTTTCTTTTTTTTTTTAGAAATACTAGGTAGTAGCTACCTAGTTGCTCAACGACATTTCCCAACTATTCTCAGATAGAAAAACAACAGGACAAAAGAGAGATTTTTTTTTTTTTTTTTTTGGGTGGGGGGGGGGGGGGGGGGGGGGGGGGGGGGGGGGGGGGGTGGGTGGGGGGATAGCTTTCCTCAGCAGTATACTAGGTCAAGCACAATAGAAATCAGTTGCCATGTTAGAATGCACTCATCACAACAAATCAACCACAAAAAAAGGAAAGTGGGTGCAATATCGAATTTGAACCCTAATCTTGAATATGCTACACAGACACACCTATATGACTATTATGAAGAAACAGATTCTGCCAAAACCTAATCAACTCGCCTCATCTTCACATTCACAGGCTGCTCCCTGTATGACGCAACTTTCTCCACAGCTCGCCGCAGTGGCAGTGGTCTGCTCAGAGAAGACCTGCGAGCAGCAGCCAGCGATGGGCGAGGATTCAAAGGGTGTAGACTGACGCAATCTTTGGCATCTGTGTTTTCTTCTTTTATAGGTATATAATTGGTCCTGAGTTCAGTATTGGGCTCAGATTTTACAGTACAAATTGGGACAATGATATTGTTTTCAGTACTTGCATTGTCATGATCCACTATCTTGCAAGAATCACGGGCAGCCTCCTCCATTTGGGACCCACTGCTAGGTCTAATCGATCTTCTCCTTGTAGACTTGCTGTTAGTACAAATACTCTATCTCATTAACAGGTCGAATAAAACCATTAGCAATTTAGAAAGGTTCATACCAACTGTGTACTTTACCTTCCCAATTCATGCAAGGGAACATTTATGCCAGAGCAAGATGCAGTCTTCACACTTTGAACATATGAGGAGCTGACAGTAGGCACTGTAGCAATACTTCGTCGCCGTGTGGATTTCCTACAAATCATGCACACAAGATTTTAATGAACCAAAAGGAATAGATTAGTCAATTATTTAAAGATGAGAAAAATAGAAAATCTTAGGTGGTTACCTATCGCCCAATTTCTGCCTCGGTGCTTCTAGGTGTAAGTCTTTTACTACAAGTGAAGCTGTTGCAACAGGCACTATTGATGTCTGGGGCTTATCCACATCACCTGTAACCTGTATCTCAGTTGGGACTATTGATGTCTGGGGCTCATCCACATCACCAGTAACCTGTTTCTCAGTTGGCACTATTGATGTCTGGGGCTCATCCACATCACCAGTAACCTGTTTCTCAAATGAGGGGCTTGAAGAATTTTTCTGACAGGAGGCAATGACATCATCATCAGTCGTTTCTTTTTCCATGAACGAAGACTCAGTGATCTCAGGCTCAGTTTCAGGTTCAGCTTTTATTGGAGAACTTGAAATTAATATATCAACAACAGTGTTGACACCTTTCTCGTCCTCTAGCTTGGATGAATCATCAGAGGCCTCATCCATGGTGAACCCATTGTTCGGTGTAATCGAGGCTCTCCTTGTAGACTTCCTAACCAACCCATATACATCTTTCTATAAGCAGCATACATAAAGCAATGGGGAAAGGAAAAGAAAATTATAATAGCTGTGCCATACCTTCCCTCTTCGTGCAAGGAAACAGACAAAATTGAACTAGAGGCTGTCTTGATACTCTGGACATTGGATGAACTGATTGTTTGAGGTTTTGCAATACTTTGACGCCGTATTGGTTTCCTGTAAATTTTGATCACAATATTGTAATCAACAGCAATAGACTACAAGTTTGGAAATTGGAAGAAAAAAACAACTACTAACCTATCCTCCAATTTTCTTTTAGGTGCTTCCTGGCGTAGAATTTGTCCTGAAATCTGAGCTGGAGAAAAAAAAAAAAAAAAAAAACAGGAGTTTCAAATATCAAACAGCCGAAATAAAAATAAAAAAAAAAACACAAAGAAAGAATAACAACCGAAACAAAGTCATACAGTTTGACTCACTGCTAGTTTTTTTCCTTTTGACACCAACAGATGCATCTCCTTCCAAGTCAACTTGCTTTCCCTATTTAACAAAATTCAGAGATCACTTGAAATATCAATTGTTTCTGTAAGGTCAATTAAGGAGAAAAAAAATTGAAACTGGAATTTTCTTTTAATAAGTTTATGCCCCATCGATCGATATCAAAAGTTCAGATTCCCAATTTTTAGTTTAGAGTTTAGACAAATCTACAGACTTCCCAGTACCCAAAATCAGTGGAATAGAAAACTGGCAATATTTTTGGAAATAAGATGCATACCTGAACTTTTATTTGCTGTTGTAGTTGTTTATTAAGCCTTTGCTTCTCCTAAAATATGTAGATAAAATACAGTAAGATCATGGAAATATGACATTCTAACCTTGGTACAGAACTAAATTTTCATATTTTACCTGAAGTTCCAATTTCTTTTGTGTCAGGACCAGAGTAGTACAGTGCAACTCATGTTGAAGATTTTTAAGCTGCACTCAAATTATCATATTTTATATTTTAAATAAAAAAGTTCCTCAATTAATAATAGAACCAATAAAAATAGGTATATAAGAAAGTGGACTTACTCTATCCTTCCCAATATTAAGTTCCTGCAAATATAAAAAATAAAAAGTTTTCAGGATATAAAAATTTACCAATGTACCTTGTGTTCTACAAAATGCATAAGCAACATGGATGATCCTATACGGGATAAAATGCTGATATCAAAAGGTAAACCCACCTGGATGATTCTATATGTAGCAAGTTTTTGAATTCAAAAGGTAATTAACTATTCTTTAGACAAAAGGTCCCTTGTACCCAAATTCCTAGAGACATGTTTCTCTGAAACCAGCTAGGAGGGACATTGTGATATTTCTAAGCTACTGCAGTGTAATTTATAAATTTATAATTCTTCATTACAGACACTGGTATCTGGAGGTATTGTAGGTACAACCGTTTAAAATTAAAAAAAAAAAAACTGTCTAACTTAAAAAAGAAAGATAAAAAGGCAGAACATACAGCCAGCATCTGAGAGTTGGACTCAGCAAGCTGCCAGTTCTGTTGACGAGCACCCTGCAATGCAGTATTAAGCTTCTCTATCTCTTCTTTATATACTTCCATCATTTTTCTGTTTAGTTTCAATAAATATTAAATCAACTCAATTAGAAGAACAAAGGTTTACAATAAAAGTATAAAACACAAGAATAACTAACAACAGGCTTCAACATACCTTGCCTCTCCAATATTCTTCAATAGCTGGGCATTTTCCTGCAATTACGAAATATTAAGTAACAACATTGAAAACATATGGTCAGAAATTAATTATTCTTCTAAAAATGTACCCAATAACAAATCGGAGCTTTACAAAGCTCATTCGACAATAACACCAAGATTTTTTTTAAACAGTTTTGAAACAAGCAGCTAATCCACCCACAGCTTTTGTGTATAAGCCCAATTTCCAATTTTCTCACGATTTTGGCTCTCATAACCTTTTGTTCCAACAATTAAAGCATATCCAAACTTTTTATTGAATGCCAACTGAACTCCAGTTCACAGAGGAAAAAAATGGAGATGACTCAGTCAAAATCAAAGGGGAATACCTTGATAACTTCATCATAGCTTTTTTCATAAATCGCAGAATTACGATTCTCTCTAACGATATTTGAGAGATCCATGAGAGTTTGTCTTCTGGCCCCCGATTTCAAATTGTTGACACCTGTTACAACAGATTAACTCAATTATGCACAGGAATTCAATAGATCCAAAAAAACAACCCTGAAAACTGCCAAGCTTTGCAAATAAAAGAAACAAGGAATTCTCCCAATTTGAGTCAGGGTTTCAAAAGTTTAGCACAATGTGCCAAAATCTAGGCAAGAATAGTGCAGTCTAAACCCTAATTGTACTGTTTGGGAGAAAATCGAACTAAATAGCACTGTAAAATTGATTTCAATTTTCAAAAGAGCAAGTTCTATGTTGTAATTAAAAGAACCATGAATTTATCCCAAATTGAGTTAGGGTTTTAGACAATTAGCACAATGTACCAAAATCTAGGCAAGACCAACCCTAATTGTACTGTTTGGGACAAATCAAACTAAATAGCACCGCAAAAATAATTCCAAAAGACCCAGTTCTTGGTCGCAAATAAAAGAAACAAGGAATTCTCCCAATTTGAGTAAGGGTTTTAGGAAAATTAGCAAAATGTGACTAAATCTAGGCAAGATTGGTGAAGCGGGACACGCTAAACCCTAATTACACAGTTTGAGAGAAAATCGAACAAAATAGCACCGCAAAAAGATTTCAAAAGAACGAGTTCTAGGGTTAGGGTTTTTACCTGAAACATGAGACGGAGCTTTGTTCTCTGTGCCCAAAAAGTGGCCTCCTCCTTCCATCGGAGGCCAAGATCTGAGTCTTCTCGGATTCTTTTATCGATTCGCTTTTTCGTTGTAAATTGAGAGAGAAGAGAACAAATTTGAAAGTTGAAGGGTGAAAATGAAAGTACTGTACTACAGGAGAGAGAGAGGTGTTTGTTTCAACTGGGAGAAATGAAAATATTCGAGCGCGGAGTGGCATTTGTGTAGACCTAGACGGATGGGTTCATGTGGGACCCTGGTGTCATAGAGGGAAAATGTCGTACAACGGATGTAAATACAATTTTAAGGGGTTGGGGTGGCGAGTAGGGACCAAAGCTAACGGGCATCCTAAGCTAATTCCGAGGCTAGGTTCCGAATTCAAATTAAGATGTATTTTTCTTTTTATTTAAGGCAAGTTTCTTCCGAACAATTAGGGGTGCACAAAAAGCCCGTAACTCGTAGCTCGCTCGTGTTCGACTCGGAAAAAACTCGCTAACGGCCCGTTCGTCTGTAGCTCGAGCTGTTAACGAGACGAGCTAACAAGCTCGCGAGCTAAATTCACGAGCCCGAACAGCACCTAGCTCGTTCGTTAGTAGCTCGGTAGATTAACGAGCTACGTTATGTGGATCAGTGGATGGTTGATGGATCTGTTGTAGTAAATTAGTGAATATTGATGCTGCTAATGTTAGAATTTTATGATATAATATGCATTTGTTATGGTATGAACTATGAATGAATGATTAATCTATATGATTTTAGTTGTAAACTTGTAATGAAAAGAGGACCATGTCCGAGCTATAGCTTGATTGGCTCTCTATTAGAACTTTTGTTGAGCATTATTCCCGGTAGAACGAGCTAGCTTGAATTGCCACGAGTCAGCTCGTTTATTAACGAGACAAGCCAGCTCAGCTCGTGACCCTAATCGAGACGAGCCAGCTCGGCTCGCCAAATTGACGAGACGAGTCCGAACAAGGGCCAACTCGTCCGTAACTCGGCTCGTGAACACTCCTACGAACAATCATGTTTCCTTCTTTGATATCAATATTTTTTATTAGTTCGGTTAATTACTTAATTACAAACCTGAAATCTGTGTTCAAGCATTAATGCTTGATTTAATTTAATATAAAAGTTTCTTTCAATTTGATGAACTGTTTGTTATTAATGATCAAGTGCCATGTTAACATCACAGTATCATAATAATATTCTTACATTTGTTTATGTCATACTAAAATTTTATTGAAATATTTTATGAGATTTGTGTTAGTTTATCAATCATTAATTGAAGATAATTCTTCAAAGATTGTTCAATAATTTTAGTTCCGCTAATTGCTTTGAAAAATGATAGGATTATATTAATTCTTCCGTAATAACTTTTTTAAGTATAAAGTTTAGGGTCAGCGATATATTACTAAAATCAAGTCATTTATTTCTGTTCTGGTTTGGGGATTCGGAATTAGCCTCGGATACCCGTTACACCAGAGCCAGAACCTTAAATTAAAAGAAAAAGTCTTTGGATCTGTTCTACTAGTAATTCTCAATGACATGTGGACCCAAGTAAATCAGCCTATTAGGTCTAATTATAAACTTGTCTGAGATTAATTTTCTCCACTCCACTCAGCACCGTTTTTACCTTTTAATTATTTTCACTTGAACCCCTTGAAATGGGTCCGTATCCTCGTTGTCAGGTGCCAACTTTTAATCCGGACCGTGCGATTAAATCTTGACGGTTAAAATTTTTTCGGACCTATAAATCTGATATTATTAACGGGGCACCCGTCATAGTCTGATTTAATCTAGAAGGTTCAGATCTAAAGTTGGTACCCTGCCAACCTTAAAAGGTAGAGGATGTGATTCACTTGAAATGATGGAACGAAATCCTCTTTGTGCTTTTTTTATGACAAGCAGTGCACATCTTTCATTCTTAGCCATCCGATCAATAATAAATGCTCCGTGATTAATAACAGAGCCATTGGAATTCATACGGTCCGTAAAAATATGTCCGTCGAAATTAAATCGGACGGTTGATGGTAAAACCTAAGTACTTCGTGTCTTAAAAAAAATGCGCATAGGATACTGGTCCTTGAACGATGACCAAAAAAAAACCCTTGAAATTTCAACGTTGCTTTTGCTTCAACTTCCCTCTTCTTCGGTTCGGATTTCGATTCGACTCTTTTCATCCGTTCGTTCTATTTCTCGAAAACATTTAGATAATTACAAAATTCCTAAACCAAAGGTTAATAAATTACTTCACTTTGTTTCAATACATTACTTATTCCTTGTTCGCAAGTTGACACGATCTCTAAAAAAATATTATTCCGAATAATTTTTATTTTATAACAGAAGTTATGTGGCCGTGTGCAATTCCATACGCTAAGAAGAATTAACATAAGGAAAAAAAATTTAAAAACGTGACATGCTTTCTTCAAAGAAAATATGCGACTCGCAAGCCTTGTTTGTTTATCATTTTTTTTACAAGAAAATAATTTTTGCATGTAAGTTTCTTATAATGCTTCTAACTGTCTGTTTTTCCTTTTCCTCTCAACAGTCACGTCGGTCTTAGTAACTACTAACTTCATCACCATCGTCATCTTATCTGTTTTACTTTTTTATTGAGCAGATTTCAGTTGGCAAAAGGCAACCGCTAGTCACGAAATAAAAACTGCCCAAACAGTCGATGAAAACAAGTAAAAAATACATGTATAGTCGACAAAGATCTTGCAAATTTAATTATGGGTATTTTCAATTAAGAAGAATTATGAAACGGCCATGTAATATAAGCTAGCACTTTTATTTTTAGCAAGGCCGTCGGAGGTTATAATAGTGAGTTATATGTGTTATATTGAAAAAAGGACCGTTGAGGCTAAAGCATATACTATATTGCCCCATTTTTTTTGCGTAAATCTGTTTAGAAGATAATTTAATTATATTTTTTAGCTATTATATAATTCGTTTTCTCTTTACATTGATAGGGAAAAATATTGCCCGAAATAACTTTACTCAAAAGTGAGTTCCCTATATATAATTGATGTTTAAATTTTATTTCACTAATTGGATTTGAGCATTTGAACTTTACAAAGCTTGGTGAGAATTTCATATTGATAAACATCATTTGAAAAATGCAAATAATATTTGAAAATGAACTTCAAGTCAAGTGCCTTGATCACTCTTATTTTGTGATGGTTCACACACAATAGTTGGTCCAAGAACATGCATGTAGTATGATAACATGGTTTACAGTCCAATTGATATGAAATTACATGTGACAAAAAAGGTCACATTGAAGTACAAAAATAAAACAACAAGAAAATCAATCATTGTACACATATTTTTATGCAACGTAATGCGATATGCCATCAATTGTGAGATATTGGAGGACGACTAAAGTAAGATAATATTTAATATTATATATTTATCGGCCAATTTAAAAATTATAAATTAACAGGTATGTATTATTAATAATTTTTATTTAGTTGAGCCGACATAGCAATATGTATTTTTTTTTTCATTAATGTGTGTTTATTATAGTATTGGTTCTGTGTTATTTATTATTGATATTTGCACTTTCATTTGAACTGAAGTCAAATAGCTCCTTATGTCTTTTATGTTAGTTCTTGTGCATAAAATTACTAGTGGTTAAACTAGCTTGTTAGTAGCGTTTTTTTTTTTTTTTTTTTTTTTTTTGGGGGGGGGGGGGGGGGGGGGGGGGGAGTATAGTATATAATTTTGCTATTTTTCTATTTGGCACAACGATATTATTTAAAATCTTGTTGATATTTTATATATAATTTTAGTTTGCTTCAATCTATATCGGACATCACATGTTAAATAGATACTAAATTTTTTTCTATAAAATTGTTCAAATAATACTACGACATTTATATAGATGTTCTTATTTACATGGATCGAGCATATGTTGATATGCATTATAAATAACTAAATTATTTTCAAATTATTATATCATATCACTGCTTTTATTGTCTGTCTAATGTTTGTCTAGAACTTGCACTTTAATGAACTTATTACATTATACTAGTAAAAGATGCCATTAATATGCAGACAAATAAAATAACAAAATAATTAATATAAATTTTTTTATATAGAATCATACTTATTAGGCAATAAAAATACTATAAAATTAATAATTTAATCGTTCTATTTTAAATGTAGAGACTCAATTTTTTCATCCGAGACTAACGGCACCTTAAATGGGGTCCCAGCTAGACAGATTATATTTTTTTAGAGCGTCCAGATTTTGGAGGAGAGAGATCTCATTTGTCTCCGACGATTCCTCCACTCTCGTTGTTGGGAGGGACCTCATCACCATGGGTCATCTACCATCTCCGAATCTGCTACGTCTAGTGGTTCTTTTGTCTCGGTAAGGTTTGACTTGAGCGTTGAGTCTCTCCTTTGGTGATGACGACGTCGCCTGTTACAATACATACTTATTTACTATGTATAAATAATTTTTTTAATTAAATTATAAATTCTTAAAAATATTTTCAGTTTTTTTTTCAATTATTTTGTGGTCGTATGTTACTTTTCATAACTTATTTGCATGATAAATATTTTCAATGTATTTTAGAAAGCAATAAATAGAGTAGGAATTCTTGGGCGGTTTTTAATAGATGGATATTATTTTCTATGCCAATTTTAATATTGTTCAACAATTATTTCTCGTCTTTTGTTTCTATTGCTGTGCCATCTTGGCGCATGTCCTTTCACAGAACAAATTATATGGCATCCTTCTTCCACTTACAAACTGGTCCTACTTGTCATAGTTATAGACTTACTGGATGATTTTATTAATTCTTGTTTCACTTACGAGGGACCCCACATGTCTTACATATTTGAATGGTTTGTGCCATACATTGAGTGCTTCACCCACCAATTACATTTCCGCTAAGTCGGTTGTGTTCTCTAATTTGTTAAATTCCCCTAATTTGATCTCTTTCTCTTACATTGGCTCCTCCTTTTCCAAACCGAGCTACCAAGTCCGTCTTCTCGGTTTTGAAAATTCAGCCATATTACTAGTAAAAAATTCGAGGATAAGTAAAATATATGGCTGAATTGTTAAAAAATAAAAATAAAAAAACTCCGTTTTATATAATACTAGTGAAAAAGGACAAGTTTTTTAACAATTCAGCCATACTACTACTGAAAAATCCAGCCATATAAATATGTCTCATGACATAAATAAAGAGTAGCCCTGATAATACTAATCTACCTAAATCAGCGCATACGATTGACTTCAATATTACAGTCATCTCGAATTAATTATAACTTCTAATATTTATATTTATATTTACATTTTAACTAATTAAAATTTATGTGGACCTAATTAAGTCAAAACATTAAAATTTATAATAAATTTAAAATTCTTAATTCCAAAAAAACAATCATCTATAGAGCGCGATATACAGCTCTTGTACATCTCTCAAAAGATGAAATAAGTCTCTCAAAAGATGCAAATAAGGTATGAGACCTCAAATGAGTAATTATTTCCAACTCTCAGTTAACTATAACATTACAGAAGGGTCATGTACTCCGTTCTGGTATGCTAATTGGGACGGGTCATTCCTCTCAGTTTTTGGTGCCGGCCATCACCCTTCAATGACAACTTGACAAGAAAAAATGAGCACATGTTGCTTAAAAAAATGCCATTGGGAACCCGCATAATTTTCCCCATGCACCTTTCTCTTCTGAAATGGCTACAATTCTTTCAAAAGCGAGAGAATTAAACTTGTCCACGGGTTTAGACACAGTGTATTGGCGATGGAATTCCAGTGGTGACTATTCTACAGCTGCGACTTACAAAGAGCACTGGTAACGGCCGGAAAAGTGAAGTTTAAGTTCATAAATATCTGGTCTCTTAAGATCTCGCCTTCAGTTAGGCAATTCCTCTTCTTCTTGTCTTTGCAGAGGATCTTAACGCAAGACCAGTTGTTGAAGCGCAGCATCCATATGACTCTTCACTGCTTCATGTGTCAACAAGACATCATTGAGGATGCAAGTCATCTATTCTGTGGTTGCACCTTCACTATGAGTATTTGGAACAGACTACAGTTTCCTTCGCATGTTACTGAGTCAATTGATGGCATTTTTCTATTCCTTCGTAATACTTGAAATCCTGGTACAAGTTTCAGGAAAAATTTGATGGTATGCGCACTGTGGAGCTCATGGAGGGAGAGGAATAACAGAGTTTTTAGAAATGAGAGGAGAAACTCCCAAGCTTTGCATGATTTGATTGTGCAAGAGGTTACTCTGTTTATGAAATTTTGTTAATTTTAGTTAGATAGATAAAAGTGCTGTTTCAGGTTTTGCTTTCTTTTTTACTGGTATTTTTCTTGTAACCACTAGATAGACCTATCTAGTACTATCTCAAAGAAAAAAAATGCAAATAATGCTCGTGCAAGTTCTATGGATTTTGATAGAAGCTGTGTTGAAGTTTTGAAGGTATCTCTCGTAAAAAGTAATATGTATGTATGCATGCATTCTATACTGAACATGACCAAGCATTTATCTTTTTTCTTATATAATTAATAAGTTTAAATTTTGTTTATTTAAATATGAACAACATATGAATCAATGGTAGAAAAAGGCACAGCAATATTGTAAGTTAAAAACGAACAACTTTCTGATTGAAAAAGGCACACTGAAGGAATTTTCTTTCTTTTTTTTTATTTGTGAATTATAGCTATTTACTAGGCTCATCCGCCGAAAGAACAGAACATAATGCCTACGGGCCTATTCCAAAAAAAAAAGAAAAGAAAAAAAAAAGACCATAACGCCGTGCTCTAATTTCTCTCTCCATATGATAAAATTAAACCACAAAAAACTAAATTGCGGTTTTTGCAGCATTTCTATCGATCTTTTGTCTCTCCCTTCTCAATTGACCAAGATATATAAACATTTAAAAACATATATTGAAGGATTTTCCTCAGAGCATGCCATAACATTGCCTTTTGACCATGCGTTTGTTTCTTAATTTGTCAGAAGACTTAATTGATGCCATGAGCGAGTACAATACTAGAAAACAATCCTAGAAGATATATCAAGAGCCAAGTACTTTTCATAGGTTGTGCTAAGCTTTGATCTAAGCCTTGAGCTGAAGATGATGGACTGCCAAACAAATTCATAAGAAGTTACTAATTTAACAATAAAATAAAATAAACATTTTAAGTCAAGATATATAGACTGCAAGTTCTCATTCTTTTAATAAGACATATTTTTACTCGTGCATGTTGGATAACACGTTCCTTCTTACAACAGTTATGATGATGCTCATGTTTTTGTTAGATTTCTTGACACATCAAGTCAATCTTCCTCAACCTATAAAAGTTTAGTGCAAATTACAAAAAGGAAATAATATATAGTACATGTTCATCTGAAAAGCTAGTACCTGTTATGAGGGGAAGGTGCTGGAGATTGGCCAGGTTGTACCAAGCACTTGTCAGGTTGCCGCACAATGTATATTTGATCCCCCGTCGTGCTTTCTACATATGCATCTTGATTTCGGTGCCATGTCCAGAGTGCATATGTTGAGTTTATGACCTGTGATGAAAGCAACAATGCTTAAGAATTCTCAATATATGTCCTGCGTTTATGCAGAGCTGAAACCAAGTGAAACTTTTTTTGAAGAACAAAACCAAGTGAAGCCGGTGCATGCCTGGCTGTTGCCCCATAATTTTTGTTTTCTCTTGCTATGGTATACTTGGGATTTGATCCACTATTAGTCTATGTTATTTTATATAAGGGATTATTGTACACAATTTTAACAAATTATTTTTTGTTGGCAATCCCCCTCCTGAACTTATGAATATGGAGAAAAGAAGTCTTTTCCAATTACGTGTATGAAATAAATAAATTATATTGCAACAAAACAAGTTTATCATTTCTGATAAAGAACTATATAAACGCCTTTCTGTAGCGTTGTGAACTTGGGAAGTACAAAAAAACTTAGGAGTATGAGCAATTATTACTCACTTGCAGCCTTACTTGTGTATGACATAGGTGACTATTATATTTTGAGTCTTTGACCACTAGTCCAGCACCTAGTTCATAGTTGATCGTGTGCTTGTGTTTCGTATTCTGTGTGCTGAGTGTTTGTGTTTATGTGTCTGTGGAGGGGGGGTGCATGAGGGGTGTGTGTGTCTATGTGTGTGCACATGTCGGGAAAGGGGGAGGGGTTGAAAACCTCGAGAATGCCATGGCCAAAGCTACTATCCCTAAAGGCACTCCAATCAGGCTGACGATCCCAGCAAAATTTCCCTTCGGCTGGTCCTGTAGAGAAATTCATGTGGCATACACCTCCAAATTCTGGTTTATTATCAGTCGGTTTGGGGCACTTCCCTGGATCATCGGCAAACTCTACATCCACTTTCTCTATGTTGCCTCCATCTCCTACTGTTATGTACACTGGCCCACATGGGTCCAAACTGTAGTTGTACACCCGATTCATTCGCTCATATGCATGAACCTGTAAGTCAAGATTACCATGTTAGTCAGGTAGCATTTAACCCTCACTAAGACAGAAAGTACAGTTTTCTAGATTCAGTCTCTGCAAGCAATTATTAGCAGACCTTATAACAAAAGAAAAATATATTCAGTGTAAAATAATCCAAATCTAAACCAACTAATCCAAAATTATAGTAATTTAAAGGAGCAACAGTAAGGTTCAGCACAGTTAACATATGTACCAACCATATCAGGACTTTCCAGTTTTGTTCAGCTACGATAATGTAAGATTTATGTATTGTATTGAAATACAGAAGAATCAAGAATAAGCATAACAACCAATTAGTTTGCTGCCAGTGACAGTATGTACTGGCTAATACACCAATGTGGTGATTTTTCTCTAACGTGTGATACTATTTGTAAGTAGCTTTATGTTTGAAAGTGCTTTGTTTGCCTCTTACATGACCAGAGAAGACAATATCGACCCCGTAATTGTAAAGAAGGCTTTCCATCTCCAGTCTCATGCACTCAAATTCTTGATAGTGAGATGAATAGCTATTGTACCATGGGGGGTGCCATGCTGCAACAAGCCATGGTGTCAATTTGCGATCTACCCCTTTCAAATCTTCCTTCAGCCAAGAATATTGCGCACCTGAGCAGCATGTTGTACACCATAATTGATTTAATTCTTCGTAATTTATCACAAGAGACATGATTGCCTAAGGTTTTGATGGCATTTTATTGAACACCTTTAAGACATTTCCACATATTAAGGCAACAGTCATTGTACTAGTTTAGTTCACCATATACATGCATTTGGGAGCCAGTGAGGTACCGTGAAGGGTATGATCAATAATCATATTTATGTTTGCAATTATAATCATAAGTCATCATTTATGTTTATTCTTTAGTCTCCCATCATTTATGTTTATAATTTGCCTTTGACATTTATGTTTAGTACCAAGTTGACCCCACCATGATCTTCCACTTAAAATATGGATAGGAAATCATTTTTGTGTCATGAGGCAAATATAAGTTGTACTTTATGATTGAAAATTTGCTGGAAATACATTTTGCCATTCAATTAAACAGTGGTCCAAAGTTTTACGAACCTATATCCTTTCATGCCCCAGACTCAAAAAGAACTTTCAATTGGTCTCCAAATTCCATTTCCTCATTGCATACTTAGAGTTTCTTTTTATTAATTCTTAAATTGGACGGTCCAGAATTTTGGAACAAAAATGAGAAAGTTTCGGAAAGGGCAGTTTGCAGACTGAAGTAAGAAAAACTGAAATTTTTAAAGAAATGGATTGCCAGTGGTACCATTTATGCAATCCAGAAAAAGAATCATTGGCAGAATGAATGTTGTTTTCACATCAACAAACACATGCAAACTGATGTGCCATACACTCAACTTTAAATTGAAATAACCATAGGACCAATTGGTGAAAGGTTTGACCAAAAAAATTAGAAAAAGGAGATATTACCTATGTTTACTCCGAATGAGAACTAAAGCATATTATCTCTACTACTTATAAAAGCATCCATTAAAAAGACGTAAACATATCAGATAAAAATGTTAGCAACCCCTAACATCAAATATGAATCAATGATTTTATTAATATGATACAATATATGGTTTAGATTTGAATATCAGATAAAAGATTGACCTTAGCCACTTGATGGAAACATCTAATTAATATATTTTCTTTTTTTGGTCAATCTCAATTAATGCAAAAAAGACAAAATCAGATAATATAAATATGAACAATCTGTTTTGGAAATTTAGATGATATGCGAAATCTTTTCATTATATGTATTAAAACATATTGTCATAAATTCTATTTTGATCATTTTTTAGTTTGTTAAAATTTTGAACTAAATTTTGTCCACGCATTTGGGTAGCCGCATTGTTAAAAAAAAAATATTAGCGAGAATTAAATATGAACACAACAAATTATAGTATCATTGCTGCTATTGTTGTTACAAATTATTACTATTAGAATCTTGTTACTATTAGTTTTTAGGCTACCATAACCATCATCATTGTCATTATATTAAGACTAACCAGTACGATTATAGTCAATATAGGCTCCAAGCATGATGAAGTGGATCCCACCAGCATTAAATGAATAGTAAAATTTACTCTTAGATTTGCTCTCTTCTGCAGGCACAGCAAATCTTGACTGGTATGACTGGAACTTTACCCCATCTATCTGCGGTTCAATCTCATGATTTCCCTCAATTATCATCAGAGGAACTTTCGAAGTGATGGGCTCCATAAATCTAAGTAAAATATAGATTTGAAATCTTATTTTCAAACACAAAAAAGTTTATAATGGTTCTGTATTGCATCATGTACATAAAGTAGTACGGTTTGGTGCAGGTCAGTACAGACTACAGAGCATCAAATAATTCTCAGCATATTCCAAAGAGCCTCACATCTCTGGTATACCCATTGACATTAGTTAAAATATTTTGAAAGAACTAACCTTCCCCAGCCATCCCATCTCGGTTGATATGTTTCTCGAATCGGTGCATCAGGAAACGTGCAGGAAAAACAAGACGTTCCATTTCCTCCAGTGGTCACGTACTGATCAGCATAAACTAAATCGCCAACGAATAAAATCATAGCTGGGTCATTGCGGGTCAGATGGTCAATGGTGGTGGTGGAGTTGTATGTAAGTCCCAAATCTCCAACTACTGCAACTCGGCTGGGGTAATTGTTTGGGCCAGGAGCTGGAAGGGTTTGGAATATATATTCTTCACTCAGAGCATTTAATGAACTGTCGCCACATTTGTAGTAGTATGTTTTCCCTGGCACAAGACCTGAAAAACATAACAAAGGGTTATTGCCTGCAAGGCACCATACATGCCAGAGACATGCCAGAAATTAGGGTCTCATATTCACAGGGCTAATAGGATTTAGGTTGATGCAGGAGCAGAATTGCTTTTTTGAAATATAGAGCCTTTATGGCTTGTCCCAATTATTGTATATCAAAACATTCGAACTATACATAATGTTGGGTACCTACTAGAATGTTGCAGTCCTGTTAAAGTCTCTTGTAATTTTCATTCGCGACAACTATTTAACACAATACAGAGAAAAAATAACATAATAAAATAGACAAACATATACCAGCAATCAACAAAAAAAATCTTACCGTCCAGCCTGACATGGTGAATGATACCAGAAGTATAGTTCAAGAGACCTTCATATGGGTACAGCTGGCTGTACACCTCAGCTGTACCATTTTGTCGATATGTATATTTGCCGCTCGCCAGCCCGTACCAGACCTCGCTTCTAACTGTAGATGGGTCAAGAGGTACTACATTGCTCCCCATTTGTGCATCCCCTGTTTCAAATTTGAAACTTTCAAAAATGGTCAAATAAGTCATGACTCATGACCAGCCATTACCAATTAATGATTTAAACGAAACTGATCATCCCAGATATTGAACTTGTACCAGTGATCCAAGTTATCCAGAGGGAAGAAGGAGAAAATGAGGCAGCTATTGATATCTGTTCAGGAAATGGCGACTTCACCTTCTTCGCAAGCCGGGGATCAGAAAGTGGCACGTCATCACTTCCCTGTCTGAGACTCGAATCAAACCGCTTAGTCACTGGCTCAAACGGACCGTCCAGTGTAGTCGGTATGCTACCTCTAACTACCACGAGAAAGAAGAAGAAAATGTAGAAGGAACATAGCACCGGAGGAGCCATTGGTTGGTAGAAATGGAGAGATAAAAGATGGGGTCTTTAAAGGAAGGCTGGATTCGGGATAAAGAGAGAATATGCGGTTGGAGAAGAGATGGTGATGGGTCCATCCATGGCGTGAAGTCTGCAACAACATTGGTAGTGGGATGGTGGGATGGTGGTCTCGGAGAAGAAACTAGAGAAGAATAGGTCTCTCCAAAATAGAAAATGAAAAATGAGTAAAAAAAAAAAAAGATTTAGGAAAAGACTAGGTTGAAGTTTCTATTTTTCTTTTTTCTTTTTTTGGGGCGTTGAAAAATTAGGTTTAAGTTTTCTCAGACTCAGATTGTCGTACAATTAAGAAAAGATCGTCTCGTCTTCAGTTGATCTTAAGGCTGGAGCATTTGTGGTACTAAGATAGTGACACGTCACCAAAGCAGAGATTGGACTGTTGAGATGAACATAAGTTTTGTAAGGTTATTTACATATAGCATCAGGTAAAGGGAAGTTTATTGGCAGTGGTTTAGATATTTTGAACCAGTTCTAGGACAATTTTCAATGTAGTTTAATAATGTTGAAGGGGATAAAGCAAATATGTTTAAGTTTCCAAAGGAAAATAAGAATTTTTTAAATTTAGCTGAATTCTGTAGAAAGTGAATTGATGCCTGTCATTGCCACTTGCCAGGTTTAATCCAGTGAAGGGGAAAAGGGGTTCATAATTCAGTCCCGGATCCAAAGTGGCAACCAGTTCTGTGGTCTTGAATGTTAAAGAAGTATTTTTCGTTTTCTATAAAATTGTTTACAACAAATGTTACCGGAAGGCCGAAGTAGACCAGATATTTTCCAATGAAACACGATTCTGGATCGGACTCAATTGATTTATAAGATAATTTTATGGTGCGATTGGACCTTTGGTCACAAATTATCGTGGTAAGAGATTTATTTAGCGAAATTCAATAGAAAAGTACAAAGAAGAGAATATTAAAAATTTGAGAAATACCAAAAGATATCTAGCCTCAAGCTGGAAACAAAGGGAATACTTTTCTGATAATCTGAATCAATTTAACAAATAATAAGATAATATTTGAGGTCGTTGAAAGGTATGTTCAACGTCTATAATGAATTTAGGTCATAAACCCCAAATAGCCTAAATTATATTTTGAAATGAACATGCACAACTAGTTGTCCGGATGCATATGCATGATAAAAAATTTGAATTTCAAACCAAATGCGTAAACATTGAATAAAATAATGTTGCCTTCGCCTAATAACTATTTGTTAAGAAAAAAAAACATATCAAAAATATATGTAAAGATGCGTGGGTGTCGAGATCGTTTAGTTAAATGTAACCCGACATTTCAAGTATTATGAAATAATAATTTTTCAATTTTTGTAACGTGATATTATATAAATATTTGTGTGGCGGATATTGTTGCTCACAACACTGACCCGATTCACCAACAGACAATAATTTTGCAGCGCATTATTTTATTTATGATTTTTGTGACCCCTTCCTATTTTCATTTTCATCATATCTTCAATTCTCTTTTCTCCTTCTCCTCCTCTTTTCTCCTTCTCCTCCTCCGATAGCACAGCCTCATCCTCATGCACTTTTCTTTTCGTCAATATAGACTCATCATACTAAATTTAATTATCTTCGTTTTATATATAAATTAGTTATAAAAATTAAATAAAAAATAATACGATAAAAATACTTGTATTGAGCGAAGCTCGATGAGCCCTTAGTTTAAATATAGTTTAAACAATAATTTTAATAATAATATTGATTTGTTTTTACTTTGGAGAAAGTTATTGCAATGTGGGATTTTAGAAGTCCGACACTTCAAAGTCCAACATTAGTATTTTGTTGGCAGAAATTTTAAAAACTCATATAGGCCACATTTTGTTTGTTTAATGATACCATATTTTGAAAATCTGATATCGCTAAAAAAATGCTAACCACTGAATCAATACGACGGTGAATAATCAATCGTATACAGATTATATAATTAGTACATTCACAAGAACAACTAACAACTAAACCATATTTTTGACGCCATCCCAAAATTAAAATTGAACCATAATCGTTTGTGCGGATCTTATATTAGATTTTTTTTTCCTAGATATTTTCACGATTATTGATATAATAGTTGTAATTTCATCATTGTCATCGTCTTCTCTATTTTACATTTTTTTTTTTTATGAAGCATGTTTCAGTTGACAAAAAGCAACAGTGGGTCATGAAATAAAAAAATTTCAACCAATCTATGAAAATTAATGTATGTATAATCGAAAAAAAGATCTTGAAAATTATGTTACGTATTATGAAAAAATAGAATATAGAAAATAGAAAAGGACGACCTAGCACATTTCATAGTACGTAACATAATCTTCACTGTCAGGCTCAGGTCCTATGCTGCTGCAGTGCAGGGGTTCATAATGGAAAATAAATCTGCCGTGATACGGTAAAAAATAATAATAATAAATAAATAGAGTAAAAATAGTGCAGGGTTCATAACTGCGGCCTGGCTCCATAGTGGCAAAGGATCATGCTGTGATATATATACGTCTACGACATTTTTTTTTATCCTTATATTTGATTACTTACAACATTTTTATTATTATTATTATTATTATTATTATTATTATTATTATTATTATTGACATCAGAAGCCTGTAGGCAACATCTTTATTATGTTAACTTGATCAAGCAACGTCTTTATTATGTTAACCTTGATCAAGCCAGATGATTTCGAATGAAAGGAGGGTTCTACGTATTAATTTGTAAGATAAAATTATGGAGATTGATTATCCCTGATCATAAATCGTGGACCGGGGCGGAACTACATATAATGCAAAGTGTGTTTGCAACACTCCAACTTTTAAAACAGCCCCTATGAGTTTAAAAATTATATGCAAATCCTTCTAAAATATAACAAAACTTCTATTTAGCACACTCTAAAAATTCAAATGAATCCATACAATAATTTTTCGCCCTTGCTATTTGAGAATCCTGGTTCCGCCCCGTGGTACGTACAACATTATTAAGCAAATCCATTAGAAAAAAAGTATATAGAAGAGAAAAATTATAGATTTGCGAAATAGCAGAGCTATCTAGGCCTGAAGACTGAAGCTGGAATCAACCGGAATACTTTTCCAATATCTGACTTAAACAATACAAAAAAATCATGAGTAATTTAGAGATCATATCATCTGTGTCCTGAGTTTAGCAGCTCATACAGTACAAACAAAAAAATACTGCTATATGGACTATCTCAAGTTGTAATTTATGAAGTAAATAATGATTTTGAAAGAAAGATAATAGTATTAATTAGTTTATGAAGTTTTTTCCTCCTGAATTAGAATTTTAATTCTTTCGATCATAAAATGGCGAGAGTCAAATATTCTTCACCATCTGAATTGGCCATAATTAATATCTAAGTTTATCACAAGACGAGTTTTGTGAGAATTTAATCTAATAATTCGCAGCTATCCAATTATTTTAACAAAAAAAATGAAACTTAAAATTTTTATGCACGATTGACCATTATGTTCGCATTTTGCAAGTGATATACTGATAATTTTAACACACTAAAAGTGTTTTAAAAGAGCTAACGAATACATTTTTTTAATTTTCAATTACGAATTTACGATTATTTTAATGTCGTACACAGGGAAACTGAGAACACCAGCAAATCGTACAAATCTTCTCCATTTGTAACAACAAGATGGAGAAAACAAAACCACTAGTACTCTACTATAAAATGGTCTCTTTGATATCATCTCTGTCTAAACCCTAAAAGCCGCTCGCATATATGGCCAAGCGCAATGGGTGTTTTCGAAAGATACATTTTCCGAATCTTAACACCACCCACAACCCCGCCACCACCGCCGTCTGCTCCTTCACCTCTATCAACTCTTTGTCGTTGCAGCCGCTGTGTACAACAACAACAACATCCTCTACAACCTCAACCCCTGTCGACCAGAATACTCAGGGAATCGTTTGCTGATGCATTAATTCTTCTCCACGCCTGGGATTGCATTTTGAGAAGAGAATCTGCGTATCCAATAAGTAGTTCCCTCGGTATCCTCAGTGATTGGGATTGGGAAGGTTGTTGATCACTAGATTGATGAGGGAACTGGGAACATGCAAAACTTCTGATTGGTGATAGAGTGCTTTATGCCTCTGTGGCATGTTCCTTCCAACGGGGACCAGGTGTACAAGTCATTGTATATCAGCAATAAAAATTGAACCAAATAGTTAGAGATTGATTCGCTAGCTTTCTATGCAAAGGCTTAAAAATTGATAGGTTTTGGCCATTGACAGATGCAGATGCTGAGCTAATTTCTGAGCAAAAGCAAGATCAAGAGGTGGAGATCGCGATGGGTTTGTTTGCTATTGTTCCACTACGTAACAGGTACTATATAGAGGAACAATTAGTAATTAATTACAACAAGCGATCCAATAAGAGGTACTAGATAATACGGTAGTTGTTAAGGAGAAATGGGAAATTAAAATCGAACCCAATAAAGCATCGTATTGCTAAGGTGAAATATGTGTTTTTGTTCTCGCCTCCCTTAGTTTTTGAAATAAAGAATCGTATTAAAAGGTACTATATAGTTTTTTATTTCATTTTCTAGTATCACACTTTCTGTAGCAACCTAGACAAATATGTAATTTAGTTTGTTTGATAGGGTTAGATAGGTTCTATTCGTATTTTTCAAAACTTAATTTTGTAGTTTCACATTTGCTTCTACAATGGAAGTGGTTGATTAAATCCACTTATTTAAAAAAAATATAAAAAGGGAATATACGGTTTCAGAATACGGCGATGGGTCCATCCATGGTGTGAAGTTTGAAATCACATTGGTGGTGGGATTTATTGTTACGGAGAACTACAGAGGATAGGTCTGTCTCGGAAATTCAAAATTCAAAATGGAAAAAAATGATGAGTAGAAATTGGAAAAGACTAGGTTGAAGTTTTTGTTTTTTCCTTTTTTTGGGTGATAAATATAGATTAAAATGTTATGAGACGGTTTCAGATAATATCCACTACTAGAATCTCGTTTTTCTGCGTCGGAACACCAACGTATTAGGGTCCTTGAATCAAGCAAGGATGCAGAAATGGAAATATGGGCGGGAGGAGTTTTAACAGGCGTCGGTAGTCCGACACCTATCGTATCCTCGTCAATGTAGTTATTTTTTTAGTTTTTTAGGGCTCTATTTGGTGTGGATTTAAATGTTAAAAAGGGCATAATGGAAATTATGTCAAATTTTAAATATCATATTTCGAATTTAAATGTGGTTATTTTGGTGTGGTTTTAAGTGTAAAAAAGGGCATAATGAAAATTATGTCAAATTTCAAATATCATATTTTGAATTTAAATGTGGTTGTTACAATTTTAGCTGATTTACAAATGGGCTGGTATGTCAATAACTATGGCGTCCAGCTGTTGCTCTTATGCCTGTCAAATTGACAGTGTCAAGTCCTATTCCCTGCATGGCTTCATAATTCAATCCTGGATCCATAGTGGTGAAGAATTATGTGGTCCAGCGTGTTACATAAATACTTTTCATTTTCTATATTATTCTTTACAATCTGTGTTAACCGAAAGCCGAAAGTAAACCAGATGTTTTGTAACAAACAAGATTCTGGATAGGATTCAATTAATTTAAAAGGGGATGTTTGGAAGTGCATGAAATAAGAACAAGAAAGGTACAAAGAAGAGAAAGTTGTTCAGCGTTGGACCTTTGGTCACAAATTATAGTGGTCTCAAATAGAAAGGTACAAAGAAGAGAATATCAAAGAATTGAGAAATTAATACCAAAAGCTATCTAGCCTGAAACTGGAAATAAGGGAATACTTTTTCTATTATCTGAATTATCAATTAATTATAAAAACTGATAAGATGATATTTGAGGTCGTTGAAAACATGAAAAATCATGTATTCAAATTCAATGTCTATAATGAATTCGGATCAAAATCTTCAAAATAGCATTCACTGAACATGCACTCCTGGTTGTCTGGACGCATTTACGTTAAAAAGAATTTGAATTTCAAGCCACAGCAGTACAACACAAATATTTATATTGAACAAAATAATGTTGCCTCGGCCTAACAGCTAATGCGCAGAGCGCAGTCCTATTGTTATACAATCACTGGAGACAGCAGTTCAAACCTCAACTAAAGAAGCTTTGTCATCAGCTGGTCCCGTACCAGTAACAAACTCAATCAGCTGATACAGCTCTGCAGGTAGCGTGGAGGACTGTGATTGGTTTAGATAATAAAAATAAAATAGAAGAATCTTTGTAATAGATATATATGTATGCAGCCGAGCTTGTACAATTAATTAAGACCATGAAAATATCAATTACATCTTCTTCCTTCTCTTCTCTTATCTTTTAGTTTACATTCAATTACAAATCATTTCACCTATAAATGAGTAAATTTTAGGCTATTTTGGGAGGAGCCCAAAGAGTTGCATAAAGCCCATATTTGATTTTCAGACAATGCCATGTGGATCCAAATATAGCAGCTGATATCGTTCGAATACCCGAAAAAATTATAAATAACTTTAATTAATTACGAAATTATAAAATAATCCATTTTTAATATTTTTTTTAACAATGACTTCGCAGTTTCGGAATCTGAGATTCCGAAACTAAAAATCCTTAGTTTCGGAATCTGAGATTTCGAAACTAGCTAGTTTCGGAAACTCAGATGTCGAAACTAGCTAGTTTCGGAATCTCAGATTCCGAAACTAGAATGTCGCTTATTATATAAGCGGGGACCCTTCGTTTCTCTCTCTGTCGCTTTCATTTGGTCTCCGCCTCCGCCGAAGAGAGAAAGCTCTCAGGTAAGTTTTTTTTTTATTTTTTTAATTCATTTATTTATTTATTTATTTAGTTATATTAGGTTAATAATAGAAAAACTAAAAATAATATTTCAAAAATATCAAAAAAATTAAAAAAAATCAGAATAAATTCTATTAATTAGGATAAATATATTTTAGTAAATATTATATTTTTTTATATGTTATAATAATATTAAATTGATTTTAAAATTAGATTAATAATAGAAAAATTAGGAAAATATTAAAAAAAATATTAAAAATATACAAAAAATTCGGATTAAATTTTATTCATTACGGAAAAAAATAAGTTAGCAATTTTATATTTTTTACATCTTATAATAATTAAAAAATGTTTAAATAATTAGGTTAATATCAACAAAAATAGGAAAAATATTCCAAAAATATAAAAAATTATTAAAAAAATCATATTAATTAGGAAAATCAATATAAAAATTAGAAAAATTAATAGAAAAATTAGAAAATTCTTATCGGTTGATATATTGTTTTGGTTTTCAATGTGCAGAAAATTTCAAACAAGATTCAAGATTCGAATTTATGAAAACAACAAATATTAAATGTAATAGTCTGAATGTATTTTTAATTCCATGTGATATTACTTTCAAATAATATTTTTATATTATTTTTATATTATTTTCAAATAATAATAAATATTATTAATTACAACAATTAATATTTTATTTTTTCCATTAATGTAATAGTCTGAATGTATAGCCCTATGACATCTTCAAATATGACAAACGTGGTCTCATAATAGAACAGACGTGCTCTGAGAAAACATTATGATGGTCTGAAAAAGCTACGCGTGCTCTGAGAAAACATTATGATGGTCTAAAAAAGCTACGCGTGCTCTGAGAGAGCATTATGATGGTCTGAAAAAGTTTGACGTACTCTGAAAAAGTCTGAAAAATATCACATGGAATTTAATTCATACTTTTTGTACCATACACCAGAGCTCCATCTATATAGAACTCTCCAGGTTCAGCCAGACACAATAATCTCCAACTTCTCTCCAACTTCTCTCCAACTTCTTCTTAAGAACTTTACCACCATGGAAAAAGGAAATAGCTCAAACTCCAACAATACAAAAAACCCGAATCCAAGTGACATTGTGAAAAACTATTGGGGATCATTCTTCCATTCTACTCTCAACGAAGAACAAAAACAAAGAGGAGAATGGACCGCAGTGTGTCGTCAATGTTCTCAAACTTGCCAATACAATGTGAATGAACCATACTATGACATTCCCTTAAAATGGCATTACCTCGACCACGTAAAAGAACAGAAAGAAAGAGAAAGGCCGAAGCGTTATGACTGGTCAGAATACTTACCATCTAAACCGAAACCCCAAGAACAATATGTACGCCAGCCAACACCCTTCTCTATGGTTGAATCCATTTTTAATTTTCGTGGAGACCACACAGTGATATGTACAAAGTGTGGTGAAATTTTCAATTACCAAGAAACCATCCTGCGTGAGCACTACTCTTACCACGATCGCCGTGAAGCGGAAGAAAGAAAAGCTCGGTACATAGAAGCCGAAAGAAAAAAGAGGGAAGAAAGTGACAGACTTACACACGAGTATTGGAGTAGGAGAATAGAAGAGTCGGAAAAGAAAAGACTAAAAGAAGAAAAGGAGAAGGAGAAATGGCGAAAACAAATTCAGGACATGCAGATGCGCGATAGACTTCAAAAGGCAAAAAGAGAAGAAGAAAGAACAAATGCAGCAAGATGTATGGCAGAGATAGAAAAACAAGAGGCAGATGCGGCTTTCTGGAACGAAGCCGCTCATATGGCTGACAACGCCGGTGCCAGTAATCAACAGGACAATGAAAATGAAGAGGATGAACCATGGTGGGATGAAATTCTTCAATATGTAAAGAGTCAAGATCTCTAAGTTTTTAAACTCTAGAATGTCGTTTTTATTATTGTATTGGAGTAGTTTAGAATGTCGTTTTTATTATTGTGGTCGTTTTTATTATTGTTATTTAGTCATTGTAAATTATTTATGTTTTATAAATTCTTCTAACTTTTCTAATTGTATTAATTATTGTTCTTACAAATATTTCTAAGGTTGTTTTAATTTTGAAAAAAAAAAAAAGATAAACATTAAATATAAAAATAAAATAATAAGCAACAAAAAAAAATTCAAAAGTGAAATTTCATAATATGAAATTTAACCATCTTTCAAATATTCTTTCATAATTGAAAATTATTTAAGTTTTCAAAAAAGTTAGGTGAAAATTAAAAAAAAGTTAGGTGAAAAAAGTGGGTGGAAATTGGTATGATGAAATGTATAAAAAAACAAAAAGAAAAAGTATAAAAAAACAAAATGTCTGTAAAATGTCGGTAGATTATAGTTTCGGAATCTCAGATTCCGAAACTAAGTTAGAGAAAAAATAAAAATGAAATGTATGTAAAATGTCGGCAGATTCTAGTTTCGGAATCTGAGATTCCGAAACTAGCTAGTTTCGACATCTGAGTTTCCGAAACTAGCTAGTTTCGGAATCTCAGATTCCGAAACTAAGGATTTTTAGTTTCGGAATCTGAGATTCCGAAACTGCGAAGTCATTGTTAAAAAAAATATTAAAAACGGATTATTTTATAATTTCGTAATTAATTAAAGTTATTTATAATTTTTTCGGTTCGAATACATAGTATGGTCCAACGCTGGGCTTTCTCAGTTGGTATGGCACTAAACTCTCTACGGAGAATTCGGGTTCGAGTCCCACGCCCACCATGGGGTATGGGGGTGTGACCGTGTGGGGGCATGTGGGTGTGTGGGAGTGCCTAAGGGCCATATTTAAAAAAAAAAAAAAAACAAAAAAAAAAATGTATGGTGAGCCGTAATTTGTGAACTTTTTAATGCACGTCTTTCTCGCATATTTGATATTTTACTTCACATTTCATTATCTTTATGCATGTAAAGCAAATCCAATTGTCCTTTTTTTGTAACATGTGTAATATTAAAGTAAAAGAGGGATCCAATGCCCATATGTTTGGCGCATAATTAAAATATATTTTCTCGTTATTAATTATTAATCAATCCCAATTCTAGAGAAACAAATTTCAGTAGCATTTTTAAGGAAATTGGCTGTTATTAATTATTAATCAATCTGCTACCATTCGCACAGTTTACATTTAACCAGACAAGCCCTTCAATATATCTAAATTTTCACAATTTGTCAGATGAAAGCTGGACCCAGCGCTCAGACATGTCCTCTATTTCAAACATCTTTCTTCGATATATATTCATTTTGTATTTGTCCTAAGGGGAGAGGCACGCATTTAATTTGCAATATTACTTGCAAACTGTTTCTCAATTCTTTTTATTTAGGTGATAAACTAGGTAAAAATTGCATCTTTTTAGTCTCCTCTTCAATGTAGTTGTTTGTTTTTTTGGGCTCTCTTCGATATAGTTTTTAAATGTAAAAGAAAAAAAAGGGTACAAAGGAAATGATGTCAAGTTTGAAACTTTATATTTTGAATTTTAAGGGGATGTGACAATTTAACAATCGTCCTATCCATGATGAGTGTCCCTTGATTAACTGTTGAGATTAGATCGGACGGTCGCGATGAAAACTGCTCATATGAAAAGAAGTAATTTTTTTGTTTTCTATATAATTCTTTACGACCTATGTTAGCGGAAGGCCGAAGTAAACCAGATGTTTTCCTATGAAACAGGATTCTAGATCGGATTCAATTAATTTATAGGATAATTTTGTGGAGCTTTGGATCTTTAGTAAGAGAGTATTTAGCGAACCAATAGAAAAGTACAAAGAAGAGACTAGAGAGTATTAAAAATCTGTGAAACAAAAATTACCTAGCTACCCCGAAACTGGAAACAACTAGAACACTTTTGTAATATCTGAATTAATGTTAAAAATAATAAGATAATATAAGTGGTCGTCGAAAAGTATATTGCGTCTATAATGAATTTAGATCATAAATCCCAAACAGCCTAATTTATATTTGAATGAACATGCAAAGCTAGTTCTCCGGATGCATATACATGATAAAAGAATTTGAACTTCAAACCAAAGCATAAACACTGAATAAAATAATGTTGCTTTGGCCAATAACAATTGTTCAGTCCTATAATCGGAAATATTTAAAATTATATTTAAATAATCAAAACTTTAGTAATAACGTTGAAGTTTTTTCCGAAGAATATTATTGCAATGGCGGACTTCAGAGTACAACATTAGCACTTTGTCAACAGAAAATTTTGAAACTCACATTGGCCCTTTTTGTTTGTCTATTAATATCATTGAAAGTCCGATATTGCCAAAAAAAAAAAAAAGGTTAACCCTTGCATCAAAACGTGTATCTCGATTATAATAGTACTTCCACAAGAACAACTAACTAAACCATATTTCCAATGTCCATCCCAGAATTACAATTGAATCAAATTCGTTTGTGAGGCGTCTTTTTGTTGTAGATATTTTCACAATAATTGATATAAAGTTGTAATTTAATCTCTGTCTTAATCTTATCTGTTTTATTTTTTTTATTAAGCATGTTTCAGTTGGCAAGAAGCACTACTAGAATTTGGTTTATTGGCAAGGGTGTACAACGGATAAACTGCTTATGGACATGGGAAAAGTGATTGGCGAGTACTTACGTCGCCATTTAATATAAACTAGTACTTTATCTTTTTGGCAAGGTCGTTGAGGTTAAATGGTTAATAGTGAGCTATATGTGTTATATTGAAAAAGGACCGTTGTGGCTCGGTCATATTTTAGCCCCATTTTTTCTGTAAATATGTTTAAAAGATAAAATTAGTTATAGTTTTTGGAAAGTTATTATTTAATTTATTTTTCTCATTACATGTATAAGGAAAAATATTGTCCGAAATAATTTTACTCAAAAGTGTGTTCTCTGAATCAATCGATGTTTAAATTTTATCTAACTAATTTAATTTGCATTTGAACTTTAGAAACCTCGGTGAAATATAGAATTTCAAGGCGATAAGCATCATTTGGAAAATGCAAATTACATTTAAAATTAACTTCAAATGATGTGCCTTGATCACTCATATTTTGTGATGGTTCACACAATATAGTCGATCCAAGAGCATGCATGCAGTATGATATAATAGTTATAGTCCAATTGATAAAAATTACACGTGACAAAAAAAAAATCAAATTGAAGTAACAAGAAAATTAATCATTTTACACATGCTTTTATGCAGCGTTAATGAGATATGCCATTACTAGTGAGATAATGGAGGATGACTGAAATAAGGTAATACTTATTTTTATATATATTGACCATTTTAGATTGATGTTTGAATAATTTTTATTTAGTTGAATTAAAATAATAATATATTTTTATTTCATCAATGCACTATCTGATTCATCACTGACTTTCACTACTAGAATATTGAATATCTGCTTCGATTATTGGTATCCATAATTCGACCCAGAAACCCACTTGCGTTCATCTACCGACCCAAATTATCATCCTTAATAAATCGTGGGTATATTAATATCCATGTAGCGACGCCAATATTCTCCCCCATATAGCTGATTCTAATTATCTGTGCCGATATTTTTAAGTTCCATTATGTGCAATTATGAACGCTAGTGTTTATCGACCCTAATAAGAATCAATCCGGGCCCACAATCACTAATATTCGGATGCATATTTTTGTGTTCCAATACCAACGCATGTAATTTATTAAAGTTGTATAGCTATTTTATTCTCCCTGTACCAGTTTGGTACCACAATAATTTTAATTCAAGTTCATTGTTATTTGCATTCAGTATTATTTTACAAGTTGCATTGGAAATTCTGTAATCAAACAAGCATAATTGCATTATTGCATTTGACACAACCATAATTGTAAAGCATAATTCTAAATCATGGAAAATTCATAATTGCATTCAATGAAAACCAACAGAATTTTAATTTGATACATCTAAGTGTCGATACAACATAACTCTAAATTATACATCATGTAAGATTCATGCAAAGTCTAATTTAATGGAAAGACATAAGCAAAAGATTAAACTAATTAAAAGAAACAAGAAGTCGGTGTCGAGTAGTTTCCATGCATGTCCAGCACACCTATAAGTTCAACCTAGTTCAAGAATCCAAACAAAAAAATAATTAAGATAAAAGAAATCCAAAAAAAAATCATGGTACTATCATAATGTAATTACTTCCAATTGATTTTGAGCCGATTTTATCGGACCGAACTAGTTTTCAATTCAGGTATATCCCTTGTTTCTTCTCTCCCCCTTTAATTCTCATGGTGATTGATTCTCTGTGTTACAATTTGCTCGAAAATATATAAAGCCCAAGTAACAAAGGGCTAAAAAAATGCTGACAATTCTCAACTACATATGCACTGAGTTCCATTTCATTGAGTTTGATATGCAACTAGATCAGCTTGATAAACCAGAAAATGCTGCCACTACAACAAACATGATTGAGGTTTATCTGTGCATTTGTTCATTTCGTTTCCAACTTCCAAGCCACCTAATTATATCTCGTTTAACGGCAAATGGGATCCAAATACCACAGCTATTTAGTCCTGAAGCTAGTATCAACCGGAACACTTTTCCAGTATCGGACATATACACAAATCCACTTTCTCATATCACTTTTCCACTGGCGCGAATCCCTCTTTAAGTGATTCCGCTTCACATTGAGGATCATTGTAAAGTATATATTCATTATCTTATAATGAATGCAGGTCAAATTCCAAATCGTGTACTTTATGTTTGAATGAACTTGCAACTTGTTGTCTGGATTCATTTACATGAGAATGTATTTTCTTTCTAAATTTTTATACAAAACATGAGAAAGTATTGAACATCAAGCGAAAATAAACAATAAAAAGGCTTACAGGGCCCAAATTAAAAATAATGCCCACTACAATACAGTAGTAAAGTTTAGGCTCTGTAAGAAGTCCAGTGACTTGTATGAAGCCCATAATTTCCAGACTGCCCTCTGGATACGAGTTATAGAAGCTGATATAGTGAGATGGTGCAAACACAAAATACGGCGACAATTCATGTTTTCTCGTATATATCAATATCAATATACCTTTATGTATGTACAAAAACTAACTTCTGAAAACAAATCTAAATGCACATTTTATTTTCTGTAACATGCATTATAAAAGTTAAGAAAGATCAGGAACCCACAAAATTGGTGCCTCGTCAAAAACATAAAAAAGGTTTTCATTATTAATTCAAAATCTCAATTTCATTAACGAATTTTTTTGTATAATTTCTAAATTAATAAATTCTCATAGAGAGTTATCAAACTTTTAGTTTTCTTCTTACAAAATTTAAAGAGGAAAAATTCAATATTGAAAAATGAATCCTAGTGATTTGTTGTTGTTGTTTTTTTTTTTTTTTTTTTTTTTTTTTTTTTTTTTTTGCTCGCTATTGTACAATATGAATTCCAGATTACTATTTTCGAAATGAAATTATAACAGTAGAACTAACACAAGATAGATACATTGTTTCTTGACAATTTGGGTTTGGAACTAATAAAAAGTTGTGGTCATAATGGGACGCAAAAAAAAAAAAAAAAAAAAATGGATATGAGATCCCTACATATGTGCCTAGTTCTTGTAATTAGATCATGTAGCTTCCATGGGTAAATTTGTTATAAGTTTGGCACCTCAGTCCATCATGCCGCTTGGCAAGGATATTCATCCTGCCAGTTCGATTTAAACCAAACTATATTTGTCCAACCAATTTTTTTTTTCGGTTTGCATAAATATAAATCGAACTAAAAATTCATTTCATTGCCCGAAATACAAATCGAACCAAATACGACGGATTTTAATTCAGTTTTTTTCTGGTTGAATCGAATCAGCATGAAAAATTATATAGAATAAATAAGTATCGGGATATAGTGCTGAAAATTTGAAAAACGTTGATCTTTAAAGAAAAAGAGGTACAGTGATATTTAAGCTTCTTTTATTTTTTTAATTCAATAGAAGATTAAGAATCCCAAATTAGTTGCGTATTTAAATTGAATTTTAGAAAATTATTGTAATTTCAAAAAGGATCACTTTAACAATTCATTACCTAAATTACCGAACATTTATTCGCTTTTACCTCCTAATAATATTTATTATATATAAATTATTCTTACTTCTTCGCATAATTAAAGCTACTAGAGGGGATTATCGAGCTTCGCTCGATATAGATATCTATAATAACAATATTTTTATTATGTTTCTATAGTTTAATTATGTTCATTTTTGGATATATAGTTAAGATATATTTATCTTTAGAAGTATAGTTTAGTTATTGTAGGTAATTTGATTTGATTAAAGTTAAAGATGATCAATTTAAAGAAAACTTATATGTGTATAAATATAGTTATAGTTATCTGAAATAATATGATTTATATTATGTTGATATTATTTATGAAATATAATATGTTTATAAGAGAATATCTATTGTGAACCTTGGTTCATAGAGCCTTTTGTGAATCATGACCGTTTGATCAATGGTTTTGCAAATTGACAAATTTAAATTTACCAATCCAATATATATATTGAAATCTCATAGAAAACCAAATTTTAAAATTTTTGAATTTTTTTTATTTTTTTTAATTTTTTAAAATTGCCATTTTGGACGATAATTCACTAATTATTGTCCAAAAATGGCAAGTTTTAAAAAATTCGAAAAAAATAGTAAAAAAATTTCAAAAATTGTAAAATTTGATTTTGCTATGAGATTTCAATATATATATTGGATTGGTTAATTTAGATTTGTCAATTTGCAAAACCATTGATCAAACGGTCATAGTTCACGGAGCCCTAAATGAACCATGGTTCACAATAGATATTCTCATGTTTATAAATGATTTAAATAAAAAATATATATCGTAAAAGATCTGATGTTTTTTTCTGAGTAGTGAACCTCCACGAATCTTCTTTTTTTAATTGAATGAATTTAATTTATATTTTGTAAACTGAAATTTAGAATGGCGATGAAGAGAAATTAGGTGGAGAGGGACTCTAAGCAACACAAAAGAGATGAAGACATGATGAAAATGAAAATAGGAAGGGGTCACAAAAATCAGAAACAAAACAATGTGTTGCCAAATTATTATTGAATTGAGTCAATTTTATGGGCAATAGCATCCGATACATAATTAGTTACAAAGTATCACATTACAGAATTCAGAAAAAATACTATTGCACAACTATTTCACAATACTTGAAGTGTCGGATGATATTTAATTAAAGAATCCCGACACCCACACATCTTTATTTATAATATTGATGCACCGCAAAAATAAATAAATCAAATCTCCCTGTTGGGATTGGTACATGCACGTGTTTGGTTTGTTCTGGGTTGAATTGAATGCTCTGTACATGCATTCAATTAACAGATTAGTCACTCTCAAGGCCTAATAATTCGGTAGCCACACCATTAGTTACATAATAGACAGGTTTGTTAATGAGTATGACACTCCTTACGAGTTGCAACTCCACAACAGCGCCATTCCAAAATAAAAAAGCAACACTTTGTTAATAATGTTGCATTTCTAATGATTAATAGAAAGTGCGAGTCAGAACGTGCTGAAGTGGAAGGTGCGAGACATAGACTCATGGCCTAAGTAGCGTTTTTTGTCCCTTCAACCTATATGTTAGTTAGACCTAAGTGCTTATCAGTTATCACTCATTAGTCACCGCTAGTGTTTTGAAAATCGAACTAGATTGACGGATTAATTTGATTAGTTCGACTGAAAATCAACATATAGACCGATCCATAATCCATAAAATTCATGATTTTATTTTCTCACTCTTTGACTCTCAATCGTTCTCTTACTCAAACTTTAAAGGAGAAAACTGTTAAAGTCTGGAAAAAATCCTCTGCTCTATCAGTTGATGTCCAATTTTGCCATCGATCGAACTTAGTTTATTCTTTTTTTTTTAAGATAAATTGGGGTCAAGCCTTCGAACTTATTTTTCAATTAATGTCTATGAAAGACCCACCAGCCGGATTTCGAACCTGCGACTTTTCACTCAAATTGCATTGCTCTTTACTACTAGACCAAAAGCTGGTTCTTGAACTAGTTTAACCATTAAATCTATATTTTCATCAGTTTGATGTTCATTTCAATTTTCTATATATTAGTCATTGCCTAATTCCACTTTCCCCCCTCCAATTTTGATGTGTCAATTTGAACTGATTAAATTCTTCAACATTAATCCAAACGCGTAATAACTCACTACGAATGGTCAATGACTCTGCTATTTATTTATTATTACTATTTTTTTTGAAAGAACGGTTTCAATTTGCTGGAAATGAAACATAAATAAAGTATATTTTGCACGCTACGCGATGACTTTATACATTAATGATCTTTTTTCTTAAATAAATTTAGTATTCAAATTTTCGAGTTGACTATGATGGAATTGGAAGCCAAACACCGAGAAACAAATATATATATAAAAAAAAAACAATTCTTATTTATACGGTATAAGTTTGTTCCGAATAGTTTTTATTTATAATAGGAGCTATCTGTACCACTGTGTGCTTCTATTTATTTTTCTTTCTGTTTTTTTTTATTTATTTTTTTTTGGGGGGGTGGGGGGAGGGGGGGCGGGGGGAGTAAAGGAGTGTCGATAAAAATTAAAAATATTTAAACATCGTGACATGCTTTCTTCAAAAAAAAAAAAAAAAAAATAGGTCACGCAAGCCCTTCTTTACTCATCATTTTTTATAAGAAAATAATTTTTGCATGTAGTTTCTTATATATAGTGCATCTAACCGTCTTATTTCTTTTTCTTTTTATCTTTTCCACCAACATTCGTGTCCACTTTGGTTGTTTGTCTGGTACCAATTTGGGACAATTCTTTGCATTTTACATCTTTACTCAAACAATTTGGTGCCAAACTCATAATGGAAAAGATAAATTATAGTCGTACTCGTTGGTCAGCAATACAATTTCAATTCTTTTGATGCCACAGGACGTCCCGATTTTTTTTTTGTTTTTCCTTTTTTCCATACACTAGAGTTTAGAGGTATCATAAAATTTTAGGTTATACACCCTCGATGTAATTTCCTTTTGAAATAATATCAATCACAAAAATAGAAACTCTAATCACAAAATATACCCTCGATTTAATTCTTAGAAACTCTACTCATATTCTTTTTTTTTTTTAGAGAAGCTTGACAGTGGCAACTCTACTCATATTCACAAAAATAGAAATTAAAGACTCCCTCCCCAACACATCCATTATAAAAATTTATGCTTCTACCGACCAATCTAAACGTTCAATATGATCTTCAAATTGAAATCTTGTAGGAAACGGAATTTATATTTTTCTAAATATTTTTGCTATGTTTTAATTTTTTTAGATGGTTCATAATTTTAAAATTGGTATTTTTTTTCATAATATGAAAAAAGTTAAAATAAAAGGGGAATGATAAAATTTTGTTTCTGACCAAATTTTAATATCACATCATATTAATTGGTTTGGATTAGTCATTTAAAAATTCCAATCCGAGAATTAATGTCTTTGACGGTTGAGGACTCCAACGCATTGGACTTTATTCTTTCTCGAATAACTTCTCAAGGGTGAGTTGAAAAAATTTACGAAGTAGTGAAAATTTATTGAAATAAATATACTTTTATTCAATATTAACGTTATCGTGCTAAAAGATTGAAGCTTTTTTTATTAATCAATTTGCTTCTGACTTTCGTAGTTTCAGTTGTCCTAGGATTGTGAATCGAAGATGTGTGTAATTAGTGCGTGTGTGTGCGTGTGTGCGTGTCTATGTATTTTAATTATAATATATCAAATTTTTTAGTTTAGTTAAATTATTACTCTAAATTGTATTATATTTTAGTGCTATAATCATAATAAATAATTGTGTCCATTCGAGTTGTGCATGTAATATGTAATTTTAAATATAAAATTATAAAAGTTTGAAATCTAATTTTATAAAATCAATCCTAAATCCATGAGTATGTAAAGATCCTCGTATAAAATTATAGTTAGATGTTACTTTGCACTTGATAATCCAAGGAATCTTGATAAACATATTTCAATCATGACAAATTAAATTTTATTTTACGAAACTATTCGGAAATCACCATTTCGTGTCGGTTTGCTTCCGTTTGTCTCTCCTTTTCTCATTTTACGCAATGAATAATATTCAAGGCATATTTCTGTTATTGAAGTTATGGACTAAACATGCAAAATCGTGACGTCTATTCAAGGCAACTGGAAAGGTCATGGGGTCATGGCTATTTGGCCTGTTTTAAAAAGTTTGAAATTCGAAGGTCTTTCGTTGGTCAGACAGGTTTTATATTGTTTGTTCAAGTCGTTTTCAGCTGTTCTGCAACTGCAAGTTGGAAATATATACTGCAATTTCTTGTTTTCGTTGGATAAAAATGGTCAATGGTATGTATTGTTATTAAAACTTTTATGGACCAAAGACATGCCATGATAATAAATGTACTTTAATTTTAAAGCCACTTAAGTTTAACAAAGCAACCCACTCTATCCAATTTAAAAAACAGTCTACAAATGATATAAAAAATTTTAGCTAATTACTCTGTTGATATGCCATTATATTTACAGATGACTAAATAATTTTCAAATTATGATTAGAAAATCATATCACAACTAATGTACCGGTCATTGTCAGGAACTTGCGCTTTTTTGGACATATTATATCACATTATATCTTCGATGATAAAATATGGAAAGCTGTTACAGAAAATACAGCGATAATCATGGTTTTGAGCTATCCACAATTTTGCTATTAGCCCTTCCACCTACCATGATCCTCTGGTAACTAAAGTCAAAGGAAAAATATTTTCAAATGACATTTAACGACCCGGTAATACCTAAAAGGCCTCTCGGTACAGAATCATGCACCGACGCAATAGCCATGTACGGACAAGAGGAAAACAAAAAGTTTGGGCCAATATAGACTGGTTTGTCAAGGGAACTGGACAATGTGAACTTGACCGTTGCTGATTAACCACCGTAGTTGTTGCTAATTAATCACCGCATTTTACTGCCCATGATTGGAGTATCAATTGACCATTGCTCTCAGGCTAAAGTTTTATGAATTTCAGAATTTCTTAGTCTACTTCGTTGATTAGAGTGAAACTGTATGGATAATGATTCAATAAATTGTGATAAAGTATACATTTATTAGTTCAATCAGACACAATTTAGGATTAACTGAATTCTCATAATAGAATCGACTCGTTGAAGGAGAAAACATTAATTTCTAGCACATCTCTTAAAACCAAAATAATTGTATTATATCAATTTCATAAATAGGATTGATACATTGGATAATTTTATTCTCTTTCTTACAAAAATAATTAAATAAAAAATTAAAACGAAAAAAGGAGGGGAAAAACTATACACGGGTTGTTAAATATTTTTCACGTCGTCCCCTTATTCTAAATTACCCACAAATCAATATGAAAATGGAGCACAACAAGTGCAGCAAAATTTTGGGCATGATTTGAAATCAAACCCTAGTTGTCTTAATTTTTAAGGAAGTCCAACTATGCTGGGTACAGTCAAAATTGGACCATATTCTTATCCGTAAATTATCCCACCTTTTTGAGCTACAGGACTGGAATAAGCATGCTTCCTGCTCAGAAAAAGGAATTGACGCTGGGATAAATTTCCCAAACTTGCGCCTGATATATGGAACCTCAAATGATGCTTCCAATCCACTCTGTTCACCTGCGTCCAGACAAACATCAAAATAAATAAATAACCAGACCGGGAACAAAAAGTGGCTAAGCATAGCGACTGCTGTTCTATTATTTTTAGTTTTTTTACTAATTATTCTGACCAAGGGTTCTCTGTTGTGGGTTTTGATTTCAGGGCAGTATTTTATTTTTTTATATTAAGAACGGTATTATAATTTAAAACTTTGTTGCGCAAGTTACACTAAAACAGTAATTATACACAATTATTTGTTAGATTCATCTTAGTTGTTGATTTGAAATTTTGAACATGTACACTGATCATTGAGCCAGAAGCTGCTTTAGTCTATTTAGGGACGAAAATAAATCAGATTTTATCCTATCCTATTCGGATCCGGGTTGAACATACACGGATAAATATATACATAATTATTGAGATTCATACTTTCTTAAAATTAGGCTACTTGTTTATTACAAATTCAATCGACAGTGGTTAAATTTAAATTAAATTGCAAATTCTAATCTTTCATTCACAGTAAAATTGATGATTTCTTATTACATTTTAACCAATAATGTAATACAAACTACGACATTAAGCAATGATATAATTTTAGCTAACAATTTCTTGTGAAAATATATTGTCGGACATCTTGAGTACTCAAAGAACTTACGAATGCACGATAACATGTTTTTTTTTTAATATGTGATAATTTTATTTAATATCCGAACTATATTTATATTCATCTAATAATTGATTCATATCTGTTTTCATTTAATATCTATCTATATTCACATCCAAAACTATTTGTGTTCGGATCCGTATCAAAAAGTAAAAGCGGATTTAATGCAGTTTGGTCACATACTCACATACCGTTCTTCTTCTTCTTCGCCTATTTTTTTCCCTTCCCTTTTTGATACTGTATCAGTCCCTAATTAATTTGTTGGTACCTAGTCCAATCCCTTTAAAAGCAAGGCATCAATCATTTTAGCATTTTACAGCTGTGAAAAATAAGTTAAATAACAGGGTACATGGGAAGACAAACTCATGTTTGATGGGAGAATAGGGAATGCATTAAAACAGCCTCGACAAGCGTGATGACATGTTATGATTAGTTAGCGTGCAAATTATCCAATCGTAAAACCCTGATCCTCTCCCTGAGAATTTTGATCCCCTGTGACCATAAATCACCTCATTACTGTGTAGTACGTCTCTGACAGAGTAGCTGGACCGGATTTATTCAACTCCTTTTCATTTATACATTGGAAGTCATCCGATTGTATGCTAATTTAAACATGTTAATGTACAAAAAAAGCAATTTTATACATTATATGGTGTTAAACTGTTGATCCGAATTTACTTGAATAGAGGTGGTTTATACTTTATCCAAACATATTTACCTTTTTATAATAAACAAATATTTTAAACAGAGTTTCTGATTCTGATTCTGCGGCAAAGAAACCTCAAGTGCACGCACCCCAAACCGACCACTGCTGCTGGAGAGACCTTCTTCTCCCAGTGGGCCCCGTTTCAAAGGTAGTTGTTGTTGGTTAAAAAGTAAAAAAAAAAAAAAAAAAAAACAGTAGTTTATGCAGATATAGCCTTTTATTTCTTCATCTAGGAATTGTAAAGGCAGTTCATTTTCAAAGTAGATATATTTTTCTAATTGTTTTCGAAGGTGCGACAATTCTTAAAGGTAATCATTTTATAATTGTTGGAATGTTTTTATTTCCATATGCAAGTACTTCAACCTCAGAAGAAGGTCATAATGCAACTATTATACAAATTTATGAGTTAAAAGATTGTGCCAAAATAATAATTTATTAACGTTGGCCAAAATAAGTTAACATGATTTATTTTCCAAACGGGAGTGGTGAAATTGTGAAATTTGGAAAAAAAAAAAGAAATCTATGAAACGATAATCGAAATAATTTTTTACCGAATAGCGCTAGTAAAATTATGTATCAACGAGCTGAAAACTCCAAATTATTACCATGGAATCGAGACACCTCCGGTAGAAACAATACAGATAAAATTATTGGAGAATTAAAGCTTTTTTGGAAAGAAAATGTAAAATTTAAGGCGATACGGATAAATATATTTTTGTTTGCAAGTTGCTCGTTATTTTTAACTCGAAGTCTCGGACAAAGTTCTTATAAAAATACTAGTAAAAGATGTCCTCATACATCAACAAATGAAGAAATAAAATAATATTAATTAAGTAATAAAGATACGTTGCTCAATTTATCAGAGATACAATAAATATGTTCCTCAATTTATTTTCTTGTTAGGCGGAAAACCAAAACATACAGTTGCTTCCTCTAGCTAGTGATTGATATTCAATCACAAATCAAATCGTTTGAACGGTAAGAACAAGTGTTTACACGTTATATTTGACATGTAACGACTCTTCGATCCGTGTGTTTATAAAGAGTAGATATAGAGATATGATGAGTGAGGTTTCATTGTGCATTCCGATGTCACAAATGGTCAATTTTGATAAAAATGTGATTGATACTTATTAAAAGCTCAAATTGTTATCCAACTTAAATGTTCCCGTCTTCGTCCACTAGTTAAAAACAAAAATCACATCTTTTTATTACTTTCAATTTTATTTATTATTATTATTATTATTTTTACACTAATAAGCGCCAATCAAGCTAAGGCCCATATACATCGAGCAGCTCACAAAGCAAAAGCATCTTTATTTTGTGGTATATTATATGTACATCATGATACATATCGCTCTCAAATTATGTTTTCTCTACGACGATGAACGGGCAATCTAATATCAATTGTGTATATTAAATCAGAATTACTAAAATTATAAATATATTATGTTATTGAGGCTACTCAGAAGAATAATAGCGAACAAAAATATATTTGTTGATGGCAGTGGGATATCTCCCGTCTATGATTTTGCATAGGAAAAACTCTGGACTAAAATTGTAGTTTTGGAATCTGCAATAATATTAAAGTAGAGAGTAACACTGATTTGATTCAACAATTAATATATTTATATATGTCGACGGTCATAAATTTGTAAGAATATTCAATTGCATTACTTCAAAATTACTATCTTGATAAGAATACAAGAATGATAAAAACGATAAATACGATAAAGAAAGTGTTGCTTCGATACAACAAACCTTCTTGAAATGTTTATAACACGATAGTTTATATATACAGAGACACTTTATCACTTGTATAGTTCGACGGAAATTTATTTTATTAAAAACTTTATATTTTATTTTTTTATTAGAGAAACAACGTTAAGTTACACAGACACACATTTGCAAACTTAATTTAAAAATTTTTCAAACAATATGTACACAAGAAATAAATATTTTTTTAAAGGATGGTGATCTTGAAGAATGAAAAAAAAAATGTAAATCAACAAATTACGAAGCTTTTGTTACATTGCAGTAAATTTAATTGTATTCATGAAAAAAGTCATTTAAATAATTACACATGTTTTTGAAATCTGGACGGATGTTGTACAGATATTGCACATATATCAATCTTAGAAAATAAGATTAATTATCATGGTTAGATAGATGGTATATCAGTTGTATTAATAAGTACCTTTTGTTCTTTTTTTTTTGGAAATTAGTTGATTCAACTATCTTCAAGGTCTACACAGGAATTTGATAAGAAAGAGAAAGAAAAAGGAGAAATTTGTAGGGAAATCAACTTTCTTACACCAAATTGGAAAAAAAAAAGCAATTCTTCAAAAAATTAACTAGTGATTTTTCATTTATTTTCATTCACCTTTATTTACTTCCTGTCTCCTTTTTCTTTCCCTCCCCATCCACTCTTCGGAATACACAACTGACGTTATCAAGCACCAAAGCATATCAAAGATCAATACAATATAATTATAGAATTTCTGTGGACATATAAGAAACATTCGTAAAAAGTAAGAATGTGCAGAGCTGTAGCGGGTGGGCTGTGGCAGTCTAACCACGTGCAAAGCACGGAGCAAAACGACGTCAATTGCGCTTTCTCCAGGCGGCTAATAAATTAGAACCGTTATAACGTCCGTTAATAACTACCTCGTCGGGACGGGTCACTCTTAGTAACAACTGTAATTCTGGCTCTCTCCATTTTAACCTTTACTTTTTTCCAAAAATCTCACCCGTCCGATTCAGATCGGACCGTACACATTGTCTCAACGACTAACCCTTTTCGTCGCGGGCATTTCGGTCCGAATAAATTAAATTACTCGATCAAGATCGAACGGTCTGGGAGCGTCTAACGGTATCCGTACGCGCGCGGTTAAAACTTAGAAGTCGCAGATATCGAGTAAACTTCTTTTAACCATGGTTAAAAACACAGGAGGCGCCGAGAGCCAAATCGAACTATAAAAAAGGAGCCTCTCTCTTCTCTTTGGAGCTCTGTACCTTTTCTGTTCTCTCTCTCCCTCGATTCTAGCTTCTACTTTTTTCTTATCCAAGGAGAGGAAGTGAGAGAGAGAGAGAGTAATGGCGGGAGGTTTGAAATGGGTTTCCCTGGCTGTGTTAGGGTTTCTTGTGGTGATTGGAGGTGGTGTAGCTCTGCTTGGTGGGTTGAAAGATACCACGCTTTTGAATTCATGGTTCAATTCTCTCTCTATTTATCTTTTGTTTTCACGAACTGCATTGTTATGAGTTAAATTTTGTAATTCTCTGAAACTCTTTTGGTTAATTTTACTCTTTTGATAAGAGATGCTCAGTTAGGAGCGCCATTTGTAAGTTGTAACTCGTGGTAGTTGTTGGTATAAAAATGCTCTTGTTAATGCATTGATTTGGGATTTCTTAGTACAATTTAGTAATTTACTCAGGGTTCAAGCATTAGATCTGACATTTAAGTGGAGAAACTGTTCTTGTGGCATCTCTGTTTCCGAGCACCTCTTTTTGTCTCTCACATTTTCTCAATTTCGCAACACACTCTCCTGTTTGAACTGCATTTAGTAATTAGTACTCTGTTAATGTTTCATTAAACCCAATTTTAGCTCTCGCTTTTCTATGGTCCAGGCTTTGAATTGGATTCATTTTAAACCTTATTCCATAAAATTTCGAACAGAACTGCTAATTAGGTGTCTTTCTTCTTTTGGCAAAATTTACTTTTCTCTTTCTCAAATAAAGTTACTGAATTTGTCATAGCACGAATTTTGATATTTAGATGCAATGTAGTATACACTACATTTTTCGTAATGTAAATATGCACTGCTAATTAATTTGTTTCCTTGGCGCTCTGTTTGCATTTTGAAATATTAAGCATTAAACATTTTAGAGGGTTCAAAATGCATAATTCAACTCCGGTGGTATATTGTAGGAACGGAGGAGCTTCTAGAAGGTTCCTGAGAGAAGCCATGGTGAATGAATCTTCTTCCTCTTCTTCTCCGGCCATCAGGTCAGTGTAAAAAAAAAGAGTTCAGTACCATTCCATCTTAAATAAGATCACATCCGTCGATATAGTTGTTAGTTAAATCAGCGCCGTCCATTTCTTAAACCCTAGCGGTTTAGGTCGTTGTACGGAATTCTTATGCGTAAAGGTTAAGGCCAATCAAATCAACCCTCCTTTTGGAGTGGTGGAGAGTGTGAGAGAGAGAGAGAGAGAGAGAGAATGGTCAAACGGTCAAATCCGTAAAAAGGTAGAAAGTAGTAGAACACTATTTGTGTATTTATTCTTCAAAATTGATTACCTACGGTCCATTACCAAAAATGTTTTTGTATTTATTTATTTATTTATTAAATAATTTTCTTGGGATTGTTCGGTGAATTTTTCTTTCTCCTAAATTCCGGATAGAATCCCACTTGTGGCCGTTAAGAGATTCTTGTCTCGAGGCGGCGCAATCTCCTGTCCGTACATTGCGCAATTTATCCGTTAAATCGAGGTTAATTTTGTAATTATATGTTTTAATGTTTTTGTTTTTGCCTTGGATACCTTCAGATCTGTTTTTGGCGCCGTAGAGGATCCTGAAGCAGTCGCCTCAACGGTAGCTCAGTAAGTATTTTTCTACGTCTCAACTATATTTAACTGTTACTGTTATTGTAAAGAAATTATAAAATGCGACTTCGGATTCGGGTTTACTTGGAATAGGACCGTTGCCTATGTGTCGGCGCCGCTTGGGAAATTTTATCTGTTTCTATTTAATTTACCAAGTTGTTGTAGTATTTAATTTCCTTGGGATTCCCAGATCTGCCAAGTGCCAAATACCTAGTCAGATCTCATTCGTTGGACTGTCTGAACATCTTTATCGGGTCGGGTTCTTTCCAAGTGGGACAGAAAGACATTTATTATCTAAATTCCATTTCATTTATAATTTGGTACTCTTTCCAATTCTTTAAAGTACACAATTGGTTGCCTCTCTCGTTGCATAAAAGTATCATTTCTATACATCACAAATTCACAATAATGGTACTGCCATTAGCCATTAGTCATCAGGACATCTTTTAATATAATAACTTTTAATAAGAGTACGGGAAAGTTTCTCTGGTTGTACGGAATGGAGATGAGTTAACAAAGTATTATTGTCAAAAAATGGGTGGATTTTAGTTGACACACTGTTCGGTTTTACACTGTCTGCCACTGGAAAGGTAATGCTAAATGGAAACGGTAGACACCCCATCAACCATGGCAAGGCCAAGGACCCACTCACACTGTTACACACACACGACAACGACGCACTTGCTGGATACTGGTGCATTTCCCCATCCCCATGCACCAAACTATTAATTGCTAATTGGAGAGCAATAAAGGGAAAATCTTCTAAACCCTTTACTGTTTGTGGGGTCTGAGAAGTTTCATTAATTTAGCCACACCTTTTGTGCATGGATACTCCCACCCAATTTTCTGTACCTCTTTTCAGTCCCCTTGCATTAATTCTCACATGGCATGCACAGCATAGGTCTTGCTTTGTTTGTGCAAATCCCTTTTGTGGGCCCCTAGACCAACAGTCCAATAATCCACAGATGGTCAGAAATTTGTCGTCATTGGCATGTGTTTCTTCCCCGTTCCTTTCAACCTTCCAATTTGTCTGTGTTTTCTAGTCCCATTACTGTGGTAATATTGTTTGTTTTATTTATTTATCTTGTTTGAACCAAATGAAGAACTTTTTATGTGAAGACTGAAGAGCGGCTTCTTTATATGAAATCAGGAAAAGGAAATAAGCTGTACTATTCACCAGGCGGATTAGGGACCATAGATAATTCTTTCATTAATGTTCACATCAAAATTAATTTCAGTTATTAACCTAATAAATAATTTTCTTCTATGTCACCCACAGGACCATAGTGAACAGCACGAACCGTCGTTCCCTGAGCTACCTCTCTTCCTGTGGGACGGGCAACCCGATTGACGACTGCTGGAGGTGTGACTCTGACTGGCACAACAACCGCCAGCGCCTTGCCGACTGTGGTATAGGCTTTGGACGGAACGCTCTTGGTGGTCGTGATGGCCGCATTTATGAGGTCACTGATTCCTCTGATGATGACGCCATTAACCCCAAACCTGGCACTCTACGCTATGCTGTTATCCAAGATGAGCCCCTGTGGATCATTTTCAAACATGACATGGTCATAACTCTAAAAGAAGAGCTTATTATGAATAGCTTCAAGACCATTGACGGCCGTGGTGCGAATGTCCACATTTCAGGTCATTAGTTTTCCCATCTCACCACCATATTTACCAAAATTTAAAAGCAATCTCTGTTTCCAATTTATATGCAAGACTGCTAGTTACTATTTAGAGTTGCTAAGTACATTGAATATACTGACAAATATGTAATGTGATGTTTGAAAATCAGGGGGTGCATGCATCACTGTGCAGTTCGTGACCAACATCATCATACATGGGTTGCATATCCATGATTGCAAGCCAACTGGTAATGCAATGGTGAGAAGCTCACCGAGCCACTATGGCTGGCGCACCATGGCTGATGGTGATGGAGTCTCGATATTTGGATCGAGCCATATCTGGGTGGACCACTGTTCCATGTGGAATTGTGCTGATGGGTTGGTTGATGCTGTGATGGGGTCAACAGCAATTACCATTTCAAACAACCATTTCACTCACCACAATGAGGTAATGTTGCTGGGGCATAGTGACTCATATGATAAGGACAAGTCAATGCAAGTCAGCATTGCATTCAACCATTTTGGCGAGGGGTTGATTCAGAGAATGCCGAGGTACGATGCTTTTCTTACTTTACTTGAACTGAGGCTGTTATTATTACTCGAAGAATCTGTTAGACTGTTCATGTAACATGGCAATTAAACTTGCAATGCAACAAAATGAGAGGGCAAGTGTGGAGTTAAAATTTGCATGTCCACAATCAACTAAGACTAGCCTCTATTTAAGCTCAACTTTGCAATTAATAACCAGAATTCCTAATTTAAATATAAAAAGTGTGCTTCTTATTCTAGCTTTTTCACTTTGAGAAATATTTTAGGTGTAGGCATGGTTACTTCCATGTGGTGAACAATGATTACACACACTGGGAAATGTATGCAATTGGTGGAAGCGCTGCCCCGACAATCAACAGCCAGGGCAACCGCTACCTCGCCCCTGCCAACCCTTTTGCCAAAGAGGTAATTCACTAAATCACCTCCATTTTCTTTATAAATTTGTTTACTGAAAACTTGGCTTGGAGTTAATTCTTTCTATTGTGTCTTTTGATAGGTGACCAAGCGGGTTGACACAGCCCAGGGTGAATGGCAAGGCTGGAACTGGAGATCTGAAGGCGATCTCCTGTTAAATGGTGCCTATTTTACACCATCAGGTGCTGGTGCTTCAGCTAGCTATTCTCGTGCCTCTAGCCTTGGGGCAAAACCATCTTCTATGGTTGGCACCATTACCTCTGGAGCTGGAGTTCTCTCTTGCAAGAAGGGTGACGCATGCTAGTTTTGAGAAACCAAAAAGTGTTATTTGGTATAGTATAGGTTTGGTTGTGATAATACTTATAGTTTACTTAGGATTAACATAGTCGGTGGTTCTTTGCTTCGCAACCGCTGCATGCTTCGTTGTTATATCAGAATGCGAGGCCTGGGCAGCAGTGTTGTTGGCAATGAGGGTATATTTGTCTTTTGTTTTACAAAATTGCTTACTTAAGAGCTGTTATTTACCTCCCCATTTGCGGTACAATTCAATTGTCAAGGTGTCTGTCTTCTTTGGTTCTCTGTTTTTAGAATTTAGGTACACTGTTGAGAGTAAATTGAAACAGATGGATATTGGTCAAGAAAAAGATGTATCTATTTATCGTGGATTATTCTGTTCTTGGTTTTTTTTTGTTGGAAAAATGAATTGGTGAATTTTAACTTGTTCTGCAACTTATTTTCAACAAGATATGAAATACATGAATACTTAAAAAAATATATTATTGCACTATCTTCGTATAGAAGCTCTATGACTGCAGGAACTTAAATCTGCATTTGACGCGTTCATGTATCACTTGTTTTTTTTTTTTTAAAATGTCTATTATGAAGTTGATATTAGTTGCTATCTGAGAATATCTAATTATGAATTGAACAGGATTAAATGAAACTAATTGAGAATTGCTGGTAAAATAATTGACCCTACTTAGATTTGCAAAAGTAATGAGAAACCAGAATCTACTTCTCATCATCAAAGAAAAAAATTGTGCCTTCTGGTAATGTGGTCGGTCCCATTTGTTTGCAGTTGCATCCATGTGCAATTGTATCAGTCTTTACCAAACCAAGGCATGCAATGGATGAAATACGCATGCAAATTTGCAAAAAGTTGTTACTGGGTCTCCATCAGAAATCATAAAGGTTGTTCGACATTGATTTGATTTAATGCTAGGACAAACGGCCTATTAGACTCTTTATTGGCACCAATGTGGAAATTCTCTTTTTTTATTATTGTAACAACCAGTTAGCCCCCCACTTAAGAAGTGAAATGCCTAATCGATTTATTTGGTTTTTCTTTGAGTAAAGCCTACTTTAATTATCATTATACTTATTATTTGAATACTGAACACTTATAAAAAGGAGCTTTTGACCAAAGTTTGTAGTAAAATTTTTCATATTCATGCCAGGAGTTTCTTTGTAGTAACTGTCAAATCTACAATCTGACCCAGTTTAACTAGTCAGCATTATTTCGGAATTCAGCATTGCAAAATTTAGATACTGTTGGTGTTTCAACGTGACTTTGTTCAAAAGATAGTAGAAGTTTGTTGTAGGGAAACTGATTTTGACGGTCAGTTCGTCGACTAATCAGATTTGGAGTCTTAAGTATTCATTATCCTGTGTGTTGACAACATTTTGTGATTCTGATAAACTATTTTGTCACCAATATTGAGTATTCGGCACAATCGCTACATAAAAATAAAAAAATAATTTGTAGTGTGAAAAAAAAAATGTAGTTTGAAATATAAAATAAATGATACTAAGCTTTAGTTGTCAATAGTTGTCACGACAATTAGTTGGGCATTCTGTGATTAATCTGCCACACAATCTTTAGATAATTAAAACTATGAACTATGATACGTGGTGCTTAAGATTTTGTTAAATTTTTATATGGATTTTGTCATTATCACACAAATTCTATTGGACTACGTTAATAATTTAAATTCTATTGAACTATGATACTTAGAGATCTATCAATAATAATGTCAAAATTTTCAAACAAGGATCTAATTATTCTGCCACAAAGCAATTAATTGCTGAAGCGTATATAACATTCATCGCGTAATGCAAACCATTTTTGACAATACAAGATTGCGAGCTTGTGCAATTCTTATTATAAAATGGTATTCATCTGACAGTTTAAAAGCTTCAGAAATAAGCATTCCATTTTTTTTCCTATTCATAGCTCCGTGTCACCGTGTGGCAGAGAACAAGCTCTTTTCTTTATTATTCCATCTATGAAGCATCTATCCAAATATTTTGTTATCATATTAAATTCTCTCATTAACGATGTTTAGTTTTATTCTCCCCTTTCTCTGTCGCTATTTTATTTCTTCAACATCAGAAAGGAAAAAAGCAGAAATGATAAGTGTCATCGCTAAAAAATCATCCCGCGCCATCGCTACTTTCTGTTATAAATGTTCAGTTTAATAATCAAATGTGTTCAGTTTAAATACGCCATCGCACGTCAGTTGTGTCAGCCTTGGAGAGAGGCGCGCCAGGGGCAGAGTTGGAAAAAATTTAATTTGAACTGGATCGGTTCATGACTCCTTCTAATTTTTTCATATGGTTTTTTTCCGGTTCGGACCCCTTCGTTTGACATTGCATCTATTAAAAAACCTGACAGTAACTGAACATTTATATGTAAAACCTGAACATTTGTACTTGCGAAACTGAACATTTGTTTTTACTAAACTAAACACTTACTGAACTAAACATTCTAAACTGAAAATTAATACTTCCTAAACTGAACAGTTATAAATAATAAACTGAACATTTTTATTTACTACACTGAACATTTGTACTTACTAATCTAAATATTTATACTTAATAAAATGAACATTTTTGCTTATAACATTTATATTTTTTAGTATAACTAACTGAACATTTATAATTAAATAATAGAACATTTGTACTTGTTAAATTGAACATTTAGATATACGAAATTAGTGCCCTGCATGTGAGGGACCATCGTTGAGTAGCGCTGACACGATGGCAAGCGATGGCATATGAGACCGATGGCGGTAATCAAATTCCGGAAAAAAGGCCGATGAGCAGCAGAACTGTGGTGTGAAGCCCATTTAAGTATGAAATTCTGTATCCAGTCTCAAAAAGCATATCGGCCTGGAATGGCCTCATTAAGCCCGAGTAGAATTCGAAACCTCTTCTGATAATCGGACCTAGCAAAAGGCTTTCTGGCACAGTGGAACTCTTGCATACCACCGAAAGTCTGTAACTAGGACAACACTCTTGGGTTTAGGTAGCGAGCCTGTCAGTTCTGAAGTATCTATCTGACTTGTTTCTGGTCGGGTTTGATTTTCTTTTTGACTTTTCGTGCTGTCAATCAACTGTCAAGAAGTATGGGAGATGATTTTGTTAACAGACTTGAAGGTATCTTGCACGTAACTAGTTCAATCCACTGTCCCACTAGCTGCTTGCTTCTTTGTTGTCTCTGTTGCTAAGTACTATTTTGGATTCGTTTGTATCGCCACATGCGTGTAAATGTAATATATGATGTATGTATTATCTCCAGTGTTGAACGAAATGCATGTATGAAAAAAATATTTCAAAAGCTCTTATCAGAAGAAGATACAATGAGTAACATTGAATGGATGATTTAGCAGCCTAAAATTTAGCCCCTGTTCTTCCCAAGTACAAAGGAGGCCTTTGTTCTTCCCAAGAACTTTGGCTGTTGCATAAGCATATATTTCATTTCAACAAAGGCACTCTTTATCCTGCTATAAAATGGATTGCTTGTGTAAGGATACCTCTAGTAATACTATTAATGTCAGCTGAGATGCTTAGAAATGTCTTCGCCTTTTAGTTTCAAACTATGTCTATATTTCAAGTTGAAGGTCATTTACTGGTAGAGTGGTAATGAATAGATATGACCCGGTGCGATCTAATTACCAAAGTTGCACATCACTAGCTTGAGTGCTTGACCATTTTAGCATCAGTAAGTCCAATATTAGGTCCCTCGTTTATTTAATATCATTTCAGTGGTTAATTATTAATTTATTATTATTATTTGCCTTGTTTAATCTTCAATGGAGGAACTTATGTGCAGGGACGGTACAGAAGCGGAACTGATGTCAGATTGAGTGAATGTAAGATAGATAAAAACATTCAGTTGTCCAATAACCTTTATGGGCATAAGAAGAGAACGGAAGAATTTAGGGAAAGCTTTTCTTTGATCGATTCAGCGACTCATATCAGTTCTGGCAGTTTGTTTTATGAATGTTCACTTTATTTGTCTTGATGTCTATAGACTATAATGTCAATTGTATAAGCTAAATGTGTAACATAATTTATTAATATAAATGGTGCTAAATTATTTATAAATATTAATTTCACTTTTGTCAATATAAACAATATTAAGATCAACCCAACAGCCTATATATTGTGACTTGTTTAAACCAATAGGTACACGATCACCAATCTTAAATGACTTGACTAGAGAAGTAGAGATGAAAAAGCACCATCGTTGAAGAATATAAAAGGAAAGTTATCCGACCAGGATAATATAATCTGATTCAACTTGAAATATCACAAATCTGAATTGACCCAACTCAACTCGAATCTATCGATCCGAATGTTTGCCACTCACCCAATAAAAAAGTAAAGAACGAACCAAATTTCCGAAATTCAATGGGAACTGGACCCGATGACCCCACTTCGTCGAAAAATGAGAAATATGAAAAGGCCCAACAAAAATATCGAAGAACCCAAAGTCTCACAAAAAATACAACATTGGAGATTAAAAACAACAAAAAAAATTAGGATGTGTCAAAGAAAGGAGCACCAACTCAATACCGACTAGCAAAAGAAACTCCAATCGGACTTGTCTGATGTCTCCTATTCTTCAAACCAAGAAGGCACGAGCAAAAGTCCCATTGGATGGATCAAATTGTGCTATGAGCGCCTTCCCCAATACAAATTATTTTTTTCCAATATATATATTTTTATGTTTTTTTTTCCTCTTTTGAAGAAAGTTAGATCAAGACTTCTTACTTTATTTTTTTTAATTCTAAATTTCAATATTCATAAAGGATTTCAGCTAGGTTTCAAATCAGCAATAATAAAGGCTGATTATTGTATTATTTATTTTTTACGATACCAATTTTGGTAATGTATCTACAAAAAGGCGATAATTATTGTCTTATTGATAAAATTTCTATTTTATAAACTTAGTGATTCCTTAGTTTACATCATTGCAAATAAAAATTTACATATATAGAGAATAATGAGAATGACATATTGTCTCGGTATGTGATGACAGGTACAATAGCAGGTCGCGATAACGATATGTAGATCTATGTTTTGAAGACGACGCCATTCCATGACACATTTTAATGCTACAATTTTAAACTGACACAAGAAACACTATGCATCATCACATCTTAATTAATATGAAACAACAACATATAGCATGAAGGAATAAAACAAGTATATATCGACTAAATGCTAAGTAAAGGAAACTTCATTAATCATTAACGAGATATATTGCGAACCAAGCTCGTTTGATAATAATGGTCAAGTATATTTACACAGATTACATATGCATTTGGTGTATTTGAAAGTAAAAATATTTACCGATCAAGTATTCAAGTATCGTTAGAACTACAATGCGCTAATATTAATGCACGACTTTTTTAAAAAATAAAAAACACATTTAAAAAATTTATATCATTTTAATGAATTTAATCTGTACTTTACCGATATAAATTAGTTCTTGTTGGAATTTGGAGTCCTTTGGATTGTAATAGCCATCTAGCCACCAAATTCAAAGCGTAATTCCGCCGGTTTTAAGCTTCGGTGTTACAATTTTCTAGACAGAAGTCAATTTCTCTCCGTATGTCATCCAAATTTGCTGACACAACTTCCTTGTTCCATTTTGATTATTAACCCATGTATATTTGTCAAATTACCATACTTTGTCAGCAATCTGCTTCACATAACTTGGACCTGCTCTGGTGCCCTTTGGAGAAGGGCAGTGCCGCTACAAGCAGCATCAGCTCATCTTTGAAAATTTGAAAATTTGAAACTTAGCATTTAGCATATGTCCTTAATTAACTGGTTCGGTTGGTTACTTTGGTTTTTGACTTTTTATACTTCAAGTATATCTTTAAGCGTAACAAGTTATCCTATGTACACAAAAGAGCTCACAATTTTCTTTTATTCCTTGACAAATAGCCATTTGATCTGTTTTGTCTGAGAGTCAAGTCATTAAAATGTGTGTATAGAGAATCCGAATTCAGAAAACTTGGCTTTCTTTCACAAAGTCAAGTCATCATTTCAAGGTTTTCAACAAGTAAAAAATAGAAAATAAAGTTAATGCCTTTTCTGCAATGGATCTGTGCTGTGACAGAGGGAAGCTATGCTCTCGTGATTTACTTAAAATCATGTACTCCAACCTAAAAAGTAAAAAGCTACGCTCTCGTTATTTCTAAATCCAGAAAGGATCGTCCAAAGGTCCAAAAATTACCTCAAATATTTCAATATTTTTAATTACTGCAATTATATAGAACTATAGTTATTATTTGCACAAAATGGACTTTTATTCTTTTTTTTTAATTGAAATAGTGTTTAAAGTAATTGGCGCTGTATATTTTAAATTGATTTTATTAACACAAACACTAGTTTCTCTTCAATTGCCAAAGATGTAATACTTCTTGCCGTGTAGATGTGGAAAAAAAAAAGGAAAATAGAAAGTGCCAGATCAGTACAATGGAAACTTAGAACACCAATTGACTTATCTGAATAAACAGAAACCTGTTGATGCTTCTGAAAGTCCTCAAATTTATTTATTATTATTTTCCCCCCTCTAATCCACTTTAAAAAGAAAAATTCTGTTATCTTTATGTCAAACTTCTAGTAAAAAGTTGAAAAAAGATATTAGCAGCCGGCACATTTTTTTGAATCTTATTAAAGAGTCTTAGGAAACCCCATCACGGCCCCTCAAAAGTCTTACCAGACACAGTACAAGTTATCTAAAATTCTTTTTAGTGCAATTTTGGAAAATCCTTTAAGACGGCTCCAACAAACAAGAGAGAATCGCATAAGTTAATTTGAATTCTTTAAAGGCAGACTGAATTAGTTTATAATGACTCCAACTCCAAGTGTCAAATCTTCTTTTTGCACGTGACAATAAGTCTATTATTACTTTTGCTAAACTACTATTCAAATGTATTTTTTGAATCCTGATCCTGTGTCGCGCGGCGCCGCGCTACACGCACCCTCAGCCGTTCGATTTTTATCGGACGGTTCATTTTTTTTGGGCCTATTAGATTCACGGGGCTCCCTTATCCATCAGATTCAGATCAGACGGCCCACAGCCCGCGCTACACGCTGTGCCACGCGACAGCTGATCTGAATTCGTATTTTTTTTCTATGTTATTTATCCTAACTTATCTCTTATAATTATATTATTAATGTGTTATTTTCTTACAATTAACTACAAAATCCAAAATGGACAATGTTTTAAGATTTCATCATAAGAACTTTTATCACATTTTTTTTAATTAAGTTAAGAAATTACTATATTGTGACATTAATATATATTTTTTCATCAAATTCATATTATGAGTCTGTCAAATTACATTATTAATCTTCCTTTTGTCTTATTTCATAAAACTTTTTCAACTAAAATATAATAAAGTTTATTTGAATGCTAATTTTTCTTATATAAACTAAGTGAATGGATAGTTACTTTCTTCTTTCATAAAAGTTGCAAAATAACATAATTCCACATAGGAAATAAATTTGCTATTTTTTTTTATGAAAGTTATGAACGAAATCTTTGGACCAGACATCACACATTTCATTGATCAAAAGTAGCATTTTGTTAACTCATAGCTGGTAGGTCTACTCGTCTTACAGTCTAACTAGTTGAATTAATTCTACTTGCATTCAATATTGCACCCTTAAACTATTATTATCACCCATCCAATTCCATACCGTTCTTCAGGAATAATAGTATTTGACCAAAGTCAATGATTGTACTGATATCCCACCAACCAATTCTAGAGAGAAAACGGACCCACCATTCCACCAAGTCACCTTCTTCCTCATTTCACTTCTTCACACCATAAGCCCCTTTCTTCCTTTTACACACCAACCTTCAAACCAGCTTTCTAAAACCCCTCTCTCTCTACCCTCCTCCACACCTCTGCCTCATCTCTCCCAAGCAGAGAGCCATGCAAGTGCTACGCTATCCTCTCCTCGTTCTCCTCTTGCTCTCTCTACCTCTTCTCTCTTTCTCCTCAGATTCTGACCTTCTTCTCAAAAAGATAAAACCAGCTCTTCAAGGCAACGCCACCATTGCCAACGCGCAGCTCTCCACATGGAACCTCTCAACTCCTCTATGCCAATGGCGCGGCCTTCAGTGGGCCACTGCCACTGGTGCCCCACTCTCCTGCGACTCGGCATCAACCCGCTCCAACCTCTCTCTCAACTCTGACACCTCTCTCCAGCTCACCTCCATTCAGCTCCCTGCCTCTGGGCTTCAAGGTTACATTCCTTCAGACATTGGTGACTTCTCATCTCTTCAATCAATTTACCTTGCGGTTAATTCTTTACATGGGTCAATCCCTCTTGAGCTCGGCAACTCCCCTTCGTTGTCAGAGATTGATCTTGGCTCTAATTCCTTTAATGGGTCTCTCCCACCTTCGATTTGGAACTTATGTAATCAGCTTGTTTCAGTTCGGTTTCATGGAAACCGGTTATCAGGGTCGTTGCCTGACCCGGCCGGGCCAAACCATACTTGTGACTCACTGAAAGTTCTGGACTTTGGAGAAAATAAACTTGAAGGAGGGTTCCCCTTGTTTATCACCAAGTTTACTGGGTTGCAAGAACTCGACTTATCAGCAAATCGATTTACTGGGTCTGTGCCTGAAGCTCTAGCTGAGATGAAAAGCCTCCAGAAGTTGAATCTTTCATCCAATAACTTCACTGGCAAACTACCTGCTGAGTTTGCCAATTCGAAGTTCGGGGCTGATTCATTTGAAGGAAACACTCCGAGCCTATGCGGTGCCCCATTGAAGAAATGCGGTTCGGGTTCAGGTTTAAGTCCAGGTTTGATTGCAGGCATAGTAATTGGTCTCATGGCCGGTGGAGTGGTGCTTGCCTCAGTGTCGATCACTTTATTTCAGAGGAGGAAAAAGATAAAAAACAAAAGAATTGATGAGGAAGAGATAGAATTGGAGGAGGGGGATCAAAATGGAGAAGGAAAACTAATTGTATTTCAAGGAGGAGAACATTTGACATTAGAGGAGGTGCTAAATGCTACTGGTCAAGTAATGGAGAAGTCCAGTTACGGTACTGTGTACAAGGCTAAGCTTTCTGATGGAGGCAACATTGCCTTGAGATTGTTAAGGGAAGGTAGTTCTAAGGAGCCGGAGGAGTGCACACCGTTGGTACGGGAACTTGCACGTGCACGGCACGAGAATTTGGTGCCTTTGAGAGCTTTTTACCAAGGGAAGAGAGGAGAGAAGCTTCTCGTATATGACTATTTCCCCCATAAATCACTGTTTGACATTCTCCACGGTACTTGCTTTCTTAATTTCTTTTCATATGGAATTTGATTACCCAAGTGCTTGCATTCGTTGTAATTTACTTGGAACATAATACACTTTAGGATGATGCATAATATGTGATTGTTCATGCCAAAATTCTTCTTGCAAGGATATTCAAAGGAAGATTTTTTTTTTCCCCTAAATAAAGGACAACTATTTAACATCTAGACTTATCATGTAATAGTATCATTAAACGTCTATAAGAAATTCTAAAGCTTTGGGAAAAAATCCATTGCAGAGAGCACAACAGGAAGGTCTCTATTGAATTGGCCAAGGCGCCACAAGATTGCTCTTGGAGTGGCGAGAGGACTTTCACATCTCCATACTGGGCACGACACTCCAATTACCCATGGCGATGTGCGATCGAAGAACGTACTAATTGATGAATTATTCATACCGAGGCTGGCCGACTACGGCATTGGCCAATTGATGGTATCAGCTGTGGCTGATGAGTTGGTCTCCGCCTCACGTGCTGATGGCTACAAGGCTCCTGAACTGAACAAGATGAAAAGGTTATTTTCTTCGACACTTGTAATTAGATCGTGTCTCTGTATGTTAATTGGACACTAGTTGGAATAATTGTAAAATGAATAATACATACTTGCACATAAGAAGTCCAAACTACAAACTAAATCACCTATTTAATCTTTAACCAATGTTATACCGATGCTTCTGAAGTAGCAGAGATAACCAATTTATTAGTATTCGTAATGAACATATAATAATATCATATTCTCCTTCAGGTCTAATCCCCGTACTGATGTATATTCATTCGGGATACTATTATTGGAGCTACTAATGGGAAAGAAACCGGGAGAAGGAAAAAGTGGGGGCTTCGACCTGCCGGCACTAGTTAAGGTTGCTGTGCTGGAGGAGACGACAATTGAAATCTTTGATCCAGAGGTATTGAAGGGGATACGAAGCCCTACTGAAGATGGGCTTGTACAGGCCCTGAAGCTTGGAATGGGGTGTTGTGCACCTGTGGCAACTGTGCGGCCAGACATGGCTGAGGTTGTAAGACAGTTGGAAGAGAATCGGCCAAGGAACCGGTCGAACTTGTATAGCCCTGCCGATATACGGAGTGGAGCCGCAACTCCCTATTAGTATTTCAAAATGCGAGGTTAGGATTCAGGTTTTGCTAGGAAAAAAAGCAATAGGGATTTTAAGTTGGTATTACCATAGTTATATTTATGTACATGTAATTCAACTTTAGTATAAGTTCATTGATAATCTTTAAAAAAAAATTATTTTATTTTTTTGGGTTGTAATTTTTTTTAAGGTAAACTCTGTTAGCTCTTGGCTGCAGGCTAATCATTTTCTTCATGAAGAAAAGGAAAAAGAAAATAAAGGAAAACATAGGTTCCTATAAGAGATGGCATGCTTTTTGAAACAAGTGTTATTTTCATGTCTGAAGCATTCTTTTTGCAAATTTGGTCCCCTAGATGTTGGGCCGGGAAAGATGTTCCCATAAATATTGTTCATGAATCATGATGATAGATAAATTGTAATTTATTGGTAAAGTAAAAAGTTGAACTTTAGCTAAAGGATGTTTTTATTTGTTTGATGGGATGAAACAATAGTTTGGTAGGATCGTGATCCTTTTGTATAGTCAATTTTTTTTTGGGTCCAAAATGGAGAAGACATTGAAGAAAGTAGATGGAATGGAATGTTTTTGCAGTTTATTCGTCACAACTCACAAGGGACCCATGAATATTGTCTCACTATTTTGCTAGCGAATGGAATTCGTCGGTCAACAATTACTGCCCCAATTTATATCAAATGACGATATTTTACGAGGATTGATGTTTATATGTCGAGTATGTTTCGATCTGTCGTATTCCCAATTTATATCAAATGACGATATTTTTCTGAGAATTCATGTTTACTATGTCGAGTATGTTAATTTCAATGCTGTTCTGTCATATTGTACTAATATATGTGGTAAGAGATGCTTTGTGCGGCATCGATTAATGCAGAATTTTTAGGGGATATCATGGTCTGCTTGGTTGAAAAAAAATCTTCGAGACAACACATCTAACAGGCGGTACGGTCTTAATTGTATTGCGTCGTATTTGAATTGATCTTAATTGCGACTTATTGTGTTGGACTATTTTTTTTTCTAGTTTCAATCTTAATGTGCCGACTGCTGTGTCATCAGATGTGCTGTAATTGAAATTATTTTATATCTAGACTTGTCGTGTTCGAAGTATTTTAAAGATAAAAAAAATTTCGAACAGCGACACATCTGATAATACGGCACATTAATACATTAATAACAGAGCATGTAAGTGTACCGTTCTCTGGTACATACATGATACATGCCGTGGCAAATGCATCATATACTAATTATGCGGTTCTGGCTTCACATGCTTAGAATTTTGACTAATACTAATGTCCTGCTTATTATGAAAGGTTTTACTTTTACTCTTACCTTAGCTATACGTACAATGAAAAAGTTAATGTTCCAAGCCAAGACCTGTAAATTCAAACTGATTATCGCGTAATCGGAAATTAGATTTAAGTATCTAACATGAGAATGGACCTCAAATTTAGCTTTTTCCCCAATGGCAGTTTGATCAAACTGGTCAATGTAGTCATGCCATCCTACTGTATGGAATAATTGCAGCTTTCCACAATTCAAATAGTTTATTAGTGGTTTCTTATTTATATCACAATGCAATAACCGTTGCAAGTGGCACGGATTTTAAAATAATTAGCCACGTGTTGTTTGAATTGGTCGAATTTATAAATATTGCAAAGTCTGCAGCATATCGGAAAGAATGTGGGTTGGTGATCGGACTGATGACGGCTGCTGTTTTTCTAAGACTTTGGCAGAACAAAATTATTTTTTAATTTATACACAAAAAATGAAGTATTTAATTATATTCTAATTATCAGGTTATTAATTAAAAAGTCAAGTCGACGAAGTTTACGTAATTTCACCAAGAAGTACTGAATATGCTACTCAAACTCAAAGGCACATTTCTGTTAATACCGGTACTAGTTAAAAAAAAAAATTACCTGCAAAGTAAAATTACTGCACAGTTGAAAATTATTAAAATAATTATAAAGCAACTATAAATAGGTAATGAAATCGTTATTCGCTACCGATTGAAACTCATGTTCGTTAGAAAAAAACTATGTATACTTATATTTGAAAAGTAAATTGTGCTGACATTTACAAAATTGTAATTAATTGAAGTTGGTGCAAAATAAGGATGACATCGACTTAACTAAAAATCTAACATGAGGTCAGTATAATAAATGAAGTTCGTTGAAATTCAACTTTTTTAAAAGATAAATATGCAATACTTTCAAGTCAGAGGGAGACGCTGGAGGCGTTTGAGCCGTAACGGAATCTTAGCGTTGTTAGTTAGCTTTTATTTTGGGTGGCATTTTCTTTGACCGTTACTCCTCGGAAATAAATTCTAGAAGTAATAACGATGAAAAGTTTCATATGGTGGCTTATTTACATTAATTACCGAAAAAGAAGTTGAATTGATCGCCACCTATACGAAGTTCTTATGTACCATAGTTTGTGTTATTGATTTCGTGAACAGTGTCATTGCCAAATATAATTCTATAAAGTGTATAGTATGGAGCATTCATGTTGATGAAGAGATAATGCGTGCCAAGTTCAAAATCGGATAAGACTTTTTTTTAAACAAAAAAGTTTGCTATCAAATTTATAAGACAGATTATTCCAACCCAAAACGAAGCAAGCAACTAAATTAGAGAGTAGCCAGCTGGATAAGCTGAGAGAGTCAATAGTCAATACCCCCAACTTGGGTTTCTTACTATGCCATGAACCGTTCATAAAAAAAAAACTATGCCATGAACCAATTTTTTTATTTTTCATTTTTCTAAAACAGTCGGTACTTCAAAGTTGGTTGAAATGGGACTAAATTTACACTTTCTTCTGTAGATTTGGAAGGATAACTATTCTTGACTGACTAATTCAGAACAAACTATTCCATACTGACACAAAGAACTTCTGTGTACTAGGTTTTCAGTAAAACACTATACGAAATTTACCTCAGTATAAGAGAAACTGCTAAGCTGGCCTGGACCACCTATACGGTCAGGCGTCAGCATGGAAATAGAATATTGCAAACTGGAAGCCAATTTAAAAGTGGTCACAGGAGCAGAGAGATTCGATGGCATTTAATAATACAATTTAAATTTGAATGTTTGAGGAACGGATTCGATTTCTTCAAATTCCCAAATGTAAAGTAAATTTGAACTGAGATATTTAAAACTTGACAGTTTGCGAAAGAAACTTGTGTTTTCTTTTGTCCCTATTCAGTAAATTAATTTTTATACAAATAGTTCAGCAAATAAGCCTACCTTGTAAATCAAACTGAAAAATTATCCTTTTCCAACTCCTACACGGAAGCCTAAGCCCAAAAAAAAATTAAATTTACCGAATCCAATATGTACAAATCCAGTTTTTGACCCGCGAAGACTTTCTCAGGTTTACTTTGGAGGAGATACTGAAATCAATTTTGGGCCTTGATCGGCTGGAAGTCTCGATTAAACAAATTGAAAGAAACATATGTTTTGACAAGCGGCCATGCATGCATGATCTGGTTCTGTTTTTTAGCAAGGAGCTTAAAAATATGAGAGAATCGTGTGTTAAATTTCTAAACACACAAACACACAGAAGAAAAAAAAAAAGGCAATCCCTCGAATTATAGGAAAATCACATTTGATTTGGATGGAGAGAATGTATGATTCAGCACTGAACACATGTCATAACAAAGCCTAAATAAATAAATATTCTTTAAAAATGTTCTTGTAACAAATTATTAATTGTAGTTAGATGATTATGTTAATTAGTGGAATCTGGGATTTGCAACTATATATATTTCTTTTTGAAAATTATTTAAATTTGTAGGCCAGCTTGGTCTATAAGAACAAAAGAGTAAGAAAGATGAATGAAAATCCTAGTATAATATAATATAGTGAAACATATTCACTATTTAAAATGCACAGCCTCAGGAAAGCAGTGAGTCATTGGTCATAGGGGCAAAGACAGGAGCGTAGACCTGCCTACGTCAAGAAATTTTGTAAAATGTGAAATGTAAAAAATAGTGCTAATTTAGTTATCTGATGTTTTTATCCTACTCTAATATTGGAAACCTAAGTTATTGAAGCGCAAGTGAAGTCAAAACTCGGTAACTCGGCCTACCGTCAATCATAGTTCCGTCTCTGAGTATTATTTGACACCTTAGGTTGGCAATGTCCTAATGTGGCAAGTACAGACTTTCTAATTGCACATACGTACTTAAATTATGATACGAAATTGAATGAAATGGGCTTATGCCGGGAGCTGCTTCGGGCAGCGTCCAATTTTCTTCGTACAACATGTTTGGACAAAATTGCCCTTCTAACTAAGCAGATAAATGCAATCAATTAAATTAATATAAAATAAGAGTGTGAGAAAAAAAAAATCAAGTTTAGTCTAACAAAGAAATATAATAAATTAATTTATCGAAAATAACTATTGAAATTAATGTATTTTTTAAGTGCAAATAAATTCATCAAATATATTTTCTAACAGCATGTATGTAATATATATAATCTAATCTAAATAACGTGATTTAATCTAACACCGATAGTTTAATTATAAGTTGAAATATAATGTTAAATTGTATTTGATTAGGAAGAGGGGTAATTTTGGTATTTGATTAGGAAGAGGGGTAATTTTGTCCATTAATGTTGTATGAAGCAAATCGGATGTTGCCCAAAGCAGCTGCCGCTTATGCCGTAGTGCCCGTCCAATTTTGTTTAATTATTAGGCAAATTATTACCTCTTCCTAAAAATCCAGGTTTGACTATTTGGTCTCGTCCTTAGATACACTTGCATTTAATTTGATAGATTCGGTTACAAAATGGATTATAACTCCATTTAAACAATTTCCCTTAAACCCGACCGTTCTTCCTACAGATTGAACATTTACTAAATTATTATTATCATTTTTAATTAGTTTCCAGAAAAAGTTAGCAAAATGGCGACCTTTGGATTCAAATTACCTTTTACATGGCCAATGAAAAATCAATGTAACGGCTAGAAATAGTATGTAAAATGTTTACCCCTATAAATTCATTATTTCTTGTTTTAACTGATTATGTTTCCATACGTGACCAAAAGAGTCATTGTTCAGTGTTTCCGCTTTTTACTTAGCAAAATCAAATAAGATATATATAGAAGAGAATAAAATGCCATTCACTAATTAAACTGCAGCAGATTTATTAATGTTACAAATTAATATCAAAGGAAAGACAGGCCACCGTATGTGAAGTGCATATCTATGAAAATATATTTCCTTATAATTGTCATGCAACTATGAATCTTTACAAGAACTACATCTAAAGCTCGATATCTTTGCATGTAATAGAAGAATTAAACATTATACTTTCCAATTTTCAATCATAACTTGTGCTTACATGTTGTACATCTACTATAAATCGTATTTAGTAAAACAGGAGAAAACAGATAAACTTTCATAGTTTTTTCTCTGCTTGTTTTTCGTCTCTCTTGTCTATCATGTAAGATTTGTTTTCCCTTTTACCTTGCTTAAAACTTTGCTTTTCCCAATTCAACTTTTTAATCTTTTCCAGGTACTTATATAGCATTTGATAAAAAGCTTTTTGTTTTCTTCTCTCACAAGATTTTTTTCTGCTTTTTCTTTATAGACGCTTCAATGGAGGGAGGAGTTAATCCCGCCAAAACATACCCATGTCAATTTTGTGATCAGGTGTTTGTAACTGCTCAAGCATTAGGAGGTCACCAAAATTGCCATAGGAGTGAGAGAGAGGCCATGAAAAAAGCAAGAGAAGACCAAAAGCATTTATCCATGCTTGGATCACCACAATTTAAACATATGTTTCCTCCAACTGTGCCAGCATACATTCGTAACCATCAAAGTCCTCTTGGAGGTCTCTCTTTTTTCCATGGACCAACTTATGTACCAAGCCGTATGGTACCAAAAGAGTTTTATTTCCAGCCTTTTGCTAATCAACAGCATATGCACCCGAATAACAACAATTATTTTGGCTCGGGATATCGTTCTAACAACCCATATGGAACCGTGACTGCAAGCGCCTCAGATCTCCTCTCAAGGAATCATGAGGTTATACCTAGTTACTATGAAGGGATGCCTAGACATGAGAAACCTTACTGCAAACCTCAGAGTTATGATTTCTTTCCTAATTACACTGGAGGTACGTCAGGAATTGTGAATCAACTTAATACAAATCTGTCAATTATGGAAGGAGATCAAAAGGAAGGAAACACTATTGTGGGGTCCTCGACTGTAGTGGTCAAGCGGCAGACTGGCGCCAAAACAACCAACAACAATAATGAGGGCGATGAGACAGAGCTTGATCTTACACTTCATCTTTAATTGATTAAACTAGTTTGTTTGCACCCGATATGAATTATGAACTTTTCAAAAGGATTAGGGTTTTAGTTTTTGCCATTGTTCTTATAACTACAAATTAAAATTTCATGCCAATTTCTATTCAAACCTGTATGTTTAACATATATTGCCATTGCATTATCTAATATATTCATTTGGTTTATCAATTTCCTCTCTTTACTTAAATTATTGTATATGCATGAGGACAATGTCATGACATTATGAGTTAAAGGCCCCTATGTACAATAGAACGAAGATTAAGTAATGTGTAATTTGTATTCTCATTATAGCCAGAGATCAAATAAACACCTTGACATAAAAACTGTATTCTAGATTGTACGTAGTAAGAAGACTTGTGGCTAGCTGGCACTCGCCATCAACTTTCAGTAAGAAAATGTATGCGGTAACGACTAAATTTGTCAACATTCATATCATTATTTTTCTCTTTGGTTTGTTGTTATAAGACTAAGATTATTGGTTAGGATTGATAATACGACTAAACGTCAAATAACACGATTCTTTCAGGAGTATACATATGGCAATCAATGTACGAGTGAATAGATGATGCACATATAAAAAAAAATCAGGAAATGACGAAATATAGTACTATAACAAATATATTGAGGAAATGTAAACTTATTTGACTTTTTGTTGCTTTGAAAGAATGAACATTGTAGATTTGTAGTTAACTGTATGAAAAAATATGTAGACTGCTTTGTCCATAATAATAAAAATTAGCATCTGAAACCAAAATCTTTTCAGTTTTGCCGGCGAACCCAATATGCCAATACTAGTTTTTTTAATAGTTTTTAACTTTTAATATTGAATCTAGATTGGGAACTTCTTTAGTTTGTTACTGTACTCGTTAGTATTAAAAAAATATAAAATAATAAAAAAAGGAACTAAAATACCTTGCACACGAAGCCATAAGCTCTAGCATGTAGTGTGTATATTTACTAATACTGATATTGTGATACCAAAAATAGACTCAAACAGAGAAAAAAAGAGAATTCTGATTGTAAATAATAAGTTTATTTTAATGCATGAGATATTGCAAACATAATGAATCAATTAATTGAATCGAGAACAATAGTACTGCTCTAAAAATCTGAACCGAAACTTCTTTTGTTGTACCTTCAGATACGGTATACAAAAGTTTTAAACTATGCTGAACGTATGAACAGATGCTTTTTAATTCACAAGGTTTGACAATAGTTATCACGATTGCCTATAACTATAATAAATCTGTTGTGTGTCTATTCTCATTCAACTATCTACATCTACATGAAGTACAACCTTGCCTTTTTATGCTCTGATATTCATAGCTTCTTGAGTGTATCTTGATATTTGATACTTTTTGCCAAAATTATGTGCAATACCTTGATCTTAGGCTGATTGTTTTGAAACGATGCATCAACTCTTATCGACACTATTACATCAAAATTCTTCATTTCCTTTGTGTTTGTCAGTTTAGTTGTTTTTTTATTTTAAAAAATGATTTCGAAAAGTGACATATTCTAAATGTTATTTTAGACCACGGTAAGTAAATGCTGCATGATATGACGATATTTATGCTTTGTTATGCATGTCTGCAGGTTATGCTGCTATTTACGTTAATTCATTACAATCATGAATTAGATAGCGTAAATAGTGTGTAGACATGTATTAGAATGATGATAGGACTAACTACATCTTTCTGAAGCTAATCGTTTTGAATAACATGATGATTTTTTTTTGGTTATCTAGTATCTATTAAGTTGTATATACTATTTAGATATTCCGTAATTGTGACAAAAATACGACAAAAATACAACTATAATCATAGGCCATGATTATCCTTTCTCTAGGAGAGTATTCAAATTTCACAAGAGAAAATAGATGTCAGATTAACATAACCTAATTTTTAATAATAAATAAATAAAAGTTGGAAACATCGAACTCATTAATTGATGTACAGTGCATGAGAGGGATGCACCAAAATTACTCAGGAAATAATGGTTGTCTCTTGTTAAGAGATTATATGAAAGAATCAATTCTATTAACTGCAGTACAGATATGGGTCTCTGGTACAACTCCTCAAGCTCAATGTTCATGCACAAGAGAGGAATATTACAATTTCATTTAAATATTTTTCGAACATAAATCTTGTCCTAGATGTACTTCATCAACTATATAAAAGCAAGGCTTTGCAGCAATACAAATTCCATCTTGTATTGATCGACATTAGTCTCCTAATTGTAAGTCTCACCATTTCATGTTAATTAAGCTTGTCAATGGTTCATTTTTCTTATTTCATATATATGAAATCTTATGGATTTCTATCTTAATTTTTTTTTTCAATTTTTTTCTTGAAGATATCTCAATGGAAGGATTTAGCCACAATGTTGTTAGGTACCCCTGTAACTTTTGTGACAAAGTATTTTTCAGCCACCAAGCATTGGGTGGCCATCAAAATAGCCACAAACTGGAAAGGGATATTACTGTGAGGATGCTATCGGAAGGACAACTGCCCATACGGACTGCAACTCAATCACAATCCATGTTACTCAATCCAATGGTACATACTCACGCACGTAACATTCGAAACATGGAAACCACTGCTCAAATGCAACCGTATTTTCCGCCAACCATGCGTACTAATGTACATTCTAATGTTAGAAATATTCAGATGCCCCACCACTCAAATTACCAATTCAGGAGATCAACTTATTTACCAACCTGTTTGGACCCCGCAGGGTCTTCTTACCGTCCTTATGCACGTCGAAGTAACTTTTACCAAAATAGTAATCCTTTTGTTGGCGTTAGATATCCTTCCACCAATCTACTTGGACTTGCTTATCGATACCCTACACATGGTTTGCCTAGGACAAACCAACAAGTAAACCCGTATGTTGAACCTCAAAAATATAATTTTTTTGGTGCTGAAAATGGAGGCTCTGTAGCTAGGAGTAGTCAGATTAATATACATTCATCAAATTCCTTTGTTGGAGGAGAGGAAAAAAGAGGGGAAAATGTAATCTCCAGGCCTTCAAACGCTATAGCTGAGGAGCATGTTGATGAAAAGATAAGTGATGATAATGGAGATGGCAAGAATGGAGCCAATGATGAACTTGATCTCACACTTCGTCTTTGAGAAATCTAGGGGATTTGGAGTTTTCTCTCTTCATAATAAGATATGAATAAAATTATCTTTTATCAATTCAAGTTTTTCTATCTATTTCAAAAAGTGGACGAATTAATATATGAGATGGAGGACTTAATTATAATGTGATATTGAATGTTGTGTGATGTTAAAATTTTCAATCCATATTTTCTTACTAATCTCTTTCTTTATATATATGCTAATTGATATGGACAACACAGTTTAATTGTGTGCTTACAAATAGATGCACACGGAAATTTATGTGTACTATAACCTAATTCACATTTTTGAGATGCTATCACCTCTTCATTTTCTATACAACTAATTAACTATTTTGTATCTTGCTGTCATTTCACCGGATATCTAGGAAGCTTACCAAAAGCTATTTCTGAAGCTTGGATTAATTGATTGCTTTCCTCAGACCAGTAAACTAAAGCATTCCATTTATATAGCATTGTTGGATAGTTCTGGATGTTTGACGTTCCAGTTTATGTAATATTATTTTAGTAAATCTGACATATCGTTAGTATGTTTCATTTTATTGTTGAATTTTTTTATTTAGGATACATTAAACAACAAGTACATGAGATAAATCCATCAACATTGAATGAAAATATTGCTACATTTCAATTATTATTATTTTTTTAATAGTAGTGTATGTGAATTGCATGGAATATTCGCAGAAAAATCAAATAGGTTGTATTCATGTTTACTAAAACTAGTGCATGATTCGAAAAGCAATCTATTCCTGTGAACTCAAATTTCTTATTAATTAATTAGCAATATGAATACAATTTATTATTTACCGTCGGAGTGGATACTAGAATTATGTCTCTGACGCTATTACAATGAATGTTATCAGGCATATGAAATAAACTGATGAATCAATTTATTTCAAATTCTTTACATATTTAATTAGTAATTAAGGTGAATAGATCTACTATTTGCTGGTCTGGTCATAGAATCTTGTCCATAGACACCTTTACGATGAATACTTATCAGACATGAAATAAACTTATGAATCTCATTATCATAAAATTCTATAAATAAATTATTGTTTATCTTTAAAGTAGCATTATCTTATTTCCAATTATAGCTAGGTTATGATAAGTGTAGTGCTATTTATGTTTTTTCTAGAAATGACAAAATATAAATAAATGATACGTCCCAAAATGGAGATAATAAGTGGTTCATGCAGTCAAAGTACATTGTTCATATTAAAATTATTCATGAAGGATTAGTTGTCATTTACTACTCATCAAAATAAAAATTGGTATTATTTTGTTATTTTTTTTCTATAGTTTTCATTATTAACAATGACTTTGAATAATTTGAAAACTCAAGACTAATGTTCATGCATGTCAGTCGACAGTACAGAACTACAGATCATTATTTTTAATGTTTCCAGCAACATGTAATATATTGAGACATTTTTACCTCACTATCTTTTTTCCAGCAAAAAAACTATATAGAGTGTGGAAACAGAACACATCATCTTCTCTAGGCTATTGCCCTCCTTTATAGTAGTGAACTTTAGAATATGACGGTACATATTGCTTCTTTAGATGTTTCTCTATTGACATGTAAATTTTATGTGGTTTAGTAGAAGTTAAGTTTTAAAAACAAAGAATATTTTAAGAAAAAATGTATTTATCATTAGAGTGAGGAAATAGTCATATGAGTACGAGTAATAATTTATGGTTGTTTTATTTTGCGTCTAATGTGCAGATAGATTTGATTGCTTGTATATTTTTCATCGAAAGCGTAAAAAAAAAAACTGCTTCAGCAAATATTATTTCTGTAAAGCTTTACGTAGCATATTTAAGTTTTTCATATTCCATATTTTTTTATTAAGTACTACATCTCTTGAAACTCAAGAGGACAAATTAATCATAATAATTGACTTAACATATATAGAGCGTATAATTAAAAAGATTTTTACTTAATTGCTTTACATGCTTACCCTCTCTATTAGATAACATCAAATGTTTGATGTTCACACATAGATCAGAGATGCACACATCCTTTAGCTTTCCATTTCCTAACATACCTCACAACCATACTTCTATAAAAGAAAGCTCGATAACAATAGAGGAGCCTACAAAATTATACCTCTTCTTCAATCAGATCCGTATTTTCATCTCCAAGTGGACATAAATCATACTTTGATGTAAGATCCTCTCTCGCTTCCTCCTCTGAATTACTAATTTGATGATTATTGAAAACATTTCTCTTACACTTTGTTGTGCGACAGAAGTTCACATGGAGGTACGACATGGCCCTGTTAAAAGATATCCATGCAATTTCTGTGATCGGGTGTTCATAACTGCTCAGGCATTGGGTGGTCATCAAAATAGTCACAGAAGAGAGAGGGATGCCATAAAGATGTATGGGGAGAAGGGTCAATTGAAACCTATGCAAATAGCACCACCATTGTTGCCTTTTCCAACTCCAATCATACAACCAAACAATCCTAAGAACAAAGATGTTTGTGCGCCATCTGAGTATCATTATTGTAACCCTAAAAAAATCTATGTAACCAATCGAATGGTCCTGAAAGAGTTCTACTATCATCCTTACACACATCAACCTAATAATATATCTGGGCTTACGGGTAGTCGTATAAATTCAAGGTTGATGTCAAAGTACCCTTTTGATTTTCCTCGAGGCGAAAGTCCACATGGACATCAAAACCGGAGGCTCCAACCTCAGAATTTTGGCATGATGTTTCCTCAAAATAATCAAGGTGAGATCAAAAGAGACCTTCGATTAACGTTGAGTACTTCAATGTCCATTGGTGCAGACAAAAGAGAGGGGGACTGTGAAGGACGTTCTTCTATTGTTGTGAAGTTGAACCAGGTTGGTACACAAGAGAGCAGCAATGTTGAAGCAAAAGGTGATGACGGTGATGGAGGGCTTGACCTTACGCTTCATCTTTGATTGGAAAAGAACTCATTTGGCATGTATTAAATTTGTTAGACTTGTCATAACAATAATTAATGTTTCAATAAATAAAAATATCATCTTAATTGGTGTTATCATTTTAATCAAGTTTTTATGGTTAGTGAACAATGAATCATTTTTTATGAACCGTTGAGATTAAACCGGACGGCTCGGATAAAAAACGATCAGAGGATTCGGATGCCATATCTAAGTATGAAATATCATACATAGCACACCCTTCTTAAATAACACATACTAAGACACCAGAGAAAATTGTCACTCCTATAACAAGTTTTTTTTTTTTTTTTAGCATAGGACGAGCCTAAATATTTTTAAAATAAATCAAGTTGCAAATAGAAGAATAAAAGAAGACCCCTTCTCATCAAAGTCTCAAAGAAAGGAAAAAGAACTTGCAATAAGCCGAAAAGCAAACAAAAGAAACCAACCATAAACGGCCTACGGGCCACAATACATTGAGCACTCTTAAATCATCCTAAGAAAAAAGCCCAAAAATAAATAAACCACCTCCTTAAATTTAATGAGCTACCCTAGAATCTAAATAAAATTGAACGAAATATGCCGACTTTCTAGACAAATGCAATATCTAATGGCCAGCAATCTATATTGCTACCTAAATTATTCAAGGGAAAAAAAAAGCTAACTAAAGTTGTGATGTCGTGCATTTTCACCAAAAAAAAAAAAAAAAATAAAAAAGAAAAAAAAACTTGTGATGTAGTGCTTTTAGGCCTCAAGCGGTTAAGCTATTGTTTAAAATTTTGCAAATACAGTTATTACTGTAACTATTGTTTTATCATTAAGCGGATAGCTCATAGGCTCTTATCAGCTTTAAGCAAGTAGTTCATAACTTTAATAGAAACATTCCTGCCCATGGTCGTCCATGTGCTTGGGACAATACTATGGTCAACAATTTGTTAGATATTGTGAAAAAATGTAATACAAGAGTTTTTCAACTGCAAAGAATATACAATCCAAACAAACAACATTATATTATGAACTCGATTCTCTGAATAGCACATAATTATCACTCCTCTCATACTGCTCGGATTAGCGGTTTGACTTTTACACTATTATTGCACCTTATGGTCTACTTCAGGCAGCTATTTTTAATAAAAAGGAACGGAAAGTAAAAGGCAGAAAAAAAAACTAGTTATTTGCTCCCGTATTAAAGCAAGAGGGAATAGAAAATAAGCCAAGATTCATCTGTACTGTTATAGTAGGGATTTTGTGACCCTCTGATTTGAAGGGTATAGGGAGTTAGAATGGTCAATTTACCTAAATATCCTCTAAAAGTTAATGCCAAATATAATGTCCAAGGGTAAATGGTAAAGTTCGTCTCATATTTAATTCATTTGTCAAACTTAATTCATTCCATCCTCTTCTACCTAGAAATCACTCGAGCGAGTAAATTGATAATTTACTTTCTTTCCATAACTTACTATTTCTCTCTCCACATTTCCATTCCATTCCCTTCTTTAATATAGGAGTTCTGGAGCACAATCTTAATCCCAAAATTTTTACTAATTTGACTATGCAAACATTAAACTTTTTTTTTAATACAAAGAACCCGTAACAACGTTATTAAATAGGGAAAAAAAATATGACCCACGGACTTCCGAATATAAAAAAAATAAATAAAATGCTCGATAACTTTTTTTTGGCCATTTCTTCCTATGTAAGTTTTCTAATAAATAATTCAGTTCATAAAGGGAACTTTTCGTTCCTCCCAGTATAAATATGAAAAAGGGCTGGCTTATCAATTAAACAAGATAGTATCGGCTGCGGGGTAATTTGCACAAGATAGTATCGGCTGCAGGGTAATTTGCTTTTGTTTTATTTCCGCCTAAAGGCACATACAAAAAAAAAAGGAAATGCTAAATGCTATGTTATACGAGAGCCCGAGGTAATTAAAAGATTTTTTTTTTGGGTTAGGTGGCATTCACCACACCAACAATTTCTATTGAAATAAAAATATTTACAAAAGTAGAAAAAAAAAAAGAAGGCCTATACAGAAGCTAAAAGGCAGAAATAAAAGCAAAATGAAAAGAAGAATCTTAGGCGTATTTTATCTAGGAATCGACCTCCTGGCAAATTTTCTTAAACAGTACTTCAGCTGGGATGTGTTCATTCATGAAGATTCTCTTATTTCGTGCCTTCCAAATAATATCCCAAGAGGTAATTAAAAGTTTGACTTATAAATCATAAAAATTACTTCAAATTAGACTTAACAGTTTGCAATTCTTTAGAATATTCATTGACAACCACTGTCAATGTCTCTAAAAAAAAATTCTTCAGAATATGTTCCTTCTTGAGCATATTTATAAAAAATTATGCGTTCCCCTTTTGTATGCGAAAATGGTACTTTAACATATTTTTATGATTTCTTGAGCATATATTTACATGAGTGCCAAATTGCCGATTTGTTCGTTCACAAGAGATGCATTAATGTAAAAAATAAATGAAATATTTGTAGGTTCATTCTATACTTCATCAAATTAAAAACGAATCTTAGTAATTATGGTATATCAATCTTAATACATTAAGTTTTTTGTTATCTTAATATGATGTAAATTGAATTTCAAAACTTATGAATCTTAGACGAACACATCTTTTGTAAAATTAAACACAATTAATGGTTTAAATTTAATACCTTTTAAGTGGAAAAAGAAAATACGATGGTAATATTGTGTGAAACTTGAGTTCACAATTTTTGTCCTACTTTGTATATTTTACTCAAGTTCAAATTGGCTAGTGATTTCTGTAAATATTAAATTAAATTAAACTTAGAAAACTTGATTTTTAAAAATCTGCTTTTGTATTTATAATTTAAAATTACATAAGCAAGCAAATAAATGTCAAATGATCATTGTGTTGTGTCAATGGAAAATATATTATATATATAATTTTGACCGAAATGATTACCGTAATGGAATAGCAGAGCTGCAGCTGCTCAGTATATTTCCGACATCATCGCTTCTAAGGAAAAAAACAAAATAGTAGAAGACAAACCAGAAAAAGGAACTGAAGGCCACTTTGCGAAACTTCCCTTCAAATTTTCACCTTAACTATTCCTCCTCTCAAAATCCACAACTTTCTACCAAGAAAATTCTCCCCACATAAGCAAATACAAACACATGGAAAGAGCATCTAAGTAGAAAATCGTAAACTTTTGGGTGCCAATACCAAAAGAAACAAATCGGTCGACATGGGGCCCATAATCCCGTCCAACCACGCAGCAGACAAACATTAAATAGCTGCTCCAGATTTCTCAAATTGCAAGTTCAGCTATAAATGCACCTCTTTATTCTACCAGGAATAACTCGCACAGTGGTGCACTGGCCCACTTGTTTCCCCACAATTAGCCGAGCGGGTCTACCAAAACCGGGTGTATTTATCGAGGTCCTTCTGTCCCTCAATTATTTCAAACAGCAGACACTATGCAATGCAGCAGTGTATCACTACTACCCAAGGACACAATGAAAAATTTCCTTCCTACGTCTGGTGTAAATTACTCCCTCAATGACAAGTGGGGTAGTACAGGAAATCTTGCTTTGGAGTTCTGTACTCCGGGAGTTGTGAAATTATTTCGGTAGATGTAGAGATGATGATGGGAAGGGGTAACTAGATGAGGTTTTGAGAAACTGAGTCACTGAATTGTGGGGTAGACCTTGTTAGTTCACTGTAGACCGTGTTTAGTCAGATAAAGGTTCGTATCTCTGAGATCACTGCTCAGTAAAAAGTGATCTTCTGGTTGGGAGACTTCAAGTTGATCCAGGAGCATAACTATCTCTTACACCTTTTCAATTTTCAGATATTATAGCAGAAAATTATATTTCATACACCGTAACTAACTTCAGAATTCAGAAGACATTGATTCGTCCAGAAAATTTTATATTTAATAAAATATAATATTATATTTTATATAATTTTATATAAATATTATACAAAATAAATAACATTTTATATAATATTTTATTTTATACAAAATAAATATTATAATAGAAACTAATATAATTTATTAAGATTAATTATATGTTGGCTGGGACTAGTGTATATAAATTTGATAATCCAAGTCCCACAACAGAAGGTAAGCATTTTTTAAAAGAAAGCGTCAATTATCTTAACCAATAAGCCTTGATATTGAAAGAGTTGCTATTAAATGAAGAACCGAGAGCAACCATAAACATTGCTTTCTCTTCTTCAAAAAGTGGTCTCTTCACTTCCTTCCTCTCCCTCTTTTTTTCTCGTTTCTCTCTTTTTCCTCTTCACTTTCAAGTTTCGTTTTCTCAAACAAAACTTGCAAGGGTTTGAACCAACCGTTTCTTTCCACTAACAGAGAGAGAGAGATGAGAGGAGTGACCGATGATGACGTGGAGGAGAGGGGAGTGGAGTTGGGACTCAGCTTAGGAGCAAACAAGAGCCAGAACCGCACCCCAACTGCCAGGCGGGGCCCAGCGTGCAGAATACTGACAGCAAAGGACTTCCCTGTTTCCATCGCTGGTTCCTCACGTGCCTCACGTGCTTCTCCGTCTCCCTCCCAGTCTTCCTCCGTGTCATCTTCTTCTGTACGGGCCACCGATGCGGATTCGGGTACAGACGTGGTAGTGGGGTCCACTTCCCCTGAGACTGGTAGTGGGTCCGTAAACCCTTCTAGGTAGTCCCCTTTCTTTTTGATGAATAGTGTGAAATTTGTTAACGGATAGAACGTTCATTTGTAAATAGAATCTTTTACATGTTTTAGATTTTATTTTTAGGCATTTATGCTAGCTATATTCATATGAGATAGTAGAATTTTGTAATCAATATGTGCATTTAATATTATTAATGAATTTATTCTAACCTTTTAAATTTATAAAGACAAAAGGGAAAATAATGGTAGGTTTTTTCAGTCAAAACTTTAAACCTTGTCTTAAAAGACAACAACACGAGTCATTATCTGAATTCTGAAAATTTCCCTTCAGGTTCTGACCCTCAAATTAAGTTGACTTAGCTATTAATAAGAGAGAGTATATTCAACAAGCCCCAATATAATGAGAAAGAAAAACCATTTATTTAAAGTAATTATTGTTTTTTTTTTCAATTTAGTAGCCAAACAGTGGTCGGATGGCCACCAATAAAAGCATTTCGGATGAATAGCCTTTTCAATCTCTCGAAGGAGGAACCTGCCAATAGCACACCTAAGAAGGCCAATCGGAAAGGCCATAGCGTGAGCTGCTCAAATGGCCAGAGTCTTGCTGAGGACCAGGAGAAAAGCCGGCTCAATAGCGGGTGTCTTTTTGTCAAAGTCAACATGGATGGGGATCCAATCGGGAGAAAAGTTGATTTGCACTCCCATGGCTCTTATGAGAGTCTTGCAGTTTCTCTTGAGCTTATGTTTTGGGGCACAACCACCTCCTCTACTAGTAAGTTGATTTAACTCTTCTAATCTCATATATATATGCTCGGTTGTGTTACCACTTACCATCCTTTGTAGGTATGTTATTTGTGTATGAATTTGTTTGGCATCTGTTCATTAAATTTGTCCAAACTACTAATCAAGCTTGATTAACTTGGTCTGGAGCTTGTGTGCTATTTTGTTTTGAGAATTGAGAAGCATGCTTGACTACTAAATTTTCTGCATGTTTTGAGAAGCATGCAGAAGACATCATCCCTGATGCAATTATTGTGCAAGGAGTAATAAAACACGAAACTGTAACTTTTAGATGAAAAAGAAGTCGTGCTGTTTACTGTAAAAAAATTAGAAATTTAGCATTGATTTTTAATTGTTTCATGTAAATTGACAAATTATGTAAAGCCGTAGGTTATATGAAGGGCTCGCGGTTATTGGATAATTCATCTGAGTTTGTACTAACATATAAGGATAAAGATGGTGATTGGTTGCTTGTTGGTGATGTCCCATGGAGGTACCTTTTTTTTCCTTATGGGTTTTTTTTTTTATTCACTATTTGGAAACTAGCTGCCCCATATTTTGACTAAGATGAATAAAAGCTTAACTTTTTGTGTCTTTTTTCATATTCCTTTTATTTTCTTTATGTATGTAGCATGTTCTTGGACACGGCAAAACGGTTGAGAATCATGAGAAATTCTGATGCTAGCATGCTCCGTAAGTACTTATTTTATTTTAATGCACTTAGTTAATAGGTCTAAAACATATTCAAACCATATTAAGAAATATGAATGTTTAAAACATATTAAAACAATGGTGAAAAAATAGGCTTATTTACTCAATTTTTAAATTTGTTAAATTGTGAAAATTGAAGATTTTTTAGTATGACAACAATTGTACAATTGTTTTATCAATCTTATCTTTAGCAGTAGAACTAGAACTCGTATTATTTGATTTATGTTACTGTTAAGTATGCATATTTGGGGCATAGTTTTAAAGAAACAATTCATTTAGCGGAGTTCTGCAATTTTTGAAATATATGAATAGCTAAAGAATATAGATAATGAAGAAACACATTTAAAATTCTCCTAAGTTCATAAATATAAAATCTGGCTTGCTTCTCTGTTGACCTAGTCCGACCTGAATGAATTATCATTACTTTGACAATAATTGAGGCCCATAATCTTCAGTGTTTTTGTTTAATTAGAAAATTAGTTAAATGTACATGTGTTCTATATCGTCAAACTTTTTGGTTTAATTTGAAAATTTACGCCATGATGATTGGCATAATGATTCATTTTGATTTTCAGTCGATGTGGCAATTTATAACTTTCTTTTATTTTATCAGCCTTGCGATTTCAACAGTCAGATATGCATGGTGCACATGAACAAAGCTAGGGTTTTTCAACCAAAGTTTCCTCAGATCTGTTTAAGAAATGCTGAGTTTCCTTTGACAATTAGAGTTGAAAGATGGCCGAGTATAATTATTTCATGCTTGCCATAGCTAAAACCTCTGGTTTAGGGGTTTCAAGTTAGTGTTTATCCCAGTAACATTTTGAAAAATTACATGCCAAGCCCCTTGTGCTTGCGGCAGGTGAATTAAGTGAAACAGGGCATATTGCAATACTTTGTAAATATTTCATCAAAGCTTCTTTTTTGAAGACAAACATGGCATTTTGCCAATTTTGGGTAGTTTGATCTAAATGTCCAATGTAATGGTAGACAATAATTTAAAAAAAAAATAGACCGTCTAAATCAGGTCATTTGAAGTGTTGAAGTGGCAAGTTATGCTTAGTTAATGAGCAATCTTTGATTTAGTTTGCATTATTATACTGATAATGGGATTCTGTATTGATTACTAAAAGCAGTGGTGACAGCATAGTTGTTTTTTATATTGAAAATGGTTAGACAATGGTGCATTGTTGCCTCCATTATGTCCGACAGGAATTCGTCGTGATATATCCAATTAGTATTATGATGTGGAAAGATATCATTAAGTTACTTTGATGTCAAAAGAAGGAATATAATTACACTAGTATCCCATTGGTTGAGGTGTCGTTTTCATTTCTAGAACTACTAAAAAAGTCCTATGAGAAAATGTCAATTTTCGTTCTCGTGTAGTGCTTGTACAATTCCCCAGCATGGCTGTCACAAGATTAGGACATCTTTAGAGCGTTGATGATGACTCGATTGAAAAATTTGTCCAGACCACAAAATTTGAAAGCAAGCTTAGATCCGTTTGACAAGCAAACTTAAAATTAATTAAAATTCATAGAAGATATTGATGTGTGAAAACAGTGAAGTGATGATGTTACGCTGAATAAAGTATATATGATTTTGTTTTGACTTGTAATCATCTCAAAATTTTTTTAATATACTTCCGTTGGCACCTTAAACATTTTAAAATATTCAAGTTGTCTCTATAACACTTGGCAGAAGATTTAAAAAAAAAGAGTGGGGGATACGTACTAATACAAGTGGATGGATGAAAAAAAAAAGAAAAATGTTATGCTGAGCCTTGGAATTTAGGCTATGTTTGTAAGCTAAAACAATCGGACCTACATTAAAAAAAAAAATAATCGGACTTTTCTAAAAAAAAATATCGGACATACATTTTGAATAAAGTGCAAGTAGTTCATTCAAATATCGGACATACATTTATTAAGAAAAAGGCCATCAGTACAAGAACAGAAAGTGGTACAATGCCCTGGACTTGATATGGGCCGTAACAATATAAGAAGGCTTGTTATTTGTTAACTAGAATTTCCATACAATGATTCAATGAATAATCAGTAGGTATTTAGACATGTTTTATTGTATTTTGCAAATCAACAAACAATCGATTATAGTAACAGAAGCAACCACAAATTATTCCTGTAATATAAGTTATTCGGCTAGATGACTCGTAGCCTTTTCATTATCTTTTTTTTTTTTTGATAAATAGGAAGAATCACAGCCTTGCTTGGGCTTCAATTTTACTTAAACTGGAAATCCTTGATCTCAGGCGCCACCTTAATATCTTTCCTGAAGGAGATCTAGGTATTGAGTCCAAAAATATCACTTTTCTTATCTTCTTATATGGTGCCACCTGGGGAAAAAAAAGAGTGATGACATATAAAATTTAAATTACATTTGTTCAGAATATAAAATAGTAATCTATTCGTACAATTTTCCCATTTTGTGGCCAAATTAAAATAGGAATGACATTTAACAAATGGAGTGAAGTTAAATGCCTGTAGATGCTAATCGCTTCAAAGCAATAGAATGTTTGATAGTAATAATAAAATAAGTAAATAAAGTAATACGAAATGAAAATATCAAGTTGCTTTTATTCATTATGATAGGAAGTGAAATATTATGTATAAAAAGTATAAAATTTAAGAAATTAAATCACTTCATTTTGACGCATAAATGTGAAGGACCTACTTCACCTTTGTCAAACGATGGGATAGATCGCAATGTGTTCAAAATTAAAGGGGTTTTAAACTTGTAATGCGCCAATCTAAGAATTTTGTTTAGTTTTTTTAAATAGAAACTATTCCTCTGGGCAGAATTGGCAAAACCAAAACTGAGTTACAAACCTTGTCACGCATGAAAACAATGATATCAATCTCCTTGATTTTACTTCCTGGTTTTCGAACAACACATGCCATCGGAATTTCACCTGCCTCTTCATCTGGGTGCCTGAAATTTCAACAAAAAATTGACAAGTTCATTTTACTGCTCAAATAGGATAACTCGTTCATACGTAACATGTGTAAATTTTAAGCTCTAATAGAATGCTTTTAGGTCGATTTCACTCACGATGTGACAGCAACATCCTGAATTTCTTGGTGTGACGAAAGAATTTCTTCTAGCTCTGCTGGGGCTACCTGAAAAGCATTAGGAAGTAAAAATGCAAATCCATAGAAAAAAGTCAAATAGCTTATGATTTTACAATATGATAATTGATCTATACCTGATAAGCTTTATACTTAATTAGTTCTTTGATTCGATCTACAACATAAACACAACCATGTGAGTCAATGTAGCACAGGTCTCCTGTGTGTAGCCAGCCCTCTTCATCTATTGCAAGAGATGTAGCCTCTTTGTTTCTCAAATACCCTGGCAGAATACAAAACAGGTGGTTCTCATTTCTTACTTCTTGTTTTTTTTTTTTTTTTTTTTAAAGAAGAAATATCTTCATGACAATTGATTTGTTGGAGTTAATTAAATTACTGTATAGATGAACTATCATCCTTTAAAAGTATATGCTTCATATCAAGGCTCTGTTCAGTAATAAATGGTATATTGTGGTCCAGATCTATAATCTTTTTTGCACTGCATTGAAGAGCCAGTATCGTATTGATACAGATCATGAGGGCTATTTGTATACTTCCAAAGAAGGAACTGACTCAACATGGTGGTCCTTGTTTTGATACTGGCTTAAAATTATGTGAAAGAGTTGGATCCTTCATTGCCAGATGCACCATGCTTAGGGATGAAAACGGACCGGATACGGATCGGAATAATGGTCAAATCATATCCGCATCCGCATTTTTATTTCGGATACGAATACGAATACGGATATGTTCGGATCCGGATACGGTTCGGATGTTAAACGGATACGAATACGAATCGGATATTGTCGAATACGGTTACGAATACGGATATATTTTATCGAATATGGATTAAAATTTGATCGATATTTATTTATTAATTTTTATCGCACATATTTATAAATTTCATAGTGTATAAGTTTGTTGCAATAAATAAGTCAATTGAAAATGAGTCATAAATAAGTTTCTTTCATTTATCAACTTGATTTCAAAAATACAAAGATTCTTTATTTTGATCACAAATTTTCATTAGTCATAATTATATTTTTTGATAATATGTACAACGTTCCAAATTAAATATCTTATACGTAAAACACATTTGTATGTATAAGTAATTCTAGACGTTAATATAATAATTACCTGACACTTTCTAACAACAATTGTGCCTTGGTGTGGTGGTATATGAGCTGGGTTCACATATGGCACCAAGAGGGTTCGATTCCCAGCTATGTCATTTTTCCGAAACATACCCACATAATGGGGCAGTGGGTCATAAGTTTATTGACCCATTCGGATATCCGTTTTCTAAAATGTTACGGATCCGGATTTTTATCCGAATTCGCATCCGTATCCGCATCTCTAAACGTTCCCATATTCGTATCCGTATCCGTTTAAAAAGATCCGGATCCGCATCCGTATCCGTTCGGATCCGGATATTTAGATCCGAATCCGCTGTTTTTCGGATTCGGATGCGGATCGGAGCGGATATTATCCGATCCGTTTTCATCCCTAACCATGCTGGTAAAATCTACATACTGGTATGCAGTACCAGTCGGGCACTTGTATTGACCTCAGTTTCTGATTTAACAAGTAGCAACTGAGCCATGAGTCGCATCTTTCCTTTTTCTTATTCTGTTTGTTCATTCAATTTCTTTTTCATGTCAGTACCTTCAGATCTGCATGATCCTTACTTTGTGGTACCACATGATCGTAACTTTAATTATGGCCAGTACCGAAAACATTTTTCCCTTTTTTAACTTTTTTTTTCTTTTAACTCATTCTTTTACCACTCAAAAAATTTAGTATGCTTAGGACCCAGTAGCCTACTTTAACATCCTTTGAAAAGAAAAATAAGAGAAAAAGACTAATTTTTTTGGTAGAATTAGAAGTAAATTGAAAAACTGAAATCTTCTGTACCTTGCATCACAGAGGGGCCCCTAAGGCAGAGTTCCCCTATATTGTTGGGAGCAAGAGATTCCCCACTGGAGATGTCCATTATCTTGGCCTCCATGGTGGGAATAACCCTTCCAATGGAGGTGTGCAGTAAGCCTTCGACCCCGTCACAAAGTGTCACCGGCCCACTAGTTTCTGTTAACCCATAACACTGCAATGGAAATTCAATCGCGCTTATTTGGTACCACCATAACTTGAACATTTTTGTTTTTTACTTAATCCAACTTTCTTCACAATACTACTTTAATATCCTAAATATATGTCTATGAAACAATTTGCACTTATATTCAATTGCAATCATAAATAAAAACAAGCAAACTATTTTGTGTGTGTCCTTTGAAATTCACAATTTGAAGATTGATTTTGGGCCCAATGGGAAATATTGCCTTTTCAAAAACATGATTTTATTTGGAAAAAGTAGAAGACAGAAAAAGTAAATACTATCATGGACATGGAGAGATCAATTTTGTACAAAAATAGATACCAGACAGAAAATGTTTCTTTTAAGGAGCAGAAGTTAAGAGGTACTGAAGGTTGGTGGCGGATATAATAGCGCCAGGTGCATAACTCTTCATATGCTTCTTATCTATTAAGCATTTGCATTTAATTGTTGATCTGTCCGTGTCTCCCTTGATAGTGTGTTATCTCAAAGTGAAAGACTCCCTACTCCCTAGCCAAACCCCACCTCGTACAGCTAATATAACAAGCTAAGCAGGCTTTTTGTCTGGTTAATTTTTTGACCTCAAATTTTGGAAATCAAAGTTTTCATACTATTTTTGTCATAAAGTGTCCATGTGACAGGTTGCAGAGGCAAGTAAAACAGACCATATTAATGGAAATAATAATGCCAGCCTTCTGCTCTGGCCAGAGCTAACGGAACTTATATATGTTTAAAAGTTTGATCCAACAAATAGAAATGAATATATTTGAGTGATCAGTTCAGTTAGATCGGTAAAATTTTTATGACTTGAAATGTAATAAAAGTTTGATCCAACTAATAGAAATAAATATGTTTGAGTGATCAGTTCAGTTAGATCGGTAAAATTTTTATGACTTGAGATGTAATAAATATTAATTTGCAGGCCCTCAAAAAGTAAAGATTAATTTCATAACATATTCATTTGATATCATTTTTAAGAATTATCATGCGGCTTGCTCATATTGTTGTAAATTAGCCGAAAAGGTACGAAAGGAAAATCTCATTTATTTTGGTACTTGCTTTCTCACAGCAGAATTCAGATGCTTTGCTAGTTGCCTAGTTATTAATGGTCCTAACTAGATTACTCTCTTTAAAAACACTTTGGCTAGATTCTAACGGTACCTTTTGGATGGTTTGTGAATAAGATTGGAATTAGTTATTCATGAGTAAAATTATTCTTCCTAATTTCTAAATAAATAAAATTTAACTTGTTTCAATTAAGAGTGTTATTTCTAAAGGACTTCTGATTCGGAATAAACTTTAAAATGAGTTTCTTTGAGTTATTTTTTAATTTAAAATAAGTGTTAATTCGGAATAATTCAACAGATCAAAATCTAACGGTCAAAACTAAAAAATATTCACATATATACCTGAGACAATCGAACACCAGGGAAACACAGCGCAAACCTCTCCATGTGTTCTCTTGCAAGTGGCGCACCAGATGAGACGACCTCCTTCAGTGATCCAATACTACCTCCTCCTGCTACGTGTCCCTTTCTTGTCATCATCACCACCATTGGCGGTACCACTGGTACACGTGTAACACTGTACTTACTCACTGCTTCCATGAGCTTATCAGGTGTGAACCGGTCTGGCACTATCACTGATGTAGCTCTGGTTGCCAAAACCCCCATTACGAAAACCGAGAAACCAAACATGTGAAACAGAGGCAAAACACATGCATACACGTCTCTTGTACCAGTATGGGTACCTGCAACATTCCCGGTACCAGTACCACCCCACACATGACTTAGGACGTGTGCCATTGATATAAGATTAGCATGTGTACATATTACACCTTTACTTTTCCCAGTGGTGCCTGATGAGTACATGAGAACAGCTGGATCAGAAGGCTTGATACGCTCACTAGGTAACTTTGGAGGAGCCTCTATAGTTGGTTTTGGATTTGTTAGCAGATCTGAGATGAAATCTTCTATGAAAAGCAAGGGTTTTGGGATGAGGTTACTCAGCTTGGAGGAAAGATTCTTTGTGGTTACAATGAGAGATGCTGAGCAGTCAGTTATCTGAGACTCGAACTCTGATCGGGTGAGTAACGGGTTAGCAGGCGACAGAACCGCTCCAACAGAAAGAATCGCAAGAGAAACAACAGGGAAGTAAAGAGAGTTAGGGACCACAAGGAGGACAACATCATGGGGTTTGAGGCCACGGTGGGACAAGAGGCGGGAAGCAGCAAAAGAAACGAGACGCTGGAGGGAAGTGAAGGTAAGGGTGGTACCAGTGGAGGCATCGATGAAACATGGATGGGAAGAGGAGAGGAAGGGAATGGAGAAGAGGTAGGAAGGGAGGGTGAGTGCTGAGGAATGGAGAGGAAGGTGAGGAGGTAAGGGAAGGAGACTATGGTATGTACCTGTAGAGGTTTTGTACCCTGAGGTGGCATGCTCTTCTGACAACATTTTAGGCTCTGTCTCTCTCCCTCTCTCTCTCTCTCTTATGTCTATGTATCTCTCTTGTCTTCACTACTCAATGACTCTGTGTGTCTGAGGGAATTTAAAAGAGGGTGGTGCAATAATAAATAGAATGGAGCGAGAGGCTACAGCATTACAGCATGGATGCGAGCTAGCAATAGTTATTAGCAAGAAGAGGAGGTTAGCAGGCAACACTTAATAGGAAAGAGAGGTTCCATGAGGGTTTTGTTTTTTTTTTTTTTTTTGCTGTTTTGGTGTATATCCAAATTTCTAAATGATTGACAAGGATATTGCTGTTTTGAAATATTTAATGATTATATATCGACTTTCTAAATATATGCATGGGTTGACAAGTCATTTTTTTTTTTTTTTGATGAAATTGACAAGTCATTCCGAAATCATGCATTTAGACCATATTAAATATTATCCAAAATAGTTTTATAACTATTGGAACCAAAATGAATTAAATTGTGATATAGTTACTGTTGGAATTTTGAAGTGGAGACATTTTCAGCGGGTCGCTGGAAATCCCAGCGGGCCGCAGGACAATTCGCACCTTTTGGTGTTCTGGTCCTTATCTCTATATATTCTCTGAACAGATTTAATTCTGTACAGAAGAGACTCATTCTGTTTAGACAGAGAGAGACAGAGAATAGAGGGAGAGAGATCCACTTCTCTTCTACTTGTTTGATCGGTAGAAGCACTCGATGGAGAGTGAAACACCGCAACCTACATGAGAGGTTGGCGCGTGGCAGTCCGTCTGGCACCGTGGCTGTGGATAGTGTGGCAGAACTCGTTGGAACTCGACTTCCAATCGTGGTTGCTGTCCACTAGCGTATGAAGACGGTGGTCGTGAAGACGTGGAAGGGCTTAGCGTGTCATGCCGTGAAAGGAATCGCAAGAGATCCTGGAAAATCGATTTCCGCTGCGGTATGTGTTTACCCACGATTTTCTAACAGTGGTATTGTCAGGATCTGAAGATAAGATCAAATCAGATACATCTGATTTATCTGATGACACTGTTGACTGGGTCAAAACAAAGGCAACGGCGTCAGCTCGAAGCGATCCCTTCGCTGACGGCGCAGCAGAATCTGATCCTCTCGCTGACGGCGCAGACGGAAGGATTATTATCTGACGGAAGACGCTGGGGGATGCATCTGAGTCGTCCATCTCCAACGGTCGACTCATCTCAGCCGTGCTTATTAGGAAATTGATTAATTATTGAGAAAAGGGTGTAATTTATGTATTTCTTTGCCTATATAAAGGCTGATTGCTGTAAACAATGGATGTTATGTTGAATAAAGTCATTTGTTACTCATTTTCTGTTTAAAACTTTGCTTCTCTTCCATTTATCTTCCATTTACTTTCCATTTCGCCCCGAAATCTCCATATTTCGCTGCGAATTCCATAAAATCAGTCACAAATTCTCCTGTCTCATCTACTAGCTGTGACAGAATTGGTATCAGAAGCCCTAAAGATTGCATCTGGGGAGTAATCTTCATCCAAGAAGCTCAAGAACGTGTTCACCATGCCTCCTAAGGTCATTCCTAGTAGCTCGAGCAGTGATGACTGGCATCAGGCAGTGGACAAGCTAAGTCAAGAAACCAGCTCTCGACTGGACCAGCATGGTGCTGATATTAGCGACTTGAAGAGAATGATGGAACAATTTCTCAGAACTCAGGCAAATCGACCTAATGGTGAGGACAGGCTACTTAATGCTTCATCTGACAGCAGCCATGGAGGTAACCCTCATCAAGATTCAGGTACTGCTTTTGAGAACTCTCTTCTTGATGATGGCAGAAGGGGTCCAAGAATCAATTTGCCAAGAACTGAATTTCCACCTTTTGATGGTACTGATCCAAAGGGTTGGAGATCGAAGTGTGAAAGTTATTTCCACATATTTCAGACACCAGAAATGTATAAAACTCAAATGGCCACGCTGCATTTCACTGAAGAAGCCCATGAGTGGTATGAATGTTTCAAAGAAGATCACCCTAATGTTCCTTGGCAAATCTTGGTTACTGAGGTTTTGGACAGATTTCAGATCTATCATACTTCTTACCCAATTGGTGATTTTAAGAGGGTACACCAAACTGGAAAGGTGGGAGATTACATCAGACAGTTTGAGCAAGCTAAATCTAGACTGATTAGAGAAACCAAGATCAACAACAAGATTTTTTTCATTGAGGGATTTATTGAAGGTCTCAAGGAAGAGATTAGATATGCAGTTGAAGTGTTAAACCCCTCTACTCTCAATCAGGCTTTTGCCTATGCTAGAAAGGCAGAATTAAACTTGGAAGGTGTTGACAAGAGACCCAAACCATTTAAAGCTTACAACTATCAGCCTAACCAACAATCCAAAGAATTCATATCAGCTACCAAGCCTGCGGTTACTACTCAACCTAATCTTACCAGTATGCCTAAAGAGATGACAAGGGAACAGATGAGGGCTTTGAAGTTGTGCTATTATTGCAAGGAAAAGTATACCCCTGGTCATAAGTGTAAGATGAGGACACTTCATGCTATTCAGTCTGATGACACTCCTTCTAGTGAAAGCTTAACCTCTGAAGAAGAATTACCAGTATACATTGAATGGGTGACTGATGCAAAAGCAGTGGCAGAAAGTGACTTGGGTGGTCAAGCTGTCATTACAATGTGCACAGATCAACATGCCAGTAATTTGCAAACTTTAAAATTCAAGGGGTTGTTGGGTAAAACACCTATCTGTGTGCTGATTGATACAGGTAGCACACATTCTTTTATCAACCCAGACTTGATTGACAGTGACAAATGGCCAATATCTACTACTTCTCCTTTGAGTGTGAAAATTGCAGATGGCACTGCTATGACAACAACAACAATGTGTCAGCATCTACCCTTTACTTTACAAAACTATGCTTTAGCTGGCTCAGTTAGGTTATTGAACATTCAGGGCTATGATCTCATACTGGGTATGGATTGGTTATCTCAACATGGTCCCATGATGATTGATTGGGATACGGGCAAGTTGCAACTACACAACCATGGCCAAGTCATTGAGTTAACTGTGCAGCAAGAAGTAGCTGAAGTTAAATTATGCCAAGCTATGTGTGACCCAGTTAAAGAACAACAAAGAGGCAACATGTTGGTAGTAGCACACATATATTGTGTTCAACCTACAAAGATCCTGGAAGAGAAATCTGTGTGCCCTCAGTTACAGCCACTGCTGCAACAGTTTAGTGAGGTGTTTTCAGAACCATCTAGCCTTCCACCACAAAGAACTATAGATCATCACATTCCTCTTAAACCTGAGACAACTCCAGTATCTATGAGACCATATAGATACTCCTATTTTCAGAGGATGGAGATTGAAAAAATTGTGGAGGAACTTTTGTCTTCTTCTTTCATTAGACCTTCCACCAGCCCTTATTCATCTCCAGTTCTGCTGGTTAAGAAAAAAGATGACTCCTGGCGCCTATGCATTGACTACAGACAGCTGAATGAATCCACAGTCAAGAACAAATATCCAATTCCTATTATTGATGACCTACTTGATGAATTGAGAGGTGCCAGGTACTTTTCAAAGATTGATCTTAGATCTGGTTATCACCAAATCAGAATGGCAGACAGTGATATTTTCAAAACAGCTTTTAGAACCCATAATGGACACTATGAGTTTGTAGTTATGCCTTTTGGGCTGACAAATGCACCTGCTACTTTTCAAACTCTGATGAACAATCTGTTTAAACCTTACCTCAGACAATTTGTTCTTGTTTTCTTCGATGATATCTTGATCTATAGCAAAACAATGTCTGACCATGTTGTTCATGTGGAAAAAGCTCTCCAAGTACTAGCAGATAATCGATTATTTGCTAAATTATCTAAATGTGAGTTTGGAGTATCTCACATTGAGTACTTAGGTCACATTATCTCAGAAGAGGGAGTAGCAACCGACCCTCATAAGATTGATTCAATGATCAATTGGCCAGTGCCCACGACAGTGAAGGAATTAAGGGGTTTCTTGGGGTTAACAGGCTACTACAGAAAGTTTGTTAAAAATTATGGTTCCATAGCAAAGCCACTCACTGAGTTAACCAAGAAAAATGCTTTCAAATGGAATCCCCAAGCTCAGCAGTCATTTGAGAATCTCAAGAAGGCTATGACTGAGGCACCAGTTTTAACACTTCCTGACTATACCAAGCAATTTGTAATTGAGACAGATGCTAGTGCGCTGGGAATGGGGGCTGTACTTATGCAAGACAATAAACCAGTTGCTTATCTCAGTAAAAGCCTGGGACTCAAAAATCAAGCTCTCTCTACATATGAAAAAGAGCTACTGGCATTGATCACAGCAGTCAAGAAATGGAAGCATTATTTGCTTGGCCAGCCATTTGTTATTAAAACTGATCAAATCAGTTTAAAACACTTGCTGGAGCAGAGAGTAACTACTGCCTTACAAAATAAAGGGTTGTGCATCTTGCTGGGATTAGACTATACAATTGAATACAAAAAAGGAAAAGAAAATAAAGTAGCTGATGCTCTCTCTAGAGTTCAGGGGCATAATTGGCAAATACATTCTGGTAGTGCGGAATTAAAGGCTGTCAGTGAAATTCTGCCCATATGGATTCAGGAGTTAACTCAAAGCTATGAAGGAGATCCCTGGATTGCAGAATTGAGGCAAAAAGCTATTACAGAAGCTAATGAGGCATCTCCCACCCATACTGAACAGCTAGGGGTAGTCAGATATAAGGGAAGGATTTGTATTGGTAATCATGGAGATTGGAGGCAACAGATTTTGCACTCACTTCATGATACTGCACTTGGTGGTCAAATTGGTGACTGGGTTTATCTGATTGAGAGGCATTTTGCAGTTGGTGACTGGGTTTATCTGAGAATTCATCCTTACAAACAACAGTCCCTGACAAGAGGAGGCAGTGCCAAATTGAATTCAAAATATTTTGGTCCATTTGAAATTGTGGAAAAAATAGGGTCAGTGGCTTACAAACTTAATCTGCCTGATACAGCTCAAATCCATCCAGTTATACATGTGTCTCAACTTAAAAAGCAACTGGGAAGGAGAGACACACCATCAGTGACCTTACCATGGGTTGGTACCAATGGTACACTGAGAGTGGCACCAGAACTGATTCTGGATAGAAGATTGGTGAGAAAGGGTATGGAAGGAATTGTGCAACTCAAGATTAAATGGATCAATTTGCCAGTGGAGAATGCCACTTGGGAAGATTATGAGCTGATTAAGGAAAAGTATCCTGATTTTATTCTCGAGGTCGAGAATCGTTTGATGGATGGGGGAATGTCAGGATCTGAAGATAAGATCAAATCAGATACATCTGATTTATCTGATGACACTGTTGACTGGGTCAAAACAAAGGCAACGGCGTCAGCTCGAAGCGATCCCTTCGCTGACGGCGCAGCAGAATCTGATCCTCTCGCTGACGGCGCAGACGGAAGGATTATTATCTGACAGAAGACGCTGGGGGATGCATCTGAGTCGTCCATCTCCAACGGTCGACTCATCTCAGCCGTGCTTATTAGGAAATTGATTAATTATTGAGAAAAGGGTGTAATTTCTGTATTTCTTTGCCTATATAAAGGCTGATTGCTGTAAACAATGGATGTTATGTTGAATAAAGTCATTTGTTACTCATTTTCTGTTTAAAACTTTGCTTCTCTTCCATTTATCTTCCATTTACTTTCCATTTCGCCCCGAAATCTCCATATTTCGCTGCGAATTCCATAAAATCAGTCACAAATTCTCCTGTCTCATCTACTAGCTGTGACAGGTATCAGAGCCGTTAGGTTTCTTTTCGGTAGGGATTGATACCTAAGCCTCTTCTCTGTGATTTCTGGTCGTTATTGAGTGATTTTGTGTGTCTAATTTCGTGATTTTGAGGGAGAATTAGGGGAAACCCTAAGTTCTGTCCAGAAACAGAATTTCAGATTTGATTGCCTGACTTCGTGGAGGTATATCTCGAGATCTGTTAACTTGTTTCGAGTGAAACTTGTGGCGTTGGAACAGGCTTGAAGTCTAGTTTCCAGAGTGTCCAAGAACTCGAAAAACAAGCAAGTATTCAGAGAGATAATGGCCTCGCAATCAGAGGATGTCAGTCTGTCTGGTTTCTGGAATTTCTGACCTTTCTGTAGTGCGAGTGGATTTGTGATCACATCGTAATTCGTTTTTCTGTCAAATTTGGATTGGAGATAGAGCTTTTAGAGATCTTTCCAGAAAGTCTAAGTTTGCAATTTTTGGATAAACGGTGAGTAAGAAATCGCACTCGCAAGTCAGGTCTGTTCTGGTAAGAATCAGAACTTGTTGTTTTGGATCTGATTTTCAAAGGATATTTTTCATACTTCTGAAATTATTGAAAATTAATGATTTCCATGATTGGATAGAGCATTGAGTATGCTTTCCAATGATATATGGAACATAATTTTTCATCGAAGTATGATCGAGATATCGCGGGTTTGAAATCAGGGTGCAGAATCTGATTTCTGTCGATTCTGTAATTCTGCCCAGTTCTAGCGGGTCGCTAGAATTGCCGGCGGGCCGCTGATTTTTCAGTGGGTCGCTGGATTTGCCAGTGGGCCGCTGAAACTGCTGGCTGAGAGCAAAAAATGACTGTTGGATAGTCTAAGTGAGTAAAACACCATATGAGTAATCAGAAATTGAGACACATGAATACCAGAGATTATAGAGTTAAACCAAACTTGTTTTGAAGATTATCTGAGTAATAATCAACGGTTCTTGTAGTGTATATGACTTTATGCCGGACCAAGTACCGAAATGGGAGATATCATGTATTGGTGTTGTCTCATTTAGACTTGATGGCGCAGTTGAGTGCTGTTGTCAAGGTCTAGAAAGTTTGATGATAATCAGATATTGATTCTGAGGGAGATAGAATGCCAGAATCAAGATATCAATATACTTTGTGCGAGATGGATCGTTTCGTGTCGAAACTAACCGTGACAAAGTCCGAGGGTAGACAACCAAATTGTTGGTGTGTCTTTATGATATCTAAATAGATTGTTTGATTTACAAACAGATCTATAGACATTTCATATGATAATAAACTATTTGATGGCTCAAATAGATCATTTGAAATATTTCTGATTGTCATATACTTTAACCAGAACAAGCATAATAAATTATAAACAATGATTGAAGTTATTCGTTCGATAATTTCATCAATAACCCTCTATTATTTGCTTGTTGATGGTGATGGATGGTACATGTGGTACAATCTCACCTAATTGTGATGGCTTGCATAACACAGTTGGTGTTTGCTAGCAATGTGTGATGACACATACTGGGTGAATTTAGATTGGTAGACTATTGTGTCTCATCTAGATTCTGATCCTTGCGCCGATTTGAGTTATGTAAGGGTATTGATGCTTAGTTCTTGTGATTTGATTGATTGTCCTAGACTTTCTTTTGGTTATATAGGCTAAGCTATATATATCTTTCATGACTTAGAATTGTGCTGCAAGGCTTTATAGTTATAACTGAGATGTTATGACTTATGAGAGTGCTAACATAGTGCTTGTCTCTATGTGGTTTTGGCTTAATAATTAGTAGTCGCTGATCTCTAATGAGAAAAGACATTTGATGTATATGTATTGCAGGGCATTACAATATCTTATTGTCTTATAGAGGATCAGGATGAATGAAAGATCATCACATGTAATGCGTAATCACAAAATAATTTGTGAGTAGTCAGAAACTGAGGGAGTGTAACCGAGCGGGTCGCCTGTCTTTCAGAGGGCCGCTAAGGTTACAGATTTGCAACAATTCTGCTCGCTTTGGGTTGCTGAGTAGTTTGTTAAGTTACAACATTTGTAATCTCTGTTGAATAGTATAATCAATCATTGACTGCGGGTTGTAAACTCAATAAAATTTTGACAAGTACAAGGAGCACAATGAGGTGGCATCTTGGAATTAAGTCAATTAAATTTTGAGTTGCACAATAAATGTCATAAATTAACACTTGAGTATTAAGTGATGGTATTTACTTGATTGCAAGTAAATCTCACTGTTGGTGTTGTTCGTTTTCTAAACGGACATTACTCATTTGGTTATATTTGATGACAAGTCAAGTAATTGATTGACATACTAAGAGATTATAGTTGTGAAATTAAATGCAAATGTTTCTGGACTTGAATAAAGTACTATAATCTGAAACCGCAAATGCTTATTCATTGTATCTTAATGTGGTTTAAGTTACATAGCATTTAGCTTATGGTTTAGATGTGAGTTACTTGTCATAACGTGAAGTAAAGTTATTCAATGGAGATTGCGATGGTGCAATCCTGGGGATTGGCACATGCAATTTGATGTTTCCATGAGGGAGACACACACCTTAACTCCATAATACTTTATATACTTCAAATTTTGACAAAGTATAGTACTTATTGTTATTCTTTTGGTGTTAGATTTCAGCATTGAAAATGTGTATGATGATAATTAGTACTTAAACGTTGTGGTTTAAGGTACTAAATGAGTTTTCTTTCTATTATTTGCTTCATGGTTACATAATCTCATTAGTGATTATTTGGCACACTTTACTATGTAAGTTGAGGGTAATTGATTGGATTTGATTTTAATCAGATTTCCAATTCAATTTTGCCAACTTAGAAAGATAGTAAGTATTTTGAGACGACTTGATTGCTTGTTGGATAAGTAATTTGAGTTATGGAGATTTATCATGTGCACTGCACTTAAAGCCTTGTTTTTTTTGTCACATTCATGACTAGGGTTAATTCAGTCTTGAAATCTGTGAAATCTCTTTAAATATACCGCGGTTATTTGAACCTGCTTGACAAATTTAAGAGTTGTGACAAAATAGAAATAGTTGGATGATTCACTATTTCTTATATCACATGACATATGGTGTTGTGTGATAGAGTTAAAGGACTATTTTGGTATGGTTCTTATAAGGCTAAGTGGCAGTTACTGTGATCTGCAAACTGGTCATACAGTATGCAACAATAGATGCACAGTAGAGAGAATTTCCAACTATGGAATTTCTGCTCGAATAACATAAGCGGGTCGCTTGCTGGACAAGCGGGTTGCTTCCACTGAAGGCGGATCGCTGGGTTGCCAAGCGGATCGCTAGAGCTAGTCAGTGGCAGATTTGAAATCTCCATGTCTATGGTTTGAACTATGGTTTACTATAACTCCTTGGATGGATGTTTATGTGATCATAGGTTCAGATGCACATGAGGGAGTGCACCTTCTCATAATTTTTTTGAAATTTATTGGAGAAGAAACCATAGTAGTGCCATGTAAGAGGATCACTTATAGTTTCTTATACAAGCTTCCTTACTGTGAACTTGACTCGGTTGCTGAGGAAGAGAGGGAGAAATGAAATAGGTTCTTCCTCACATCCTCGCACAAGTTCAAATACAGTAGGGCTTATGAGAAGATACTATATATATATATAAGATGAGATAAAGTAAATGAAATAATAATATGATTGGACTTATTTGATTTGTCATATTAATCTTTGGAGAACACTTGGGTTCTTGAGATTAATGAGGGTTGATAAATCAATAGTGAGATATTAAACAATTTTCTGTTGTTGGTGTGTAACGATCCGTTTGAGAGTTCAACGATCCGTATGACACTAAATAGCAATAGAAACTCTGTTGATTATGTGAAACGATTCGTTTAGTGGTTAAACAATTCGTATGACACACAACAGAGGGAGTTTATTTGAGGAAATTCTCTTGTTAAAAGATGAGTTTTCTTCACATAGTTTATTCTAAGCAATAGATATGCCTGATCAGCATTGCACATGTGGTGCACTATTGGCTGGATGAATAAGCTGAGAGACTCTTGTTTAATAGTGAGATAAAACTTGTAATAAGTTTTTGATATAAGTCCATAAAGAAAGATATCAAGATATCTGTATAATAAAGGGTTTGATGAGCATTATTGGAAATTGTGCGTTGTGGCACATTGGCATCCAAAATGTAATTTCTATAATTAGAGGTTTCCCTCATACATGATTGAGATAAGTCACTCTAGTTTTACTAGAAGTTTGACATTTAATTGAGCCAAACAAAATACCTATTTGTGTAGGTATGTGAGTTATATATATCTGAATAGTATGACAAGTTACATGCTAAGTATCAAGTTTAAATACTTGTAATTGATTTGCCTCTGGTTAGGTAATTCATATGAGTGCAAGTATACTTTATGGATAAAGTTAACTTGATAAAATATTGTTTCTTTGTGATAAGAAACAAGTTTACTCTCTCGTTGTAGAGATTTGAGTAAATTATATACTCTTTCGATTTAGAGATGGAGTATGACTCTCTTGTTGTGGAGATTGAGTCAATAGCATGTTTGAGTGGTCATACATGCTCTCTCATTTGTGAGATTGAGCAACTTGACATGACAGATAATCATGTCAGAGGGAGTTTGGTTGAGATAGTCTATACAATTGGTAGTTGTTGTGACTTCGAGGGAGTCAATAACAATTCATTGTAACAGTATGGTTATGGATGCATACTGTGGGGACATGGACTAAACCAAACATTCAGATATTGATTAGAGACATGATAGCATAGAGTTGATCTGATGTGAGTGTATCCTTATATGGAATGGTTCGTTAGGATGCTAATCGACCGTTTCAGGATATACAATATTCTCTGAGGTTTTTTCCAGAGATGTTATACGTTTTGTTTCAGACAATCCGTTTAGAGATCAGATCCTCGCCTGGGTATATACTTGAACTTTGAACACAAAGATGGCTTTATTGTTCTTCAAGTATATGTTAGCGCTATATGGTAGTATGTTAATAGGCTAAGATTGGGGTCGCTCACACGACCAATCGCCTCTGACACCTGGGGTGGGCAGAGATGAGACTTTATCGAGCTATGTGCGCTTAGTCGAGGAGGACTAAGGAGCTGCTTATGGCAGTCGAAGCTCGTTGTCGCCTTAGTGTTGAGACTAAGATGAGATTTGTCTTCTTTTAGGCGAGTCGACATGAATTGCCCCCCACAATTCATGTAGCCTATAGCTAGCCGAGGTGAGAGTTTTCTTGTCGCTCGAGGTAGCGGACTTGTAGAGACTTTCAGGGTGAGTTGCAATGTATGCGGTCTAGACCATAGACGCTTTGGTTTGCAACTAGACCTAGGCTCGTACAATGAACTAACATACGTCTGTTGGATAGATGGTTCATTGTAGCACGTGTTCATACCACGTGTGCTTGGCGACGTTGGAAAATGAGTTGAGTGGTCTCAGGACTAATACCGTTGTCTCCTCATTGTGTGAGTTCCAAATACGTACCCTCATGACTATTGACTATGTCATGAAGAGTAGGTCAATGTTCTGTCTACTGTGGTATGTTACCCATGGCTATGTATGATTCGGTCTACCGGTGCATTACTCGGAAAGCGGTTGATTTTACTTGGATTGACATGAGTGCAAAAGGAAGATTAATTTCAGATCGCACACGGGAATTTGCTTGTGTTTGGCGCCACCAATTTTTTGTCATATGGACATAATTGGAAACATTTGAGCAAATTAGATTGAAAGGGATAACACATAGTGGCCACGTAAGTGCGGTTGGCGATGTGTATGTCTAGTGCTTGATCTTGAAATAATCTAGGGTATGAGTATATACATATAAACTGCTTATTCTTTTAGAAAAGGGTCGAGGCTCCTGAGTGGCTTTAACTTTATGTTAAAGTGTATTCTTGTAGCTCCCGCATGCAGGTATATGCGCTAGTCGCACGGTCTATGTGCCGTATGAAGACAATGACTGCTTTCAACAAATGTCTCCAAGAGGGAGATGTTGGAATTTTGAAGTGGAGACATTTTCAGCGGGTCGCTGGAAATCCCAGCGGGCCGCAGGACAATTCGCACCTTTTGGTGTTCTGGTCCTTATCTCTATATATTCTCTGAACAGATTTAATTCTGTACAGAAGAGACTCATTCTGTTTAGACAGAGAGAGACATAGAATAGAGGGAGAGAGAGATCCACTTCTCTTCTACTTGTTTGATCGGTAGAAGCACTCGATGGAGAGTGAAACACCGCAACCTACATGAGAGGTTGGCGCGTGGCAGTCCGTCTGGCACCGTGGCTGTGGATAGTGTGGCAGAACTCGTTGGAACTCGACTTCCAATCGTGGTTGCTGTCCACTAGCGTATGAAGACGGTGGTCGTGAAGACGTGGAAGGGCTTAGCGTGTCATGCCGTGAAAGGAATCGCAAGAGATCCTGAAAAATCGATTTCCGCTGCTGTATGTGTTTACCCACGATTTTCTAACAGTTACAGTATAGGTATACACAAAAATCTTGACTTCTCCCAAAGATATAGTTAGAACTGAAATATTTTGACAAAAATAGCCGTGCATCATGTAACGCCTCTCAAAGATGTAGTTGCAATTTTAGAGTGTAATTTGCTGTTCTCCAACGAGTTCACCATATCTAAGCATAGGTATACAGAGCTACATCTCCAAAAGATATAGTTGTAATTTTGATATATATAAAATTTTGAGTACCAGCGAACAATTACGGCAATTAATTTTACAAAATTTTATGTACCTTGAACCCGCGTCACATTTTGATATGAATTTATCTTTTTGTTTATGCATTAATATGAAGCTTCTAATAAGCGCATTTCATCAATCTTATATTACGCTCCTGTTCTATCGGACTATCGCACGGTTATGTGCATTTAAGCGATTTTTGTTAGCACAAAGAAGATATTTTTGTTTTACTTTAAACTCTTTTATACAAATAATCGGCCCAAATAATAACACTAGATTCTTATTGGCCATATTACTTAATAAATTTTTTTATATATTTCAATTCATTTTAGAATGATTCAAAATGAAAAAAAAAAATGTAAAACATCTCTTAATTTCTTAATATTCTGATTATACTAACTTGCAAGTTGCAACAGTACAACTGATATATATAATTAATTAAAACGACATGTTGATATTATAATTTATCGATCATTTTACTGCTGCTAACTACCAAACACTTAAATAACTTGAAGCAAAAGCAAAATTTTATCACAATCTGAATGAAAAATTATGTAGCAATATTTATTGTATTTTAGATATTTTTGTTGCGATAACAAGAGAAAGAACTGTATCAGTTTGGACCAGCAGCAAAAAACAATTGGCAGCAAGCTTTGAAGTGTTGATTTCTTTTAAATCCTACTTTGTTCTCTAATAAATATTTGGTAGAAGCACGAACTAAGTTCGTGCGAACCAAACGGCAAACAACAAACCCTTGTTCTTTGTTCCCTCTTTTTTGCGAACTAGGAACGAATTGGGAGCAAGGAACTAACCTTGTTCTTTGTCCTTTGTTCCTTGTTTAAGCCACTTTGCCAAACAGAGAAGGGTTGTTGAACTATAGAAGGAATATTTCTATATTGCATTGTTACCTATTCTGCATTGGCACTGAGCTTATGTATTATATTGAAATGCATAAAACAAAAGGCAAGTAATTAAGGAATCACGAAGTTATTTATGTTTTTTATCATTTTTGTTTATAAGTAGTTATCTTATTATGCAAAAGTAATATACATAATTTTTGTCTGAAGTTTCTATTAGGTTAATCGGAACATACCTTACGTGGATGTATTTTAAGAAGTAGGTTTTTTCGAGGAAATAGCTAGGCTAGTGTTGGTCATCCGAATTGTCCCCCACACAAACTACTATTATAGTAAAGCCTCACTTAAAAGTTGAGAATTCACATGACGAAACAAAAGAAACTAAAATTTTTCTCGAATATAAGTAGCATCCTTCCAACTTTTATTGCTGAAATTAAATGTCTATTACAATATTACATCCCCAAAGCATTGAAACATGCAACAAAAGAACAACCCCTGCAAGCATAATGGTACCGCTAAGCTGTATCAGCACACCACAAACCAGAATAAAGATCTTCACAGCATGTTCTACTTGCATTTTTTATGGCGCCGAAAACACTGAATAAATTATAAAAAATAATAGAAAAATAGAAAGGAATAATCTAATGCACAATAGATCCTAGAACTCAACTTTTCACACTCCAACTGGTACTTACTGTACAGAAGGCTCGCCATCAGCAAAGAAGCAGGTCCCACCAGGCCACCACTTGATCCCACCAGGCCATCAGCAAAGGCTCTCCATCTGGATCACACCTTCAGGCGTCCACCTGTGAACTGCTGCTTTCTGTTATCCATGCCCCTGACCAATAAGAAATTGAAGCCATAATTAAACAAATATAATTTTAATGGTATCCGCTGAATGGGAAATTTAAAAAAAAAAATGTTCTTTCAAAACATACCAACAAAATGCACTTTACATTGACAAGAAGCATTATTATCTTTTGTAAATCAATTGATAAAAAAGTGCCACACAACTAGCAAATTTAAAATAAGGCAAAATCAGTCATATACCCCTCAATTCTTCTTCAATCATATACCCTTCTATTCTTTGATATTAGCCACATACCCATCTAATCATAATCAGTATTGATATATACCTTTTTGATTAATTTGAATTTTAAAAAATCAATTAAAAAAGTTAAGGACGACAATGTCCTCACCCTTTCTCTCCTAGTTTTGTCGTTCAGGGAAAAAAGATCCGACTTCCGTTAAACAAACTTACAAGATCATATACCAAAAATCAAATGCACTATTGGAAGCAATTTAGACTGAACCAACAACAGTAAGTGTTTTTTCCTAATATAGAATCACATCTCTCTGAACTGTGATCTTGATGCTTTTTGCTAATATAGACGGGTATTTTTTTTTTCCCTTTTTGAACAACAAAGTTAAGAGGCTTTTTTAATTGGATTTTCCCCTTGTTTTTTGAAGGGCAAAGCTAAGATAGAGAGAAGGGATTTTTTGTCCTAAATTTATAAATTTAATTTTCAGAGTTAAAATTTTATTTAAATTAGTAGAAACAATAAATATCAATATTAATTATGATTAGAGGGGTATACGGCAAATATCAAAGAATAAAAGAGCATATGACTGATTAGAGAACAATAAAGGAGTATATCACTGATTTTTCCTTAAAATATTGAATACTGAAGGGTCTAGCTTTGGATCCTCAGATCAAGTTGGAGTATCCTAGTACGCTCGTCTAAGAGTTAAACATGCTAACAAATATATCTATCCATTTCAAAGCTGATCGTTTTCAAAAGTTCTTTGTTATTTATTTATTCATTTTACTGGAATTTTTATAGGTACAAGACAGTTTTGCAATGCTCATACATAAAAAATCCTTTTGCTCCTAGGTTTGAGCTATGTTTGTTGGAGCATCTATTCTTTATTTTGTGCGAAGATGTGAAAATCCATTTGATAACTACGAAATCCAAATCTGGAGTGAAAGCTTCAGATATGAATTTTTTTTTTATTCCAGTCAAACCCACAAAGTCAATTTCAGTTTGGTTTGACAAGGTCAACTCCAGAACATTTTCCTGTTTTATCCATTATTAAAGTAGTATGCTAAATACATTTTCAAATGAAGAAACTTGAGCTAAGATATTAAAATCGCAGCAAGTAATAAGCTTTGGAGAGCTAAGATATTAAAATCGCAGCAAGTAATAAGCTTTGGACAAACAAAATAAAATAAATTAAAAAAAGGGAAAATGGGACCAGAAGTGGCAAAATGCGCATATAATTTTGAAATAAAGCGAGGAAATTCAATGGGTCGCACTTGAAACAAAGTGTAGCACCATTCTGTACTTTATTTCTTCCTTCGGGTCAATTCAACTTTTTAATTAAAAAAAAAAAATGTTTGTCATTCACATTCATTAGTCTTTACTATATATAAGGCCTACCCAACTTTGTGAAAACCCAAGTTAGGAGTAATTGGTATTCCAAAGACAAAAACAAGAAAAGAAATTGTGTCTGCTTTGGAGTATTATCCTCTATTTGGTAAGAAAAAGATGTTATGATAATTAATTTTTTTGTTTGATAAATATTCTTTTGGCAGACTCTTACCTTTGTCACTTGTTATATTATTATAAAGTATGCAACCAAAATATTTTCTCCCTTCTTTATTTTTAGCACTTGGTACTTTGGATTGTTTTGTGCTAATTGTACTTCTGATTTTTGGCCTACCTGGATTAGTTTCTCTTACTTCAATTAAATTATAATTTCCACAAAATACAAATACACATACAGACTCTAAATGCCATATTGATTAGCTGGGAATATTTTTTTTAAAATTGTACAGGATAAAATACCAGTTGAAGCTTTTACTTATTTGATTTGAAGGTAGCAATGGGAAAGGGGGAGATTGAGGATAGGTACACACAAGATGGCACAACGGACCTCAAAGGAAACCCTTGTGTCAAGAAAGAAACTGGCACTTGGAGAGCTTGTCCATACATTCTAGGTATGCGATTCCCAAATTCACAAAACTTAATTATGTGTCTGGGAGGATAGTTATGTCTGATATTGGTAGGTTTTGTACTGGTGTTGTTCCTTAACTGTAATTGCTCTACCAGATGGGTATTGTATGAACTTTTTGCCAAAATTCGTCATGGAAAATACAGGGAATGCACTGAATAGTAAATACCACAAATACCATTTAGCATGGAAACAAAAAAGTGCAACTACGGATAAGATGCACAAGAAATAACTGACATAGTACATTTATTATCCTTCAAATTGTATAATTGACGTTAAATGCAAAGACATGCTCGACTAAAAGAGCATAAAACAGCAAAGTGACTCAAAAGAAAAAAAAAACCTTGGATAAAAGGAGGTAATAAAAATGGATCACTGGAACATAATATACACTTGACCAAAAAAAAAAAAAAAAAAAAAGCGGTACTCTACTTCATAATATAAAGGACATAAATCAGAGGGTACAAGCAAGGCAACAATTCAACAAATGTTCTTTCCGTAAGTTAAATTTTACTTGTCCTGAATAACTAAATAACATTTTAATTATATCTTTTGTAGGAAATGAATGTTGTGAGAGGCTGGCATATTACGGTATGAGCACAAATTTGGTGATGTATATGGTAACCCGTATGGGTGAAGGTGTTGCTACTGCAGCCAATAATGTCACCAATTGGGCAGGAACTTGTTATATTACCCCTTTAATTGGGGCATTTTTGGCAGATTCATATTTGGGCCGTTATTGGACAATTTCAATCTTCATGATGGTCTATGTTCTTGTAAGTATATTCATCAAGCTAGGAATCACAATGTGGTCTTAACAGCTATTGTTTTAGGAATAATGCAGATTATTTGTACTTTTATCAGGCACACATAAAAGTAAGGGGGTCTATAATTTATCAATACAATACTGGGTTTGTATTGGTACTAGACATATTAAAAAGCTTTTATCCATATGACAAAAAGAAGGGGGACAAGTCTGGCAATTCAACAAAATTGAAAGAATGTGCACATGTTATTCCCAAATTTTCCTGAATGGACTTTGCAAAGTTCTAGTGATATTTTGTAAGGGCAAATATGAAATGTTCTTGTATATGTAGGAAAAAAGAGTTTAATTATGTTTTTATCTTGCAGGGTCTTACACTTTTAACAATGACGGCATCCGTCAATGGACTAAGACCAGAATGCACCAACGGCATCTTCTGCCACCCGACACAAGGCCAGAAAGGCGCTGTATATGCTGCACTTTACCTGATTGCCCTCGGGACTGGTGGCATCAAACCATGTGTCTCCTCTTTTGGGGCAGATCAATTCGATGAATCTGACCCGAGAGAGAAGAAGAGCAAGAGCTCCTTCTTCAACTGGTTTTATTTCTCAATTAATATTGGTGCACTAATTGCCGCTTCAGTGTTGGTCTATATACAAACAAATGTCGGTTGGGGTTGGGGATTTGGTATACCAGCCGTTTGCATGGCCATTGCAGTGGTGTTCTTCTTCTGGGGCACCCCGTTATACAGGAATCAGAGACCGGCCGGAAGTCCACTTACTCGCATTGCACAAGTGTTGGTGGCAAGTGTGAGGAAGTGGCAGGTCCATGTGCCAGAAGATACTTCACTTTTGCACGAGTTGACGGATAAGGAGTCGGCAATTGTAGGAAGCAGGAAGATGGAACATTCCAATCAATTCAAGTAAGTATATTTGCCTATAGGTTGTGTTATTTTAGTTTTTTTCTAGATTGGAAAAAGTGATTAAACACAATACTGCAATGCTGATGTGACACAAGCATGATAATATGGTGCATGACTTTTTTTTGGGTTTCTTTTCTAGCCTATCCCAACTTGTTTAGAACAAAAGGCTTAGTAGTTGTTGTTGTTGTCGTTGTTGTTTCATTAGCTTTTTGAAAGAGACTTTGAAAATAAGATTAGAAAAAATTTGAAAATATCAATGTTAATTTAAATCAGGTTCCTCGACAAGGCATGTGTGGAGACAGAAGAGGACAAGACTGTTGGCCTCGTAAGCCCATGGAGGCTCTGCACTGTCACGCAAGTAGAGGAGTTAAAGAGTATAGTGCGGCTGCTTCCCTTATGGGCCGGTGGCATAATATTTTCTACGGTATATGGCCAGATGAGCACCATGTTTGTACTCCAAGGGAATACCCTCAATCCCCACATTGGCTCACATTTCAAGATACCCGCTGCCTCGTTGTCAATTTTTGATACTTTGAGTGTCATTGTATGGGTCCCGTTCTACGATCGCATCCTAGTACCTCTGGTTCGGAGGTAAAATCACTTCTTCTTTCACATGTTCTAAGTGTTTGCAGTCGTGTGCTAGAAGCTAGGATACAGTATAATACTGGTTTCAACTACTAAGTAGTGTCAATTGCTGCAATCTAATAAAGATTCAAATTTATGCAGGATTACTGGCAGGGAGAGAGGGTTTACCCAACTTACACGTATGGGGATTGGTCTAGTTATATCCATTTTTGCTATGGTGGCAGCAGGGCTCCTTGAAGTAGCCCGACTCCATATCATACACCGCGACAACCTCTATGACTCAAGAGATTATATTCCCATGTCCATTTTCTGGCAGGTGCCACAGTACTTCCTTGTTGGTGCCGCAGAGGTGTTCACTTTCATCGGACAATTGGAATTCTTCTATGACCAGGCACCAGATGCCATGCGCAGCATGTGCTCTGCACTTTCCCTAACGACCGTTTCATTGGGTATGTACCTAAGCTCGCTTTTGGTGACAATTGTGACCAATATCACGGCGAGGAATGGAAAATTGGGTTGGATTCCTGATAACTTGAACAGGGGCCATCTGGATTATTTCTTTTGGCTTTTGGCAATTATGAGTTTTGTCAATTTCTTGCTCTATCTCTTGATTGCAAAATGGTACAATTACAAGAAGACGGCCGATGAATTAGATGAGACAAAGTTGGGGGATGCTTATGAGAAGCATTGAAAGACGATCCAATTAAAATGACAAGAACTTCTAGCATTTAACATTTTGTTTATTTGTGGTGTGTCAAGAGGGAACCTCTTGAATTTGTATCGTCTGTTTGTCATCGAATTGGAACCTGTTGAGTTCTGACAATGTAAATTTTAGGTGCTTAAGTTTACAGCATGTTTTGCTAATAAAGTGCTTTTGAGTTTTATGTATGTGCTTTCTTGGTGAAATTTAATTCATAATATTTAGCAGAATAAAGTTAGTAACAGCCACGTCTATGTATTCAGCTGGATTATTTTATTTACTAATTAGTTTGTTAACCCAGAGTTTGCGTCTCACAGGTTGTGTTATGGGATGTATATGTGCTCAGCTGAGCAAGTTGAAGGTAACCAGTGCTTCAGCCCGACTTAGCTCGGCTTGAGTGAGAAATAGATGGTTACTTAGTTAGTAGTTTCATTTTTGTCACAGAAAATGAAACTAATAAGAATGATTTTCTCTAATAAGAATTTTTTTTTAGAATTTTGATATCCCCTGAAATCCAAGAAATTATACAATGTTTTAGTAGTAAATTTATCACTACTGTCCTAGAACCATATATCTGATGATCTGTCTCTGGAGAGAGTACAATAGGATATATTTTGGTATCAAACCAAACCATTCATTGTAAAGAAATGCTGCCAACTCCTTTCTAGAATGAATACTTAGCTTATTAGCATTAAAGCATCATACACTGTAATTGTGGGATGGAATAAAAAAGGATATAATCCTGGAAAAGCGCATTCACCATACTTTAAGTCTGTTAGTTTTCAACAAAAAGACGATTGCAATATTGAATTCAAATCCAATCTCCAGAAGCATTGACACTTCAATATCTCTCCAAGAAGGAGAGATGAGATATAAACAAATTAGGAGTATATGTTGTGTATTTTTTTTTTCAGAAAAATGTCTTTCCGAGAACTCCTATACATGGTGTCCCTAACTTAATCCATCATTTAGTAATAAGAGCTTGGCTCATAATCTTTAAGCCTAAGATCTTGTGCCTTTATGATATTTACTCGTGCATCCCGTGTACCAATTGATTACAGATATAATTTTTATTACTATTTTGGGACTTATATCTATCAGCTTCAACATGAAAATTGTATAAAAAATAACAGCCAAGATAACAGATTGGAAAGGGTACTATGGCCTTCTCAAGGCAAGAGAACACCCATATAAATTTGGAAGTTGGAATTTATCTTATCTATTATTCCTACCATATAGTTGGAAAGAATTTTTTTACTATGAAGCAGTATCCCTAAATATTTTATAGGAAGGAAGGTTGTTTAACAACCTAACATCAAGCCAAGGACTCTCCCTTCCTACTAAAAAGAAAATATAAGTTTAACCAAAATGAAAAGAAAACTGAAACCCAGATTGTAATGGCTCGGTGTAACCCAGTATACGCTGCACTGTACATGTTTAAACCTTTCTACATGCAAGCTAAGGGGAAGGAAAGAATGGATAAAGAAAAGAAGATCACCTAGTCAGTACTGGAGGAAGAAGAAGAGGAATGGAGAGAGTTGGTAAGGCTGATTCGAAAAGTCTGATTTTCCTCATCATTGCCCGGTACATGAATCAAAGCCTCCATTAGAAGGATGTCCCAATCACGGTGTCGCAGAAAGGAAAACATCCCATCTTCTACATGAATACATCATGAATAATAATTAAAACATAGTCCTGATAACTTGAAGAGGAAAGAAAGGTTATAAGCTCTATGGTATGTTCAAAGGATACATTACCCACTGACAGCTATACCTATGAGAACTTCCAAGTTCCCATACATGAAAACATTTTCTTTTACTTTTCTTTGCTTTCTGAGCTTTTGCCAGAATAAATCGGTGCTTAGTTGCACAGTACCCCTGATATTATTAACAATTGAAGGGTTTAAAACACAAAACATCTTATTGAAAAAATACAAAAAAAAAAGGTCCCTTTAGCTGCTATTTTTTAACCGAGTCCTTATTTTTTTGAAATAAAGCACGATGAGGAGAAAATTAACTAACAAACCTCCAGCCCGTATCGCCTTCAGTTGAAAAATAGCAGATCCGTGTGGGCCTGATACAGGGAAAGTGCAAGAAACTGACCTTCTTTTATGGCCCACTGCCAAAGAAGCATCGTACCAGGGCCCCCTCACAATAGGTAAGCCAATAGCCTCTACAATTGTTGAGTTCTCACTTGCCTTCTCGATTGCTTTGCTGAATCAGTCGGAGCAAAGATGGAAATTTTTAATACAAGTATTATCCAGTCAGTACACAATAAATATTCTGGTACAACAATCCCTAGTCTCAATGTCCCAACAGAAAGTATCTGATAATAACTAAATATCACGTCACGATCCAACAAGGCCTAATTTGAAGTTCCTTGGTGTGTTAATGAAACTCCTATTCAAAATTTAAGAAACAGCACTTTCCTAGACCAAACCAATATTTGTTTTTTTGACCTCTTCAATTTCACTGTTAAAATGAAATTCAGTACAATTTTGCTAAAATCTACTAATTCCAACTTTGATATGGGAAAAAAAAAATGCTCGTGTCTGGAGTGAAAGAGAGGACCTGGTGCAGCCATGAAATATAGCGAGATCATTAACCTCGCTAAGAACGAGGCCTCCAGCGAGGCTAATCAACCCAACTTGGACGAACCTCCTCAGAGGTATCTTCTTGGCACCTCCATTGGATTCGTTTGAATTCGAAGGCTTATCCGAGCTTGTAGATAAGGCACTAAATAAAACAAATCGCCTTTAGTTACAAGCACGAAGCATCAGTACAAGAGAAAATGGGTAATCACATTTAATTTAGTACCGAATAGGAGAAGCGATTCTGGTGTTGCTTCTCTGGATAAGTAATTGAAGTGATGAGAGACTTCTTCGCCACATCTGTAGCTCCCTCTTTTCTCTTCTGTTTGCTTGGAGAGAGAAGAAGGAAGAGGTTTGTGTTTGTCGCTAGAGCAAACTAGTTGGGTATACGCTCAGGGACCTCATGAGTCATGACCCGTTGATTTTTGTTGAGATTAGTACTAGCACGAGTCTTGATGCAGATTGGATTAGATCATGTCGGATCCCTTCAAATGCATGCAGTTTGTTTGAGATTCGTAAAAAGCTGCATCGTTTGTGGCTAAGGAATTACTATGACGTAAATTCAATCTAGTTCAACGGTAGGATCACCAAGAAAATTTGGAAAGTGAACATAGAAAATCATACTGATTACAAATAGTTCAAATAATGAAATTTTAAATGCTCACTTTGATCAACTTCAAAAGCCGAATATTTGCGCTTTTGTAATGTCTTAAGCTTATTTGTACATGATGTGGACATTCAAAAAAAAAAATAATTTCATGCACTAAATTTTTAATAATTTTCAATCTCTTCATCTTATATATACAAATGGAACTTAAAAAAAATGAAGAACATTAAATGTAACACTTGACTCATCAAGTAGATCAAGAACAATAATTTGAAACTAATCAATAGATTAATGGTTAAGCTAGCAAAAGCCATTGGTGAGCTTAAGCTCACGGTTGCTTTAATCATTAATAATGGAAGTGTTTTCTTGTTTTCCTAAATGATTTCATATAGAAACATGTTCTACTACATCTAAGGCTCTATCCCTCTACTGTACAGGCTCAAGTAAAAATCCCTGCACAACATCCACCCTCTCCCTCTCTCTCTCTCTCTACCCTATTCTGATAAGGTCTCTTCAGAAGATGGACCATCATTATCTATAACCACCAAGTTATTCGGTCCTGCCATTTTTTTCTTATTTGAATCAAAGGAAGACCCGCCATCCAACTTGAAGTTCGGTTCGTGCAATGACTCAGAAGGTGCCATGAAACACATCCCTTTTTTCTTTACTATTCCACGGTTCTGCAGCTCCAGTGATGTAAGCCCAGGCCCATTTGTCAGTCCCAAAGGTGCCTCTGTCACCTCCCTCAACCAATGAGGAAGCTCAGTATTTCTAGTATTGTTGATGTTACCTGATTGCATGTTAGATAGGGGTTGAGTTGGTGCACGAGTTACTGTCTGAGCCTTGGGAGCTCTTCTGATCTGGTACTTGGCTCTTCCCCTACGAGATATCAGGTCAGGCATTGGCATCATACCAGGAGCTGAATGGTGCCAAAATCCTGCAGCAGAACTATTATATGCTCTATTGCTACTCCCCTCAAGGTATCGGTCTAGATGAGAACGTGCTGTTTCTGAATTACTGCACCAATGAGTAGAACGGGGAGGAGGGAATGTTACTGGTACCTGTAAAGGGCAGGAGAAGAGCCGCCTCTGCTCAACCTCCCATCTTGCTGCAAGATCTTCAATAGTCTTGAATTTTGAGAATCTGAGACGTGGGTCCCGCAAAACAGCCTCCCAGTTGTTTGCACCATACCGACGCACACCTATCCACAGAAAATCAAGCTCATCCTCTGACCAGTCGTGTAGCTTATAACTGCAGGCACCATAGGTACTATTGGTACCATAGGTATTATTGTTTCTATTATTATATTTTTGTTTCTCTTGTAAGATTCGGGACCCAGTATATATATTCTCGAGTACTTGTTTGTGCATGTGGTCAAAGGAGTCCCTCACTGCAGGGCTTGGAAAGAAGTCGTGAGTAGCAAGGGAGGTTACATTCTTCCCTTTGGGGTCCATGGTGCTTGCTGAGAAAGGTAAACCAAAGAGACTCGTACCAGCAGAAAGGGGTCTTGGTTTTGCACGACTTTGAAGGGTACTGAAGATGTCCTGAAACCGATGAAGCAGATAGATATAAGGAGCACAACATTAATTTACAGGTGCTACCAATTTGTATTGAAGCCATACTAAAGCATTAACAAAAAAGTTATATAAAAAAACCTTAACTATATAGAATTGAAACCTTAACATCTATACCTATATGTACCAGTATGGCAAAGATGAAACCTTAACATCCATTTTGTTACCCTGCTGAAATGGTGCATGATGAGACTATTAAATTTTAAAAGATCAATACAAACGATAACTATATAGAATTGAACTGGTAGGGTTCGTTTGGCATGCATGAGTTTAGCCTAACTTTTAGGTTAATAAACTAACTTGTTAATCCACAATTGACAAACAAGTTTGAGGTCAACGTGGTTAGTACAAAGTCCTCCAAAAGATTTTACTAACTTGATCGCAAACACTAACTCCAAAAGTACTAACTTTAACCCCTAATTTCACTAACTTGTGGCGTTGCCAAATGCCCCCACAGTATTTCGTCCTCCCTGCTATGTACAAATTGCATAGACCGCTCTGGTATCAAACTACCAGAAACAAATATAGCACTAAATTTCAACTATTTATGAAGTCACGTTACCTGATCAGAAGTGGGTCGAAGAGATAACAAGTCAGGAGCCAAACCAAGGTCAATATTTAGCTTCTCTGCCTTTATCTGCTCATCTTTTGCTTTCAGATCCTTCTCTAGAGATTCCAACAATTGCACCTCCTTATCCCTCCAACTTAAAGAAATATTCTCCTGAGGTGCTTCCATTTCAGTGCCTAACTCAGCTTCCATTGGCAGCTTGGTTAGATCAATCTCGGTTCTAACTTGTCTAGATTTCAGGTTAGGTTTGTCCCTATCACAGCTTGGCTTTCCTTCATTACTTAAAATATTATCCTTAGTTTGGTCAGAATTTGGTAACCCTGCAGCCATTTCTTGTTTAGTTCTGTTAGACAGAGAGAGAGAGAAAAAGAGAGAGTAGTCAGGAAAATAACTCATTTTCTGTAAATGAACTAACATCAGTCCCAGCAATGATCAATATAATATGGCAGTCAGAGAGTCATAGCTGTAATAGTAGTAACCAGAACATTACCATCTTTTTGTCTTGATTTCCATGTATGATAATGTTTGGACGTAAAAATAGGTCATATATAACTGGATATTGGGGAAGACACTTTCCAAACTATCTACCTGTTTTACTAAATAGAAACTTGGTTCAGCCATTGATACTTGTACAAAGAAACTTGATTTGAAATTTAAACGGATGTATAACATACCTATCAAGATCGCTGGGAACTTTCGAGGGAGAAATGCACACACAATCTTCGCCATTATCAACTTCCTACAAAATAACTAAGATAGTCAAAGCAACAACACTAATAGAAGTTACAGATACAATAAAAATTATATATGATAATATGCAGAGTTTTTTCACCATCGGATCTCCAATAAATTGCTCTCCACAGGTCCATGAGACTAGTTTGGAATCAAGTCCATCAGAAGGATTAGCAACTGGACAGTTGATTAGAGGACCAGATTGCAATTTATCAATATGTTCGGGTTCATGTTGCCACTTTTCTAATTCATTATGTGATTTTTCAATTCTCTTCTTGACTGGATAACTACACTGAGCTTCATCAAGCTCCTTATGTTCTAGTTGGGAATCTGATGATTTATTAAATGAATCTTGCATTTGAGGCTTGGCTGAAGAATCAGCTCCCGCATCACAAACCTTTTCAGGTCCAAGTTGGGTTGGATCTCTTATTTCAGGTTCTAATTGGGATTCACGTATATTTTGATGTTTGCATTGCGGTTCATCTATGCTTTGAGGATTCAGAGGTTTAATTTGAGATTCATCTACATTTTGGAGCTCAATTTCATGCTCATCTTTATTCTGGAGATCAGCAAAGGGTTCATCCATTTTATGTTTTCCATTTTGAGGTTTGTCTAAGTTATCAGGTTTAAGTGGGGTCTCTATTATAATTTGGGTCCCAGTTGGGAGTTCAGTTCGGGTATTATTTACTTGTGGGAGCTCAATCTGAGGTTCAACTTCTAGTTCATCTATTTCTAAAAGCTCAATCTGAGGTCGCTCTATCTCATGCAGTTCAAGTGGTCTACATATGTTTTCCAATTCCAATTGGGATTCATCCGATTTGCATAGATCCGTTTGGGCATCATCAATACAATGGAGCTCAACTTTTGGTTGGTCTCTTCTTTGGGATTCAAGCTGGGAATTGGATTCATTAACTCCAACTTGAGGCTTGAACCAGGGATCAGGCTGCAATTCTTCTATTTTATGAGGTTTATTTGAGAAACGCCTCCGCTTGTATGTAAAAATTATTGTACCACCCATCACTAAAGTAATTGGCTAGCTCAATATTCAAATGTGAAATATTCTATCTGCAAAGAAAATAAAAAACAGCTAAATGAGAAACACAGTTATTATTATATGCATTTTTTATGTAGTTAGATATTTTGGAACTAAAATTGAGAAAGATTTTTCTCAATTAGATGCCAGTTTGAGAAATGCCACAAGAATATATAATTCGAAATTCAGTGCTAGAACGATAATAAATAAATAAATGTATTAAAAGTTTTGTACAATTCTTGAATCAACCCTAAAAGATCAAACTTAGGTGGGAAGAACGCAGTAGATAAGAGCTAAAAGCCTAAAACAATTAAGCTACTATAGCAAAATCATATCCATGGAGACATTTTTCCACAAAGTTGGGTATATATACAAGAAACAGCTGACTATTGGGCTATTGGCAGAGGTACATAGGAGGACGGCCTAAATTTAATTTTTGTAGACTATTTCCTTTATATTGGGAGAGAAAAAATGCATATTGTATAGTAAGAACAAGTACCACTAGTGAATAAAAACTTAGTAGCATTACTAGTGTATTGCTGTACCAAAAATCCACATTATATGTACTTGGTAAAGTATGGTTCTGGTTCTGGATAGGTACTCTTACCGGTGCTTCTCTATTTGCCCCAGTATCAGAATCAAATAAACTCTGGTATGAACTCAATTGATCAGTAATGTATAGAAGGCTAATTGTAAATGCTTCAAACTTCCTAATATCAGCCCGCTTACAGAACTACGAGTTAATTATTACAAGAGGCTAAAGCTTTTTTTTTAGATCTGAACTCAATTGGATACAATAGGGGCAATTGATTTTTGAGACAGATAGTACCAAACCACTTCAGTGTCAAATCAGTCAGGCTCTAATATACTACAATAAGATAAAATGCTAGGTTAAGACATTTTCCCACATTTCTAGTAGTACAATTTTTCAAGAGAATATAATAATATATAAGATAAATGCTTTGAGTAAAGCAACAACTTCCTCAACTAACCGAACATTTTCTTGGTGGCACCAAATACTGGGGGAACAACTACTGAATCCTTCAGAACCTAAAATTTATGGAAATAATGCTTGGAGGATGGCACCAAAGACGTAAGTTATTACTTATTACCAAACGCTACAGTCTAGCTAATCAAAATATCAATATATCGTTGTGCTAATATAAACTAAAGATGTCAAATCATAAATTAATTGGTAAAAAAATTGTAAGAAAAAGAAAGGCAACAACTCAAATATGCTAAATGACAACAGAAAATGGTGAGGAGGGGTTCCCAAATAACTCAAAAGCTTGAATCTTACACTAATAGAAGAACTTTTGAGGTTAATGCAAATACAAACTTCCTTTGGATTTCAAAAAGCAGGAACAGTTGAGGCACAACACTTTCAGGAAATTTAACAACAACTAAGAAGTAGACAATTCTGACTGATCACCTGAAATTGCACCAAATTTGAAATGAAAGAGCTGAAACCACTTGGTTTGGAGAAGAAGCACCAAGCCCCCAAGCGGTCGCCTTCTTTTGTTTCTTTTTCTCTTCCTCCGAAATTATTTTAGTCTTTCTTCTCTTCTTTTTTTGGACAGGCGCAAAAAATAAAGCTGCCCTTTTGGACAATAATGCCCCCAACTGTTCCCTCTAACAGGGCTTTTAAAGAATGTGGCTTTTGGTCATTTCGTTTCATCTTTGTTCGAGAATCTGAGACGCGGGTCACAGGATACAGCTCGAATTTTTCTGCGGGTATTCTAACAGCGCACTTTCTGACTCGCAAATATTTTGCTATTGCCCCTCCAATCAATATTATTTTGTAAAACACCCTTCCTTTGTCCTTGTGTTTTTGTCAAAAGAATAATATTTTGTTTGAAAATTTTATATTTTGTTTCAAAAAAGTGACCGCTAATGCCATTCTTGGCTGTTTGAAAAAAAAAAATAGTTTCTCTGAGAGAAAACAATAATTTAATCCAGGTTTAATATAGTTCTTTTATTGTTTGAAAAATGTTCCTTGGTTTTATTTCATCTTGGGAACTAACGAGGCCAGCGGACCGAAAAGGAGTTTGTCCAGTCCTTTCTGCATTTTTCTATTTATTTTCAACTAAAGTATTGTTTTTGTTGTTTAGAGAATTATTTGTGTCCCATTCATCAACCAATGAAAACGTACTACGTTTCAATTGTCGAGCATTAATCACGTGTTTACTTGTTTGTTTATATACTTCAGCACTTTAAGCATGTGTAAATAAAATTTATCAAAATTGACTCTTAAATATATTTAAGAATGGCTTGTTGTATTAAGATTGATAAACCAACATAAAACAAAAATATATCCTCCTTCCGCCAACCTCAAATTGTTTGAGCTCTCTTTCACATTTTGCAAAGATGTGTCTAGTTCAAAAAAAAGAATCACAAAAACTATATACAAATTTATAGCATCGCATGCATGCAATTGTAACAAATAACAACGTGTGTTGTAAATTTAATCATTATGGATAAACTGGTTTGGTTCTATGCTTTAGTCTCCATGGTATTTCATGAAAATACTAGTTATAATATGTTGTTTTGATAATTTTAAAATTAGACATTTTATAGTTACTTCAAACCAATCACGTGCACAAAATGTACAACTTTTCACATGTAAAATTATACATCAAATTCACTTAATCATTGCATTTTAATTTATTCTTTTGTATCATTCAACTTTTCACCCATCTTCATTTTAATCCCCTCCATTTTTTTTTTTTTTTTTGGTCATCTGTCTCTCTACTTCCTCAGTTTAACCCTTTATTTATTTATTTATTTATTTTTGTCCCCGTTTTCTCTGCTTGCGCTGCTGGAAAATGTTTTGGGGCGCTCTAAAATTTAGTCCAGAAGATTGAATAAAATTTTTAAACGAAAATTCCCTCGCTATCGCGAGTAAAATAGAGAATTTTGAACTAAGTATTTTCCTCTTTTCCTCTCATCCGTAAGTTATACATTTTGACCTAAATTCTAACAACTGATATTTCTATCAAAAAACAAGGATTTCGATGTTTCATCTTTAGAGTACCACAAATGTCATGTTTATTTTTTTTATTTTAACTATGATAAATTAATTTTAATATGTTCGTTTTTCGAACATTTGTGGCACCTCAAAAGCGGAGCATTGGAATCCTTCTCTTCTTATAATTGAATGAAGGTGCCGCGATTAATAGCTAATATCAATGTGTTATAATTACTAGTATCGACAATTAGTTTCAATAATCAGGAATTGTTAACGATACTGATTTACCAGTACAAAATCCTGATTATCGTACATAGGTGTTCAGAGATTATTTTTTGTTGCAAACAATCAAATTCTTTCTATTTGTTGAGTGCTTTTTCTTGCAAAAATAACAAAAAACAAATATTATTACGTTTGAAGTGTTAAGAGTATAATTTAAAATATTCAAATAATTTTCCTCCCTATTTACAAAAAGTATGTTTACATATATATGAATTTTGGAGTTTATTTAATAGTTCAGTGATAAATAAAAAATGAAGAAATTTGATTTATTGTGATTAATTATTTTGTGTATTCATTTTGGATATCCCACTCAAGTATAAAATAAATTATGAAAATTATGAAATAAATAATCTGAATGGTTTAGATTAGATATTTAAGTTTAAATTTTTGATATAAAAAATAGAGTAGCTGTTAATAAGCCAAATTTTTATGTGGCGTGCATAAGCTAAGAAAATGTAGTACTCAAGTGAAAATGAAATATTAAAAGCTCAAAACTAGAGGCCATACACCATCAACTACAGCACAAAAAGAATCACTTAGTAATCTACTCAGCAAATATAACAGAAGATCTGCTTTTTGAGGCTCTGTTGACCGCTGAGCTGCATCTATCTCAACCCAGAGATAGTTGTCGTTTCATCATCTTCTTTTGAAATCTACCAAGCCAGACGTAACATTTCAGAAATTAGGAAAGACACGTGAAACGTTGTTTGTTCGTACTTTTTTCCCTTTGTTTCGGTGTCAAAGCTGAAAAGCCGAAAACTATTGGCCTGGCCTACAGGTATTCCGACCAAAGAAAATTAAAGAAAATAAAAACTATGAGCTGGAAGCCTGGAACAACATCTTCTGCATAGGAATTATATCTGCCTCCTCTGATTGACTGGACTGCTACTGACATTAGGTCATTTTTCAATAAATGGGGCGCTCCATTCTCCGTCTCCTCATGTTGACCAACTTTAAACTTTTTTAAATGCTATTTCATTCTTCAATTTTCATTTGCAACAAGTGATTTTTGAACTTTTGAAAACAAAAGTTGATGTGGCAATATAGGAATATAGGAATATAAGGGCTTGTTTGGTTCTTTGGGAATAGTGAGAATAGCCACTCTTTCCAACAACACTTTTCTCTCTACTTTTTCACACTTCCCAACGCTATTCCTAAACTCACCATCCAAACGACTTAGGAATAGCACTCTTCCCACTCTTCCCACTCTTCCCACTTTTCCACACTATTCCCACTATTCCCAACCCATCCAAACAAGCCCTAAGAGTTAAAATTTTGTGAAAACGAACAGATTTGGTTTATAAATTTCATTTGCAGCAAGTTAGTTTTTTTTTATATGGCAATATAGGAATTCTCCCTTCGTCGCAAAAGAAAAGATTGGAGTATATTATATGAGAGTACAATCTGCATATTTGGTGCCAATCCTATAATTTCCCCATCCTTGAACCATGAGATCAACATTGAGCCATTTGGATCATCCAAAAAAAAAAAATGTAATGTGGAGTTGCGGACTGAATGGAAACGATGACAACTTACCGCCACTACAATATATTAAGACGTAGATAATAGATAGCTCCGATTTTTTTTAATAAGAGAAATATATCCCTCAAGAATTTTAAATGGAGCACAGTTATTTTTTTTATTTTAAATGGAGCACAGCAACTTTATTTGTGGGAAAATGAAACTAAAGCTAGCCAACTTACAGAAAATTCAAATCAGAAAAGGTAGTTCATGCACTATCTTAGATTTGTTTGTTGTTTTAACTAGAAAAAAAGATTCATTCTCTTTTCAAAATTTGGAATATGTTTCCAAAATAAATAGTATGAAAATACTGGCTATAATTGCATTTACTAGTAAGAGCCACTTACATCTCTATGTCCATAAAAAGGAAAACAAAAGCCAAAGGGACTTTACAAGCCAAAGTCACCAGAATCCGTCCACAGTAAGACAGAAAAGACCCGAGAAAGAAGAAAGAAAGAATACATACAGATAACCCAATAGAAGAGAAATGCAACAACCTACATAGGCCCCGCAGATATATACCCACCAATACTCAATAACGAAAAAATAAAAAAATAAAAGGCTAGCCCGTAAGTATAATAACAAAACCGATTCACTTGTTCTGAGCCGACTTGGATTGGAGAGAAATGGACATGGCTCGTAGCCGGTCAGTAATGGTCGTAAAGGAAGGTCTTGCATCCGGATCTGCACTCCAGCAGTCCTCCATTAACCGTCGCCAGTCTGCATCACACCTCTCAGGGATTGCTGGTCTCAGTGTGTTGTTTAATATGCCTCCTGCATTCATTGTTTGTTTGGTACTATCAATTATGTAAAAGTTGTAAACATCCAAGAATGATTCCGCAACGGTTATCAGCATCCGCTACTGGTACACTATTGGTACCAATAATAACACACTAGAGAAACTACTTGGCGTGCGCCAAATTAGTTAAATTATTTGGCATATTCATAATTCAGTTGGATTTCCACATTTTCAAAAAAACATAAGGTCTCCTACAGTATAATTGTAATCTTAAGTGAAGGTGCTTTATGGCAACTAATTAAATAGAAAGTTCCTACGGCACACTCTGTATAAAAAAAAAAAAAAAAAAACACTTTTTCCAAGTTTAAAAGGAAAAATACCAATAATAGTCCCGCAATGCATGTTTGCATAAGGCTCCTCTCCAGTGAGCATCTCCCACAGAGCAATCCCAAATGAGAAAACATCCACCTACGTCCCATTATTTTCAACAAAATTGTTAAATGTCCAGTCCAGCTTAGCTACCTAAACTCTAGGTTTATGACCAGCTGCCTAAATGTATTAACCAAATATCAGGTTCTTGTGGTTACCACCAACATAGATGAATAACCACCAAATAATCACTGCCAAAACTTCTATAAAAAGAGGTTATAGTAGTCCCACAAATAAAGACACGTCACAAGTCAAAAAGTTAAATACTCAATAATGGGAGAGCATTTGGTATCAAAAAAGGGTTTTTTCTGGCCTGTTTGTAAGTGATATTTCACTATTTGATATTAGCAGAAAATATTATTCAACAAAATAAGCAAATCAATGATGCAGAAATCATAGGATTAATACCTTCTCAGAGACCTTACTACTGCTGCCATTTAATAACTCAGGAGCCATCCAAGGAAGTGTTCCGCGTACACCACCTGATACAAGAGTGTTCCTCTTTATCCTAGACAATCCAAAATCTCCTACCTGACATTATAATACAAAAGTTTCTCATGAATAACACACAAACTATTCTTGCCATTAACATCCCAATAAAAAAGATCACCACAAAAAAGGCATCTATGGAGGATTCAACTTCTGATAAATTATATATCAAAATATGCACTTACCAAATGAAATATGAATTTATGCTAACTCATACAGACTGGTGGAGGAAAATATAAGACTAGAATGCTTCTGACAGCACTTTGGTGCATGCATCTGGGTGTATATACAGATTGAACCTTCTTCTGGTATTAGTTGGTCAAATTACATTTTCACAGCTGAATGAGGATATCAATTGATTCTCAATTATTAAAATGTCCCCAGATTTTACACAAACAAAAGCCAAATCTATTACTATAACAGTACAGAACAATACCATAGAACACCTGAGCTGTCAGATCAGCTGGCTGAAATTGCATTCCTTTACCAAATGGTCACTAGGCCAGTAAAGTTACAGATATAGGTACAAACCTTGCAAATGGGTCTCTGTGTGTCCCGTAAGTTGACAAGGAGGTTGTCGCACTTGAGGTCAAAATGGACAATATTTTTTGAGTGAAGGTACTCCATGCCGCATGCAGCATCCATGGCTATCATTAGTCTCCTTTTCTTATCAAGTGCTCTGCACCACAAGTTATTTATAGATCAGCCCCTAAAAATGTATGAATCGGTCCTCGGTAGCAGTACAATATATTATTAATTAAAATGATGAACCATTGTATTGGCTCATTGTTGTCGTGTAATTACAAACGGACAAGAAACTGAAAGAGGGGAGAAAAAAAATAAAAATGAAGCAATATATTTACTTCTCTTTTCTTATGAGGACATGTCGAAGAGATCCATTAACCATGAATTCAGTAACAGTAGCCAATGTGCCTTCAGGTCCATCAGGGACCACACCATAAAATGCCACAACATTCGGGTGGTGCAACTTTGATAGAATCTGTGCCTCCCTCCAAAAATCTTTTGTCTATTTGACAAAGAAAATAAAAAAATAAAAAATCCTTCGATGCTTCTATGCAAATTTGTTTTAAGCTTTCAAGGGGCCCTAGTTGGAATATTTGGAGTTACATTTGCATGCATACCCCAGAAAGATCTACTTTAGTTAAAAGGTGAAGCAAACATGCATGTGAACAGCATATATGAATATATTTAAAGGTAGATGTGCAAGTAAAGATGTTTGTGGGTTAATCTATTCAAAATGTTCACTTTAAATATCTAGAATAGCTTCTTTATCTTTGACTTGAAGATGCAAAGTTCAACACAATAAACTTTTAGCATTAGTCCAACAAAACGAACAAAACAAGGAAAAGAAAGAAGGCTCTCTCAATATTGCATTATTGTTTTGTTTTTGCAGATGATACTCAAATGTTTGTAGCATTTGCACTGGGGATTGCCTTTCTTGTGGTTATTTCCAGATAAAACAGAAAATTAGGAGAAGGCCCAGCTCAGACGGAAAATGACCAAACTACTTTCATGGCTTAGCACTATCCGATTAGAGCGTAAAAACCCTAAAAAATTGGAAAATAGATGTTCGCATTTTGCATTGATTTTAAAAGAAGACAGATGATTGTCAAAATTAAGATACTTTGAATCTTTGATAATGTTCTCTTTAGCAATACATTATATATCAGTTAGTCATCACTGTATTTTTAGAAGAGCACATTACCCTATCACATTCAAACAGTCAAATTGCCACTTTGGAAGTCAAACTGACCAGAACCCAACCCGACCTGCAACCTGAGCAGCACCCAAACAGCCCAAACAGGCCGGGTTGGCCCAGACTTCCACATTTTTTAAAAGAATGATCACCTAAAACCTGACAATGACCCAACAATTCTCCAAAGTCAAACTGACCTGACCTAACTTGAGCTAGCCTGATCCAAACCCAACCCATGCCACTGCCTCCTCTGACCATTTTTATCCAACTACTAACCTAATGTAAGGGGGGTACAATCTGCAATAAACCTCAATGATGCCAAGACCAACAAGAAGTGTAATGTTGTAGTAGATTATTTGTGCAAAAAGACTAAGACTTCAGGTTTTATTAGCACGACCAAAAATGAAAAAAAAAAATATAAAAAGTATGTACCAGCTTATCGTGCTCTGAAGACCTTCCAGAGAAGCAGCTTTTCTTGATACGCTTTATAGCAACGTCACTTCCCCTCCACTTACCATGATATACAGTACCAAATGTACCAGAGCCAAGTTCCCGCAACTCCTCCAGGTCAGCATTTTTTATAATCTACATTTTACGTCTGGTGTCAAGCTCTAGGTAACAACTCAGAAGCATCACATGTGCTGATAAATGGCATGCAAAACAATTCCCAACAAAACTATCCAAGTATCCTACCAACTGGTACTGGTGTAAGCGTTTAGAGAATTTTGTCATTATTGCTTCTGATGATTTTGCAGTATAAATTTGGTACAAGATAGAAGTTTCTCTGTTGGACATTGATTCATAATTTGGTACAATCACAATTATGAATCGATGTAAATAGAAGTTACCTGCAAGCCATACATTCCTGCCTCCATTTCTGCAATAGTAGCATCACTAATAGACCCATCCACTTCTCTGTCCTCATTGTCACCACCCTAAGCACATTTTTGTTTCAAGCAAAACTCCAATAAACAAACAAGAATATATTCACCTTCAGAAACTAGAAGTACAGAACTTTTTTTGAAAATTTTAACGTCCAACTTTCTTATCAGAAATATTGCAGCAAAGCCCCTAGATTTTAATCAAATTATATAAAGTCATCTTTTTGCAAACAATTAGTCTTACAGAGAATCAAAACAATTATTTCTGATTGAAGAAAAAAGATGCATTTAACTAATATAAATTTAACACCCATATTTTAAACATTATACAAATCACTTTCTTCAGGAAAACACAGGAGTTATCTTATTAATAAAACAGTAAATGCTACACAGGATAAAAGAATCATCATCTGATTAAGATGGCAAAAATATCTTTAACTACTACTGGTCAAACACCCATATTTTAAAAAAGAAATTAACTACATTATAATAATGCTGGTGCTGGTACTTCCAAAGGTATCATCAAAAGATTTAAACTTTTCCTTTGTTGTTAATAAGTGCGGTGATTTTTAAATAAAATGCTGAGAGGGATTTGTTAACAAATCTATAGGAGCTTCTCTGTGGAAGTTTCCCATCGAAACATTGTGGTTTTGTTTTCTCACCTCACTTTTGAAGCCGTGGCTGCTATTAGTTCCTTCAGCACACTCAACTACATGTGGGGCAGCTCCGTTGAAAGAAGGCACTCCCAAAGGGACTTCATTGGTCACGTCTTCTATCTTTACCACTGGTTCTAGAGAGCTGAGGTTCTTGTTTTCAACTTTGCCAACTACATTATTGCTGTTCAACTTATTGTTCAATGACATATCAGCCAAAGGCGTGTTTTGAAATGGGTCATTTCTGCCTAGGTTTGGCATCACTTCCATGCTGTCAAGGGCAATAAGTGGAGGAACATTTGAGGAATTTACTAGAAGATTTTTCTCTGGAACTGGTATTAGGGTTTCAACAATGACCCTATTAGATTCCGAAACTTGAAAATTTCCAGGCAGGTTCTCTTTGGCAGGATGTGAAACAGGAAAAGGAGACATGGGGACTTGAGTTTCCAGCGAAAGCAAATCCGGAGAAGAGATTTGGGTGCCACTGAGCTTACTGTATGTGTTGTTGTAATATGGATCAGCTACAAGTGCAAATTCATCCCTGCTATTACTTGAAATTGATCCCTCAAGGTCAAGGTGCGAAGGCGGATTCAATTTCAAATTGGAATTTGAGAAGAAATCATCTTCTTCAAATGGGTTTTGTGGAATTGGAACCACAAAGTCGAGTTCCCTTATTTTGAAATCTTCTTGAACTAGTGAATCAGAGTAAGCATGAGGCATGCTTGGGGTATTTTCTGTGCATCCATAGCATTTCTCAGAGTGGCACCCACTCAAATCACTATCAGTTCTTACAAATGTCTCAGCTACGACTCCTCGATTTGTTCCGAGAGGCGTGACGGGGGATGCAGCACCAAAGTCAACCTCATTCAACTTTCTTGGATGGAGAATAGGTACTGGTTTCTGATACCCAAAGCTATTATTAATTTCATAGTAGTTCTTACTTGGACCTGGCGAAAAAGGAGGGGACTGAGATGTGTAAGGACTCGAATAAAATCCTTGACCTGACAAGTTTTCCCCACTGAGACTCCTATTTGGGCTAGGATCGACTGTGTTGTTAACTTCAACAACATAGTTAGCACAAGGAACAACACGTTCAGTACCTTCCCTCTCCATCTCATTTGCAGATATCAAGAAAATTCGAAGCCTCGGGGATCCGTCAGACTTTTCCAACCCATCATACTCCTCCATCATATTTTGCAAATCTTCATCACTTGACACTGATATCAAAGCATCCAAATCCTCACCTGGTAATTGGTATTTTATAATATGAGGCTGGTTAAAGACTTTCAAGGTCCTATGTGCAAACTCTGCCCATGTGAAAGTTTTTCCCATAGATACTAGTCGGGTTTCGCCTCCTACGTATCGTAATTTTCCATCACTTGGCCGTGGCAAAATTTTACCACCAAAACTGCACATGAATTTCACCTTGTCAGATTGTGGGCTCTGACCTGGCTCTGACAAGGATATCTTGTTACTCTCTGACATCTCTTCGATGCAATTTTCTTTCTCTGAGGAAACACGGCTCAAGTTGCTCTTTTGCTTTGTTTCTGTTGGTTTTTTGCTCAAATTAATGTTCAAGTTTGAATTTGAATATGAAGAGTTAGAACAGCCACCAGAATCAGATCGTCTCAGGCGAAGAATATCAGCTATATCTTCGTGCAGAGGACTGGAATTGGAACTGGAGTTGACATTGGCAGCTGCAGTTGGAATGGGAATTGGAGTTGAAATTGGCGAAGCATTGTATGAAATTCTGTTTGTTAAACTGGATTCCATAATGGCAGCTCGATTGTTTAGTCCTCTTGGGGATCTTTGATTTTGAATCAAATCCATCACTTTGAAGCGCTCTGAATTCTACTTATGCCAAAAGGCCCTTAAATTTATGAATAGTCAAGCCAGAACGGTTCGCATTATGCTAAAAAAAGGCCCTTCAGTAACACAATTCCACCCAATCCCAAAATTTAGATAATTGCAATCTTCCAAGATGACGGTTCCTGTATATAAATCAATAACAAAAGTTTAGAGCATAAATATACTAACAAAAAAGGGAAATAAATATAGTTATTGATTTTTCGAGAAACAAAACAAAATATAATAAATGAAACAATGCGTAATCTCTTCAAAAGAATATAACCACGGGTAATGGGACAAACGTCAAAAAAATTACTTCCAGATACTCTAAATTTAGAATTTGATCAATAGACAACATTTTGTTATTAAGAAAGTACTCCCAACAGATTACGAATAGATCAAATTAAAACCATTTATTCATTATAACTAGGAAATTACTGTACAACCCAATAATAAATACAATTCCAATGTTACGATTGATCAATCAACTAAAACAAAGGAATTGAGCCGAGGAAAACAATCCCACCAAATGTTATTAAAATCGAAATAAAGCATGTTTGCAATGTGCAGAAGATTAAGAGGAAATAAAAAAAAAAGCTCTTGAGCCCCAAATAATGCCAAACGACGTTATCCAAAATCTCACGATCCATCAAATTATCAACAAAAGAAATGAAATAAAAGAAACGGGATTACGAAATGGGTCCAAAATACATTATACATCAAAATTTGAAAGGCAAAAGACTGAAAGAGAGGAATTGGGACCTGAAAAAGCCGATCACTTGGAGTACGCACCCCTTGTGCTTCCCTCGAGTAATCGATCGAGGAATTGAGGAGAAACACAAGACGGTGGCGCTTGCGCTACGAGTTCGGGATGCGAAAGGGGAATTCGGAAATGGGAAAAGATGCTATCCTTTATTTTTTATTATACGAGGGAGGTTTGTTTAATTTTGGGATTTGTATGCGTATGCGTGCGGTTAATTTGGGAGGAGGTAAGCCTTTAATTTCGGAACAGAGAGAGAGAGAGAGAGAGAGAAGCAGATGAATCGAATCGACAATGCGGGAACGACATAACGGAAAACGGAGGCGAAGAGGAACCTCAAAATAACTTTCCCCTCTTTACTTTTTGGAGGAACTTCTCCGGTTTGGGGGAGAATGGAGAGGTTCTTCCTTCGTCGCGAAGGGACTGAAATGGATGCTGCTGCACTGATGGTTTTCTTTCCTTTTTGCTTTAGTTTTTTTTTTGACGGTTGATAGAAGATAGATGGGAAATAGACAAGTTGGAGAGAGTTAATAAAATGAAAGAAAGAAAACTGATAATAAATGTTGCTATCAGGTTGTCCGTTGTGATTTCGGTTTGTGTTATAAAATTCAGATTTTGTAAAGAATGTAAATTGCGGAAAATAAGTTTCGCAAAAATAATTTTTAAAAGTGGTCATAATTTTGGTTTACTGAACTCCGAAATAACTTACATAACAACTAAAACTTGCCGACAAAATAGTACATGTGAATCGAGTCCTCATGATTGTGTTTAGTTAATAAGCTTAGAAACCAAAATGTAATATAAATAATAGGAAAAATATATATTAATGGAATTTAAATTTATTTGCATGCAAAGACTATCTCGTGCATATATATTAATGATATAAAAAAAATAGTAAGGTACACACTAATACACGACAAGGAAAAATATATTTATTACATAAAATTAATTTATTATTATTTTGACAGAATAGTATATAATATTCAAATAGACTAATTATGGCCAATGGAATGTAACAATAGTAATTTGGCGGCTTTTGTGCTGGCAGGTGGCAGCTATCCTGAAACCTGGTTCTCCAGTTGGAATAGATCATGATAAGTCTATTTGGCTGCGCCTGAATGGCACTGGCAACTTGATTCGCGCCAGATCTTATTTATGGCAACGGAATTCAGATTCCAGGATGGTGGGTCCCGCCCAAAGGCTGATTCATTTCCCCCTTCCATTCCTCCCACAGCCTCAGCCCTCTCTCTGCTGGGCCCACTTCCCCTCCATTTTAAGAAATTCATTCTTTTTAGACTTATTTTTAGGTGTTGCAACTTTGCAATAGATAAATATTATTGTCTTTAATAAAAATAAAAAAATTAAAACAAATAAAATTTAATGACTTTTTAATAATAGAAGTTGTGAAGTTTGATCATGTTATAAGACCTTCAATTGTTGGCTGTTGCTCAATAAATACTTAAATAGCCAACCATGCTTCAGCAAAGTTGACGTCATAGTTTACAGTAATCACTGTCAGCAAAGTTGCTATACTCTGTGGAAGGACACATTTTAGTATTATAATAATTTAGTATTGGAGTTTTTCTTAGGTCGGAGAAAAAGTAATATCCATATTAACATAATTAAAAACAATAGTATTTCTTTTTGCAAATTGGTTTGTTGCAAGTTAACATAATTACTCCATCATCAGTTATAATTTATATGTAACGATACAATATTTAATATATTTAGAACGATATCGACGGGTTTGGCATGAAATTAACATATTCCGATCAAGAGTTTAAACGTCACGCAACAGGATTAACAAAATAATTTTAACTAGAGGGATATATCAAAGTTCGCTTGATACGGAAATTCTTACTTCTTACTGATTAATTATCAAATTTGTTGCAACAAATCGAGTTTCATTATACGAAGATTTTTTAAAAATTTTAATATTGATTATCATTTGCAATGATTATATTGCAAGTAAGATTATGTAATATTATTTCAATTTTATAAAATTTGTTGCATATGAATTTAAAGCAACGTTTGAAGAGACCAATAACAATTAGGCATAAATTAACTAGATTTTCAAATATATTTAATTATTAAAAACTACCTAAATTTCAAATATATTTAATTATTAAATTAAATAACGATTGGTATGACTATTTTTTATATAATTGAAAAAAATAATTATTGAAAATGAAAAAATAAAAAAACTATTTTTAATTATAAAAAATACGGTCACGGTTTTTATTTAATACTATAGCTATATTTTTTAAGTTTGATTTAACACGACTAAGACTATTTTAAAAGTTTGTATTTGGTAGTAAAAATCACCTTTTTCCCAATCTCGAAAGTTGATTCAAACTATCTGATAGGTTCTTCATTTTAAAATCTCGAAACATATAAAATTTTATCCAAAAATCAAATTCACAATGTAGAGGATTCTTAAATTGATTCTAACCATACAAAATAATTATTTGTTCTTTATGTGCAGTTTATATGAAAAGTAAATATTTTTTTATGAATCAAGTGTCCAGATAATTAACTTGAGTAATTTTCAACTCTAAAACCTGAAACCGGAACAATTAGGCGTGGAATAATAAAAAAAAAATAATATGAAAAATAGAAATAGATTTGACCCGATATAATCATATAAATTTTTTAGTCTTTAGCTTATTATTATTACACATCTCTATAGTATTTTATTAATAAAAAGCCGTGACTGCATTTTTGTACAGTTACAAATAGTTTTCATTTTTATTTGTTAAATATATTAAAACTAATGAAACCAATCAGTATTTAATTAAAAAAATTAAATATATTTGGAATTCTAAGGTAGTTCATGCCTAACTGAAATAATATAATTAATCTAATCTAAGATATATATTAAAAATCGTGGCCTCTATGGTAGTACCAATTTTTTTTTATAATTTTTTAAATAAATTAAAAATAGTCGTACCAATCATTAATATTAGCAAGATTTTTTTGGACAAAAATTTATATCGAGTTTATATAGTGACTTTATTTGGAAGAAATTACTAATTTTGAACTTACAAATATTTGTATACTAATTTTGACAAGTTTTTTACGACAGATTTTTTATATTTTACATTAGAAATTTTTATTACATAGTGCAGCAGTCAATGTAATGATGCATACAGATAATGATGCATACAAAATCTAATGATGCATACAGATAATGAGAAAGAGAAAGGTACAAGAGCAGTCAATGTAAAACATGAAAATTTGATATATTTATTTTGGACAATGCGACTTATGCAAGTTCCCTCAAGCGTTTTTAATTTCTAAGTAAACAATCTCGCTATAAGAATATTTGTCCACAAAAGTGAAAATTTCATTCTGGCCTTTTTTTCCGCTTCTTTTTGTCTTGGATTCTCAAGTTACTAAATTTATGCATATGTTGTTGCTCGTAAATGGGAGTGTGTATATTTATCAAAGTTGTCGAGTTTTTTTTTTTTTTCTTTTCTGTATCAATTGATACTTTTGTTGATGATTCCACATAATTTAATTTTGATAGTTTTAAACGTAGTCTTGAGTACTAAATCGATATATGAGGAATTGACCGTACGATATAAGTAAAAATTTAGACATACTTTGCATGATACTAACTTAAGGATTCATGATATGTCATGTCTTTTGTGTTGTATAAACGATATATATATATTTTGTAAGAAACGACTTTATTTCGCACAACTAAATGATACATTAAATCATATAGAAACAAAATGAATTGCATGATAAGTGATAAGATAATGGAGGCAACTAATTTAGTTTGTTGTGTGGTCTTGAATTGGTAAGATTTATTAGTATTTACTATTTGCTATATGTATCATTCTTTAATCAAAGAGCTTTTCAAGATTTTTTTTTTAATTATGCGGTGTTTCTTTGCAGAAGATGAAATGTTATCAGAACTAAGTACTTGATATGTACATTTTCTAGTCAATAGGGGCATTCGTAATCACCACCACTTTATGTGAATTGTGGAATGCTTTGCTTCTAGTCACAAGAGAATTCGATTATAAGTCCATGGAGCTAATTGTAAGTTATTTTTTTAATTGGTTACTTGAAAGCATTACATCAAGCTACCTTCCACCAAACTTCAAAGCATTGCAGGAACCAAAGTTTCCTTCCCATCTCTACACATATTAGTCATGTATAGTAGATATAAAATAATAATATTCTCTACATGCAATTAATCTAATTGGTTACTTCTATTGTGGCTGTTTTTATTGTGCAGGTGTCTACATTTTATTTGCTTGTGATTGTACTCATGTTCTTAGTACATGCAGTTAAGATACATGCACTTAAGATAGAAGATCAGGTAAAAGTGATCAGACATGACATAGTAGGTGGAGAAGTTGAGGTTTATTTTGTTAATGGTACCCAACAAAAGAAGAAGATAGATAGCATTTCTTACAAGATGTTTCTCTCTAAAAGAAGAAGGGTCTTAGGATTGTTTTTTTTTTATTGCGTAGGCTTTGCCTGTAGTGGGTTGTGAGTTTGTTTAGTCAGACACCAGGTTGTATCATGCTATTTCAAGGTCATTTGGATGTTAACTTTTTTCAATGCAATGTTTTGCCTACTAGATTTCAATAAAAAAAAGTAGTTGTGGCTATGAAATTTTAATTTTTATTTGAATTGGTAGCTGGTTTAGTATAACAAAATTTGAGCACAAAAAATTTTAATTTTTTAGCAACTTACCTTAAGAAATAAATTGGAGGAGTTCACATTTATAGGTATCTATTGGATAAGCACCTCCTCAAAACTTTGGTGATGATCCAATTTTCTTTAGGAACATGGATTTTGAAAGCACGCAATAAATGATATTTTCTACTTTGCTTTTTCCCCTCATTTCAAATAACACTTTTTGGTAGGGTTTTTCTTGTGTAAAAGATCATGAACCTTTGTCGGATCCCTTTGGATAGTTGTACTAGTTCAGACCCTTTTTGTTTTGTTCTGGATTTTAGTTCTTGTGTTTGATGAGTAAAGATATAAGAATCAAATCTGAAGAAATTCAAGTTCTTTTAAGTAGATGTGACAGTGTACTTGTTGGTTTACAATGGCTGAGTAAGCTTGAATCAGAATTCCTGTAAGTGAATTGTCAAATTGCACTTAGAAAGAATAATTAAAAAGATGAAATTCTTGCTTGCGAAAGCTGTAAATAGGCTCGTCAGAGCTTCTTAGATATTGTCTGGATTATTTTGAATTGAAATAATTACATTGATTATTAAAGTTCTTACATAATATTAAAGAAAATAAAAGAGGTTCTTGTAAAAAGTTCTTGAGGATGACTCGTTGGAGTTCTATCAGAAATAATACAGTGTATAATTTAAATGTCGCATAAAAGTTGAAATTGAAGTTTAGATTAGAATCCATTATTGTGTCAACCACAAAAGTTAATGCCCGACAACAACATTGTGTTCTGATTCTTGACAACAACGTTAATGCCTCCCTTTTATATGATGTAGGCGCATTAATAGTTTTGTATATGGCGTTTTATGCTAAATTGATATATCAATATTATAAATAAAGATGTGTGGGTATCGGGATCTTTTAGTTAAATATCATCCGACACTCCAAGCATTGTGAAATAATTGTGCAATGACATTTTTTCTGATTTATGTAATGTGATACTTTGTAACTAATTATGTGTCGGGTTTTATTGCTCATAGAACTGACTCGGTTCAATATCAGATAATAATAAGAAAACACATTGTTTTGTTTCTGATTTTTGTGACCCCTTCCTATTTTCATTTTCATCATTTCTCCATCTCTTTTGTGTTGCTTAGAGTCCCTCTCCACCTTAATTTCTCTTCACCACCATTCTTAATTTCGGTTTACAAAATATAAATTAAATTCATTCAATTGAAAATAGAAAAAAATATCAGATCTTTTACGATATTTATTTTTTTTAAAGTCATTTATAAACATATTACATTTCATGAATAATATCAACATAATATAAATCGTATTATTTCATATAACTATAACTATATTTACACACACATAATCTTTTCTTTAAATTGATCAAACTCTTTAAATTTAATCAAATTAAACATACAATAACTAAATTTCTAAAGATAAATATATCTTAACCGTATATAAAAAAAATGAACATAATTAAACTATAGAAACATAATAAAAATATTCTTATTATAGATATCTACATCGAGCGAAGCTCGATATAACCCTCTAGTGGATATAAATGTGTGATTCCATCTACAGAGCTTGTGTGTGTAGAATCCTTCATTGAACACTTGTCAAATATACTTCCCCTGTTGTAAAATTGAATACGCTTAAAGTAGTGAGATTTTATTGTATAATATAGCTTGTACAAGTCATTTGTCATAACATTCGAGTCACTGAAGATGAATGTAGTATTAGAGTAACGTAAATAGGAGATTTGTAACATGACTTGAGCAATTATGTTAAGTCATCTTTGGACTTGACCACACACGGTATAGAAATACAAGAAATGATATGTCATGGAAAAGTCAAACGGTACACTTGATATCAATTAACACATATGCACACGAGAGTCAGATAGAATAAATTGAATGTGGTCTTCCAAACCCGAGCTGAACCAAACCGAACCTCTCTTCATACTTCACTAGTATAATCTAACTTGCAATGCATTGCAAATGATGATCAATATTAAAATTTTAAGAAAATCTTTGTATAATGAAATTCAATTTGTTGCATCAAATTCGATATTTAAATATAAGTAAGAATTCTCATATCGAGCGAAACTTGATGTATTCCTCTAGTAATAATTAAGTGTTTATTATATTGATATTCATTATTTAATACAATATAGTAATTATATTATGGCTCTGTCATTAGATATGTTTATTTTAAGATAGCAATAACACTAGACATGGCAGTCGCAACTTTGCTACGCTATATTTTTTAGATAGAAGAATAATCCAATCTATTTAGTCAAACTTGTCAAAATTTCTAATATAAATTATAAAAAATCTCCTATAAAAAACTTGCCAAAATTTATAGACAAAAAATTGTAAGTTCAAAATTAGTAATTTTTGTTATAGAAAGTTGTCATATAAATTTAGCATAAATTTTCTGCCAAAAATAACTTGTTGCATAAATTCAAATCGATTAGCGAAAATCGGAGGGCTCAAATTACATATCGTAGGAGGAGATTTTTTTTTCTCTTTAGATTATGCATGAAATACTTTACATTTTCAAATATATTTAGTTCTTAATTAAATAATGATTGGTAATACTATTTTTAATTTATTAAAAAAACATTTTAACCAAAATCAATGCGGTCCCATTACGGCCACGGGATTTTATTAAGACTATAGATTATTAAAATGAGTAGCGTCGATATATTCTTCACGGTGTAACGGTGATGTCCTAATAACTATTTTAAATTCCTATATGCGACGACACAACTCAACTGTCGAGATATGTACGTTTGTGAAATTTCATGAATGATTATAAGCATCGGTCTGATTATATTATTAAAATGGTGCCTCCTCCTCCATTCCCATTGACAGTGGCCAGCAATGATATTTTCCCATTAAACTATTGTTATAATATCCCTTCTTTAAAAGTTTAAATGAGTATAATGGTCCTAAATCCTCAGAAGTATAATGGTCCTAGGTTGACAACATTGGAGCTACTTAGAGCCATAGCATTTAACTACTAATTAATGATAAAGTATTCAAATAGAACTCTTTGATTACGAGGTTAGGTTTTTTAGTTTGGACTAAGGTGTTTGAGTTTTAGAGGTTGACAAATGAGTCAATGACAGCGGATAGGCCGACAATTGGCGTCACTTGACGGGACACTGACTCACTATTTGAATTTTCTTTTTTTGTAGGTCTCACTATTTAATTTCGGTCTTAACCAAACGCCCCAAATTTTGAACAGGAAAGAATATGACGCGCTAAAATACACACACAGGTAATCACCGAGACAAATGGAAATGAAAGAAACCGTACGGAGCAAAAAAAGTAAGTTATTGGTTAAAAAATAAATAAATTGAGGAATACTGCCTACGAGGGACAAATGAGCAATATACGATAGACATAAATAAAAAATTGACCGCATGCAGTTGTCTTGGATAAATAATAGTTAAAAAATTGAAAAGACATCCACAGATCCACTGTACACCTTTTCACGAGACGGATTAAAGTGCCGTACTGCTATCTTCTTACTATACAAAATTTGATAGGTGAGTTGATATCTGCTTTTATTCTCAATGAACTATGAGATATTGTCTTTCATTTGTGTTTGAATTGGCACCGATAGGAATAAGGAATAAGGAATTAGGGCCGGATCTAAAATCCCGTGCCAATTCTTATTCCTAATTTCAATTCTAACATTTTGTTGGTATAGGAATTGGGCCGGGAATAGGCCTCTATTCCTTATTCCCATGATGTTTGGTTTGGCACCGGAATAAGGAATAAGCCCCTTATTTCTTATTCCCACCCCATCCCACCCCATCCAAACACAAATCATCTTATTCAAAATAAACATGTCAGATCGATGCATTGATATTATTAAGATGAATTTTTATTAAATTATAAAGAAAATTTAAAATTCGTTGTAAACTCAATAATCTGAAGCAATAAAGAAAATTCAATTATCCAAATCAACAGAACATCAGTCCTGAAAAAGCCTAAGATAGTTGCATATAGAAAATGGTGTATCAAACGTATTTAAAAAAAAAATAAAGATGAGATCAAATTTCTAACTTTAAATATTCTTATAAGATTTTCTAATTAATTAGATTTCAAATCAACGATCTTTACTTTATAAATATTCTTCTTAATCATTGGACTAAAGAATTGTTCTCCATTTCAAATTTTGAAGTGGCTAACAAGAAAGTTAATATTGAAATGAGCACACCAATACACAATAGGTTCATTTTATATTAATAATGTTTTGATGCATAGTACGATATTCTAAAAGAATGCTTTATTATTTTTCTCTTGCTTTGTTTTACAACTCAGATACAGTCTTTAATTTACCTTTATGATTGATCATTGAACCTTAGTGTACTCCACGCGGGCTGATATTTATATATTAAATTTGTATTTCAATTTGTAATAATTTATGGATATTATTAGTCTTTGTCTCTTTGAAAAGCAGGCGTTTGCTTCCTAATCCATGTGTTTCCATTTTGTAATGAGGCAATAATTTATTTTCTACAGCTCTCAGCCTCTGAGACACATTAGAGTGAACTACACAATCGTCCTAAAATTATCATCATTTGCCCGCTCCGGCCCGAATTTTACATACATGTAATCCTTGCAATTTTTAATACAAAACGAAACTTTTTCATTATCTCTATTTTTTTTGCATTAACACATGGATAGAGTCAGAAAAATTTATGCATCTTTTGAAATAGTGGTGTCAATTTATTCATCACAGTAAGAAATTACATTGTAATTAATTAAAGCATGTCAAGAATTAAAGCAATTTTCATATTTTTACCGTATTCAATTTAAATTTTCTTGAAAATAAATACATCTATCACACTAAAAGCACATATATTTAATTTACTCTCGGCTTTTCATAAAACTTTGGTAACTCGTTACATGTCATTTTGTCTTAAGACTTTGGTAACTCGTTCCTGTCATTTTTATTTCCCTTTTTTTGATGAGACATCCATACAACATGGATGTGCAAGGCGATCTGTTGGGATCCAAAAGTACTACGTCTTGTGCGAAATGCTAATGTGACGTAGAGGCCGATGAGGTGTTAATGTACCAAAGGTACCGTTCTAGTCGTGTGTGGATGTGAGTGGTGACTTAAAGTTGAAGTACTCGCTATTTAATGAGTATTTTTTTAATTCTATTCTAAATGTTGATATTGACACTAACCAGAATTTTCATTACCATTTTGATACGAAAACGATATATATACGGATAATTGTACGGGTCATATGAATTTGGGAAATTTTGGGGCTTTCTGCTTATCAAAAAATTGTAAACACCGATAACAATTGTCCTTTAAATTTTTGGATATTAGTATGGGCACAAGTAGTTCAAAATTTTATTTTAACTTTTAAGATAAGTCAAGTCTCGCTGAACTTACTAGAATAATTTTGAAAACTAGTGTTGAAATTTAATGTTGGGCCCATAGGCCATACGTACCTTGACATACACCTTGCTTATGTCTAAGTCGGTAAGTACGCCTCTAAGTAACTTTGATGATGGATATTATGATTCTTAAACTTTATTGGCAATATATTCTATTTTATTTTGTTATGATGGTTGATACCATTAAATTCATCATTTTTAATGCTAATATCAAAATATTTACAATAACATTTTATGACAGACTAAGGTACTCGGCGAAATAAAGGGTAATGCGGACTTGTAATTTGAATCCGAACTTCAAATGGCTGATATGAACAATTAGTATGATCTTCATATTGAATTATCATTAGAATTAACTTTTATATTTTCAAATTATTTTTACTAATTTTAAAAATCAATAAATAGGAGAATTTAAAAAATAATTTTTATTTTTAGTTTTTTTACACCTTTATCCCAAAAACTTGAGGTACGCTAGAAATGACACTCTGACTTTAGTCATTCCTTTTGTATATGGCTAGATTTTTACGTTGGCTCGTCAAGTTTATATCGCAAACATGTGGACTTGAATCTTTGACCTCTTAGAAATCAACCGAGTATATTACCACTTGAGTTACCAGACCGCATTCAAAATCACAAAATAATATTTTATAAAAATAAAAAATTAATATAAATATTTAGAAAATTATAAATTTTTGTATATAACATGATTTAAATATAAAAATCACACCAAACTATTTGAGCGAGTCATTTTTAAAGTTGGGATTTTGAAATATAAGTACCAAATAACGGTCCGACTTGGTGAGAGTGAGACTTGATAATCAAATATTTCGTCTCTGTTGTTCGACTCTGAATTAGTTAAGTAATCAGGAATGATATCTGCAGTTTTACCATCCCTTGTCATCGCTTCAACAAAGTGAACACAAACAGACAAATTGAACATATAGATAATCAAAGTGAATACATACAAACAAATAAGTTTTGTCATTCTTGTTCAGATTTTTATATGCATGTTCAACTTATTTTTATTATACTCATTTGTTTGTAAATGTTCACTTTCATTTATATGTTCACCTCATTTATTTTATATATTCAGTTTGTTCAAATGATGGCAAGGGATGATAAAATTGCAGATGACAGTAATCAATTTCCTTAAGCAATAGTCGTAAACTTGCGAACTGATCTTTGATACAATAAGCTATATATTAATATATGTCAGATCACTGTGAACACATCATATTTATAAATAAAAATTATTTTGATGTCAATAATTTAAAATCCAAAAACATCTAACTGGATGCTGACGAGATACTATTTTGGTTGGATGCCTCACGCCACTACGTACAATAATGCGTTCGTACGCTCCCCACACGACCACACTGTTTACATGGCATGGGGCATTTGGAATGGATCTTGACCAGATGGCACAACACTAGAAGTTTGCGGACAAATTTGCTCGGGCATTAATTAATGGATGATAAGACTGTTCCAACTTCGTCTGCTCATACAGTCATACTCATACGGTTGTCGTCTTTGTAGGTACCAAATGAGAAAAGAAGCTTAATTACAATTTGATTTTGATAGACTTTAATTTGCTTCAAACAAATATTATCAGGTTACTATTGCTCGTTTTACAAACTTGTAACTGTTGACAAATTATATGGGAAAATGAGGTACTTCTTTTACATCCATTTTCATAATTAAATCAATCTATATCTTCGAGAAAAATGCAAATCGATTTTGATAGACTGATCCGTCAAACCCGATTAATGTGATTTTCATATTGAATCATCTTGGTAATCATTTTTTTCTAACTTTTTATTATTTTTCAGAATTTTAAATAATTCCAGATCAAATTAATTATGGACCCTCCAATAATAACAACTTTCAAAAATCCGAAAAAAGTTTAAAAATTAAAAAATATATAAAATTTAAACTAAAAAACTTTCAATAGGAAGAGCATATTAAACAATTCGGATCGAATATTTAAACTTTCAAATTAATATAAACTATCAGTCAAATTAATTTGACCATAGCATTTCTCAATCTTCCAATAGTTAAAAAAATATATCTCATTTCTACGTATAACACCTGCAAATGAACAATATACAACTATACATCCTTACACGAGTGACAATTTTACAGTTAATCTATGTTTGCTAACCAAAGCTTTTGGCCTGTTTATGGCTTTGCCTTTATGCTATTGCCAGTTGGTAAGGGGGCCACTTGTACAACGCTGGTCATGTTGTTGTTGGGGCTAAGATGGGGAGATGGGGGAGAACACTGCTCACACTAGCTTTCCTTTTCTTTCGGTGCAAAGTGGGGCCACCTCACCATGCTGACTCACCGTCTGCGGTTTCTGGGTCCCACTTCAGGCTATTTGTTTGATTGATTTCGACGTGCCTCATGACCTGGACGGTTGGGTGTGGTTAGTCTCCATCTGTCCCAATTAAGTATGGTCCTTTTTGGTTTAGTGCTTGGGTACTCTCCATTGTTAAGGGAACTGGAGTCTTTAGTGGGTTTAAGCGTAGCAGTATTGGGAATTTGGGACGGACTTAAGACCTTAAGGTGCCCGACTGGAGTGGTGGCTGACTCTCTCTGAGAGTGTATACTAACTTCTAGGTTTACTTCCTAATATATACCTGTATATTTTCCTTGACTAATCCTAAGAGGTATATGTTTTTAATAATTTATCGTAGATAAAGGCAACTATGTTACGTACTGATACTGCTCTCTGCTACTTGGACAGTTACAGACAATTACGTGTCTCTTTATTATTACTAGAATATTATGAAATTATTACCAGAAAAAGAAAATTGGTTGATCGCATTTTGATCTATCTAATATGTTTCGCCTGGTTTACAATAATTTGATCTAGTTAAGTATTTTTTCCCCATAAACTCCGATTGTCCCAAAAACTCTCCAGTTAATCTTCAACCAGCATCCTCTACTTAAAATCAAATTACCTTTCCACCAAATGTTCCATTTAAAACTTAGAATTCTTTATGAATAATCTTCTTAATGTAGGTGTTTCATTATTAGATTAATTAATTTAAACCAACGATAATACAAATATATTTGTAAATTGAGATTTGAGAACTGATCTTTGATCTGGCGATTAATGATTAATGCACGTTATTCGAGTAAGGTTGCAAATTTGGGAGGATTTTTATGAATAATCAAAATTGGAAATTTTGGCCTCATCTTATCTAAAAATACTGTTAATAGTCAAATACACAATTTAAAAATCAGGCAATTATATCCATGGAGATATAGACATATAGTTCATTGTTTATTGGGATACTGAACCGACAAACTCAAAGTCCATGTTTATCAAATCTAATAGTTAGTTTCGGATCCTGAATTGGACCCCCTACGCTGACTTATTACTTGTTAGAAACAATCTTATTGATGCGACTATTGGAAAGAATCGCGGGTACAGGTACTTGGACTCAACTTTGACGACAAAGAGAATTAAAATTTAAAAGCTGGAGAGTCATACATGAAAAATCCTTGCATCAAACAGATACTTGTGGCCCCCGTCATGACAACTACACCGTTGACGTAGATTTGTTTTGTTCATAGCGCCATTCAACGCCGACAGAAGAAATAAATGGTCACAGTCAGTGGGACGGTTGTTCACATCTGAAATTGGCTATGTTCACTATTTCAACTCGGTTTAGATATTTTGCACATCACTTTACTCTTGGTTTATACTCAAGGGGATGTTCTAACTAATTTTATTAAAGAAAAATCAAACCCACTTACAAGTTAGGAACTACAAAAAAGAAAAGCTACCTAGCGAGGGACATTTCATAAAAGGAAAGGTGCACTTCAACCAAAAAATAGACAAGCCAAGTGAAAAGCAGTACCTCGAAAAGCCATGGAAATTAGAAGAAAATTAGCAAAGATGTTGGACATTAGGAGGTGTGTATATGAAACGAAAGGTGCATATCAACCAATAAAAGGACATGCCAGGTTATAAGTAGATATTTTTTATATATAAGGGCAGTATGACTTTTACTAATGTAGCAGTCACAACATTCCCTACAAATTGAAGTAGCTGCCCAGAACGACAGCAATCCACCACTACAAGGGGTCAGCAAAGAAAAGTTGTGAGCCTCTATAATTCCAACATTGCTATCTTACAAGACTAAGGGACTGACGTAACAGCATTTCCTTTAAATATCCACATCAGGTGTCCATCAAATTCTTGAAAATGAGATGCATCAAAAAAGACATGAAATACAGTAAAATTTCTCTTCTTATTCAACAAAGAAAGAAAAGTATCATTCTGATTTGAACCAAATGGAGAATGGAGAAATCTACACTCCAATTCGAACCGAGGATTTATCTCCAAGGAAACATATGTTGTTTGGCAACACCTCCAATATAAAAATTAAACCAAAAAATCTGATGCCTACAACTCAGAACTTCTCAGTTTCTCACTGACAGTGGACCCAAAAGCAGGTCCACCTTTCCGGTAGCAGATAAGGAACTCCACAGGGTAGCCCTTCAACTCAGTAGGTACAATACCAAGATCTTGGAATGTCAAAGCTGTAGAGTATGATAAAATTCGTTTAAGAGATGAATAGGGTTTTGACTTGGAAATTAAATGAATGGACCTTTTTAAATTTAATCCAGTATGCATTTTAAATAGATCCACCAAGCCCAGCTTTGGTTGTTCTTAAGAGCTTTTATCTAAGCTGAGGAATGGAACAGTAATTTCTGCCATATTCAGAGACTAGACTCTTTCAATAGAGTGCAAAAAAATGATAACAAAACAAACAAGGTTAACAAAAAAAAAATTGGCTGCCTTTTTTAAATTTACTGACAAGGCAGTTTTCTAGTTTAAGATTTTGCAGAAAAGTAATATAAGCACTAATTGATTTTTTTATTGTTAGAAAACTAAACTATGGCGAGTCGGCAACAGAACAAAATTTGAACCAACATATTTCTTCAAAAGTTCTTTATTATATATGATATTGCTTTAATAATTTCAACAAGGAAATAGATATAAGCAAACCATGGTAGATATTAGGACGACGATTAATTGATAAACGGGGCAACTTATTAATAATATAATAGCTTTGGGCCTTAAGAGAGGTATAATTTTGTTTGTACTCGTGCATAACTAACAGCTAGTACAATATTAAAAGGAAGTACCATTTGGAGAGACGACAGCATCTGCAGTCAAAGCGTTGATCATATCAAGATTGAATATTTGAGGGTTGGGAAGAGGGAACGGTACTTTCTTCAGAAGGAAATCACGTGGGGATGCAATGGCCTGAAAACATAGTAAAAAATGTTGCATTCAATTAACAGACCAAGGAGCTCCGTATTGATATGAATTGCACCTTGGTTAATCCACCAGTTTAATGCATACAATAGTTGGTACTAATTTCAGGGTAATCCAACTTAGGAAAGGTACAGACAGCACATTTATAATCCCTAGTTCTTTTTGGGGTCTTCCATGACCAGAAGATAAATCTCATCCTTAGTTTATTAAGCAATTAAGCATTTAAAAAGCTAATACAAATAAAAGCCAATAAAATATTTGACGAACTATCAAATAATAATTTGCCAGACAGGCAGACAATCATGATAGTCGGAAACAAAACAATATAAAAACACAGTCACCTAGACACTGCTTTACCGTGAACTCTCAATCACTTTACTACAATGCAAATCCAATAATAGATTTTCTTTGGACGAATATGAAAACATGAATTTGATTTATCTGACTTACTTTTGCAACAGGGAAAGGAACCTTGACATACCGTGGCCACTCACGTATCATGTCATACATGATCTCAGCCTACAAAATGTACATATCCCATCAAACATTGGAAGTAATAAAAGCACATAGATGAAAAAAATCGTTGAAAATATTAAGAACAGAGATAAAATTAATCAGTAACATATGCCGCGCACTTCGCTGAACGTAAAATAAGGCAAGGATTAAACATGTAGTTCCTATTGATTTGGCAAGAAGCTTCTGCATGCTTCACAAACCTCTTAATTGCTAAAGCTTTACTACTACTTTTCATATGGCAAGCTTATCTTTTTGTTTTCTTCAAAAGGAATAACGGCAACATCAGGCAGTATTGTAGTCAGAATGCCAAGGTCATTGCTCTCTGACAAGGAACCAAAAGTAGTGAACTGCATAAAAAATGGGCAGAAAGAGAGAAGGAGAGAGCATACCAGCTCATGCACAGTCATTACTTTGGGCCCTCCAAGTTCATAAGTCTTACCCATGCTAGTGCCATCATCCTTCAAAGAAGCAATAATAGCAGAAGCCACATCTATCACATAGACTGGCTGAATCCTATAATTTTGCACCAAATTCTAAAATATTTTAGTAAAATATGCAGAAATAATAACCGATCTCATACAACATTTAAATTGCAGGGAGTTTCTCTGATTTCATCATTACAAGACGTCCCAGATTTTAGTAAAATAAATAATTACAAGACCAACTGTTAAAATGCTACTTCACCAAAAATTAATGCTACCTACAAGTGCCTTAAGTATATTCTCATGCATTGACAAAATCACTTTAAGAGGTGATAACTACCTTTCAAGATAACATGTTATTAAAAAAATTTTGAAATGGTATAATTTATTTTTAATGTAAACAAGTCTTAAATTAGTATTACAGTATACCATAAGATATATAGGATTGAACTGAACTAAATGATTGTTGTTTAACTTTCTCAATCAGGTAGGACCTTATTTGAAACAATGAAATTTTAACTTTACAGAAATAAAATATATATATTTTTAAAATTTGACAATACTTGGTGGAGCCATCGCCAATAAGAGGAAGAAAACTCCAGTTCTTGGCAAATCGGGCCCATGTGTTCATTATCCTATCTTCTGTACCGATCAGAGTGCCTGGCTTCATGATTGTTGCCTAGCATAATTAGTACACAAAAGTACCCAAACAAAGTCAGATTATGCAAGTTACTTGGTACTATTTATAAGAAAAAAAGAAGCAGGCCATTGCGTTCTCATCATTTGCTTTAGTTCAAGTAACTTCTATTCTACTAATTAGGGAATAAGACATGTCTTTACCATATTCCTCATCCAAAATTAATGCCGGGAATATACCAAAGATGATCAGCAAAACCAATAGGCACCAATTAGATTGATTACTTAGAACAATAAAGTTTGTTATTCATTGCCCTCTCTGTATCTCTCTCTGTGTGTGTGGAATAATGCTAATAATAAGAAAATAATTCCTCACTCGAATTTTAACATGTCAGAGCTTCACTAGGCACTTAAAGCTAATCTCGCTTCATCCAAAAATCAAATAAACACTTCTCTAAGGATGGTGCTTACTTCCACCTTTACTGTCACTCAATCACGTAATATAACATATTTACAACAGCTATGATATGTGTTGTACTACAAAATCCGAGGACCCCAATAACTTTTATTAAAAAAATAAAACACAAAGGTAATCACCGTGGGGAATTCTCTAAAGACAGACTCCTCACCAGCAGCCTTGGCTCGTAACATCCTTGAAGGAGATGAAGAAGAGGCACCAAGACAAGACATTTGCACAAATCTCATAATGCCTCCATGCTCTTTTGCTATCTATAGAAATTACAATAGACAAAAAGAGTTTACTACCTTTTGTATTCATAAATCTTTTCTCCGATACTTCTTAACTAATTGATTTAGTGTTATAATCATCATCATCATCACCCCAGTTACTGTTATTGCCAGTGGATTTTATAATTTACTTTTCATCCATTTTATTTTTTTCCTTTTAGATATGCATGAAGCTTAGACAGACATTGTTATCAGTAATATTAATTTACAGAAGTATATACCGAGCATAAATCTGAGAGAACAAGGTCTACATTCTACAAATGTAGGTTACCTTTAGGCGAGATTTGTTAGTGAAGCAATATCAGCTATAAAGAGCAGGATGTAGGTTACCTATAGGCGAGTAGGGTCTACAACTTATTTGCTTTTGTACATTATGTTTAGACGGAATGCTGACTATAGAAATGTGTGATGAAATAAAATACAAACCAGGGCAAGTTGTTCAGCCATGCCGTGGTTCACCTCCTCAAAGCTGTAGTTTCTTGTTTCGTATTCCCTTCCTGTCAATATACCAAAGAAAGATCTCTCTTAAGACTAGTGTCTCTATGTGCACACATGCATGTGTATTTGAGAAAGAGAGACGAACCAATGAGATTGATAACAACATTGGATTTGGCCATGACAGCCTTGATTGAGCTCTCATCCCTTGGGTTATACTTCATTGGCACAATCTGCATGGAACAAAAGACTATATATAAACTAACTGGACTTCAAAAATGAATTTTACAAATTAATCTATATTTTTTCATCTATTGTTTAGCTGTAGGCAAGGTGAAAAATTCCAACCTGGCCAAGGTCACCCATGAGTTTCAAATGCCGATGTGAATCCTCAGATCCACGGAAAGGAACAAGCACCTGAGAACCCATTTTAGCTGCAACAAGGATAAATCTTCTCATCTACGAATGCACTTATCTATTTTATTATTATTTGAAAATACACACTATACTAATAAAGCATATATCTCAAAGCACACAAAACAAAATTCTAGCACTCCTCAGATTCAAATCTTTTAGTGGTTGTTTCTACCCCAAAAAGCAACCTTTAAGCCATAAAAGGTATCTCCCAGTATTGTTTGTTTAATCTAAGTTTCACATTATTAGGGTCATACTTCTAAAATACTGCTTCCACTGACATAGTTGAATTGGCGGTAATCCAGTGCTAAAATACATTTGACATATTGAGAACACTAAAATTTTACAAAAGGCAAAAAATTGAGAACTCACCAAGCTGTTGCACAACATATCTGCCAAGAAAACCGGTAGCTCCAAATACAGTAGCAACGATCCCACTAATCAGGAAAAAAAAAAAAAAATCAACACCCAACATTCAATTAAACAAAATCTAAAAATTCCTAAAAAGAATGATCTTCATTGAGCAATTCAAAGACAGATATACCTCACTGACGAGCGGCCTCCAGTGCCTTTCCTCACAAGATGCCCAGTCCCTTTGACCGAGATATTCGACACATATCTAGACTGATCCAATCCATACCCTATAAATGCACCAAAATGTTTCCTCTATAACTAAATTGAAGAAGAATTGAATCTCTAGGTAGCAAATGCCAGAAGAAAAAATGAGAGAGAGAGAGAGTACCAGATGAAGAGAGAGGGTATATGGATTTGACGGAGGAGAGAGGCGAGGATTGGTCGAGGAAGCGACGACTGGTGTTCCGTACGGCCGATTGCATCTTTCCGAATTCCGATCGGAGCTAACGAGAAAGAGAGAGAGGAATTTAGTTTGTTTTTTTTTTTGTTTCTGATCGGAGCTAGGGATTTCCTTTGGAGACGATGTGAGTAGGACTGAGGAGTATACTGGGCTTATAGTTGGGCTGAGGGAACAAATATGGGCTTTGTTTTTTACGAGCGGACTGAGACTGATTCGTTCAATTGAAGCGGCCCGAATGTCGGTAAAGCTTTTTCAAAAAGAGAGCCTTAACGAAATAGTAATGGACCAAGATGTTCGAAGTTAAATGTTTTTTATTGGAACGCAGAAATGATAAGAAAAGCTAATTAAATAAAATATTACAAAAATTATGTCGGAACTAAATAATATAAAAGATATATACATTTCTGTTAATTTACTAGATTTTTCTACTAAGTTTAACAAAAGAAAATTTAATGCAAATCTGGCGTGAATGAAAAGATCTGCTAGTGGCTACTGTTCAACTCTGAAACTGGTGTACGCAAAAGTTAGATTAATAGTATTATCCCAGTTAAGTTGGGGTTTCTGAATAGAATTCTACTAAAAGAGACCTTGGAAGGGTGAATCAGTGAATCTAGCCTATTTAGGTCCTTGATCCAAAGTTCATGTGGGCTGTAAAGACCCAAACAATTATGTATATGGTCTGTATAGGGAATTGCTCATGCCACTCCCATCTTACTCATTCACTCCAACTTTTGACCAAAATACCCTTTTTTTATCGCATGATATTTTTCTCAGACTTTCTATTTAATAAAGGCTTTTTGGTCATTTTTTATAAAAAATTGGAGTGAATGAGTAAAAGGATCGTGTCCTGAGCAATTCCCGTCTGTATAGCGTATGCTGTTGATACCTTAACCTGACAATGTTCAAACTTTATTGCCCTTCAACATGCTTTAAGCCTTTAAGCTATAATAAACAGAGTAAAAACACTTGTACGTATTGATTTTGTTTGAACTAGGACACAATTTTAACAAAAAAACCCCCAATATTTGAAAAGAAAAATCTTCTTTCTACTTTGACTATACCTTCATATATATTTGTTAGAATTTATGATCTTGTAATTCATATAAAATAAATAAATCATTAGTTTAGAACTTACAATTCTGTAGGGAAGACATGGCGTGATGCGGAAATCCGGTCTTCTCCAATTTAGCCTTAGTCCAAATGATGGCAGAATAATAGTGTTTATCCTTAATCTGTCTATTTCTTAAGTGGACGAAAATAATGGGAAAAGGTGCCACTAATGACAGAATTTTTAGAATTAATACTAAGGCAATTGAAGGGATCAGATTTTGAATGAACATGGTCCATCAGATTTTCCATCAAAATTTGATGAACCCTTTAGATAAATTCGGTTCATATTAAATATATAGGCCACATTAAATTAATTATAACATTCTCCCACTTGGCCTATAAAATATCATAATGAAACACAAATTCAGAATTGGCCAATAAACTTAAACCTTGTTTAGTTAGAAATACCAAACTTAACTAATATAATCAAAATAACTATTATTGTTATTTGATCCCTATTAATTATAGAAGTGGTATTCTTTCCAACAAATGGTTAATTAAATTCATTCGATCCTCATAAGTATATTTGCTTATATTAAAAAACAATAATGCGCAACATAAAAATAAGCAAACATTATAACATAGAAAGTCAATACATAAATGAAGCTTCAATACGTAACATAATTAAATACACTATCGTTCATTACAACATCATAAGTCACTAACCAAACCCATGCTAGCTACGTGCTCTCTGAAGAGAGTAGGTGGTAGTGCTTTTGTTAGAGAATCAGCTAACATAGCTCTTGTATTGATGTGTTGTATGACAATAATATTATCCTTGACTTTCTTCCTAACAACAAGATACTTGATGTCGATCCATTTAGTAGCACCGCTGGACTTGTTGTTTTTCGAAAAGAAAACAGCAGCCTCGTTATCACAAAATAACGTGATTGGTCTTGCAATACTCTCAATCACTTGAAGTTCAGGTATGAAATTCTTCAACCAAACTGCTTGACCAGTAGCTTCAAAACACGCTACAAATTCTGCTTGCATAGTGGAAGATGCAACTAAGGACTGCTTGGCACTCTTCCATGAAATTGGTCCCCCTGCAAGCATGAATATGTATCCTGATGTGGATTTCCGTGTGTCTACACATCCAGCAAAGTCCGAATCTGAATAACCAATGACCTCAAGGCTATCGGACTTTCTGTAAGTAAGCATGTAGTCTTTAGTCCCTTGCAAATAGCGTAAAACTTTCTTAGCAGCTCGCCAATGATCCAAACCTGGATTGGATTGATATCGGCCTAGCATGCCAACGACAAACGCAATATCAGGACGTGTGCAAACTTGAGCATACATTAAGCTTCCAACAACTGAAGCATACTCATTATCTTCCATTTGCTTACGTTCTGATTCGGTTTTGGGACATTGAGACTTGCTGAATTTGTCACCTTTGAAAATGGGAGCAACACTTGGAGAACATTTTTGCATTTTGTAGCGCTTAAGCATTTTCTCAATGTATGCCTTTTGTGATAAACCTAAGACCCCACGAGACCGATCACGGTGGATTTCAATGCCTATGACATAAGAGGCTTCACCAAGATCCTTCATTTCAAATTTCTTTGAAAGAAAACGTTTAGTCTCGTACAACATGTCTAAATCACTGCTCGCTAATAAAATGTCATCCACATATAAAACGAGAATAATAAATCTGCTCCCACTAACCTTGAGATATATGCATTGATCAAAAGTGTTTTCTTTAAATCCAAATTCTGTTATGACCTCATCAAACTTGAGATACCACTGCCTTGAAGCTTGTTTTAACCCATAAATTGATCGTTTCAACCGGCAGCCCATATGTTCCTTGCCTTTGACAACAAAACCTTCAGGTTGTTTCATGTAAATTTCTTCATGCAAGTCACCATTAAGGAATGCGGTTTTAACGTCCATTTGATGCAGCTCTAGATCATAATGAGCTACAAGAGCTAAAACAATTCTTAATGAATCTTTTCTTGAGACAGGAGAAAAAGTATTGTCATAATGTATACCTTCTTGTTGCGTAAATCCTTTAGCAACTAGTCGGGCCTTGTATCGTTCAATGTTACCATGAGAATCAGTTTTAGTTTTGTAAACCCATTTACATCCTACGGGTTTAACATCTTTTGGTAACTCAACAAGGTCCCAAACATCATTTTGTTGCATTGAGTTCATCTCATCGTTCATGGCTTCCAGCCACTGAGATGACTTATCACTCTTCATGGCGTCCTTAAAGGAAATAGGATCATCTCCATGACCTATATCGCCACCTTCTTCAGTAAGGTATACAACATAATCATCAGGTATTGCAGATTTTCGTTCTCTTTGCGACTTGCGCAAAGGCTGATCTTGTGGCAGCAAAGGTACTTCTTCATTGTTAGTAACATTAGTACCTTCATTTAGTGATAATGGAAAAACAGAACTTGTAGCCTCCGAAATGACCGAAGTTAGGACATAAAATCGGTCTTCTTCATCGAGGTTTATAGTTCGTTTTTCATTACTCCCACTAATGTTGCCATTCTCAAAAAATACTGCATGCCGTGTCTCAACTATTCTAGTGGTATGTGATGGACAATAAAATCTAAAACCTTTGGACCTTTCTGGATAGCCTATGAAAGAACAACTAACGGTTTTTGGATCTAGTTTCTTAATGTGTGGATTGTAGACTTTTGCTTCAGCAGGACAGCCCCACACACGTAAGTATCCTAGTTGCGGTTTCCTTCCAGTCCACAATTCATAAGGTGTTGCTGGAACAGATTTACTAGGAACTCGATTGAGAACATGTGTGGCTGTTTTTAAAGCCTCCGACCACAAAAATTCTGGCAAAGTGGTATTGCATATCATACTTCGTACCATATCCATTAAAGTACGATTACGCCTTTCAGCCACTCCGTTTTGCCGAGGATCTCCCGGCATTGAGAACTGATGAACAATACCACATTCTTGAAGAAACAAAGCAAACGGGCCTGGACTTTGACCCAAGTCGGTGTGCCTACCATAATACTCACCGCCTCTATCTGATCGCACTACTTTAATTTTAACATTATGTTGATTTTCAACTTCAGCCTTAAAGATTTTAAATTTGTCTAGTGCTTCAGATTTTTCAGAAATTAAGTACACATAAGCATAGCGAGAATAGTCGTCAATGAAAGTAATGAATGATTTGTGTCCGTTCAAACTCGAAGTGGGAAAAGGACCGCATATATCGGTGTGAATTAATTCCAACAGTCCCCCACTTCGAGTGGCTCCTTTCTTGTTTCCTTTAACAAATTTTCCCTTAACACATTCAACACAATTTTCAAAATCAGAAAAATCTAATGTTGGGAGAATTTCATTCTTAATGAGACGTTGCATTCTATCTCTTGAAATATGACCCAATCTGCGATGCCATAACTTGGAAGAATATCCAACATCGCGATTTCTCTTTGTGCCACGTTTATGATCAACACAATTAATATTCAGGGATAATAAAGAATCAGAAAAGGAAGAATCCAAACATAATTTATATAGATTATCACATAACAATCCAGAACCAACAAACTTAGAGTTATGATATAGTCTCAACTCATTATTCCCAAACTGAAACATAAAACCACAAGCATCAAGTCTAGAAACAGAAATTAAATTCCTAATCACACTAGGAATATAAACTACATCATATAAGTAGAGAATAAAGCCACTCTTCAAGACCAGACGAAGAGTTCCAACGGCCTCCACTTCAGCCTCTAAGCCATTAGCTACTTTAAGCTTCCTTTTTCCCTTTTCCAGCATCGTCACGGAATGGAATCCCTGCAATGAGTTCGTAATGTGCACAGAGGCACCAGTGTCAACCCACCACGTATTTAAGGGAACATCAATTAAAAGAGATTCACAAATCATATAATTTAAATCGTTACCCTTCTTTTCAAGCCATGCTCTAAACTTGGTACACTCCTTCCTCATGTGTCCAGGTTTCTTGCAGTGACGGCACTTAAGACCACGCTTTGTACTTGGCGCATTTGCCTTGTTAACACCAGATGTTTGACCCTTATCTTTACCTTTACCATTGTTCTTTTTCGGTTTCGGACTTTCAATGGCAGCATGTGCAAAGTCAGGTTTTTCAGTCTTAATCCTTTCTTCTTCTTGAACACACATGGCAATCAATTCGCTCATCTTCCACTTCTCTTTCTGCGTGTTGTAATTGATCTTGAAAGGACCAAACTGAGCAGGAAGAGAAGTCATAATGAAATGAACCAGAAATCCTTCAGAAATTGCCATATCCATGCCATTCAATTTTGCGGCCATATCATTCATCATCATGATATGTTCACGTACACCGCTAGTCCCATTGTACTTGGTAGTGAGCATTTTCATTATGAGGGCACTCGCATTAGCCTTAGATGTACTCTTAAACTGCTCCTCAACAGAAGTGAGATATTCCTTAGCAGTAAAGAGTTCACCTGCAGCATTCTTTTCAGGAATGCCTCCCCGAATTGCCAAAGAGATGGTGCTTTTCATAATCATGAGAGACATGCGATTAGAACGCTCCCAATTTTCATAAGCAGTTTTGAGTTGATCTGCAGCATCATCCTTTGGTTTTTCAGGTTTATCCATACGTAATGCTTGGTCTATTTCAAGAACACCAAGACCAATCTCAATTTGCTCTTTCCAAGTTGAAAAATTAGTGCCATTCAATGTTGCTATTCCATTGAGTTGACTATTGAGATTGTTCAATGCTGAAAATTCATGACAAATATAATGATTACTATTAACTAATCCACGGACATCATATAATAAAATTAAATTAGATCAACTATAATCAGGGGACTAATAATTAATTAATCTGAAATAATAAAACGCCAATTAATATTTCAGGTTTAATAGTTGATCCATTAAGAATCAATTCATATCACCGTTGGGCAGAAATAAATTGAACTAAGTTGAAATTTCATTCAATAAATTATAGTTGACAATTAAAGTTGGTAAAATTGACATATATAATTTATTAAATGAAAAACATAATCGTATTACAATAAACATAATGTAAAACATAGTTTCTTTTAATAAAATGGCAGTCACAATTAAAGTTGGTAAAATTGATAACAACCAAATATTAAAAGTAAATTTTATATGGTATAAATTATATATAACTTGGTTCCGTTGGGTTACATATTATATATAATATAAAACCATATAACTTTAATATACGGTTTATATGCTTTAATATATCCGTACAAGTTTTATTGTATAATACAAAATCATATCCGTGCTTTTTTAATCAATAAAATAATCTAGTTATTAGATTAAATGATATTACTTTAAGTGGGACCAGGAAGGAGCAAAAAAACTCATGGAATTAATATTGAAAGAAAATAATATAAAATAACTTGGACCATTCCCTAAACAGGAAACGAATCGCTTCTAGTAGAGAGAAGAATAAAAATTTAGTTTTCGGATTCTCTACTCACTAGGCAGAAAAGTATTGATCCTTACCCCATCTAAATCACTCAAGTAAATTTTTCGGAAAATTCGTAAACTTGGCGAATGGGTGCAACAATTAATGGATCAAATTAGTGTTGGACAAAAGAAATATCCAATAGAGTTGTATTCAATCCACTAGAGAAAACACCATACCATGTGAACATCTCTCTCTCTCTCTCTCCCGTTGTACTTGTGTGCATAAGTCAAAAATGGACAAAATAACTAATAGCAATAATCCACATCTCCAAGTTTTGCACACCATAAAATACACCACTTATGGAACGAGAATTTCACTAGTAAATGAATTCGAAATTATGGATAAAAATTCAGTAAATTCCAGAAAATCCAGTAAATACGGAAAAATACAGTATACTTTATTTTATACGAAATTACTAACCTGACAACTGATACCAAATGTTAGAATTTATGATCTTGTAATTCATATAAAATAAATAAATCATTAGTTTAGAACTTACAATTCTGTAGGGAAGACATGGCGTGATGCGGAAATCCGGTCTTCTCCAATTTAGCCTTAGTCCAAATGATGGCAGAATAATAGTGTTTATCCTTAATCTGTCTATTTCTTAAGTGGACGAAAATAATGGGAAAAGGTGCCACTAATGACAGAATTTTTAGAATTAATACTAAGGCAATTGAAGGGATCAGATTTTGAATGAACATGGTCCATCAGATTTTCCATCAAAATTTGATGAACCCTTTAGATAAATTCGGTTCATATTAAATATATAGGCCACATTAAATTAATTATAACAATATTGTCATCCTGATAATTGCTAAAGTACTACGCATAACATAGATAGACACGTACAATATGTTCAAATTTCAAATTTCGTACTTTAAACGACCGATATCTACAAACAAAACCAAAAAGTTATGTCACTGGTAAGTGATGCCTGTTTTACTTGTGTTTTTCTGAATAACTCTGCTATTTTTAGGATTATTTTATTTTATTGGTCAAGAGTCAAGAGACCTGCCATCGACTCGCTGTACATATGACGTGTTCTATACACGTCCTCTAAAGTCTGAAATTATGGTCGTGCTGCTCAAAGCCTGAAACGAGATAACAAAGTGAAAGAATCTAACAATGATTGCCAATAATTGGGACACATGACCTATTCTGACTCTGACACACTATCGCAGTTTATTTTGTCCTATAGTAGCTAACAGATTTCGAATCAGCACGTCGGCCTTCTGTAAGGAGGAAATGAAACTAGTATTTTATACTGCCTTAACCGGAATTTTAAATTGGTCTTTTTACCTTCTTCTGGAACAAAATGTAATATTGGTTATAATTTGTTGCGACTTGGGACGAGGCTAGGTGCCCGGTTTAAATAAACAAAAGGCTCATTTTAAATTATATTCTTTTTATATTTAAATGGATAATTTAAGATATGCAATTTGTTTTTATAACAAATATTACTATTTCAAAAAAATTGAAGTATTTTTCTGATTTTCGATAGATGAGTTATAATAGTAAAACATAAATATTTGCATATTAAACGGACCATTTTTAAAGTTGATGAGTGGATTTTATATATATATTTTGGTAGGGTTTTGACTCCAAACTAAACCAATTTGCTTTGAGTTTAGATAGTTTAGGTAATTTAGGTTAGTTTAATTAGGGTTTTGTGTCAAAAATGAGTTACTACCATAGTTTCTATTTTTATTGCAGATTTTGGACAAGAAATGACTTGGGTGAATCCATGAAGTTGTAGAGCTCGTTCCAAGCTTTCCAACAGTTTTTGAATCACCTCAAACGGAGTCCGGATGAAGGAGATATGGCCAAAATACTGACATGACGTAGTGCTGGATTTTTCCAGCGGGTCGCTGAAAACTCCTGCGGCCCGCTGATCCTGGAACCGCCAGAAATACCAGAATTGCCCGATTTAGCATTTCTATATTGGGAAGACGGTTTCTACCTACTCCAGGTGCATCTAGAACGTGTCTTCAGTTATTTCCAGCGTTTCTACTCTTCCCAATGCCTATTTAAGTCCAGTTTGAGGAGATTTTGAGGGATGCAAGAAGAGGGATCAAATCCAAGGTCAAAGTTAGGGTTAGACATAGAGTTATTTGAGAGTTTGGTCTCAAGTCCAGATCGTGGCAGCGCCGAGCAGGTCGATTGCGACAGCAATAGACGTGTTTGATAGGAGATTTCGACACGCAAGAGCAATTGGTTGTAATCTTACTTTGTTTTCCTTTTCTCTTGTGTTTGTATGATGTCTTTTAGTTGTTGATTTGTTTGTTCTAGGGATATGGTAGTAAACCTTCTAGTTTATGCTTGATAATATACTTTAAGTTATTTTCTTTGTTTGCATGTTGTGTTTTATGCTTTGATTGAATTGCTTAGATTACTTTAACTGATTTGCTTGGATTGAATTGCTTGCACCCGTTAAGTTAGACGTCGCTTAATTGTTAGGTGGTTAAATCCAAATGCTTTCAAGTAATTAGGTTAAAGTATGGTTAACACGAGAGTTGGTGCCGGAAGGTTATGCTAGGGTCAAGAAACGGAAGTTGAAGCCCTTCCCGATTATGGAAGTATAGGGAGTCGTAGGTCGTAAAGCATAAACTAATTTAACTTAGACCAAGAAACGGAAGTTGAAATCTAGGTTGTATTAGAGGGAAATAGGGTTAACTATAGGAAACCTGGCCTTAAACGGAAGTGGGATTGAGGAGCCTTAGTTAAGATTAGTTCCCTACTCAAAGTAACAATTAAAATAACCAAAAAGTTGAGTCTGCACCAAACCTAGCGGGTCGCAGGAAGATCCTGCGGGTTGTCTATGATCCCAGCCTTCAGCGACCCACTTAGGGGTCAGCGACCTGAGTTTCAGCGGGTCGCAGATAATCTCTGCGGGCCGCTGATTCTGGAGTAAACTGAAGAATAACTACCAAAAACCCTAGAACTATATGACTTGTTGAATTTCTCTCATTAATTCTTGTTTTGATCTCGAAACTAGACTTAGGATTTGGAACCACTTGCAATTCTTAAATTCTTAAGAGTTGAACCGTCAAAACTAATTTAGCAAAGTAAAAGAGCGATATTCCAACACCGTCCTTGTGGATTCGACCCTCAAGCTTTACCACAAACGATTAGATCGGGTAAACGAGGTTTTTATTTTGAACGTGGTCTCCACCTCGCGATCAAAATTGGCGCCGTTGCCGGGGACGGTTTGCTCGAATATTGGTATTTTGTTTTAATAAATTAGTCTTGACACCCTTGTATCCTTGTATCTTACTTATTGTATCTTATCTTTAAAAACCCAAAAAAAAAAATTCTATCACTATGTTTCATTCTTTTTCAGGTTTTGATGGAAGAAAAGAAAGGTGGTGATACAAAGAAGATCGTCGCATCCGATAGAACAAACGAAGAGTTCGCCAAAGACTTGAGCAACCCACCAAGAAGGTGCTTGGGAAAAACCGATGTGATGGAAGACAACAAATTCCACATCAAGTATCACATCATAATTGAGCCAAAGAAGATGACATCCAATGAAGAACACACCAAGCATGTTTCAAGGGACCCGCTCAAGCACTTTTGGGAGAACTATGATGCGTTGAGAGGGAGAAAAGTGAAGATAAGATAAGCAAGATGCAAGGTGGTCAAGCTAAAGACCTAAAATAAGCGCTTCTTGGGAGGCAACCCAAGGCCCAAAAATTTAAATTTCTTTCAATTAGTTTAATTTAAATTTAGATTAGGTTTAGATAGGTAAAACTCATTGATTTTTGTTCTTGGTTTTTAGGTTTGAAGAAATTTGAAAAACTAGCTTTTGGAAGCACAACCACACGAATTGTATGCAAGAGCTCAAGTTTGGGGGAATACACCATGAAGGAGCATACGAGTCGTTTTACAAGTCGCACCAACCCCTATGCGAACTTCACAACCTCGACATTGATTTGATGAGTTTCTCTTTTCCTTTCTCTCTTTTAAGTTTTGTTTTCCTTGCATTGAGGACAGTGCAAAGTTTTAAGCTTGGGGGGAGAATAGGAATTTGTATCTAGGTTTGCATCATGCATTTTAGGTGTTAATTCTCTGTCTGTCTCAGTTTCGGCGGCCCGCCGAAATCCTCAGCGGGTAGTTGAAATTTCGATGGGTAGCTGAAATTTTCTGCGGGTAGCAGAAACTTCCGGTGGGTAGCTGAAACTGGAACTGAAAACTGATATTGTGCATTTTCATTTAGGAATTGTATATATTGCATAATAATTTCATATAGTTGCATTTAGATAAGTTAGGAAGATTAGTAACCTTTAAATAAATGATGACTTGAGCGTTTTAAGAGCATTAACATAATTTTTTTTTAAAATTTGCTTGAATTTGATCGATTAAACCAAATGACAAGCTAGGATAAGAGTTATAATTATTCATGAAATATCTCAACTAGTCCTAAGTTTAATGAATTAGAGAGATTAAAATGATTGATTGGATCAAATGAATCGGTAGATCAATTAGACCAAATGAAAAGTATGTCAATTAAGGAAGTGAATAATTAGGTCGAGAGCCGAATAGCCGTTTATTGTTTTCAAGTTTATTAAAAGTCGAAGATGTAAATAAACACCCTTGTAAATAAATAAAATTGAAAATAAAATAAAAAAGGGGAACTAAAAAGCGGTGCTTTGATAGATGACCACTGCGGAAGGCTATAGGACTATGTGATAAAAAATGTGTTGTCTTAAATAGGACTAGTGAAGAGAGCAAGGTGGGTCGTAGGTTTGTACCTTATTTTTTCCTACGATTTTTACACCCCATACTCCAACGAAATCCAAACCACATAACTCCTGGCCGACCTTTGTCGCAAATCCTCCATGCCCCATGGAAAAGAAAATGTAAATAAAAAATAAATTAATTCAACCCAAAAACTTTGGAATAGGATGGGTGAGGTGTTGTACCTTTATTTTTGCCTCACTTTAGTTCGACTTCCAATGCGTTTGCGAAAATCAAATAAACGGTTAAGTAACCAAAGACCTAATTAGGAATTGAGATAGTTGACATATTGTTTGATTTGGTAGAGTTAGATCCCGTTTCATTTAGGAAGTCAATTGCTTTAATCTTGATAAGTCGATAAACTTAGCAATTGATGAGATAAGTCATGAATAATGATTGCAAATATCCTAATAAGCATTTGTGTTGAATCAATGGTCAATAGCAAAACAACTTGATTATAAAACTCAAATTGAAATGATTTTATAAGTTGTTAAATGAAATTGCTCGAGTCATGGTTTGCTTTACTTGTTATTAATTTTCATAACTTGTAAGTCTCAAGTAATTGTTTTAGTTTAGAGCCAGATCATTCTCTTAAGATAGATATTTGCTTGGGGACAAGCAAAGATTAAGCTTGGGGGGATTTGATGAGTGGATTTTATATATATATTTTGGTAGGGTTTTGACTCCAAACTAAACTAATTTGTTTTGAGTTTAGATAGTTTAGGTAATTTAGGTTAGTTTAATTAGGGTTTTGTGTCAAGAATGAGTTACTACCATAGTTTCTATTTTTATTGCAGATTTTGGACAAGAAATGACTTGGGTGAATCCATGAAGTTGTAGAGCTCGTTCCAAGCTTTCCAACAGTTTTTGAATCACCTCAAACGGAGTCCGGATGAAGGAGATATGGCCAAAATACTGACATGACGTAGTGCTGGATTTTTCCAGCGGGTCGCTGAAAACTCCTGCGGCCCGCTGATCCTGGAACCGCCAGAAATACCAGAATTGCCCGATTTAGCATTTCTATATTGGGAAGACGGTTTCTACCGACTCCAGGTGCATCTAGAACGTGTCTTCAGTTATTTCCAGCGTTTCTACTCTTCCCAATGCCTATTTAAGTCCAGTTTGAGGAGATTTTGAGGGATGCAAGAAGAGGGATCAAATCCAAGGTCAAAGTTAGGGTTAGACATAGAGTTATTTGAGAGTTTGGTCTCAAGTCCAGATCGTGGCAGCGCCGAGCAGGTCGATTGCGACAGCAATAGACGTGTTTGATAGGAGATTTCGACACGCAAGAGCAATTGGTTGTAATCTTACTTTGTTTTCCTTTTCTCTTGTGTTTGTATGATGTCTTTTAGTTGTTGATTTGTTTGTTCTAGGGATATGGTAGTAAACCTTCTAGTTTATGCTTGATAATATACTTTAAGTTATTTTCTTTGTTTGCATGTTGTGTTTTATGCTTTGATTGAATTGCTTAGATTACTTTAACTGATTTGCTTGGATTGAATTGCTTGCACCCGTTAAGTTAGACGTCGCTTAATTGTTAGGTGGTTAAATCCAAATGCTTTCAAGTAATTAGGTTAAAGTATGGTTAACACGAGAGTTGGTGCCGGAAGGTTATGCTAGGGTCAAGAAACGGAAGTTGAAGCCCTTCCCGATTATGGAAGTATAGGGAGTCGTAGGTCGTAAAGCATAAACTAATTTAACTTAGACCAAGAAACGGAAGTTGAAATCTAGGTTGTATTAGAGGGAAATAGGGTTAACTATAGGAAACCTGGCCTTAAACGGAAGTGGGATTGAGGAGCCTTAGTTAAGATTAGTTCCCTACTCAAAGTAACAATTAAAATAACCAAAAAGTTGAGTCTGCACCAAACCTAGCGGGTCGCAGGAAGATCCTGCGGGTTGTCTATGATCCCAGCCTTCAGCGACCCACTTAGGGGTCAGCGACCTGAGTTTCAGCGGGTCGCAGATAATCTCTGCGGGCCGCTGATTCTGGAGTAAACTGAAGAATAACTACCAAAAACCCTAGAACTATATGACTTGTTGAATTTCTCTCATTAATTCTTGTTTTGATCTCGAAACTAGACTTAGGATTTGGAACCACTTGCAATTCTTAAATTCTTAAGAGTTGAACCGTCAAAACTAATTTAGCAAAGTAAAAGAGCGATATTCCAACACCGTCCCTGTGGATTCGACCCTCAAGCTTTACCACAAACGATTAGATCGGGTAAACGAGGTTTTTATTTTGAACGTGGTCTCCACCTCGCGATCAAAAGTATCAAAGAAATAGTTAAAAGTTTATAAAAATAATATTAAAAATTTTATATCCTACAAGATTTCAATATGACATATACAATGGATGTCTTGGATTGACCATTTAAGAAAGAAAAAAAAAAAGTGATTTGTACTATTTATATTTTGGTCAAATATAAACGTTTGTGTGTGTGTGTGTGTGATAGCATGGAGATTCAACACTTAAAATTGTTAAAGAAAGATATCTACAACTTTATTTTATATTTAAATGTCCTCGACAAAATCCACCTTAAAACTCGTAGGAAATATTTTTATATATCATTACATAAAGATTCAACACTTGAAATTGTTAAAGAAAGATATCAAGAACTTTATTTTATATTTGGAATGTCCTCGGCGAAATCCACCTTAAAAATTGTAGAAAATATTTTTATATATCGTTCACAACGCCCTAAATTGTAAAATGCAATGGACTGAAACATCAGCTGACAAAAAGAAAACAATATCTCTTAAAAAAAATTAGGAAACAATCAAAGCACTAAGAGAAACAATGAACCTAGAAAAGACAGGTATTATTAGGGGAGTCCCTTATGATCTTATTGAGATCTTGCTATCATTTTCTATTGTTCATACATCTACAAGATATTCAAAAGGTGCCAAGGTACCTCGAAAACAATATCAAAATCAGCAAGAAGACTACGTTAGCCAACGAAGTTCTTTTTCTTTGAACGCATTTGTTGATTATTTGTCACAGAAGTATTCAAATCTGCACTTAAGATATATATGAAACTCAAACAATAAAACAAAATGTAGTTACATCCAATCACTAGGCACAAAAAAAAATTCTACAACATTTTAATTTGATCTTGGCTATATCAAGACCATCAAGGAAAAAAATAGCGTACAAAAAGTTTCCCAAACCAACGAATTTTCAAAGTTCTTGATGCCAATCAAATAATATTAAAATAAAATTACTGACATGTGTGTATAAAAATGATATAAATTACATTTAATGATTTGAATTTATTATTTTACCTTTAACATTTAGGATATCAGCCCTCTAAAATTAAACTAAATACATAACCGTCATCTTTCAACGATCGTGTACATTTTTTGCTCCATCAAGACTAGCTGAACAAGGTGCTTAATTTTTAGTACATCTAATAAAATTTATAGAAAAAAAAAAACTCTTGACCATTCCTTTCAAAGAAAATTTGTACTTAATTTATCAGTACCAGCCCCAACGAATCTCTATATTCAAACCACATGCAGAGAACATGGGTTCTATAACCAACCCAACTGCCAATTAACGGTCAGATAAACTGAATCTATTTGGTCGAGGATTTTGATTGGAAATAAAACCAAGCTGAGCAAGGTTCTTCTCCATCATATTTTTATATTAATTGGCATGCACTCAATTAATTTATTAATTTTATAATGTTACCAACGGAAGGAATCAGCAAAGGGGCATGATCTCCGCAACTCGAATGATGTATCTTCACAACTAAAAAGAAAAAGGAAATTGTAAGCGCACCAACTGTGCAAAATAAATCAAGCTCAAACAAAGCAAAATGTCGCTCCTAGAAGGCTTATCTGATGAAGGGAACCAATTTCCTAAATAAAAACACTTAAGGACAACTTTGTTTATTTTATTCATTTATTCATATATGCTATGGCCTATATATATTTATTTAGTGTCAGATTGTGTCAGATCAGAATTAAATATATATGATGTACATAAAACTCAAATTTTATGTTGATATTTATTTCTTGTTCGATAAAAAAAAAAGATAAAAATTCAAACTTTTAAAATTCAAATCCTTTAACAAATGACTGAATGTTATTTTTATCGACTTGAAATTGTAAATTAAACATCCTATTTGAAATTTTCGGTCTAAATAATATTACTGAATATAAATTTATCTATATAATCGACCCTTTGCCGAGAACTTGATCGATCGTCATATTTTAAAGGTACCGAGACACCAAACACGAGCCAATTCATTTATGGAAACCTGACAACCTCACCATTTGCCAGGGTCAGAGTCAGAAATAAAAATTAGCATGCATGGCCACCAACTTCGGCTCCTGTCCAGCTCTACTAAACATGTTGGATTGGCTTTAAACGTATTGAAACAATTTATGTTTCCTGACGATTCAGACTGGATATGATCTTTATACAATTATACCGGCAGTTTTTATGCATGACTTTTGTTAGTCGCACACATCCTCTATTTGATTTTGCTAATTATTTTTCTAATAAATTCTGATCAGACATGCATCTCATGTTTCATATTTCACAACTTATTTGATGAGTTGTTTATGGCCTGCTAACTGCTAAGGTGTCATGAAACCTTAAAAGTAACACAAGTTCTTGTGTATTTTTCTAGATGAATTCCATTTGATTTATCGTGTTTTCTAATATATATGTTTTTAGTATTTTTTTAAATATATTTCTACAAAAAGGTTTGCTGAATGTAAAACTTTTAAAATGATTATTATATTTAAATTTTTTCCCATGGAAACTATTTTAAGCGAATTTCGAGAACCGGATCTCGAGAAACAATCGTAATTGATCTTGTTCGTGCCTAGTAGAGCTACAAGGGAAAAGATGAAATAAATAACAACAAACTTTACTGAAAAGTATGATTTTTAACCAATTGTACGAAAATTAGCGGAACTCTTTTCTTTTGGGGGGTCTAGTTTAGGGGTGTGTTAAAGGCAGAGCTGCTGTACCTTCTAATTTAATCAGGTAGGTTATGTTCCAATTAAGATCTTTTAATTGGATCCACACGGCTTTAATTTAATTCCAGAAGTTGCAAAAGCAGGGCAGTTTGGTTCAGCTTTTATAAAATTAAAATGTTGCAGTCAATAGCTTGGTCAGACAGCCAGTTCAGATACTATAACAAAACCGGCTCCATCAGGTAGCGGATCTCAGAATGTAAACGGGTCGGAGGATAAACACCAAACAAATGAGTTCGCATCCGCCGATCAGCAAGTTATGAGTTATGACACTGTCACACTGAAAAGGATGATTGTTGTAATATATCTTTTTTTTTTTTTTTTTCTGTTGATGTAAACTTGGTAGCCACTGCCAAAGACTATCTATAAAAAAGTTATGACATTTCTCTTGATGTAAACAAACAATTATAGTACCGATTTCGCTGAGTTCATGCCCACAGCTGTAAATGTAATAATGTAAAAAATATAAATATATTAAATATATCACTCGTTGAATTGAATTGAACAATATCAACAATTTAAATACATGACATTTGAATTTTATAATTTAAAAATAAAAGTGAGGCGTTTAGAAGCATCCAAAATATGGGACAGTAAAATCCTCTAGATACCGATTAATTTATATTTGCATGTCCGCTGCTAGAGTTATAATTTTAGCTCGAATGCAATAGCTCGAATGTCCGCTGCTAGAGTTATAAGTAACGCCGTAATTATGGTACTGCTCTGAACTGTTAATTAAAATCGATCTGTCACAATTTCAGAAGTTTTCTTTAAAAATTGTGTAGTCGGCCTATTTGATTTGAATTAGATGAAATAAACAGCATACCATAATGGTAGGGGAGGGGGTCCAGTGCCTCCAATGTCTAAAATGTCCTAAACTCATTTTTTTTATTATTTGTTTAAAATATAAAATTCAAACTTTAAATCCAAATCGCCGGTTTTATTCGATATAATGAGCGATGCATTTTTTATAAGTTTTATAAATTTTGAAGTTTATTTGATACTTGATCAAAAAATTGAACATTGAAAGGATCTAGTTAAATATGATAGATTAATTCTAATATGTCCATATTTTAGTATCTTGATCAAGTATCAAATAAATTTCAAAATTTATAGAACTTATATGAAAATGTATCGCTCATTATACCAAATAAGATCAACGGTTTGGATTCAAAGTTTGAATTTTATATTTTACATTTTACATTTTACATTTTGAAACATTTGGGACATTCAAATTGTGAGCACTAAAACCCTCCTCGGTATCATCATAATTATATGGGTCTATTGCGCCTGTAACATTTTCTTTTTATTTAGCTTTCCTAAGATCCTCAAAATATTAGTGAATATTGTTGCCTATAGATTCTCAAATTCAATTATCTATTATTTCGGCTAAGTTCTTTAAAAAATTAATTTTTCAAGCCCATTTTATTTCGTGTTTTAAATTATAATATTTAAGATGCTATGTTCTTGCCAAACTTTTTTGAAAGGTTTGCCTAATTTTGACTCTGTTTTTGTATAATCACTTTGTTGGTTTCTTAAGCAAAAAAATGAAGTAATTGTACAAAAGTGGGCAAACTTTAAAAGCTTGGCGAGCACTGAGCATAGTTACCTCACGGTCGTTTTTAGTATCGTAATGTTGCTCACCTGTCTTTGAAACATTGTCGGTTAATTTATTATTATAAGTTGGCGTTTACAAAGCTTTTAAAAAATAAGTTGCACCTGTTTCTTTTGCAATAAAAAGTTGATATTATTTAATCCGAACAAACATAAGATCTACGACTCATTATTTTCCTATCAATTCTTTTTTAACTTCGTAATGATACTAGCATCTGCTATGGCATGGAAGTTTGGCATCATGCCAATTGCAACTTTATTAATTCATAATGATTGCTAAGCTTTTGTTCTCTCTTTTTAGACATATATTTTTATAAACATAGCTTTTATAATTTTTAAGCCAATTTATTTACATAAATGAGATCCCTGCGAAACCACAAGGAATTGGTGTCAGACCCTACTTTCCAACTTTTCACATCAAGTTCACACGAACGGACAGAAAAGAAAATATTATCCGCGATATTTCTTACATATATATACGCTGTATAGTATATATGTATGGGACCCTTCTTAAAAACTCAAGGTCATACACTCTTCAATCTAAATGTCGGTGATCAATGCACGGAATTATTTTTTATTTGTTGTCAGTACAAAAGTTAAAGCAATGCAATAGCTAAGTTGTAATATTCCAAAAATGTAGTCACAATTTGTGAATTATTCTAGCTAGGGCTTCTCCGTAATAATTGAACTCTGAGTATTTGGTGAATATTTATACTTGCAATAATATTCGGTGACAAATTGTTTGATAATAATATCATATCTCTACTACTTATAAAAAGCAGATATATATGCAAGGGCTAAAAAAGTTAAAGGATGTAAAATTGTTTACTCTATGCAATATTAGTCATTGATCATGTAAATCAATGGTTGAATGTTAACTGATTAATTGTGCGTTGTGTTTGGAAAGAGAGCACAATACATATGGAAAGGTTTCTTAAGATAATAATTATTGTTTTCCATTTTAGAAATAAATCACATATGTAAAATTTTCTCATTTATTATATTTATTTAAATAATTTAATTTATTAAGAAGTAAATATTTCTATTAAATTATTTTTTATGAGATGTTGATTTTTATTTTTGTTGAAGTATAAATATTTTTTTTTATTTATCCACTTGGTGGGTATATTTGCTAGTTTGAAAATAAAGAATTACAAAACCTAGAAATATATGTCACTAGTTTGTTTCTAAATATAATCTTTTTTTTTTTTTTTTTTTTTTTTTTTGGCGAAAGTGCTGCATATAATCAAATACACGCGTATGTCTAACCCAGTTATTAATCTACAATACTTCTAATTTGGTGTCTAAATTATGTCATTACATATGTCACCTTTGTAATAGCTTTTTTACACTTTGTCAAAAAGGGTACTTAAGAACATTGTGAAGTATATATAATTTATGTTCTTTTCTTTTGTCTTCTTATTTGAGACTATTCAAGTATAAGGGCGACAGAAAGTGATCTTCAAGGAAGGTAAAGAGGAGGGATGCTGACCATGAAAATTCAAAGCAGCGTCCACTACTTTAGCTTTAAAGCACTTACGGGTAGTGCAAAGAATATGTATATTATATATCATCCTTGTACTTTGCTTTTGGAAAGGCATATGTCAAACAGAAACTAGGACTTTGCAAATAGCCAAGTGAAGAGGTGGCAATTTTTCATCAAAAAAAAAAAAAAAAGAGGTGGCAATTAAAAGATTTTTTTCTTTTATGCTCATCGCCATGCCCTAGCTAAGCTTAGACTTGTGAGGAGAAAAGCCAAATAATATCGTAGCCTTCCTGCTTTTATGACAATTTTTTTGCAGCTATACCCCTGTATTTTGACAATTTGCAGGCTAGCATGCGAGTTATTTTTCTCTTTTAGAATCCATTTTTACACTATAATCAACGATCCCATTTCAATATAGAAGGAAAAAAAAGAATTACAATATGCATAAGTATATGTTTTCAGAAATTTAGACAGGATCTGTTTGCACCCACCATCGTTTTATTTTTTTCTTGAAGACTAATTCACAATTACCACGATAAAATTTTATTAGTGACATCAAAAGTCCTAAGAAATTATAACATAGAGATTATAAGTAGAGGCTGGCAATAAAAAAAAAAAACATAAAACTCGATTCATTCGTGCTATATTTCTCACTTTATTTAGAGAAAAATGATATTATTACGCTCCATTCAGTTCCACCATTTGTAGAAATTCAGATTGTATCCTACTATCCAGCAAGTACCAACAACTTGCATTGTTTTGTGCAGCCAACTATCAATTATTAATATTAAATGAAAGTTTATATATAAAAAAAATGTCTCAGTCAAATAAACTTTTCATTGGAGTCAATAAAAAAGAATTATTAATTAATAAATTATATAAATAATGTGTGTTCGTGAGAAACATTTATTGTATTTTTTGTCTATGGTATAAGATCTCGGTTCTTAAATATTTTTTTTGCTTCAATAAAAGTATGAAACGACAACTCTTTCTCATTTAATAGAGGAATAGATATTCAGATATTACGCAAAATATACACATACTTGGAGGGCTCATATGCACAACAAAGGAATTTACAGGGCTAGTAGAATACCTTGTGCTCTGCACATGCTTTCCTCACCGCCAGATTTCCATTTGCTTAGAGGCGGTGTTGCCACAATAACCCCTGCCCATACAACTTCTGTTCATATGCTTTTAACACTTAAAATTATGTAAGCGAAGTGCAGATCAAAGAAAATATTAATTGATACGCATGCTTACATATTCTGATACCATCCACTCGAAACCGCGCAGACCCAAAAGGCGAACACCAACACCAATTATTAGCATTACAGCAGAATAATATTATGCTGATGAAGATTAAGGTGCTGATGTATAAATTAAATTGATGGTACTGGTCACAACAACGAACCAACATTTTTCCAAAAATTGGAAGGGTTAAAGAGATAATTACCGTAAAAAATTCTTAATTTTATAACCATGTTATCTAAGTGGACCTCCAGTAGTCAGTAATTTTTTATTATATGTACTATCACTATGGATGCACTCTCATATCTAAGTGGACCTCCAAATAGAAAACTTTCTTTTTGGGATAAGGTTACCGTTAATTTGGAAGGTTAAAAGAGATAATTAACCGTAAAGTAATTCCAAATATTTTCATCATGTAGTCTAAGTGGATCTTTAGTTTCCATAAGCATGGATACAAAATTGAAGATATGCCATTTTTTTTCTCATTAAATTTATACAAGTCTAAAGGAATTTAATATTAATACATTAAATTCATATAATAATTATTAAAAAATGAACATAAAAAATTCTTATGTTGGAACTTAAAAAATAGGCACCGACCTGCTTGCGTCTTAAATTCTTAATAGATCTCTGCATTTGCATTCAGTGCTCCGTTATTATAAGTCCTACGTATGTAACTTGGATGGATAATAAATAATAATTCTAATATGTCATTTTTCGACCTCTTAATCAAGTATCAAATAAATTTACAAAATTATAAAATTTTATGAAAACGCATCCGTCGTTAAAATAAACACGATCAATGGTTCAGATCGGATGATTATAGTTTAAATTTTAAAATTTTAAATACAAAATAACGTGTGGCATTTGTGGCACCACAAAAGTGTAGTACCGGAACCTTGCTCGTTATATATTACGCATAGAAATCTGCTAAAAAAATATTTACGACGCTTCTATTCATATTTTTAACCTATCATGGCCAAATTTTAGATTATGTAATGATAAAATAAAGTCATATATGATAAAAAAGAAGTCACCATGTGCAAGAAGATTAATTTATTTGAACTTAATTATTAATTAATAAAGTACGTCATATATTATGAATTGAAATAATTGACTGCATTTACTGTGCTTTGTGATTTTTTATTTACATATTTACTGATTTAAATTCGGCAAATACTAGCACAAATATATATGTGATTTTAATTTATAAATCTTAAGTATTAATTAAAAGTCGTGGCCATTTTTCAAAAACGGCCACAAATAGTTTTTTTCTTTTTTATAATTTTTTATTTTTTTATAGTTTGTTTAAAATAAATTAAAAATCAGTGCTGATAAGTGCAATTAGAGTCTAACGCAATCAGACAATCAACACCTAAGAACAGAAAGAAACGCGCTGCCAATAATGGAAAATGCGCTAATGCGTCCCTCTGTTCCCACGCGCCTCCCCTCTGCTCACCCTTCTCTCTGTTTTCACGTGCGTCTCCTCCTTTCGCGTGATTCCTCTTTTCCCCTGACACGCGCGTCCCCTCTCCTTCGCACTTCACCCGCCTCTCCTATCCTTCTCATCCGAGACCCCATTCCCATCCCCTCCCCTCTTCTCTTCCCCGCCTTTTTCCTTTTCTCATCTCTCTCCTTCCTCATCTCCCTTATTCTGCATTCTTCTTCCCCTGATATTCTCCTTTTTCCTCCTCTTTCTTTTCTTGTGATACTGGCATATGAACAAGTATATATATTATAAACTCCTATTAAGTTACTCCCTAGTTCTTATTATTTACTTCAGTTGTGATTGTTAGTTACTCCCTTATATTTATGTTTTACTCCCTTATAGTTATTTAGTTACTCCTAAATAATAACAGAATCAGATCTAAATATTACTTATTCCCTTATGCATATTATTTACTCCCTTAAACAAAAAATAAGTTACTCCCTTTTTCAATATTAGTTACTCCCTTAAATAAACTACATCGTTAAATAAATTACTTATTTCCTTATACATATTATTTAATCTCTTAAACATACATAAGTTACTCCCTTTTTTATATTAGTTACTCCCTTAAATAAACTACATAGTTAAATATATTATTATTCCCTTATGCATATTATTTACTCCCTTAAATAGACATAAGTTACTCCCTTATTTAATATTAGTTACTCCCTTAAATGAAAAAAATATATTTATACTTATTACATACTCTCATCTCTTATATTTATTTACTCTGTTATACTATTTATTTACTCTCTTATAGTTATTTAGTCACTCCCTTATTAGGTATGCCCTTATATTTATTAGTTACTTTGTTGTAATTATTATTTACTCTCGTATATTATATTAGTTACTCCTTATAGTAGGTGCATATAAAAATTTATTAATTACTCGTAGTTATATTTGCTCATTTATACAATATTGTTACTCCCTTGTAATGTTTACATACTCCCTTAATACTTATTAGTTACTCCCTTACTATGAATTTACACTCACATACTCATTATTTACTCCTTTATAATTATTGAGTTACTCCTAACTCGTAGCAGAACCAGATCCATGGTGAAAGAGAAGGAGAAACAAACAGAAGAGATAACAGAAGGGGAACGAGATGAGAAACTGTAATTTATGGCCAGATCTGAAAGGAGAGAACCAATAGAATAAGAAAACAAGAGGAGAGTACCCAATCCCTTTCAATCATGTGTGAAAGAATCCAATCCGATAATGGGAGAAAATGAAGCTAGGGATGAACGACGACTGGAAAGGGAGCGGAAGTGCACGAGGCAGATGGCTCGATCGGGTGAAGAAGAAAGGAGAGACGCAAATTGAAGAGGAGCCGTGCGAGATAATATAGAGAAGTTGAGAAAAATAGAGAAGGAGAAACGATTCCTGATTTAATGGAGAAAGAGTGATGGTTTGAATCGGAAAGAAAGAAGAGTGAGGGAACAAATTATGTGAAGGGAGAGAGACATGGTGAACGGGAGAGATAACGTGAAGGGAGAGAGGCGCGCTCTCCTCTGATTGCTTGATTGCTTAAGACTCTGATTGTCTTAAGCAATTTTCATTAAAAATAATCGTACCAATCATTAATATTAGCAAGATTTTTTTAGGTAGAAAATTTATATCAAATTTATATAACGATTTTTTATGAAAGAAATTACTAATTTTGAACTTACAAATTTTTGTTTATAAATTTTAATTAAAATTCGTGGACGATATGAAAAGTGGCCACAAAATTTTTTATTTTTTTTATAGTTTGTTTAAAATAAATAAAAAATAGTCATATCAATTAAAAATAGTTGTACCAATCATTAATATTAGTAAGATTTTTTGGGTAGAAAATTTATATCTAGTTCATATAACAACTTTTTATGGAAGAAATTACTAAATTTGAACTTACAATTTTTTTTTTATAAATTTTAACAAGTTTGTTACGACAGATTTTTATTCACATAGCGCAACAAAGCTACGACTGTCATATCTAGTTTAAAAGAAATATGATACACTAATTTAGTAAATAGTTTTTTTTTAAAGTATACCTAGAAAATAAATATTTAAAAAAAATATAAATTTAATTTTCTTTCAGACTTCGATATCTAGATGTATTGAAGCAGATTCTGATTGTCCGTTGGAATTTTGAAAATTAAGATCTGAAGTCGCACAATCAGCCATTCAGTGCTATACATATAAGCATATCATCACAAAAACACATAGAAATAATATTGTCCATAAAAATAAAATGTACGTATTTACAGTGCATTACAGAAATTTATTCATAATTTTAATTAGTACGTGGGACCACAATTTAAGTTATATTAATCAAAATCTACTTACCGCAATCACTGTCATATTAAAAAAAAATTATTAAATAAAAGGGTGTCCGTATTTTCATTTTTATATTTTATTTTTTTGGCTGTGGACTGGTATTTCATTTTCCGGCTATCAAAGAATTAAAATAATTCTATAACCAACAGGTGGCAAGATTCTGTGTGTTGATCGCTAGAAAACTGCCACCTGTACCGAACTTTTAGGCCTGTTTAGCCGTACATACAGGTGTCGACAAACCCTTTTTCGACAGTTTTATGTATGCGTCGGTCTAACCTGTGGAGTCTAAGCATAGTTTTCTTAAAAGAAAAAAAATAATTGGATTCAAAATTATTAACTATTTTTGTTAAATTATTTTTAAATCATAATTATTGAAGGAGTTATAACAAATTAAATAAAAAAATTTAAAAAAAGTTTGCAAATATGAAAAAAATTATATAATTTGGTTGACAAATTTTGATTTGAAGAATAAATTAAATGATTCGGATCTATTGTTTAAGGCTCGAATTTTTAAAAAGTAGTCCAAAATAAAACAACTTTTTTTTTATTGTGCAGAGCACCATACATTTTCCAAAAAACATAAATAACTAATAAAAAGTACAAAAAGGAAAAAAAAAAATACGGAGCAACTTTTGATCCAAAAAATGATTCGAACCTGCTGTATATACAAGTTTACTTACTAAAACATCCATTTATATCCAATTTTGCTCCCCTTTTACTTAATTTACTAGACCAGCAAACGCGTTGTGAGTTGTTATGCTGATGCAGAAAAGAGAGTGAGAATCTAAAGTCACTCCGGAAAAGAGAGCAAGGATGGAGTCAAATTCTCGAGTTAGGACTTTACTCTCAATTCTAGTCTTAAGTACAAAGAGGCTTCTGTGTCATTTTCTTTCTTTTTTGACATCTCTGTATAGTCTGCACACCTTCTCCTTAACCATATATTATATCATGGAGACTGGAGAGTAGGATATATAATCCCCATACCTTTCTGACCGTCTCAAAGCGGGAGAAAGTTATGGTTTGAGTTGTCTAGCTCTAGCTTTTGGTTGATGTCTTAATTTGCCGTGTGAAGTAAAGGAGGGTGGCGGAGATTGATAAAATTTAATAAACAAACAAAATTTGGCTCCTCTCCGGTTAACTGGAGAGATCCAAAAGCTGATGTAATTTCTTCTTTCGAGCAATCAATCCGTTCAAAATTTAAGTAATGTCGTCGAATATTATACTTGGACCTACCTGTGTGGTATTGAAAAAATGATCTGTTTAACGGCGTTTAATCACAATATAAAGACTTTAAGAATTATCATTTTTTTTTATAATTTGTCACAAAAAACAATGTAACATATTACTAAACTCCACATGTATGTAATTATTTCAAATGGGTAAATTATAATGTACCTGATTTAACCTCGACTAAATAAAAAAGTAATTGAGTCCCACACTGTGGTTGAAATAATAATGTCAAATTATATAAATATAAATTAATATCATATAGAAAAATATTACATCATGTGATACATAATGAATAATGTTACGCGAGAAGAACAATAATATAATCGGATAAACTACTATAATAAAAATGATAACTCAATTATAAAGATATACTTTGGATGAATATTCAAAATTAATATTACAAAAACAGCTTAGCATTATAGATATATTACAAAACAATATAAGATATGATTCACATGCAAATTGTTAATTACCAGCGTCATGTAAAATGTGAGAAATTTAAAAATTGAATACATAAAGAACGATTAATACTGAATAATAATGTGAGTATAACTCCTTTCAGAATTCTGATGCTGCATGTTCTGGTCTTTCTTAATATAATTCCGAAGGTGTTCGTCACTTTCTGAACGATTGTAATCCGAATTAAACTTGAAAACTGGAGAGGATATTAAATCTTGGTTAAGGGAGTCAGAGCCGCAGCCCGCAGAGGTGAGACTGTGAGTGTGAGGCAACACACGGTCAAATTACGAGAGAAACACATAAATGTTTTTTTTTTTTTTTTAAATACCAGACGAGAAAAATATAAATGTTGTCGGTGTTCGCGCGTCGAATTGGTCAGATCTGCCGGTCTGTCAATCTATACCGAATCGTATGATCTAAAAATCATTCAATTTGTATTTTTTAGACGGGCACGTGCAAATTTTATTAACGAATAATCAGATAAATTAATATAACTGATTGGCTATAATACGTTTCAAAATATATATGTAAAGAAAATATAACAAAATTTTAATCAAAATCTTAAATTAATTAATGAAATAGCATCATTGATATTATAAGACGACATATATTATAAGAGCAGTATCCAATGGTACGATGCTAAAAAGTGTTTACCTTTTTGTTCTTACTTATTTTCACAAATTTTGAACCATCAAATATGTGTTATTTGTTTTGTTTTCTTGCATATATGTAGGATTTTGACTTTATTTTGATGATTTTCTTTTAAAAATATTTTAAAGACCAAGTTGTTGCAAATGAAAGTGTAAAGACCAAGGTAGTTCTTTTAAATAAGTTTGAGACTAGAACTTGATTTTTTTTTTTTTAGACACTTAAATTAGAAGAGTTAAAAAAAAAAAAGTTAAAAAGTGCAGCACCTAATAATCTGCATTGTATATGCTCCCGCAATCATTTGAGTGGCTAGGGGTATGGCTCATGCATGAGACTCACGGAGAATGTCAGGAAGTACACTGTTCGGACTTTATTCTAATTATTAATAAATTATATAATCAACGTATATACTAAAATTAGAGGAAACATTATATATTTGTTACTATCAATTTTTGACCTAGCGGTTAGACTCAAATTCTCTCAAGTAGGAAGTACAAGTGAAATTTTGTTGAAATATCTTTATTAATATTTTAAGCTGGCAACTTTGATCCACATATTATCTAAAAAAAATTAAAGATGTGCTTCTTTGCCATGTAGATAGATTGTATATTAAATTTGTTGGAATTTTGAAGGGAGACATTTTCAACGGGCCGCTGGGGAATTCGCACCTTTTGGTGACAGAGTCCCTATCTCTATATATTCTCTGAATAGATCATTTTTCTGTAAGAGATGTGAGTCATTTCTCTTTGAGAGAGAGACAGAGAATAGAGAGAGAGATCCACTTCTCTTCTACTTGTTAATCGGTAGGAGCACTCAGTGGAGAGTGAAACACCGCAACTTATACGAGAGGTTGGCGCGTGGCAGTTCGTCTGGCACCGTGGCTGTGGATAGTGTGGCAGAACTCGACTTCCAATCGTGGTTGCTGTCCACTAGCGTATGAAGACGGTGGTCGTGAAGACGTGGAAGGGCTTATAGTGTCATGCCGTGAAAGGAATCGCAAGAGATCCTGGAAAATCGATTTCCGCTGCGGTATATGTTTACTTATGATTTTCTAACAAAATTTTGACACAGTACAGAAAATACTTATCGATCAAGTACCAATAAAATTGAATAATGAATTCATTATACTCTATGGATAATTAGTTTTCAAATTATTTCAAATCTAATACACAACTTACTTAAAATTATATAGAATATAACTATAACTTTTTTTTAATAAAATTGTTTACTATTTTAAAATTATCACATTCTCAAATAAAGAACACGGAAAAGAACCACGAACGTTTATAAATTAGGTAATTCTAGTAGACATTGAACACCTTTCCTCTTTCTTTTTATAACAAAAAAAAAAAAGTTAGGTGATTCTAGTAATTAGTGTCCACCGCTGAAGTTTAAAGATGATATGCATGTTGTAAACGGGATTTGAGCCGAGACCAAATACATTTGACTCTACAACTGCACCTGATCTATCGATATATATCCGCTACCCTGTCCCAGTAATCCTGGTTCACAACACTTCGAAAAAATCTCACAAGATCATATCAGAGAAAAAAAACTGAAAAGTAGCTTTAGAAATCCTATGAAATGTGCTTCTTGTCAATAAGAGATTAAATTTTAGTGGTATGAATTATCACCTAACGATCTGTTGTGAAATGAGGGCCAAACGAGGAGAGCTTGAATGATGGCTATCAGGAGACATGTTGCAAAAGCACATAACAAATTTCACTTCTTAATAATAAAATGTACATTATATCTCATTACTATACATGTGCATCTCCCTATCTGACCAAACCATATAATTATTGGCTGTAATAATTAGTTGAAACTTTCATACAATAGGCTATCTTATGAATATAATTATTGTTTAGACGTTGCATATATATTTATATAAATTAAAAGTACATTTCCTAAGAGGGAATGGAAACAAAACTTAAGTTCTTCTGTGGCATCATTTCGCATAACCACACACACAATGTAACTCCACATTTCATATTCTGTCAGCAAGATAAGAACGAATTCGTTATGCCAATATGACAAGTCATTTTATGCATATTGTATTATAAAAAAACACTATTCTTTTTCAAACAACATGCAATATTGCAATATATGAATATATATTTACCTTTTGAATAAAACCTTTGGAAAAAAAAAAAAATAAAAGATCTTCAGAGCCTTCCTAATAGATACACACCAGGCAAGAAATTGATTCACCCATGCCGGGTGGATCTATTAAGAAACAACCATATGACAATTTTATGGTTTTAAGATGTGATTCGCACGGTTGGAAAATGATTTAGCTAAAATGTTTTATCGATGATAATATGGTCAATAAACTACCATATTAATATTTTGAATTTCAACTTTTATTAATTATTTTCATATCTATAATACAACAAAGACTCTTATATCAAATTTTAATTATTAACAATATATAATTTTTTTTATAAACTATTAACGTCTGAATATACTCTTCAATCGTCTAATTCCAGAGCAAATTGGATAATTGGCTGAATAATCAAGCTAAATTATCATCGATAAAATGTATTTGTGTTATAGCTGAAAAAAAAAATCAATAATTCAATTTAATTGGCGATGAAACGGAATACTTTAAGACTTTAATAGTGCACATCCTTAATTTTTAATATCAATTAGGATTTTTCTTTAATTTTTATTAGACTCGATAATTTGATGTACTAAATTAATTTTTTAAGTCTGACAGATCGAATGAGAAAAATTTACGTCTATTTTTAATATTGTGTCCACAATTATCTAGGGGTGGGCAAAAAAATCGTAACTCATGAATTACTCGAACTCGCCTCGAAAAAAATTCGGATATAACTCGATTTAACATAACTCGAGTTGCCACAACTCGAGTTAGGAGCAACTCGAAATGAAACGAGGCGATTTCGAGTTGGGTCCAACTCGATCGGCACTAACTCGAGTAATCAGTATAGCCCAAAAAAATAATCCCGACTCAGATACATCAAAGTGTAACGGTCCAAAAATTACTCTCAAACATTTCCACTTATATACCAGTATATTGTACAGTAATATCTCAAGCTAAGTTTAACTTTGGTGTCTTTTATGATGAATAATAAGCACTGTACTAGTGTACTATATAGTAATATATTAGTTTTGCATAATAGCTAAATCAAATTTCGAGTAGAAATATCAAGTCACGAGTTAACTCACGAGTAACTCGAGTTGTCACAAGTTGATTTCGAGTAAGTCAAGTGAACTCGAAAATGTGTCACGATCAACTCGCGAGTTAACTCGAAATATAGCGACTTGATTTCGAGTTGATACTAACTCGATCATAACTCGACTTGAAACCACCCCTACAATTATCTGACCACCTGGAATTATCACTCTCATCGTAGACTAGTATCTAATATCGGATGTTTGATTAATGATTATCACAGCTCGAGATTGCAGTGTCACATAGACCACCTCATATTTTGTGCTCCAGAAGAACCAAAACAGTTAAAAAAATAGACTAGACGGCGGCTACTCTAATCGTTTCGAATGAGAATATGAGATACCACCAAAATGACCAAATTAAATCCCCCGCCTCCCCTGCCTAGCTGCATCATATCCACCTCCATCCCTCCATTTCTTACTCTCTATTTATACCCTCATAATAACTCAGCTTCTCTCTCGCTCTCAATTGCACAACCTCTATCTTAACTCAACTTCTCTCTCGCTCTCAATTACACAACCTCTCTTATCTCTCTCTATCTATCTCGCTAAGCACTCTCTCTCTATCTCTCTCTCTTAAAGTGTTCTCTCCCTTTTTGAAGGCACTTAGCTGAACAATTCATGGCGCATTTATCCGACATGGAACACCTATTCAAGCGGCGTAGCAAATGGGTCAATGGGCCATTGATCATAGGCGCAGGCCCGTCTGGTCTGGCTGTAGCAGCTTGTCTAAGAGACCAAGGCGTGCCTTTCGTCATACTTGAACGAACAGACTGTATTGCCTCTCTCTGGCAGAAACGCACCTATGATCGCCTCAAACTTCACCTGCCTAAGCAATTTTGCCAATTGCCCAAAATGCCCTTCCCTTCTTACTTTCCTGAGTATCCTACAAAGTCTCAGTTCATCCATTACATGGAATCATATGCAAAACATTTTGACATAAACCCACAATTTAATGTGACCGTGCAGTGTGCTAAGTATGACGACACGTGTGGTATGTGGCGGGTACGTGCGATAAATTGTGATAAAAAGAAGCCAGTGGAGGTGGAGTATATTTGTCAGTGGTTGGTTGTGGCAACTGGAGAAAATGCAGATTGTTATGTCCCAGAGATAGAGGGTATGAAGGAATACAAGGGATCAGTGATACATGCTGCAGAGTACAAATCTGGGAAAGTGTATCAGGGAAAGCAGGTCTTGGTTGTCGGTTGCGGTAACTCTGGCATGGAATTGTGCCTTGATTTGTGCCACCACAATGCCTACCCGACTATGGTGGTTCGTGATTCTGTACGTTGTTTCTTATAGTTCTCTTTTTTCCTTTTCGTTTTGTTTACTTGACAAATAGGAGTGCATAGTTTGTATATGAAAACATGGGTTGAAACGAAATGTTAGTTTGCTAGATCTTCTATTATTTTTTTCTTTTATCAGTTGAAACTTGATAAAGTTTGCTCTTGAATATAATTTCGCGAGTGCTATAAGCCTATAACATAAAATAAAGTTTCTTATGGTAAATCATTCTCTTAATAGGTTCACGTCCTGCCACGTGAAATCCTTGGAATATCAACCTTTGCGATATCGGTGGCAATGATGCGGTGGTTACCTATTCAGGTGGTGGACAAAATCTTAGTATCTCTGGCTAGAATTATGCTCGAAGATTTGGAGAGGTATGGCATTAGGAGACCTAAAATGGGACCGTTGGAGCTCAAAAACAGAGAGGGAAAGACCCCTGTTTTAGACATCGGCACACTTGGAAAGATCAAAACAGGGGAGATCAAAGTGGTGCCCGGTATTCAGAGGTTTACTCATCGTGGGGTACATCTCGTAGATGGGCGGGTTGTTGATGCCGATGAGGTGATACTTGCAACTGGTTACAGAAGCAACGTTCCATCTTGGTTGAAGGTAACTCAAATATGTTGAAAAATGTTTGTGATTTAATAAACCTTAAACTTGAGATGATAATTAGATCGAAAATAATTGAAACCTTTCCTAAGAAAAATATTGTACTGTTTCATGCATTGATCGTATCCTCTAAAAGCTAGGAATATAAATAATTAATTGACAAAGGAAACCAATTCGTGGTGCTTTAGTTCAATCATTAAGAGAAATATTCAATTAAAGTACAATTGAGATGTTCGTCTATTGTTGAATGGTTGGACTAGTTATTTTTCTTTTTAATTATGAAACCCATTTTTAGCTCCCTTTTCCACCTTTAGTATACACGTAAACAACACTAAATTGAATACTCGTCGATAAAGAATTTACATTATAAAATTGCAAATGAGCAAAAGAAGTTCTTTTCAATAAGACATATTTGATATAATTATTTAGTTAATTAAGTTGAGTACACATGCATTGATGCATGCATGAGGCCTATTAATCTTAGTTGCATTCACATGGATACCAAATGAACCTTGAAATATTATATAGTATAAGACTTATGGTAGTTACTGACCGTTGGGTTTACCAAAATAAAATTGTTTTTGTCATGTGCAACAGTTTGAATTATCTCAACTTTGTTAATTGCAGGGAAATGACTTCTTTACAAAGGGTGGATTTCCAAAAGTGCCATTTCCAAATGGTTGGAAAGGTAAATGCGGCCTCTATGCTGTTGGGTTTACAAAGAGAGGCCTTGCTGGTGCATCTCACGATGCAATTTGCATAGCCCAAGATATCAGTCGGATCTGGAGACAGGAAACAAAGCAGGATAAACTTACCAAAGCATGCCATAGGAGATGCACCTCTGAAACCTAGAAAAATAAATTTTGACAATGCAGTATTTTGGGAGTACTTGAGTTTTCCTAATCTCTTTTTTATTTTGATTAGGATGCTTTGTGTACTTTTCAAATACTGTAAAATATGAGGTGTACAATGGGATTTACCTTCTTGGGCTTTGTTTTGCTTTGGAAGAGAATTAACTTCAGCATTTAGAGTAGGGTTCAATACGAGTTACTTCCATGTTGGTTAGCTCTGGTTTGCACGTGAGCTTTAAACAAACATTGAAGTCGAGGGTTTGTCTACTTTCTTCTGGTTTTCCTTTTTGTTCCACTAGTTTTTATATTGTTAATCCGAAAGCTTGTAAAAAAGAAAAAAAATAGGTTGACTTGATTACTTGAATAGGTATATTTAATCTTGTGGTATTAGTTTTCTTTTCCCCTTTCTTTTTGCTTTTTTCCGTTTTGATTTCAATTTTCTTCGTAATTACGGGTCTCTTTTGAAAAATATTTGTTTATATGCTTAGTAGTCCGAGAAAATTTTTATTTGTTCAAGTTTAACACTGTTATACAAGGAAAGCATATAGAACAGCAAAATTTTTAAGAATTTACAAATTAAATTATATATTGATTTGTATAATTTGTATTTCTAATGCTAGTTTGACTTAAAGAAAGCAGGCCAATCAAAGACAAATTCTTAGTGTCATTATCAGCCTTTTTTAAGAAATATTTAACGAACTTGAGACCCAAAAAAAAAATGGTTGGACGGCTTCGCAAAATCAACTTTTTGGTCAAATTGGTCATTTGGTCGCTCTATGAAGGGTTAAAACTATTGGACCTATTTGTATGGTGAAATGATGGTAAATTTACAACCATCCACCAGCTGCCCATAATTCTCAGACCATGCCTAAGTACATGAGAAGCTAAATATGCCATCATAATCATCTAATGAAGATGTTTTAGACAACAAAGTTCGAGTAAATTTGATTTGATTTTTTATTGTTTTTTTCAGAGACCAGGAGTCGTCTCGCCAAATTTTATAGACAGATTAATATGTGAATATACATTATTACCACAAACATGCCTCTACTATACTTCAATAGGAGATCAGTAAAATGATCTGAGCAACAGTAATTACAAAAAGAGAACATGAAACACTAATTATTATACATTTAATATTATTTCATCCGCCAGAAAAAAGATATTATATCTAGCCATTACAACCCCATCCTACATCCTAATATATGCATCCTCCCACAAAAAAAAAAATAGAAGGCTAGTCAGTATAAGTTCATGGTAGATATCTCTTAACAGCAATAATATACACGGATAATTTAATTGTCATGAAACAATAACATATGCTGTCACACAAGAATATATGGGTCTTCAGGGTTGATAGTCCGCCACTTGATCATTCGGGAGCTGAAGCTCCCACCCCCAAACTGTGCTGCATACTCATGTATGACCTTTCGAGCACACATGTCCCATGTATGGGCAATCAACTTAAGAGACATAGGCTGAGACAGGCCCCTGATAGAGATGTTGAATTTCGCTCGAGCCCTGGTTGAGAACTCATCAAGATCCCTGTCGGATATGCCAATTTATTAGTATGTGCACAGGATTAACAAAGATGCAAATGAAAAGTTTTGATTTTGGTGACAGGAGCAACCCATCAGAATTGGCACGTTAATAAACTTTCTGAAGGTGTTAGTCAGATGTATTTGAAATGTGTTGTAATGGTTGTTAACCAACCTGTTGAGATGCATCTCTTACCAACTAAAAACACAACAATCATTTACATCTCGAAGCAAGAGAATCTCTAAAAAAATAACATATCATAGTATATACATGTGCCGACAGAAACAAAGGGTCATTATGTTGTTATTTTCAAACTAACTATGAGAGGTATATACTAGATAGTTTGTAGTGCAAAAGAATATACAAATGGATAACTATTAAAATATCTCCGGTCACATCTCAGAAAATTTTCAATTTAAATAAAATAGAGAGGTTAGGTTTATACCTCTGCTCATCCAGAAGTTTGCCCAAGATGACAGGAGAGCATTTGGGATACCCAGCAGGAACAAGCAGCCTCAGAGGTAATATTGGGCTCTGAGTCAAACAAGAACAAAAATTATTAAATTATACAGATTATGTTAGCTATATGGAAAAGGAGAAACAAGGACTGGACCCTCCCTCCATCGCTCCCTCTCTCTCAAACCCATCCTATCCCCCCCCCCCCCACAACACACACACACACAACAAACAACACATACATGGAGAGGCTGGCTCATCTAGGTTAGGTGTTCTTACTAATTAGTAATCAGAAACAGATGAGCCCAAGCCCTATTACGACTAACCAATTACAAACGTATGAAGTAGGGGAATTAATCGTCATCTATCTTATAAACATCAACCAAAATGTGGCAGTTTGACTTGGAGTTCAGGCGGCATATGAACTAGACTACCAAAACACACAAACTTGAACCAGCAGAAATAATTACTATCTAGTTTGCTGATCTTAGTAGCATAAACAAAATTTGTGGCAGTAGAGTTGGAACTAACGGCCAATCCATGGGCCTATCCCAATCAGCACCATGTAAACCGGATTGCAACTATTAAAGATTGTATACACCACTCCACACCTGTTCTCACTTGGAACACACCATTGCATTATTGACTGGACTGAATCAACACACTAGTAAGTCAAGAGGGCACTAGTAATTGTCAAATTTGCCCTGTTGAGATCAGTCGACCAAAGTTGTAAAAAGAGAAAAGAGAAAGTCTGACCAATTGCGAAGAGGTGAAGTGGGCCCTTAGGTCAGGGCTAAGGGCGATGCCCATGTAGGTGCATTTTACAAGGATGCCTTCACCAGCTTCAGCTGTTGAGTCCATCTCTTCTTCATTCAAAGTCAGCTCTGTGTCTATCAGCCTGGCATTTATCTCACGAATCTCCTCGACCAGAGCATGGTTCATCTACATAAGAACATATGTAGTATAATTAATCAAAGGGGGCACTTTCTTTTGAACTGATACAATCCAATAGAATACTAGAAACAAAATTTGTTTCCTACAGTTCTTCACTCTGCCATTACGTCAAGATCATGGCAAAATTCAGGTCTTCAGCATAGCATACCAAATAAGTAGCTATGCAAGTAGAATCCATAGATTGACTACACAACTGGAATCATAGTAAGAGAGATTTTCAAATAACATACCTTGCTATTGAACCTCTTAGTACCGGAAGCGGCGGTGGATTTGGATTGTATTTCTGATTTATCAGGGCTGCTCGCCTTGAACTTATCAAAGACACTTGTAGAGTCAGGAGAAAAACCATCATTGTTGTTACTATTAAGGGGCATGGCACTGATATCACGCTTCATCTTCTTGGTGGGGGGTGAAGACTCAGAAGATGTTCCTGCAGTACCATCAGGATGGACCAAGTTCTTGGCCTGGAGACGACACCTGGTCATTGCCCCCAAGTCATCCCCTATGGCTGCCCTTGATCCATTTCCTGGTGCTGAGCCTGCTATCCTATCTACCATGCTCACCACTGATGCAATGTCCTTCACTGCTGCACTTAGCTGGTTGTGTGGCATTGTTCTCATCTGCATGCATAAATTAGATTAGTATCAGATTGACCTAGCAAATCCTTTTATGGTAACTCCGAAAAATTCGGTTACCAGTGAAACTAGCCTGTGCCTGAGTCAACTGACTCAAGGACAACAGATTGCATTTTAGGATTCATCAGGTACACTAGGATTTCTTTTGGAACTAGAAAGGAATTATTTTAGCTGGATATAGGTTTGATGTTTACATATTGCGATCTTCAATGGGAAAATATATCTTGTGAGTTTTGACGCATATAATAGCTCCAAAGAAATATATATATGAATATTTATACACTAACTTGAGGGTGAAGTTAATGAGAGGTCAAAGGGGAAAATTTAATGAAACTTGTAAGTGCCTGCTATAGTTAAATATCCACCATAGAAATTTCTGGCACATTAAGAATTGCAGAAAGCATTTGATGTTATGAGACCAATTAAACCAACTATGCCAAAATTTGGTTACCTCATGATGATAACCAAATCAAGAAAGTCCATACATTTATGTGAATGGTTATGCAGATGCAAAAATTCGACGGAGAAACTTAAACTTGGTTACAGACATGGATATCAGAATATAATCAGCATCCCTACCCTCTTATATAAAATTCCAGTTTTCTTTTATCCTATTAATTGAAAGACTATTATTTATGAATTTCTCATATGCAATATGGATATATATATATCCATATTCCATACAATGAAACTAATACAGATATGATTACGGTATTATATCCCATTTTCACCCATACAAGAACATAACAAAAGAATATAATGTTAGAAAGGGCAAGAAACACTAACGAGTCGAGCCAGCTTCTCAATTGGCTTCTCAGTCTGAGGAACTTGAGTTGACAGGTTCGTGCCCTGTTCTGCTTCAGGACTGGTGGATTCAGCAAGCAATGGAGAGGCAGATATCCCTGGTGTACCAACAGCAAGGAATCCTGCCTGCGGTTGACCCATTTGGCCAGTCTGCGCACTATTTGCAGGCAGGGGCTGACCTGCTTGCCCTGCAGCAGAGTTTTGAATCAAACTAGCACCCAACTTTGTGTCCTCTATCATGGGAGATGGAGCAACTGGAGGAGATGGGGAGGGAATGGATGGAGATGAAGCAGCCTGAACGGGTATCCCACTTTTCAGCTGGGGCGGAGGGATAAGCCCCTGCTGGTCCACCTGTGGAGATGGATGGGAGATCTGAGGTGAAGGAGATTGTATGTTCTGAGGTGAAGAGATGGGCAGGTTGGAACCTGGCTTCACCTGAGAATGGTAGTAGCTGTTGCTTGGGCCCTTGCCGGGATAGTTCTGTTGGTGCATAGCACCAGGTTTCATCCCAGCTGCTCCCTGCCGCGAACTTATGTCAGCTGGGTCACTTGGCTGACCAAGTTGCTGCATTTGGTTCTGCTGTTGCTGCTGCATCTGCTGCTGCACTTGTTGCTGCAATGGGAGATGCTGTTTTTGCTGCATCAAACGCTGATGAAACTGGCGTTGTTGCATCTGCTGCTGTGTCAGCATCATACGCTGCTGCGACTGAATCTGTTGCTCCTGCTGTTGCTGCTGCTGCTTGGCAACCTCTGCAGAATTCATGTTCACTGTCATCCCAGTTATGGTGCCATTATGTGACATGCTGCTTGAGCCTATACCAGTACCAGAACCAATCATCCGAGGAGGGTTCATAGAGTTCTGCATGGTGGGTCCCATGGAACCCTGCTGTAAAGATCCAAATCTTGTGCCGCTGGCCTGAAGCTGATCTGACTGTAAAGCATTCTGCATGCGCTTCTGTGCAGCATTTGGCATTCCCAAGTTATTGGACTGAGGCATGACACTGTTGCTCAACTGCTGCTGGGCCTGGTTTGGGTGGTTATCCATCTGCTGTGGTTGATGCTGCTGTGGCTGCTGCTGAGACTGCACTCCAGGTTGTGATTGTTGAGGCGGAGCAAAATGCTGTTGGTCAGGACCCACACCCTGGGATTGTGGCTGAGCAGGCTTCTTGTTATTCTGGAGAATATGAAGGATCTGCTTCTCATAAAGAGGTAACTTGTCTTTTAAACCAATATGGATTTTCTGCTTGTCAAGCTGCAACACCATCAGCATGCGCTCCAGTACTTGCTTAAAGTTCTTCAACTTCTCTATCTGCTCTCCTGCATTTGGTGGTACTACACTATCAACCTGCACCGCAGAGAGAAAGAAGTTAGTACCTCAACCTGGTCTTTCTGCAGTACAAAAGGTGAAAAACTACCTGTAGCAAACCAATTAATCTTGGCACTGTTAATGGACAATTTAACTGTTGGTTTCTAAATTGGGCTTTGTTGAGGTATCTGGAAAACCAAGAGGAATATGAAATAGACTACTCGTTGAGAGTAAAAAATGCCAGATTCACCACCAGTAATCAGTATAAGAAAACCAAAAACAAACTTAGTATGAAAAATAAAATGAATAACAAAAAGCCTACCTGACTAAGCTTAATTGAAAGCTTCTGATAAATCTCTTTCAGGTCGTTGAAGTAAGTGTCCTTAAGATATTTTATCTATTGCATAGAAAAAAATATATCACCTTTTATCAGTACACGGAGACGAATGATAAAAAACAAAAACAAAGCATATGAGAAGGAAAAAAACACTCAAACAAGTCTAGTACTAACATATGTTACTTTCAGCTGAATACAATTATAGAAGTACATATTGGCTAGTTCAAATATTAACCGCCCCCTCCCCCCACCCACACCCTATTATCCTGAGCTATAAATTTTCTCAGATCTTTGAAACATAAGCAAAAAATAAAAGGTACTCAGAAGTGACAATTTATAAGGTTATAGCCAATTCAATAAAAGAGAGGAATGTAAAACAAGTACCCTTTGGTACATCTGCTCAAGGTCTCCTGGATTCCCTTTCTGAGCTGTCGAATCCATGGATGCAGCTGAAGATTAAAAGAAAGCGAAATTTGTTAGCCATTCTAGAAGAGAGGACCAAATAACAAAAATATCTTCAAAATCCACTATTGTTAAAACATACAGAATATTAATAGGTTTATAAAAAACTTTAAGGTTTTACATTTATATCCTTACCCTTACCGGCATACAAATCTCAAATACTCAAATTACCGTAGCTAAACATGAACCAAAATATCAAGAGCAGCATGACTTACGGCTGGAAACAACATCCTGAAGTACTCTTTGCTGTTGTTGTGGCTGTTGCTGCTGCCTCTGTGGATCAATCACATTGCTGTTCTGCATTTGGAGTAGGGCTGGGGAGCCCTGCATCCGTTGCTGCAGCATCTGCATCTCCCTCTGCTGCATCATACTCGGCTGTTGCTGTTGCGGCTGCAGCTTCTGTTGGGGCATCTGCTGCTGCTGCGATTGGAGTTGGGACAGCAGATGCTGCTGTTGCTGTTGCAGAAGTCCTTGTCTTTGCATTTGCATCTGCCTTTGCATGTTGTTCATGTTGCCTAGGCTTGTGCTCCCCAGCAATTGGTTTTGTTGTTGGTTAAGCATCATTTTCTGATTTACCATCTGGCTCTTCTGCATCTGATTCTGCTGAAACTGGTTCTGTTGCAACTGATTCTGCTGCATCTGGTTCTGCTGCATTAGCAACCGCTGTTGCTTTAAGTCGGTCACATTTTTTGTCTGTTGCATAGTAATGGTGGGATTTTGCATGGTGGGTTGTGGCTGTTGCTGCTGTTGCCGCATGAGCGGCTGCTGCTGAATAGAGCCTTGCCCCATTGGTTGCTGTTGGACTGAGTTCATCTGAGTCTGTTGCACCCCACCTGTTGGTACAGCTGACATCATCCCAGATCCTCCTGTAAGTGCTGAGGACATCTGCATCTGGGTCTGGTGCAGTAGACTCTGCTGCTGAGGCTTCTGACGCATTGCTAGCTGCTGCTGATACAACATTTGATCTTGTGATGAGAGTTGTTGAGGCTGTTGCCTTCTCTGGTTGTTCGAATACATATCTGTCGGGAGGGAACCACCAAGCCCACTAGTTCCACCAGGTATTGACATGGGATTGTTGTTGCTCATGGATGGCCTTGACATTGAGGGGTTGGTGGTCCCATTAAGTCCACCACCCACTGATGAAGGCATGTTAGGAGAACCCTGTACGAGTGGTGGCTGTTGTTGTTGATTTAAAGTAGGAGGTTCATTCATTGACTGCGGCATTGCAAGAGATTGGCTAGGATTCTGCCCTGTCTGCTGCTGTGCCGTCATCCCCACTCCTGTTTCATATTTTACATCATAAGTGAATCAGTTATAAAGAACATATCAAGGATGTTCATACCACACCTGACTATAACTCACCCTTTTTCTCTATATTTATATGTTGTTATATGCATTTGGTAGTAGAGAAACAGTTTAAACATTTTCAAGAAATTAGCCTAAATCCCTAATCAAGGCTCTCTAAGAGAAAAAAAAAAAAAAAGAAGTCCAGAATATCTACTTCACAAAGAAAACCCTTTTCTTCTTCAATTCAAATTGTTCAAACTGGGAATCATATCAGTAGAACTGTGCTACTGGTAAATTTTGTATGTTTTGTTTCATTTTCTGATAAATGAAACGGGTAAGCTGTGTACCTACCTTTTTTTATATTATATATAAATTGACCCAATTTCCTGAATAGTTGTTTTCTTTCTATGTCAACAGTAGTATTTGCTTGCAAAAAATATTAAAAATTGGAATACATTTGGTACAAGAGCAAGAGATGACAATTACAACCAGCTGTACCACAAAATCAATTTTATTTTAATTTTTTCCTTCTGTGTATGAATTTCTCACGGCAAAAAGATCAGCAATTGACTTTCGTCATTTGGAATTTTACAAAATTAACTCTTTATTGCAGCCAAAAATGTTGCCAGGAGGCAAATCCAAGAAAGTCAATTGTTAATTTTTACTAATAATTTTTTTCATGCCAATCGTATAATGACAAATATCTTTCTTGATAAACTATCCATAGTAATACAAATGTTACAGAACGGAAGGGCTGATAGGATAACATATACTCATAAACCTAAGTAAAAAGTAACTTATTTTCCAAATTATGTGCCATGAATTATAGATGAAGAAACTAAGTTTATACCTGGATTGATCCGATTTTGGTTGGGAAGGGCCGGATTCAATCCTGGCTGCTGTGTCTTTGTTTCCATAGAAAGCATCTTTAGAGAAATTTTTCTAAGATAATCAGGCTGTAGAATAAATTCGCACAATAGAAAGAGATAAAGGCATCAGATATCGGTTTCTATTACTAATGATGGTATATAAATGACAAGTTACACTCCAACAGAATTAATACTTCAATTTTAATAGTTCTTGTATTTGTTTGCAATTTTTCTACGCACGTTTTTCATTGTATTGTTCGGTCTTTTCATCTATTTATGCTAGTAGAAAAGCTAAAAAAATATTATAACTTATTCTACTTAATAGGTTAAAACCAGGATCCAACTGTATGTCAAATGTCAGTTAAGCTACAATTTCTAAAGTAGGCTAAAAGTCTTTGAATAGTTGCAGCTTAACTACAAATTTTCAATGAAGCTCTTCAATTGTAAATAGGGTTCAAATTTCACTAGATTAACAAACAATAGTAATACACTATCACCAGCTTCTAATTTTACAAAAGAAACACTTTGGCATCCACCTCCTCATACAATGAAACAAAGGGTTGCATAATAACTAACAACAAAATAATAAAAAAAAAAAATCAGTAAAAGAAAGGTACCTGACTAGTAGCACCAGCATATATCTTTTCCTCAAATCGAACCGCAATTTTATGAAGCTCGCTAAGTCCGTCTGCTGCTGGCACAGGAAGATGCCTCCTCAACGTCTCCATTCTAAACAAAACAAATTACTCATTACTCAAATTATTAACGGGCTTACTTAAACGAACAAATTTAATTATCTCCATTTTTCATGTTACTTCCGAGGTTTCTAATTTTATCATTGACAAGTTGGTAAGTCGGTTACGTATTATATCAAACGCTCGTATTAAAAAACTAGCAAAAATCACGCCAAACAAATTCCAAAAAGCGAAAGAAATTATCGTTAGAAAAGAAAACCTCACATTTTATTGACGATTCTTTGTCGAGAGTCCTGTTGGAGTTGCGACCGCCAATCGGGATTAGGGTTAGAATCAGGTGCCGCACCATCCATCATAGTAGGTCGGTCGGAGTTGCTTCTATGAGAAACTGGAGTTTAGAGAGAGAGAGAGAGAGAGCGAGAACGCGCAAGGAAGAGAGCAAGGACACTAGAACAAGGAAACAGGAAGGAGCGAAGAGACCTGCGGCGTCAAATTATTTAAAATTAGACTACGCAAGCAAGAGGCGAGAGCGAGAATTTAATTGAACAATCGGAGGGGTATAAATATATGAAGGCAAATAATAAGAAAGTATGCCACGTGTCCTGCGCGTCGTGACTCGTGACCGACTTACGGATTTAGACACGCGATCGTACGCGTTGATTGATTTCTTCTGCGCAATCGAGTCCGTCCGTTAATTTTTAAGGGACTATTTTTGGATTTCAACGGCCATTCTGTGGGAACTTCTGTGCGGCCTATCGTGTAATAAGACAAAAATAACTTATATATTTCATACTTGCACTATTTTGGAATTCTCTGTGGTGGGCTCAAAATAGGGCTGAGCGCTTTTAGTTGCGTTTATTTTGTCGTCCGCTTCGTTTTTCTTGCATCGTTCTCAGATTATAGAACTCCAAATGTGTCGTTTGAAAATAAAATTATATCATTAATAACAGTGGTGATAATGAATATACTGAAGTTATGATCATGCCGTCCTGTGTTTGAGGATAATCTGTCCTGTGTTTGAGGTAAGAATGTGGAATTTCTTTCGGAATAACTTTTGGTCATTGAAGTTAACTTTTATTGTTATTTTTTTTTAATAAATTGAGGATCACGTCTTTCAATTTTTTTTTAAAATTAAATATCTATGATAAATTCTTATTGAGATTTCGAACTTACAATCTTTTAGTCAAGACATTGTTTTTTTCCACTAAATCAGAAACTGGTTCTTAGATGTTAACTTTCAAATACAATTGTTCCTTTTTTTTGTAAGTTAACAGTTAGTTGGACAATTACATCGTTCAACTCGGGCTGATTTGTATAATAGATTCGCATAAGGCCAATTTTCCCTATATAAATATAAAAGGAAGAAGGGAATTGTTCTCCATTTTTTTCGTGTGGTATGTATTTTTTGAAGGGTATGATTAATTGTTGAGGATGGATATAGAACACTGATGTGTACGGATCGTCCCTGTACACATGAGTCGTTTTTCGAGATCCAAAATTCAAACGGCCGATCCAAACCGTTCAAGTTGTTCTCCATATTGAAAAACCCTCGGAGACCAAATTTTACATTTTTTCGAATTTTTTTACTATATATTATGATATTTTCAAAAAACACTACAATTGGAGTATTTCAGGCCCTCCAATTTGAAAATATCATAATATATAGTAAAAAAATTCGAAAAAATGTAAAATTTGGTCTCCGAGAGTTTTTCAATATGGAGAACAACTTGAACGGTTCGGATTGGTCGTTTGAATTTTGGATCTCGAAAAACGACTCATGTGTACGGAGACGATCCGTACACATCAGTGTATTTTATCCATTCACATTAATTGTTACTTAAATGTGCAGTGGAAAAAGTTAAATTTTTTTTTTTTGAAGGGTATGATTATGAACCGTGATCAAGTTCAGCCATTTGAGGCTAAGTGATCCACAATTAAAACTCCTTTTTTTTTTTGTGTGGTGTGCGCAAAAGTGATGCTGAGGCCAGAGGGGACGGTCATGCGGCATCGAAGGAGCAAATGTACGATGTGTGGTGCGCAAGCCTCGATATGGAGTGCTTGGTGTGGCGTTTCAAGAGTTTTCTGAGCTTTACAAGATGGATCAAGGGAGCGCTCAGTAAGCTGCAATGTTGAAGGAAAGCCAGACGTGGTGTGGCGTATGTCTCCAGAGCTGTGATTGCAAAAGAGACTAGCCATAGTGTGGTGTTAGAACCCCTGGCTAGTCTTGTTTTCTCTTACCGCGGAGCTTGTATTTGAGTGAACCGCTATTGGGTCTAATGCAGTGATTATATTGGTCGTTGTTGAAAAAAATTGCTGAAAGGTTATGTTAATGGTTTTTTTTTTTTTTTTTTTTTTTTTTTTTTTTTTTTTGTGTGTAGTGGTGATATTAGTGATTGTTGATGTTGAACAAATTTGGTGTAATTGAAGTCCGGAGCGAAATTACTATTGTCTTAGTAGTATTTGTTAGTCCAGTATTTCCAAAAAAAAAAAAAAAACATAGCAGTTCAATTTACAATGTAATTTTGCGAGAAAAAAATTATTATGTCGGTCCTCAAAAAATTTTCTGACATCTTAACTCTATCAAGAATCCACGATTCTATGATTTAAAAAATGGAAAAGGGAGCTTATTGCAGCAATTATTTAATTAATAGTTCTGAGACTCGGAGTGTACCAATTTCCACGCTAGATTTATTTACAGCTAATGCGACATGTGAACATGAATTGGATTGAGCGATCTTGAGTTAATGTGGCGTTCTGTTTGCAATCATAGTAGCATATATGCAGATATATGCAGTTATGCACCATACGATTGTTTTCCCGGTCTACACTCACTTCCTACAACGTTTTCTTCTTTTTCTTTATATATATTTTTTTTTATCTTTTTTAATACGTTTTATTAAGAAATTCCAAATGAGTGCTCATAAAATCATATCATAAAAGTAAACCATGAATACATGAACGTGGGAGTCCAGTATCGGCGACTCTGTCGCTTACCTAAAGATAGCGGGAAGCAAGTTGAATTCTCGTTGGGCACAGAAGATAGATAAGCAAATCGCTTGACACAAGTTCAAACAAGTACATTTTCAGGACTCATACGTGACCCACTCTTATTGGTGGATGAGTCGGGAAGCAAAATAACCTTGACATCTTTTAGCGGGCCTTTTATTTTTTTCCTTTTTCCTCCAACTACAAGTTGCAGAATGATGAATTCAATATGAATATACATTATATGGGACTAGTTTAAAATCCACATGCCTCAACTGTACTTCAAAAAGAGAAGGTCACTAAAATGATCTGAGCAATAATAATTGCGGAAAAAAGAGGAACCATCAAACATTAATTGCTAATATTAATAAGTATGTATTTAATATCATTTCATCAATTAGAATAAGAACTTACATCATACATCTAGCAACCCAAATATGTCAACCCCCATGCCAACGGATCTGCCCATCCTACAACACTAAATATGCACCCCTGTACTCTAAAAGGCAAGTCAACATAAATTCACGGTAGATATCTTTTCAAAGCGATCATATACACGGATAAATACAAAGGTCAGGAAACCAAAAACATATGCCATCAGACAATAATATATGGATCTTCAGGGTTGATGGTCTGCCACTTGATCATTCGGGAACTGAAGCTCCCACCCCCAAACTGTGCAGCATATTCCTGTATGACCTTTCGGGCACAGGTGTCCCACGTATGCGCAATCTCCTTCAAAGACATAGGCTGAGTCAGGCCCCTGATAGAGATGTTGAACTTCGATCGAGCCCTAGTCGAGAAGTCATCGAGATCCCTGTTGAATTTGCCCGTTCATTAGCATGTTCACAGGATTAAACAAAGAGCACAGGAAAATTTATTTTGGTGATGGAAGCAACCCATTAGGATTGGCATATTAATGGTTTCCTTAAAGGCGTCAGTCAGATGAATTGGTAACGTACAGCAATGGGGTGGTAACCAACCTGTGGAAGTGCACATCTTACCAATTAAAAACACTAAACAATCATTTACACCTCTGAGCAAGAGAATCCAACATAGCTCCTTTCAAATGACATATCATAATCATAGTATATACCCCTACTACCATCAAATTATTTATGCTAACAATCCTTGTTGAACCTTTGCTCATTTAGAAGAAAAAGATACATGTCCTGACAGAAACAAATTGTCATTACCCTGCTATTTTCAAACTAACAATGAGAAGAAGGATGGATGTACTAGATACTTTGTAGTGCAAAAGAATATTCAAATTTTTCTAGTCACATCCAAGAAACTTTGAATTTAAAGAAAATAGAAAAGTTAGTGTTTATACCTTTGCTCATCCAAAAGTTTGTCCAAGATGACAGGAGAGCATTTGGGGTACCCAGCAGGAACAAGCAGCCTCAGAGGCAATATTGGGCTCTGAATGAAATAACAAAAAATATTGAATTATACAGATTATTTTATTTTTTATTTGGTAAAAAAGAGAAACTAGAACAGGACCACAGTCTCTCTGTCTCTCCAACATTAAGCGCCCCCCCACCCCCCCCAATCACAATAAGGTGGAAAGGCTGGCAGCAACATCACATTGGATTGGAACCAAAAACTCATTTTCCTTGCTTTTTATTTCTAAGCAATCAATATTTTGTTTCCTCTTTCTTTGGATAGGTTTTGTGGGATGGGGTAACTCTTATTAGCTATTAGCTGTAACAAGCACCATGAGCCAAAGCTCTATGACCACATAGATACATAAATGGGGTAATTTCATCAGGGGTTGAGTTACCATGCCATGTTGAAGTGGGAAAATTAATTGTCATCCATTTTTTTTTTCTTAAAAAAAATGAACCAGAATTGATGGCAATTAGTCATGGAGTTTAGATGGCACATGAACCAGACTATTAGAGAGCACTGTTAGACTAAGCAAGGACTTGAACCAACGAAAATAAATTATATCTAATTTGCATAGCATGAATAATTACTTAGTTTAAGGACGCAGAAGTACATTATGGCCTGGACCAAATCACAACACAGCAAGTCAGGCAGGACATATTAATGGTAAAATTTGCCCATCAGTTGACCAAAGTTATAATCTTTCTGCTTAAGCATTTAACATTTGCCATAATATGAAGACATGAAAAACTCAAAAAGAAAGGGGAAAAAAAATCTAACGAGCTGTGAAGAGGTAAAGTGAGCCCTTAGGCCGGGGCTGAGGGCAACAGCCGTGTAAGTGCATTTTACAAGGATGCTTTCACCGCCTTCAGCTGTCGAGTCCGCATCTTCTTCATTCAAAGTCAGCTCAGTATCTATCAGCCTGATGTTTATCTCACGAATTTCCTCGAGCAGAGCATGGTGCATCTACATAGAAACATATGTTGTTATTGGTTATTAACTTATCAAATATGGCACTTCTCCTTTAGACTGATTACAAGCAAATGACCATGGCTCAAGAATACTTGAAACAAATTTGTTTAACACAGTTCTGTTATTTTGCCATGATGTTAAGATTGCTTTGTAATTCAGGTCTTTAGTATGCTGTATTGCAAGTACACCCGTAGATTTACTACAAGAACTAAAATCATAATATGAGATATATTTTCCAATTACATACCTCACTCTTGAGCCCCTTGTTACTGAAAGTAGCAGTGGATTTGGATTGTATCTCTGATGTATCGGGGCCACTTGCCTTGAAGTTTTCTGTGACACTGACAGAGTCAGGGGAGAATCCATCATTGTTGTTACCATTAAGAGGCATGGCACTGGTATCACGCTTCATCTTCTTGGTTGGGGGTGAAGTCCCGGCAGATGTTCCTGCACCCCCGTCAGGATGGACCAAGTTCTTGGCCTGGAGCCGGCACTTGGTCATTGCCACCAAGTCATCCCCTATTGCCGCCCGTGATCCATTTCCTGGTGCTGACCCTGCTATCCTATCTACCATGCTTACCACTGATGCTATGTCCTTCACTGCTGCACTTAGCTGGTTGTGTGGCATTGTTCTCATCTGTATGGATAAATTAGAATATCAGATTGACCTCAAAATTCCCTTTTCAAGGTAACTTCGATTTTTTGGAAGAAGTAGAAAGAAACTATTCAAGGCAGATACTAGGTTTGTTGTTTATATATGGCAGCTTACAAATGTGGAAACATATCTTGTAACACTTGTAACACTTGATTGATAGCCGCTATCAATCTTTCAAAAAAAAACACTTGTAAAAGCTCCAAAGCAATGAACATACTATTTATACACTAATTTGTGGGATTAATTAATGAGAGATTGAAAGGAAAATTTCTATGAAGCCTGCTACAATTAAATATGCACAATAGAAATTTCTGCTACATTAAAAATGCAGAAAGCATTTGATGTTATGAAACCAACTATGCAATAACTTAGTTCCCTCTTGATGATAACCAATCAAGCAAGTCCATGCATATATTTAAATGATTATGCAGATGCAAATATGGATGCAGAAAATTGAACATGGATACAGATATGGATATCAGGCTATTATCAGCATCCCTATCATCTTATATATATAATCCCTGTTTTCTATTTTCCTTTTAATTGATAGACTCTCTATTTGTGAAGCTGCCAAAACATATGCGATATGAATGCTTATTTCTCTTTTTTATTGTATTTTCATCTTTTTTATTACTTATTAGTATCAATATGCATAATTTTTTTCTAGTCACTGCCAAACTCTTGTGCTCATTAATACTTGCATGGATTTGACATCCCCTTGCCACCTGTATATCTATTCATATCCATACAATGAAAATAATACAGATATTGAGTATGGTACTACCCCCAATCACTCATACATGGACAACACAACAAAAGAATTTCATGTGAGAAAGGCCAAGAATCACTAACCAGACGAGCAAGCTTCTCAATTGGCTTCTCAGTCTCAGGAACTTGAGTTGACAGGTTCGTGCCTTGTCCTACTTCAGGGCTGGTGAATTCAGCAAGCAATGGAGAGGCAGATATACCTGGTGTACCGACAGCAAGCGATCCTGCCTGCGGTTGGCCCATTTGGCCAGTCTGCGCACTATTTGCAGGCAGGGGCTGACCTGCTTGCCCTGCAGCAGAGTTATGAATCAAACCAGCACCCAGTTTTGTGTCCTCTATCATGGGAGATGGGGCAACTGGAGGGGATGGGGAGGGAATGAATGGAGATGCAGCAGCCTGAAGAGGCGTCCCGCTTTTCAGCTGAGATGGAGGGATAAGCCCATGCTGGTCAACCTGAGGAGATGGGTGGGAGATCTGAGGCGAAGAGGATTGTATGTTCTGAGGTGAAGAGATGGGCAGATTGGAACCTGGCTTCACCTGAGAATGGTAGTAGCTATTGCGTGGGCCCACACCGGGGTAGTGCTGTTGGTACATAGCACCAGGTTTCATCCCAGCTGCTCCTTGCCGCAACTTCAGGTCAGCTGGGTCACTTGGCTGACCAAGCTGCTGCATTTGATTCTGCGGTTGCAGCTGCTTCTGCTGCTGCACTTGTTGCTGCAATGGGAGCTGCTGCTGCAACAGCTGCTGCTTCTGCTGCTGCATCAATCGCTGATGAAAGTGGCGTTGCTGCATCTGCTGCTGGGTTGGCATCATACGCTGCTGCGGCTGAATCTGTTGCTCCTGTTGTTGTTGCTGCTGCTTTAGAACCTGTGCAGCATTCATGTTTGGTGTCATCCCAGTCATGGTACCAGTATGTGACAAGTTGCTTGAGCCTATACCAGTACCAGAACCAACCATCTGGGGAGGGTTCATAGAGTTCTGCATGGTGGACCCCATGGAACCCTGCTGTAAAGATCCAAATCCCGTGCTGCTGGCCTGAATCTGATCCTGTAAGACATTCTGCATGCCCTGCTGCGTAGCATTTGTAATTCCTATGTTATTAGACTGAGGCATAGCATTGTTGCTCAATTGCTGCTGGAGCTGGTTCGGGTGGTTATCCATCTGTTGTGGTTGATGCTGCTGGGGCGGCTGCTGAGACTGCAAGCCAGGTTGAGGCGGGGCAAAATGCTGTTGGTCAGGACCCCCACCCTGGGATTGTTGCTGAGGTACTTTCTTGTTATTCTGGAGAATATTAACGATCTGCTTCTCGTAAAGAGATAATTTGTCTTTCAAGCCAATATGTATGCTTTGCTTGCCAAGCTGCAGTACTGCCATCATGCGCTCCAGTACAGTCTTAAAGTTCTTCATCCTCTCTATCTGATCACCACTTCTGGCATTTGTAGGTATACTATCCACCTACACCACAGAAAGAAAGAAGTTACTTACCTGTACCTGGTCTTTCTGCAGTCCAAGAGATACAAAACTACCTATAACAAAATAGTTAATCTTGGCACTGTTATTGGACAAGTTTACTATTGGTTCCTATGTTGGGATTTATTGTGATATCAGGAAAAACCAAAAGACTATGAAATAGGATAATCCTCGTTCAGTGCCAAAAATGCCAGGTTCACCACCAGTATAAGATTCCCAAGGCAAACTTAGTAGAAAAAACAAAATGAATGAGAAAAGGCATACTTGACTAAGCTTCATCGAAAGCTTCTGATGCATATCTCTCAGGTCGTTGAAGTAAGTGTCCTTAAGATATTTTATCTATTACAAAATAGAAGTAGACAAACAAATAAAATCAACTTCTATAAGTACACACTAGAAAATTATCAAAAAGCAAAACAAAACATAGGAAGAGCAATAAGAACCAAACAAGACTTGCACTGACATAGGTGACTTCAATCCATCATGTTAATAGTCGACTGAATACAAGTACATGTTGACTAGCTCAAGTATAAAACCACCACCATCCTGAGCAATAAGTTTGCTCAGATCTTTGCAACACAAGTCATAAAGAAAAAAGTACTCAAGCCAATTAAATCCAAAAAGAGGGACAAAAAAGAAGCACCCTTTGGTACATCTCCTCTTGGAAATCTCCTTGATGCCCTGTCTGAGCTGTCGAATCCATCGATGCAGCTGAAGATTAATGAAAACACAATTATTATCCATACTAGAAGAGAGTACCAAATTGAAAGAACTTTTCCAAAATCTATTTTTAAAAACCTACAGACAATATACTTATAGCCATAGGGTTATAAAAAACTTGTACAGTTTTACATAATTTTTTATATCCTCATCTACATAGAGATCTCAAATACTAACAATGACCGTAGCTAAAAGTGAACAAGGGTGCACAACTTACGGCTGGAAGCAACATCCTGAAGTACTCTTTGTTGTTGTAGTGGCTGTTGCTGCTGTGAAATGAACTGCTGTTGTTGCTGCCTCTGTGGATCAATTGCATTGCTGTTCTGCATTTGGAGTAGGGCTGGGGAATTCTGCATCCGTTGCTGCGGCATCTGCATCTCCCTCTGCTGCATCATGCTTGGCTGTTGCTGTTGCGGCTGCAGCTGTTGTTGGGGCATCTGCTGCTGCTGTGATTGCAACTGGGACAACAGATGCTGCTGTTGCTGTGGTTGTTGCTGTTGCAGCATTCCTGCCTGTCTTTGCATTTGCATCCTTTGCATGTTGTTCATGTTGCCTGCGCTCGCACTCCCCAGCAATTGGTTTTGTTGCTGGTTTAGCATCATTTGCTGATTTAGCGACTGGCTCTGGTGCATCTGATTCGACTGCAACTGGTTCTGCTGCAGTTGGTTCTGCTGCAACTGGTTCTGCTGCAGTTGGTTCTGCTGCAACTGGTTCTGCTGCAGTTGGTTCTGCTGCATCTGGCTCTGCTGCATCTGGTTCTGCTGCATCTGGCTCTGCTGCATCTGGTTCTGCTGCATCTGGCTCTGCTGCATCTGATTCTGCTGCATCTGGCTCTGCTGCATTTGGTTTTGTTGCATTTGCAACCGCTGCTGCTGTAAATCAGTCACATTGTTGGTCTGTTGCATCTGGTTCTGCTGCAGTTGGTTTTGCTGCATTTGCAGCCGCTGCTGCTGTAAATCTGTCACACTGTTGGTCTGTTGCATAGGAATGTTGGGATTCTGCATGGTGGGTTGTGGTTGTTGCTGCTGTTGTCGCATTAGTGACTGCTGTTGAAGCGACCCGCCCTGCCCAACTGGTTGTTGTTGGACTGCGTTCATCTGAGTCTGTTGCATCCCACCTGTCGGTATAGCTGACATCATTCCAGATCCTCCAGCAAGTGCTGAAGACATCTGCATCTGGGTCTGCTGCAGTAGACTCTGCTGCTGTTGTTGCTGCAGCTTCTGACGCTGCATTGCTAGCTGCTGTTGATACATGATTTGATTTTGTGATGTGAGCTGTTGTGGTGGTTGCCTTCTCTGGGTATTTGAATACATATCTGTCGGTATGGAACCAGTGGGCCCACCAGGCCCACTTGTTCCACCAGGTACTGACATGGGATTGCTGTTGCTCATGGATGGCCCTGACATTGGTGGCATGGTGGCCCCATTAGGTCCACCACCCACTGATGAAGGCATGTTAGGCGAACCCTGTAAGAGTGATTGCTGTTGTTGTTGCCTTGAAACAGGAGGTTGAGTCAGTGATTGCGCCATCCCAATAGACTGGCTAGGGTTCGGGCCTGCCTGCTGTGCCGTCATCCCCACTCCTGTATCATAATTGGAGCTTTGCTATAAAGATTGGCTTATGGTTGATGATCTATTAATCGCAGCTAGTATAGATATGGCATAACAAAATATCAAAAAAGATAGCCATATTACATATATAATTCAACCCAAACTTCTCAATAGTTAGTTTTCTTCTACGTCACACCACAAGTATTTGCTTGCGACAAATAAGAAAGAACACCATTGCAGAGAATTAATTAATACAAGATTTACACAAGCTCTGATTTTAACATTGTCCTTTCGTGTATGCATTTCTCATGACAAAAGAACAAGATCAACAATTGACTTTTGCCATTTCAAGTTTCAAAAATTAAATACAAAAGAGCAAAAATGTTTTCAGGCCTCATTATCCAGATTAGTACATTCTTGATTTTTAAAAATAATTTTCTTAATGCAAATTTTGTAATGACAAATATCTTTATCCACATAACTCAAATGTTAGAAAATAAAAGGGATGATAGAATGAACATTTACTCATCAACTCAAGCAGAAATTATTTTCCAATTATGTGCTATGAATATAAATGAAGAAACTATGTTAATACCTGTATCAATCCGATTTTGGTTGGGAAGGGCTGGATTCAATCCTGGCTGCTGCGTCTTTGTTTCCATGGAAAGCATCTTTAGAGAAATTTTTCTCAGATAATCAGGCTGGAAAAAATTCACACAAAAAGAAAGAGAGAAAGGTATCAGATATTGTTTCTATTAATAACTAATGACGGTACACAAATACCCATTTGATTCCAACAGAATTTAGCGTTCAATTTAGAACTCTTGTATTTCTTAGCAACTTTGAGATATTTTTTCTGCGCATATTTTTCATTGTCTTCTTTGGTCTTTTTATCTATTTCATTTAGCAGGAAAAAATATCAAATATCATAAATTAGTCCATTCAAAAGGTAAAAACCAGGATCCTAGTCTAGACTTCATAGAGGTAGATGCCATGGTCAAATGTCAGTTGAGCTACAATTTCTTCAAAGAAGACTTAAAGTTTTTTATTAGTTGCTCTTAAGTATAAACATTCAATGAGCTCTTCAATTCTAAATAGGGTTCACATTTCATCACTAAATTAACGAACAATAGTAATACAACCAACAGCCACTACTTTTAAGAGATAAACACTCCGACATGCCACCTCCTTGTACAATATAACAAAGAGTTCACAATAAATTAACAATTAACACCAAAACCATATATGAAAATAGTAAAAGAAAAGGCACCTGACTAGTAGCAGCCCCATATATCTTTTCCTCGAATCGAACTGCAATTTTTTGAAGCTCGCTTAGTCCGTCTGGTACTGGCACAGGAAGATGCCTCTTTAAAGTATCCATTCTAAACAACACAAATTACTCAATCAATCAATGTTATGTTATAAATCTCAATCCATAAATTGGGTTATCTCAATTTTTGCATTTCACTTACAATAAAACGCAAAGCTTTATGAAAGCAAGGAGGGATAAAACAAGTAGAGAAAGAATCATATGGTAGAATCTCACATTTTATTGACGATTCTTTGCCGAGCGTCCGGTTGGAGTTGCGATCGCCAATCGAGGTTACCGTTCGGATCGGATCCCGCACCGGAACCCGGCCCGTTAGCAGCGCCGCCTTGAGCAGCGTTCCAATTGGGATCCATCGGAACGGTTTAGATAGAGAGAGAGAGAGAGAGGGAGCGAAGAGGCGATTGCCGGAGAGGACCCTTCCGACTAATTTCGGACCTAATACGGATGTTACTTTTTTTTATTTAAGGTGGTTTGTTCGAATAACTTTACAGATTAGTCCCTCGTACAAATTAGATTGGCACTTACAGAAGCAATCTATGTCCGAATCACAATTCCTATGACGGATTGCGAATTTGCGATAGATGATTTAGTGGAATAGAAACACCAGAGAGATTGATGAACAGTGAATAGCAAAGAGAATTCTGAGAGAACTACAAATTTCCTTAACCAAACGCTAATTCTTACGAATGACAAGCACCCCATTATATACAGTTAAAGATGTCTTCAACTCAGAGTAAACTCCAAAATTGGATGATAGAAATTTTAAATGCAAATAAGGCAGAAATAAAAATGTAAATATAGAAACTATAGTTATGGAAATAATCTAGGCTGAATTTGTTGGTGTTATGTTTTAGAAGTCAATCATTATGATAATTATTTTAGTTTTTGTTATTAATGATATTTGATCATTTGTTTTTTTCTATCTTAGATTACATAATGATATCATGTGATATAAGGATCATATAAAAAAAATCATATATTTCCTACGCATGATTGAAATGTTGTAAATTATAATGTATTTACTAGACAAAGCTTATGATTTACGGAATTAAACATGTTGATTTAATTATGTTGCCAACATAATATAGATCCTCATAGTATCACGCAGAAGAAATTACGAAATCCCATATGCATCAAGTTTATCATATTTAGACATGATGATAAATTAAATATTTAAATAAAGAATGTTATAATTGATCATTTTATTCTTCAAGTGATCATATGAAACTAGAAGTGATATAATGTATAATCTACAAATTTATTTATGGATAATAGATTTCATGCCAACATATACTATAGAATTATAGAATTATATTATAAATAGAATAATATATTTAATATTGATTAATATATTATTTATGGGCCTAATAATTAAATGGAATAGGAGAGAAACAACATAGGCGCGACATAGACCAAGAGGCTTATATGGAGGTCGAACCTAGAGAAGTTCATATTCTCTTTGACCAAGTCAAATCAACATTCAAAAAATATATATAAATAAAGATGTGTGGGTGTCGGGGTCATTTAGTTAAATGTGGTTCGACACTCCAAGTATTGTGAAATTATAATTTTTTCCAATTTCTGTAACATGATATATTATAACTAATTGTGTGTTGGGTATTATTGCACATAAAACTGATCCGCTTCACCGACATTCAATAATTTGGCAACACATTATTTTGTTTCTCATTTTTGTGACTCATTTCTATTTTCATTTTCATCCTATTTCCGTCTCTCTTTTGTATTGCAAGCATAACAATCTATTCATAATCAACCATTGTTAAATAATAAAAATTTAAATTTATATTAATATGTCAAATTTCGAGCGAACTCGATTGATTAGCCCCTAGTGGAGGATAAAAGGACGAAAGGCGATATTTTAGGACAATTTAGTCATTATATAGGAAAGATCCCCTAATTGTTTGTTAATACAAGACCTCTCATTTGATGAGAGAAAAAGAGCTAAACCTAGCCACCCTCTCCTTTCCTCTCTCCATTTTCCTTGTGCTTCCCTGTTTGGATGAACCAAATAGGTATGTGTTTGGATGGGAGGAGAATAGGAAATCAATAATCAATAATATAAATAAAGATGTGTGGGTGTCGGAATGATTTGGTTAAATGTAGTCCGACACTTCAAACATTGTGAAATAGCATTTTTCTTATTTCTGTAACGTGATACTCTATAATTATTTGTGTGTCGGGTATTATTGCTCATAAAATTGACTCGCTTCACCTACAGAAAATAAATTGACAACGCATTATTTTATTTCAGATTTTTGTGACTCCTTCATATTTTTATTTTTACCATGTCTCAATCTCTCTTTTGTGTTTCTCTTTTGTGACACCTTTCACGTGTATAATTTTTGACAATTAATATGTCAAGAAAAATAAACATTATTATATAAGCGCATCTATAGTAGTTAAAAATAAACGTTATTAAAGCCGTGGCCGCCATATATTTTTAGTTAAAAATAATTTTATTTTTTTGCATTTTCTATAATTAAAAAATAATTACAATAAAACTTGATTGGTTGTAAAAAATTTGATAATTAAATATCAGTAAGAATTTCAAAATCGAGCGAAGCTCGATGTATCCTCTAGTTTGAATAGGGATGAGTGTATTCCTTATTTCTTATTTTAATACTAAGATTTTGTTGGAATATGAATAAGGGCCCGAATAAGCCCAAATTTCTTATTCTTGTATTGTTTGGTTTTCACCGGAATAAGAAATAAGAGGCTTATTCCTTATTCACCCCACTTCCAAACACACTGAATTGGTCAATCCACCTCTCTCTTATATTCTATAGGTTCCATGAATTGTAAATAAATAAATACACATAGATTCTCTTGTGTTTCAAGTATAAAAATTAGAATCAGAATTTTATTTTTTGTGTGATTGAGGGAAGCCATCCAAGCTCGGTTTTGGAAAAAAAAAAAAAAAAAAAAAAAAAAAAAAAAAGAAGAAGGGAGAGCTTGCCATCGACTTTAAATGTCAAAGAAAGAACCTTTTCCAATACGATTTCAAAAAAAAAAAGTATAATTCATATTCCCTGATAATGTGAATGTGTGCATGAATTACTAGTAACATTAGGTTTTGTGGATTATATGAAATAAGTGGCATTTAAAAAACAATTTCGAATAGCACTATTAGGCATTAGCATTTGATTAGTTACTACAAAACTAAGAATAGATTTATATCAGATTCGACTGGATTTCCCTGCCTGTTTTAGTAACTTCAGAACATATATGAAAGGGCGTTGGGTTGACCAACTATTCATCACTGTTGGTCGACAGTAATCAAATCCAAGCCGTTCAATCTCCGCACGAAATCCTCACCGTCCGATTTAAGTGTTCTCCTCCGTTCGATCTGTTCTTCTCGACAGTTTTCAGAAAAATCGCCTCGCTTATTCCCCCACTCTCTCATCTTTCTCGCAGATGCACTCTACGGACCAGACAATTGGTATCATGTACGGAACCTCTTTAATGTCTTCTCTCTTCTCCATTTTGATTCATTCGTCAGACTGGACAATAGATGGTCCCAGAAGGATATTCGTTCCTCTCACACGTGCGTGCGATAAATGCTCCAGAATCTTCCCCAGTTCCGCTATTGTCTCTCTCATTCGCCTCTTCCCTCTCTCTCTATTAGGCTCTCACCAGATTCTTCTTCCCTTACATTCTCTCTCCTTTCTTCTAGCAGCGCTCTCGACGGACCGGACAGATGTCATCGCCCATATGGGATCTGTACGGCCGTTCCTCAGACGGTGGTCATGGTCTGTGCACCGCTTTCTCTCTGTTGCATCACCTTCTACTCTGGTCCTCGATTCCGGTCTACTGATTCACTTTTCCGATTTTTGTGCCTACGCTAGGTTTTGTGCGCCACGATTTGAGGTTTGCGAGTTTCCTGCTGAATTTTTCTGGTGTCGGTCCATCCTTTCTTTTCTGCATTCCTCTTCGATTCTCCTACCACCGTGTATTTCAGAGTATGCGCTTCTATCTATATTTCTTACCTTTGTTTAGTGCTCTGGCCATCAGCGATACCCTCATTTGACTCATTTCTGGTCATCAACAAAACACAAGTAGCTTAAAGATCGCCGCCGCTGTACTCGCCGTCAAATCTCCGCAACCTCCGGCTTTGGCACGCAGCATGGGTTCTGTGGATTTGTAGATCATAGCATCCTCTTTCAGGCGAGTACCATTTCTCTTGGTGATTTCTCCCTCTAACCTTACTCCATATGGCAACGTGGATGAAGCCTCCTAGGTAGCAACCTTCGATGAAGTCATTTTACTCTTATTGCCTAGATTAGAAGCTCAAATAATTAGCTTTGTTTCTTTTCACGAATTTTCTTGGTACTGTCAATCAAGGCTCCTCAGGTAATAGCTTTGATGTTATTTTCATTGAGAATAATCGAGGGAACTGCAGAAGGCTTTGATCTTCTGCTGAGTTGAGTTCCAATGCTCTTGCTTTCTTTTTTATTGATTTGCTTTTTAAATATCCTTTCCTTTTTGTTGCTTGGTTTGATTTCTCTTGACAATTGAGATGGTTGCAATTTTAGGTTAAAAATTGATCGGTGTTCAGCTTGCTGGTTTCGGTGGTTTGGCTCCAATGGTGCACACAAGGTGAAGCTCTACTGAACTGTATCTCTCTCTCTCTCACACACACACGCACGCGGCACGCACAAACAAAAAATCAAATTGTCATCGTGCATCACTTATTATGATTCTTTGACATTAAAAAAAAAAATTTACTCTATTTAGATCTTTCTCTAGGTTTATTAAATCAGAAGATGGCATTTTGGTCAACCAAACCTCAGGTACTGCCTAAATACTGTATGTCTTTTTCTTTTACCATCTTAGTTCGTATACTTAAATTGCTATGTTCTCTGCTTTAAATTCTAATGTTAATTATTGGTTTTCTATTCTATTTTTCCTTTGAATCTTAATATTAGTATATTCGTACAGTTTGTGCATCATAGGATCTATGACAGTGTGGTATATGGAACTGTTCCCGACACCTAAGAAAAGAGAGGAAAGAGCATAATCATTTTATGGTAATGCATAATACGTGCACTTTTTTTCCCTTATTTTTTATTATTTTTTTAAGAGGATGAAGCATTTCTTAAATATATTTCCTGCTAAGCTTTGAACAGCTTTTTGTATCTCACTTATTTGACGTTCCAATCCTTTTTCAAGGATTTATTGCGACATTCAAACCGCAGCTCCAGTTTTTCAAAAATGTGGACATGTCTTATGTATGACGTTGATCTATCTATGTTATTCCACAGGTATCTTCTTCCAGTGAGGATGTTTCCAGCATTATCTCATCAAAATTTATGTGCACAGTTGAAAGTTTATTACTTTTTTGTCATGCGCAGGTGGTGGATTTCAGAGTAAAGTTGACTCAATTGAGATTTTGAGTTCCTCTCTGTTCAGTTGAGATAGTAGAAGAACGACGCTTACAATAGTAAGAAAGGGAGCATTCACCTATTATGAATGAGCAACAATCCAATAAGTTGATGCAGGATTTGTTGTTGCTTCTTGCCTTGCTCTAATTATTCAGTATTTTTCTGTGATATTATGATTGATGGTATGGGGTAATCAACTATTTTCTATGCTTCTGAACTGAGATGTGTCTGAGTACATAATATCTCATAGTAGGCTTCTGTGTGCTTCATGGTTTTCCATCTAAATTTTCTTATTCTCTACAAAGATTTATTTTCTTTCATGCAATTGATATCGTTAAATTATGTCACAGGTGCTTCATGTTAGTACCAAACTGTGTACTTTTGAGCTATCCTGTGAACAAGAGCTAAGGGCATTTTTGGAACATTCTATGAATTTTCAGTGAAGCTACAAGGAAAATCGATATAATAATTTCCATCAATGTTGCTGCCACATACCAAGTAACATTATTTTTCTTTTTAGTATTTCACTGGACTGGAATCATATTGTCAAATGAAGAGAATGATAAAACTGAAAGCTTACATAAAAGTGGATGGAATGATATCTCTGATTATTTTTTACACTTATTCGAGATTAGCTGTAATGAAAAATTTTTAGAAGATTCCTATTTTCACAAAGCCATAAAAGGCGCAGTGATATTTTTCAATGAGATTTCTGATTTGCATTCAGTCTCCAGCTAACTGGCGTTGATTCTATGTAATTTTCAGGTTGCTTGCTTGGAATTTGAGGATTGTCGTCAGGTAGCTATTGTAGGGGCTACTGTGCTGCACCTTTGCTTTCTTCACTTTGCTCTCCTTCAAGATTATTCTATTTTTTTTCCTTTTTCTTATTCTTATATATTGATTGTTGTACCTGGATAGATTTGCTTATTATCATTTAGTTAAATAATGAGGTTTCTAGATGGCACAAAAGAAAAATGTAAAAAAAAAAAAAAAAAAATGGACACAGCCACATTTGTGATTGCCTTCAATGGCTCAAATAAAACTCAGTAAATGCCTTCAAGAGATTGCAGTTTTGATCAATCGGATTGCAGCATTACATACAACTTGGCAACATAATTGAGGGGCAAAATAGTAATCTTTTAAATTTTTTCATCACAGGTAAATATAATGAATGGCCATGGTTTGTATATCGACATATGATATTTATGTTGGTAACATGATTAAATTTCAGAATGTTTGTTTTTAAAATCGATTTCATGACTAATCTTTTTATGTGATTACATAGATTAAATAAGAGCAATGATAGCACTTATAAAAGATGGAGTGCAGGATGCAACTTCATAATATTGTGCATGCTGCTCACCTCAATTTAGATATCGGCATCTCATGTTTTCATGTCCATGGTAAATTTTCTCTTCTAATATTTGATTTAGAAGATCATTATGTAATTATTATATGTTCCATAAACTCATTTCATCATTTTCCTTTTCTGGAAACTAGCAAGGACCACAAAAATGCAAGAATAAAATGCAGTTCAAAATTAGGCCTTAAATGTTGATAATGTACATTTTGGACTGATATGCTTGGTGTTTCGATATCAACTAATGCTATTTATCATAATCCAATGGTATTTTTCTATATTGCTTTTGTAAAATATTTGCATCTTTGCATAAAACTTCTGTTTCTTTTTTTTTTTTTCTCTCGGTATCAACTAAGGTGCATTTAAAAGGCTTCAAACTTGAGGCCCTAAACGAGTTCAGGTACTGCTTCATCTTTAATTACACAGTGCGCGTCGTCTGTTATGGCTGGTCATCTAATAAAAGTAAATCAAAATAATTCCTCCTGAACTATATTAATTTGTTTTCTATATCTGACTTGCTTGATGTGCCTATTATATATTGTCACCTTAGCTGGTCCAGTATTTGAGGTTCATACCATTATCTCATCAAAATTTATGTGCACAATTGAACTTCTATTTATTTATTTTGTGATGTGCCCGCTTGCTGTGATTGATTGATTTCAGAACAAAATTACTTCAATAAAACATTGAAGTTCCTTTTTCTACTGAGTTCACATAATAGAGGAACAACAGTAAGAAGAGAGTGTTCATCTATTTCCAAGGAGCAACAATCCAGTAACTTGATACAATTGCCTCTTGCCTTACTTCCTCTAATTATATGGTAATAACTTTTCTGTCATATCATGATTAGCAGTATCAAATGATAAACTTCTAGACTGACATTTTCTTATTCATTATGAGGATATATTTCTTTTCTACAGTTCATATCACTAAACTTTTGTCGCATGTAGTTGATGTTACAGTTCCAAACTTCTTTGCAGTTTTGACCTATCCTGTGAATAAGGACTAAGGGCATTTTTGGAACATTCTATGCATTTTCAGTGAAGGTACAAAGAAAACTGACATAATAATTTCTTTATTTGCTGCTGGCAGATAGAAATAACTTTTCATATCCCTTATATATTTTTTCATTCTTCTAAGTCTCCAACAATTGGTATGTTCAAGATTTAAATTTCTGATCGTGATTGTTAACTTCTTATTTCCCTCCTTAATGTGTTATCTTCTTTCTAAGCTTTCATTCTTATTTGAGACAGTCTGAACATTTTTTTTTCTTTTCTTTCCTTGAATTTGTTTTATGCTCAAACATTTTGGCCATTTCCTGTTATTCATCTGTGGTTCTCCTTTTCAATTTCTTCTGCTCATACAATTTATTCTTTGTGATTTTTGCATCTTTGAAGGTTTCATGGTGAAGAGGTTCAGTCGCTTACTATTTTGCTCTTTGGAGTAAACATATTTTCCTCTCCGAGTGCTGCTCTCTAAGGTGATTTCTCAACCATTCGAGTTTTATAAAATTGTTCTTCTTTTTTTTTTTTTGTTGTTTCTATTCTCATGACCTGTGTTTTGTTTGTTCTTCTTAATCAGTAAACATTTCAGTTAGAAGTTCATGGACCTTTTCTCTTATTTTCAAGGTCATGAGGATTAATATTTAGAGTATGGATTCAGTATGGAGGGCCATTTAGTGTTTATTTTGTTTTTTCTAATGTTCAGACAAAAAAAATTTATGTGTCGATATCAAAAGAATTAGTGTTAATTAAGATTATCCTTTTATATATAAAATTTTGAATAAGAACATACCACATGTTTTTTCCATGTACAGAGAACCAAAATTAAGCCTTGGTTGAATTTGAACGAATGGTACTAGGCTACTAGCTGTGTCAGTTTTTAGTGTCAGTATATGGAGAATAGATAAAAAAAAAAAAGCTTCTCTTATTATCAATATCTTGATATTTACTTTTTCTTTGAATACTCTGGAGTTCAAAAATATCGGAATTTGAGTTTATTTTACAAATAAAATTACTCCATTGACATGTATGTAGACTCACAGACGCTCATTGTGTTCTTATTACGGATACATTAACTGTGACATTAGGCAAATCGTACACGTTCTCACTCCTACGAGATGCTTTAATACATTTAGTACTTGATACTTATTGGATCGCAAGTTTTGCAGTTTATTAATTTGTTTCTCAAAGCTTCAATTGACATTATTATTTTACTAATTCACAATTCGATGCAGCATTTTCATACTGCCATGTCATATTCACAATGTACAATTTTAATAGTTTTAATGAAATATTGTATTACAAATTTATTAACCAACCAATTAAAATGAAAAATTAGATCGCGCAACGCGCGAATGCCCACTAGTATATTTACAACTGGGTCCCCTAGTCTATACACCAGAATGCTCGATGAGAAATTGAGAATGCAGGGCAGTATTTGGAGTCGCTGAATTGTCCTTACTCACTAGGTTTATTATTATGTAGAACAAAAAAGAAAATTAAAAGAAAACTCCGGCGGCGCACTTCGGAGTTCAGAAAAGCAGAATGGCCCCGTTTGTTTGCGACTTAAATGTTACATAAATTAAGTTATGTATCCTTAAGTCATCAAACATCCGTTACATAAGATGCCTTAAAGGTGCATAACTTATGCAACTTAAATAGGTTGCATAAGTTATGCACCGATCCCTTTTAATTTTTTTCCAACAATACCCCTTAGAAATAATTAATAATAATATTAATAATTAACAAATAATTAATAATTAATAATATTTAATAAGTAACAATAATTATTAAAAAATCTTAATTAATAATAAAATAATTATTATTAATAATATTTAACAAGTAATATTAATTATTAATAATAGCGATTTTATAATAATAATAATAATTAATCAATAATAAATTTTTATATTAAATAATTAATAATATTTAATAATTAGTAAATAATTAATAATAAATAATAATATTTAATAAGTAACAATAATTATTAAAAAATCATAACTAATAATAAAGATTAATTATTATAATTAATAATTAATTAATAATATTTAACAATTAATATAATTATTAATAATAATGATTAAATAATAATAATAAATTAAAAATAATTAATCAATAATAATAATTTTTATTGTTAAATAATTAATAATGTTTATAATATTTAATTAAAAGTAATTATTAATATTTCATAATAATAAAAATGATTTGTTATCATCATTAATAATTAATTTTTATAATAATTTATAATTAACAATAATTAGGTCACAATGTCTTATTAATACATAATACTAATTCAAATTTAAGGGTATTTTAGCCTTTTAACATGAATATGTACATGCAATAAGTTATTCATCATTACTACACAACCAAACATCCATTACATAACACTACATAAACTTTTAAGCATCCTTAACTTATGCAACCCTTACTACACAACCAAACGCCCAATATGCATCCGTTGGGTTTTGGATTTTTTAATTTTTTTTATTTTGAGAATCTAGATGGAGAGTGGAGACTATCTATTGGAAAAGCAAAAAAAAGGAAAGGTACAAGGAACATCAGTGAAAACAAGGGAACCAAAGCTAAAAATAGCTAGCAAACTTTGAAATATAAGGTAGCCTTATCCGTCCAGCCATAGCGTGACTGAATGAGACAACGCCAACTGGCCATGATTTGATAATCAGACGCATTCCAAGCCATTCGATTGAACTAATCCGATGACTTTTATTTCGAACCGGTGTATAAAATATTGCAGCAAATTGTCTAAAATTGCCTTATGTATTGCTGACGACTTCTTTATTTGACGACATAAAATAAAAAATTAATTACTTGAATTTGAGAGGACAAATAACAAGGTAATCGCAACCATTCACACTGCGAGAGATCTGTTGGTGACGATATCAATATTACGGCAAATTCCTCCGATTCTAGTCAGGCTTTTTTTTTTTTCCGTCAAGATATATAAGAAGTAATAAGAAATTTTTTTCTTTACAAATTTCAAAAACTTTCTGTAGTCCTAAACATAATATTTACTGCGTAAGATATAATTTTAGAAAAACGTTGTGCATTCTAATACTTTTGCACAGGTTTTTCCGGTTTGATCTTGATTATATGGCTTGGATTATCTTTCTGAAAAATTACATCCGAGCTTGATCTGAGATTCTGATGGTCGGGAAAAGTTAATTAGGAATCCTTAATGCAAATCTTATTTTTGAGGTCTTGAACAAGTCGACAAATTTTTTCGAAAACAGTGCCTTGTTAAATACTATTGCTTTTACAAATGAATCGATAACTGTCGACATAATTGCTAGAGAAACAACAATTCTTTTCTGCTGCTCTATTCTACGTGGTGGGGTTATCGACTATGCAATATAACACAATCAGCTCTTGGTGTCCAAAAAAACCATGCATGCCCTTGGTAAAATTTTCCATATTCTTAGACATAAATAAAGATGGTGAAATTTGACGTTTCAAAATTAGCTACACATTTTTAAGAATCAGGTATGGTCGTATGGATATTGTTTCCTACTTAAATGTGTTGCGGACTAAATGCTTAAGGTAGAATCGTAGTTGTCCTGTCTGGACTTCTTTAAAACGTGTTTGGCATTTTTTTCTTTTTTTTTTTAAAAAAAAGAAAAACTGTTTTCAGTGAAGTTAATATATATATATACCATATTATCATTATCATTAATAATCAGACGCATCCAACCATTTTAGCCTTACATTAAAATATGCACATAGGGGTGGGATTGGGTAGATTTGGACCGGATATTCAGTCTCAGCCCATTATGATTAAGGTTTCTGTCCGATCCAGATCCGCCCCTTCAATGCCCGACTTCGGTCCGATGTCCGTTTATTAGAATCGGACTATCCATATAAGTCCATCGATTCTTTGGAGGGCTTGCTATGGACTTTACGAACAAAAGGAGGAGCGTAACAAAAGGAGGAGCTCTAATAAAATTGACATCATGTAAATAACTAATTATATGAAGCTCTAACTAATTAAATGATGATATATATATTATTTTTGTAACATCAAATATCAACACAGCTCTTAATTATATTGTATATTGTATTAACTAATTTCTGTAATGCAAAAGTAAAAAAAAAAATACAAAAACTATGCTAATCCTCAACTTAATTAAACAACATTTTCATTGCAACCCAAACAATCTGCAAAATAACAGAACATGCATAATAAATAAATGGAAAATATTTTTAACCATCCATGGATAAGTTGATTACTCGAATTTACAAAGCCTATAGATATATATAAAATATAAATTGAAAACCACCATTTCTATCACAACAGCGTCAATAACATTTAAAAGCATGTCCAAATTCAACAAGGCTCTAATTAAGATAGACTGCAACTTATATCAAAATCAATCTTTAAAACACATCAACACGGTTCTAACTAATTACTTTCATCTAACAGACGGCCAAAGCAGCTTAATATTTAAGAACCTACTGATCCATAAAGCATAAACATTAAAACAAGATTAAAAGTTTCAAAATTAAAAACACATCAACTCCATTTCCTAACTGCTTGTTAAACTCATCAACAAAATATTCTACCAATCGCAAATTCATGTCTTGACCCCAAGCCTTGCATTCCATCTGACATCCTTCACCTGCAACAACGTTCTTGCATTAATTTATGCTTTAGCACTTGGAAAGTTGTACCCATATAATATATTGTCAACTAGTCCGTCAACTTTCTGCTCATTACTGAATATGCAAGAATTCTACTGTACAACCAAAATGCATAATGTAGCATAGACCTATGATTCCATGACTTGACAATGTCAGATGGCCATACCTGAAATCATATTATTACAATTACATTTTACTTTAAATATTTAGAACATAGCTTAATGGAGACTACAGAGAAATGGAAAACCAAATGCCATGTGGCTTGTGGCTATGTACAATGTACAAGTCACATATAATATCTATTAAATCATTTATACCGCTGGGGCCCTGACCATAAAAATCCCCCAAAACAAGTGGCATCAGACATAACCCTACAAACTGTAGAAAATAAACAATATTCCCTAAATACATGAAAAAAAAAACATATGACCCAAACCAGGAAAGGAAGAATATATGTGGCTCCTTCCTTAAATTATGTCTAGTTCATGCATCATGTATCCACATATTCATTGTTTGCCAATTCAGTTCATGGGTTATCAAGTATGCCTTCATAATAACAATACACAGAATTTAATATGCATAGAGTACCTAATCAGAACTGTCCAGTCCTAATCAACCAATGTCACAATTCAAATTAGAAAATGAGAAAGATCTGAAATGACCAAAGAACCTAATCAGCTTGTGAAATTGCAGGCCGTCAGAAATTTCTAGCCTTTGTAAGATGTTAATTAGCAGCTTGCGAAGGCCAAAAAGGCTACTACTTAATTATAAAACAGAAATTTTACTAAGACGTATCTTCTTTATCAAACTGAAATCTTGCTTACCATTACTACTTTATTCTATACCATTAGACATTTCACTTCATGCACAAAAGAGAAATTGAACAAATTAAACCACTTGCAAAATATACCATCAGAAATTTCAAAAAATGAGACAGCCAAGGTGTCGAAATACCCAAAACTGGTACTATGCACTGTCAAAATGACACACTTGAGGTCCAGAAAGTATGCACTGTCAAGCAAGAAGCCAACCAGAAATTGAACAAATCCAATTTCAAATCAAGGAGATAATGGAGATGGCAATACTGATACCCAAAATCCAAATACCCAAAACCCAAAACATAGTTGAGAGATCGAGAGGGAGAATGGCAGCAGAGTCGAGAGATCGAAAGAGAGATAGAGAGTACTTGGCAAATGGCAAGGGAGGTCTAGAGGCCGAGGCGTCGATGTCGATGACGAGGCTCGAGAGGCGAGAGGAGGTGCGTGCGGCCGTGCGTCGAAAATCAAAGACGGACTGACGGAGAGGCGGCTCGGCTCGACTCTCAGGTTCGAATAGGATCGAAGGGCCTATCCGTCGGACTAGGATCAAACTGGATATCCGGAATTTAATGGGCCGAACCGGATATCCGAAAAATATCCGGTCCAATTTTTTTTATGAACCTATCTGGCCCTAAGCCCCATGGACGTATCCGGTCCAATCTCAGCCCTATATGCACAACACTATTGCATTACAAGAAATAAATTGTCCATCTCTTCTTTCCTTTACATGAGCATCAAGCAATCTACATGACAACCAAATATAAAGCATGTCCAAGCAAATGCATTCCACAAATTGTAATCCTACAATGAGATGATCAAACCAGGCAGGTCAAAAAACCAAAATAAAGTAGCAAATATACCACAAATGATTAAAAATTTTGTATCAGAATTCTTGTGTTTTCTGTACATTTAGTAAATATACACAATTATAGGCTTTCAAAATTCTTGTTTTCTACTATGTATATTAGGATTTGTATATATCAAACATACCCACTTTTTTTTTAAAAAAAGAAAGGGCATCATAACTTCATAACTATCTGAGGATTCATGTCTAATTGTACAGCTTCACTGGACCCTACTAGTGAAGTGCACTGTTAGACATGACAGCCCTTAAAACTCAATGGTCAATGTCAGCAGGCGATCAAAGGCCTGACATAACCTCTGAACATCTCAATTCCCTATAACTCTATTGACTTGAAATAAAACCCGACGACTTCGAAATTCTAATAGCATACAACAGATGGAATAATATAACTAAGGATGATATGTATTTATTCCTCAAATCAATCTATCAGTAGTTTAATCATGATTACTAAGAAGGTACAAGTTTTTATGATTATTTGTGGAGATTAGATTTTTAGAGGTAGAAAGGAATATCATTTCTTATTCTTTTTTGAAGAAAGATGGAGGTCTTTGTCATCCAACTATTTTTGAAATTAAAGGTGCTCTTACCACTGAGCCACTAGGTTACATGCATCATGTACTATTTTATTCTAACACGGATTGTGCTATGTACTATAAGAGTAACTAAGAATAATATGGGAATTAATCTTTTTTTTTTTCCAAAAGAATGTACAGATCATCTTGCAATTATCAATGAGGGAACTCCTTTTGCATTTTGTGAATAACAAAGTAGCTGGTTACTACGATCGACTTACAAGTCTTTGGACAATTATTGAATCCAACACTGGAGTTAAAAATCGAAAACTTTAAGAGGTTCCTTATGGATTGTCCTCACTTAGAGAGATGTCGAACCAAGAACAACCCCCCAACCAAAACACCCACCCAACCCCCCAAACACCAAACATCAACCCATTCCTCCTGCCTCACTCTTTGGCAGATTTTTTTCCAGCTTTCTAAGTTAACAAAATCATGCACATAAAGAGAGAGTGAGAAAGGAGGGGGGTCGGGGGGAAGGGTTCTTTTCTCCCTATGAAAATGCTAAATAGGAAATTTTACTATGCAGATGCTTCTCCAGTGCCTAAAGGAAATTATAGTCTCTACATCTTGTATGGTAGACAAAATTTAAATATAGTTCAATAGTATGATAAAAAACCACCTTACCTTGTCCTTACTGGTCACGCCTCTTATGAGCACAAGATCCACATACTTGACATGAAAGTAGTTTTACACGACGGGTTGGTTCAGCCTGGGGTTGTGGCTGAGATGCCTTCTTGTTATGCTGGAGAATATGCTGGAGAATATTAAGGATATGCTTCTCGTAAAGAGATAATTTGTCTTTCAAGCCAATATGTATGCTTTGCTTGCTAAGCTGCAGTACTGTCATCATGCGCTCCAGTAAAGTCTTATAGTTCTTCATCTTCTTTATCTGCTCACCACTTCTGGCATTCGTAGGTATACTATCCACCTACACCACAGAAAGAAAGAAGTTACTTACCTGTACCTGGTCTTTCTACAGTCCAAGAGATACAAAACTACCTTTACCAAAATAGTAAATCTTGGCACCGTTATTGGACAAGTTTACTATTGGTTCCTAGGTTGGGCTTTATTGTGATATCATGAAATACCAAAAGAATGTGAAATAGGTTAATCCTCGTTCAGTGGCAAAAATGCCAGGTTCACCACCAGTAGTCAGTATAAGATTACCAAGGCAAACTTAGTACGAAAAACAAAATGAATGAGAAAAGGCATACTTGACTAAGCTTTATTGAAACCTTCTGATGCATATCTCTCAGGTCGTTGAAGTAAGTGTCCTTAAGATATTTTATCTATTACAAAATAAAGTAGAAAAAAAAAATCAACTTTTATAAGTACACAGTAGAAAATTATCAAAAAGCAAAACAAGACATAAAAGGAGCAATAATAACAAGACACGAATTGCACAGACATAGGTGACTTCCATCCATCATTTTACTAGTCATCTGAATACAAGTACATGTTGACTATTGATGAGTGCATTTTATATATATATTTAGACAGGGTTTTGACTCCAAACTAAATCAATTTGCTTTGAGTTTAGATAATTTAGATAATTTAGGTTAGTTTAATTAGGGTTTTGTGTCAAGAATGAGTTACTACCATAGTTTCTATTTTTATTGCAGATTTTGGACAAGAAATGACTTGGGTGAATCCATGAAGTTGTAGAGCTCGTTCCAAGCTTTCCAACAGTTTTTGATACACCTCAAACGGAGTCCGGATGAAGGAGATATGACCAAAATACTGACAGGACGCAGTGCTGGATTTTTCCAGCGGGTCGCTGAAAACTCCTGCGGCCTGCTGATCCTGGAACCGCCAGAAATACCAGAATTGCCCGATTTAGCATTTCTATGTTGGGAAGACGGTTTCTACCGACTCCAGGTGCATCTAGAACGTGTCTTCAGTTATTTCCAACGTTTCTACTCCTTCATAATGCCTATTTAAGTCCAGTTTGAGGAGATTTTGAGGGATGCAAGGAGAGAGATCCAATCCAAGGTCAAAGTTAGGGTTAGATATAGAGTTATTTGAGAGTTTGGTCTCAAGTCCAGATCGTGGCAGCGCCGAGCAAGTCGATTGCGACAGCAATAGACGTGTTTGATAGGAGATTTCGACACGCAAGAGCAATTGGTTGTAATCTTTCTTTGTTTTTCTTTTCTCTTGTGTTTGTATGATGTCTCTTAGTTGTTGATTTAATTGTTCTAGGGGCCATGGTAGTAAACCTTCTAGTTTATGTTTGATAATATGCTTTTAGATTATTTTCTTTGTTTGCATGTTGTGTTTTATGCTTTGATTGAGTTGCTTAGATTACTTTAATTGATTTGCTTGGATTGAATTGCTTGCACCCGTTAAGTTAGAGCTCGCTTAATTGTTAGGTGGTTAAATCCAAATGCTTTCAAGTAATTAGGTTAAAGTATGGTTAATACGAGAGTTGGTGCCGGACGGTTATGCTAGGGTCAAGAAATGGAAGTTGAAGCCCTTCCCGATTACGGAAGTATAGGGAATCGTAGGTCGTAAAGCATAAACTTGTATAACTTAGACCAAGAAACGGAAGTTGAAATCTAGGTTGTATTCGAGGGAAATAAGGTTAACTATAGTAAACCTGACCTTAAACGGAAGTGAGATCGAGGAGCCTTAGTTAAGATTAGTTCCCTACACAAAGTAACAATTAAAATAACCAAAAAGTTGAGTCTGCGCCAAACCTAGCGGGCCGCAGAAGGTTCCTGCGGGTTGTCTATGATCCCAGCCTTCAGCGACCCACTTAGGGGTCAGCGACCTGAGTTTCAGCGGGCCGCAGATAATCTCTGCGGGCCGCTGATTCTGGAGTAAACTGAAGAATAACTACCAAAAACCCTAGAATTACTTGACTTGTTGAATTTCTCTCTTTAATTCTTGTTTTGACCTCGAAATTAGACTTAGGATTTGGACCACTTGCAATTCTTGAATTCTTAAGAGTTGAACCGTCAAAACTAATTTAGTAAAGTAAAAGACCGATATTCCAACACCGTCCCTGTGGATTCGACCCTCAAGCTTTACCACAAACGATTAGATCGGGTAAACGAGGTTTTTATTTTGAACGTGGTCCACACCTCGCGATCAACTATTTCAAGTATAAAACCACCACTATCCTGAGCAATAAATTTGCTCAGAACTTTGAAACACAAGTCATAAAGAAAAGGTATTCAAGCCAATTAAATTCAAAAAGAGGGACGAAAAAAGAAGCACCCTTTGGTACATCTCCTCTTGGAAATCTCCTGGATGCCCTGTCTGAGCTATCGAATCCATCCATGCAGCTGAAGATTAAAAAAAAACGATTTATTATCCATAGAGAGAGGACCAAATTGAAAGAACCTTTCCAAAATCTATTTTTTGTAAAAACCTACAGACAATATGCTTATAGCCATAGGGTTATAAAAAACTTGTTCGGTTTCGCATAATTTTTTATGCCCTCATCTACGATAGAGATCTCAAATACTAGCAATGACCGTAGCTAAAAGTGAACAAGGGTGCACAACTTACGGCCGGAAGTAACATCCTGAAGCACTCTTTGTTGTTGTAGTGGCTGTTGCTGCTGTGGGATGAAGTTACCGCCTTGCGCAGCGTTCCAATTGGGATCCATCAGAGAGGTTTAGAGAGAGACAGAGAGAGAGAAGTAGCGAAGAGGCGATGGCCGGAGACGACGAAATCACGGAAAATTTCTATGTATTTCTCGCGATTTCGGCAGCCCCAAATTTTTCATCCAAATCCCGCAAAACGAATTGAACTCTCGGTCAAAAAGAAAATAAAAAGAAAAATTCGGCGGCGAACTTCAGAGTTCAGAACGCAGAATATGCATCCGTTGGTCAAGTAAATTTTGTTTCAATAATTTAAAATTGGGAAAATCAGGTGTATACCCCTCAAATCTTAGTCAATTAGAAATATCATCCTCTAATTTTCAAAATTGGAAATATCCCCCTCTAATCATAACTTATATAGATATTTATCCTTTTATTGTTTCTACTGATATTTTTAGTTTGAAAAATCAATTTTTAAGAAGTAAGACAAAAGTTCCCTCAATTCCTTTACACCATTCTTCTTACTTCTTTCCTTTAGCAATCCATATCAGATCGAGTTCAGAAATCTTGAACTAAGTTTAAATGCCAAATTTCCAAAAAAAAAAAAACTAAACTAGGATTTTCTAACAAAATGAGAAATGGCTAAATTCATGTCAAGGGAGAGTGCTTGGGGTAAGTCTATCTCTTGAAAGAATGCTCTTTTCAAGAAAAATCAAATAAATAATCCAATTTGACTTAGAAGGTAACGAGTAAATATGGCAACGTGCATCTTTCCAGATTGAAGGCAATTTAGATTTAGGTAGCATTTAACTTGGGTTGATTAGAAGAAAAAAAATGCATCGCTAATAGGAATCGAATCAGCAGTCAATCAGAAGTTCAATCGTCAGGGAGGAGGGAGGTGGGAGAAGGGAGGAGGGCACTTTTGTCCAAACTTATAAAATTATATTTTTCAGAACTAAAATATCATTAAAAATAGTTAAAAGGATAAATATCTATACAAGTTATGATTAGAGGAGGATATTTCCAATTTTAAAGATTAGAGGGTGATATTTCCAATTGACTAAGATTTGAGAGGTATATAACTGATTTTCCCTTTAAAATTGGAGAGATTGAGTTCGGCAGCCCAGTGGTGATCGAATGAGATAACGTCAAAATGGCCATGATTTAATGATTAGACACATTCCGAGTAGACTTGTCAAACGTTCCAAACGGAACGGAAAAAAACTGTTTCGTTTAACGTTCCGTTTCGGTAACGAAACAAAATTACTCTTCTGTTTCCGTTTCGTTTCGGTAAATGTAATAGATTTTCGTTCCGTTTAACGTTTCGTTTCGGATTTACCATTATAATTTCGCATTTCCGTTTTCCGTTTAACGTTTCGTCTCCAAAAACCATTTACGTTTCTGTTCCGTTTCTGAAAACGAAACCCATTTCATATTTCGTTTAACGTTCCATTTCGACGGAACAGAAACGGAAACTTTAAAACAACATAACACTGACAGGTCTAATTCCGAGCCATTCGATTGAAGTAATCCGATGACTTCTATTTCGAAATTCGAACCGTGTATAAATATTGCAGTAAATTGTGTTAAATTTCCTTATGTATTGCTGATGACTTTTTTATTTGACAACATAAAATAAAAACTAATTACGTGCATTTGAGAGGATAAATAACAAGGTAATCGCAACCATTCACACTGCGAGAGATCTATGGTTGAGGAGTTTATTAATACTAGACATGGTTGTCGCAGCTTCGCTGCACTATGTAAAGTATAAATTTTTTTAATGTAATATATAAAAAAATTGTCGAAAAATACTTTTTAAAATTTATAGACAAAAATTTATAAGTTCAAAATTAGTATTTCTTCCATAGAAAGTCGCTATATTAACTTGACATAAATTTTCTTTTGCTAATATTAATGATTGGTACGACTATTTTTAATTTTATTTTAAACAAATTATAAAAAAATAAAAATTTATAAAAAAAATTATTTGTGGCTGCTTTTCATAGTGGCCACGACTTTTAATATATATTTTAGATTACCACAAGCAAATTCGTCCGATTATAATCAGGCAATTCAGTTCTTTTCCCCGTTAAGAAATATAAGAAGTAAAAAAATATATAATATAGGCTCCCTTTCTTGGGATCTGCATTTTCAAAAAGAAATATAAGAAGTAAAAAGAATTTTTATTTTTTAAGTTTTCAAAAACTTTCTCTAGCCCTAAACATAAAATTTACTGCGTAATATATAATTTTAGAAAAAATATTGCGTTCTAATACTTTTGCACTGGTTTTTTCCGGTTTGATCTTGATTATATGGCTCGGATTATCTTTCTGAAAAATTACATCCGAGCTTAATCTGAGATTCTGATGGTTGGAAAAAAACTAATTAAGAGGAATCCTTAATGCAAATCTTATTTTTGAGGTCTCGAACAAGTCGACAAATTTGTTTCGAAAACAGTGCCTTGCTTACTACTGCTTTTACAAATGAATCGATAACTGTCGACATTATTGCTAGAGAAACAACAATTCTTTTATGCTGCTCTAGTCTACGCGGGTTATCGACTATGCAATATAACACAATCAGCTCTTGGTGTCCAAAAAAACATACATACAACCAATTGGAATATCTTTCCATATTCTTAAACATAAATAAAGATGGTGAAAATTGACGTTTCAAAATTATCTACACATTTTTAAGAATCAGGTATGGATAATGTTTCCTAGTTAAATGTGTTGCCGACTAAATGCTTAAGGTAGAATCGTAGTTGTCCTGTCTGGACTTGTTTAAAACGTGTTTGGCATTTTTTTCTTTTTTTTAAAAAAAAAAACTATTTTCAGTGAAGCAGAAAATAGATATATGTGATAATGTGATTATGATTAGAGTAAACTATAATATGAGCTATATATATCATATTATCATTATCATTAATAATCAGACGCATCCAACTATTTTAGCTTCACATTAAAATATGCACAGCACTATTGCATTAAAAGAAAATAAATTGTCGATCTCTTCTTTCCTTTACATCAGCATCAAGCAATCTACCTCACAACGAAATATAAAGCATGTCCAAGCTAATGCATTCGACAAATTGCAATCCTACAATGAGATAATCAAATCAGGCAGGTAAAAAAACCAAAATAAAGTAGCAAATATACCACAAATGATTAAAAATTTGTGTATCAGGACTCTAGTGTTTTCTGTACATTTACTAAATATACACAATTATAGGCTTTCAAAATTCTTGTTTTCTACTATGTGTATTAGGATTTGTATATATCAAACATACCCACTTTTTTTTTTTTAAAAAAAAAGGCATCATAACTTAATAAGTATCTGAGGATTCATGTCTAATTGTACAGCTTCACTGGACCCTACTAGTGAAGTGCACTGTTAGACATGACAGCCCTAAAAATTCAATGGTCAATGTCAGAAGGCGATCAAAGGCCTGACATAACCCCTAAACATCTCAATTCCCTATAGCTCTATTGACTTGAAATAAAGCCCGACAACTTCAAAATTCTAATAGCATACAAATGATGGAAGAATATAACTAAGGATGATATGTATTTATTCCTCAAAACAATCTATCAGTAGTTTAATCATGATTACTGAGAAGGTACGATTTTTTATTATTATTTGTGGAGATTCATCAAGAGAGCTCTAAATTTTTAGATGTACAAAGAATATCATTTACTATTCTCTAACACGGATTGTGCTATGTACCATAAGAGTAACTAAGAATAATACAGGAGGTCTTTTTTACCAAAAGAATGTACAGATCATCTTGCAATTATCAATGTCGGAACTCCTTTTGCATTTTGTGAATAACAAAGTAGCTGGTTACTACGATCGACTTTCAAGTCTTTGGACAATTATTGAACCCAACACTGGACTTAAAAATAGAAAACTTTAAGAGGTTCCTTCTGGATTTCCCCCACTCAAAGAGGTGTAGATCCTAGAAACAACTCCCCCCCCCCCCCCCCCCCAACAAACACCACAACAACAACACAACCCCCCAGACACGATCTAGGAATTTCTTTCTTTTTTCTTTTTCCCCTATGAAAATGCTAAATAGGAAATTTTACTATGCAGATACTTCTCCAGTACCAGAAGGAAACTATAGTCTCTACATCTTGTATGGTAGACAAAATTTCAATAGTCTGATAAAAAGTCACCACCTTACCTTGTCCTTACTGGTGACGCCTCTTATGATCACAAGTTCCACATACTTGACATGTACGTGGTTTTACACGACGGGTTGGTTCAGCCTGGGGTTGTGGCCGAGATGCCTTCTTATTATGCTGGAGAATATTAAGGATCTGCTTCTCGTAAAGTGATAATTTGTCTTTCAAGCCAATATGTATGCTTTGCTTGCCAAGCTTCAGTACTGCCATCAGGCGCTCCAGCACAATCTTAAAGTTCTTCATCCTTTCTATCTGCTCACCACCTCTGGCATTTGGAGATACTATACTATCCACCTGCACCACAAAGAGAAAGAAGTTACTACCTGTACCTTGTCTTTGTGCAGTCCAAGAGGTAAAAAACTACCTGTATCAAACCAATCTTGGCACCATTATATGACAAGTTAATTGTTGGTTCCTAAATTGGGTTGTTGAGGTATCAGGAAAACCAAGAGAATATAAAATAGGTTACTCATCGTTCAGTGCCAAAAATGCCAGGTTCACCACCAGTAGTCAGTATAAGATTCCCAAGGCAAACTTAGTACGAAAAAAAAATGAATGAGAAAAGGCATACTTGACTAATCTTCATCGAAAGCTTCTGATGGATATCTCTCAGGTCGTTGAAATAAGTGTCCTTAAGATATTTTATCTATTACAAAATAAAGTAGGGAAAAAAAAATCAACTTTTATAAGTACACAGTAGAAAATTATCAAAAAGCAAAACAAAACATAGGAGCAATAATAACCAAACAAGACTTGCACTGACATAGGTGACTTCCATCCATCATGTTACTAGTCAGCTGAATACAAGTACATGTTGACTAGCTAAAGTATAAAACCACCACTATCCTGAGCAATAAGTTTGCTCAGATCTTTGAAACACAAGTTATAAAGAAAAGGTACTCAAGCCAATTAAATCCAAAAAGAGGGCGAAAAGAAGCACCCTTTGGTACATCTCCTCTAGGAAATCTCCTGGATGCCCTGTCTGAGCCGTCGAATCCATCGATGCAGCTGAAGATTAAAGAAAGCACGATTTATTATCCATACTACAAGAGAGGACCAAATTGAAAGAACTTTTCCAAATTCTATTTTTGCAAAAACCTACAACAATATCCTTATAGCCATAGGGTTATAAAAAACTTGTACGGTTTTACATAATTTTTTATACCCTCATCTACATAGAGATCTCAAATACTAACAATGACCGTAGCTAAAAGTGAACAAGGGTGCACAACTTACGGCTGGAAGCAACATCCTGAAGTAGTCTTTGTTGTTGTAGTGGCTGTTGCTGCTGCGGGATGAACTGCTGTTGCTGCTGCCTCTGTGGATCAATTGCATTGCTGTTATGCATTTGGAGTAGGGATGGGGATGGCTGCATCTGTTGCTGCGGCATCTGCATCTCTCTCTGCTGCATCATGCTTGGCTGTTGCAGTTGCGGCTGCATCTGTTGTTGGGGCATCTGCTGCTGCTGTGATTGCAACTGGGACAACAGATGCTGCTGTTGCTGTTGCAGCATTCCTGCCTGTCTTTGCATTTGCATCTGCCTTTGCATGTTGTTCATGTTGCCTGTGCTCATGCTCCCCAGCAATTGGTTTTGTTGTCGGTTTAGCATCTGGCTCAGCTGCATCTGGTTTTGAAGCATTTGCAACTGCTGTTGCTGTAACTCAGTCACATTGTTCATCTGTTGCATAGGAACAGTGGGATCCTGCATGGAGGGTAGTGGCTGTTGCTGTTGTTGCCGTATGAGTGGCTGATTTGGGAACAACCAGACCTGCCCCACTGGTTTTTTGTGGACTGAGTTCATCTGAGTCTGTTGCATCCCATCAGGCAGTACAGCCGATATCGTCACGGAACCTCCAGGAAGTGCTGAATCCATCTGCATTTGGGTCTGCTGCTGCTGCTGTTGCAGATTCTGATGCATTACTAGCTGCTGTTGATACAACATTTGATTTTGTGACATGAGCTGTTGTGGCGGCTGCCTTCTCTGGGTGTATAAATACATATCAATTGGGAGACAACCAATGGACCAACCAGGCCCACTGGTTTCACCAGGTACTGACATGGGATTGTGGTTGCTCACAGATGAGGGGATGGTGGCCCCACTAGGTCCACCATCCACTAATGAAGGCAACTTAGTTATATCTTGTAAGAGTGGTTGCTGTAGCTGTTGCTGTTGCCTTGAAGCAGGAGGTTGAATCATTGGTTGCAGCATTGCAAGAGATTGGCTAGGGTTCGGTCCTGACTGCTGTGATGTCATCCCCACACCTGTTTGATGATTTACACTATAAGAAGCTTAACTATAAAGAACAAATTAACAAAGCAGACTTATCTGATGTACAATGATTATATAATACATCCTAGAGATTATTATGTATAAATATTCATATCAGATCAATTTTCACCATTGTTTATGCCAACAAAACAAATTTGATCAACAAGTTAATGCAATAGAAGCTGTTTCAATCAATTTGCAGAATCTGTAACTGAGAATTTTCTAGGGCTAAGTGCAAGCCAGACATCATTCTACTTTTTGTACAAATTCGCTCATACGATCTATATTATAAGATAAGGAATCCACTACAACTCACTTTTTGACACATCATGGCAGCACATGTTTTTAATTAATAATTCAAAAATAAAGTTTACCCAGCAATTTATCTTGCTCTCTACCTCCTAGAAGTATTTTGGACACAAAAATTGTTAAAATTAGGAGATCATTTAGTACAATATATTAAGAGTTAAAATAATCAATGTGCAGAAGTAATAGCAGCCAGTTATTTATTTTTCGACTTCCTGACCTTATACTAAACTAACTGATAAATTAATTTTTTTTACATGCCCAGGTGTTGCTCGTGATATAGTACAAGATCAATAATTCACTTACTTCATTTTGAATTAAAAAATATACATAATTATTGCATGTTTTAACAAATGATGCTGTCATGAAGTTGTAAGGCAGTTCCTCAACATATGATAATACTCATAAACAAATGTATTCCCAAAGCAGTCACTGTCCCCAGGATGTGCACCGGACTGCAATTCTTTTTTCTTTTTAGTAGTGACAGAGATGGCTTTTCTATTGTCCCATTCACATTTCAAATGTTAAGCAATAAAAATCAAATGAATGATATAGAAGTGCACACCAGGATTTACAAGGCATAAGAACTAAAGAGTAAGAGTTGATAGGAAAAAACTTTACTAACAAACTTAAGCACTATATACAAATAATATGCTATAAATTGTAAAATAGAAATCATGTTAATACCAAGGGGGCTGGAAAGAGGAGGATTCATTCCAGGCTGCACCTTTGTTTCCACAGAATGCATCTTCAAAGAAACTTTTTGAACATAATCAGGCTTAAAGAAACCCACAAAAGAAAAACAAACAGAGAACAATATTAGAAATCATTAAAAACTACAGAGGATTGTAAATTTTCAATATTTTCATTTAAGAGATTTTTTGTATTATTTTTTAACTCTTAAATATGTTCTCTGAACATGCCTGTTTAATTTCCTTCTTTATTCCCTCTTTTTTAAAAAAATGACAAGAAGAACTAATGGAAGAAAAGTTTGTAATTATCCATACTAAATCATAAAAATCATAAAAACTGGACACATCTAATTTGTTCAGATGATCGTCCTTTTATGCCTAAGATACCCCTATACAATCAGCTGGATTGTTAAATAAAGAATGATTATGACAGAGCAACAGAACTCCTTTTATATCTCCAGAACACCACCAAATCAATAGATTCAATACCACTGGCGAGAAGGGTAGCAAAGGAGGAAAATGTAGACCAAGCTGGAGGTGATAGGCCTAGGTTTTAAACCTATATGTCCATACTAGTAGCAAGGGCAAGAGCCTCATTCTAGCCCTCCCACCCTATCTCCCTCCCTCTCTCATTTTCTCACTCTGTGGATGCACACAAAACTCCAAGGTAAACTTGTATCAAAGTTTTGAAAATACCGTTCTTACCAGTACATCATTTGTCACTAAATGCCAATACTACAAGGTTATTGAATGGATATTTAGGCACAGACATGTGTCTAATATTGCAAGTTAGACCTCCCATCTTCATGTAAAAGTGTCAATGAAGATAAGAGAAGTGAAATTACATCGGACTGTTATGATTTTTAGTAATTCATATCATTTTTTCTTTTGCCATAGACAATAGAAAGGGTGTGCATGTCTCTGACTAGGAAAGTGGAGAGATGCCAGGCTGCTGTAGGATATCACTCCTGTTTCTAATAGATTTCAACAATATAACTTAAATTTCATCTCTTGTGAAATTAACTGTGAATTTACTAATGGGCATTTAGCAATCATCTAATTGCTGGTCCCTAAACGCACCGGAAACAAACATAAGTTTTTGCAACTTTAATCATATATTTTCTGTTTTTGAATGGGAATGCTCCTTGACAAATTTAAACTTAGAAATTTCAGTTAGTACTTACAAAAATAATATCTTCATTTAAACAATCTGCACAAAATTGAAATTATTTAGTTTCTATCCTCAGCAGGATAGCAGGACAATTATTTTTATATAGAGCACTACTCTTGATTAACATGTGCAAAAAATTTGTGGGCAGCCTATTCTCCTTATTCAACGATTCTTGTCTTTTAACATTAAAATGGTTATTTGTTTTTCACTTTTATCTGCTTGCAACAAGGAAAGAACAAAATTGTAGATCAAGATAGAAAGATAAAAGTTAAAAGTAAGTCCTTAAATAAGGATAGCATTGTTGTTGGTACCAATTGCTGGATTCAATTTAGGACTCCTGGTGATTTTCTAAGATTTTGCTTTTCAAATGAATTATTTTGAGGGCAATTTGATGACTGTGGTTAAATTTTTCCAGCCAATTAAGTACCATTTATTTTGGTTCACAATTGAAAGTACTACATTTTTTAATAATAGTAGCAAATAGTTTTAAATAGGGCCAATTAAGTACCAAGTTTTTAGTACACAATAATTATAAGTACCATCGTTTTCCTCCATTGAACTACCAAACTGTAACTCATAATTGAGAGTCTCAATTAAATAATTTCAGCCTCCTCCAATTGCCAATATATGGGATAAGAGAGATGCTAATGTCCCTCCGCTAGGTCACTGTGGCATAACTAGGCTGATGTCTCATGAAGTGGAAAAATAAGGTGGAGGCATGTGCATTCAGGGTAAGAATTGTGCAAATTTGGAGAAATATAGAAGTGGCCGTGAAGAAAATCGAGGGATGAGTTAATGTGCAATCAGTGCACAATCAGGATAAATCATACAGTAAGCAACTGAAAGTGGTTCATAGGTCTCAATCCTCCTGTCAACACTGAGGCACACTATCTTATGGACAGAATAAATGTTCTGTTAGAAGTCCTTATTTGTTATAATCAAAGTGCACTTTTTGCAATATTTTGATGTAATGTTACTTATGTTGTTATGCTGGAGTGAAATTAAATATGCCAGTCATTAATGCTATATAGAAGGATTTTGGGTTCATAAAGCAGCCACTGCATATGTTCTAATACAATACCATTGTGCATATTAAGGTATTGATGAGGCCTTGATGTGTTTAGCTTGTTTGGTATTTTTTTTTTTTTTATTTGAGTCCTGATGACTAAGATTTTCCCCACTTGGTAATCCCCAGGAAGAGATATCCTCATAACTGTTGACCTTAATATTGACGAACAAGTTTTCATGAAACAAAATTATGACAACTAAAACCATCATAATGAATGATAATAATCATTCACTGTATTGCACAGGAACACTACTAGCTTTAGCACAGATACACTATTAGCTTTATTCATTAGATAAAAACCAAGATCCTAGCGTTCACTTTGCCAAAGTTACTTGAGCAGGATGGCGAAATGAGAAACTACTATTCCTTAAAAACATGCTGAAAGTTAGCCAGCAAACTCTAAATTACAGTTATTAAAGCTAGTTGCAACCAAAGTATAGCATTTTATTGAGGCGCTCAAATTTTTTCGAAACAATAGGACAAAGTCCACCACTATTCCATCGAAAAATAGAAAAGTTTGTGTACAACGAAACCAAAAGAAAAACATTATCTCCTATATAAACATTCTAAAAAAAGAGGCAATGGTACCTTCCTATCTAATGGTACCAGTGCCCCAGCCTCATCTATACCATGTTTCTTGATTTGTTAAAGCAGAAACAGAAGCAAAAACGTGAAGCCATCCATCACCACATCACAATTATTTATTCAATTAACTGCAGAAATATTTCCCAAAATAATTGTCTTCTTGCACCTTAAGACGCTCAAATGCAAATAGTATATAATATTCTCAAGATTAACAGCCAAAAGAAAAAAGGAACGGCGCTACTCTCCAAAATGAAAAATCTAAAATGCCACCTCTTCATACAATGCAACAAAGAATTGCATAATATGTAGCAACAAAATAATATTTTAAAAAAAAAATAGTAAAAGAAAAGGTACCTCACTAGTAGCAGCACTATAGATCTTTTCCTCGAATCGAAGTGCAACTTTTTGAAGCTCGCTTAATCCCTCTGGTACTGGCACAGGAAGATGCCTCTTCAACGTATCCATTCTTAAATCACAAAAACATTCAATCAACTAATTAACATACTCACGACAGCATAAATTGAGCTCTCTCAAATTATTTTTACCAAACATATTTTTATCCACGGATAAATTGATATGGTATCCCCATTAAATGCTTCTATAAGAAGCTGTCAGAATTATGCAATAATTGTATAAAAAATAGGCCACTTGAAGATCATCCCTTCGTAGAAAACAGAAAAAAAAAAAATTTGAAAAAAAAAAGTCACTATAAAAAGCAAAAAAACATTGGTTTTAGCCTTTTAGGAGCTTTTACAGCTCCTCAGCAAAAACTTCTCTCCACCCAAAATTCACCACGATTATAATTCATGAAATTAGAGAAAGGATCAACGAAAAACAAAAATCTAACATTTGGTTAAGCATCCTTTGACGAGTTTCCGGGGGGAGTTGCGATCGCCAATCAGAGTTAGCGTTCGGATTGGGCTCAGCACCAGAACTCGACCCGGCAGTAGCGCCGCCTTGATTAGGTTTCCGATCAAGGTCCATCGTCGGCGAGGGAGGCAGGAGGTTCTATTTGAGAGAGAAATGAAGTCTCAGTTCACTCAGTCAGAGGTTTAGTTTTAGACTTTGGAGAGAGAGAGAGAAGAGTGCGCATTGCGCAAGCAAAGAGGGAGTTTCTTTGCCAAGTGCCAACGGGCTTGTACGAAAAAAATGTGACGTTGGTTACGTGTCGCAGTCTAAACATTTTTCTATTTATGTACTATAAAATATTAAAAGAATTAGATTTTTATTAAATTATAAAATATGTTTCCTTTTGTAAATTTCTTTCGACGACTTATTTAAAATAGGGTTTTTTATGAATTAAATAAACAAATAATTTTCTTTTGACAACTTTGTAAAAATCACTGTGATGTATTTTATTTTTAGGGAAGCGAAGCCCAGTGCTTGGAAAAGAGTGGGAAACATCCAGATAAATGTTTTTTTTTTTTTTTTTTCTGAGCCGAAGTTTATTTCCTTCCTGTTGATCAAATGGAATTTTTTTAAGCATTGACTGAAGACTTGCTTTTCCCACAACGAGGAACTCTGAAATAAATGATTTTTGTTTTTCTTTTTTTTTTTCCATCAAAGCCAGTAGGTAGAAAGAAAGGCATATGCCTTTTCGGAGAAGTTCCTGAAATAGTTGTCCGATTCTTATTAGACGTCTTTGAGAGAGGAACTGAGGAACAAGTAGAAGTAATTTTAAATATATTAGTAAATGATATTCGTCCTTTCACTTGTGCTTTCTGAGTCATTGCCCACTCAAAAAGAAACATAAAAATGTATCATATTTGTTCATATAAGATGTTATAACAATTTTTGCTGACAACAGCAACCAACCATAGACCATAGCTAGTATCATATTAATATATTATTAATACACTTTCGAGGAATTAGACTTTTCGGTCATTAATGCCTTGAATTTTCGTTGCTAAAGAATGATTGACGTCGCTATTACGCAGTGATCGATGAAACATAACAAGCGCATTTTTTACTATGCGGTACAATTTATATTAGTCTATCTTTTTTGTTTTTTGAAATATATTTATACTAGTAGTCTTAGTCTATAATATTAACCTCTGTTCGGAGTGGTTGCAATACCGAAAAGATGCTCTGTTACAATTCTGATGAAGTCAAGATTGCGACGAGGCAAAACAAGTGAATCAGCACAAAACGACAATGAACAGTACATGCATATTTCTGCTCTTCTGTTTGTAACTTTGTATTGAACAATCAGAAAACTTAATATTTTTGCGTCTAGAGAGAAAAAGAAAAGCACATTAAATAAATTTCTTAACCATTGAAGGGTTCAGGTGCTATTTTACAATTTTTAAACTGTAACACATTGACTCAAAATAACACCTGAACCCTTCCAAAAGGTATAATTAGTGTTTCAAAAGCCGACTCGGCAACCAATTTGTTAATATGAAAATCAAATCGTCAGATATACACACCATGTCGTGTCCATGTCGGACATGGTCCTATACCATCATGCTACATAGCTCGTCACCAACTCGAACAACATTTTGTTTGCAAATGGAACCAAATAACTGACAATTTTTAAATTATGTTATGTCTAGAGAAACTAAAACAACAATGCCACTAACTAAAACCACATGCATGATAAATTTTTGAGCTCACTCACACTTGAGAAAATATTACTGACTAGGATTTTATGTAGTAGTGCATCCTGTTTTCTCTGAAATTTGATTCAGGTTCCAGACAAAAGAGAGCATAACAATCTTCGTTGATATCTTTATTTAGTTAGAACTTCTTCTCTTGTGCGAACAATCTCCACATATTCTGCATTTCCTTGATTTCTCTACTATATTGTCAATAAAAAAAAAGATAATTTTTTTTTCAAATGAGACTATTAACAGTTAACAAAAAATATTGCAATCCACTACTTAAACATTGAAATTATTGCTTGCCTTCTTGGTTGGGAAGGGCAGGATCCAATACTGGCTGAGTCTTTATTATTTCCATAGAAAGCATCTTTAGAGAAATTTTCCTGAGATAATCAGGCTGAAAAAAGCCAAAGACGGACCAGAAAGTAAGAAATCTGAAAATCAGTTTTACTTGCAAAGATAATGAAACTATGAAGATCAGTTTTACTTAAAGGGTAGTGATAAAAATATTCATACTGCCTATCTTGACAGCATTAGTTTAAACTTCGACATGTCATAGTGCGTAACTGCGTATCATAACTCAATTTTGAGTTATTTTAAAAATTCTTCCTACACCGCATTCTTTCACGTGTATCATGCTTCTTGAACGTCAAAAGACCTAATAGAACCGAATTAGACGAAAACATTCCTGACATTCTTAAATTAAAGAAATACAACAGGACTTCTGCTGTACACAACGATTAAAGACAATGGAAAAGGCCAAAATATGAATTTTCTTATAAATGTGTCAATACTCAATAGTTTTCAATATCAGTTTTGAGGTTCTTCTAACAACTTTGACCAGAATTATGGAAAACCCTTCACAGAATTTAACTACAAACAAAAATCAGGAGAAAATTCCAACATCGACTACTTCTCATTAATTTCCTGATGGTTCAACCTCAAGATTAAACTAGACATCAAAGAGAACACACAAAACAAAACAAATCTCAGGACATGGAAGCATGATAAACAAATTACCTGACTGATCGCAATACTGTAAATACTTTCCTCAAACCGAACCGCAATTCTTCGTAGCTCACTTGATACATCTGGCACTGGCACAGGAAGATGCCTCTTTAGCATCTCTATTCTAAAATTATCATTTAACCAATTAAAAAGTTGAGAATGACTTTCATTCTAAATATAAATGTAAAAATGGAGTTTTCAATTTTGCCATTTCACAATTATGAAGAAAATAAATCAAAGGAAACAAAGAAAGAATAGATCAAACTATTAAGTTTGCACAGCGAAAAGATTTCCACAGACAACAAATGGCAAACTTCTCAACTATCACAGACAACTTACGATTTCAAAACCAATAGTTATAGGAGCGCAAAAACATCTCAACGGACATAATCACTTGTAAATAAAATTTATATAAATAGAGAAAGAAACTAGTCCAATCGAAACAGCCAGATTAAAATATCACATCTTATTCACGATTCTCTGGCGGGCATGTGGTGGAAGTTGCGATCTCCAATCCAAGTCAACATTCGGATTGCCTCCCGCTCCAAAGCCCCCTTCCCCTTGCATCGCAGTGAAGTCCGGATCGATAAACCCCAAGAGAGAGAGAGAGAGAGAGAGAGAATTTTCAAATATAGTGCGAGGGGAATTTACAGAGAAAGAAACGGACCGACGCAACCAGGAGAGAGAAGGTTCCTAAAACTAAAACTAGATTGAGAAAGATATGCGCTTTCTTTTTAAAGTTTTAATAAATAATAAATAGTGCGCGCAGCTGCATCACATTCACACATTGCGAATTTGCCTTTGGACAAAATTGACATTTATAGCTAAAAGGCACCTTGATTGTAAAAGTATGCATGCTGCGTGGGAAGTGGGAACGATTGGGAATGAATGATATCCTCAAGATTGCGCTGAGAAATAACGTTGACAGATTGTTGAATTGGTAACCGAGAGATATTGCGAGAAAATTAAGAGTATGCATACTTTTAAAACTAAGATGAGATAGATAATATTTTGTAGCACTCAACAGGTCTGTTTCAAAGCACAAATCAAGACCCCAATTGTTGATAATTTCAATCGGCCATTTGTTTTCTTTGATTTTTCTATAGATTTTTATTTAATTTTGACAATCTGCCGTTAACTTTCGATTTATGTTAAATAGCCCTGTTACAAAGATTTTATATGAACAATGAAAAATAAGAAATTTAAAGTAAGCAGACTTTTTTCTGGTACTACATTTTTTTTTTTTGCACTGCTTTTTTCCTTTAACGACCTTTATCGTGTGGTTTCATTTTTAGCCTATCTCAGTTTGTTTAAGTTAAAATTTTAGTTATTGTTGTCCCAAAAAGAAAAAAAATACCACGCACGATCGAGATTTTGAAACACGATACTGTAGGGTATGTTTGGTTGGAGGTGAAGTTAGAGGAGTTAGAGGTTAAAGTTAGAAGTTTTGAAGTTAGTGATTGATTGTAGTGAAGTTAGAAGATATGAAAAGTTTGTGCTAACTTGAGGTTAGAAAATATTGTTTGGTGTGGTATATTGGAGTTAGAGATGGAAAAAAAAGAATAAAATATTAGTTCATATATTTTTTTCCTAATTAATTACATCTGTTATAATAAATATTATATTAATTATTATTTTATTATTATAATTATTTTTCCATTAATATTATGATTACTAAATGATAACCATAATAATTATTATGTATCTTTTATAATTATAATTAATCATACTATTATAGTTATTATTAAAATTTTAATCACAATTAATGTTATTATTATTAATAAATATTAAATAATAATATTTAATTTTATAATTAATTTAATCTATTATATTAATTATTATTATTGTATTATTTTGTCATTATATTATGATTGCAAAATTATAATAATAATTATTATTATGTATCTTTAATTATTATAATTAATTATACTATAATATTTATTATTGTAAATTTAATCATAATTAATGTTATATTTATTAATAAATATTAAATATTAATAATAATTAATATTATAATAATTTTATTATAAATAACAATAATAACAACAATAATAATTGTAATTAATAATTAATATTATAATTATAATTAATAAGTATAATTAATATTATAATTACTACACAATAATAATAACAATAATCACATTAATTGTTTTTAATGATTTTTTTAAGGGTGTCATGACAACAAAGTTCTCTAACTCAACATTCTGTCAAGTTAGAGAAGTAGAGTTAAGTTAGTGCTAACATCACTAACTTCAAATATGTTTGGTTACATGAGTTTTGAAAGTTAGAGCTCTAACTTGAAGTTAGAGTTAACTTAGCTCAACCAAACATAGCCGAGCCTAGTCCTCTATATAATAGCTATTATCGCATTATATGGAACTTTCTATAAGACATTAGAACTCATATTCATTTAGTTTGAAATGTAGACGTCCATTTTAGTCCTTTTCAAATATATTTCAGAGAATGTAATTTTCTATTGTATTATTTATAGGTGATCCAAATCAATTGGCGATGGAATTTCGTATGCGTGCCTAAAAATTAACAAGAAATATGACGATACCAAACTATCTCAATTGTGTATTTTATACGAAACAATGCTTAAAAACTCATCCAATGAACTTACGATTTAAGCTTTTGAATAGTAATCAAAATTGAATCCCATTTTAATGCGATCTGAAACTGAATATAATAAAGAATATAGAAAACCCACCCGCCGATTAATATGGAAGAAACATTAAAAATTCAAATGTGATCTTAAAATTCAAAAGAATCTTAGAAAATTTTAATATTTTTATAATAAAGATATTGAAATTTTGGAAATTTTAATAAAGATATTGTATAAAAATATTAAGCGTATTTATATCCGATTATTTTATTTTTATTTTTATAATTACATCGACCTATCTACTGAGTTCCATTCCTTTGCCCTGAGTAGGTGGGGATTGCTCCCTTACTTTCTTATGGGCTCGCTGTCGCGCTCCTTCACCTTCTGGCGCGCTAGAATATAAGTAAGAGATACGAGGTAAATGAAAAGGCAGGCAGGCAAAGTAACGTGCATCGAAACTTAACACGAACCCTGCAGAAGTGGTATTCAAATTTTGGAAATCAATATTATAAATAAAGATGTGTGGGTGTCGGGATCCTTTAGTTAAATATCATCCGGCACTTCAAACATTGTGAAGTTGTGCAATAACATTCTTTCTGGTTTCTGAAATGAGATACTTTGTAACTGATTGTGTGTCGGGTGTTATTGCTCATAAAATTGACTCGGTTTACCATCAGATAATAATTTGAAAACACATTGTTTTATTTCTGATTTTTTTGACCCCTTCCTATTTTCATTTCCATCATGTCTCCATCTCTTTTGTGTTTCTTAGAGTCCATCTCCACCTTAATTTCTCTTCATCACCATTCTTAATTTCAGTTTGCAAAATATAAATTAAATTCATTCAATTGAAAATAAAAAAATATTAAATCTTTTACAATATATATTTTTTTATTTAAGTCATTTATAAAAATATTACATTTCATGAATAATACCAACATAATATAAATCATATTATTTCAGATAACTATAACTATAACTATAACTATATTTACACACATATAATTTTTTCTTTAAATTGATCGAACTCTTTAATTTAATCAAATCAAATTACATACAATAACTAAACTATACTTCAAAAGATAAATATATCTTAACCATATATAATAAAAATATTCTTATTATAGATATATCTACATCGAGCGAAGCTCGATATGCCCCTCTAGTTTTAATAAAGATATTGTATAAATAATATTAATGTGTTGTGCTAATAGTGACAGATTTATCCTTTCTAAAATCACTGTCCTTTTTATTTACACACTGCTTAGAAAATAGAGGGTAAACATCCAAATTAAAATTTTTTTCTGAGGCGAAGTTCATTTCCTTCCTGTTGCTCAAATGGATATTTTTTTGAATTTGCTATTCAGAGATTTAAAAGAATGAATTATATTGATTCATTTTTTCTATCTAATTACAATTGCAATGGGGATATTGGATTATCAGCCTCAATGCCTTTCTCAAAAGGATATTGGTAGACGTCTTGGGGAGAACGAAATACAAGCAATGATATTTTAAATCCATTTATAAATGATATTTATCCTTTCACTTGTGCTCTCCGAGTCACTGCCCAATAAAAAGAGAAAAGGAAACAAAGAAAGAATATATCAAACTATTAAGTTTGCACAGCGAAAAGATTTCCACAGACAACAAAAGAATTAAAAGAGCATCTATTGTGATCAATTAATCTGATTGAATACAGTTGGCCGTGGACATTGTCTTTGCAAACTTCTCGACTATCAATCTATCGTAGACAACTTCGATTTCAAAACCAATAGTTATTGGAGCGCAAAAACATCTCAACGGACAAAATCACTTGTAAATAAAATTTATACAAATAGAGAAAGAAACTAGTCCAATCCAAACAGCCAGATTAAAATCTCACATCTTATTCACGATTCTCTGGCGGGCATCTGGTGGAAGATTCAATCTCCAATCCGGGTCAGCGTTCGGATGGGCTCCCGCCCCAGAACCCGAACCCGAACCCGAACACAGAGCAGAGCCCCCTTGCATCGCAGTGAATTACGGATCGATAAACCCCAACTGGGACCATTCTATATGAGAGAGACAGCACGAGAAGAGAGAATTTTCAGATATAGTGCGAGTGGAATTTACAGAGAAAGAAACGGACCGACGCAACAGGAGAGAAAAAAGATTCCTAAAACTAAAACTAGATTGAGAAAGATATGCGCTTTCTTTTTTAAGTTTTAACAAATAATAAATAGTGTGCGCAGCTGGATCACATTCACACATTGCGAATTTGCTTTGGACGGGCTTGGCATTTATAGCTAAAACTCAAAAGGCACCTCCATTGTCCATCGTTTGTATTATGCAGCTGCGTGCTGCGTGGAAAAAGTTGCGCTGAGAAATAACGTTGACAGATGTTGAATTTGGTAACCGAGAGATATTGGGAGAAAATGAAGAGTATTCAGACTTTTGAAACTAAGATGGATAGTATTTTGTAACACTCCACAGGTTTGTTTCAAAGCACAAATCAAGACCCAATTGTTGATAGGGAATTGATTTGGACACTCTTCAATTTAGTCCGAACACCCTCATACTTTCTAAATGACGAAATTAGTCTGAACACCTATGAAATTAATGCTTTAGAAATTCATTTTTTATTATATTGTTTTATTTGTCTTTGTTAAACCATGAATTCAGTGAAAATAAATTAAAGCTCGATCGTACCTCTTGCCTCTTACCACGAAACTGAGAAAATTGTAAAGAAATGGTGCACTAGAAAGAAAATTGAAGACGCTATTGTTTTTTTATTTGTACCATCCTTAGGTTTGAAATTAGTTCAAATATTGAGGGATATTTCCGTCTTTACAACATTTTTAGGAGTGAATGGACTAAGCTAGAGGGTGTCCATATCAATTCCCATTGTTGATAAGTTCAATCGGGCATTTGTTTTCTTTGATTTTTCTATATATTTTTATTTAATTTTGACATCTGTCGTTAACTTTGGATATATCCCTTTCTACTTTTTAAATTTGAAAATATCCGCCTCTAAACACCACTACTTCAGATATTAGTTGAAATAATATTCTTATTCTTAAATTTTTTTTCTTTTTTAATATTCAGGACAAAAGTACTCTTACCCCTCACGATTCATCTTCTTGCTTTATGCTCTCTAATGATAACATGGGAAAAGAAATTTTACGATATCAAGTTGTTCCTAACAGTCTATTTGTTTTTCGGGTAGGGGATGGGAAGGAAAGAAAAATTAAAAAGGGAATGGAATGGAAACTTATTTACATCTATCTGTTTGGTTTATTAATGAAATGAAAGAAAAAAAAAATTAACTTCCCTTCTTTTCCCCCGTTTGGGTGTTCTCATGAAATAGAGGTAAAATATGACTAATTAAAAAAATAAATGACCATTATTACCTTGGACTCCTTTAGCTTGTTCAAACCAAACTCGAAAATAATAGAAGCCTAAACCAAAAAGAGTGTACCAGCACGTACAGGTACTTCTAATCTGATAGATATGAAAAATCAAGTGGAGCTCCTTATTCCAGCAAACCAGAAACGTATGGAAACATATATAACTGCTCAATACCTGATTCTATATACTGCCCAATACCTACCTCTGTACCGCCCAATACCTGCCTTTGTACCAGAAACGTATAAAACACATAAGCTGCTTATTCATACACAACAAGTCCACACTACATTTGATTCTATAAACTGCCCAAGACCTGTATTTGTACCAGTTGAGTAAAGTATTACAAACATCTAAACTGCTCTACCAATTCACCTAAGCACCAATCACAAACTAATATTTATGCACAGCTCCGGAGTTTAGAAACCTTATTATCACATTGCTGGTACACAAAAATAAGCAAAAAGGTCCTCTAAAAACTGTAAAAATAAAAAGAAGAATAACTGAACTACTAAACCTTTATAATTTAACTACTGAATTTTTATTATCGTCTAACAAGCACCACATTAAAACTAAGTCTATAAACCATACAATGCAAAAATTTAAATAAAGAACTTATTGCATAATATGAGATTATTACTTGTACCAGATAATCATCTTTCAAAGAACTTAGTGCATAACATGAGATTATTACTTGTACCAGATAGTCATTTTAAAGGACTGCCGAGGATCCCCGCATTTTCTTCTAAGCGGAAAAAAAATTATATTAGTTCCTACGGGAGGTTATTCAAAAAATAAAAAAATTATACTAGTTTGTATAATACTCACCTCGGTTTTAAAGAGTATTTACAGTACCCAGAATGGTTCTATGATGAAATTTTCATGAAGTCAAGCTTGCGATAAGGCAAAACAAGTGAATCAGTGATTCATTAATAAGATACGCATATACAAAACAAGACGCATAATGAACAGTGCGTGAGGGGTACTTCTGTTCTTATGATTGTATCGAACCATAAAACTTATATTTTGCATGTGCCCGATGGCTCAGTGGCACTAGATGGATTTATTTGAGGTAAAAAATTTAAGTTCTGCATGCATCTTTAATTTTTTTTGGATTTATTTGAGGTAAAAAATTTAAGTTCTGCATGCATCTTTAATTTCAAAAAAAATTAGATAGCAAAAATCTTCTCTTTCTTAAAAAAAAAAAAAGGAAAAACATTTTTTTGTCAAGGGAAGAGAGAAGAAGAAAAGAGCATTAAATAAATTTCTTGATCCATTGAGGCGCACCTTAGGATTATCATTATTGCAGCACCCCAAAATAAGTGTCCTCTACGATCACCTAAAGCAACAACATATCACAATTTTTAAAATCCAAACAGGTTAAGTTGCACAATTTTATTTATAATATATCAAAACTTAATTGAGAACTAAATTTTACTTTTCTTCCAGATTTTTTTTCCTTTTTTACGGAATGCTACTTGTTGGACACTATAAAATATTCGAAATCAATATTTTGTTCACCCAGCAGAAAACAGCAGCAGAAGGATCAGCGGGTATTAATAGATGAATGGAACTCTTTTCAGTTCTTATTTGCGTAGAATTCCACCTACATTTTTTAAAAATTGTAAAATAACATAGAACTCTTTTAAAAGATAAAATAGTGTTTCAAAAGCCGACTCAGCAACCAATTTGTCAATTCAAAAATCTAATCGTCAGATATAGATTTTGCTTGCAAATGAAACCATAGCACATCGGACACTGGGTGATACGTCTACATGTTACACAGAATAGGTTATAGAGGAAAACTATAGCTCGTCAGCAACTCAAACAACATTTTGTTTGCAAATGAAACTAAACGAAAAATAGCCGTCAATCAAGAGATAGTTATTCTCTGGAGAAACTAAGACAACAATGCCAAAAGAGAGCATACAACTGATCCTTTTCTATCTGAAATTCAAATTCAGAATCCGGCCAAAAGAGAGCATACAACTGATCCTTTAAGAAGTGAAATCCTCATCATTCATCAATATCTTTACTCAGTAAGGACTTCTTCTCTTGTGCGAACAATCTCCACATATTCTGCACTTCCTTGATTTCTCTACTATATTCTTCCTACACGGCATTCTTTTCCTTGCATCCTGTTTCTTATAAAAAGCCTGAAAACATTCATAATATCGTACAGACACTTTTAAAACAAAAGTACTTCAGGAATAGAATGATTAAAGACTCGATGGACAGCGCCAAAACATGATACTAATTTCTTGAAAATGTCATAGTTTCTAATTATTTGAGACTTGGGGATACCAGTTTATTGAAGCTTTTTTAACAATTTTGACCAGAACCAAGGAACCTTTCAAAGGATTAACTACAAACAAAAATGAGGAGAAAATTCCAACACCCATTATCCTTCCTGTCTTAAAATATTAATGGTTCAACATTAAGGTCTGGTCGTAGAACATGGAAGCAGGAGAAACAAATTACCTGACTGCTCGTAGCACTAAAGATTCTTTCCTCAAACTGCATCTCGTGGGTCTGCAACTGGTTCTGCTGCATCTGGTTTTGTTGCAATTGCAAACACTGCTGCTGTAAGTCCGTCACATTGTTCATCTGTTCATTGGGAATAGTGGGATTCTGCATGGTGGGTTGTGGCTGCTGCTGTTGAATCAACCCACCATGCCCCACTGGTTGTTGTTGCATCCCACCAGGTACTGACATGGGATTGTTGTTGCTTATGGATGGCCCTGACATTAGAGGGATGGTGGCCCCACTAGGTCCACCACCCACTGATGAAGATGTACTAGGCAAACCCTGTGTGAGTGGTTGTTGTCGTTGTTGTTGCCTTGAAGTAGAAGGCTGATTCATTGACTGTGGCGTCGCAAGAGAATATCCTAGGTACGGGCCTGACTGTGGTGGCGTCATCCCCACTCCTGTGTCATTATTTACATTGTAAGAAGCTTAGCTATAAAGAAGTTAACAATACAGACTTATCAAGGACGTTCAGATCACATCTTATTATGACTCCAATCTTTTTCCCTTGTATTTGTTTATTGTTATATGCTTTCGTCACGACGTCACTAGAGAAGAAGTTTTAACATTTTCAAAATACTATCCTAAATCCCTAATCAAGGCTCTCTACCGAACAGCAAAAAGTCCAGAATCATCTACTTCACAAGGCAATCTCTTTTCTACTTCAATTCAAATTGTTCAAACTGATGGAGGCTTTGAAATAAGGGGATTTCATGTCAGTAGAACTCTCCTGCTACTGTTTGAAACAAAGAAGTGCTATTGAATGGCCTTCCTACTTATGAATTGTATGTGCCTGGTATGAACCCATCTCTGGGTAACAACCTGACTCATGGTCGGATCGTAGTTGACTTTAGTAGTTGACTTGCAAACTTTTTAAGAAGAACTTGAATAAATTCCGTTTCTATTCACAGAAGATGAAATAGAACTTCCTATTAGTTGCATGGGAATGGAAACCCATCCTGAAGAGACCTATGCTAAAGAGCAAGTGAAATAATCAGTTCGAGAACCAGCCCATTGGTTGGTGTGGAGGGAGTTTCTAATATAGGCATGGGTGTTAGACAACGTTGATGAAAAGGATTTATGTAAAACTGTGTCTCACTTTTTTCTGAAACTCAAAACTCAAGTTCCAGCCAAAAGAGAGCATAAAACTGATTATTCAAGAAGTGAAATCTTTGTCAGTATCTCTTGTGCGAACAATCTCCACATATTCTGCACTTCCTTGATTTCTCTGCTGTATTTTCTATAAAATTAATATTTTTTTTCAAAAGAGACTACTAGCCATTAACAAAAAATATTGCAATACACTATTAAACATTGAAATTATTACTTGCCTTCTCGGTTGGGAAGGGCAGGATTCAATACTGGCTGAGTCTTTGTTTCGATAGAAAGCATCTTTAGAGAAACTTTTCTTATATAATCAGGCTGACAAAGAGCCGAAAACAGATTAGAAAGAAGAGAAAAATCTGAAGATTTAATTTTACTTAACAGATAATGGAATTCTGAATATCAGTTTTACTTATAAGGTAATGATAAGTATGTTTTCTGCCTATATTTGTCTCGGCTAAATTAATTTAAACTTCTGCATATTATTGTGCGAATATAAATCAATTTTAAAAATTCTTCCTACACTATATTCTTTTACGAGTATCATGCTTCTTGATAGTTAAAAACACTTAATAGAACAAAAATAAAATGAAAACATTCATGAGATATTAAATTGAAGGGGGGAAATAAACAGGACTTCTGCAGTAACCAATGATTCAAGACCACAAAGGACAAGGTCAACATATTATACTTTCTTATAAATGTCAATAGTTCTCTATAGCAGTTTTGAGGTTCTTCCAACAACTTTGATCAGAATTAACAAAACCCCTTCAAAGAATTTAACTACAAACAAAATTCAGGAGGAAAATTCTAACATCTACTACCTCCCCATATTAACACCCTGATGGCTCAACCTCATGGAACTAGGCATCAAAGAAAACACATTAAAGTTAAATACAAAGCCAATCTCAGAACATGGAAGCAAAATAAACAAATTACCTGACTGATTGCAGCATTGTAAATCTTTTCCTCAAGCCGAACTGCCATTTCTTTTAGCTCACTTAATCCATCTGGCACTGACACAGGAAGATGCCTCTTTAACGTATCCATTCTAAAATTATCATTTAACCGATTAAAAAGTTGAGAATGACTTTCATTCAATATATTAATGTAAGAAAAAAAAGAGTTTTTTATTTCACCAGTTGACAATTATGAAGGAAATAAATCAAAGGAAAAAAAAAGAATAGATCAAACTATTAACTTTACACAGTGAAAATATTTCCCAAGAGAACAAAATAATTAAAAGAGCACCTAATGTGATCAATTTTATCGGATCGATGAAGGTTATCAATGGGACATTGTCTTTGCCAAATTATCATTCGGATTGAATACAGTTAATAAAAAGAGCACCTCCATTAAGACTAGTTAGCTCTAAAATATCATCTTTTTTAAAGGTTTGAAGTTCACAAACATAATCCAAAAAGTATATGATTTCTGCGAACTAATAGTTATCGGAGCACAAAACCTCTCAGCAGACAAACATCACTTGTAAATAATGGGTGTGTTTGGGTTGGGTGCGAACATGGGATGAACAAGGAACAAGGACAGGGACAGGTCAGCGTGGCTTGTTCCCTGTTCTTGTTCGTAGTTCGTGGAAAAAGGGGGAACAGGGAATAGAGGGGGTAGTTCTTGTTCGCACTAGTTCGTATTTTGTTTAGTTCGCACAAACAGCTTGTTCGCATCGTCTTCCAAACACACCCAATATATACAAATAAAGAAAGAAACTAGTCCAATCGAAACAGCCAGATTTATAAATCTCACATCTTATTCACAATTCTCAGGCGAGCATCTCTTTGAAGTTGAAATCTCCAATCCAAGTTAGCGTTCAGATCGGCTCCTGCTCCAGAACCCGAAACTGAACCCGAACCCGAACACATAGCAGAGCCCCCTTGCATTGCAGTGAAATCGGGATTGATAAAACCCAGCTGAGACCTTCCTGTATGAGAGAGAGAGAGAGAGAGAGAGAGAGAGAGAGAGAGAAGAAAAGTATGAGAGAGAGAGAGAGAGAGAGAGAGAGAAGAAAAGAAAAGTTTCAGATATAGTGCCAGTGGAGTTTATTAGAGACTAAAAAGGACTGACGCAATTAGGAGAGAAGATTCTAAAAGCGATTGAGAATGATGTGCCTTCTTTTTAGCTTTATAATACATTGTGTGTGCAGCTGGATCATACATGGCGAATTTGCTTTTGGACAAAATTGGCATATTGCTAAAAGGCAACTCGATTATAAAAATAATTAAGCTGAGTGGAAAAGCTTGCGATGAGAAATAATTCTGACAGATTATTGAATTGGTAAATAGTTGGAGAAATTGTGAGAAAATTAAGAGTATGCAGACTTTTAAAACTAAGATAAGATAGACAAATAGTATTTTGAAACCCTCAACTGTTTAGAGAAACTAAGAGAAACAACGCCAGTAGCATTCACCACATGCATGATAAATATTTGAACTCATCCACGCTTGAGAAAATATTACTGCCTAGGATTTTATGTAGTACTGCATCCTTTTCTTTACTGAAATTCTGATTCATGTTCCAGCCAAAAGAGAGCATAAAACAGATACTACGAGAAGTGAAATCCTAATTATATCTTTACTCAGTTAGAATTCTTCTAACATGTGAACAATCTCCGCATATTTCGCACCTCCTTGATTTCTCCACTACTATATCGTATATAAAAAGAAGACTATTTTTTCAAAAGAGAATATTAACAGTTAACAAGAAAATATTGCAATCCAATACTTAAACATTGAAATATTTACTTGCCTTCTTGGTTGGGAAGGGCAGGATTCGATACTGGCGGACTCTTTGTTTCCATAGAAAGCATCCTTAGAGAAATTTTTCTGAGATAATCAGGCTGAGAAAAAGCCGAAAACAGATCAGAAAGAAGAGAAAATCTGAAGATTTAATTTTACTTCTGAATATCAATTTTACTAAAAAGGTAATGATATATTTGTCTCGGCTGAATCAATTTCATTTTTTGCTTTCCGCCTATATTTGTCTCGGCTGAATCAATTTCATTTTTTGCTGTCTGCCTATATTTGTCTCGGCTGAATCAATTTCAATTTTTGCATGTTAGTGTGAAAATAAAGTCAGATTTTAAAAACTCTTCTTACACAGCATTCTTTTACATGGAGCATGCTTTTACATGGATCATGATTATTGAAAGTTAAAAAGACTAAATAGAACGAAATAAATTGAAAAAAAATCAGGAGATCTTAAAGTAAAAGGGCGAAAGCCAATGATTAAAGACCACAATGGACAAGGTCAAAATATTATGCTTTCTTATGAATGTATGTGGGAAATGTGGAGATGTAGTGGAATGGTGGGAGCTAGCCATATGCATTTCTTTGTCCCAGGATGCGAGCCTGCCTCTATGATTGGATAAGGACCAGTCATATGCACCTCTTGATGAAAGGGTCCATATCTCATTCGCACCTTTTGGGTTGACATTAGGGAAAATAGAGAGAAGCTCCACAATTTTGTTCCTCTTTTTGAGAATCAAACACACCATTTGAGATTTTTCCTGTTTTGCTGGATTGAGGATTCCGGTGATTTGAAGAAAGTTGAGTCTGGCACTTGTACTATGAATAGTGCGAGATTGTTGTCAGTCTCCACTGGCGATAGTAGAAGATGGGGCAAGACAAGACATGGCGTGGCAGGAACTTGAATAAAAAGGAGATTTTTTGCATTTGATATGATTGAGGCTCATAAAGTATTAATGTGGCTAAAAATAGCTTTTCCCCCCTTTTTATAATTTTTGTAAATGAATTAAAAATAGCCGTACCAATTAAAATAGTTGTATCAATCATTAATGTTAGCAAAATTTTTTTGGACAAAAAATTTATGTCAAGTTTATATATCGACTTTCTATGTAAGAAATTACTAATTTTGAACTTACAAATTTTTGTCTATAAATTTTGACAATTTTTAGACAGATTTTTAAAATTTTACATTAGAATGTTTTATATTTTACATAACGCAGCGAAGCTGCAACTGACCTATTTAATACTTATCAATCTATTAACAATGTCAATAGTTTTCGATAGCAGTTTTGGGGTTCTTCTAACAACTTTGATCAGAATTAACGAAACCCCTTCAAATAATTTAATTAAAAACAAAATTCAGGAGAAAAATTCCAACATCTACTACCTCATCGTATTAACACCCCGATAGCTCACCCTCATGGAACTAGGCATCAAAGAAAACACATTAAAGTTAAAACAAAAGCTAATCTCAGAACATGAAAGCAAAATAAACAAATTACCTTACTGATTGCAACACTATAAATCTTTTCCTCAAACTGAACCGCATTTCTTTGTAGCTCACTTAATTCATCTGGAACTGGCACAGGAAGATGCCTCTTTAACGTCTCCATTCTAAAATTATCATTTAACCAATTGAAAGATTGAGAGTGACTTTCATTTCATATATAAATGTAAACATAGAGTTTTCAATTTTGCCTGTTCACAATTATGAAGAAAATATATCAAAGTTAAAATAAGAAGAATAGATCAAACTATTAAGTTTACACAACGAAATGATTTCCACAGAGAACATAAGAATTAAAAGAGCATCTAATGTTATCAATTAATCAGATTGAATACAGTTATCAATGGGAGAAAACCCTAGCACGAATATTGAGGCGCCGCTAGGCGATTTTTAGCGATCCCTCCTGTTCTCCCCCTCCCACTCCCTCTCTGACCACGACGATCCCCCATCCTCCGCCATTTGTCGAGCCAGTCCGAAAACCTTAGGCGAGGAGCCGCCGCCGGCCTCGGCGTCCCCTGCCTCCTCCACCCTTCATTTTTCTTTTTTCTTCTTCCTTTCCTTTTTAGTTTATTTAGATCAGATTTATTTTTGTTTTCCTTCTCCGTCGGTATAATGACCGGCGTTTTTCAACGGTGTATTGTGGCCGCGAGGGTGGCTGTGCCTGTTGTTTGGTTCAGCCGATAAATTGGGTACCGGCGTGGTGCAACCGGAAAGGTTGTACAGTGGTGGTTTGGTTTGGCTGGTCGTTGAGGTCGTGGTTTGGGACGACCGGTGAGAGCAGCGTGGCTCTTTGGTGTTGCAAGTCCTGCCGTTTAATTTTTGGATTGAAGAGTCGGTCTTCTCGCGGAGGCGATCAAGACAAATGTTTAGTTGGCGACTCTGTTGAGGATGGTTGTATGGCACACTATCGGTCTAGGCTGGTCTCGGCGTAGAGGTGTTGGAGATGAAGTCTGGTGGCAGCCCTTTTCACCTTGGTATGTCGTGTGGGTCTGCATTCCTTTTGAAGATTGCCTCGTAGGTACTGGTTAGGTCAGGAGTCAAGACTAGATTTGGAAGAGTTCGTTCTATATTTTTTTTTTTTGGTTTTGTGTCAGACTGGTATGGGGTCTTTGGCCTTTGGCTGGGTTGAAAGACTGGTACGGTTCGGTACCAGTAGGCAGTAGGGAGAAGTTTTGTTTGAAGCTTGATTTTAATTTACTTTGTTTAACTTTTGTAAGCTTTTTTATTATTAATGGAATTGCCGGCAGTTATCGGCCCTCAAAAAAAAGAATACAGTTATCGAAGGGACATTGTTTTGCCAAATTATCATTCGGATTGAATGCAGTTAATCAAAATTGCACCTCTAATTAGACTAGTTAGCTCTCAAATATTATGTTTTTTAAAGGTTTGAAATTCACAAACAAAATGAAGAGGTATACGATTTCAAACCAATAGTTATCGGACCGCAAAACCTCTCGCCAGACAAACATCACTGGTAAATAAAATTCATACAGATAGATAAAGAAACTACTCTAATCGAAACAACAGATTAAAATCTCACATCTTATTCACGATTATCTGGCGAGCATCTGGTGGAAGGTACAATCTCCAATCCGGGTCAGCGTTCGGATGAGCTCCCCCTCCCGAACCCGAACACTGAGCAGAGCCCCCTTGCATCGCATTGAAATCCGGATTGATAAACCCCAACTGGACCTTTCTATATGAGAGAGAGAGAGAGAGAGAGTGTGTTTTCAGAAAGAGTGCGAGAGAAAGAAACGGACCGACGACGAAACCATAACCAGCAGAGAGGATTTCTATAACTAAAAGCGATTGAAAAAGATATGCGCCTTCTTTTTAGTTTTAATAAATAATAAAGGGAAATTCTGTGCGCAGCTGGATCGCACATTGCGACTTTGCTTTTGGACGTTGACAGATTATTGCATTGGTAAAAAAATTGGAGAAATTGCGAGGAAATAGAGTATGCAGACTTTTAAAAGTTAAAACTAAGATAGTATTTTGACGCTCAACAGGTTTGTTTCAAAGCACAAATCAAGAGTTCAAGACCCCACTTGTTGATAAGTTAAATCGGGCATTTGTTTTCTTTGATTTTTCTATAGATTTTTATTTAATTTTGACAATCTGTCGTTAACTTTCGTTTTATTTAAATAGCCCTGTTAATGTTACAAAGATTTTATATGAACAATAAGGGAATAAGAAATTTATTATTAATAATAAAAAATAATAATAACATTAAATTAATTTTTTGAAGTAAGCAGACCTTTTTTTTCTTGTACTACATTTTTTTTATACTGCTTTTTTCCTTTAATGACCTTTATCGTGTGGTTTCATTTTTAGCCTATCTCAGTTTGTTTATACTTTAGGAAATCTCATATCAAGGAATAATGACAAAATTGCAAAATGATAATTGGCACATAATTGTAGCTTCCGAATTTTACTTGGTCAAAATAATAAAATCAGATGGACACATTGTTGGCTTAATAATTACACTAGTCAGAATAGATGAAAATGAAATTTAAAATTCAAGCTTTTAAATGTTGAGAAGGTTCTAGTGCCATAAGTTTTTTGTGCCACAAATGTCACACTTTTTAGTTTTCATTAATATTTTAAAATTTTAAATTTTAATTTTTAAATCTAAGCCGTTGATGTTGTTCAATTTTACGAGCGATGTATTTTTATGTAATTTTTATAAATTTTGGAGTTTATTTGATATTCAATCAAGAGGCCAACATATGAACGTATTAAAATTAATCTGTTATAATTAACAACATTCGTTCATTTTTTGATCTCTTGATCGAATATCATATAAACACTGAAATTTATAAAAATTATATAGAAATGCATCGCGTGTAAAATTAGACAAGATCAACGGTTTGGATTTGAAAATTAAATTTTCAAATTTTAAAATATCAATGAAAAAGAGCGTTTGTGGTATTTCATTTGTAGCACAAAAAGTTTGTGGCACTAGAACCATGCTATTAAATGTTATCATTTAAAACTATTTGAAATAAAAAAAAATTATAGAAAAAAAATAGGGTGTTACACAATTAGTAGGAAGAACTCTTCCAAGAATAAACTCTTCTTCTCATCTTCTTCCAAAGTGTTTGGAACTTTGGATGCGTAAGAATAACTCTTCCCACTTTTTTTCACGGGAAGAGGTCAATTTTGTCAAATAGTAATGTGTTTTACAATTTATGCAAATATCTTGACCATGACGATTGGCAAGGCACGGGCTCCTTCTAGACTATACTGGTGGTGCAACATCGGCATTGACATCTAGTGGAGAGTTCTCCCAAGAAAGATCTCTTCTTTGAATCCAGGAAACATACGGCTCATTAATTGCAGTTCAACCAAGGTGCTACATCAAATACACCTTTGTCCCATTCAGACAACTCCAATAGAGATATGTGCTTGATCTCTTCAAAATCATAATCTTCTTTTACCACAAACCTGATTGTACATCGCTGAGGAATGCCTGATGGCTATGGTTGGACTTGATACACAGCTTGCTGAGGTATCTTACTCCGGAGTTCAACATATACTCGGACCCGAAGGAATCTGTTGTCTCGCTCGAACAAATTTCCGAACGAGACAATTGTTACTATGTCCGTCCTTGAAGATATTTGCGCACCTTCCTTCATGTGCCAGGCATAAGGAACATCAACTGCACGTACCCAATATTCACCATCAAGTCTTGGTGGTTCATTGAGGCCATCTATCATCTCAACCACCTCAACTTGCTTGCCATTGATTTCTATCTTGTCACCAAATCGAGGACCCATGAACAATTTCTTCCACACGATATTTCCGACTACTTGCTAACGATTTCTGCCCATATAGCTCGCATCAAACTTGAAAGTCATTTGGTGTAGTGGCTTTCAGTGCACACAACACTTCAATGTATGTAACATTAGCCTCAAAAACAAACTTCACCATACTACAAGAAAAAATAAGAAATATTAAGTTACAACTATAACCAATTTATTTACAATTACAAACACTACAGCTAGGAATATGTACTAGGGTGTATGTGCGACTCGTTCAGATCATGACTTTGAACAGATTAGAGAATTTTTCCAGTATCAACGACCAATACTGATCAATAGAATATTTCAAAAAGATATATCATCCACTTTTTTATTCTATAAAATTTATGGTTTTCATTGGTGAAAATCCAATCATTTTCAATTTGAAAGAAGGACAATTAATCTGAAAAAACGAAACAACTACAAACGCTTGCAAATTTCTCTTTGATCTGCATTGCGCTAATTATGGTCCTGCGCACCTCACCAAGGTAGTTGGGACAAAACCTAATCTTGTGGGCCACAAAAAAACAAACAACTGCATGATTGTGGTGTGCAATAAACCTAATTTTTTGAGACAAATCAAAACCTAATTTTTAGAGACAGATCACACTCAATTTTTTAGTACACTCATAAAAAAAAACTATCGACTAACACTCAAGTATTTTTGGAGACAAAGAACTATGTAGTAAAGAAAAATGTCTAGTAAAATCACTAATCACAATCACCGTGTAGTAAAAACAAACTATTGTCTAGTAACACTCATCACAATTATACAATAAAAAAAATTGAGACAGATAAATATCTAATTTTTCAAAACCCTAACTTTCATAAAAAAATTATTTTTTGATAACCCTATTTGTCATCAAAATCTAATTCAAAAGCCTAACTTTCATTAAAATAAAAATTTTGAGAGAAAAAAATTACCTCTTGTTTAGAGAGATCTGTAAAAAATCGCGAGAGAGTCGTCGATCGTAAAAAATTTTCTTTCCTTCAGATTCCATTTCCTTCCCTTTTATATTTTTCTTTCCGTCCCCTTCGCTTCCCCAAAACTAAACACGCTGTTAGACGTCTTTGAGAGAGGAACAAGTATAAGTAATTTTAAATACATTAGTACATGATATTCATCCTTTCACTTGTGCTTTCTGAGTCATTGCCCACGCAAAGGACACATATTTGTTCATGTAAGATGTTACAACATTTTTTTTTCTGACAAAAGCAACCAACCACGGTATATCATATTATTCATATATATGTCTTTAGAGGAATTAAACTTCTCGGTCATTAATGCTTTGAATTCTCGTTGGTAAAGTTAGATTTAAGATTGACGTCGCTATTACGCAGCGATTAATGAAACATCACAAGCGCATTTCTTTTAGCGGTACAATTTATACTGGTCTATCTTTTTCTTTTTTAAATATGATGTGTTTGGATGCATAAGAATAAGCTCCAAATTCCTGATTCTTGTGAAATCCAAACAACACAAGAATAAAAAATTTGAGCTTATTCGGATCCTTATTCTTATACCAACAAAATCATGACATAAAAATAAGAAATATGACTAGGCATGTATTTCTAAATTCTTATTCTTATCCCTTATTCAACCCCTCATCCAAACACACCCTATTATATATACTAGTATAACTCACCTAGGTTCTGAAGACTAGTTACGATACCGCAATGATTCTCTGTCGCAGTACGGATGAAGTCAAGATTGCGACAAGGAAAAACAAGTGAATCAGCACAAAATGACATTGAACAGTAAATGTTTGATGTTTCTGTTCTTCTATTGGCAAAACTTTGTCCACATTATAATTATAATTATAAATATATTCATTTAAGCCGGCGTGAGAGGCACGTGAAAATGTGAAAATACTGTGGTAACACAGTAATTTTAATTTTTTGTGACGATCTTCGTGTAGAGAGGAAAGATATGGATTTGTTATCCAACTAGATTTTTGTAACGTTTCTTATCAAAATCAAACTATATGGACCAACATTTTTACAAATCTTTTGTTGGGGCAGACAAGCATGAGTAAAATCCGCGCAATTTTTTATTGGTTTCCTCACTAATAATCCAGCACTGCGAAAACAAGGTGTCCACAACTGTTTCGGATTATGTGAGTGGGTAAAATCCGATTGCCATAGAAGGAAGTTACTTAAACGGGTTTCACAAGAAGTGCGAATAATGAAATGTTTTTCAGCACAATTTTTTATTATTTACAAGCATTTTTTTATTTATTTTTTGCGCACAACTTTTTGCCATCCTGTAACATTAGTGACTGACGTATGGTAAACCAAGTCCCGAAATTGTCCAATAAATGAATTAGGAATTTTTATCATTGATATTTTAAGGAAATAAATCAGGTTTGACAGAAAAATTTGCGGAAAAATTTTGTTTCAAAATTTATAAATATTCAGTCTGAATTCTTGAATTTTTCTGTATGATTGCCACGGGAAATTGACATTTGGAAACGTTTAATTTAATTAGGGAGATAGTTAATTTACAAAATTCAGTTATTAATCAGTCATTACACACATAGCCACACGGATTTGGCCACAGAAAATTTGAGGAGAATTTAATAAAAGAAGAAGACGAGACTTCTTCATCTCTTTCTCTCTGTCTCTCCGATCTGTCAGCCTTTCTTCTTCTTCTCTTCTTCTCGAGATGTGTTCGAGGCCATCTCCTTCTGTTGCGTGTTGTTCTCTGAGTGGTCGAAGCAAGAGGCGCCTGTGACACCAGGGATTTTTGTTGTTTTTGAAATTTCAGAAATTTTGATGCATTTCTTTGATTTCCTGAATTGAGTGATTTTATTTTACAACATCAAATTCTATTTCCATATCTCGACTTGTTTGAAGTTACAAATTGAAAATTTTGTAAATATAAGTATTACATGATAAAAGGTTTCTAATACTCTTTATAAATTTCTGTATATAAAAATTAGATGTGTCTTTGTGAAATACTAGTATTTTTTTTTTATGAATAAAATAGGATTTTATTTCTATGGCTGATGTGCTAACGAGGGAAAAGTCTTCCCATTCATTTGTTGGTAGTTACCTTTGTCAATTATAACATCTATGTCATGTGGGACCTCTTTGTCATGATTCTTTATAATCTAAACTTTCATTATGCACCATGTTTAGTTGGAATTGTAATGTTGGAATGGGAGAAACTCATCTTTTGACTTTTGGGCCTGGTTAGCTAACGCACTCCATACCCTCTCCTTTTCATTATGTGTCCTTTTCCTTTACCCAAAATCACAAAACCACTCTAACTGCTGCCATCCAACTTGGAGAAAAGAAAACTTTATTCCTAGAATTGTGGATCTGGTCTGTTCATACCTCCATCCTCTCTAATGTGCATTTCTTATCAATTTCGTTGCTGCTATCCCTTGGAACTCTACTCCAAATTCCACCCAAAAATTCAAACAAAAACATATAGAAAAATCAGATTTTAGCTAAAGGGGCAGCTTCTCTAGTCGTTCCAGTGGTGGAAATCTGGAAGTCGAGTTCAACTCTTTCCACGTCTTCGATCTATTACAGTGATTGGGTAAGTAAGTTCTTGACTAAGAACATTTACAATTTTACATACCACTATGACCTTGCTTCAGTTTTTATAAGTACCTGTGGTTATTCTGTTTCGAATTTGGAAATGAAAATTGTTTTGTTTGAAACAAGACTTCAAGACGAAAATGTTGGTATCTAATTTTTCTAAGTTGATTGGTATTTTTTTTTTTATAAAACACGATTTTGAAACCAGGGCCAGTTTTGGAAAAACAGTTTTTTTGAAATAGATAGACTCCAGTGTGGTTTTTGATTTTTCATTTATTTTCTGTTTGCAGTTAGGACTTGAAATTTTTAGATATGATAATAGACATTCAGAGGCAGCTTCTGTAATTTTTACAAAAATTTTAGAGTTTTATTGGAAGGGTTTTAAGGCATAAACTTTCAGACAAAATTGCTGGCACAATTTGCTGGAACAGATTTCTGAAACTTGATTGTCTGATTTCGAAAATTCATTATAATTAATCTGTATGTCCAAACCTTATGAAATTTTTACACGAGTTACGTCCTGTCATGTTTTATCCACAGTTAAATTTTTATTTGATTCTGTTCAGCCGTTCCTGAAATAAAGAATATTTTGTAAGCAGTCAAAAATACCCTTCACTGGTTGTACCAGAAATTGTCCAGCCTTCTAATCACCAATTGGTACCACTCTTGCATTGTTCTATACCACTGTCCAACACTATTAACTTCTGCCCAACTTTGAAATTCCTTAATTTCTATTACTAATTAGTATAATTAGAGAAGTAGAACTCTAAATTACAAGTAGTAAATTTTGAATCTGAATTTTTATTGCTTGCTGTTTTGCTTGTATGATTTTGTGCTTGTGTGTTTTTCAAAAGCTGGTTTATAAAAGAAGAACTTTAATTTCAACTCATGTTCATTTATGCTAACCAATAAGCATTGTTTGGTACCACTGCCCATTGCTACACTGTTTGATACCACTAGTATAGTAGGATTAATATATAGCACCACACCTCATAACTTTTAATAAGAAATTGCAGAATCTGTTTTGTTCTAACTTATTACTTGAATAGGGATTGATGTTGTTTGTTGTTTGAGTGAGGACTTACCTTTTTGTTTTAATTAAATAAATAAAATCAGGGCATGAGTCAGAGCCGGTTACAGTCGTTATATAAGAATACTTTGTTTGCTTGCTGCTATATATTTTGGAGTGCAGGTACGGATTCCACTTGGGTTTTAATTATATGTGATATATTAGTATTATGCATTTTGAATTCATAATTGGAAAGTGATTGAAAAGTGGCATTTTGAATTCATAATTTGATGTTCATTCATGAGTATATTTGTGACTATGTATATTGATGCATGATTGGAAAGTGTCATATTGAATGGTATCCGATTGAAATGTGATTTGATTGAGGTAAGTACAGCTTGTGTGGTTGAGATAGACACTCGTAATGTTTGGAGGTGGAGTCATGACCCATCCTATCAAGCACCGTGTAATAAGCGCTTATGTACCGGGACTCAGTAGGTCTAGTCTAGAATAGACCGGAGTGTGAGTGTTCCCAGCTTGCTTGTACAATTGATGATTGAATTGATTGAATGATATATGAATTGAATTGGTCGGGGTAGCCCTCATAGAAGGTGTCTCGCGACATATTTGACTTTGATGATGAGAAAAGAAACCAGACTTGCATATTAGATAATTGTCCAACCAAATGAGTCGGCATTTGTTATACTTTGAAATTTGAATTGTTATGGAAGTGATTGCCGAGCTCGCATTACATATTGCATTGATTTAATTAATTTGACATTGTTATTTCTACTTGAAACCAGATGTGAATGTTTTTACATGTTAGTTGTTGCATACTATTAATTGCTTTTCCAAGGAATTGAAATGACAGATGCCATACTTTGAATTTATTTCATAATTTTATTGCTTGATCGAAACTTTATAATTAATGTTTATTTGAAATAATTATGGATTTGAATTGAGAATTGTCTGGCTCAGTCATGTATTTTGTTCCAACGCATGATAATCAAAACTCAAGTGGCTGGAACTGAATACCGTACTGAGATAAATTTTATTTATCTCATTCTTCCACTTTTGTGGGTTCCAGGGTTAGCGAGCGTGGTCAGAGCCGTAAAGGGTTAAGCCTTTTAATGTCACTTGGTAAGTATTATGTGACATATATTGTACATATAAATTTTGAGATCATACGTGTATATTAATATTAGTAGTGGTCTATTTGTATGTAAATTTAGTTATTGTGCTTATGCAAATTTGAGTTACAACTTTTGTGATTCTTGTATCAACATTCTTGTTTTCTTTACATTCTTATATGTAACATTCATGGCTAGATTATGTATACTTGTACTTGTTTTGATATTATAAATATGCATTTGGCTAACGTTCACCTAGTTGTATAGCTGAACCATATCATTTCTAATGTTTGTATAGTAACTTCTATTTCTTAATGTGTAACCTTCTTAGTTAAACTATGTGTACTTGTAACTATTTGAGAATATACTTGTTTATTAGTGCTACTCATATAGTGTCTATGCATGACTATACTTATGTGGTGATATAAACTATAAATTTTGAGATGAATGCATTGTTGGTTGTTACTTTTATAATTAAACATTTTTGTTGAATCCGAAGCATCTGTGCACATGTGTAACTACATGCTTTTATAAACTTGAGATACATAGTATGGGATGCTTGCATTATTTGCTTTACTTTAATCTCAATCTAAAACATTCTTATAAATAAATTTTCACTTGCATTTCTTCTTTTAAAAGGCTTATGTATTTGTGCACTTATATTTTTTTAGAAAATTTATCTTGTGCTAAATTGCATTTTTATTTAAATCGTTTAGATTAATGCATATATTATGATAATAATAATAAAATATGAGAGTTTGCCTTGTGGGTGTGCGAAGATAAGTGTGCACTCGCGGCGGCTGTCGTCACCCTCAGTCCTGGGGTGTGACAGCGCCGATGAGTTGTCCTCTGTCTTGGTGACGCCTCCTGCTTCTTCCTTGTGCTTGCACGGAAAGGCAGTCAAGCTTGTCTCCCCTCTCGATGGCGGGCTGTCAGATGGCTTTAATGGAGCCATCGACGTGGCCTCTCCACCTCAGAGCCCCTTCTGCCTCTCTTCCTTTTCTCCTTCTTGTCCGCTAGTAAAGTAAGTTTCCCTATTTAAATGTGGAGAAGGGTTTCGGGTTTAAGTACGACGGAGGAGAAAGGGAGGTAGATTGGAGCTTGGGGAGGTAACAACATTCTTTCTCTGTCTCAATTTCATTGATTCATTAAGTTAATTCGTTGATCCCTAATTTCTAGGGTTTTACTGATTAGGAATTAGGTGTATGGAATTGGCATTATTCTTGATTAGTTTGACACTAATCTTTGCGTTGGTTGTGCTCGAATTCCTGAGGAGGTTCCTCAAAGATCACGAGCAAGGTATATCTTTACTGTGGCTTGTTAAATTGTGTAATTAGTTGTTGATTGATATATGCTGTGTTGTGGCTAGCTAATCTTGTTTATGTTGGGTACTGAGCATAGCTAATTGTGCTTAGAGTAACCGATTATGCTTGTATTGTGCTAGACTTGTTGTAACTGTGCTTGAGATGGGCTAATTGTGGTTCTGTTATGCTAATTGATGACTAAGTAGAGCTAATTTGGGTTGATGCTTTACTGTTAAGGATTACTTATACTTAATTTAGGGAGAATGGATGGTAAGATGTTTGTTGGAAGGATTTGAGCCATAAATTGCATACTGATATTGGTATTGTATTATGATAGGCTTATTTTGGGGCAGTAACATGATTAGTGGCACATCTGACATTGATTACTGTCTATAAGCATATTTTTGAGATAGGGAATGTGATTAAGGGGATAGATGTAGATATTACTGTGTATAGTTAGAAGTATTTGAGTTTCATATAGTGCATACCACATATATATGCTTGTGACAGTGCAATATAGTTTTGATAGATAAGTAATTTGAGTAACTATATAATTTTAGGCACTGTATACTCATTCTTGGGTGCTGAAATGATTTTTATGGAAGGGTACTAGGTGTATGTTCAAATATGTGCATGTCTGGACCTATGTATTTTGTATGTTTCGAATATATGTTCTAATACATGCATATAGCTACTGTACATGGTCTGAACTAGCATATTTGCATGTCTTAAATATAGGTTCATCTATAAAATCTATTTATATACTTTTCCTAATAAGAAAATATGATATTAAGAGTTGTAGGCTTGATTGACTAGAAGAAACATTGGATTTTGAGGGGTTGCATGATTTCTGGCTGATATACTTTTAAAACTATGTTTCATATACTTATATGCATGTGGTAATAGATGTTTACATATAAATGTAATTATAAATCTTGTATAGGAAGGCAATATACTTAACTGGCTAGGAAAAATGGGGATTTTGGATATGTACCATGAGGTATAACTTATACAATTTTGGAAAATATATTTTTGATATAAATGTGCATAGATTATATTGGGTTATGACTTTAGTTATGAAAAATACTATAATTTTAATATATAGTAGGGTTTTGGAAAACAGATAGGGGTTATAGACATAATTTATTGATGGTACAATAGGTCTGTACCATACTGGTATCTGTTTGCGTGAAGCAGGGATGATTCTGTGAAGGAAAAACTTATTTTGGGCTTTTCTGTAAAATTCTAAGGGTTGTTTTATAACATAGAAGGAATTGATAAAAATATTAGGGGCCTAGATGTACATTTTGAGGGTTTAGAAATTTTCTGTGGACTTGATTGAATGAATCCTGTGTTTAACGGTACGGGTTGCTAACTGTAGGATCCGATTTGACCTTTGACGGACCCGTTACGCGTCGACCCAGTCAACTGGGTTGAGTCCGATGGTTTGTGGGCTATTTACTGTAGTGGGCCTTGGTCGGATTTTTTTTGTCTTATGGGCCGAGAAAAAAAAATAAAACCTAATAGGCCGAGATATATTGTGGGCTTGATTTCGGAAATAGTTTCGGATTTTAATTAGCTTTCGAATTTAGATAAAGCTAATGACGGATTTTCGTTAAACTAAATGACTTGAAAACAATGTACTTAGTTTAACTATCGATTGTGGGCTTTTTAGGGAAATGATGAAATTTGGTCTGACTTTCAAAAAGAACGGATACGTGGCAAATTATTCAGACTATCTGATCCCGCAAAATTAAATAAATAATTTCTGATTTATATTTTTCTGTTATCTTTTAATTGAGTTTCCTAAATTTCTGTATAACATTTCTGCTATTTCTAATTTATAATTGTTGATTCGCGATATTAGGAAATGTACAATTAAACATAATTCTGACGATTGGATTAATAATTAAAGTTGTGATAAAATGTTAATTAAGGGACTTGGAACCAAAACGTACAGTCCAGTTACCGATAAATTACCAGACTTAATTAATTGTGGTTTACCAAACGGATTTAAAGGACCCGTTAAACACATATTAACGGTACTTGATCTGTAATGTGTAATCAGGAACGGATACTGAAGTGCCCCCGGATCATTGAATCGAACGAAGGTGCGGATACGTGGAATCTTTGTTAGAACTCGGATTTCGGTACATTTAAATTCATGCATTGCATGCTGATCATTCCTTGATAAAAGCATTCCCTTATGCATGTAGACAATATGGACCCCAAATTGTGCTAAACTCATGTTGACTCAAATTGTTCGTCTGCTCCAATCAAATTAGTATAGTCTGACATAGAATTCCGATTGTTAATCATTTGAATAAGTCGACTATAATAAAGACTGGAATGGTTTCCGTAAACTGACTTGATTGCATGATATTCTTTTGTGATAGAAGAATCAGACTTGAATTAAATCGGACCATTCTTATTCAGTCTGCATAGCATAATTGTGATAGTATCGCTCTCCGGAGTACGGTTTGGCCACCTGCCCGACCGGAATTATTAGCGCTTTTAATTACTGAAAATTTCCTCTGGAATCTGTACCTAGGGTTGGACCTATGGTGTGGGAAGAGTTCTTTATGATTCTGTTGGGTCGATAAAGGACTTGAGTGTATACTAAATTCTGTTGAAATTCTGTGATTGATGAGTTATGCTTGATTTGAATTTATGCATATTTCATATTGCAGTATGCCTGTTATCGGACCGTTGCGGCTTGTGCCTACGGTATAAATCATTTATGATTTCTGATTAAATATGCTTTGAAAAATGATTTGAAAAATGAAAATTGATTTCCAAAAGTTATTTCTAAATGAAAAGGGTATTAATTCCGTTACCGGTTCGTACCAAGAATCCGCGTACTTGAACTAAAACCCGCACTGAGATTAAATTCTCATCCGAAATTTTGTATTGCCTCATTTTGAGGGTTCCAGGAGGGTAGAAACGGTGCTAGGAGACGGTCTATTGCTACAGTTGAGTGTTCTTATTTACCATTCGCTGTTCATATCCCAAGTTTGAATTGCAATGCTACTTTAGCTCTGTACCTAGATGAACTTCCCGATGTATTGGCGTATTTGTATCTTGAGATTCCTCCTCCGAGTCCGCCGCGTGAGATGGAGGTCGAACCAGAGTCCGAGGATCACTCCGCGAAAGCGTAAACGCGGGGAGTATTAGTGTTGTTGGAGTTGTGTCTTGTGATGGGTCTTGTTTGCTAGGAATTGTGTCTTATGACGGGTTTTGTCTTGTGTTATGTTAGGTTTTAATCGGGCTTGTGGTTAATGACAGCAAGTGGTAAGTTGGGTGGTTGTAAAATATGTACACATGTAAATAGAGTGAAACGAGTGAACCAGCCTTAGGTTGTAGTAAAAATAATAAGCCTAAGCACGAGTGTGCCTTTTTCTTTTCTTAGTGTGCCAAAACTCTGTATAATCTTATGTGTGTAATAAAATGAGACTTGGTTTGTTCATCTGCATGTTGTGTGATTTCTGGGCCGAAATCAAGAAAATGGAACGATAAATGAAAAAAAAATTCCACTATCCGTCTGTAGCCTTACGGGAGTGACTCGTCATTCTCGTGGCGGAGAAGACGTCAGCATCTCAGGTCGGGGTGTGACACATCCATTATTGCAAATAGCATTTTTTTTTTTAATATGAGTAATAGAAACAATTGGTGCTAACTAAAGAAATAAAAATTAATCATGCTCATTTAGAAAGCATTTCATAACATATCCGCACTTATTTGGAAAGCATTTCATAACATATTCGCATAGGAATGAATCGCGCAACACTTGAGTTTATCACTAGTTATATATTGATATTGAGATACTATTTGAGACATTCAAGTTACTCAATTTGTCAATAATATATCAAATTTTTATAGAGAACTAAACTTTTTTTAATTTTCTTTTACAATTTTTATAATTTCTACGGAAAACTAGTTTTATTGGACACTAAAAGAATTAAAAAAAAAAAATTCCACCTACTTGCGTATAATGCCACCTACATTTTTTTAAAAATTGTAAAATAACAGATGGACCGTTTTTCAAAAGATATAATTAGTGTTTCGAAAGCTTATCTGCAAATAAAATCGTCAGATAAATATACCGTGTCATGTCCATGTCAAACACTTGGGGGTCCATCTCCATGATTCATAGATTACATTGTAGAGAAAAACTACATCCCGTCAGCAACTCGAACAACATTTTGTTTGCAAATGAAACCAAACGAAATTTGCTGATAATTTTTAATCATTAGATACGCTTTAGAGAAACTAAGACAAACCATGCCACTAGCATGCACCACATGCATGATAAATGTTTGAACTCATTCACACTTGAGAAAATATTACTGGCTAAGAGTTTATGTAGTATTGCATCTTTTTTCCTCTGAAATTCTGATTCAGATCTCAGCAAAAGAGAGCAGAACAATCTCCGTGGACATCTATACTCAGTTAGAACTCCTCCTCTTGTGAGAACAATCTCCGCATATTCTGCACTTCCTTGATATCTCTACTACTACTATATTGTTTTTGAAAAAGAAGATAATATTTCTTTCAAAAGAGACTATTAGAAGTTACCAAAAAATATTGCAATCCACTTAAGCATTGAAATTATTACTTGCCTTCTTGGTTGGGAAGGGCAGGATTCAATATTGGCTCAGCCTTTGTTTCCATAGAAAGCATCTTTAGAGAAATTTTTCTGAGATAATCAGGCTGACAAAGAGCCGAAAACAGATCAGAAAGAAGAGAGAATCTGAAGATCTAATTTTACTTAATAGATAATTGAATTCTGACTATCAGTTTTACTTTAAAAAGTAATGATGAATATGCATTCTGCCTATATTTGTCTCGGCTGAATTAATTTCAACTTTTGCATGTTATTGTGCAAATATAAATCAATTTTAAAATTTCTTCCTACACCATATTCTTTTAAATGGATCATGCTTCTTGAAAATTAAAAAGACTTAATTGAACAAAATAAAATGAAAACATTCATGAGTTTTTAACTGGGGGGGGGGGGGGGACAGGACTTCTGCAGTAGCCAATGATTAAAGACCACAATGGACAAGGTCAAAGTATTATACTTTCTTATAAACGTCAATAGTTGCAATAGCAGTTTTGAGGTTCTTCTAATAACTATGACCAGAATTATGGAAAACTCTTCAAAGAATTTAACTACAAACAAAAATTAGGGGCAAAATTCTAGCATCTACTACCTCCTATAATAACACCCTGATGGTTCAACCTCATTAAACTAGACATGAAAGAGAACACATTAAAGTTAAAACAAAACTAATCTCAGAACATGGAAGCAGGATAAATAAATTACCTGACTGGTCGCAGCACTGTAAATTTTTTCCTCAAATCGAACCGCAATTCTTTGTAACTCACTAAATCCATCTTGCACTGGCACAGGAAGATGCCTTCCTAGTGTCTCCATTCTAAAATTATCATTTAACCAATTAAAAAAATTGAGAATGACTTTCATTTATGTGAATGTAGAAATAGAATTTTTCAATTATGCCAGTTGACAATTATGAAGAAAAATAAATTAAAGAAAAAAAAAAGTCAAACTATTAAGTTCACAGTTCACACAGCGAAAAATTTCCACAGAGAACCAAAAAAAAAAAAAAAAAAAAGTAAAAAGAGCATCTAATGTGATCAATTAATCGGGTTGAATACAGTTATCAATGGGACATGTCTTTGCAAGTAAAATAAACCCAGACTCGGAAGCGCTTCTAATAAGACTGGTTAGGTTACCTATTTCACAAACATAATCGAGAAGTATACGATTTCAAAACAGTAGTAACTTAGTTATCGAAGCGCCAGATAGAAACTAGTCTAATCGAAACAGCTAGCCTGATCAATAAAATTTAAAAAAATATCTCACATCTTATTCACAATTCTCTGGCGAGCACCTGGTTGAAGTTGCGATCTCCAATCCGGGTCAGCGTTCGGATCGGCTCCCGCTCCCCCTTGCATCGCAGTGAAATTACGGATCGAAAAAACCCAAAGGGACCTTTCTCTGTGTGTGTGTGTGTGTGTGTGTGTGAGAGAGAGAGAGAGAGAGGAGGAGGAGGATTTTTAAATAAGGTGGCGTTTGGTAAGGGAATAAACTTAAAAAAGTATTAACTTAAAGAGAAGAACTTATGTCATGTTATACGTCTAGCTAGATAAGTGGCATTTATCTACAGAGCGAGTGGAATTTACAGAGAAAGAAACGGACCGACGCAATCAGGAAATACCAGAAAATACGGCTACCCGATCCTGGTCCGGTATAAAATTTGCTCTGAAACCGTGTCTTCTTTATACCGGCAAATACCAGTGAATACCGGAAAAACCGGAACAATTACAATTCCGGTCCTAATTTTTTATCCCATTATCGGAGATCTAGAAGGAGAAGTGGAGAACCAACAACTTTTTTTTCCGACACAGGAATACAGGATTGTTTATTGGTGGCCTAACTCAGCTACTTTGCTTCCAAAAAAAAAAAAAAAAAAAAAAAAAAAAAAAAGAATACAGGATAGGATCGAGGAACCTAGGAATACTTTGGTCCATAATCCATATGATAGTTTTGCAAATTGAATCTCTTTATTTATAAATTTCCGTCATAACTTTTTTTTTGTACATACTATATGCATATAAAAATTGTATAAAGCAAAGAAAAAATGAATAAAGTAATAACAAAATTAAATTTTAAATTCTGACTTTTAAAATTATAGAATTGAAAGTAAAAAATTATTTATCATAACATATTTACAGTTATGATGCTATTTTTATTTAAAAATTTATTTATTATCAAAATATTTATGATTATAAAGTCATCTGGTTTTTTAAACCGGCACAACTGATTATACCGGTAATATTCCATACTTTTTCTTCACCGGTTCAATGTTCGGTAGCGCATTAAAATCATGGGAGAATACGCCTCTTTTTAGCTTTAATATTAATTATTAACTTGCGTGTGCACCTGGATCACACTTAGCGAATTTACTTTTGGACGAAATTGACATTTATTGCTAAAAGGCACCTCGATTATAAAAATAAGTAAAAATCAGGGATATACCCTCCAATCTCTTAGCTTATTGGAAATATCCCTCTAATCTTTATATTTGGAAAAATCCCCCCTCCAAACACACTTCTTATCGATATTTACCCCTTGGTTGATTTTTTAATTATGAAAAATCAGTTTTTAAAATTTCAGACAAAAGTACCCTCAGCCGATTCATCTTCTCGTAATTCTTGCTCTGTTTATCGATAGCAAATTTTCTCTTTCCTCTTTCAAACATTTCCTTCTTAAATAGACCACCATGATAAAGAAAATCTTTATTTATCCTTTAAAATTTCCTTCTTCCTTGGCTGGGAGCAACATCCCTGGAAGCAATCGGTTCTAACTACATCACTATCTACTTTTTCCCCCCATTTTATTGCTCATTTCTTCACCTACAATTATTTTATAGTTAAAGAGTACTTGTGGTTGTTGAAAATAATGGTACCATTCTCTCTACATGATAGTGTTTTTATGACGAAACGAATGATCAATTCATTCTTCTGCTGATCAAGTTGTTCATTAGTATTTTCACTAATTTTACTATAATTTATCAGGGCCACAATTGATGGAAACATCGATCAAAGAAAAATATATGTTCTCTAAGCATATATATATTCAAGATATTGCAACTAGAAGAAGGTTGAAAATTGGGTCATTAGAAGCATTTTGATATGGAGAAAATAAGTAATGCAATGTTGATGCTTTGGGGGCTCGTGTGAAAAAATTCAAGACACATGTATAATCCTTCCATGTATGGCAAATGCTTACAGGCGATCCAGGCTTTAATAGGATAGAATTTTAGTAAAAAAAAATTGTGCAAACGGACGAGAATGTAATCGTCTAGAAATATAAAATTTTCTTTCCAATCAGACATCGCGACAACAAACAGCAGGAAGATGAATAGCCAGGGATATTTTCGTCTGAAATTTTTTAAAAATATTTTTCAAATAAAAAAGAAACGACAAAGTATGTTTGGAGGGGGTATTTTCAAATATAAAAATTAGAGGGGATATTTCCAATTAGCTAAGATTTGAGGGTATATCCTGATTTTCCCTAAAAATAAAAGTAAGTTTAAGTGTGCTGCCTGGTGCGTGCTGCGTGGAAAAAGATTGCCGCATTGCGCTGAGAAATAACGTTGACATATTGTTGAAATAACGCTGAGAAATAACGTTGACAGATTGTTGAATTGGTAACCGAGAGATATTGCGAGAAAATTAAGACTATGCAGATTTTTAAAACTAAGAGAGAAAATATTTTTTTATTTTGTAACACTCAACAGGTTTGAACGCACAAATCAAGACCCCAATTGTTGATAACTTCAATCGGGCATTTCTTTTCTTTGATCTTTTCGATAGATTTTTATTTAATTTTGACAATCTGTCATTAACTTTCGATTTATGTTAAATAGCCCTGTTAATGTAAAAAGATTTTATACGAAAAAAAAATAAGAAATATAATAATAATAATAATAATAATAATAATAATAATAATAATAATAATAATAATAATAATAATAATAATAATAATAATAATAATAATAATAATAATAATAATGTTTTAATAATGACAGATTTATCCTTTCTAACATCAGTCCTTTTATTCACACACTGGTTGGAAAAAGAGAGGGTAAGCATCCAAATTAAAATATTTATTTCTGACGCGAAGTTCATTTTCATCCTGTTTCTCCAATGAATATTGATGAATTCTACTTATACTAATTTTTATCTAAATCATATTCAATTTTAATCGCAAGCGTACGATTTATCGCTGAGTAAGCCTACGGTCGATCCTCGGAGACGGAATATTTAATTTCTAAGTTAAATAAATCAATTTAAATTAAATCCTAAGTTTAATAAAATATCTCCAAGGGTAACAATTATAAAATCTAAATAACAGAATTAAAAGCAGTTCAGAAATTCTAAATTATGCAGTTTCCTAAATTAGAAACGTGGGAAATAAACAATTTGATAAAACTAGGGATTTCTAGTTTCAAACAATTTCTTTAACTTGTCAAAAGTAGAACAGTCTATTCCATCCCTAGCACGGTCCGTTCTAGATGTTAGATGACGTACTGAAACCAACCGTTCTAGGTTAGAACGCCCCCTTTCAGGCGGTCCGTTCTAACCTTGGGACGGTCCGTTACAGAGGTCAATACTTATTTTGTCACGACTTCTAACGATTAATTAAGTGTTTTATGCGAGTTTAAAACGAATCCTAACCAACTAATTAAACTCTAACTCATGTTCAGGTCAAATTCTTTGGTTTAAAACGTTTAACTCTTAAAACTCCTAAATTTCAACTCTCGTTTCTTGATTTAGGAGTTTTAATCTATTTTTTGGGTCTAGGCAAACTTTTAATCTCTCGATTCTAAGTAAAAACGTTGATTACTCAAGTTTTGATTCAATCTTTCGATCTTTTATCTACCTAAGTGTTTTTGTTACTAACTATTGATTAATTCAATTGATTTTAACTTCCAAACTACCAAACGTGTACTTTGTTTGACGAGATAATCAATTAAAGCAAATAATCAAGCAATTCAACAAAAGAAACAATTAAATCACAAAAGATAAAACATAAAACTTAACTTAACAATCAAATCAGATTCAAAACAAAACAAATAACATTAAAAGAAAAAATTCTCAACCATAGCCCCAAAACTAATCTACTCTAGCAAATCCATACAAAATAAATCAGGTTTCATCAAATCAAAGCGCATAAAAGATAGAAAATAAGAGTTACAACAAAGATTGCTCGAATTCTCCACAATTCAGTGCTCTGGCCTGTCTGGGACGGTCCGTTTGAGTGTTGTGCACTCCAGCAAGGTTGGATCGTCTCTGGCAGTTAATCTCCTTTGCTGAGTTGGGAAGAGGCTAAACCTAGAATCTCGAACATATTTTCTGCTTGGAGACAGGTATATAACTATCTAGAGACGGTTTCTATTTGTGGAGGTCGTGGGATCATGCTTCTGGAAGCTCCGGACTTAGAAGGAATTGACAGATAGAAGTGCTGAAGTGCTTGTGCTATTTTTGGCAATGCTGGAAATATTGGAACGGTCCGTCTTGTCGGTGGGGCAGTCCGTTCCAACCTTGGTCTTGACTGGTTCTGCTGCATGCGTCAGCTTGCTGGTCTGGATAGTCCGTCCTGCCGGTCGGGCGGGGCGCTCCATCCTGGCCTGGGCTGCTCATGTTAAGTCGATTCTTCCTTCAATCTGAACGGTCCGTCCTGCCGGTAGGACGGTCTGTTCCAGTTCACATTTCCCTTTTTCTTCGCTACAATCTTCTGTTGTCGCGCTGCAAAATCTGATGAACCTGCAAAATAAACTGTCGGGCTACGGCTGCACCTTTCTACAACCTAAAATTAGCAAAAATAAAGTAAAAATACTTGCATTTGATAGTAATTTAGTGTTTAAACCGGTTGGAAATCGAGCATGAAAACCGTAGATCAGATTTTTTTTTTTTTTGAATTTTCTATTCAGATATTTAAAAGAATGAATTTTATTGATTCATTGTTTCTATCTTATTACAATTGCGATGAGGATATTGAATTATCAGCCTCAATGCCTTTTCTCAAAAGGATAGACGTCTCTGCGGGAGAAAGAAATACATAATGATATTTATCCTTACACTTGTGCTCTACGAGTCACTGCCCAATAAAAAAGAAACAGGAATAATGTACCATATTCACATGTGGGATGTTGTTATGTTGTACTTGTAACAATCTTTGCTGACAAAAGCAACCCACCGACCATATATACTTATAAATTAACTAGCAAACTCTACCCATAGGCCATAGTTTGCCCGCTCAATGGTTGAGTAATTACACATTAGAAAATTTAATATAGATGTTCTATTTCTAAAATAAAAAAATATTATTATTTTAATAAAATTTTCCATAGGTATTGTGTTCTCTTTTCAAACACAGTGCATAACTATGATAAATTTTTTTTTATTTTGATGAGTGTACAACCAATTCAATATAGATTTCTTTCTATTCTTGAGTTCTTATTTGCGTAGAATTCCACCTTCATTGTTAAAAATTGTAAAATAACAATTACATAGAACCCTTTCAAAAGATAAAAGTTAACAGTGTTTCAAACGCCGACTTAACAACCAATTTGTTAATTCAAAATTTAATCGTCGGACTCAGATATATATGGCATGCCGTGTCCACGTCGGACACTTGGGGGGACCGTCTCCATGCTACAATGCTACATAGAATTCATTATAGAGAATAACTATAGCTCGTCGGCAACTTGAACAACATTTTGTTTTCAAATGAAACCCAATCGAAAATTACCGACAATGAAATCACATCTAATTATTCTTTAGAGAAACTAATACGACAATGCCACTAACATGGATCCCATGCATGATATCTATCTGAACTCATTCGCATTTAGAAAATATTACTGGCTAGGATTTATGTGTATAGTATTGCATCCTTGATTTAAATTCAGATTCAAGCCAAAAGAGAGCATATATACTACTGAAAAGGGTGTGTTTGGGAATATGCCGGATAAGAATAGGAATAAGGAATAAAGGGTCGGATTTAGAATCTCGTGCCAATTCTTATTCCTAATTCCAATTCCAACATTTAGTTAGAATTAGAATTGGGCCGGAAATAGACCTCTATTCCTTATTCCCATGGTGTTTGATTTGGCACCGGAATAAGGAATAAGGGGCTTATTCCTTATTCCCGCCCCTAGGAGACTCATCCAAACATCCTTAAGAAGAGAGGACGTCATCATATCTTTACTCAGTTAGGACTTCTTGTGGGAACAATCTCCACATATCCTGCACTGTACTTCTTGATTTCTCTACTTTATTCTTCCTACTACCCTTCAAATTTCATCTCTACTGGGTGCATGGAAGCAGAGCTTTCAATTGTCATAGCTGCCAGCAAAGATTAGCTATATATACTTGATTAGTTTGACATCAAGTTGTCGCAATAATTAATATTTAAGATCTTTATATGGCCTAAAATATAATTCAGATCTTAATTATTAAAAATATTACATTATACATAAACAAATAAGTATATTATATACAAATTAAGCTTATAAGGAGCTTCAGTTGAGCATTTAAGCAATTTTTGATTCATTTACATCAATTAAACACCATAATTTATATTTTAGCATTTTATATTATATAGAATATAATCAAATCTAACTTATTCGAAATATTGCGTAATACATAAATGAATTATGCATATTAGGTAATTCATTTGAGCATTTTAGGTGATTCCTGATTCATTCGGCATCAAATTCATCACAATAATCTATATTTAAGCACTTTATATGGTTTAGAATATAATTGAAAACTTATCTAAAATATTGAGTTACAAATAATAACATATGCGTATAATGTGCATCTGAAGCTTATTTGGAGCTTCAGTTCTTTATTTAAAGTGATTCATGATTCATTAGACTTTCTTTAACCACAACAATCTATATTTGTGCTCTTTATATATGTCTTATAATGTAATTCAGATCTTACTTATTCAAAAATTTGTGTTATGCATAAGGAAATATTCATAAAATGTGCAAATAAAGCTTATTTAAAACATTAGTTGAGTATTTTAAGCTATACTTGATTACTTCGACGTTAATTTATCATAATAATCTATATTTATGCTCCTTATGGTCTAGAATGAAATTTAGATCTTACTTGTTAAAAATATTGCGTTACACATAATGAAATATGCATATAATGTGCTAATGCAGCTTATTTGAAGCATAAGTTAAGCATTTTAAAGGATTCTTGTTTCTTTTGACGTAATTTGAACACAATAATATAAATTTAAGCTCTTTATTTCGCCCAAAATATAATTAAGATCCTACTTATTCAAAATATTGCTTCGAACATGAACAAATATGCATATAATGTGCAAATAAAGGTTTTATTGTGCTTCAGTTGAGCAATTTATGTGATTCTTGATTCATTCGATGTTATTTGACCACAACAATCTATATTTTAGCTCATTATATGATCTAGAATATAATTCACATCCTACTTATTCAAAATTTTGCATTATAAATATTGAAATATGCATATTATGCGCAAATTAAATTTATTTGGAGCTTCATTAGAGCATTTTAAGTAATTCTTGTTTCCTTCAACGTCAATTGATCACAATAATGTATACTTAAATACTTATAGTCTAGAATATAATTCAGTTCTAACTTAATTAAAATATTGCATTGTACATAAAGAAATATGCATATGATGTACAAACAAAGCTTATTTGGAGCTTCACTTGTGCATGTAAGCGATTCTTGATTCATTCGACATCAATTGATCGCCATAATCTATATTTAAACAGTTTATATGGTCTAGAATATAATTAATAACTTACTTATTCAAAATATTGCGTTACATGAAAAATAAATATGCATATAATGTGAACATGAAGCTTATTTGGAGTTTTAGTTCAGCATTCAAAGCGATTCATTATTCATTAGATATCACTTGATCGCAATAATCCATATTAGAGCCTTTATATGGTCTGGAATATAATTCACATCTTATTTATTCAAAATATTTTGTTATACACAAAGAAATATTCGTCTAATGTGCAAATAAAACTTATTTAAGATATCAGTTCATTATTTTAAGCTATACTTGATTAGTTCGACGTCAAGTTATCACAATAACTAATATTTAAACTCTTTATATGGTCTAAAATATATTTCAGATCTTAATTATTAGAATATTGTGTTATACATAAACAAATAAGCATAGAATATGCAAATGATGCTTATATGGAGCTTCAGTTAAGCACATTAACCGATACTTGATTTATTTAACGTCAATTGATCACCATGATCTATATTTTAGCAATTTATATTGTGCAGAATATAATTCAGATCTAACTTTTTTCAAAAAAAAAAATTGCGTTATACATAAAAAAAATGCATATGATGTGCAAAATAGAGCTTATTTGGAGGTTGATTTGAGCATTTTAGGTGATTTTTAATTCATTTGATACCAATTGATCAAAATATTCTATATTTAAGCACTTTATATGGTCTAAAATATATAATTCAGAACTTACTTATTCAAAAATTAACGTTATAATTAAATAAATAAGCATATAATATGCAAATGAAGCTTATTTGGAGTTTCAGTTTAGCATTTTAAGTGTTTCATGATTAATTTAACATCAACTGATCACTATAATATATATTTAAGCATTTTTTTTATGGCTTTGAATATAAGAAATATGCATATGATTTACAAATAGAGCTTATTTGGAGCTTTACTTGAGAATTTTGGCGAATCTTTATTCATTCGACGTCAATTGATACAATAATCTATATTTTTGTACATTATCTGGTCTATAAATTGCATTACTCGTAATGAAATATGCATATAATGTGCAACTGAAACTTTTTTTTAGAGCTTCAGTTCTGCATTTAAAGTGATTTATGATTCATTAGACGTCATTTAATCACAATAATATATATTTTAGCTGTTTATATGGTCTATAATATAATTCAGATCTTACATATTCAAAATATTATGTTATACATAAAGAAATATTCATATAATGCGATAATAAGACTTATTTAAAACATCAGTTGAGTATTTTAAGCCATACATTATTCAGATCTTACTTATTAAAAATACTGTGTAATACATAATAAGACATGCATATAATATGAAAATGAAGTTTACTTGGATCTTCAGTTGAGCATTTTAAATGATTCTTGATTCATTTGACATCAATTGATCACAATAATCTATATTTGACATCTTGATATGACCCAGAATATAATTCAGGTCTTACTTATTCAAAATATTGGAATAAATATAAAAAAATATGCATATAATGTGCAAATGAAGTTTTCAGATGCTTCAGTTGAGCATTTTATGTGTTTCTTGATTCTTCCGATGTAATTTGATCATATTAATCAATATTGAAGCTCATTATATGACCTAAAATATAATTCATGTCCTAAATATTCAAAATATTGTGTCATACATAAAGAAATAAGCATATTATTTGCAAAAGAAGATTATTTGGAGCATGTATTGAGCATTTTATGTGATTTTTGATACGTCCGACGTCATTTTATAACAAAAATCTATATTCAAACAATTTATATGGTCTAGAATATAATTCAGATCTAACATATTTAAAATATTGCGTTATACATAAATAAACATGCATATGACGTGCAAATAAAGATTTTCTGGAGCTTCAGTTGAGCATTTTAGGCGATTCTTGATTCATTAGACGCCAATTGATCACAGAAATTTATATTTAAGCACTTTATATGGTCTGAAATATAATTCAAAACTTAATTTTTCAAAACATTGCATTAAACAAGAAAAAATATGCATATAATGTGCAAATCAAGTTTTTCTGGAGTTTTAGTTGAGCATTTTATATGATTCTTGATTCTTCTGATGTTATTTGATTACAATAACTAATATAGCTCGATATATGGTCTAGAATATACTTCATATCCTACGTATTCAAAATATTGTGTCATACATAAAAAAATTATGCATATGATGTGTAAAAAAATATATCTGGAGAATAAGTTGAGCATTTTATGTAATCCTTGATACGTACAATGTTATTTTATAACAGTAATCTATATTTCTGTTCTTTCTTTTGTCTAGATTATTTGGAGTTTGACTCGAGCATTTTACGCGATTCTTGATTCATTCGATGTCAATTGATCGTAATAATTATTTTTAAGCACTTTATATGGTGTAAATTAATTCACAATGTATAATTTATTTTTAAACACATAAACTAGTATGCATATAATGTGTAACTGGAGCTTATTTGGAGATTTAATTCAGCGTTTAAAATGATTCATGATTCATTAGACGCGTTCAATCACAATAATTTATATTTGAGCTATTTATATTGTCTATAATACAATTCAGATCTTACTAATTCAAAAAAATGTGAAAATAAAGCTTATTTAAAAATCAGTTGAGTATTTTAATCCAAACTTTATTCATTCGAATTCAATTTATTAATATTATCTATATTTTCTATGTTTGAGCTCCTTATATGGCCTATAATGAAGTTCAAATCTTACTTATTAAAACTATTGCGTTATACGTTATGAAATATACATATAATGAACTAATGAAGCATATTTGGTGTTTCAGTTGAGCATTTTAAATGATTCTTGATTCATTTGACGTCATTGAATACACTATATTTAAGCTCTTGGTATGGCCCATAATATAATTCAGATCCTACTAATTTAAAATATTGCATTAAACATGAAGAAAAATGCATATAATGTGCAACAGAATTTTTTCCAGAGCTTCAGATGAGCATTTTATAAGAATCTTGATTCGTTCAACGTCATTTGATAACAATGCTCTATAATTAAACTAATTATACGGTCTAAAATGTAATTAATAATCCACGTATTCAAAATATCATGTCACATTTAGATAAAATGTGCAAAGAAAGAATATTTGGAGAATGTGTTGTGTATACGAGAAAGCTCGCCTTTCATTCCGATACTTCCAGTCAAGTATTTCATTCCTCTTCTACTGCCTTGTGGACTCATTTATTTATGCTTTACACAAGTCAAGGTGGGGTGACATTTTATGCGATTTTTGATTAATCTAACTTCATTTGATAACTATAATCTATTTTTTTAAGCACTTTATATAATTTGACATCATTTGATAACTATAATCTATATTTAAGCACTTTATATAATTTAGGTTTATGCCACTGTGAAAATTTGAAATTAGAAAAATGCCATCACTAAATGACAAATTAGTTTTATGCCATTATAAAATAGTAAAAGTTAGTTATATGCCATCAGCAAATTGATTTGCCAATTTGACCCTTTTAAATATGCAACTACAAATTGAAATTAGAAAAATGTCATCGCTAAACGACAAAACTATTCCACTGCAAAATTAATTAAATGAGTTTTATGCAATTGTAAAAATGTAAAAAAAAAAAAAACTTTTTGCCACTAGTGCATTAAAATAATGACATAAAAAAAACTTTGTATTGTTAACAAAGAAAAAACGATGAAATTAAATTTCACTCATCTTAACTTGTATCGTGATTCATGAACGAGAAATTAGTGACGAGCAATTTCCAATAGACACGGATCAGAAGTATCGTATCGCTACTCATGATTAAACATCATGTCTATGTTTATAGTATGAAAGATACTAGAAATCTATAGCAACGGTATATATTGGGAAGAAGGGTTTATTAACAAGCTCTTGATTCATTTGATGTTAATTGATCACAATAATCTATATGTAAGCTCTTGATATGTCCAAAAAACAATTCAGATATTACATATTCAAAATTTTGTATTAAACATGAAGAAATACACATATAATGTGCAAACAAAGCTTTTTTTTTTTGAGATTCAGTTGAGCATTTATGTGATTCTTGATTCATTGGACGTCATTTGATCACAACAATTTATTTTTAAGTTCTTCATATGGTCTACAATAGAATTCATATCTTAGTTATTCAAAATATAGCGTCATACATAAACAATATGTAGTATCTGAATTATTCGGTGCATGTGTCGAGCATTTTATGCGATTCTTGATTTGTCTGACGTCATTTGATACCAATAATCTACATTTAAGTACTTTACATTGCCTAGAATATAATTCAGACTTATCTTTTTCCAAATATTACATTATAATATATGAAGAAATATGTATGTAATTGGCAAATTAAGCTCATTTGGAGCTTCACTTGAGCATTTCAAGTGATCCCTGATTCATTCGACGTCAATTGATCACAATAATCTATATTTAAGAACTTTAATTCAGATCTAACTTATCAAATTACGTTATACATAAAAGAAATACGCATATAATGAATAAATAAAGTTAATTTAGAGCATCACTTGATGTTTTTATAAACGATTCTTAATTAATTTGAAGTCATTTGATCACAATAATCTATAATTCAGCACCTTTATATGGTCTAGAAGAAAATGAAGTTTTTGTGGAGCTTTAGTTGAGCATTTTATGTAATGTTTGATTCGTCTGACGTCATTTGATCGTAATAATCTATATTTAAGTAGATTATGTGATCTAGAATATAATTAAGAACTATCTTATTCTAATAATTGCGTTACTTGAACACGATAATCTATATTATAGAGAGCTTTATATGATCTAGAATATAATTCAGATCTTACTTATTCATAGTATTGTGTTATACTTAAAAAATATTCATATAATATGGAAATTAAGTTTGTTTAAATCATCAATTGAGGATTTTAAGCCATAATTTATTCATTCGATGTCAATTTGTTAATATAATCTATATTTAAGCTTCTTATATGGTATAGAATGAAATTCAGATCTTACTTATTAAAAATATTTCCTTATACATAATGAAAGATACATATAATGTGCTAATGTAGCTTATTTAGAGTTTCAGCATTTTAAATGATTCTTGATTCACTTGAGATCAAATGAACACAATTATCTATAAATAAGCTCTTGATGAGGTCCAAAACATAATTCAGGTCCTACTTATTCAAAATATTACATTAAAAATGAAGAAATATGCATACAATGTGCAATTGAAATTTTATGCAGCTTCAGTTGGACATTTTATGTGATTTTTCATTTGTCTGACGTCATTTGATGACCTCAGTTGAACATTTTAAGCTCATTTATATGCTCTAGAATATTATTATTCTACATATTCAAAATAGTGTTATACTTAAAGAAATAAAAATATATTGTGCAATAAAAGATTATTTGGAGAATGTGTTGAGCATTTTACGCTATTGTTGATTCGTCCGACTTCACTGGATAACAAAAATCTATATTTAAGCACATTATATGGTCTAGAATATGGTTCAGTTCTAACTTATTCAAAATATTACATTATACATATTGAAATATGCATATATTGTTCTAACTAAGTTTATTTGGAGCTTCACTTAAGCATTTTAAGCGATTCTTGACTCCATCAATGTAAATTGATCACAATAATCCATATTTAAGCACTTTATATGGTGTTTAATATAATTAAGGTCTAGCTTATTCAAAATATTGCACTATACATAAAGAAATTTGCATATGATGTGCAAATAAAGCTTATTTGGAGCATTGCTTGAGCATTTTCAGCAATTCTTGATACATTCGACTTTAATTGGTCACCATTATCAATATTTAAGAACTTTATATGGTTTAGAATATAATTAAGAACTTACTTATACAAAATATTGCGTTAAATATAAATAAGCATGCATACAATATGCAACTGAAGTTTATTTGGAGCTTCCATTCTATATTTAATGTGATTTATGATTCATCATACATCATTTAATCACGATAATCTATATTTGTGCTCTTTATGTATAAAATATAATTCATATCTTACATATTCAAAATATTGTGTTATGCATTCTCTTGACAGCTGCAGTCAAGCTTTTGAAAAAAAAAAATATATTCATATACTGTGCAAATAAAAGATTATTTAGAACATCAGTTGAGTAACTTTCAGCTATACTTGATACTTCAACATCAATTTATCAAAATAATCTATATTTAAGCTCTTTATAGGTCTGTAATATAATTTAGACCTTAATTATTAAAAATATTGTGTTATAATTAAAGAAATAAGCATATAATAATGCAAATGAAGCTTATTTTGTGCTTCAGTTCAGCATTTTAAGGATTTACAGATTAAACACTTTATATGGTCTAAAATATAATTTAAAACATACTTATTCAAAATATTGTGTTATAAATAAAGAAATATTTATATAATGTGAAAATAAAGCTTATTAAAAAACACCAGTTGAGTATTATAAGCTATACTTTATTAATTCGACGTCAATTTATCACAGTGATCTATATTTATGTTCCTTTTATGGTCTACAATGAAATTCAGATCTTACTGACAAGAAATATTGCGTTATAAATATTCAAATTTGCATATAATGTGCTAATAAAGTTTATTTGAAGCTCAAATTAAGCGTTTTACACGATTCTTAATTCATTGGACGTCAATTGATCACAATAATTTATATTTAATCTCTTGATATGTCCCAAATACAATTCTGATCCTACTTACTCAAAACATTGCATTAAACATGAAGAAATATATATATAATGTGCAAATGAAACTTTTCTGGAGCTTCAGTTGAGCATTTTATGTGGTTCTTGATTCATTCGATATAATTTGATCACAATAATTTATATTTAAGTTTCTGGTCCAGAATGTAATTCATATCCTAGTTATTCAATATATAGTATCATACATAAAGAAATATGCATATAATTTGAATTCGGAGAATGTGTTGAGAATTTTATGTGATTCTTGATTCGTTTGACGTTACTTGATAACAATAAGCTTAATTTAAGCACTTTACATGGTTTAGAATATAATTCATTATCTACCTTATTCACTATACTGCATTATACATAAACAATATGCTTATGATGTGAAAATATTAAGCTTATTTGGAGCTTCACTTGAGCATTTCAAGTGATTCTTGATTCTTAATTAATTAAGAAAAATTGATATTTAGGCACTTTATATGGTCTAGAATATAATTCAGATCTAACTTAATCGAAATATTACATTATACATAAAGAAATATGCATATGAAGTACAAATAAAGCTTATTTATACATTTATAGAATATAATTAATCAAGAATAATTGATATTTAGGCACTTGAAGTTTTCAAATGATTCTTAATTAATTCGAAGTCAATTGATCACAATAATCTATATTTCAGCACTTTATATGATATAAATGTAAGTGCTACAACAATTCTAGAATGTGGAAATAACCCAGAATCGTAAAATACCTCATGTCATCGCTAATCGAAATCGAGTGTTGAGTGGATGAACTTGAAACTCGCAAGCCAAGCGCGTCTCCTCAGTTTCTGATCTTCTAAAGCCGATGTTGCAGCCCCAACTGATGGTGTTTGACAGGAATTAGTCGGCCTTGACTCGTTCCCTGAAGAAAATCCTTATGCTCTCTTTCTCTCTTGTCATAATTCTGTTTAGATCTGAAAAAGGCACTCTCTCATACACTCTGCCATCCCAAAGTAGTATAAATAGAGGGTTCAAATCGCTCAGAAGTTGCAAAGACAATGTTTCAACCAAAGGGTGCAATGATCACAGCGTTCTGTCCAAATACATTGTATCAATCGGGGCGGACCGTTCCAATCCTAGAACTGTCCGTTCCATTTACTATTTGGACAAAATACAACAATAAAATATAATTCAGATCTATATTTTTCAAATTATTTTGTAAATAATTCAGATGTGCATATGATGTAAAATATAATTCAGATCTATAAAGAAATATGCATATGATGTGCAAATAAAGCTATTTGGAGATTTACTTGAGCATTTTAAGCGATTTTTGAGTCATTAGACATCAATTGATCAACGTTATCTATATTTAAGCACTTTATATGATCTACAATATAATTAAGAACGAACTTATTCAAAATATTGTGTTACATAAAAAGAAATATGTATATAAAGTACAAAGGAAGCTTATTTGGAGGTTCAGTTCAGCATTTAAATAGATTCATGATTCATTCTTGATCACAATAATATATATTAGAGCTGTTTATATGGTCTATTATATAATTCAGATCTTACTCATTCAAAATATCGTGTTATACATCAGAAATATTCATTGAATGTCCAAATAATGCTTGTTTAAAACATTAGTTGAGTATTTTAATCATACTTAATTCATTCGATGTCAATTTATCTTAGTAATCAATATTTAAGCTTTTTATATGGTCTTGCATGAAAATCAGATCTTACTTAATAAAAACATTACTTTACACATAAAAATAAGCATATAATGTGCTAATGAAGCTTTTTTGGAGCTTCAGTTGAGTATTTTAAGTGATTCCAGATTCCTTTGACATCAATTGATCACTATAATGTATATTTAAGCTCATGATGTGGACCTGAATATAATTCAGGTTTTATTTATTTTAAATATTGCATTAAACATGAAGAAATATGCATATAATGCAAATGAAATTTTTCTAGAGCTTTAGTTGAGCATTTTATGTGATTCTTGATTCGGCCGACGTCATTTGATAATAATAATCTATATTTAAGCACTTTATAAGGTCTAGAGTATATATAATTAAGAACTAACTTAATCCTAATATCGCGTTACACAAAAAGAAATATGCATATAATTTTCAAATGAAGCTTATTTCCAGTTTCAGTTCAGCAATTAAAGCTATTCATGATTAATTAGATATCACTTGATTACAATAATCTATATTAGAGCTCTATATGGTCTAGAATGTAATTCAGATCTTGCTTATTCATAATATTGTGTTATACATAATGAAATATTCATATAATGTGGAAATTAAGCTTATTTAAATCATCAATTGAGTATCTTAAGCCATTCGACATCAATTTGTTACTATATTATATATTTAAGCTCCTTATATGGTAATGGATGAAATTTAGATCTTACTTACTAAAAATATTGCGTTATACATAATGAAATGTACATATAGTGTGCAACTGAAGCTTATTTAGAGCTTCAGTTGAGCAGTTTAATGTGAAAATTAAGCTTATTTGAAACTGCACTTGAGCATTTGAAGCAATTCTTGATTCCTTTGATGTCAATTGATCACAATAATCTTTATTTAAGCACTTTATCTGGTGTATAATATAACTAAGACTTAGATTATTCAAAATATTGCATTATACAGAAAGAAATGTGCATATGATGTACAAATAAAGCTTATGTGGAGTTTCACCTGTGCATTTTATGTGATTCTTGATTCGTTTGACATCACATGATCTCCATTATCTATATAATCACTTTTATATGGTCTAGAATATAATTAAGACTTACTTATTCAAAATATTCTGTTAGATGAAAATAAATATGCACATAATGTGCAAAAGAAGCTTATTTGCAGCTTCAGTTAAGAATTTAAAGTGATTCATGATTCATTAGACATCACTTGATCAAACTAATCTATATCAAAGCTCTTTATATGGTCTAGAATATTATTAAGATCTTACTTATTCATAATATTGTGTTATACATAAAGAAATATTCATATAAAGTGAAAATTAAGCTTATTTAAAACATCTGTTGAGTATTTCATGCCATACTTTATTCATTCGATGAAAATTTGTTAATATATAATCTATATTATAGCCCATTATATGGTCTAAAATGAAATTTTGATCTTACTTCTTAAAAATATTACGTTGTACATAATGAAATGTGCATATAATGTGCTCAAGAAAATTATTTAGAGCTTCAGTTTAGCAATTTAAATGATTTTTTATTCATTTGACGTCATTTGATCACGATAATATATGTTTAAGCTCTTGATATATATGTCCCAGAATATAATTTATGTCCTACTTATTCAAAATATTGCATTCTACATTAAGAAATATGTCTATAATGTGCAAATGAAGTTTTTCAAGAGCTTCAGTTAAGCATTTTATGGGATTCTTGTTTCGTCAAATGTCATTTCATCACAATAATTTATATTTAAGCACCTTATGCTCTAAAGATTCTGTAAATAATCTTTTATTGCACCTTAATGGTCTATAATATAATTCACATTCAGTTTATTCAAAATATAACGTTATACATAAAGAAATATGCATATGATGTGTAAATAAAGTTTTGTTCTAGCTTTACTTGGGCATTTTAAGTGATTCATGATTTATTCGACATCAATTGATCCCTATTATCTATGTTTAAGCACTTTAGATGGTTTAGAATATAATTAAGAACTTACTTACATGAATTATTGCATTACACATAAAGAAATATACATATAATATGCAACTGAAGTTATTTGGAGCTTCAATTATTTCTTTAATGTGATTTATGATTCATTCGAAATCATTTAATCACAATAATCTATAATATAATTCAGATCTTTCTTTTTCATAATATTGTGTTATACATAAAAAAAAATTCATATATTGTGCAAATAAAACTCATTTATAACATCAGGTGACTAATTTAAGCTATACTTCGACATCAACTTATCATAATAATTTATATTTAAGCTCTTAATAGGTCTACAATATAATTTGGATAAGCATAGGGTCATAGAAATGGAAAATCGAATCTTTTAGGATCAAATGCAACATAAACCAATTGCTTGAATGCTTAGAGTCCAAAAAGCTTTGTGTTAAATTTTGCAACCGTTTACCTTGAACTCATGTGTGATACTCAAACTAACTCAATTGATTGAAATTCCGACTAGTAGATTTGCAAGGTATTGAGTTTAGATTTAGGTATGATCCAACCTCTAAGTTTGGAGTATTGCTTGAGGACAAATAATGTTTAAGCTTGGGGATTTGATATCACGCATTTATACATATCTTTTGACCGAACTTTACCCTCAATTGCGACTCAATACCTCTATTTTATGTGTATTTCAGTTTATATTTATAGGAATTTAGTACTGCTCGTAATTATTCTCATTTTTTAGGGACTTGGAAGGAATTTGGTGAAGTTTGGCCCACAAAACATGCACAAAAGTTCCTGTGCGTCCCGAATAAGATTAGACCGCGCACTAGACAACGACATGGGCTAGACAACTCACTCCTGGCCCATGCGACCTGCACCAATTCCCATGTGACCAGACAACAATAATCCCACGACTTTCCACAATGCGACCTTTGACAACAACTGAAACCAAAACTTCCAACAAAAGAACCTCTTCATTCCATATGTCTTACTGGCTATGCAAAATTCATGCATGAGACGTCCAACTGGAATCAATCTGTGTGGCTAAGAAGTTGGACAAGTTTGAGGATGGCTTTAAATCAATCACGAGGCTCGAGCAAATGATGAAGGCCTACTTCTCTCAAGCTGTACCAAGCCAAAGGCCCCTGGATCAGCTTCCTAGTCAACTTGAGTTGAATCCTAGAAAAGAAGGACATAAGCCTTAAGAGTGAAAAACAGTATGAGGGTCCAAAGATGCTGGCTGAAACGGTGGCTCTCACAAATAGAAAGAAACTTCTGTCAGTTGACCCATTTTCATGGAAAGTAGCGGTTTTAGGAGAGGATGATGAGATAAGCAGAGAGGAGGATATGTAACCCAGTGAGTGAATGGGTGCTTACCGAGAGTAACTGGAAGTTGCTTTTGATTGGCTATCTTTCCTTGGGTGGATTGAAGCTTTACACAAGGGATAATAAGATCAGTAAATGGGCGAGGACGTCATCTCTCGATGGTTGTGCTATGTTCCTTTCTTATGGAGGTTTTGCTGGATCGATTGTTCCTAGCGGGTCGAGAATTAGAGCGAATTGTATATATTATTTTGATCATGACAAGGACTCCTACGAGTTTTGAGTTTTCACTTGATGATAAGATACTGAGATACCCTTTCAGGTATTATGGCTTGCAAAAAGGGTGCATGCTGGGTTGGGTTCTGCCGAGTCTGTGCTGATGATTGGTGAACTTTTAGGGAAATGTTGTTTTGATGATTTTGTATCGTCCTAAATCGATGAGCTTTGCAAGTTTTGCAGACGATTACCATATTAAATCAATTGGTCAAGCTAGATACCTTAAGTGAGATATGTTTTTTTTTTTTTTTTTTTTTTCATTTAGGACATAGTTTGGTAGTGCTGTTGCTTATTTTCCTTGTCAAATGAAATAAATTTACCAATTAATCAGATGCTGGCGAAGAAACATTGTGTTTTCCTTTGTTATCTATCTTATTCATACATTATAGGATCGGGATTATTGATCTGTTTGTGATGGTCGATCATATTTATGTCTTACTGAAAATGAGAAATAATGAAATAACCATGTAATGCTGGCTTGCAATCTGACATGGAGACAGTAGCCTCTGGTAAGAACATACCAGTCTGGTAGACTGGTAGTCTGGTGCCAATTTTAATTCCTGGTTTGGTCATCCTTTGGATATATCATAATCTGAATAATCTTTTCATAAAGCTTATTGGAATGGCTGGATTGTAACTTTACTGTATTATGCTCTAAGTAAGAAAGGATGTAGCAGTTGTTAATGCAAGCTTGATGAATTACATTTTCTCCTCGAGCTTGATGAACGGATATAGCAGTTGATACAAAAGCTTATTATTCTTTTAAAACTCTCTCCTTTGACTTTGCAGAATGCAATAGCTCATAAAGTTCAGAAGATATCACAATAAAATTATTACAGCTTGGAAATTCTGGCAACTGAACCCAGCATAGAATTACAGAAATCGTGCAACTTCATGTTTAATTCCTTTCTGATTTCATCTTGACCCGACCAACATGAATATTCAAATGAGGTTACATCTATCTAATAATTACATCTGAGTTTACTATATTCGTTATGTAAATGTTCTTTTGGAGCGACAATATGATACTCTTTCTTTTGGAAAACATCTCATATGTAAAATTCCTTCCTTCATCTTCTTCTTTAGTTCTTCTACTGTTTTCTCGAGGATCTTAAATTGTGCGCCTAAGGATATGCCTATAACTTACCTGGGTCTTTTATTAAAGAATGTTATTTCTAAGTGGTTCCCACCAATTTGGATTATTTTCTTTTCTGTATTAAAAAATAGTTGGAATAAAATTTTAATCTCGAAAAAAATGATCCAAACGCACTCGGATTAAAATTTATTCCGGATTGAAGACAGCTTATAAATAACCAAATTAATTTGAAAAAAAATTATTCTCAACAATTTAGGAATAAAATTTTTTACTTGCTAGGATTTATGTAGTACTGCATCCTTTCAAATTCAGATTCCAGCCAAAAACTGATCTTTAAGAAGTGAAATCCTCATCAACATTTTCACTCAGTTAGGACTTCTTCTCTTGTGCGAACAATCTCCACATATTCTGCACTTCCTTGCTTTCTCTACTATATTTTTCGTACACCGCATTCTTTTACTTGCATCCTGTTTCTTAAAAGTTAAAAAGACTTAAAACAGTTTATAATATCTTACAAAAACTTTTTTTAAAAAAAATTCTGCAATAGAATAACTAAAGACTTAATGAACAGCGGAAAAATATGATACTAATTTCTTGAAAACATCAAATAATTTTCAATTATTTGCAACTTAAGATACCAGTTTATTGAGGCTCTTCAAACAATTTTGACCAGAACTGAGGAAAACCCTTCAAAGGATAAACTATACAAAAAAAAGGAGAAAATTCTAACACCTTCCCCAATTAGGACCTTGATGGTTCAACATCATTAAACTAGACAACAAGGAGAACACATGAAATATAATATAAACAATCTCAGAACGTCGAAGCAGGACAAACAAATTACCTGACTGGTTGCAGCACTATAGATTCTTTCCTGAAACTGCATCTGATTTGTCTGTAACTGGTTCTGCTGCATCTGATGCTGCAATTGAAACCGCTGTTGCTGTAAGTTTGTCATATTGTTCGTCTGTTCAATGGGAATGGTGGGATTCTGCATGGTTGGTTGTGGCTGTTGCTGTTGTTGCATCCTGAGCAGCTGTTGTTGAATCAACCTGACCTGGCCCGCTGGTTGTTGTTGGACTGAATTCATCTGAGTCTGTTGCATCCCACCAGTCGGTTCAGCTGACATCATCCTAGTCAGGTAACCAGTTGTCACACCAGGTACTGACATGGGATTGTTGTTTATGGATGGCCCTGACATTAGGGGGTTGGTGACTCCACTAGGTCCAACGCCCACTGATGAAGGCACGCTAGGCGATCCCTGGAAGTGTGGTTGCTGTTGTTGTTGTTGCTGCTGTTGCCTTGAAGCAGGAAGCTGATTCATTGATTGCAGCATCGCAATAGATTGGCCTGGGAATGGGCCAGACCGCATTGACATCATCCCCACTCCTGTATCATAATATACATCATAAGGAGCTTAGCTATAATGAACAAGCTAACAATACAGATTATCAAGAATGTTAAGTTCGCATCTTAATATGACTGGACTTTTTTTCTCCTGTATTTGTTTATTGTGACATGAATTTGCCAGTAGAAAAACATTTTCAAAATTTTATCCTAAATTCCTAGTCAAGGAACAACCAAAAGTCCAGAATATCTACTTCACAAAGAAATCTCGTTTCTACTTCAATTCAAATTTCTCAAACATCAAACTGATGGAGGCTCTGAAAAGAAAGAGATTTCATATTAGTAAAACTCTCCTGCTATTGTTTGAAACAATGCATAGCTGTTGAGTGATCTTGCTACTTAGGAACTAATGTGCCTGGCATAAAGTCATCTCTGGGCAACAACCTGACTCATGGTCGGTAGTAGCCGAATTGCGAGCTTTTTAAGAAGAAGTTGAATAAATCATTCCTCAAGTAAGATTTACAGAAGATGAAATAGAATTTTCCTATTAGTTCCATTGGAAATAAAAACCCATCTTGAAGATAGATTTATGCTAAAAAGCAAGTGAAATAGTTCAAGAAGCCAGCCCATTTGGAGTGGAGGGGGTTTCTGATAGAGGCATGGGTGGGTGTTATACAAGGTTGCCGAGCCAGATTTATGTCGAACTGTACCCATTTTTTTTTTCTGAAATTCAAATTCAAGTTCCAGCCAAAAGGGTGCATAAATCTGATCCTTGAAGAAAATATATTTTCTCAGTTATAACTTCTTTTATACGGACAATCTCTGCATATTCTACGCTTCAGATTTGTATTTTTTCAAAAGAAACAACTATTAATTACAAAGAGAACTGTTCCTTAGACACAACTTCAATAGTGAGATTATTGCTTACCTTTTAGGTTGGGAGTGTTCAATTCTGTCTGTATTTTAGTTTCCACAGAAAGCATCTTCAGTGAAATTTTTCTGCGATAATCATGCTGAGAAAGAGTTCAAAATACATCAGAAAAAACATGATCTGAACATCAGTTTACTTAAATAGTAATGAGAAAGTCATGCATACTGCCTACATTAGTCTCAACAGAACTAGTTTCAACTTTTGCATGTCATAGTGTGAATCATACTGCAATATAAAAGTTGCTACGCCACATTGGTTTGGTTGTATCCTGCTTCTTAAAAGTTAAGAAGACTTAATTGAACGATGAAATTATATGAATACATTCAAATTATCTTAAATAAAAAAAATACAAAAGACAATGATTAAAGACCTCAATGGACAATGGACAATGTTATAGTGTGAATCATACTGCAATGCAAAAATTCTTTCTACACCGCATTTTTATACTTGCAAGAGCTATTAAAATTAAGTTTAAAAAGAAATCAACACTTCCGCAATAGACAATAATTAAAGACCTCAATGAACAACCTCAAACTGTTTTACTAATTTCTTGGAAACGTCAATAGTTTTTAATTATTTACAACTTAAATGTATCTGTTTATTGAGGCTCTTCTCACAAAATTGACTGTAATTAAAGAAAATCCTTCAAAGGATTTAACTGCCAACAAAATCACGACTCACGAGAAGCATTCCAACACCCACTACCTGCCCGTATTAACATCGTGATATGCAACCTCTATACTATACAACACAAAAAACACATTAAAGCTTAAACAAAACAATATCAGAACATGGAAGTAGGAGAAATAAATTACCTCACTGGTCGCAACACCATAGATCTTTTCCTCAAACCGAACTGCCATTTTTTCAAACTCATTTCTGATGTCAAGCTCACTTATTCCAACTGGTACCGGCACAGGAAGATGCCTCATTAATGTTTCAATTCTAAAATTATCATTTTACCAATTAATAAATTGAGAATGATTAGTATTTTCTACATAAAGGTAAACATAAGAGTTTTAAATTTTGTAAGTTGAAAATTATGAAGAAAAAAAGGTTAAAATGTAAAGTTAAGAGTGAAAAGATACCCACAAAGAAAGAAAAAGTCAACAGAGCATATAGTAATATAGTATGATCAATTAATCGGATTGAATACAGTTGACTTTGATGTTTGTACATTGTCTTTGCAATTTTACATCTATCATAAAACTAATTAGTTCTCACTTCTCAACGATATATCATCGACAACTTTACGATTTCAAATAAATAGTTATGGAACCACAAAAACATCTCCACGGACAAAATTACATGTAAATAAAATTTATACAAATGGAGATAGAAACTAGTATAATCCAAACAGCTGATTAATAAATCTCACATCTTATTCACAACTCTCTGGCGAGCATCTGCTGGAAGTTGCGATCTCCAATCCAAGTCAACGTTCGGATTGCCTCCCGCTCCAGAACCCGAACCCGAAGCATAGCCCCCTTGCATCGTAGTGATATCCGGATCGGTAAACCGACTGGGTCCACTGGGACCTTGCTTTACAAGAGAGAGAGAATAGCAAATTTTCAAATATAGTGCGAGTGGGATTTATAGAGAAAAGGACCGGCGCAAGCAAGAGAGAGAGAATCCCTCTGAGAGCGACCGAGAAAGGTGCAATTGCGCGCTACGTGGAAGAAGATCCGGTGAGAATAACGTTTTTTTTTTAAAAAAATAAAAATCTAGATAGCGAATTAGCGACTATCTAGTACCGGCGAGAATAACGTTGGCAGATTATTGTATTATTAAAAAAACAAGCTAAAGATTCCGAGAATCCCTGTTCTCGGAAAAACAAAACAATCCGGAGAAATTGCGAGAAAATTAAGAGTAGGTGGACTTTTTAAATCTTAAAAATTGTATTCTGAAACCCTCAACAAGTTTGTTTCGAAGCACAAATTCAAGACCCCAGTTGATGGGCGCGGATCCTCTCGACGTTTTTTTAAAACGTCCAGTGGTAGTTTTTGATCGGAGCCGTCCGATTTAATCTCGACGGTTCATTTTTTCGGGTCAATATTTTTTTTTCGGGAGTGTTAGAATTAACGGGACTCCTTTTAGCCGTTGCGATTAAATCAAACGGTCCATATCCAAAAACATCCACTGGATGGCCATCCAGAGGATCTCGTTCCCCCAGTTGATAGTTTCAAACGAGCATTGCCTTTCTTTGATTTTCTATGGAATTTTATTTTATTTTGAAAATCTTTTATGAAATTTAATTTATGCTAAATAACACTGTGACTTACAAAGATCTTATTACAAGCAATAAAAAAATCAGAAATTTAACAATACCAATTAATTAATTAATTAACTTAATTTTAACACGCCCAATCGCGAATCTGATACGCTGGCACCATAGAATAGCTTTCTTTTTTTTTCTTTTTTTGACACATCCTCCGTAGAATAGCTATTATTGCGTTCTATGCAACTTCATGTAAGTCGAGTAGTCGACTATAACTCCACATTTATATCGAAATGGAGAGGTCAATTTATTCTGTTTTAGATATATTTAAAAAAAAAATGTAATTTTGTTTTGAATTATTTGATTATGTCCCCAAAAAATCATTGTCCGTGAAATTTTGCATGCATGCTAAGATAAATTACAAGAAATCTAATGATGCAAAAAAATTTAATTATGGACCAGTAAAATATTTTAGGAGCATTTTGATTTATGTCATAGCAAAAGTTTGAAATTCGAGATGTGCCATCGCCCATCGTAAACTGACTAATTAGTTTTATGTCATTATAAAACAATAAATTTTAGTTTCATACCCTTGGGCAATTAAAATGACCATATTGCCCTCATAATTGAAATTTCCATCCGTTATTTTCCTCACCCTCTTCTTTATCATTAGACACAAAACAAAATTAGAACAATTGGATCCGTAGTAAGTGTTGATTAATTAAAGAGATTGAAAACATTTCATCTCTCTCAAATTTCGAAGTCTTCCCTCTTATTATCTGAAGTCTTAAAACATTCTCCGAAATCTAAATAGAATTGGGTTATTTCGTTTTGTCACATATTTTTAGATAGAAATAGACAAGACAAATAGTGAAAAGTACAAAGGATTCATTTTCTAGCACGAGGAGCGATGATTGTGATGAGTGCCTAAATCATTGAAAGATCAAATCTTGATTAAAAAAAAGGTGCATGAGCTCTTTGGATGCCTCTGAATAGTTTCAATATGTTTACCGTTTTCTTTTCTTGTGTCGTGGGGATTATAGAGAGATCGAGAGAGATTTCTATAGAGAGAAGCGTACAGCTGGGTATGGAGATTTACATTACCGAAGAATACATAGAAGGGCAGTTTGGGTATTTTGGAAAAGTATGATGTAAAATTATACTTTTCATTTATATTAATTATTTTTTATTTTTTTATTACTAATAATGGCATATATCAAATTTTGATAGCATTATACGGCAAATATCCTATTAGTTATTTTGGAATGACATTTAAAATTAAAGTGTTTTACATAAATCAAATTCTTTCAATATTTTAATAATTTTTTTCTGAGTTTATAATATTATTTAAATAAAAGTGGTAATGATGCCCCTTCAAACAATGTGAACGTCCCCATCTAGTTATGATGTTTGTGAGAGTACTGCGTTAGACAATAATACTCATACCAGTGTCTAACACAAAGACACAAATAGTAATTTCATCTAACACGTGTCGGGCATTAACTAATACTCGCTAGAATGGAACTACAATGGTACCAATTGAGAACCAAATAACAATAGCACAATCAAGCACAAAAACATAAAAAATAGACATAAGATTTTACGTGGAAAACTCAAACGGTAAAAACTATGGGAGCGATGGTGTAAAATTCGTTTATCAAGATATTGTCTTATAAATATACGAAGATCATCAACCTTCATTTTCTCGTACTCAAATTTTTTTATAATTTTAGAGATTCAAGAAAAAATACAAATTTTAAATACTTGGAGAATATCGGAGACATCAGCAACCAAGAAGATGACTCAAGAAAGCCGATCTACTAGTGGTGCACCTCTTTTCCCTTATTTTTATTTATTTATTTTTCCTTCTCCGCATGACCCAAATTGGGTTCGGCTTCACATATATCGCAACAGAGGCTTCATAGCTAGAATTGAGATTCAGATCAGGAATGCCCCCATGTACCGAATCCAATTCGAGTTTGACCTTATAAAATTCTCTATTTTATGTAATATAACGGGCATGTTAGAAAATTAATTAGAAGCAAAAATGCAAATATTATTCAGATGAAAGTGAAGTCGTGTATGTAGGAGTTGATAAATATGAGAAGTTTGAATGCATGTCGGATGGAATGGTAGGAAAGAACTCGAAATCTCCATTCTATAAATCTCCTTAATTTAAACATATTGAAGATGTCGGGTCTAGTTCATCATCAAGTCCGCAGGGAGAGTAAAAATGCTATCACGTGTGAAGTCTTAAATGCCATAAGCTCCAGATAGTGAGCCCATACTTGAACGGGTGGTGCAATCTGAAGTTCCCGATCAATATATATATCCTATAGTCTATTATTTTAAAATTCTTCGACATATCCACCAGACAAAGAAGTACGCTATGGCGGACCCTGCTCCTGTGTCGCGCGGCACGCGTGCAGCGCACCTCCACGAGCCGTTCGATTTTGATCGGGCGGTACAATTTTTTTCGGGCCTATCAATCTGTTACATGCACGGGGCCCCCATAGCCATCAGATTCAGATCAGACGGCCTACAGGCCGCGCTATACGCGTGCCGCGCGACAGCAGATCTGAATTCCGCTATGGCAACAACTCTCCGAATACCGATGAGCCATTAACTCCATCATGGAAACTGAATAATAACTAGACCAATTAGCTTATAGAGAAATTAAATGTTATTGGAGATGGTCTACGATGAATATGGTGTATACTTTATATGAATACTTCATATGCATATTAAATGCTATAATATGCAGACAGTATATGCAAATTAAATGTTTTGATACACAAGCAGTGTATGCAGAATATATGTTTTGGTGAACATACGTCAGACTTGTAATTCAACAAATCATTAAATGCTTTCATATCTACAGCCTGTTTTGTCACTATTTGTCACAATTATAATTTAACAAATCACAAAATAGTTTTTATATGCAAGAGGCATGCTTTCCTCATTATTTGTCAAGCTTGTAATTCAACACTTCATAAAAATAATAAAATAATTCCATAAAAATACAACATTCAATAAACAAATTTTTCATAATTGTAAGATTTCAATTAAAATAACTCTATAATATTTTTTGTCATAATTTTACTATAAAAATGCACTAATCTCACAAAATGACCTCGGTTTGAATTTCATACAATTAATAATAATGTCCAAAAAAATAATTGCATTATTAAATCTCTAATGTCAATTATAATTTTTTACATTATTAGATTTCTTTCTATAAATTATTCATACAAGAACTAATTCAAAAAGATCACCAATTAACTTAAAACTAATTATTTAATCAGATCCTTTTTATGATTGGAGATGTCTGATGAGTGGACGTGCCGATGCGGACCAAAAGAGAAGATAGATTCAGCCACTACGACCTGACTCAAACCCTATAAGAAGGTTTGAAAAATTAGACACCGAGGCGAAATTTCAAAATATAACTAGGAAGAGAGATTTTACTATAGATTCAAGTTCAGAGCTTTCCGACAATCCTAAGGGTATATATCACCTTGTTAAAAGATTCAGGTTCGGGGCTTGTCGTAAGTCCTGAGCTGTTGGGCTTGATAACCACATATCTAGCTAATTGGTAGATCAACAATTGAGATGATCGAGAAAGAGAATATCGAAAAAAAGAGTGTTTTATAGATTTTCTGTCTTTTTTACAACTGCTTGAAATTGGGTAATGAAAAATTTGAACCCCTCCTTTGTAGACGGGATCTATTTATAGCTAAACCTAGGATGTCTATCGAGAGATCTTTCATGACGTCAGCAACGAGAGAATATATCAAGTGTCAGCAAACAGAATTTTCCCTACATTCTCCTCATCACAAACTTGCATAATGTTCGCCAGCACTTCGTCATTCCAACGAAGTATATCCTCGACCCGCGAGGTGTATCCTCGTCGATTGGCACGGATATTAGGTGAGACCTACATATGATTCGTAAATCGTAATCGTAACTACTATCGGAGATGTCTGTTATAAACTTATAACGGTTTCTGACACTCGCCTCGTGCAGTGGGGCCCGATTGGCGGGAAAGGTGATTTAATCATGTTTATTCGAATTCCAGGCCTTTATCGCTTCGGCCCATGTATGCCTTTGGTTTCTTCTGGATAGGGCTTGGTCCACAAATCGGGAAGCTCTACGATCTGATCTTATCAGGCTAATCAGGGTTTATTAATTCATAGCCCATAGGCTGATAGGCATATAATTTGGGGAAGTATACTTTGACTTAGATTAGACACGATGGGTGTTATGGTAAATTATACAATTTGTATAGTTCGATTATGTGATTCAGTGAAGAGCAAAAGATGCTAGGTTTGAATCTCCTCTTAAAAAATTGGTCATAAATTAAGTTAACTTCTCAGCACTCTAGTAGTCTGGTTTGGAAAAAAAAAAAAAAAATACTCGTTGGAAAGGTAAAGGATAAAATCCTCTTATCTTCATTTTCATAAAATAGGGAGCAAGCAACTGTTAAATTGAAAACTTCTAATTACATTAGGACAACTTTATAAAAAATATAGATTTATGCCATACAAGTTTTGTCAATTTAAAAAATGTCATTTTAAATCGCTAATAAAAAATATGACACTTTAAAATTGTTAAAATTAGCTTTATGCCATTAATATCTTATATCTTCCAAAACATAGCTAATTAGAGATATCACTCTAGATTAATTATATGTTTTTTAAAATACGTTATCCCCATGAGATTAAATCTTTAAGAAAAGGAAAAAAATTGAAAAAAAAAATTAGATTCATGACACCCAAAATTTTAAATTTTGTAATTTAAAATTTGAAATTTTCAAATTTCCAAATTCCAAGTTTTAAATTTGAATTTTTCAACAGTGTTTGACCGAAAAGTAGTCAAGGGTGCATTAACATGATAGTTAAAATGTGCATTTTGAAGGGTTGAAGAAAAATGAGATTGAAAGACGAATGTAAATATGCAAGAACCATAAAAAGAATACTTGGACCTGGTCAAATATGGAATAGTCATCAGTTGTTATGGTCTAATTGATAAAAACAAATAATTATCAAAACAATGTTACAACCTGAAAGTATATTTGAAATGCGTGAGAAGTTCATAATATAAGAATTTAGAAGATGGTTATCAGACTCGCTCGTAATATTTAAACTGAATGTACTATTTTTGTCACAAATATTATTTATGAAATTTACAACTTTGTATTATTTTTGAAGCATACAAACACATTAATAATATATAATTTACATTATAAAATAACAACTCCTGTTAAATTATCCGTATTATATCTAAATCACGAATATTATCCAATTATTTTCCAACCACGAAATTAGTTATTACCAATAACACCGCTGTCAGTGACTCGCAACAGAAAATGTTTCACAAAGATGAACAGAATCTAAATGGTCACCAAGGGCGGCCATCGTCTTCTCTAGTTTCCACTTTCCAGCGATTGTTCTATTTCTCTATTCTTAAAAACTATTTTTTTCTCTGCTCAATAGGGAAGGCCTGTTTTTGTCTCCGCCAAAAATAACGGAGAAGGTCGTATTAAAACCGAACCAAGAAAACAAAGAAACCTACCACAGACATATATCCCTAGTTCTTCTCTTCCCTAAATTAATGTGATTTGTGAAGCTTAATCATGAACTCATTCACCAAAAAAGGCATTAAACGCCATTCTGCTTTCCCCTCCGTCGATGAATTGCTACAATCCCTAGAAGAGATTGAAATCACCAAGCGGAGAAAACTATCCACCGACCCAATTCACAGAATCACCTCTCAAGATACTTCTTCAGAGAATTCTGATGATGATGGATCAAATTGCATGAAACTTGATCAAGAAAGGGACTGGTCCTCGCTGACACCCGACTTGCTTATCGAGATATTGCGGCTATTTGACTCGATGCGCGACTTCATGGCCTTTCGGGAGGTTTGTCGGAGCTGGTGCCGGGTCGCTGCCCCGACCAGTTATGCCCTTGCCCGACAACCCCCTCTGTTTCTATGCACCGGCTTCCAAGTCTCCTCCGAGGGCTTCGTAGACACAAATTGCCTCCGGGTTCGCATGTTAAAACTGAGACCTCCACATACAGTACCATCCACTCTAGGTTACTCTCATGGATTCCTCATTTCCACAATTGGACTTGATTATTTTGATCAAACGATTCTTCTCAGGAATATATTCACTGGGGCTGAGTTTCTTTTACCCAAGACCACCGAGGAGTTTCAGCGGGTCAGGTTGTCAGCCTCTCCCTTTTCGTCAGAATGCCTGGTCATACTGTTCACACCCGGTGACTCGATCGTGCAGTTCTGCTGGTCAGGCCAATCTCGCTGGAAGATTGGTTGCATTGGGCCTGAAGAGTTGCTCGATGATATGCTTTTCTTGAATGGTAAGCTCTATGCTCTCACAAATGGAAAGAAACTTCTGTCAGTTGACCCATTTTCATGGAAAGTAGCGGTTTTAGGAGAGGATGATGAGATAAGCAGAGAGGAGAGTACTAATCCAGTGAGTAATTGGGTGCTTGCTGAGTGTAACGGGAAATTGCTTTTGATTGGCTATCTTTCATTGGGTGGATTGAGGCTTTACACATGGGATAACAAGAGCAGTAAATGGGCGAGCACGTCATCTCTCGGTGGTTGCGCTATGTTCCTTTCTTATGGAGGTTTTGCTGGATCGATTGTTCCTAGCGGGTCGAGAATTAGAGCGAATTGTATATATTATTTCGATTATGACCAGGACTCCTTCTGTGAGTTTTCACTTGATGATAAGATACTGAGGTACCCTTTTGGGTATTATGGTTTGCAAAAAGGGTGCATACCAGTTTGGGTTCTGCCGAGTCTGTGCTGATGATTATGATTGGTGAAGTTTTAGGAAAAAGGTTGTTTTGATGATTTTGTACCATCCTAAATTGATGAGCTTTGCTAGTTTTGTAGACGATTACCATATTACAATCAATAGGTCAAGCTCGATACAAAAAATCAAGATACAAAAGACAACAAAAAAAAGGAAACAGAAGCTATTCGGGAAAAGGAAGCAGAAGCTATTCGGGATGAAAAAAAATTGTATTAAAAAAAATTACCTTAAGTGAGATATATTTTTTTCATTTTTGACATATTTTGGTAGTGCTGTTGCTTATTTTCCTTGTCAAATGAAATAAATTTACCAATTAATCAGATGCTGGCGAAGAAACACTGTGTTTTCTTTTGTTATCTTATACATTATAGGATTGGGAATATTCATCTATTTGTGATGGTCGATCATATTTATGTCTTACTGAAAATGAGAAATAATGAAATAACCATGTGATGCTGGCTTGCAATCTGACATGGAGACAGTATCCTCTGGTGTGAACATACCAGTCTGGTGCCAAGATTTTAATTCCTGGTTTGGTCATCCTTTGGATTTATTGTAATATGAATAATCTTTTCATAAAGCTTATTGGAATGACTAGATGGTGACTTTACTGTATTATGCTCTCTCTAAGTAAGAAAGGATGTATCAGTTGTTAATGCAAGCTTGATGAATTACAGTTTTTTCCTCAAGCTTGATGAACGGAAATAGCAATTGATACAAGCTTTGTCCTTTTAAAACTCTCTCATTTGACTTTGCCGAATGCAATAGCTCGTAAAGTTCAGAAGATATCCCAATAAAATTGTTACAGCTTGGAAATTGCGTTGGCAATAGAATTACAGAAATCGTGCTACTTCATGTTTAATTCCTTTCTAATTTCATCTTGACACGACCAACATGAATATTCAAATGAGGTTGCATCTATCTAATTATTACATCTGGGTTTTACTATATTCGTTATGTAAATGTTCATTTGGAGCAACAATATGATACTCTTTTTGGAAAACATCTCATATGTAAAATTCCTTTCTTCATGTTCTTCTTCTACTGTTTTCTCTTTTATTGTTAGATGCCTTATTCCTTTCAAACAAGTATATTTCTCCTTTCAGCCGAGGCAAGCTCATCTATTGGCAGTCTGACGAACCCATCGCTTTTCACACATCAAACTAAAGCGCCTTTAAGATCAAAAGAATACGAATTAATTCCATAACCAGAACATTAAGGGTCTGTTTGGATCGGTGAGGTTAATACTCCAGGAAATATAAACAAAATTTGGGTTGTTAATACTGCAATTCGAATTACAACCCAGCACATTTAATAATTAATAAAACCAAATTATTTAGCATTGTAGTTGCCTTTTCAATTCCATGGGAGACGATGAAAAAAAAAAAAAAAAAAGAAGAAGAAATAAATCAAGTATTCATAAGCCAAGTCTCTTTAGTGGAGTGAATGGGAGATCGCAAATCACAGTAATTATTCCACTTACAAAACTCAAACGGCTAAAATTGTTTGAGTTATCAAGCAAGATTTGTTTTTCCTCAACAAAATTGATTTACCAAATAACATTTACTGTAAACGAAGTTCAAATTCTCCCCGACTCAAAATTACCGAAACGATAGAGAAATTAGAAAATTAAGAGGTGGTCGCCAGCAAAGAATTTAAGAATAGCCTAAACTTGAAGACTGGAGAAGGCATATATATATTCCTTCCCTCCCTCAGTTATAAAACGATCAATTTTATTTCTTAAATCATAATTTCTAAGTATCTAAGCCAAACTATTCCCTCTTATAAGATTGCATTATCAAATTCAAATTGTGTACCAGATCAACTAAACATCTATCCTAATGTCATCCGCATACCAACCTTCATACACTACTTACCAGCCCCAGCAGGGGCAGCATCAAAGCAGGAGGCGGTACTATGCAGGCCGGGTCAAGGAAAGCCTGACAAGCCGGTTTGCAAAATGCCTCTGTTCATTTTTCCTCACTCTGCTACTAATTGTTGCGGTTATCATCTTTGTTCTCTGGCTGAGCCTCCGGCCCCACCGACCCCATTTTCACCTCTCTTCCTTTTCTGCCCCAGGCCTGGCACAGTCAACTGGTCCAGTCAACTCAGCTCTCAGCTTTAACATCACCGACCGGAACTCTAACCGCAAAATTGGTAATTCAAAAATACCTCTATTAAATAGGATTTGCTTTGCTTGCATGCTTTTGGCTCTCACATATTCAAATAGTGTATAACATTATATTGCGCATTCGAGTAAAACCCAATTTTTATAATTAATTATTTGTTTTTTAATTAACCATCCAATACTCTTGGGTCATAGTGCAAATTACTTCCCTACATTTAACATAATGAGTAATGAGAAAGATATCTTCCAGTAAATCTTACAATTTCCTTTGCCTTTTTCCTTTTGATCATTGCCTTTTTTTGTGGGAAAGAGCCCAAACTGAACTAAAACTAAGCTTCCCTGAAATATAGTTCGGTTCTAATTGCAGATAAATTATGTTTGCTAATTGCTAACATGACAACATTATTAATGATCTAAAAAGGTAACATGCTTACAAGTTCTGCCAATAGACTGGCGGTTTTTAACAATTCTGCCATAACAGGGATCTACTACGATTCAATCTATGCGTCCGTCTTTTACAATGACAAGGAGATGGGGTCAGGTCCAGTCTTCTTCCCATTCTACCAACCGCCCAAAAATACAACAGTGCTCCTCGGAACACTGACCGCCACAGGCCCCACCACAACAGATTCAGCATGGGACCAGTTATCTGCTGATGTGGCAGCCGGGCAAGTCAAGCTGAATTTAAAGCTAACATCAGTAATACGGTTCCAGGTGAAGTTATGGGACACACATCAACACCGCATGCATGTCGAGTGTGCCTTTACAGTCGGGAAAGATGGTAATATCTTGAGCCAATATGTTGACGAGAGGTGCACCCTTTATTTCTGAAGAAAGATCTTGTTCTGTTCAGTTGAGTTGTCATTTCCTGCATCTTGTATCCTCAGCTTTCATCTAATATCTTGATTCTTTTGTAAGCTATTGTACTCGTCAATATGATACTTGGTTATCCATAAATGCGTGATTATCCTTTTTACGACCAAATTTGACAACTAAATGTTTTCTAACTAACAAATTTTATAAAGCAGCCAACACGATTCTAAACGTGAAAGTGAAATCCCACCTCAACCGCCAAAAATGTCAACAAAGTAATCAATTAGAAAATTATTTCTTGCATCTCATGTTTTGCACCATTTATCTATCTATACTGCAACAAATTATACCTATGTAAAGTGTACATCTTTCTGTTCATTATAATGTTCATGTTAAACATTTTTATGAAATATATATACAGGATGTAAACACTTAGTAGCAGACTAGCAGGCGTAACGCTTCTTAGAAAGTATTTTGAGTAAAGGTACAGGTGTAGTTATCACTTTCCTAATAATTAATTGTTACTGATGATAATTAAAGAGAAAGATGACAAAATAATGGGGGAAAAACAAAAGAAAAAACATTGAAAACCACATATGCTTCGTATTAACAATACTATTGTCATAATCAATTCTCCAGGAGCAATAAAAAAATAGATATTTCGGTTTCAATTAGCGATTATTTCGGTTTTTTTATTTTGTATTTTTTATTCCGAGAATATCTATTTTTTACTATTTATTTCGTATTATTAAAAAACCGCTCCTAGAACTCAAATGGAACGTTTAATAACAACGGTTTTTAAAAATACAAAATAAATATAAAAAATTTCAGAAAAATGTAAAATTTGTTTTCATACAAGTTTTCAATATGAAGAATCATTTTAATGGTTTGGATTAGTAATTTGAAATTTGATTACGCGAATACGATCATGTTGGACGGATCGCATCTGTCCTACGCGTAGGACTGTAGCTAGTGAAAGACAAGAGAGCCGGACCGGATTTCAAAGGACCGGACTCAACGGGTTTGGTAGAAGGGCCGGGTCGGACCGGGTTGAGAAAAAGGATTTAAATGGGACGGGTTAGACGGGTTTGATTTTTGGAAAAGGAGACTGGCCCTTCTAGGTCCTTGGCCTTTCTAGCCCTCCAACATAATGCCAATATTTAATTATTTTTAATATTTTTTTAATCTCCATCATCTCATCACGATCAAATAGTTTCCACGATTGAAGGGTTAGGTCGGACCTGGCCCTTTAAAATCCCGCCCTTCAATATCCGTTTTTGAAAAAAAAAATAGATCCGACCCTTTCAAAAACCGGCCCATCGAGGCCCTTGTCCGTCGTAAGCCCTTCGAAGGGCCGGGCCGGTCCGGATTTTAGGACGGTCTTCCAAAGATAAGGCCAAGGGCCAAGGATTTTTGGACTTTCACTAACCGTAGCATTCATATATATATATATAGAGGAATGATAAAATGCACTCTGGTGTACGGATCGTCTCCATACACCCAAGTCGTTTTTGACATCTAAAATTCATACGGTCGATCCGAACCATTCAAGTTGTTCTCCATATTAAAAAACTCTCGGAGACCAATTTTTATATTTTTTTTCGAATTTTTTTACTATATATTATGATATTCTCAAATTGGAGGGCCTGAAATACTCCAATTGTAGTGTTTTTTGAAAATATCAGAATATATAGCAAAAAAAATCAAAAAAATATAAAATTTGGTCTCCAAAGGTTTTTCATTATGGAGAACAACTTGAACGGTTCGGATCGACCGTTTGATTTTTGGATTTCGGAAACGACTCTGGTGTACGGGGGACGATTCGTACACCAGAGTATATTTTATCCATCCACTATATATATATATATAGAGAGAGAGAGAGAGAGAGAGAGAGAGAGTATGGACATAGAACACTAATGTGTACGGATCGTCCCCGTACACATGAGTCATTTTTCGAGATCCTAAATTCAAACGGTCAATCTGAACCGTTCAAGTTGTTCTCCATATTGAAAAACCCTTGAAGACCAAGTTTTACATTTTTTTTCAAATTTTTTTACTATATATTATGATATTTTCAAATTGGAGGGCCTGAAATGCTTCAATTGTAGTGTTTTTTGAAAATATCATAATATATAGTAAAAAAATTCAAAAAAAATATAAAATTTGGTCTCCAAGGGTTTTTCAATATGGAGAACAACTTGAACGGTTCGAATTGACCGTTTGAATTTTGGATCTCGAAAAATGACTCATGTGTACGGGGACGATCCGTACACATTAGTGTTTTATATTCATTCTATATATATATAGAGAGAGTTCAGCTACGGTGAGTCGCGATCAAAACTCGTAGATCTAGGTCAAAATGACCGATCCAAACCATCCAATATGATCTCCCTATTGAAATCTCCATGTAGACCAAATTTTTCATTTTTTTAAAATTTGTAAGTATTTTTTTGAAATTTTAGAAAATCGTTAATCTAATTAGTTCTGAACCATTCAAAAACAGCCATTTTTAAAAATCCGAAAAAATATTTAAAAATTTTGAAAAAAATGAAAAATTTGGTGTGCATGGAGATTTCAATAGTGAGATCATATTGGATGATTTGGATCGATTTTTTTTGAACTAGATCTAGGAGGTTTGATCGCGACTTACCGGAAGGTCCATGAGTTGTGACTCACCGTAGCTAAACTCTCTATATATATATGCCACTACAAGTTTTATCAATTTCAAAAATCTCATTTTTAAATCGCTAATTAAAAAATATGACACTTTAAAATTGCTAAAATTAGTTTTACGCCATTAAATCTTTTTTTAATGATACATTATTCTCATGAGATTAAAGATACATTATCACTATATTTTTTTTAAAGATACATTATTCTCATGAGATTAAATCTTTAAGAAAAGGAAAAAAATGAGATCCATGACACCCAAAACTCTATAATTAAAATTTTGAATTTTGTAATTTAAAATTTTCAAATTTCCAAATTCTAAGTTTTAAATCTGAATTTTTCAACGGTGTTTGACTGACAAGTAGTCAAGTGTGCATTAATATGATAGTTAAAATGTGCATTTTGAAGGGTTTAAGAAAAATGAGATTGGAAGACGAATGTAAATATGGAAAACCACAAACAAAAATACTTTGACCTGGTCAAATATGGAATAGTCATCAGTTGTTATGGTCTAATTGATAAAGACGAATAATTATCAATACAATGTTACAAACTGAATGTATATTTGAAATTCGTGAGAAGTTCATTATAAGAATTTAGAAGGTGGTTATCCGACTCACTCGTAATATTTGAACTGAATGTACTATTTATGTTACAAATATTTTTTTATGAAATTTACAACTTTGTATTATTTTTAAGCATACAAGTACATTAAATAATATATAATTTACATTATAAAATGACATATTCTGTTAAATTATCCGTAATAATAAATCTAAATCACGAATATTGTCCAATTATTTTCCAATCACGAAATTAGTTATTACGAATAATAACACCGCTGTCAGTGACTCGCAACAGAAAATGTTTCACAAAGATGCGGAACAGAATCTAAATTCTCAGTAAGGCGGCCCTCGTCCTCTTTTAGTTTCCAGCGATTGTTCTGCTTCTCTATTCTTAAAAACTATTTTTTTCTTTGCTCAATAGGGAAAGCCTTTTTTATTTCTCCGCCAAAAATAACGACTGAGAAGGTCTTATTAAAACCGAACCAAGAAAGCAAAGAAACCTGCCACAGATATCACATCTATCCCTAGTTCTTCTCTTCCCCTAAATTAATGTGATTTGTGAAACTTAACCATGAACTCATCCACCAAAAAAGGCATTAAACGCCATTCTGCTTTCCCCTCCGTCGATGAATTGCTACAATCCCTAGAAGAGATTGAAATCACCAAGAGGAGAAAACTATCTACGGACCCAATTCACAGAATCACCTCTCAAGCAACTTCTTCAGAGAATTCTGATGATGATGGATCAAATTGCATGAATCTTAATCAAGAAAGGGACTGGTCGTCGCTGACCTCCGACTTGCTTATCGAGGTATTGCGGCTATTCGACTCGATGCGTGACTTCATGGCCTTTCGGGAGGTTTGTCGGAGCTGGCGCCGGGTAGCTGCCCCGACCAGTTATGCCCTTGCCCGACAAGCCCCTCTGTTTCTATGCACCGGCTTCCAAGTCTCCTCTGAGGGCTTTATAGACACAAATTGCAATCGGGTTCACATTTTAAAACTGAGACTGCCACATACAGTACCATCCACTCTAGGTTACTCTCATGGATTCCTCATTTCCACAATTGGACTTGATTATTTCGATCAAACGATTCTTCTCAGGAATATATTCACTGGGGCTGAGTTTCTTTTACCCAAGACCACCGAGGAGTTTCAGCGGGTCAGGTTGTCAGCCTCTCCCTTTTAGTCAGAATGCCTGGTCATACTGTTCACATCCGGTGACTCGATCGTGCAGTTCTGCTGGTCAGGCCAATCTCACTGGAAGATTGGTTGCATTGGTCCTGAAGAGGTGCTCGATGATATGCTTTTCTTGAATGGTAAGCTGTATGCTCTCACAAATGCTTTTAGGAGAGGATGATGAGATAAGCACAGAGGAGAGTACTAACCCTGTGAGTAAAAGGGTGCTTGCTGAGTGTAATGGGCAGTTGCTTTTGATTGGTTATCTTTCCTTGGGTGGATTGAGGCTTTACACATGGGATAATAAGAGCAGTAAATGGGCCAGCATGTCATCTCTCGGTGGTTGTGCTATGTTCCTTTCTTATGGAGGTTTTGCTGGATCGATTGTTCCTAACGGGTTGAGATTTAGAGCGAATTGTATATATTATTTTGATCATGACCAGGACTCCTGTGAGTTTTCACTTGATGATAATATACTGAGGTACCCTTTCAGCTATTATGGTTTGCAAAAAGGGTGCATGCCGGTTTGGGTTCTGCCAAGTCTGTGCTGATGATTGGTGAAGTTTTAGGAAAAAGGTTGTTTTGATGATTTTGTACCATCCTAAATTGATGAGCTTTGCTAGTTTTGTAGACGATTATCATGTCACAATCAATAGGTCAAGCTCGATACCTTAAGTGAGATATGTTTTTTCATTTTTGACATATTTTGGTAGTGCTGTTGCTTATTTTCCTTGTCAAATGAAATAAATTTACCAATTAATCAGATGCTGGCGAAGAAACGGTGTTTTCCTTTGTTATCTTATTCATACATTATAGGATTGGGATTATTCATCTATTTGGGATGGTTGATCATATGCTTGTCTTACTGAATTGAGAAATAATGAAATATCCATGTAATGTTGGCTTGCAATCTGACATAGAGACGGCAGCCTCTGGTGTGAACATACCGATCTGGTAGACTGGTAGTCTGGTGCCAAGATTTTAATTCCTGGTTTGGTCATCCTTTGGATTTATCGTAATATGAATGATCTTTTCATAACGCTTATTGGAATGGCTAGATGGTAACTTTACTGTATTATGCTCTCTCTAAGTAAAAAAGGATGTAGCAGTTGTTAATGCAAGCTTGATGAATTACATTTTCTCCTCAAGCTTGATGAACTGAAATAGCAGCTGATACAAGCTTTCTGTTCTTTTAAAATTCTCTTCTTTGACTTTGCCGAATCCAATTGCTCATAAAGTTCAGAAGATATCCCAATAAACTGATACCAATAAATTGTTACAGCTTGGAAATTACGCTGGCAACTGAACCCAGCATAGAATTACAGAAATCGTGCAACTTCATGTTTATTTCCTTTCAGATTTCATCTTGACCCGACCAACATGAATATTCAAATGAGGTTGCATCTATCTAATTATTACATCTGAGTTTACTATATTCGTTATGTAAATGTTCATTTGGAGCAACAATATGATACTCTTTTCTTTTTGGAAAACATTTCATATGTAAAATTCCTTTCTTCTTCTTCTACTGTTTTCTCTTTTCTTGTAAAATGTCTTATTCCTTTCGAACAAGAATATTTCTCCTTTCAGCCGAGGCAAGCTCATCTATTGGCAGTCTGACGAATCCTACGCTTTCCATATCAAACTAAAGCGCCTTTAAGATCAAAATAATAAGAATTAATTCCATAACCAGGACATCAAGGGACTGTTTGGATCGGTGAGGTTAATACTCCAGGAAGTATATACAAAATTTGGGTTGTTAATACTAGAATTAGAATTACAGAGTTTTTGTTTGGGCCTACACAGCACATTTAATAATTAATAAAACCAAATTATATAGTATTGTGGTTGCCTTTCAATTCCATGGGAGATGGTGAAAAAAAATAATAAGAAGAAATAAATTAAGGGTTCATAAGCCAAGTCTCGTTAGTGGAGTGAATGGGAGATCGCAAATCACATTAAAAATTCCACTTACGAAAATCAAACGTCTCAAATTGTTCGAGTTACCAAGCAAGATTTATTTTTCCTCAACAACATTGACTCACCAAAGAACATTTACTGCTCACGAAGTTTAAATTCTCTCCGACTCAAAATTACCGAACCGATAAAGAAAATTGAAAATTGAGAGGTGGTCGCCAGCAAAGAAGTTATGGAATGGAATAGGAACTGAAGGAAAGGGACGACAACAAAGTTAGCTTGCTCCAAAGTTTAGAAATTATCTATGAATGTAAAACTTTGTCTCCTCAAGCATATATAATACTAGTGCGAATTTCGAGCGTTGCGCGATTCTTCTTAATTTGAAGTCCATACTTATATTAGATCATACATTCATAAAATACTAGCAGCAGTGCCCGCTCAATGTGCGGGCGGACTTTAAAATGTGAAATGTGAAAATAAAACCATCCAAAACCAAAGTTAACATATTTTTATTTTCAATATGGTAAAATATTGCAAAATTAAGATAAAAAAAACATACAACATTACTATTTATTCTATAAATTCACTATTTAGAATAGGCTTAGCACAAATGACATATTGCTCTAATTTGACAAAATTTTAATATGAGCAAGATGTTAGAATGCATGAGCTGTAAACAATATAATTAACTTGTATAACATGTGCATGAGAATTTGTACAACATTAGCCAACAATCTATGACTTTTGCCATTTAATTAAGTGTAGCATAACATTTATCGAACGGAAAAGAGAAACATAAAGAGATTGTTGCCATATCAGTTCGATGGAGAATAGAGAGCAGATATGATCGATTCGATGGAGAGCAGAGAGATCGTATGAGGAGTTGAGGACGGCTAAGCGATTTTGAAAACTCTAGATGGGGGCTCTTGGGGGAAGGGGCGCTGTGGATAATTTATAATAAAATAAAAAGCATGAAAAAGAATACCAAGCACGATGAATCGAACTCCCCTCCTATGTTCCCTTTTGTTTCTTTATTAGATGGAAAACTATCATTACCTGCTATGCTCCCTTTTGTTTCTTTATTCGATGGAAAACCAAATGATAGTATTGTTTCGTCTAGCGACTCATATCCAACCACAAATCAAATCGATCCAACGACAGAAGTATTTGTTTACTATTTAGACCTAGCGTGTAACACATCTTCCATCCGTGCATTTATAAGTAGTAGAGATTACTTGTTCAAAGGAGAAACCTTATCATTAGAATTTTAAAATAGAAATATATATATATTTGTATGTTCATCTCATATATTGGATATAGAAACACGCATATGTACATCCATGTGACACGGTACCAGATATATATTGTTCTCTATTAAGGTTGAGCTATTTTACCCCTGATTGAGAAATTATGAAGATCTAAATCAGTGCCTACAATATAAAAGATACTTACAATTAAACTTCAATTAATTAGATTTATTAAAAAAAATAGCACTAACGCCCATCCAAATGTATGGACAATTTTTATAAGCATCAATGAATGAGACAAATATATTTTTTTCAACTTCTCTGTTTAGATTAGTAAAATCTTACGTCCACAATATATCATGAAATGAATTGAATATAGTAATGAACTTTTTTGTTTATATATTCTAACTATTGCAAAGTTATGGTTCCTTTGCGAAACATCATAAAAGCAGCTGGGCATATATACATATATCATGTTTCAAGAGGAGCAACTTATTGAGTATGTAATTGATTCTGGCACTTCCTTCTATTTCTTACACACTGTTCTATCTTATATGGTTTACTGAGCTGTATGTTTCTCTATGATTGTGCAAGTTTAATGAAACTTAAGGAACAACTTGTGTAGCCAATTTGATGTATTAAGGAACATTTGTTGTATTATCTCCTTGTTTTAGATCATCACCACCTGACATGTTCTGCACAAACACCAATTAAAAGGAAATTACCTTCGGAGCTTCTAAGCTTTATGTGAAACATCGAGTAGAAAAATAAAATTTGAGTCTTTACTGTAACAAACCCTCAATTTCTCATCAAAAGGAAGAAAAACGAAGCCAGATCAAAAACTAACTTGAGCCTTCCATTGAGAATTTGGACTTGCTCATGTTGTGCTTCACACTTTCTCTTAAGAATCCATCTCCATGTCAATATCACTAAATCATAAAAAACAACAGCAGTAAAGAAAATTGAGAACTGAGTACTGAGAAAGGAATAGGCTAGCATTGTGAAGGAATCCTTCAACTCCATACCAAAACATACCATACTTGTACTAAATCAAATAAATAAATAATGAGTATCCTTCCAATCCAGATCTCAGACCAAAAATCCGAGTAAAAATCAATCTTTCAAAAGGGGAAAATTTTTTTCTTACGGCAATGCTGGGATTATATAATGCAATATTTTGCTCAATAATATTCATATCCCTTAATGTTAGGCAACCAATTAATTATATACTAAATTCATCACATCCTCGATATGCCTTATGTTGTCCCATTATCACATCCCAGGATATTAGGCAATCAATTAATTGTGTAATAAATTCACATATGACATGCAGAATTTGATAAGGCAAGTTAGACAGTACATGACATTCAAAAATACACGGAAGTATATCTTAGATATTCAAAACCTTAACTAAAGGATATATGACATACAAATAAAACATACAAATATGGCAAAAACTTATGAAGAATCGAGCATCGTTCCTATAGAAATATGTTGTTTGAGAATTCTCTCCAAGGCAATGCCAATATCTGTCTATGAACCTGATAAATGAAATAAAAAAATAATTAAATGCATATCCCTCATAATAATCATTGCAAATCAAAATAGAACAAAGAAGTGCAATAATTTAAGAGTCCACCATTTCTCATAAAATAATAAGGAGAATTTTCTCTAGGAATCTCTTCCTAAAATAAATAATTCCCTTTTACAATTATAATTTTGTGCATCAAAATTGAGAAATATTAACTAATAAGAATTCAAAGGATCTTCATATCATATTGATTGCAATAGTTGAGTGTGGCATTCATGGGATATGATAGCGTTTATTGTCTAAATTCAGCTAAACAGCAAGACAAAAATCAAATAAAAGACATAAGATTACACTTACTGTGAACTGATATGTATATCATTCTCTACTGGATCCCCAAGACCATGTAAAAACTGCATTTTTTTTGTCGCCTAGCAAATCCAAAAATAAAGGTGATTGAAAAATTAGAAATGCAAATGCATCAAAACAAAGATTTATATTGAATTAAAAAGCAGGAAACCAAATCAAAGAGACTTGAACTAAAAAATAATAATAAAATCAATGAGACTTGAACTCACCTCTTGGCATGCCTTTTGTCCATACATGAACTCTCCCAGTAGAACTGAGTGCTCTCTAGCTGAGATATCAGAAAAGTTTTTAATATACTGCAATAAAATTTGATTGTTAGATATATTCCATGGCTTTTGTGCAAGACACTTGTCGTTTAAGAGTAATAAATTAATAATGAAATTACACACCAAAGAATGAGAAAGATTAATCAAGGCTTATAGGACAGTAGTTCCTGACCTACACCAAAGTTTTTGCTTGGTGGAGATGGCAGCATCGCTGCTTGATCGAGCTCATGTCAAAGTGGTACACCATGCTAGTGTACAACACAACCATCCAGGTTTCGCTCCGTCCCATCAAAATGGTGCCACCATCCTCTAGTGACCTCTCAGGCGAACCAATCTAAGTCCTCTATACTGTCATCAATTTAATTTATTATTCAATTGATAGGAACTCGTTTAAAAAATTGAAGATAATAAATTAAAGAATAGATTAAATTTAGGGGATATTGTAATGATAAGAACTCACAAAATATTTGGCATCGATGAATAATCCGATGAGTCCTCAGATACGGAGGTCTAAGGCTAGGATAATGCCTCAGCTATGCATCGACTACGCAATCAAATTAAGCTGCTTCCAAGCACGATGGATGGTGTCGTATTTGAACATGCATGTCCACATTTTAGACAATACATACATCAAATTAAGCTGCTTTACTCTTCCGATTAGTGAAAGTAACTAAAACTAAAGTAAACTGAGAAAAAATGAACAATAATTTTACCAAAATAGAGATCGACAAAGAAAGAACATTGATCGATCTGAAGAGAACAAAAAAAAAAAGAAATTAGAAAATATACATTCTTAGTCTGTGGGATGTGCCTCTCGGAGGAGGAAAGGTGCATCAACAGGTGGAGGAGTAACTTGGAGGGCGCGGCGATGGAGAACGATGACCACGGGGATTGGATTGGATACTTGGACAAGGGAAAGAGAGCGACATACAAACCCTAGAGAAGGAGATCTCGCGGCCTAATGGTGCTGATTATGGCATAAGAAAGAGAAGAAAAAGCATCTCGATTGTCTTTCCTTTTTATCGCTGATTAGGGTAGAGAGGAAGGAGAGGGGGAGCCTTTCCATTTCTGTAAATTTTCGGAGGAGAGGAAAGAGAAGCCAATTTGCTAAGCGCAGGGGAGGGGAATTGAGATGCGATTTTAGAAGGGGAGGGGAATTGGGGAGCGAGGCGCAAGAGGAAGAGAATAGGCGCAAAAATTAAAATAAAAAAAGTTTCTACGGAGAATCGAACTCTATCGCGAATTTGATACCAACTATCCAGCGCCAGCGCCATTTTACAGATCAACGGTTTATAATGTTTTATAATTGATGTTAATAATTGTTTGAACTCCTTTTGATGATTTTTGTTATAACCTTTCGCAACGTGCATTTATAAGTAGTAGAGATAAATATAAAAAAATAAATTAATGATTTTAAAATTATCATCAGGGGCACACTATGCTACATGGATGAACAATGCTAAGTTCAAAGTGCAGGCTGCAATTTATTTTGTTAAAAAATTGATTATTTCATAATCCATAAAGATATTTCATAATTTATCTCCATTCTCGTGTGAAACATCCAACTTATACATATCCAATTAATTAATTTGGTCATTATCTCAACCACATATACCTTCTCAATAGAACCGCAAGCGATTCGCAACGCAAAATTCCAGTCACTTCGCTTTTATTACATAACATTTTAACTCTAATTATTACACAAAATTTGAAAAGATAACCCATGAAAATATTTAAGGCAGTAATCACCATCATTGGTTGCACATCCTCACCAGCACATCTTGTACCATTTATGTACCTGGTACCATTTGGAGTGGTATATATTTCATGTAGACAAACTTTCTGTTAAAAAAAATATTTAGACAAAAATTAACTGCTATTATTAAAAAAACAATAAGAGAATACCAAAGCAAATGGTAACTGCTATCATTGAAATCAAATAACAGATTCCTTGTTCTAAGTACTCTTGTAATAATTTATAGTACCATGAGGCAGTTAAGTACAAAGATCAAATCCAATGGTATATAAAAAGTTCAGCGAAATCTGTTAATATTAATTTCATAAATGATGAGTCCTTGTTAGGATTAAATAATTCAAGATTTAAAAAAAAAAAAAGAAATAAGATTACCTCACGATGAAACAAATGCTGCTGACAAAGCATTTTCTTTATTAAAACTCCTGAACCTAACGCTCACAGCAACAAATAACTGAAAAAAAACATCAGACATAATAAGAGGAGACGATGAAACACCTAAAGTTCTGCTAACAAATGGAAAGAAAAAAAAAATCATAATTTAATCACAGGTTCCAGGGAAACCTAATCCAAATCTATCAGCAACTACTCACGATGTGTCACCCTCCCAAAATCACAGCATAACAATGCAATAGAAAGCTAAATTCAAATGAAGATTAAGATTAAATGTTTAAACAATAGATCCAACCTGACATGAAAGGCTGATGAAAACAATCTTTGAAACCAACGACCTGAAAGTAAAACAAAAATTAATTTGGTTTTAGTGCAAAGCTGCAGTTACATTTAGATTGAACATAGCAAAATAATAGATATATATCAACCTCCAATAATAAAATAAGACCTTTAGATATCTAACCCTATTCATATTTCTCACAAATTTTAAAATAAATAAATGATTTTAATTAGCTATTTCAATAAGAATTAATTAAAAATTAAAATTAAAGATACAAAATGATATGCAATGATCCAACACAATTTGAGGCATGTTATTGTTAGTGTATTGCACAAAACATTATCCCTGGAAACCACAGAGAACAAATAAAAGAACAAAATACAATCAATATATAAGGATAAAAAAAAATATAATATGAACAACCATATGTAGTAAGTGCAAGCGAAGGATTGGATCAAAAATAAAATAATCTATGACTGATTGGTCATTTGACACCATGTACTCTCAGGTTTGGTGAACTTTTGTGCCAAACAGCAACAAGCAATGAAAGTGTTGTGACTTTTTCGTCATTTCTCGAAGAATAATTGAGTTTCCTCAAGAACGAGAACAAGCCTTAGATTCACCCCTCACGAGCTTGGGTTCAAGTATTAATGCCTCTTAACGACCAGAGAACATCAACTAGAATCCATTCTCACAAGGGTTTATTAACTTGTGGATCCTTTCTTTCCAATAGGCGCAAGCCCCTATTGTTAATTACCCCGCGATTTCCCACGAGAACCTCTGATTAAGAGATTCGAGAAATTAAATGTAATAGGCTAGAAAATCGTTATTTAAATTATTATGGTTTTTAATGAATGATTTATTTACTTCGTTTTAAACAAGACTCAATTAATGGCACCAAACCTAAATGACGGGGCCCAATTGAGGGTACAAATGATTTATTCCTTTAGGGCTTGGACCGGATTCAATTGATGGCACCAGACCTAATCGACGGGGCCCAATTGAATGTCTAAAATGCATCTAAAACTAAGATTATTTGAAATTCAGAATATCTAAAATCGAGGATAACTAAAACCACAATTAAAGCTAAAACTAAAACTGACTGTTTGAAATTAAAACTACAGCTTAGACTGCCCATTTGAAATTTTCATTACGAGGGCGATTTGACTTCATGATCTTGGGCCATTTGGGGGCTCAAAGAATCGGTTTTCGGCCATTTAGGGGCTTGTGAAAATAAAGGAATTTAAAATTCTCGGCCATTTGAGGGCTTGTGAGAACAAAAAGGTTTGGGTTTCTCGGCCATTTAGGGGCTTGTGAGAACAAGAAGCTTTTGGGGATTCTCGGCCATTTAGGGGCTTGTGAGAACAAGAAGCTTTTGGATTCTCGGCCATTTGGGGGCTTGTGAGAACAAAAGGATTTTTAGGTTTCTCGGCCATTTGGGGGCTTGTGAGAACAAAGAATTTTGGATTCTCGGCCATTTAAGGGCTTGTGAGAACGAAGGACTTGGGGAGAATCTCGACTTCACTTGATTTGATTTGACCCAACTTGACAGGATTTTGATTTAATTTGACTTGATTTGATTTAATTTGATTTGACTTGATTTAATTTGATCTTACTTAGCTTGATTGACTTTGATTTAATTTAGATTGATTTGTTTAATTTGGTTTCATTGAAATTACACTTGATTTGGGTTTAATTTGAATTAATGTAAATTATTTGATTGTATTTTATGTTATTCATTAATTTGTCCATTAATTTGTTATCCATTTATTTATTTATCTATTTGTTTATTGTTTATTATTTATTATGTGTTTACTGTTTATTTATTTATTATTGCTTAAAATTTATTTACCATTTGTTATTTATCATTATTTTATTTCATTCATTATCTCTTAATTGCTTGTTTAGTTATTTATTATTTATTTATTTTTATTTATTTAATTATCACCTTAGGATTTATTTATCATTTATGATTTATATTTTAACTAGAGGTTATGATTTTATTTGACGATTTACTTATGGTTTATTATAATTAATTTTCTTTATTACTTATTTTATTCATTATTATTTTTAGGGATCTTATTAAAACAAAATAAAATCTCTAAATATTACCAAATTTATTTTTAAATTTGTTTATACTTAACAAGGAAGTGATAAAATTACTTAGAAAATTTATTAAGGTGTTTGATCATTTGTCTAGGATTTATAACATTGGATTTTTATAATTAAAATACTTTAAAAATAAGAAACTATTTAATTTTACCAAATATCATATAAAAATAATATTGGATTTGGTTTATTTAGATTTTTAGAAGCTTTTGGATATTTAATTTGGATTTTTCTGAGATTCCTACTAATTTCGATGAATTTTTAAAGTTTTTGGCAATTTATAAAATTCAATTTTAAAGGAAATACTTTGAAAATGTAAAAGAGGAATAATCCGACATAATTTTACATCAAAATATCAGTAAATCTAGTTTCTACAGATTTTTAGGATTTTATGAATATTTTATTTGAATTTTTCTGAGTTATATACTATTTTTAATTAATTTTTGAAATTTCAGCTGATTTGGAAAATTCCTATTGGGCCACGTGTGTGTTGACTGGGCCAGAGACGTTGACTTTGCGCTGGACTTCGTGCGGCGAGTGAGCTGACCTGCCACACCAAATCCGACACAGAAAATCCGCGACAGATCGCGTTTAAACGTCTCCCTCCTCCGTCGAAGGTGGCATTTTTGCGGAAAGGCCCCCATTTCTTCTCCGACGAAATTGCGGCGTTTCCGATCACCAATTCCGTCGAGGTTAGTGTCAATCGAATCGTCGAAGAGATGAGAAGAGAATGGTAGGCCTTAATTTCTTTGCGAAGGCGTGTATCATCGTATAGCATCTGAGGAGTCTCAGATCGCTTTCTCTTGCCAGTCATAGGTTTTATACATTCGAGAGGGTTAACTAAAGACTTATGGAGTGTCAATTTTTCTTAGGGAAGTCTGGGAGAGGGAGAATTCGACTGAGGCATGTCGAGTTGTCTTGAGTCTGATCTGACTCAAAATCGTGGGTTCCATAGGGAGCTTCTTTTGGATGCCAGAAGTTGTTTCAATAACTTTATAGGGTCAATTTCAGTTGATTAAAACATTTAACTTGATTTGTGAGATCTTTATTTGGTGTATGGAGCACAAGGCAGAAGTATGCATTTTGCATTTTTGTTGATTTGCATGTGAGTTCATTTGCAGTTGCTGGGTTTAATTCAATGTTCAATTTAGGTCAAACATGATATTTTTGTGTGCTTGAATTGATACAGGGAGTGAGAGCAATCCTCCTTGCATTTTTTTACATTTTCCACTTTTCGTTTTGTACCATTTCTTTACTGTTTTTTGAGTAATTTTTGTTTGAGTTGCTCAAATGCAGTAAAACGACTTGCAACAGTCGCAACAAGCATAAGAAAGACACTTAAGGCCACAAGCAACAGTTTATAATAATTTTTTTATAAGATACTTATTAATTTTTGAAGTTTCTGCCTAAATAAACAACAAAGGAGAAAACCTACTCACATTTATTCAAAAATTATGAACATTTGCAGAAACATTCATGAGAATAATTAGAAACTTCCTATGTAAACACTTTTGCATAAAAGTCCAGAAATTTAGGAAACAACATCCATTTCAGAAAATACCCCTACAGCCTTCATTAAATTGTATAAAATTGCTGAAAATTCCAAAAATGGAAAATCAAGTTCCCTGTTGTCCATATAGCCCAATACTTGTTGTTCATATGCTTTTTTATATTTTTATGCAAATAAAACCCTACAATTTCTATATTTTTTTATTGGACAGATTTGAACGTTTATGTATAAATGCATTTTCTATATAATGACATACTAAACATTAAAGTCTATGCTCTAACAAAAATTGGGCAGCATCTCCCCCTCTTCTTTGTTTGATGAGGTCTCCTATCCATGGTCGAAGCCATGGAGAGGGAGATGCTACCCAGGAATGGAGAAACTCCAACCGAGGTAAAAAGCTAGAATTGGGGAGACCCCAACCGAAGCTAGGAGGAACTAGACCTGAGCAAAACCTCAGGCAAAGCTTATGTCAAACCAGATTGAGAAGAACGAAGGAAAGATGAAGAGAGAAAGTATAAACTGAAAGTCAACCATCAAACATCAAATTGACTATTTAAACTTTTTTATTTCACTCCCAATTTCATGTTTACAAACATACAACACACAATTTTACCTCTTTCTCTCTTTTCTAAACTGCTCGATGAATTTCCTCTCACAATTGAACCTTCCCTTCACTAATTAGGCTAAACTACAGTATCCTAACCCTAATCCCAGATTGCAGCTGTACTCCTCTCTCTTCTGCTGCTTCAGTTAGGGGTTTATATAGGCTAGAAGATAAGGCACCACCTCCATGGCCGAGAGCGATCGACACCCTTCAATTTCCATCAACGGCTCTCAATTGGCTGCGCCTAGGGTATAGGTTTTCAAAACCGTGGGCTGGAGACCATGGTTTTGTCATTTGTGGCGCGGGAGAGGGCCACGTCGACGAAGAACGGTAGTTTCACCCTCCTTCACCCGGCTTCACGCGGTAAGAATCATGAAATCTGTTTTTTACCAAGGTTGAAGAAGGCTCTGGCAGAGCGGGCCCCACTTGTCATATTTAATGAGAGAAGATGAGATGGAAGTAGGCATTTCACCGTGAGCCAGCGACAGACCAGATATTTCAGCGCCTTTCGGTTCATGCGCCGGGTGTACGCGAAACTTTGAGGCGGGATGAGAGATTTCAAATCCAGCGACCTCATGCTCTCTCCTGGATCCCCTGCAGTTGGGTGCACGCGCCCAGGTTCCAGAATTTTGTGGGATTTTCGTCCTTTTCCATTTAAATTTCTATTAATTATTTGCTACCAATTGAAAATAAATGATTTGAGGGCCTTCCCAAGGGTATTTTTGGATAAAATTTTATGGGTAGACTCAGAAAAATATGAGGAATTTAGTGGTTTAACTGGTTTTGTGAAATCACTCACAGATTTATTTTGGTAATTTTAGAGATTTTGGGGGTTTCTTTGCAAAAATGAAGTTTTCTGTTGATATTTTTGGGATTTTGAAACTATGATAATTCATCATAATTCATGGGAGGTTTTTTGGATATTTTTTGGGAATTTTTGGAGTTTGTTTGATATTTTTTGTGGATTTTTGAGCTTTCTTGCATTTATTTGTCATAAAATGGGCTATTTATTTCATGCAATTTTGGCACAATATTTTTGGGTTAAACAGAAAGATCATGCAAGAATACATAATGTGATCCTAAATCTTGGTAAGAATATAGTTGAATTCTTCAAGTCGCTCCCTTTTGAAGTAAGCACTGTGTTTTATATTTATAAGTAGTTAAAATTGAAAAAAAGGGAGAAACAGTCCAGTTTAATCTTATGGAACTAAAGCACGATCAAGGTTGACCACATGTTTCTATAGAAACAAATCCAAAATATTACAAATTATGAAAAGTACCAAAATAAAACAACATCTTCTTTGCCTCTTTTATGTTATAAACCTGAAACTTTCCTAAATCATATCTATAACCAAAATCCCTCAAACTTAGAAACAAAACTTCACTGTAATAAGGCAAAAAAAGAACACCAAAATAAAAAATGTAAGATTTATGTGTCTTTTTATGCTATAGACCCTATAATTTGCTAAAACATGCATTCTCTTCGACAAATCGAGGTCATGCTAGCCCAAATTAATTTTTATAAGCTTTACCTAGAAATTTTGTAACCAAGCATGAGATCAGTTCCATTAGATCCAAATCATGCTTTGTGATCAATTTCATCTACTTTATAGCCTCCCACCTTGGTCCATTTTATGCTGAAAGAGAGAGAGATGATACTCGGTATTTTTAAATCTTCTTTTTACTTTTTGATTTATTTGTCACATAATTAACCTAGTGGGTAGTAAGAAAAATGTATTATTCATTTAATTTCAGAAAATTGAGGGCCGGTGGAGGTAATTTAGGATTATATTAAGGACAAATGAGGCACATTTTTTCAGAATTGGGAAATCAGTCTTTCAATAAAATAAAAAGGTAAGATTAACATAATTTGTAACCTGGAGCCATGTAACCAAATGAACCAACAACAGCTATACAGTCTTCGGCTCATCAATCTTCATCAACATCTTGGCCAACCCAAACTCTGCAATCTTTAAATTGAAAAGCCTACTTGCAAGCTGCCTTGCAGGAAACTAAAAAAAAAAACAAAAATAATTAGAAACCATGGAGAAAAAAGCTGTTAGAGCTGCTCAGATTCACTGATTATATGCAAGGGATGTATTTTTATGCTTGGTTATGCCTTTGAAACTGTAGGAAACAAAATTAACAACTCCATTTTTATAAAAAGATACGATCTCTTCCTAAATTATTCTCTAATTTGCAAGCACAAAAATCTGAAGGAACTATTTTTCTTCCATTATAATCTTTGGTCTTTATAATCTTTGATCGGGGTGCGCTAAAATGTGCGAGCATCTAAATGCAAAAAATTGTGCATAAATGCATGAGATAACAATTGTTTCAATTGGTTAGTAACTCCAATTGCTAGAATCTTTCGTTGCAAAACAAACAAAATGCTCAACCAAAAACAATGTATAAAGGAGAAAAATCTATAAAGGAAAAACCTGGCTCTTTCATTTCTTCCCTCCTCTTCTACGGTGAACCTAATATCAAAACAGGTGCGCAAGCCTCTCCATCAGCTTCTTTGTTACATCACCGGCAATAGATACGAAATTGATAGTCAAAATCAAGAGCAAAATTACGAAAAAAAAAACCAAGAATTGAGAGAAAAATAAAATGTTTCATTGAGCAAACAGTACAGAGGGGAAACGACGAGGCGAGGCGAGGAGGTTTCTAACCTGAATTCCTGTAATAGCCAGTAATATATGTCTGCCCCTTTTGATTCGTGCTCCAGAAAGAGAGAACGAAACCCTAGATGAGATGGAATGATGGGCTTCGAAAGTTCAGTTTCCGATTATTAAAAAGTGAAGTCGGGAACAGAAGTTGGGGCAAATCCGCTGTGGTATTAAGTGGAAATTGGGAACAGGAGTGAAAAAGGGAAGAGGCGAGGACGGGCGTGGGCAACGGCATGGTGCTCACTGCACGGAGCCATTAAGAGATGGACAACGCAGAAAGAAAAGGGGGACAACGGTAGTGATGAGTGGGATTAATGGTACGGAGGAGTTCGACAGAGAGAGGAGGAGGAGGCATCGTAGGAGAGAAACAAATTCAACGGTGAGACAGATGAACGAAATATAACGAAGGGGCACGATTAGAAGAGGCAAGTAGCGGCTCAGATCAACTACGAAAAACAAACGGACAGGATGAGAGAAATGTGCTTACTACAGTAAATACGTGCCGCTCACGCGTGCCCAACTATATATTTGTATATAAATAAATAATACGTACAATGACTTTCAAGGAAAATTTTGGTAAAGAAATTAAGTTTCTTTGGCGGAGCCAAGGTGGGGGCCTTGGTGGGCTTGACCTTCTCTGATTGTTGAATTGTAGTAAAAAATATAAGGTAAATTTAATGGAAATCTCCACAATTATGTAGAATGCCCCCTCAAAAACTCAAATTTTCATCTTGGCCCACCCTGAATTATTTTTCTGGCTTCGCCCCTGGTTTCTTCATTCCCAGCGTTTACCCTCCAAAATTGGAGGGAACAAACATACTCCTCACAGCTGGAATTTGTACCTCCCAATCCCATCCGTTCACCCAGGATAAATTATTGGAGCAGGTGAAGATAATTTTCCTCCCGTTCTTTCACTTCGATTCTCCCTCTATGGAGCAGACCGTCAGAATAGCCTAAACTTAAGACTGGAGAAAGCATATCTTTGTTTTTTGAATGACGGAGAAAGCATATCTATATTCCTTCCCTCTCAGTTATTTCTTAAATCATACTTTCTAAGTGTCTAAACCAAACTATTCCCTCTTATAAGATTGCATTATTAAATTCAAATTGCGTACCAGATCAACTAAAGGTCTATCCTAATGTCATCCGCATACCTACCTTCATACACTACTCCCCAGCCCCAGCACGGGCAGCATCAAAGCAGGAGTCGGTACTATGCAAGCCGGGTCAAGGAAAGCTGGTTAGCAAAGTGCCTCTGTGCATTTTTCCTCACTCTGCCACTAATTGTTGCAGTTACCATCTTTGTTCTCTCGCTGATCTTCCGGCCCTACCTACCCCATTTTCACCTCTCTTCCTTTTCTGCCCCGGGCCTGGCACAGTCAACTGGTCCAATCAACTCGGCTCTCAGCTTTAACATCACTGACCGAAACTCTAACCACAAAACTAGTAAAAATACCTCCATTAAATAGGATTTGCTTTACTTGCATGCTTTTGGCTCTCACATATTCAAATAGTGTATAACATTAAAAATCGCGCATTTGAGTAAAACCTAATATTTATGATTTATTATTTGTCTTTGTATTAACCATCCAATACTCTTGGGTCATAGTGCGAATTACTCCCCCGCCTTAACGTAATGAGAAAGATATCTTCCAGTAAATCTTACAATTTTCTTTGCCTTTTTGCTTTTGAGCATTGCCTTTTCTGTGGGAAAGAGCCCAAACTGCACTAAAACTAAGCTTCCCTGAGATATACAGTTCGGTTCTAATTGCAGATAAATTATGTTTGCTAATTGCTAACATGACAACATTATTAATAATTTAATAAACGTAACATGCTTACAAGTTCTGCCAATAGACTGGCGGTTTTTAACAACTCTGCCATAACAGGGATCTACTACGATTCAATCTATGCATCCGTCTTTTACAATGACACGGAGATAGGAGCAGGTCCAGTTCTCTTCCCATTCTACCAACCGCCCAAAAATACAACAGTACTCCTCGGAACACTGACCGCCAAAGGCCCCACCACAAGAGATTCAGCCTGGGACCAGTTATCTGCTGATGTGGCAGCCGGACAAGTCAAGCTGAATTTAAAGCTAACATTAGTAATACGGTTCCAGGTGAAGTTATGGGACACACATCAAGAACACATGCAGGTCGAGTGCGACTTTGCAGTCGGAAAAGATGGTAACATCTTGAGCCAATCTGTTGACGAGAGCTGCACCCTCTATTTCTGAAGAAAGATCTTGTTCTGTTCTCAGTTGAGTAATCATTTCCATGCATCTTGTATTCTCATTATTCATCTAATATCTTGATTCCTTTGTAAGCTATTGTACTCTTCAATATGATACTTTGTTATCCATACATGCGTTATTATCCTTTTTACGACCAAAACACAATCATTATTTACTGAGCTTAGTATTTACCGACAGCAAGAATTAATAGGATCACTAAATGTAAATTATTCACCAAAGCAAATCTAACATCATACTAATCTATAGGCTGTATCATTACATAAGGCAACTAAATGTCTTAAAAATCTATCAAATATAGACCTGCAAAGGGCATGAGGACCTGAGGTACAAAAAAGCTTAGCCAGTAAGCTGGTGTACTTATTTCTCCAGCCGCCGTAGCACATCCTCAGCAAATATCTGCTGCCTGAAAATGTAAAGTGGAGATGAGATTACAGATATAGAATTAGTGACCTATTGCAACTAACAAAACACTCCTGAATATGCAATTACAAATGAGATCAAGGTGTTCTGGTAGTATTGGATAGAAGTATTAGACTGAAAAGTAACACCTGACAATATAAACACAGGTTATTTTGAAGTGCATGCAATTGGAAACACTATTGGCTAAAAAAGGTTGTTTTGAAGTTGCATTCAAATGTTTAAAAAATATCACCACCAAGGATTTTCAATTCCCTTCCCTCTCCCAACAAAGAAAGAACGACGATGAAGATGACAGCAACGACGCTGATAACACAAAAAAAAAAAGGAACTCTGCATTTGTTTAGTGGTGATGACACCCAGGCTTAAACACATTCAAATTTGAATGTGCTCACATCAAGCCCGTAGGGCATGTGATGTCATCAGTATAAAGATGCATTGGCAAAAAAGCAAGTAGAAATTGCTGATGTTTCCAACCAATGTGGATTCCCAAATGAGAATTTAATCCCAGGTTTCATATCAAGCCTGAGTATAGATGAAAATAAAAGGGGAATTTTCCCATCCAAGCAACTTACTGATTTTTTGTGCAAAATGGAGAAACTAAACTTAATACTACAAACAACAAATTAAGTTAAAAAGAAGCATACTTCTTTTCTGTGAGCTTGGGACTAGGGCGGAAATACTTGAGATATCCATCCCATGGCACCTTCTTTAGTCCTGCTCTTGTGGCTATCATGTCTCTGACCCTGCATTAACAATTAGATACTAAACAGTAAATATTAAATTTCCCATCCCTTAAATGTCAGAATGTAAGTTGCAACCCCTACAACCCAATTGGTACCCCCAATCCGACCCAAAGAATCATTGATTTATAAGTTTGATTGTTATGTATAGATTGGATTTTGATTAATCTGACAAACAAATTTGGACACAGATTTTATAGTTCCGATAGATACTCAACCCAACTTGTGTACATTATTTTTCTTTAGTAATTTGTTTACATATAATTGTACAGATATTCTATCTTATTAATTTTAGTATTTAAAATTAGAACATCCACTTCCTTACTGTTAGTTGGAGTGTATTATATTTAATTTTAATTTTTTTCTAATAAAAACTATTTTTTACAAATCAAACTTCTTTTCAAAGGAACCTGTGAAACCTGATCACTTAAAAGGTTGGACATTATTCAACTTCCAATTATTAGTCACAGATTGAGAATGTGGAACCCGGCTATTCTTTATCAGATTGGCAACCTAAACAATACCAGACCAACAACCAGTTTACACATACCTTTTTTTTTTTCTTCACACAAAAGATGATTAAAATGGTAGAAGTTTCGATTGTTTCATCCAAACCTTAAAATAAATATCACGTGCACCTAAATAAACCAAGAATAAAGAGAGAATACCATGCATCTTTTCTGAAACATTAAGTAAAAAAATGACCAAAAGCCCCTTAAATAGTTTTCATTAATGATACTCCAGGGGTCCCCATCATTTATCTAGAATGAACCCGTGGGTGTGTTCTACAATGGGATTGGAAAGACAACATGTAATAAGAGCCTGATACCTTTCAGCAAATTCAATAGCAGTTTCACCAGGTTGCAGGTACTGAGGCTCCAAGTACCAGACATCACAAACCACTGCCCATGATGTCATCAATCTCAACAAGTGCATAGTAAATGACTGTCTGTTAAGCAAAGAAATATATGATATCAAACATTATGACTTGGTGGCACGTAAATATGTCCTGTCATGTTGTCTATATATCTGGTAATGCCTTTAGTTTAGTCTATCCAAATGCCTTATGTTTGTATTACTTCCTAAATTTAAATCAACAGTTGTCATAAAGAAAGGACAAAATGACAAAGAGCCTCATTGAAAGCTCTATTGATTTGAAAGGACCAAGGTAAAAGAAATGAAAAATAAACATCTAGGACCAATAAAGAAGTTTTGAAAGTTCTAAGGGCCTTTCAGACAAACATCATAGAGATCCAAAAAGTATGTTTATTTAGTAACAGTTTAAGAACATGTATCTTACTTCTTGCTGTTCCAGAAGGCATCCACAAATATTTTGTTATATTTTATTGCTATTGGACAAACAGCACAGCCTAGCTCGAATGCACCCTGCAATAGCATATATCAATCAAAGTATAACTTCCAATTCCCATCTATGGCTAAAGTCTACTAATTTAAAAGTAACACTTTCAAAAAGGCATTTCTATCAAGAAGCAAAGATACTCCAAGATATCTTAAATGGATGATATGTTATGATTTTTTATAAGCTTATATTCAGAATTGATAATAATTTGATTGAAAACAAACCTTCTTAAACATAACAGTGTACTGATTATTAACGCAAGTTCCCTCAGGAAATATCAAGAGAGGGTTGTTGTCTACGCCTTGAACATGCTCTCGTAGCCTGTGTGAAGGATCTTAATGAATAAACAAACCTGAGACAATAATGGTCTATATCCCAACTATATGAAACCAGTTTTGAGTTTAGACAACTTGGGGTCATAGAAAATTATAAATGTCTTGATAGTGTGCATTGGTCAACATCAAACCCACACCAACCATTTCCTTCCCTTCCATTAACTTAATTATAAATTTGGATACTTTTCTGTATGTTTAAACTCCAAGGACAGTAGAACTTTATAGCTGGGTTAATGCTCCAAATTCTATTAAAATATCCAACCTTACAGAGGACCCAATGGTAAATGCATTCTCCATTGAGCTCCTAATATAAAGATAGAAAAGATAATATTTACTTTCTTGCAACAACTTCACGGTCCTTAGACTCAGTACGGTTGAACCAAATACAACCCACGCTTTCTAGGATGGTCTTCTGAATAAATCCTATTTCCAGGAAAAAAAATATATATATAACTGCATTACCACATAATCAAGTTAAATAGGGCAATTAGTTCCTTCTACAAAATAAAATTCTGCTCTCTTTCATGTTGACATCTCCGACCTTATACTAATGCTGCTTGCTTAGTCATAACAAGGAGGAAACTGCAAGCAAGCTGGTATGCCCCTTGACTTCTATATTTAATAAACCGGAATGATTACATAAAGAAATTGCAGGCAGGCCCTCCCTTTGCATTACTTTCTTAGAAAGCCTACTTGTTGACAAATTAAAAAGAATATGCTATTGTGATGTCTGTACAATCATGTAGATACTTGCTTTCACTTTAAAAGACAGGGTTGCTATAATAAAATGACAATAATATTATATACAATATCAATTAAGATAGTTGAAAATATTAAAGTTATTTTCCAAAATGCAACATTTCAAGAATGAATATACATTAACTATCACAAACTTATTTAATTCGCTTCCATAAAAGAAATATAACAAAGCAATAAAAGCTCATATTTCCTACCCAACTGCTATCTGTTGTCCTTTATTTTCAGAATATTCTCTATTTAGAAACAATCCCATAGATCATATATCATCAAAAAGATTCACATCATTTGGTAAAATATTAATAATATAAACAATAGTGTTTTTGCCATCTTCCTGGTGGACCTAAAATGTACAGCAGGCCCTCAAATCAAGTCGTGTCTTTTTTACAACGGTGCAGATATTAGAAAATGATAAGGCAGAGAGATACTAACCGACCCAACCAGGATGTTTCTGCATAATGACAGCAAATGCTGTCATTTGCTCTAGAATTATGAAATCGATCATCGAAGTATGATTTGCAACAAAAACCTGTCAAATAAAAAGAAAGTGCTTTAAGAGTGTTGCCATTTGGTCATATGGTTGCTTAGGTAAACTGAACCAAACCACATTGCTCTATCAATCAAACCCAACAATCCAAATTAAATTTACTTTGTATGGTTTAAGGAAAAAAAAATCAGAAAAAAAGGTACTGTGTTTATATTTTATATAAGTAATAATAGATAGTCAGCTAGCTAATTCATATATTATGACAAACCTAATACAGAATAACTGCATTTCATAACCAAACTTGACTAGCAAACTGAAAAGGGTAACAATTTAATGAAAATAGATAGGGTTCAACAAATAAAAACAAGGGAGCACTGACACAACTGATCACTTTGTATGCAAAAATGACACACATAACCCAAAAACTACAAGGAAAATAACACCAATTAGAAATATCCTCTCTACCCCTTGCATCCCAATAGACATCAAGAGATACCCAACTTTTTTTTTCTGTTTTTTTTTTTTTGAATTCCAAGAGATACCCAGCATACCCTCATTTCCATTACTGTTACTCTGAATAAACTGAGAAGAAGTTTGCACGTAAAGTATTAGTATTCTTAAAAAATTGGATTTTTGAGGGAGAGTAGTGATGCTTCTCATACTTTGCTGGGTCACAAAGATGCTTCTTGATCATTAAAAGTGAAAAGGAATACATTTATCATTATATGACTAACTAAAGAGAAACCTGATGGGGGCGCATGCTGGGACGGGGGCCATGATACTTCACCACACCAGTCCAAGAAGCGACAAAAAAGCTGCACATCATCTCAACCAGCTTTCTCTGTGTAGATTAAAAAAAACAATGAAACAAATGAAAGATACAACTGCTTTGGAAAAGAAGTATTGAGTGTCAAGTTTAGCAACCTAGTAAGCGAGCATTAAAAATTGAACTGAATGTAATCTCCAAGGCAATATTTCTATGTTAACATGAGCAGGAATATTGATAGTACTAAAAAGATCACAGAACATTTGAAAACAGTAGTCAGACTAAGCATATTGATCATCTCTGTGAGCATATCAAAACTTGTAACTTCAGAAGAGAACTGCAACTTCACCTCTATTTTTCGCCTCAACTTCTCTTGACCTTTCAGTAATATATGTGCAGGGATAAAGCCTGCCCAGAAAATAATCCATCCAAATAGCAATGTCAAAAGCCTGTAGAGTATCAGGTTAAAAACATTGTTACTTCAGGTGCTTAGACTACAGAAATCGAAAGCAATGCCTTTCTTATCAGGCCAGTTTGCATCGTTTGTATTGATGTCCCTACATAAGCGATGCTCCGAATCTACTAATGTTTTGCTGACATGATAGATGGAAATTTTATTAAAAATTAATTTAAGCTTAACTGATAAAAAAGACAGCACCTTAGTGGAAATAGTATCCCATATCTTACTACAACTCCCGTGCACCATAAAGGGAACAGATAAATGTTCCAATTCCATGGTTCAGGTGAATTTGATTTAAAGCATCGGGTGAAGGAATCCTGCATGAAAACAAAAAATGAGTAAATTCCACCTTTTTCCATCAAAACAGCACACACTCCAAGTCCTAATTAGTTGATTATCCCATCCAAAAGACCTTACCCTTGCAAACAAATAAGAGTTGCACGGAATTCAGACTGATCCCAACCAATTTTCTCAAAACAACAATATGTCACACTCAATGAAGGAAACAATAACGAAAATAATTACAACTGCATCGTGATTCAGAAAAAAGGAAAAACTTTGCATGAGACCAAATTGAGCTAATAATTGCAAAAACTCACATCAACGATGGCACCAGCGGCCTCGGTTAGAGTAGGGGAGATGTCAAGCAGGTCCCTCCTAATTCCACCAACAACAAAACACATCAGCTGGTATATACAAAATCAACGACAAAGGATAAAAACTAGGAAACGAAACCGAGCACTCACAAATGGAGGTTCTTAGGGGAACCGCTACCATGGATGGAATCGGAAGGGAGGTATTCCTCGAGATTCGGACGGTCCAGATCCATCTCTGCGCTCGTCGATTCCATTCCCGCCATTTCCGTCCGTCTCTCTCTCTCTCTCTCTCGCACCTTCGTGTTTTCCGCTTGTTTTGTCGGATACTATTTCTTTTCTTTTCCCAGTGTTTATTTATTTATTCCGGAGCTTTTTAATTTTATTTGGTTTTAATAAAGTTGTGTTCTTTTTTGATATACTACAGTTTGCCATTCATTTTATTGATTTTTTTTTTCTTAATAAAGTCCGGAGAACTTCTCGCGAGTGTCCGGAGAAGGGACCCTGATCCTGTGTCGCGCGGCACATATGTAGCGCGGCACACGAGCCGTTCGATTTTGATCGAACGGTTCATTTTTTTCGGGCCTATTAGATTCGCGGGGCTCCCATAGCCATCAGATTCAGATCAGACGGTCCACAGCCCGCGCTACACATGTGCCGCGCGATATATGATCTGAATCCCCGGAGAAGTGGCGATGTGAGTCCTGCCCGATTCGACTCGGATCAGATTTTAATACGGCCCGATCCGTTACGTTTTAGGAGTCGAACCAATTCAAAGCTTAGATCATTAATCATTTGAACTGGTTAACTCTAATCAAATAATTGAAGCTTTAATTATTCAGTACGAAAATATCAGAAGACTTAGCTCGAACTAGAAAATATACTGTATAATGAGATAGGGGGAAACTAGAGGCGACTTAAATTGATCCAATTATTATTTCCGTATTGACTCAAACCAATTTTAATCTTTATCCATTATTGGTTCTGTGTTTATGCTTTTTAAAGTTTAATTTATTTAATTTCTACATTAATAGTTTTGTTACAAGTGGACTCGATGTGGTACCTTAGAATCGATCCGTCAGGAGGAAGTACAAATTCTCGCAGTGTCGATTAGCTGTAAGTTTCTTTTTTTTTTTTTTTGGCATTTCAATTAGCTATAAGTTTCGAGGGTTTGAAAAGATTATCTAAACTACTCTAAAATTACGCAAAAGATAATTTGAATACTTCAAAGAGTATTTTATAGAACAAGAAACTTCAAAAAAAAAAAAGAGTTAAATCCGGAGCTTGCTGTAAGTACTAATCTTATATTACGTGGTGCTGATGAGAGTAGTGACTTAGTGCGAGATCTTTATACTGACCTTCTAAGTGAGTTCAAGGACAGAATTTCTAGCTATCTTGATAAGGATTTGGCCGATCTTGTACGAGACCTGTTATCATAAAAACACGGGGTTTCTTTTTAATTAATATATCTATTGGATCGCATGATTTAAAATTTTTAATTCAACATCTTTCTATTAAATTTTGTACCAACTTAGAGGATCTTTATTTTGAAATTTAGCATAGTCTAGAATTTAATTACAGGCCTATCAAAGATTAGGATTGAGCAAAATGCTCATACCTCGTTACTCAAACTTGACACGATAAAAATATCGGTTGCAACTCTAGTTGGACGAACTTGGGTTATGCCAACTCGGTTGGCTAATGAGTCAACTTTGAGTTAAGCTTAATTCGGCTCGCCAACTCTAAGTTTCAATTTTAAATATTAAAGAGTATTGAAAAACTCATAAAAGGATTATAAGAATTTTATTATTTTTATCTTTTTGTTTTCATTCAATTGCAACATACATCTTACTGAATTTCAAGACATATTTTGCTTCAAATCAATAGAAAAAAATAAAAATAACGCTAGATCCGTTTAAAACCAACCTGACTCGACCCGATCCGATTGGATTAATTGAAACCACTGATAGATGGCGTAGTGTCATGCATGCATTTTTTTAGTTTTATAATATCTTGCTTGAATCAAAGCTGCTATTAACTTATATTTAGATAGACGCCGTCAAACAATCTAAAAAAAAATATATATTCAGATAAATGTTTCTTAATTGATTAATCGGAACTGAGAACTTTTTTCTTTTTTTCCGAACTAGCTTGGTACTATTCCATCCCAATCAGATCTATTTTTTTTTTTTTTTTTGGTAGTAAAAGGCCCTTGGGCAAATTTCAAGGAATCAGTTACATGCCAGAATCAGAATAAACGGACACAAAAGAAAAGTAAAATCTGTAAACGAAGTACAACAAATTCTACCATAATTTGCTAAACAACAACGTGCATCTAAATTTCTATCTCTAGTCAGGTGTCTGCATTGAAAGTTTGGATTGGACCTCATGATTTGAAATAAGATATTCTTCCAATTATACCGGATCAGAATATCACCACATTTTTTTTTTCTTAATTGCCACGTTATGCATCCCTAACAACATGCACGGAGATTTTCCGATCCGGTATAATTAGAAGAATATCTTTAGCCCAGAGTATATAGAACAAAATAATGTAGAAAAGGAAAATCGATGAAATATGCATTCTGGCTCTATGCTATGCAGCCCATGTATTGGGAGAGTTTAGCGGCACATATTTAGGCCCATATTATCTAATTCCTTTTTTGAACAGATAACGCCCAGCAGGCCTCTAAGCTCGGACTGACACTGAATCGTTGCCCTGGACAAACTCGTCATTTTGTCAAAACAAGGGGCATTTCCGTCATAATAAATTCTCTCCTTCTTCGATCTGCTTACTCAAAGCCCTAGCACTCCAAAACCCGCCATAGCCATCGACCAAGGAGTGAAAAGGCGAAAAATATCTATAAAAAAAAAACAAATACAATAAGTAAAAAAAAAAAAAGGGAATACTACATACTAGATATCCGGGAACTTTGAGAAGCCGCGACTCTCTCTCCTCAGGGAATGGCGCAGCCAATGGAGGTGCTGCGTGCTGCCGCCGAGGAGGTCTCCTCTTCCTCTACCAAGCAGCGGATCTTCCTCTTCCACCATAAGCTTCCTCCTCTGGTCAAGGACTCAGGTCGTTTTTGTTCCTCTTTTGTATTTCATGTATCGATAATGACAGAGAAAAGAACTTGTACGATTTGTTTTTAAATTTTAGTAGTTTTGTATCTGATCTGATTGGTTGAAGCATGTGTGGATTGATTGGGATTTGTGCATCCACTTAGCTCAGTACAAGTGAGATGCTATGTAACTAACTGAAGTGATTGCACAATTTTGTCAAAGTGATGTATGTGATGTATATTTTTATACTGTGTTATGGTAATTTCACAAGCCATGAGCATGCAATCAATCCTTAGATGTTTCCTCTTGCAATGTTATTTTGAATTACATGATACTATTGCCTTTTGTGCCTCTCTATTCGAAGAAAAGATACCGGAGTTAATTTTTTTTTCCTGACCTATTTATTCTTTAGTTTTATTTTTCTGGTATCCAATATTTTTTTTTCGATAATGTTTCCTAAATTAGTTTTTTGTTTATCATAAAAGGTATTTTTTTCTTTCTTTCATGTTCTGTAAAATAGATGACAATTATGTTCTGTCACTTATTTCTTAAGATTAGGAGTCTAGTAATGCCACCTGGGGTTTCAGTTGGTACGAAGTCATATTGGATGGTTGATACCAGTAACCTGACTCACTCCATGACTGCTAGTCTTAGCTACTAGCTCACCTCATTACAACAAAGAAGGAAGAAGAAAATAGGAACCAAAAAAGAAGTTCAAAACATTTAAGTAATTGGTACATGTCAGTATGTATAACAGTATAAGCACATAACTATGGAACTTTTTCTCTAACAAATGAGCACTGACCTTTTGATTTTTGTCTGTGTCCAGAGTTATCTCCTGAAGTGGCATCGTCATTAGTAGAAATCATTTTTCAAACTGTAAACTTATATGATGATCGGCCATCGAGAAAGGCAGTAGATGACCTTATCAATTGATTAATCGGAACTGAGAACTTTTTTTTTTTTATCTAAAAAATTATATTTAGATAAATGTTTCTTAATTGATTAATCGGAACTGAGAACTTTTTTTTTTTTTCCGAACTAGCTTGGTACTATTCCATCCCAATCAGATCTATTTTATTTTATTTTTTTTTGGTAGTAAAAGGCCCTTGGGCAAATTTCATTTATAATCATCAAGAGAGTACAGGAATCAGTTCCATGCCAGAATCGGAATAAACGGGCACAAAAGAAAAGTAAAATCTGTAAACGAAGTACAACAAATTCTACCATAATGTGCTAAACAACAATGTGCATCTAAATTTCTATCTCTAGTCAGGTGTCTGCATTGAAAGTTTGGATTGGACCTCATGATTTGAAATAAGATACAGAAATTATATACACCATCCAACAAATAATCATCCAATACCATCCAATTGAACCAACGCCATCCAACAGGCCAAAAAAACTTTTTTTCCGCATGCTGACGTCAGCAAGACGCGTGCTGACGTCAGCAAAATTTTTTGACAAATTTCCGAAATTTTTTTTTACTGACGTCATCAAATATACTGATTTAAGGGTTCTGTTAAATGTCTTAAGGGTTCAGTTAAATGTTTTAAGGGTTGAATTAAAGTGTATAAGTGTTCAGTTAGATGCACCAATAATTTGAAATTTTAGTGTTTTGCGTTCAGTTAAATACTTTAAGGGATTATTTAAAAGTATGTATGTGTTCAGTTAGCTGCAGCAATAATTTAGAATTTTAGTATTTTGTGTTCAGTTAAATACGTTAAGGGATGAACTTAAAGTATCTATGTGTTCAGTTAGTTGCAGCAGAAATTTAATTTCGTAGTTTTTGTGTACAATTAAACTAGTTAAATAAAAAAACAAAATGAACAGATACAACAAACATAGCAAATATTTACAATAACAATATGAACATTTACAACAATAAACTGAACATATATACAAATTTCGTAAGTAAGAAATAAATGATCATATTCAACATACAAAGTGAAATAAATTATTGTTGCATCTAACTGAACACTTACACACTTTAATTCAACCCTTAAAACATTTAACAGAACCCTTAAATCAGCATATTTGATGACGTCAGCACAACATTTTTTTCGAAAATTGGTCAAAAAATTATTGGTGCATCTAACTGAACACTTATATACTTTAATACAACCCTTAAAACATTTAACTGAACCCTTAAAATATTTAACAGAACCCTTAAGTCAGCATATTTGATGACGTCAGCACAAAATTTTTTCGAAAATTGGTCAAAATTTTTTTGCTGACGTCAGCACGCGGAAAATTGGATGGTGCTGGATGGTAATTCGGTGGATGGTAGATAGTAATTACCCTAACCACATGCACGGAGATTTTCCGATCCGGTATAATTAGAAGAATATCTTTAGCCCAGAGTATATAGAACAAAATAATGTAGAAAAGGAAAATCGATGAAATATGCATTCTGGCTCTATGCTATGCAGCCCATGTATTGGGAGAGTTTAGCGGCACATATTTAGGCCCGTATTATCTAATTCCTTTTTTGAAAAGATAACGCCCAGCAGGCCTCTAAGCTCGGACTGACACTGAATCGTTGCCCTGGACAAACTCGTCATTTTGTCAAAACAAGGGGCATTTCCGTCATAATAAATTCTCTCCTTCTTCGATCTGCTTACTCAAAGCCCTAGCACTCCAAAACCCGCCATAGCCATCGACCAAGGAGTGAAAAGGCGAAAAATATCTATAAAAAAAAAAACAAATACAATAAGTAAAAAAAAAAAAGGGAATACTACATACTAGATATCCGGGAACTTTGAGAAGCCGCCACTCTCTCTCCTCAGGGAATGGCGCAGCCAATGGAGGTGCTACGTGCTGCCGCCGAGGAGGTCTCCTCTTCCTCTACCAAGCAGCGGATCTTCCTCTTCCACCATAAGCTTCCTCCTCTGGTCAAGGACTCAGGTCGTTTTTGTTCCTCTTTTGTATTTCATGTATCGATAATGACAGAGAAAAGAACTTGTACAATTTGTTTTTAAATTTTAGTAGTTTTGTATCTGATCTGATTGGTTGAAGCATGTGTGGATTGATTGGGATTTGTGCATCCACTTAGCTCAGTACAAGTGAGATGCTATGTAACTAACTGAAGTGATTGCACAATTTTGTCAAAGTGATGTATGTGATGTATATTTTTATACTGTGTTATGGTAATTTCACAAGTCATGAGCATGCAATCAATCCTTAGATGTTTCCTCTTGCAATGTTATTTTGAATTACATGATACTATTGCCTTTTATGCCTCTCTATTTGAAGAAAAGATACCGGAGTTAATTTTTTTTTCCTGACCTATTTATTCTTTAGTTTTATTTTTCCGGTATCCAATAGTTCTTTTCGATAATGTTTCCTAAATTAGTTTTTTGTTTATTATAAAAAGTATTTTTTTATTTATTTCATGTTCTGTTAAATAGATGACAATTATGTTCTGTCACTTATTTCTTAAGATTAGGAGTCTAGTAATGCCACCTGGGGTTTCAGTTGGTACGAAGTCATATTGGATGGTTGATACCAGTAACCTGACTCACTCCATGACTGCTAGTCTTAGCTACTATCTCACCTCATTACAACAAAGAAGGAAGAAGAAAATAGGAACCAAAAAAGAAGTTCAAAACATTTAAGTAATTGGTACATGTCAGTATGTATAACAGTATAAGCACATAACTATGGAACTTTTTCTCTAACAAATGAGCACTGACCTTTTGATTTTTGTCTGTGTCCAGAGTTATCTCCTGAAGTGGTATCGTCATTAGTAGAAATCATTTTTCAAACTGTAAACTTATATGATGATCGGCCATCGAGAAAGGCAGTAGATGACCTTATCATGCAATCTCTAAACCAATCAGCCTTCATGAAATATTTTGCGGCTTCTTTGGTTCAGTCAATGGAGGGGTTCTCAAAAAATCAGAGCCCATTTGGGTGCTATAGACTTCTAAAATGGTCTTCTTTCCTTTTGAAATGGCCTGTTTCTAAAGGGGGTTTCTCGAGATTGGCTTCTGCTCAGGCAGTACTTTACCAAGCTGTCATGCAGGGCTCGTTTCGCAAGGTTCGGGCTTGTAAGAAATTGTTCTGTCGTCTTTTCTCTGAGGTAGAATATCCCTTTCTGATTTATCATCTTTGATATTATTATTGTTATTATTATTATTATTATTATTATTATTATTATTATTATTATTATTATTATTATTTTAATTCCTAGGCAGAATAATCCTGGTCTTTGTTCTCGGGGAAAAGCAACATAAGGGTGATTGTGTAAACACAGTCTGGCATAATGAGAACTCCATGTAAACTGTGCTGAAAACAGAATGAATTGTCGTCAGATAAAGAGTTGGATCCTTATGGTGTTAGACTGTTAGTCAGGCATTCTGGTATTTGATCAATAGTTCACAGGCCACTGGTTATGGGCTTATGGCTCCTTGCATTGGAATTCTTGTATAATAAAGGAAAAAGTCCATTGCATAATTCTTTACATATACTGCCAAACTGCCAATTTCTTACTTTTGACATATCATAATTTTATTCTTCCTGTATTGTAGCAATCTGGCAAAGCTTATAAGCTCTATGTCGAGGAGCTGAAAGAATCAAGAATTTCTGCTAGAGATAGCCCCACATTTGTGACCAATTTAATTGAATTCTCTTTGGCATCCCCTTCCCTTTTTGCAGAATACAAGGTAAACCTTCCTTCCAATGTTCTTCCTGAAAAACAGCCCTTGTGGCTGTACCTATTCACAATCAATGCAAAAAGTAAAAGGAAAATATGACAAGGCCTGACATTTGCTGTTAGAGATCAAACACTACTTTTTAATTATGTGCAACTCTGGGCGAAATTACAAGAACCCTATCCCACCTTTCTCAATCTCTCTCTATGCAGACCACATTCCTTGATATGTATGTGAAATTAGTACTGAATGCAAAAGAGAGGCCTTCACAAGCACTAGGTGAGGCCTTCCATCCGCTATTCAAGCACATGGAGCACGAAGAATTCAAAACCATATTGGTACCATCCTGTGTCAGGATGCTCAAAAGGAATCCAGAGATTGTATTGGAAACAATCAGCTCTTTGTTGAGAAGTGTCAACCTCGACCTTAGCAAGTATACTATGGAATTTCTTCCAGTGGTTCTCTCTCAAGCTAGGCATGCTGATGAAGATAGAAGGATCAAGGCGTTGAGCATTATTGGATTTTTAAGTCAAAAGTCAAGTGACCCAGATACTCTTCCTTCAATGTTTGATGCTATAAAGGCCATAATAGGAGGTATAATTTATTTCCTCCTTTTATGCTGTTGTTGGTTTGGATGCTTCTTTCTGTTTTGGCTGGTTCCATTTTGCAAACTGCTTTTCTTACTCTTTATGTTACTTCTTTTTCTTTCTTTCATTTTTTTTTTTTTGAAAAAATTATGCTCTTTGTGTTACTATACGATGGTTGTTACTTGTTAATTTAACCAAATTGTCAGACAGATAAGACTTTTCGCATTTACTAATACATTGGAAATGCTTTTTAATTGTGATTTTTCTACTTGTATCCATTGGTGCAAATGTAAAGCCTTATCTACTATCCATTGGAAACAAATAACTTTTCTTTTGTTTTTTGTTTCTTGCTTATAGGATCGGAGGGGAAGCTACAGCTACCGTACCAAAGAATTGGGATGTATCATTCTATCCAAGAGCTTTCAAAGTCTCCAGCTGGAAAGCAGTTACATAAAGCTGCTCCAATCATCTGTTCTTTCCTTCTCTCTTGCTATAAAGATGATGGTATCTTCCTTTGTCCTCTTGATCATTTTGACTTAATAATGGATTATCCCTCTAAAGAATCTTTCTGTTACCTTACATTCATCTCTATCATCAAAACATTTATATAAAATATAGTAACAGACAAATAGTACTATAAATGGTTGAATCGACAACATGTTATTCGCCTAAAATATTTTTTATGGGAGTCGGAAAATGACGCCCTTCAGCTTTTTAAAGGGAACTTTGATGAAGCATGACACGTGTAGAGAATGTGACAAGCATAAGAGATCAGGCATTACAGACCACCTAGAACATGAGTACAGAAAAATGATCACTGTGTGAAGTTTTTGATGTCCAAATATAATCAGTTTCTGTTACTGAGCTTGTAATGCCATTTCTTATCCCCTTGGCTGTTTAGCTTTATTAGGAGCAGATTGCTTACCAATTTGTATGTTCATCTTCATATCATGCGTAATTGCAGGATTTGAGGAAGTAAAGGTGGCAATTTTAGGGGCTTTGGCTTCTTGGATCTCCACATCTGCTGAGGCTGTTCAACCCGATGTCGTCTCCTTTATTTCATCAGGCTTCAAAGAAAAGGAAACTCTGAGAAAGAGCCATCTTAGGTGTTTGCGAGCTATGTGCAAGCATTCTGATTCATTAACCAGGGTAAGATATGTATTTTATCATTAACATTCACAATATCCAATGTAATTCTGTAGAATTAAGCAATTTACCAAATTGCATTTTGCCCAGGTTTCTTCTTTAACGGATTCCTTAGTTCAGTTGGTTAAAACGGGCTTTACCAAAGCAACACAAAGGCTGGATGGCATCTATGCTCTATTTGCTTTAGGAAAGATTGTTTCTGTTGATTCAAAAGCAGGTGTGTCACAAAATGTCATCTTATGCTGACTTCTTGCTTGTGTTCTTACACATGAATTCCTTTAATGCTGAATTTGACTTTACAGAGGCAACTCTGGTGAAGGAGAAGATTTGGGCAATGATTGCTCAGAATGAATCTTCACTTGTATCTACCCAGCTGGTACGTGATCAGCTGACTTCAATTTTCTATCTTGCATATTTTTCTATAGTAGTAAATGTTTTTAAGCTTTGACAAAGAGTCATCTTTGTACTGGTATGAACTAGCTGGCACCAAGCAGAGCAGGTGTACTGGTTGGGCCTGTTTGATCTCTAGACAGCACTTTTCTGGATCTCTGTTTCATTTTCATTTATCTTTATTGTTTTTGAGCTGAGATTTTGAGCAATTGAATTAGGTTGAAAACCAAAGTCTACTAATGAGAAAATTGTGAAATATACAAGTACACATTTGATGGTACCAAGTTTTTAAATTTCTTCATATTTACATACACTTGTGATGGTATCATGGTCCCAGGTTTCTAAGCTATCGAGTGAAGATTGTATAACCTGCATAGATCTTATTGAAGTATTACTTGTGGAGCATTTGTACAGGTCTTTCACTTCTCTGGTTTGCTAGCTTATTTTGTTCTCTTTCATTAGTAAAGGGACCTTATTTAAAGTCTCATCAGCAAATTTTTTTTTTTTTTTTTTTTTTACTTGAATTGCAGAGTTCAGGAGCACTTGTCTGTCAGGCCATTGCTACAGGTTGATTTAACATAATACTGTACAGACTATACAAAGCTTTAGGAACTGATGACCATGCAGTAATTCTGGAGCCAAAGCTTGAATTGCAGTCCTATTGATTCTTTTTTCCCCCATATTGTTATACTGGATTGACTTACAGTTTGATGTTCAAAACCACAATAACTCCAACCAAGCTTGGATTTTCAGGTCTTAATGCACTGGTCAGTTCATCTTGGTATCTAGCACACAATATGTACAGTTGTGTTTCCTTTTGGTAAAGAACTTGACATCAAACAAAAAGAAGCTTGGCTGAGGCTGGGTGGAGGTGGTTTGCTATGCATTTTACTGTCCTACATAATAAGTTGCTAATCTTTAGTACTTCTGCAATGACAGTTGTTACTTAATATGCTATGCCATCCAAGTTGGGATGTGAGAAAGGTAGCCCAAAATGCTACTAAAAGGATTATTTCTTCCTCTTCTGGCCTGGCAGTAGATCTACTTTCAGAGCTTTTGAATTGGCTCTCCTTGGTTGGAGAGAAGATAGAAATTCTTAAAATCAGGTACCTTTTATTGAGAGCCAAGACTGATTATATTTTGTGGTAATGCAACAACCTATGAAGATTGGAAAGAGCTTGCTTTGTTAAAATGTGGCTTCATATTTTTTTTTCTGGAGCATGGTCATTTTTTCTGGCGTTGATTATCTAAATGTATAGTATCATGATTTGGGTTGTACTTTTTATTTGTAGGAATGTGCATATATTTGCTGTTATTTAGAAAAACAAAAATTGATCATTAATGGCAATATTAGAGTCGCAAAGCTTAAAGACTGATTAAAAAAGAAATAACCGAATAGAAAGAAAAATAGAAAATATTTAACTAGGCACTCTGAATTATATTGCACATACTGTACTGTAATTTGTATGAGACCAGTTTAGTGTCCCCCCTAAATCTGCATAAATTGGGAGTTGTCTCATTTTTCTGTACCCATTCTCATTCATTTGCAGTGAGGCAGAAATTTCAGGGGACTTACAGCTTCCTTTTGTTCCATCTACTGAGGTACTAGTGAGATGTTTACTTTTGATTGCACCTTATGTGGTTGCCACCAGCAAATCTTCATATTCCTGTCTCTTGTTATGCTCCCACCATCCTTGCATCATCAGCTCAGGTTGCCCAAAGGGTGTTTGGAAGGTAATTTTCTTTTCTTTCATCATGTGATGTTTGTTTCAGAAATAATCAAATTGAGTGCACGTCTTCTAAGAATTAGGTTCTTGGATCTTAATTGCGAGTACTGTTTATTGTCTTTAATTATGAAATGCCTATTTGGTCTCTTTGGAAATATGTACTGCTAGTTAACTGGGGGGTTGGATTCAATTGGATCATATCATGTTTGCATGAGACCACAATTTCATTTTAGATTTTGTAATATCATTTATTACTGTTCTCTGTTGACTGAAGTTTTCATTTAAGCTTGTTTCTTATAGATAATTTAATTTAACTGAATATACTTCATAGTAAATTTTTATTTGCTAACTGATACTGGGAGCACGGTTCTAATTACACATGAAGATCTAAATAACCTATTAAAGTAACATAAAGGCAAACTTGGTGCATAGGCAGTATGATTTAGTGTTTTCCTTACGAAGGGACAAAAGAGGGATAATCTGTGCTACATTTTCTCGTTCCATTTTTTTATTAAATTGCTTGTTTTACAGAGGCTTCAGAGAACTTTGCGAACTCATGGCCATGATATACTTGAACTAATTGCTGCAAATATCAAGTCAATTTCTAAGGTAACTTATATTCTAGTATCTTCTGTAGTAGCAGAGATTGACCTGAGCTATTTGCGTTTCGCATTTAATTGCAATACCCGGTAGAAATGTGTGATGGTTTGGACAGTGCATACCACTTACCAGAGATACTTGTAGGGACCCTTGATGGCTTGTTAAATATCTTAGCTGATGATACTTCTTTTAGCTACTTTTATTGTGCTTCTTTTGTTATAGTTACTTTGGTTGTTTTCATCCTTGAATAATTTTTTTGTGGTTCAGATTAAATCATTTATCTATAACTTTATACTTTTCTGTTTTCAGGAATTACTGGGGGAAATGGGACTATTTAGCCCCAAAACACTTGAACAACGTGCAGCATGTTGGTCTTTGTCAACTTTGATGTCAATAACCCCTAATGATACATTCCAAGAGTTTGAGAAGGTTAGTTTTCTTTTCTTTCTCATGATGGGGGTGGGTCTGTCCTGTTAGGGCAAGAAATGCTGATTTTGCATTACGTGAATTTATTTGTGTTTCTTTTGTTGTCTTTCAGAAATTTAGTGAACTTCCGGACCGCTTTTTGCATGATAGTTTATCGGAGAGTGATGTCAAGGTAAATTCTTGCATGTCTTATATCTGTGTGGTAATGTTTTCTTTCATGTCACTTCTCTCTGGATCCATACTGTTCTTACCACTAGTTGGATCTTAACTTTTGTGTTTAGGTATTATTGGATTGATGTTTACTTCCAAAAAAAGGAAAATAAAATGTTATGACCTGAATTTGGTTACTATAGTTATTTTTCAAACTGCCAACATATATTGTTCTTTTAGTATCTATACACAAACAAAGGTTATAATCTTGAATCAGACCCAACAAATTGTTTGCTGATGCAGATATTTTACACACCGGAAGGGGAGCTGTCTAGTGAGCAAGGGGTTTATATTGCCGAGACTGTCACTGCAAAAAACACTCGCCTTGCAAAAGGTCGTTTTCGAATGTATGATGATCAAGACGGGGTAAACTACTTTCCCTGCTTCCTACTTATAGACTTTCACAACTAGTTGTTCTTGAATCATATAGTTACATTCATAAGAAGCACCTGCCGCATAAAGGTAAAAAAAAAAAAAGAAATTTAGAGGGCTGTAGATGCACCTAAATAGAAAACACTATAGAAGCCTATAAAAAAAAGTTGCTACACTTGCTAACCTGTGTTGCTGCAATCTTTGCAGTACATGTAGCACAATGCACAATCTAATTCTGATCTGTCCTTTTCCTTATTTTGAAGGAATCCAATAAAACTAGTGCTCCTATGCAAAGGGAAGCAGTAAGAAAAGAAGCTACAGGGACAGGAAAGAAAGAGACAGTAAAACCAGCAAAAAAGACCAGTAATAACCTCATTGTTTTTTCTTTCTTAATCATACCCTCAATGAGATTGTAGTAATAGAGTACTCAACAGCTGCTGCAGGTGACAAGGCTAAAACTGCAAAAGAGGAGGCTCGTGAGATCCAATTGAAGGAGGAAGCTATTGTACGAGAGAAGGTCAGATCTGTGCAAAAGAATTTGAGTCTCATGCTTCAAACTCTTGGTGAGCTGGCTGTGGCAAATGCCGTTTTCACACATGGCCAGCTTCCTTCCCTAGTGAGTGGATTGATCTTCTTTAGCGATTATCTTCATATATCTATGCTGAGAAATGCTAGTGTCCAATATTAAATTTCAAACAACCGATCCGAACCGTTCAATATGTTCTTCATATTGAAAACTTATAAGAGACCAATTTTTACCTTTTTTGGAATTTTTTTTACTTATTTTTTAGTATTTTAGAAAATTCATGATATAAAAGTTTTGGATCGTCCAATAACAACAATTTTCTAAAATACCAAAAAAATAGTAAAAAATTTCGAAAAAATGTAAAATTTGGTTTCTCATAAGTTTTCAATATGGAGAACATATTGAACGGTTCGGATCGGTCGTTTGAAATTTAAAAATGTGAAAACGATCGTATATTGGACTCTAGCATTTCTCATCTATGCTTTATTGTATCCCTGGAGTAAAGATAAACTGGTAGAGAACTTGAATTGAGCTGGTATTTGAAGTTTGATAAAGTTTTGTTTGGATAGTGAAGTCAAAACCCTGGAGCAGGCAAAAAACTATCCATCATAAGTGAATGAAAAAAAAAGAGATAAAAAGAACCTTGTATTTTGCCAATAAGAGAGCCACACAAACAATGATGATTCAGTGAGGTAATTTAGCCCCATCATGATGGTAATTAACTATAATCATATAGTATTGTTTGTGCCTCTGGATAATAGTATGAGATGACCTAACTTGAATAAGCCCCAAAGTCAACATTGCTTTAGGTTAGTAGGTTTTACATTCTTTTTAGCTGTAAACTGGACAGAACACCTAAGATAATTAGGAGAAAGAACTTATCGAATTCCTTTGTAGTGTTGGATGTTACTGGGATATGGTATTGACATCATAGTTAAAGAATTCTTTATGCCTATTTGAATGCCGCAATAATCTACCTCTATTTTTCTTGGGAACCATTCCAAACTTTTAATGCTTTTACTATTTGTAGGTATCTTGTGTGGACCCGTTACTGTCTTCTCCAATAGTCAGTGATGCAGCCTTCTTAGCCATGCTTAAGCTTGCTCAGTGCACAGCCCCTCCTCTCTCCGATTATGCAACTGAGATTGCAGCTGCTTTACGCATGACCTCCACCAAAGACTCTCTCTTGGTACTAGATCTTGTTCTGGTGAATGCTGAAGGAGAGAACCATACAAAGAAAACATCACCTGGCCTTTTAGATCAGATAGTTACTGGGCTATCTACCGCGTGCAAGTCGGGGCCTCTTCCTGCAGATACCTTTACCTTCATATTCCCGGTAACAATGTTAAGAGCATCTCATGTCCTTTTTCTAAAATTTAATGTTTGTTCCACTAAAACAAATGTGATAGCATATTTACTATGCATGAATCAGAAAATTATTATTGTTTGTTTTCGAAAGGACAACTCCAGTTTATGTTCAAATGATTTTAGTAATGTAGCTACCAAATGAATGACATATTGGTCTGAAAGCTTTGTCGTGCTACTATACATGATTTGATTGTGATGTTCTTTATGGCAATTTTGGGTGGTAATGCTATCTTTTAAAAACAGATAATTGAGAAGATTCTATTCTCATCCAAAAAGACGGCACTTCATGATGATCTTCTTCAAGTTCTCTCACTGCATTTGGATCCTATATTGCCTCTCCCCAGGCCTCGTATGTTAACAGTAAGCAACTGTTTACCTATATATTTTAGTTTGGAGCTAATAGTAGTACCGTTTCACGGATGAACAGGATAGGCTAATGTCACCAGGAGTTTGAGCTGAGATTTTCGATCCATTTAAATGTTGGCCTATTAAAGATTAGTCTTAAGCCTTCTGCACTGAAATTTTGCAGTGCAAATTGTGCATGATTGTACTGCTTAGCTCCTTTTTTGTTATTACTAATGTTCATCCTTCTCTGCACAGGTCCTCTATCATGTGTTGAGTGTTAGTCCTTCTTATCAGCCTTTGATCGGGCCTATGCTGAATGAATTGTGCTTAGGTTTGCAAAGTGATGAGCTGGCAATTGTAAGCTGGTTAAATTGTCAAAGTGATGTTCATTTTTTTCTTGTTAATATTATATTTGTTTCAAATTTCTTGGTTTTATGCTATATAGGCTTTAGGTGGTATTTATGCGAAGGATTTGCATGTCAGACTCTCCTGTTTGAATGCAATAAAATGCATTCCTACTTCCTCTGTTCGATCTCAACCTCAAAACCTCCAAGTGGTGACAAGCCTTTGGATAGCTTTGCATGACCCAGAAAAGGTAGTTTCTGATCCTCCTGTTTTTCCCCCTTTCAAGTGTCTACATGATTCACCTCAGAGTTAGGCAAAACTTATTCTTGTATTTGTTAGTGCGTTGTTTCCTAGTTGCTGTAATGCCACTACCTTTTTGGGGACTTCTTAAATGGTGGGTTGGGTTTTCTGTGCCTCAAATTTCTTTGTCACTTTGGTTATTACGGTAATTATCATGGCTAACTCCTGCTTGTAATCAAACACATACTTATTGTTTATACTATAGATGTCAGTGTGTTCAACTATAGTTTCCTCTAACTTCTTAAAGTTTGCTCATTCATTCATTTGTAGTTGCTTATGAGCAACATTTGCTTGCTAATGTACTTTCTGTAATATATCTAGGGGGTAGCTGAACTGGCAGAAGAGCTTTGGGACAGGTTTGGTTTCGAAATGGGGACAGATTATTCGGGTATTCTTGATGGCCTTTGCCATCTAAATTACAATGTTCGAGCTGCTTCTGCTGAGGCATTGGCTGCTGCCTTGGATGAATACCCTGGCACTATGAAAGTAAGCTTCTTGTTTTTCATTTTTATTCAGGTCTTTTTTTTTTTTTCATTTTTATATGATATAAAAGAAAGGCATTATTCAAACATGTCCATATCAGATTTTATACTGCCTGATTGGGCTTTAATTTTGATTCATGTACTGTATAGATGGACATATAAACGAGAACCAGAACCAGATAGTTTTTTCTTACTTCTCTACATTATGCAAAATATCTGCATGCCCAATGGGTGCATTATTATTTTAATAAAAGCCATATCTTCTGTTTTCTTTCTTTTCTTAATTTATGCTCACATTTTGTTCTCTATATTTGTTGTTTTATGCATCAATGCAGGAGACGCTTTCTACTCTTTTTTCAATGTACATTAGAGATCTTGGTAATGGTTCTAACTCGGCTGATTCAGGCTGGATTGGGAGACAAGGGATCGCGTTAGCTCTTCTTTCTGCAGCTGATGTGTTGACAAGTAAAGATTTGCCTGTTGTCATGACCTTTCTTATATCACGCGCATTGGTAAGTTCCCCCTGATTTTTTTGATATGAGTTATGTTCCTTCTTTCTTTAGAATTATTTAGACATGGAGCCCCAGTCAGTTGATCGTTGAGCATATTGACGGTTTAAACATTCCACCAAACCTAGGACACCTGGCATGTATGAATACAAAAACTTTTCAAATATTTTCCTGGTTCAAGCATTCTGGTGCCAAATCGTATTGATGCCTTTTTCTAGATGGTACTACAGGAGATGCGTAATCATATTGATTCAAGCATTCTTTTAGTTGAGATGTTTTAGTTATAAATATAGCTTTATATAGATATGGTTTTATATCTACATTTTTACCTTATGGAAAAATTTATATACTTCAGCCCTGCATGGCACTATTAATATGTATGAATATTGGCGTGTACAATGTAGGCGGATCCTAACATGGATGTTCGTGCAAGGATGATCAATGCTGGTATATTGATTATTGACAGGCATGGAAAAGATAATGTGCCCTTGTTGTTCCCTATTTTTGAAAGTTACTTGAACAAAAAGGTGGATACATTTTCCATTCTTGGCTATGCCATACTTTGTGAACCTTTTTAAGAAAGTGTTTAATTTGAATTTGGTGTTCTTCTTTTGTAGGCCTCAGATGAAGAGCAGTATGACTTAGTAAGAGAGGGTGTTGTAATTTTTACTGGTGCTCTTGCTAAACATCTAGCTAAGGTATTGTTTCCTCTTGTATCATCTTGTGTACTAAGTTATCAAACGTGTTATACAGTACCAGATACTTGAACATTTTTTAGTCACATGTGTGGGTTTAAAAATGACATTGATTAAATACTTAAGCAACCGCAATGAGAATAATGACAGGATGATCCTAAAGTAAAGGATGGTGGCCAACTCTGCTTTCTTCCTTGAAATTTGTATTATGTTTGATTAAGTAACCGCAATGAGAATAATGACAGGATGATCCTAAAGTTCACAATGTTGTTGAGAAGTTGTTGGATGTTCTCAACACCCCCTCAGAAGCTGTTCAGAGGGCTGTATCAGATTGTTTGTCTCCCCTAATGGTTTCCAAAGAGGTAATTTCCATTATCATGTCTTGTTTGGTTACTTTTTCCATTTTCTTTTTAAGAAAAGCATGGGGATATTACTTTGTTTCCTTCTGTGAATGAGCTTTTCTGGTGTATTTCAAGGGTTATCTTGGTGGTTTTTTCATAAAGTTATTAGCAGTGCCTACTGCCTAGTTTGACATATTTTGTTGTGTTCCAAATTTTGAATAGTTGCTGGTCTATTCACAACAATTAGTTTAGATTGTTTACTCCAGCCAATGACAATTTTGGGTTGATTTTAATAGAACTGAGATTTATACTCCTATTAACAGAAAGAAGGCCAAGAATTGGTAAACAGACTCATGGAGAAGATGCTGAAGAGTGAGAAATACGGGGAACGTCGTGGAGCTGCTTTTGGACTTGCTGGTGTTGTTAAGGGGTTTCGTATTTCCTGCCTGAAGAAGTATGGCATTGTGACTGTATTGCGCCAGAGCCTTATGGACAGGTTTGTCCTTGCCCCTTATTAGTGTTGAAATTTGTTTTTAATTCTAATTTGAATCAACAATACTTACTGCAGTGGCTGTACTCGGAGAGTTGGCCTACTACTAATTGATTGGGGCGGCCCATAACAAATAGCTACCAGTTTTAAATACCATACAACTGATCTAAAATTACACACAATAGAAAATGCCCTTACATTTTTGGCACCTTTCCAGACACTCAACATATACTTTATGCCTGAACTGAGTGACTAGAATTATTATTTTTATTAACGGTATTACATTTTGTTGGTCAGGAATTCAGCGAAATCACGCGAGGGTGCCTTACTTGGATTTGAATGCCTTTGTGACAAGCTCGGGAAGTTGTTTGAACCGTAAGTTCCTACCAGAATTATACTATCTTATTATGCGAACTTGCTAAAACAAAGAGGTAAGAGTCTTGATTTAAATTTTTTCCTTTTGTTTTATTTTCTTCTGTAGGTATGTGATTCAAATGCTACCATTGCTTCTGGTGTCGTTTTCTGACCAAGTGCTCGCAGTACGTGAGGCAGCTGAGTGTGCTGCTCGTGCAATGATGTCTCAGCTTACTGGTTATGGAGTCAAGCTTATCCTTCCCTCTCTTTTGAAGGTGTGTATTTGGCTTTGTTATCCATACTTTTTTTTTCATGCTTTATGATCCTTGTTTTGCATATTTTACTACACTTTATCTTGAGAGCATTCGCAACACCTTTCCAAATCAAGTCATTTTTTTTAATAGAAAGAAAGTTATAAATGTAGGTCAACCTTATAGATTGGTTGTGTATCAAATTTGATGTATGCTAAGTGTCTTTGGTATTCCATTCAAGTTCATAAATTATTGAACATTGTAATTTTCAACTCGTTTGATCAATGGCAAAACTTGCAACAAATTACATCATTTTTTTTGTATGATAAGCATATACTATAGATCACATTTCAAGTATTGGATGTCAATGTTGTAATTATTTTTAATGGTTGTCAAAGTTGACAAACAAACTTGTTAATGGATCCCCCCACCCCCACCCCCATATGATATATATTATATATCATGCTTAGATTTCCGACCACTATATTGTCCGAAATTAAAATTTTTTGTGGATTTTTAAGTTTCTTTTAATTTTCGATATGAGACCTTATACATGTTTCCTAATATGGGAACTTTTGATTTGATTAAGAAAATTTTATTTCTTTCTTTTGCATCTTATTTTTTCAAGAATTTAAGTATAATATACATTTCATCTGGTGGTTATGCAAAATGTTTTACTTTTTCTTGATTAATTGGTTTTGTCTTCTCTCTTTTTATGTCAGGGACTTGAAGATAAAGCTTGGAGAACAAAGCAAAGCAGTGTTCAGCTGCTCGGTGCCATGGCATATTGTGCACCTCAGCAGCTCTCTCAGTGCCTGCCTAAGATTGTTCCTAAATTAACTGAGGTTTCTGTTAATTATAAATTAAAAATTTAATAAATGACCTGCCAATATAAGATTTATCGTCTAGATTGAGGTAGCGGTCTGCTGTAGTTCATATCTGAATTCGCCTAGCTTTATTTCATATGGTTTTTGCTTACATTTACCACATATCGAGGGTGTTAGGGATCTAATCTGTAAACCTTTCTTTAGCAATGGATAAGCTTCCGTAACTGGATAATTGAAAGCTATCCCTCTTCAACTTTCTTATTAATCTCTTCTGGCCTTGCCACTTAGGTTTTGACGGATACACATCCTAAGGTTCAGACAGCAGGTCAAACAGCTCTCCAACAGGTACCTAATTTTGTTTTAATTTGATTCCGTGCAGTTCCTTGAGTTTAATATGGCACCACTGATGCTGAGAACAAATTGCTTGTTTTTGTCAGGTTGGTAGTGTCATAAAAAACCCTGAAATAGCTACCCTTGTTCCCACCCTGCTGATGAGTCTCAATGATCCCAATGCATATACCAAGCATTCTCTTGACATTCTTCTTCAGGTGTGTTACTTCATTAATGATAAAGTTTTTTTCTCTCTCTCAATTGAGTTATCTCATGCGAGATATCTAATTGTTTGGTTTTTTTTTTTTCCAAAGGAATGTTATGTTTTGAGCCTCATTTGGGCTCTTGTAAACCTTGTTTATACCTGAAACAAGAGAGAGAAATTAAAATTTCTAGGAAACTGCAAGTCTCTTATGATTATTAACCTGTTTAACAAATATCAACTTTATTGTAGGTACTTTTTTTGCCCAAAATTTCATTTTTTTTAATGCCAAAAGAGCCTTACACACTAGTGCAACCTAATAAGAAAACGGAAAACCAGTCAGAAGGAATCTGAAATTGGTCTATGAACTTTTTCCTTGATTCAATGCTAGATCATGGTTTTTCTTTTGCTGGATACTGCAGACAACATTTATCAACTCGATAGATGCACCTTCACTTGCTTTGCTGGTGCCTATCGTGCATAGAGGACTGAGGGAGAGAGGTGCTGAAACCAAGAAGAAGGCTGCTCAGATTGTTGGAAACATGTGTTCACTTGTAACTGAACCCAATGACATGATACCATACATTGGCCTGTTACTTCCTGAAGTCAAGAAGGTAGACTTATAAGAAAATGAATGGGAAAAAGATCATGGCTTCACGCAAATCAACTCACCTATAAGAACCCCCCTAAATTTGACCAAAAGGTTAAATTATGGGGGTGAAATAACAGGAACTATATATGACAATAGGATAATAAGCTGTGTAATTTGTTGACAGTCCATGTTGAACTTCTTTTTGTTTTCTAGTGGATTGGTATGGATCTCAACTTTTGATATTTTAGTCGAGAAATACATCCAAAGTGAAGGGTAAAAAGATTGTTAGATGCAGGACACATTAATATATATATCAAGGGCAGCAATATGACTTGACATAAGAGAAACTGTTCTCTCATTATAGATATCAACATATGGTACCAAAATTTGGTATACTATCGTTCAACTGACTGTATTGCAATTTTTGACACTAAAAGAGACTGTTGTGCACCCTTTTTCTATATTTTTTTATATTGAGCTGAATTTTTTGATGATTAACTCTACAGATCTTATTTTCTTTTAGGTTTTGGTGGATCCAATACCAGAGGTCCGGTCAGTTGCTGCCAGAGCGATTGGATCTCTTATAAGGGGGATGGGTGAAGACAACTTCCCAGATCTTGTTTCGTGGTTGATGGAAACACTGAAATCTGATAACAGCAATGTGGAGCGCTCTGGTGCTGCCCAAGGGTTGAGTGAGGTTAGTATTGAAGCCAAAGTTTTTTTTTTTTCATCGATGTTTTATTTCAAGACTGAGTTCGAGTTCTGCTCTTATATTTCACACGTCATAATTTCCAGTTTAATATTGTCCTTCTTTTTCTTTGTTTGGTTACTGGGTGCCTCTTTTGTTGTGGAGTCTGGATTTTATTAATCAATGTATTTTAGGTTAGGTTTGGTACTAATGAATTGGAATAGGAGAAATGCGAAATTTCAGTCTGCTGCTGTGTTTTTTCTTCTCGTTTTTCTTAAAAGTCAAATGTTTTTATTTGGCAACATTTTGAGTACTTGATAAATTTTGATGCCAAGTGTGTACATTTTTTAAGGTTATACAATCATAGACACATGTGGTTTTTTGATAACTTAGGTATTGGCTGCCCTGGGGAATGAATACTTTGAAAGGATACTTCCTGAGGTCATCAAGAATTGTTCTCATCAAAAGGCATCTGTTCGTGATGGTTATTTGACACTTTTCAAGGTTAATAGAGCATATAGCCCTTGTAAGTCTGTTCATTGACCTAATAGTGAACCCAAGTATCTGACCAAAGTTTATGAATACAGTTTTTGCCAAGGTCTCTTGGAGTCGTGTTCCAGAATTATTTGCAAATTGTGCTGCCTGCTATATTGGATGGTCAGCCAATATATTCTTCATATTTTCTTTTTCTCGAAGGATTGTAGATTAGCATTTAAGTGTCTCTTATTGGATTGATTGATTCTTGTAGGGCTTTCTGATGAGAATGAGAGTGTTCGTGATGCTGCTCTTTGTGCTGGACATGTCTTTGTGGAGCATTATGCAACAACGTCTGTATTTTTCTGAATTTCCCTCTGTGCTTTTTTTTTCTTCTGTTGTTAAAAGAAACTCAGAAATATATACCTGAAGTAGATAAACTATTTTTCTGACTGCAGTGACCAGATACAGTGCAGACTGTCTTTCGAACCAAAAATCAGCTTAGTTAATCCTGCACAATTTACTCAACTATTATTTTGGATTGTAGTATCCAATTATTCTGAACCATTTGGCTTGTAAACATGACCCCATTTTCAACTATTCTTAACAACTACAGAATGTTTTCTCATAATGCCACGAATGTAAAACAGGTCATTGCCTCTGTTACTTCCTGCAATTGAGGATGGCATTTTCAGTGACAACTGGCGCATACGTCAAAGCTCTATTGAACTCTTAGGAGATCTTCTTTTCAAAGTGGCTGGGACCTCTGGTAAGGCTATTTTGGAAGGTGGCAGTGATGATGAAGGATCGAGTACTGAGGCCCATGGCCGTGCTATTATCGAAAAACTTGGTAGGGATAAACGTAATGAGGTTCTTGCTGCCATTTACATGGTTCGTTCCGATGTCAGCTTGACTGTTCGTCAGGTAACTTTAAGATGCTGCTTTAGGTTATTTTTTTTTATTTTTTCTGTAAGTTTTCTTAATTACCTGCTTTACATGCACAATTCCTGTTATATGCTTAGAGGTCAAGCTACATAAAAAAAAAAAAAAAAAAAAAGTTGCTGATACAATAATACAGCAGACTGATAGTAGCTGTTGGGACTCCGTAAAAGTTGTAATCTATTCGTCTTTTGGAACACAGTTTATGGGAAGATTTTTTTCGCCAAATACTTTACTTGCTTCTTCCACTTCATCCACAATTTAGTTCTGCCCTCCTAGTATTTTGGTATGTCTGTACCCGTGTTAGATCTCTTGAAATGAGTTTGACTATTGGTAACCATCCTTCAAGGTCTCCAGAACAAGAATGATGGGCATAATAACCTAATGTGAACTTGAAGGTGCCTAAATAGATGCTATCTTTACAATAACATATACTGAAAAGGCCAAGGTTTCTATATACTATGTTGCTGGCAAGAAATAGCATCATATGATGAGTTGGAAAGTTATTTTATTATAACTATTCTGTATTGTTTGATTAATTAGGCGGCATTGCATGTGTGGAAAACTATTGTGGCAAATACACCAAGAACTCTGAAAGAAATAATGCCAGTTTTGATGAACACGCTCATCTCCTCTCTTGCTTCATCTTCATCTGAAAGGCGCCAGGTATTATTTTGTCAACTTACCTTTTTTTTTCTTGTTTTTTTGTTTGGTCTTAGATTAGAAAAGCTACCAGTTTATCAGTTGGCGCCAGGTATTCTGTCACAACTGTTCCAGAATTTGCTGAAACTGTTGTTGATTTGAGCTGGCCTTGCTTGGATCAGTAGATACGATATCCACTTATGCAAGATTTATCATAAAAAAGATCTAATTATAGCACTTCTATGTTGATTGACGGCGATCTGAAATGAAATGGGCATATTAGATCTGAGTAGTTCAGCTTGGTCTATTTGAAAGGATTTTGCTGTGCCTTTAGCGATATATTGAGAATTAGAATTGACCAATGCTGAAGGGGTCCTTGGGTTGTTTACCCTTATGTTGGTTTTTACTTGATTTTTCTATAATAAAAATTCAGGTAGCTGGTAGAGCACTTGGTGAACTGGTCAGAAAGCTTGGAGAAAGAGTCCTCCCATCCATTATTCCCATCTTATCACGAGGCCTCAAAGATCCAAGTGCTAGCAGGAGACAGGTAAGTCTGTCATTACATAACAATAAACTCCTCACTTTATTGCTACGTTTGCTTTAAATTATTCAATTTATTTGCAGGGTGTGTGCATTGGCTTGAGTGAGGTGATGGCAAGTGCTGGTAAACACCAGCTATTGCATTTTATGGATGAGCTTATTCCCACTATTCGTACTGCTCTTTGTGATAGGTTTGTTTTATTTTTCTTTATCAAAGTGAAATTTTGTTATGTATTGCTTTTTTGTTTTGAGACTAAATCTGAGAAACGACAGCTCTCAAGAAGTTCGTGAATCTGCTGGCATAGCATTTAGTACTCTTTATAAGGTACATTCGCTAAATTCTGTTCTCTTACATCTGTTTTAGTTGATGTGAAATACTTTTTATGTCCATTATATCAAAACTCATTAGTTGTATGAAAGCTTTTAACTCTGTTTCTCATAGGTCATGAGCGGAGCTGTGTGAGGGCAGCGGGGAGTTGCCCCTCCCCACACCTCCCCACCCACCCCAAAACCCAAACACACATGCACAATTTTTGAAAAGAAATTGTAAGAATGTGCTTATGACTAAAATGGTATCTATGACTATGACATTATGCCCTACCATGTAGGAACTTTTGGCTTCATGCCTCAACCCCAGTCATAGGTTTCAAATAGTGCATACTGCATGCATATTTTGATGGTGTTTAGTGAAACAAAATATTAGCAGGTTTATGCACAAAGTTCACTTTTTTTTTAATGTCAAGTCTGGAATAAATAATCATTCTTTTGATATTTCTGTCAGAGTGCCGGAATGCAAGCTATTGATGAAATTGTTCCTACTTTGCTACGTGCTTTAGAAGATGATGAGACCTCTGATACGGCACTTGACGGCCTTAAACAGATTTTAAGGTTATTATTAATTTAGATTAGGTTACACCTTTATAATCCCAACATCCTAGAGTTATGAAATTTTTGTTATCCATGGTCCTTGTTCCAAATAGGACTGGTTTTGTTTGAATTATACATCGTTGTGAAATGAGCCTTGTTAATATGGTCTTATTTCTGTTAGCTAGAATAGATGGCAACAACTGTTCTTTATTTTAGTGCAGTTTGTGCCAATGCTACTTTATTATTATGTCCTTTTGCATTTTTAATAGTTATACCATACTTGCACTGTTTTGTTAAGTACCAATAAAACTTGAATGATTTATGAATTGCAAAACTTTACAGAGTAGTGCTTAATCCTGTTGCGTGCTATTTTTAATGAACAAGACTTTATAAGCTAATTTCTAGTTGTTTCTAAATTTTTTCCCATACTTCTTTTTTCAGTGTCAGGACTTCAGTTGTGTTGCCTCATATCTTACCCAAGCTAGTTCAACCTCCTCTCTCGTAAGTAAACACTAATTGCTCCATTTTTCATTTTCTTTTCTGATTAAATATTGACACTATCTACATGTTCAGTGCTTTTAATGCACATGCATTAGGAGCATTGGCTGAGGTTGCTGGACCAGGTCTAAGTCCTCATATTGGCACTGTTCTTCCGGCACTGGTAATTGCTATGGCTGATGAAGACAAGGTAAATTTTCTTGCTATATATTCTTCTCATTAAAAAATTGATTGAATCGGTGTGTACTTGATCATGGGGACATTCATTTCTAGTGTACAACATGGTCAGATTTGTGGCAAGGCTAAAAAATATCTTTTGTTAGGTGAAATTTCAATCTGCTGCCTTGATGCAATTTGCATGCTAGTTTTAACATTTGTTAGGAAAAATCAGCGCCGCAGTGCCACTTTATCTCCCAAGGATATGAAAAGATTTGAGGAATTTAAATTGCTTGGAGACCAGAAGATTTTTTCTGTGCTAAAATTTGTTATTTCAAATATTAGGAGGTGCAATGTTCGGCAAAGAAAGCAGCTGAAACCGTTGTACTTGTTGTTGATGAAGAAGGCACTGAGATCTTACTATCTGAGTTGCTCAGAGGAGCTTCTGATACTCAGGTCATCTCTCTCTCTCTCTCTCTCTCTCTCTCTCTATTTTATTTTATTTTTTTGCATTCCTCCCCTCTTCTCTTTTGGTTAAGCTCATAATGCGGACTTATGTTTCCAGGCTTTGATGAGGAGGGGTTCATGTTACCTGATAGGTTATGTCTTCAAAAATAGTAAGCTTTATTTGGTGGATGAAGCCGGCGACATGATTTCTACTCTTATTGTTCTGCTTAGCGACAATGACTCAGCTACTGTTTCTGTAATCATCCCTATTCTTAATTGTTTCATTTTGCATCACACCCTTCTGTGGTTTGGCAAATTTATAGTTCTCTCTCTAACAAAGAGTCTCAGGCATGTTGATTGAAACTATTAAATATGTCTTCTGGAAATTTACATAGTTGCAACCCCCACCCCCACAAAAAAATAAATCAATAAATAAAGAATAAAAATAATAGTAAACATAATAATAAATAAAATAATAAAAAAGGCTAATTTTATTATCATCATTATATTTGATATCCTTTTATTTGCTTGTGAATTAGGCTGCTTGGGAGGCACTAGGTAGAGTGATTGGCTCGGTTCCTAAAGAACTCCTTTCGTCTTATATCAAGGTGGTACGTGATGCTGTCTCTACTGCCAGAGATAAGGAGCGGCGGAAGAGAAAGGTGCTCTTAAGTTTTAGCATTTAGTTTGTCCTAAACCTGATGAAATACTTGTCTTGCTGAGCCTTATATAATACACCCTAATTTTGATGATAAGTTGGATACTAGTTGATACTCAATACTGATAACTTCAAGATTTGATTCTGTCTTATGTATATTCAAATCTTAAATAACATCTTCGCTCTAACAAATTCCAATCTAACTGCTCATATGTACTCAGTTGATAACTTTGTATCTGCCATGCTGAAATTATTGACATCTTTTAAATCTGTGCTGAAAACCACAACTGATGTTGGCAGGGTGGATCCATTCTTATACCAGGATTTTGTCTGCCTAAAGCATTGCAGCCTATTCTTCCTGTTTTCTTGCAGGTATTATCCGATCTCTAGTTCTCTATTGTGGTTCGCACTTAAGAGTAGATTTGGAAAAATGGATGCAGTTATATCTTATAATAATTCAGATGCTATTAATATGCTGTTTTTGATATACAAGACTCTTGTATTTTGGTTATGTTTGGTTAATTTCCGGCTCTCAAGTTGTCCGGGTTGAAGTCTAATGATCATTGCACGTGTTCTTAGCATTTCAATTTAATTTACCATTACATTTGTTGAAATTGCAGGGTTTAATTAGTGGTTCAGCTGAGACGCGTGAACAAGCAGCTCAGGGATTGGGAGAGTTGATTGATGTGACAAGCGAGAAAACATTGAGAGAATTTGTTGTCCCTATTACTGGGTATTTTATCTTGTTCTGATTTTGTATTTTTTTTCTACCAGTTTTGAAACTTCGGTTCTAGTTTTCTTAATGAATCAAGTTCTGTGGACTAACTAGATATTGAGAAATCAACTCATGGAAAGACTTACCTTATTTATCCTGGAAGTTAACAATTTAAGAAATAGCTTACAAAAGATTTAGGAAAGGTTTGTTTGGGAATAGTGGTAGTCTGACATGTGGATTCAATCAAATCTTAGAGGGACATACTGCAGTTGTTACATGGCCTTACTTATTTTGTTATAAACGTTTTATTATTATCTATTTTATCTCATCTTATATTATTTTGTTTTATTGTTATTTATTTTATAAGTTTCTTCAATTTCTGAATCTACTGGTCAGATTAAGATCGAAATATTCCACTTATTTTGTTATAGTTAAATTACGGAAGTGGGATTAAAGTTAAATATTTGACAATTTATAAAATTGGTTCATCAGTTGAACATCCAGAGATTATATGGTTATCTTTTTATGTCTCTCTCCCAAAATTCAGACCCTATTTTAAATTATCGTAATGCATTGTTAACTACAGCCTCTGTCATATTCCTTTGATAGGCCTCTCATTAGGATAATTGGAGATAGATTCCCTTGGCAAGTTAAAGCTGCAATATTGTCAACTCTTTCTATCATGATAAGCAAAGGAGGAATTGCACTCAAACCCTTCCTTCCTCAGCTTCAGACTACTTTTGTGAGATGCCTACAAGACAGCACTAGGTTTATTTCTTTCATGAGGCTCCTGATTTTCTGTCACAAAGTTTTGTTATTCTCATTTTAATTTTATGTACTAATTTCTTGAAATTAATATTGTACACTTTGAGATCTTCTGGATGTTGTTGATTTTGCTTTCAATGGTCTTAAATGTTCAATGCCTGACTTAGCCCTAAATGTTTTCTATATAATAAATGGAGAAATGAGCAATTAGATTCAAACTCAAAGAGTATTTTTTATAATGTAGTAGCGCAGCTTAGTAAGCCTAAGAATTCAGTACTGATACTTAACATTATCTGTGTTATTACATATATTAGAGCTGTTCGTGCAAGTGCTGCATATGCATTGGGTAAGCTAAGTGCACTTAGCACCCGGGTGGATCCTCTCGTGAGTGACCTTCTGGCCATGCTGCAGGTAGTAACTACAAATTTTAATTTTCTTGTTGGAGCAAAGATGGCTTTCATGCTTAAAGCCCCTTGCGCTTTTGAATACACCTCTTAGCCAGTCATCAAGCTTATTTTGCTTCTTTTTTTGAAACCTTATTTCTTATTTGGAGCCGAAGTAACCTCAGAGGAAACTGGAAACACATTTGCTAGATTCTCAATTGGGGTTCTGGTTTGTCAAAAAAAAAATGAAGTTTGGTACATGACTGCATTGATTCACAAAGGATGGAGAAAAAAAAAAAATAAAATAGTGGCATTACTATAGTACAGTGACTTTTGCAAGTACTTGGCCCGCATTCTTTGATATGAAAATAGAATTTGCCTTTTTATATGCCGTAGCACACATCTAATTTTCTACCTAAATTACAGGGATCAGATGGTGGTGTTAGAGATGCTGTATTGACAGCCCTAAAAGGTGTGATAAAGTATGCAGGAAAGAGTGTAAGCAGTGCCATTAGGTCTCGTGGTTGTCTCCTCCTCAGAGATATCTTGGTACTTGAGGATGATGATGCTCGCTCTTCAGCTGCTAAAGTCATTGGCCTGTTATCTCAGGTCCTACCCCTCTCTTGACATGTACACAAACAAGAAAAACTTTAAATAAAAAGGGAACTAGTAGTTTTTTTACTATTTTTACTTCATGACATCATAAAACCGGTATGGATTATAATTAACACTAGTATTGGTCATCATGTTTCTGGTAGTGCCTAAAAAAGTCCCAAACCTGATGACATTAAGATGGACTTTTTGCCCCAATCCACAAAATTATTTACAATTACACAGAAAAACTCTTGGATGATCTTGGTTCATTTTTCAGTCAACTAAACAATTACCTCAGCATGCTTTCCTTGAATGTTCTAATGTGGAGTTTGTAATGGCAGTATATGGAAGAGAGCGAGTTCACTGAACTACTGCAGACACTAATTGATTACAGCACGTCTTCTTCGTGGTTCATTAGACATGGTTCTATTTTAACCTTCTCGTCAATGTCCATGCATTGCCCTTCCCTGATTTGCCTCTCCCCTCTCTTCACCTCTGTAATGGACCGCCTTAAAGATTCCTTGAAAGATGACAAGGTACTTTAGTACTATATTTTGCACGTGTACTTGACCTATATTGGTGTTTATGCTATTTTCCATGCTGCTTTGAATGGTCTATGCTCTGGTCACTCAATATGTTCATTATTTTTATTGGGTTTTACCTCATTTTTTTATAAATGAATGTGCAGTATAGAAAATAACTATCAAGTACTCTGATTTGAGCTGTGAGCATAGCTTTAATTGTTATTGTTCATATTTGTCCTCACTGGTTGTTTCCTTGCCACCAAACTCAAATTGGTGGCTTGTTGGCCAACCATCATGTCTGCAGTGGAATTAAATTACTCTTCAATTGCACATGGTAGCCTAGTAAAGATTGATTGTGCAAAGAAACCTCACTAAAACATGATTTTGTTTTATTAGTACTTCAATAGTGCATCATGCATCACATTTTTACTTTGCTGTTGAGCTAATTTTATTTTATCCTCTATTTCTAGTGACAGTGTAAATTTAATTCCGAACTAGCCAACAATAAAAGAGAACCAAAAAAGGGAAACAAGAGAGAATAACTAGTAATTGTTCATACAGGCGCTGAGGAACCACACCTTTTTTAACTTAGCATAAGTGCATCATGCATCACATTTTTACTTTGCTGTTGAGCTAATTTTATTTTATCCTCTATTTCTAGTGACTGTGTAAATTAAATTCCGAACTAGCCAACAATAAAAGAGAACCAAAAATGGAAACAAGAGAGAATAACTAGTAATTGTTCATACAGGCGTTTAGGAACCACACCTTTTTTAACTTAGCATAAGATCATTTCCTACGTTAATGATTTGATTAATTTCATATGGTTTTAAGTTTTAACCTCTTTAATATTTTTGTTTGTATGATATAAGTTCCCTATCCGTGAAACGGCTACCAAGGCAATTGGACAGCTTCTTCTATATCGGGTTCAGTCAGAAGCTAGCCCTAATGCTCTTCAGCTTCTTCAGATGCTTGTTCTGGCCTCACAGGATGACTCCAGTGAAGTGAGAAGGAGATCCCTCTCCTGTATCAAAGCTGTTGCAAAGGTTTTTTTAGGAAAATTATCATTATTTCTGTTGTTAAAATTTTAAGTTAATAGTTATTTATTGGGGAAATCTCACCAATTCAAAGTTTTGAAATATCTGGGAAAGCCATGCAAAATAGAAAAGATGAAGGACATTCTGCCCTTGTTAACATGATGCTATACCTGTGTACTGTTTGAAATCCATGTCCTTTAGAAATATCCGAACTACTCCCAACCCCTCAATTTTCTAATTTAATATTACAGGTTATAGAATAGACACCTTATTTTTAGGTGTCTTGTGTGAGTGCTATAAAAAAAATTTATTGGGTTTCCACCATGATGGACCATCCTCGGTTTTGCAAATTTCAGCAGGGGTAGTCGTAAATGTTTTAATTATATTCAAATATTAATTCACATTGCTGTTGTTGAAAATTAGGCAAATCCATCGGCTTTGATGGTGAACATATCATACTTGGGCCCTGCAATTGCAGAGTGTTTGAAGGATGGTAGCACACCAGTCCGATTATCAGCTGAACGTTGTGCCTTGCATGTATTCCAACTAACAAAAGGTACTTTCTGGATATGCTAGTCATTTTCCTATTCATCATGTACTTGTGTCCTGTCAGTGCATCGTTCTTTTAGTTTTCCTATCCTTAGTGAAAATGTCTTAATTATGACCAACTATTCCTGATGAAGAGTTCAACGTGAAAATACTGGAAATATGTTAAGTAATCATTGTCAGTACCAGAGCAACTAGAACACTACCAGGGTCCAGGAATCTAGAAGAAATAATTGCCAAATGGGATATTTTCAAAACCAGAAGTATCTCTATTTTTTTATCGTCGTGGTCTAATTGTGCAAACTTCCTTTCATTACAGGAGCAGAAAACGTTCAAGCAGCACAGAAGTATATTACTGGTTTGGATGCTAGGAGACTTGCAAAACTTCCGGAAGAGAGGTACTTTCTTTTATTTTTCATGCTTAATTACTTTGTCATGGGTAATTGATGTATTGTAGATCGTAATAAAAGGGCATATTCAATAATAAAATGTTGCAGTAAAGCTAAAATTTTCTGTCCAGTATAGAACTGTAATCTCTGGGATAAGCCACCTGTATTATCTTGTTCCACGCCACATACTGCTAGAAAATATTATGGCAGTTAAAATATATCGATATTCTGGTTAAAAATATTCACTTCTTCCCACTAAATATGCAGTGACGAAAGTGAGAACAGTGATGATGAAAAGAGGGCCTCATGAGAATGCACACAAGGCTGATGGTTCCAGATATTTTGTTACCTCCTCCAAATTATAGATGAGTTATTTTTGAGGAATTCATCATACTGCGGGCGCTTTCACATTTGTGGCCAGTTACTATTTTGCCTATTTGGGCATTTTTGTTGTTGTACTTTGAATTTGTATTTAGTTGATTTTGTTTTATTTGTTACATTTTTTTTTATCAATGTAGTTTCTAATCAAAACACAAAATAGAAAGAAAGATTTTGTTAACATGAGCACTTGTATTTACTGATTCCTTTCATCCATGTTGTGTTCTAAGCGAATGACTTAGCTGCTTACATTTGCACTTGCAAGTGTAATGGCAGACGCAGGCTGGCATGACAAACTCCTATAGCATGGCATACGCGCAATGTTGTGTTTCTATCCTTCTTTTATTTATTACATGTTGTCATCTTTTAATTTATCTCGATTCTTCTGAAAAAAGTTATTGTGATTTCATTATATTCCTTTAGAAGAGGGGTTGCTATTTGAGGGTGCGTTTGGATTGTTTAAGCATAAAATTAAGATATGATTTTTGGAGATTTAAAATGTTATTTTTAAGTGGGCAAACATTTAAATTCCGAATGTGTTTGAATCATTTTTTAATACGAATTAAGAAGTTGGGATCAGTTTTTAATCAGAATTAAAAATATGTTTCAAAATATACTATCAAACTTTTAAAAAATTCTATTTTTTTTTCAATTTATCGCCGTTTTATCTTAGTTTTTGTTCATACTGCACTACTGTTTTATCTAATTTATCATCGCATAATCGTTTTATCACTGATAAATGCTAAATCATCACTCAACTGTCAAACCACATAAATCGCATTTTAAAATCTTGCATATATGAATAAAATTTTAATTCAGATGTTAGACCACTTAAGAATAACACTTTAAATATCCAAAAATATTAAATCTTAATTGTTTAGCAATAATATTTTTTACTACGAATAATGAATTTTATCCTTAAGTAATCCTAGAGTAATTTTTCTTATTCGAGAGAATAAAAGGTGTTCAGTCGGCTTTCATTTCTCTCCGCTCGCTTGCTCTTTCTCTTCTCTTAACAGTATATTAATTGGTGCAATGCTCGACTAGGAACTCTTCCTGGTCTGGATTTTGCAAGATGCACAAACACATGACACGCCAATATAAATTTAATGCTAAATTTATCCAACAAAAATTTCAAGATTTATAAGCAATTGAAAAATTGATTTAATCTAGATTTTGTATTACGAATTTGTCGAATCGTTTTTGCTGTGTAACCCCACCATCCCCCCCCCCCCCCCCCCCCCCCCCCCCCAAAAAAAAAAAAATTTATAATAATAAAAAATAAAAATAAAATAAAAAAAAAAATAATAATAATAATAATAATAATAATAAATAAAATAAAAATAATTCGGGTTTTGCTTAAACTGCTTTGATTTGGAATGCAGTGGTAGCATATGCCGATTTCATTTGCAAAATGAGCCCATTAAGAGTTCATAGAAAAATGGTTTGTTTTTCTCGCTCCTTTAGTAAGTTGCACAATTTAAGTATAATGAGAGTGTAGAATTTTACTGTATCTTAAATACTTTGGTCGAAGCTCTATATGATATAGACCGAAAGACTGCTGGTCCAGCAAAAACGATGTAAAGATTTTGGACATACATGGTGGTGTTAGTTGTCCACATAACACCTTATGATTTTGGACATTTTTTTAGCAGTTCATAGGGGAAAAAAGAAAAGAAAAGAAAGAGTATTTGTTCAGTCAAACAATATAAAGATTGGAATAAATTTTTACTTTCATTTTCAGTTCTGGTCGATGAAAAAGCTGGTATATATTTTACTCGATCCTGCTTTAGTTATCATTGTGCTCGCTTTAAATTATTTTTATTTATGGACAAACATCACCATTTGTTTGCCACTTTGCCTACATGTGACATGTCTCTCTCGCAGCTCTTCACGAATTGATTTGTTTTCTCATTTCTTCAGAAACCATGTGTAGTACGGAACTCCCCCTTTTATGTTCTTAGAACATTTTAATTTTTGGATAATTTAGTTTTCATGATTGCATTAATGTTCATTGTTTTATTTATACGAATGTAAACCGACAACATATCAAATTTCTGAACTACAGGCGAGAAACCAGCATATATTACTTATTAGGACTTAATTTACAGTTTCTTTTTCCCATTTTTTTGGGGGTTTTGAGGGATAAGAGGCTTTAAAAATGATTTTACTTTTCAATCTCAAGTTCTCAGGTCAATCTCATCCTGGACCCGGAAATCTTGATTGGGACCTTTCTTTGATTGCTACGGACTTACGGGTGCCGCCGCCACGTCATAGTGACAAGGTTATTACAAAATCAGGCACCTGATTGATATAACAAATACTTACATTTCAAAATAGAAGATAGGATATCTGATGGTTTTCAGCTTTGAGAAAAAAGTACAAATTATTTCATTGGCAATGAATGCCTATAATTTACATTTGGACAGGAAAAACTACTTGTAATTCATTAGCAGAAAAAGCGAGGCACTTTTTTTTAAAGGGAAAATGTCCAAATTCGTCCGAGAACGCACTCATGCATTTTGATGTACAAGAATGTATGAAATATGATGGCGCGCTAACGTGTCTTGTTTGTTTGTGTTTTATAAAAAAAAAAAAAAAAAAAAAAAAAGAAAGGCAAAAAGAAATTGGAATTTTGGAGGAAAAAAGAGATATCAGGTTGTTTTTTTTAGCGTTTCTTAATTTTATTGTTTAGTTTTTGAGGATGCTCAGCCTGATTCCCAAAATAATGTTCTTACTTAAATTATTTATTATTCAGCCTATAATGTGAAAAATCACGCGGTCATGCCCCACTAATGTTTCTACTATGAACCATTATAAATCGTCAATTAAGTATGTCCTCTGTGCATTTAATCTGTCCGTTATGAAGATATCAAAATTTAACTTAAAATCTTTCCACTATGACTCTATATGAGACTTAATAAGTCCACCTAAGACTTTCCGCTAGGAAATCTTCATTTTCAAAATTTAACAGAAACAGCTTCATTCAAATTGGTGACTCCAAAATTATATGTGGAGCACCAGGAAATAATTCTAGAAGAGTATTATCATAATTTATAAAGTTTGAAATTATTTTTTGAAGCCCCGCTAAAAGCAAATAATTTTTCTCCTTTCTGAACGTACATATTAAGTCTCATTAAGTCTCAAAATATATTTAAGCTCCCACTATGAAAATATAATGATTTTCACCTAGAGCTTTCCATTATTAAGTCTTTCCAGTATGAAAGATATATTTTAAAAATTTAATCGAAACTACTTCATATAAATTTGCAACTCCAATAATTATGTACACAAAACTAAAACCTATTATTACAATTTACAAGCATATCATGATTAAGTGTTCGAATTATTTATCTGAAGCTGCTTGGACAATTTAAGTCACTGACAACCTTGATAGATAAAACTTATTAAGTTTACTGTGACAAGTGAAGTAATCTGTCTCTTTTGAGATAGTAGTTACTTACCTCATTTACTGTTTTTTTTTTTTTGTGATTGAACCTTATCTAAGTATCTATTAATCTTCTTATTTACAGTTACAAGTTCTTTAGTAAAGAACTATGTAATAAACTTCCTCTAGTTCTTAATAAAATTATTAATTTAGTTCATGTAGTTTTCCTAATAGATACATTCTAGATGGTATAATTGTCGCACATGAAACTCATCATTCGGTGCACTATACTAAAGAGCAGGGAGTCCTTTTAAAGCTAGATTTTGAAAAAAAAAAAAAAAAAAAAAAAATTGATAAAGTAGATTAGATCCAGATTCTTATTTCTCTTAGATTATACATTGTGAAATTTTACACATGGTGCAGTGCAGTTAACATATATCTCCATTTTACTTTGAATGGTTGTAATCATCCGATTTAATATTCACTAGTGTTCAATTAAACACACTAAATCTTAATTAGCCCAACAACTGGGCCCAGATGTAAGGCCAAGCCCACTCAGATATTATCATATTACCAACTGTTGTTTTTGTTACTACTATTATTTTAGCATGTAGACTTATATTGCTTTATGTTCCTTAACCTTGATTGAATAATATTTAGATTAAATCAATGTGGCAATATATTGCATGGATTCAAATGTAGTGGCGGCGTAAAGTTTATTGTGCATCGAAGATTAAATTAGACACTTTTATGAACATTGGTCATTATATAATGACATTCAAATTTTTTTTTTTATAAAATATATGGTTTAGAATCGTGTCTCTGTATAGAATAGCTTGACTAAGCCAGATTGGTGAACCGTTGCAATTGGAACAAATCAGAATTTTTGGTTCAATGGTCTGGATTTGAAAGGGCATGTCGAAATTTTGCAACAACGAATCAAGTCCGAACTATATACAGTCCTATGTTCGCTAATCATATGACATGCTGGTGTTGTTTCATATAATATTTTCCATACAAAATTCTAGTATAATTTTATATTTATAAAATAAAGTTTATATATATTAAAGGTCTATACATAATTGAATTCAATTTTACGCCCAATAAAACAAAACTGACACGTCATGTATAGTGATCGGTGAACAATTTGGAGAAGATCACCTCATGCGAAAAGGAAAGCTTCCTCCTTATTTTATTTAGCACAATTCCTTATTTTAAGGAAGGATTACTCAAACCCATCGTGGCTTCCAGCATCTTTGCGCATTACTTTTTAGAAACCGAGAGCCTGACGCCCACTGCGTAAGACATTGATCTGACACAAACCCCTTTTTTATTGTTAACTTGTTTGGACACCCAAGTTGATATAACAGAAAAGTTATACCAAAATCTACATCTTTCATCCAAAAAAGGACAGATCTCGAGATCTATATTAAACACTTTGATGTTTACATTACTCTTTATGTCATGCTAGGTGTATTACAGTGCTACATTATTCTCAATTTATAAAAAAAACAAAGGGATTCTTTCAAAAAGACAAAGATCAACATGGTATCTTTGTCACCACGCATGTTTTTCAATACCTAGCTTTTAACCCTGTTCCCTTCCATTTAAATAACTAGCAGCAGTGCCCATCCAATGTGTGGGCGGACATTAATGCATGAAAATATTATTTGACTCAGATATGTTGGACGTTTTCAATAATTGTGATCAACGCTATTTGGATCGGTGCTGAAGGTAGCATAAACAAATAGAATCAATTAAAGTGGGCATGTAAACTATTCACCGCACAGTTTCATATAAAATATATTATCTCAAACAAAATAAAATAATACAACATGGCAATATTTTGAATCACTCTTGCTCCCCAATTATAATGAACATTGATGATGAAGACCTGTTTTTATAAAAATTAATAATTAATAATTAATTAATAAAATAAAATAAAAAACCAAGATAGTTTTATACGTGTAGTGCATGTGTGAGTGTGATATGAGAGAAATAAATATTTTTGAAATGAAATTTCGTTACCTTAATTCTTTCGTAGCACTTCCCGGTAGACAACATTTTTGGTGCATGTTCCATCTTCCGGGTCGATATTGGCACATGGTTTTATAAGCAGCTTTGTATTTTGTCGGGACACACCTCTCGATAGCGCCACATACAATTGTCCATGAGAAAACACCGGCTCGGGCAAGTAAACACCGACATTAGGGATGGTCTGTCCCTGTGCCTTGTTGATTGTCATCGCAAAGCACAGTCGAACAGGAAATTGTTTCCTCTTCAACCTAAAAGGGAACATATCATCATCTGGCGGGCTTAATGGAATCCTGGGAATAAATACTCTTTTCCCTGCATGTCCTCCCGTAGCGATCTCTGCATCAATTACATTCCTTTGGAAATTCCGACACACCAGTCTCGTGCCGTTGCAAAGTCCATTTGCAGGATCCAAATTACGTAACAAAATTATAGGACATCCCTTTTTAAGTTTGAGGATATGAGGCGGCAATCCATTGGGCGTCAGAGAGTTCAAAAATTCAGAGGGGTAGTGGCCATGAGCATCATCCTCTGCTGTATCAATGATGTGATATACCAATTCTTCTCCAGGATAAGTCTTAATCATGTGCTGGTTGAGCTTGTCGACATACTCATTCTTGGTGGAGAGAATTGCCCGAGAAGCAATGTAATCATGTGCTCTCGCTTACTGGTATTAAAAATTAATTGCGGTCTCCCTTTTAAGGCAAAATCGCCTTCCTTCTTGCTCTTAGACTTTTGCTCTCTCGCTGTGCCTCTGTCAGAACTAGCTCCAACGACTCCCTCTCAAAAAAAAAAAGTAAAACCAGTAAGCGAGAGCGGTATGATCAATGACGAAGGGTCAGCACCCAGCGGCAGGGAGTCGATTTCATTCTCTCTTCTCCTCCTCTCTTCTTCGTTGTTGTGTTTCTTTGTTTCTCTAATTTCTCTCTGAAAAAGTACTTGAACGATCAAAGATCAAATACCAATTTCGAAGAAAGAGGCAGAACAGGCACGATGGAGGTTTAAATAGGGTGTTGCAAGGGTGGGTTTACAAATTTGAATTTCAAAATCAAATTTAAAAAGATGCATAGTTGCATACCTATTTCGAATTGGAAATTACAAATCGGAAACTATGCGCATCAGGATCGTAGGTGAGGGGCGAATTCATGGATCGCTGAGGTGGCGAATCAAAACCATGCGCACTATTCGGGATTGCTGAGGTGGCGAATCCATGGGTCATTCGTAGGTGGGGGGGGGGGGGCTGGGGGAGCCGTGGGTCGTTGAGGTGATCGCTACCCTAGATCGCTGAGCTGGCGCGAATCCATGGGTCGTAGGCGGGGGAAGCCGTGGGTTGTTGAGGCGCTAGCTGCTCTGGGTGGTGGGCCGTGGGCTTGGTGAGAGGGGGACGATGCTCAGGCCCCTGACTGATATTCAAAACAAAAAAAAAATAATAAGGGAGGCGCTGAACTTAAAAATCGCTCACAGAAAGAATCGAACCGCGGAACGCCGAATACTGAACGATCAATCATTACGCTCGATTACGCAGAGTGTTTCTGATCTAGCGAAAGTGCAAAACGTAAAAACCTCTTCAGTCGGAGATCAAATCTGATCCACTTATCAATCTAATATTTTAGGATCAATAGTTTAGATTATAAAATAAAAGATAACCAACGATGCAGATTGTCAGACCAAGGTTGTATCCTTAGTTCTCACACTCTTGCATTGGTACATTTATAAGTAGTAATGATTATATCTAGTTTAACCGACCTAACATAGCTTTTAATCATGTCTTTCCCCATATGCCCTTCCAAGCAATCCTTTTCACAAAACTGATTATAATTTTCACTTATATAGTTATATTCCCATATCTAGTGGGAGAACTTTCTAGATAGGAACCTGGTCAAATCAATGACTCATTGACACTGAAATGTTTACTTTCGTAATTTTGGCTCTTTCTAAGATGTCAATTTCATTTCCTAATTAAAGGAACGGCTGATGTATAATAGATAGTCATTTTATTATGTATAATTGAGACCGAGATATCAAGCGACTGATGCCTTTCTAGTGTGCAACACCTAGGTATCCTCCACCAAAGATATATAAAGATAATCAGTTATGCATTCTTTCCAGCTAGAGCCAGGTATAGCTTGAATTTTTTTTTCCCCTTCGAATAAAATATTGACTGAATTAAGCATTGTCGAGACGCACATAAAACAACAAGCAAGTCAAAATATATTTCGTATGTCTTAGAAAATATCAACAATGTACAGTGTATTATAAAGGCACATAGAAAGGCGTTGAATATTAAAAAAGTATCAAACTGAGAGGACTTGCAATATTAATTAATAATTTCGTGATGGCTTTTCAAAACAGCAGAAATATTTTATTCTTTTGTTTTTGCTAAAATTTAACAATGCAGACTAGTGTTTTAATTAGAATGAAATATTTAATTAGAGTTTTTTTTATTTCATATCAAAAGAAATTATCTATCGAAACAATAATATTTTTTTTAAAATGAGATTATTTTATATTTTTTTTTTGCTTTCAATAAATAAATTTGAAGGATAAGATTTTGCAAGAATTTTTCAAAATTAATATTTTAGTCGAATTTAAGATATATTTTGATGGAACTTTGACCTAAAAGGGAGACCAAATTCCTTGATTTAATGTTAGCTTTTTGATAATTTTGGTGAGAAATAGATTTTTTTTATACATTATGGTATTTTCTGAGTTTGGAAGGCTCAATAACAAGGATACAAATGCGTTGCAAAAAAAATAAATAATAATAATAAATAAATAAAATAACAGCAGCAACAACAAGAAACATCCATTGCGGACTACAAAACAAACAACAACTAAAGAATAAGAAGTCAAATAGATTCTAAAGTAGTACTTTTATATTATACATTATAAACTAATTATTGTAGGGTGCCAGTATTTGATAATTATCTCCTATTGAAAGATAAATTATAAACAGTAGTTATAGGCCTAGATTCCAATTTACTATTCACTTTTTTCATCAAAAAAAAAAAAAAAGTTACTATTCACTCGGATGTTGTCTGGTAGTCTCGGGGGTGATGCGTTTTTAACTCTTTCCAAAATGTTTATGTAACAGTATCAGCATAGGGTGTCCAAGTCCATGCAATTGGGGTTATTTCACACGTTATCTTGTATAAAGAATCAGTTTCACGATCTATCATACAATTTATTTATTATTATGTATGTGAAAATTCGAGATATAGAAAAGATTATCAGAACCGTTTGTTTGTATCACTCCTGAAGCTTCAAAGTTCAAACTGATCCAATGACCAGGAAAAATTCCTAGGCTGCCGAGAGTTAAAGAGTTGTTGGGCTCAGAATTTTCGCGATCCTTTATAGAGTACTAGAAAACGTAACATCTAATGTATGGGTAAATAAAAATTTAAAAAATATTCATTATTCAATAAAAATTAAAATCAGCATATTAACAAAAAAATATAATTTAACAAAAATATATTTTTTATAATAGAGATATTTAAAATATTATAGGTGATAAAATTTTTCCATATGTGTCATTTTTTCAAAATAGAAAAAAAAAATATTATTCTGATTAATGCACTTTCTATTTTAAATGTAAACACAAAACATATCACCTTTTCGTCTATCGATTTTCATCCAGCAACAAATTGAATCGATCAAACTACACAAAAAGTACATACACACTAAATCTAGAGGTTTAACATATTTTTGGATTCGTTCTTCAATACCATTAAAATTATTTAGTAGGCTTCTAATACATTAAATATGTGAACAACTATAAACGATATTTGAAGTTTCAACATGTGTTGCTTATATATTATTTGTGTGATTGAGCCGCTTTGTAACCTAAATTGTGCTTGCTAATCGCCCGAGTTTTCTTTTTTCCTTAATCAATGCAACCTGGTCCACCTTAGAGATAAACTAGACATATTACATGCATTGCTTCTATTAACTTGAATTTAATTTTTACTTAACAGTGTTTTTCATAAAGCTCCAACTTAATTAATTTAATATACAGGCACTGATCTTCAGATAAATTGACGATGGATTGGAGATGCATTACCTTTAACACGCAGTTGATGACATTTACATATATATGATCAAACTACCTACATGATTAACTAAGAAGCTACTTCAATTCTTATATAATATTATATAATACATATTGTATCATCATTGGTAGTTACTAAAAATTCAAAATTATAGCTTAGAAAGTTTATTAAAAATTTCACGCTAATTAATTCTCTCTCGATGGCATTTTTAGAGGCCGGTTTTTTTAGAAGCTTTGAAACAGCAATTTTACATGCAAGCTCTGTGTGCAGCATTTAATTCCCAATTAATTATCTTTAAATGTGATAGATTGCTATACTATATAGTTTATATTATTTTGAAAATTTCAATTTATAAATACAGTACTAAAAGAAAGATATCATTTTGATAGTCCATTAATGCACCACATAATATCTCAGCAAGAACCGATGACATAGGCAACAAATCCCACCGCCCCACGAGAACATCAGAACAATTATCCGTACGATTAGTGTACAAGTGACAAACCCAAAGCCAAACGTGGTGCCGTGGTGGCAATGTGGCATCCAAAACGGGCTACTAGGCTAGTCGATCTGGACCCCACTATCCAGGTAGGTGTTGGTCTCTTGTGCCATGCATGGCCACACGTATATTTCATGCCTCACCTCATTTACTCTACCAAACCACCCTCCAACTTCAAAACACACCCACTTTCGTTTTCGTACTCCGAGAAAATCTTTAAAATATATATATATATACTTCGGATAAAATATAACTATCCATTAATTAAGAACTAAAACAAATGTGCAAATTAAGGACGACTCAACAAGTTTTTGTCTGGAAACTGGGAAGTAAACTAAACTAGTTAGGTCTTAAGAACGAATTCCGGAATTCGTACTGGACTTGTGTCTTTCCAATTTGTACTATATTATGGCCGGAAAGTTTACTTGCAGTTCTACAAGTGTTATATTGACGGGATTGCAGAAGATGATCAATTTTGCGAAAAGAAAATAGAAAATATATACACGCCCTGCTAAGGAAAAAAATAAATTAAGGTCCAAAACAAAAACAAAAAAAATGAGATTAATCATGATCCTATTTGTAGGTTTTGTATTTCCCAATGAAAAATGAAATAATTCTTAGGCCTTTATTTCAACAATAAATATTTTAATCTCACTGGTCTATGCTCTATATAAGTAATTACAAGTATAAAGGGAACGTATTTGAAAAGAATACTGCTATACCCGTACGACCGACCATGTTTCATTGGACGGGCAAAGATACCAATACCGACAAAATAACGTCAAAATTCAGAACCGAATCTACTTAAATCGATACGGATAATGAATAAAAAAAAGAAATCAAATTAAGGATGCAGATTTGAATACATAGAAATATATAATAAATCGACATTACCATATAAGCATATTATTTTAAAAAATACATATATTAGTCGACATTTATAACTCTTAAGAGATTTTAATACATAAAATATTAAATTACTTCTAAAAAATAGAAAGAGAAATTCGAAGTTGACAAGTACAAAATCACTTGTCTTTATTTTGAATTTGGATAATTTGGATATTCGCACTGTGTTTACAATTCAAAATCAAATTCGCATATGCATCCACTTCTTTTTGCGGATATGGAGTGAATGCAAATACAGCTAATTTATATTTTACTAATGTAGATTGTACGTCTACATATGAACGAAATGGATAAATATTTATTCCATTTCTACTCCTTGTTTAGTACTGTCCTGTCCCGACTTCTCAGTGCTCTGCTAGAAATAGAATGCTAAAAATATATATTTGGCATATGGCATCAGTCAAATGTAAGGAATGATGTTTCATTTTTTGCTATAATGTCAACAATAAAAACTGTACAATGTTTAGATATGAACAATGAAAAAAAAATACTAAATGATATGCTATAGATGTGCCAAGAAAAAATAGTTACATGAATATCTCAATCCATACATGAATTTTAAATAAGATGATTTTTGTATTTTGGATTTGAATTTGATTTTTACTATATTTTACAACATAAAAAAAGTAAATAATAGGTATTTAAAATTTTCACATTTTAGCTACAAGTTATTATTTTGCAAGATCTCATATAGTATCATCGTCGGAGTTCACGACAAACCATTCATAATAACTTTTAAAATTATTCCTTGTAGCCGATAGCAATATCTACTAGAATTTTGTCGTCACCCTTTGATATATCCACGCGTGCTTTATTCATTAAAGATGATTCGTCCAAAAATTACATTTGTCAAAATATCCATGTGTGCTTGATTCATTAAAGATGATTCGTCCAAAAATTACGTTTTTTAAATATCCATGCGTGTTGATTCATTAAAGATGATTCGTCCAAAAATTACGTTTTCGAAATATCCATGTGTGTCGATTCATTAAAGATCATTCGTTCGAAAATTACCTTTTTGTCAACTTATGTATCCGACAACGAGCCAAACAGGTGTTTGCAATTGTTCAATACGCAATAGGTCATGTCTAAAAAAAAAAAAATCCGAACAAGACTCAATGTTTCGAATCGATACAAATAAAATTATTGCATGAAATACTATCCATATTACTGCATCAAAAAGAAATATATTTTGGAATGTTCTCCAATTTAAAAAAAATATAGGGATAAAATTATTGATTAAAACACCTCAATAATTTATGTAACATAAAATTATCTTGATTTAGAAGCCTCAAAAGACCTTTTTTTTTAAAAAAAAATAAAACCTAATCTGTTTATTCTTTAAACAGGTCATGTCTGAATTAATCTGTCACGAGTAAAAAAAAAGAACATATTTGTACCCCTCCCCCCCCAACCCACTCAACAGGTAAACAGATCGACCCGATTCGTTTTAAAACCGAATTTATGTTAATTGGTTCTAGAAAAAAATAGTTATAGTAATGGGTAAATATATTATTTTATGAAATTTGTTTACCTTTTAAAACCCATCAAACTCTATATAGAAAAGCAAAGAAAATACATTTAATAAAAATAGAAATAAGAAATATCTCACTTATACAAAAAAATTGTATCGGTATTTAATTCATTTACAGAAATTAATTTAAAACCAAATGAATCGGATCGAATACGAATCGACAGGAATCGACTGTCGAATCACGCTTAAACAAATTAACAGCCTAACCACCAGGTCCCCAACCTACCAAATTGACACACGCACTAATTAGAAAAAAAGAAAAAGAAAAATGGAGGAAGCCATTTGGTTCAAAAGAGGAGATTCCTCAAGTTCGTGTTGGAGGAAGAGTGGTGTCAGACAGCTCAGAGCACACTTTTAAGGCACAGCCGCATGAGAGTGAAGCGCCACATCGCAGAAGCAAACAGAAAAGGCCGAGAGCCATGACAAAGAACCAACGCTAATTTATTTACCTCACAACGAAAATCAAAATCTCATAATACTTACCAACACCAGTGCTCAATTTCAAGTTCGCCTCTTTCTTCCTCCATTCTCTACTTCATCTCTTACCTCTCTCTCTCTCTCTCTCTCTCTCCGAGAAGAATTAACGCCAAGCACTGAACAGCCTCGACTGTTACGACGAGGTCGGTGATAGGGCTTGGCGGAGGCCAATCCCTCTTGGCATCTTGCGTTGCTGATTTCAGGCATTTAACCGAATTCATTCAATCCATCCATTATCAATCTTTTGTCTTTTGTATCACCTCCTCCTTATTTAAGTTCTGATTTTCCAGTCGAGTGCGATGCACTTTGAAGGTACTGTTCCAATTTCTCCATTAAGAATCCCACTTTTCCAATGGAGTTTCTTCGATTCCTCACGGCGCACCTCTCGCTTCTCGGCTCCCTTCGCCACCCCAATCTCCACCAGCAGCTTACCATCTTTGGCGACTTGGGTTTTGCCCTGCTGCTCCTCCTGGTGGCGTTGGCGAAGCGGCTCAAGCCCCGACCCGCATGCACTGTCTCTGCAGTGCGTGTCTGGTTCAAGCTCCTCCTTCTCAACTGCGCCTATGTCTCGTTCCTTCAGGTGCTTGTACTGGGCTATGAGATGGTACAGGCTATGAACAAGCAGTTCGACACTGCCGACTATTCGGCATTGTGTGTAGCAGCTGTACATGGGGTCTCTTGGGCCCTGCTCACTTTCATGGTTGGTTGGTTTAGACAAAATGCACTCAGAAAGGTCCCAGTTCTGATTAGAATTTGGTGGTTTCTTTCCTTTTTGCTCTATATTTATACAGTCGTTGTTGATTCCATGGCCCTTGTGCACAAAAGTTCCCATATAAATTTGCAGATGGTTGCAAATTTTGCAGCGGGACCCGCAATGGTGTTTCTGTTTGTTGCCTCAGTCCGGGGTGTTACCGGGGTAGAGGTTGATTCAGATCCACTGTGCATGCAGGACCCCTTATTGAGTGAAGGGGCTGAGGAGGAAGAAGGAGAAAGGCAAGTAGAGAGAGAGGTGCTTGGTTGTGAGACTGTAACCCCTTATGCCAATGCTGGGTTGTTTAGCATCATTGCACTTGGTTGGATGAACCCGTTACTTCGAGTGGGTGCAAAGAGGCCACTTGAAATGGATGACATACCCAAGTTAGCCAAAACAGACCGTGCCAAAACCTCGTATAAAATTGTCATATCAGAATGGGAGAAAATGAAATCAGAAAATCCATGTAGGCAGCCCAGCCTTGTATTAGTTATCCTCCAATCTTTTAAAAGAGAAGCAGCTATTAATGCTGTTTTTGTTTTGTTAAGTACACTTTCTACCTATGTCGCCCCATACTTAATCAGCTATTTTGTCGCCTACCTGAGCGGCCAAACCCTGTTTCAGTATGAAGGGTATGTGCTTGCTCTGATATTCCTACTCTCCAAAGTAAATGAGACACTTTTCACTCGGCAGTGGTATGTCCGGGTTGATGTAATGGGCATGCATGTTAAATCAGCCCTTACGGCCATGGTTTACCGCAAGGGCCTGAGGCTGGCGGTCACTGCTCGTCAGAAACATACAAGTGGCGAGATTGTAAATTACATGGCAGTAGACGTGCAAAGAATTGGTGAATTTGCTTGGTACATGCATGACACCTGGATCCTACCCCTGCAGATCGCACTCGCCATGTTCAATTTGTATCGGAGTGTGGGTGTAGCATGTATAGCTTCCTTTTTGGCAACTATCCTCTCAATCCTATTAACTGTACCATTAGCAAATCTTCAAGAGAAATTCCAAGATAGTTTAATGGAGGCCAAAGATGAGAGGATGCGAAAGACCTCAGAATGCCTAAAGAACATGAGAGTGCTAAAATTACAAGCCTGGGATGAAAGATTCCGTGCTATTCTAGAAGCAATGAGAAGTGTCGAGTTTCGGTGGCTAAAGAAATCTCTGTACACTCAAGCCTTGGTCACTTTCATCTTTTGGGGTTCCCCAATTTTTGTCTCAGCTGCCACTTTTGGGACTTCCATTTATCTGGGGCATGAACTGACAGCTGGGGCTGTGCTGTCAGCTTTGGCCACATTCCGGATCCTTCAAGATCCGTTAAGGAATTTTCCAGATCTGGTATCCAATCTAACCCAGACCAAAGTTTCTCTGGACCGAATTGCTAGATTTCTGGAAGAAGAGGAGTTAAGAAGTGACACAAATAGTAGAATTCCTCCTGGTGAAACTAATAATGCCATAGAAATAGAAAATGGGGATTTTACTTGGAACCCGGTATCTTCAAATCTGACCCTGACAGGTATACAGTTGGTGGTTCAGAGGGGAATGCGGGTTGCAGTTTGTGGGGCTGTTGGTGCGGGCAAGTCAAGTTTTCTTTCTTGCATACTTGGAGAAATGCCCAAAGTTTCTGGCCAAGTAAGCATTTCTTTATATATAATAATCTTTCTAGGTTATTTTAATCCAATGATGGCAAATTTGAGTGCTATATGCTAGTAAGTAATCCGGTAAACCAATGGTGAGGCAATGGGGTTATTGGCCAGAATTTTGTGTTTGAGCCCCAATTTCTTCCTTATCCTATACTTCAACTTAATATAAAATTAATATGATGATAAATACTATTATACAAACAAAGTCATTTTTAATATTCAAATCTCTTGATATGGAAACTGAATTAGAATAAAACGAATTATAATAAGAAAATAAAATTAAAATAAAAACTAGTAAACAAAACACATTGAATTAATTAATAGAGAATCAGAACAATTATAGTAAAACAAAATGAACAGAAAAGATGAATAAAGCAAAATAAGGTCAAAATGTAACTAAGTTTGCAAAAAGCAAGTCTTTTTTAGGCCAAAATGTAGTTTTAACTTCCATATACAATACAAAATGTAGTTGGCTACAGGAGTGTGCTGTATTAACTCTAACTAAAATTGAGCTGGCAAACTTACAAATCAAGATATTTTGTTATTTTGTCTATATTTTTCAGGTCAAGACATCGGGTTCAATAGCCTATGTGCCTCAATCTGCTTGGATTCTATCCGGTAACATTGAAACAAACATACTGTTTGGATCCCCCATGGATCGTGACAGGTACAACAGTGTGCTTCATGCATGCTCTTTGCTCAAAGACTTGGAGTTGTTTTCACATGGAGATCAGACTGTAATAGGAGATAGGGGAATTAACCTGAGTGGAGGCCAGAAACAGAGGATCCAATTGGCCAGAGCATTGTATCAGGATGCCGACATTTATTTATTGGACGACCCGTTTAGTGCTGTTGATGCAGAAACTGGGAGTGAACTTTTTAGGGTAAATAATTAATTAATTCTATTATATATTTCTTAAATTTGAAATTTATTGATTGTGTGGTAATATGATTTTGCAGGAATATATAACATCAGCATTGGCCGAAAAGACTGTTATTTTTGTGACTCATCAAGTTGAGTTTCTTCCAGCATCTGATCTGATTCTTGTAAGTATTTCCCTTATTTTGTATAGGTTAAAGTTTTAGTTCAACATTAACGGCATCTATAGTTTTTTTTTTTTTTTTTTTTTTTTTTTGTCTTTAGAATTGATATTTGCATTGAAAATTATGTCAGTTGAAATTGAAATACACTATATCTCCTTAAAAGCCCGGTAAGACCCGATTGTCTTAAATACCATTTGTCTTTAAAATTGAGATTTGCACTGAAAATTACATCAGTTAACACTGCATCCTTTATAAAAGCCGGCATGAACCATCAATTATCATTGGCAAATTAGTTACAAGAAGAAATTGCTTCTAGGTGTTCAAGGATGGTCGTATCATCCAAGAAGGAAAATATGAGGACATGCTAGAAGCAGGCACTGATCTGAGCACCTTGATAGCCGCGCACCATGAGGCAATGGAGGGCATGGATGTGGGCACTTCTGACTCATCTGAAAACAGCAGTGAGAGTGCTTCAATAAGTGAAGACCATTCTATCATAGAAGAAACCAATGACGACAACATTAGCATCACCAGCATGCGGGAGAGGACGCTTACCTCACGAAATAGTAGTGTGGACCACATGGTTGAAGAAATTTCAACTATTGTTGAAGAAAAAAGATTGAAGAAAGAGAAGAAGAAGGCTATGAAAGCTCAAATGAAGCAGCTAGTGCAGGATGAGGAGAGGTTGCGAGGAAAGATCAGCTTCAAGGTGTACCTATCTTACATTGCAGCAGCATACAGAGGGTTGCTGATACCCTTGATTATACTGGCTCAGACAGCTTTCCAGGTATTTATTATGTTTGGTTGACTAAGACGTGTATGAAACCAGTTCAAGATGGTATATGTTGTACTAAAGGGATAAGTTTGTAGTGACTAAACAGATTGTGTATGCCATCCTTCATGTGTTCTTGATGATCTAAATGATAACATTAATACTCATGTCATTTTTATTGATGATGCGAGTGATGATTTTAATGATGATGGCTCAATTCTTATTAATAACTTGAGAAGGATTAGAGTCCCAGATATTGCATATTAGGTTAAAGCCATCTCATATATATCAAAATATTGGTAATACAGGTGTTACAACTTGGAGGAAACTGGTGGATGACATGGGCCAACCCACTTGTTGAAGGAGATGCACCGAAGGTGAACAGCATGATTACTCTGATTGTTTACATGGCATTGGCTTTCGGTAGTTCCTGGTTTGTTTTCATTCGGTCGATACTCGTTGCAACATTTGGTCTTGCAGCTGCTCAGAAGATGTTCCTCAAAATGCTAACAAGCATCTTCAGAGCACCCATGTCTTTCTTTGACTCCACCCCTGCTGGTCGTATCCTCAACCGGGTACCTCTCGACTCTTTGATCTTTTTTAATTTTGATATTTTATGGCTGTTACCAGTGCTGTAGGAACATTGTTGTAACACTAATAATTGTGATAGTAATAATGTTAATTGAATATTCAGGTCTCAGTGGACCAGAGTATAGTGGATTCGGATATCCCTTTTAGGCTGGGGGGATTCTCTGCCACAACAATTCAAGTTATCTGCATTATCAGTGTCATGATGAATGCCACATGGCAAGTGGTGTTTGTCTTTGTCCCTGTTGTTATCATCAGTCTCTGCATTCAGGTAAACTATGGACATAATGTTAAAAATGCTTTTACTGTCAGTCTTGTTACATTGGCAACATATGATTTACCCAATCAATGATATCCACACAGCAACATTAACCAATCAGTAGAATCCAACCCATTTGATTATAGAGGTAGCTTGCCTTGCCTAGCTCCCAGGATAAACACTTTCAGTAATCGTGTTAGGCAATGATCGCATTTTGCAGCTGGAGAGATACAAATGACATCCATTTTGAAGGGCTATATGGAATATGTTGTTCTTTTGCAGGTGTAGGCATGAATTTCCTTTGAACTAGGAATGAAGTGCACAAGTAGAAAAATTCTAAGATCTAGATAATGGTTTTGAGCAAATTATACCTACTCATGAAGTACAAGTGAGAATCGCACCCAAGCTTATTTTATTTACATCTAGCACCCATTTATTTTCTTGGTTGTTGCAAATGCCTTAAAACCTTTGGAAGTGATACTTACCTGACATAAATGATTAAATTTAATTAGGACTCATAACTGCATAAATAAGAGAAAAAAAGACTGAGTGAATATATGTATCTACCGTGACTTCTAGAGAAGTCGTTATCCATTTCTGAAGAAATTAACATTTCTTTCTTACTTTTCAAAAATGCACAACAAAAAAGAAAGAGTTCTTATTTTCTTGAATATGGTTGAGACAAAACAGCTCATTAGTTACAAATTTGCAAAATGAGGGAAAATAAAAGAGAAAGGAGAAGTATTTCTGTCATTTCCTTCCTCTCTCAAAGAGTAAAAAGAAGTTAAATAAGTTGAAAGAAAGAACAAAAAGCTAAATCCAAATACACACACACTAAAGGAAGGAAATAAGCTGGATATAAAGATGTTAAACATACTTTCAGATATCTTCAGAAATCTATGGAAGTTCAACGTGAAGGATGAGTATGTTTATTTTTAATTAGTGATGCTGAGTTGCTGACAGTTGCTCGGGCAATTTAACCTGCAGCTCAGCCACCTGAGGTGTTTTTCCATGTTGGGCGGTTACTGAGAGAGGAAGGTGGTAAGGTAGAAAAACACAGTGCATGCACGCCATGAACTATTACATTAGTACTCTGTTTCTTTGAAAACCACAACTTTGCACTATTTAGCTGAGGGAACATTGTGAAAGAGCGTGAACATGAGGACAATGGTGATCTCATGTTTGTTAGTGTTCATACAAGTGTACAAATATAGATATATTGTAGAATACCTTTGTTTTTCTATTTTTTATGTAAAAAATAAAAATTTAATTTTTCTTAAATTTATTTGTAGAAATATTATATGAATTCATCAAGAGAGTTGGCAAGAATAGTGAGCATTCAAAAATCTCCAATCATCCACCTATTTGAGGAGTCGATAGCCGGGGCTTCTGCAATCAGGGCTTTCGGTCAAGAGAAGAGGTTTATGAAGAAGAATCTACACCTTATAGATAGCTACAATCGCCCGTTTTTCTACAGTTTCACTGCTATTGAGTGGTTGTGCTTGCGCATGGAGCTACTGTCGACATTTGTGTTTGCATTTTGCATGGTCTTTCTGGTGACTGTTCCACGCGGAACTATTGATGCCAGTATGTGTCAATTTTGTCTTCTAAAATAGCTTGTAAACTGCCAACATTTCCTCTTTTAACTGTAACCCTCATGAAGGAAATGACATTCCTTGGCCTATTAAAATTTTTTTACTATGTTATTAAAATTTATAATTATAGGTTTTCCAGTGTTGCTGATATTCTATGCTTGCAATTAACAGGTATGGCTGGATTTGCCGTGACAACTGCATTGAACTTGAACAACAGGCTCTCCAAATGGATTCTGAGCTTTTGCAAGCTTGAGAACAAAGTAATAGCTATTGAAAGAATAAATCAATACAGCGACATCACTCCTGAACCACCACTTATTATTGAGAACTGCAGGCCACCCTCTTACTGGCCCCCAAGTGGCACAATTGAAATTATAGATCTAACCGTAAGCTCTTCTTTCTTAAAACTTAAAACACAATGTCTGCATTTCTGATCATTGAATTTTTAATCAGAAATTTCCTTAAATGTTTTTCTCTGAGTTATTAATGGGTATCTGAATGCAATTGTTAAATATGACAAAAAAATTACAGGTAAGATACAAGGAACACCTACCCACTGTTTTACATGGTATTTCATGCACCTTCCCTGGTGGGAAAAAAGTTGGAATTGTAGGGCGAACTGGAAGCGGAAAGTCAACTCTTATTCAGGCACTTTTCAGGCTGGTTGAACCTCAAAGAGGAAGCATTGTGATTGATGGACTAGATATAAGTACGATTGGTTTGCATGATCTCCGGTCGAGGCTTAGCATTATTCCGCAAGACCCAACCTTATTTGAGGGTACAGTTCGAATCAACCTTGACCCTCTTGGTGAACACTCGGACTCTGAGATTTGGCAGGTGATGTGAAATTTTGTTATCTTTTCGAATTATTGGAAAAATTCCAGCTACTCACTTGGAGGGAATATTATTGTGATTCTGCAGGCACTGGATAAGTGTCAGCTTGGAGATGCCATTAGGGATAGCGATAGCAAGCTGGATGCTCCAGGTACCTAAACAGAATACCTTGCTTACTATCATTTCATTTATAGAAATGTTTAATTGTTTGATGCGAATAATGTATGGTAACCTCAAAATCAAAAGCTTCCTAAACGAAGTAAAATTTTGCTATGCTAAATGAAAGTTATCTCCTCTTTTATTGAAGTTGTGGAAAATGGTGACAACTGGAGTGTTGGGCAACGTCAGCTTCTTTCTTTAGGCCGAGCCTTGCTCAAGCAAGCTCAGATTCTGGTACTGGATGAGGCGACAGCATCGGTGGATACCACCACCGACAATCTGATTCAAGGCATTATTCGTACTGAGTTCAAGGACTGCACTGTCTGCACAATTGCCCACCGCATCCCCACTGTCATTGACAGTGACTTAGTCTTGGTGCTTAGTGATGGTATGCTGTTTTAATAAATGGCTTTCTTTTGTAAATCTACCATTAGAAAGGGCCATAGTCTACCTACCACTTGGCAAACACTTTAGCATTGAAAGTTCCCCCATTGTACCCTTGATACTCATTAACATTGTACAAGGGAACACTTTGGTCTTTATTACTACCAAATAGAAATACTTAAAGTGATTTAACATGTACTTTGCTTTAACTTTACTTCCCAGCACAGTTTATTTTTCTAACTATCGCTGCCTTAGTAAACTTATTTCACAGAGAAGAAAAAAAGTAACCTGATCTGTTGCATTCAAATTTGTTGAATGCATCTCAAAAATTTTGTATAGTACATGAGCAATTAATTGTTAGTTTGGCCTCGTTTTGAACCACGGGTAAGGTAGGGCCATCATTACATATTTGCATTACACCTTTTGTTTTGTGATGTAATCATATACTTTGTTGGATTGCAGGGAGAATTGCAGAGTATGATTCACCTCAAAATCTGCTTGAAGATAGAAACTCCATGTTTATGAAGCTTGTGTCAGAGTATCTGGTGAGGTCCAGTTCTATTGCTTAAGCTTGAGGATGGCTATATGCTGCAGAATCAGTCAGGAAGCGTAGTTGAATAGCCGACTTCACTTTTCTTTTCTTTTTTGCCCCCCTTTGTTGTTCGGCTTCCTTTCTGCTTGTAGTCAAGTAATGGTGCTGTTTTGTTCAGCATATGTCAAGTTTCTTTCTGCTAGCTTGGACCCTGTAAAGAAACTGAGATGAAGAAATGTATGGTGCGATTGTGTATAGTCTCTTCCTTTGTCCTTCTGTAGTCTTTGCATGGCTTGCTGGTTAACCAAGGACCCTTTTTTATAGTACACCAAGGGTATATTTTTCATATACTTTTCTTTTTAAGGTTTCAAAGAGGCTACTCCATTTTTACAGTTTAGGCAGGGAAAATGGGAAATGTAGGTTGGTGCTACTGCTCTCGAACTGAAGGTCACCGAGTTGAATAAAGACATAATACTGTATATATTTAACCGGCCTATGTTCTCCTGTTAAATTAGGCACAGTAACTTAAGTCCTGCTAAATACTGTATATAAGTTAATTGGCGCTTTGTTCTCAAATGAGTACGAATAGTTGGATCGAGATATGGCATTATTCCTTCTGACAGAGTACAGCTTCACTGCTTGAAAATCTAGATTCTTCTGAGTTAAAAAGTTTTAGAGCAGATGCATAAATTAGGCTTTAGAGGGGACATGTATATATTGCCTGGCTTTAGAGATCAGATAGGAAAGAATACAAAAGTTTCAGCTTAGAAATTTCTATGGAAAAGAAAGAAATTTAATGAGATTTCAGTCTCAGTTTCTAAGTAGAAATCATCTTCGATCGATTCGGATCCAATTTTATCCAATCAAATACCATTGATAAATTATTCTGATCAGACCTTAAGAAAGCAAGAATGGAGCTGGCGAATATAGCTTCTCAACCTTGGACTTTGAGAGCTCGGCACGCTTTTAGTCTTGTATCAATATTGCTGAACGAATAACGTAACATGCAAAAAAAAAAAAGACTACTGTGTACTAAGTGAGACTGTTGGCAGAATTAATGTATAAGTATAACCATTACTTTTAAAAGGTAATATTGTAAACGTAGTGTATGATGTGACCTGGAACAACGAGTCTGTTTAAAACTTATATAAAGAATTTGAAAGTATTCTTCATTTTACTAGGGTGAATGATGTCAATCATATCTTTTCGGTTTTTCTTTGCTCTGAAATAAAAACGTACTTTGTCAAAATTTCATTTATCTGAGCTAAAATGGGTCTAAATTTGAACTTGTTAAGCTTATTAATCTGATCAGGCCTCAATCTAACTGAATAATTTAATCGTGCAATCAAGCAGTGAAAATGATAGGGGTCTTTTTTAAATCCCTTCCTACTGCAACAAAAAAGGAAAGAAGGATACATATATCACAGTGACAGAGACATTACGTGGAAATCAAACAATTGTCAAGATCAGCATCTTTCATCACCTAACCAATTATTTTTCTCTTTGGGACCGGTAGGTCCCTCTTCCTTGCACAACTCACAAGGCAACTTATTCATGAATTTCTCCAAAGAGCACCTCATTTTAAGAGGCAAACGCCCAATTATCCTATCCGCATGTATTCTAGACCTATATATTACTGTTGGCCCCCACTCCCTCATGAATTTCAACCAATGAGGCTCCACCACATCATCACCCAAATACTGTGCTGCAACAATTTGGTACTTCATGCTTGAATTCAAAACAAAATCGCTTTTGGCAGCATCATTTCTTATTCCAATTCCAAGTTTTTTGGACCCTTGGAGATACAGACCTGCGTGTGGGTAACTTGCATGGCCGCACTTAGAGGAATAAACAGCGGCCTTGTTTCCAGTAATAAATTCCAATTCCGGTGTGTCGACCCAAACTCCACCACTATGCTGGGAATAGTATATGCTCGAAAGCACACCGTCAAAATTACTTATTCTTAGTGTGAAATGCTCCCAATCTCCTACATGTTGCCCAATTTTACCCAAAGGGATATTCAGCATGCCAAGTTTTAGTGTACCAGGGCCATTGAAGGGGCAAAAGACCCACATTGCAATGTCTGTGAAGATACCACCTAATGTCGGCTTTATGTGACAATATAATTCAGCACTATCTAAATTTCCAAATTTTACATTACTTTTTTCTTTATCACTGGGTAAATCTATCCAGTGTTGACCATCATTGTGGCCATGTGCTGGTAAATTTGATCCATCAGGATCAATGGACTCTCTGCCTGAATTTTCTCTTGTGTAGAGTGCTGCACCGTTTTTGAAGAACCAAGAAACTGACGAGGGTAGATATCTCTCCTTTGGGTGGAAAAATACCATGGGTCCATAATGTTGTATCAGAGAATGGATTTGCTCTAAATTTGGCATTGCATGTAGATCAAAGTTCACATTTTTCAAGCAAACAGGATGCAGATCGTCCATGCATTGTTGATTAGCAGAACAGAAAAATGTACCTGTTGGTATGCCTTGTCCCTGCATGCCTCTGTGCACAGGCCTCGTGTTCCATACCCGAAATGTAACATCACCTGACCTAGGTTGGACATTGAGAATTAAATGTCGAACTTCAGATCTGTCAGTTAGGTCGGATCGAACACAAGCAATTTCATCAAGCAAAGGCTTGTCAGGTCTTTTTGTGACCAAAAAGCCCATGGCTTGGTATCCTTCAGGTGGAGAAGGTACCCAGAAGTAGACATTACTTTCTTCTCCTGTTTCATTTTCAGAAGAACTCTTCCATATAAGTATATAATCTACCGGCTTTTGAATGGCAGGACATGTAAGTGGTTTTACAGTGGTGTTTTCTCTTACAGCAAGAGCAAATCCATGCAAGGACTTGCTGTTCTGATGGCAATAATGACCTAAAAGAAAGAAACCATCGGGAACTCCTATTGGTTTGTAAAAGGTTGCCCCATTTTCATTTCTATTGTTTGGAGAGCAACTCCAGATTTTTTGAAACTTTGCAACTTTCACGAGTGTTAGCTCTCCCATGTGTATCTCTCCAGTTGCAAAACCTCCACCTGAGATGATGAAATAGTAAGGCTCAAAACCAAGAACTTGTGGAAAATGTTGGAAACAATTTCTTGTTGGAATAAAAGAATATAAATAACAAAAGTAAAAAGAAAAAAAAATTATAGTACTCAAAAGCAGCACTGACCTATCAGTGATCCTCCAAATTAGGAACAAAAACATATATAACAAATAGAAAAAATAAAAATTAAGAAATAAATGACTGCTAGGAGAGCCTCTCATGCAACAAGCAACAGTTTCTCATGCGAAAGAAACCCCAATAATAATTAACTAATAATTAAGCTACAACCAAATGCAGTCCAATTTCAATTATCAAACATGTTTTAGTAGGCTAAAGACACAATCACTCGTGCAATAGAATAAAATTTTAGCGCTTTACCCTTCTTTTGGTGTCTTTCTCCCACGAATTGTGGGTTTCAGATTGCCAATACGATAGTTACATATGGCGTCTAAAAAAATGAATAGAAACCCATCTAACAACAAGATTGCCGACGCCAATATAAATTTCAAAACTTGCAATTTGGGAAAATCAGGTTATCATAAATTAAGCTAAAAGTTAAACTAGAACATATAGAATTTAAGTTTTCCGAGTTATTGGTCTCACCTTGAGGCCATTCAGAGATTGGTGAAGGGAGAGAGAACGGCTCAGAAGGAGCATTGTCGCTAGTATCTTCTTCTCCTCCTTTCTCTTTTTCTCTTGCTCTGCTAAATAAGCTTTTCAGCAGCTCCATTTCTCCTCTGAGCCTAAAAGTTGCCTGAACATTCAACAATTGAGCCCTTGAACAGTTAAGGTTTTAGAATCTAGTGCCAATTGTTATTGGATAAATAAAGTTTGATGTGTTAATTAGGGGAAAGAATGATTGCGCTGAAAGAAAGAGACAGAGGTCCCTGTCGTCAAAATACAATTCGCTGGAAGCATCAGACCAATGTCGACCAATGTACGTGACGCAACTCAACTTCATTATTATTATTTAGGCAAAATTGGATATAACTCCTCAAATCTTCTTCAATTGGATATAACCCCTCCAATATTCAAAATCCGATATAACACCCTCAAATCACATTCATTTAGGATATAAACCCTTTTACCTATTTTTAATCATAATTTAATTTATGTAAATCAATTTCTATAATTTCTGACCATATTAACCTTTGTCCATTGCTCATTGACTATTTTGTATCTCGTCATTTACATCTTCACGCCAATGACACATTCTTGACTATTGTTGGTGTACAGCTCATTGCCAATTCAATCCCATCTTCCCACCCTTTCGTTCTTGGAACTCCTATCTTTCTCCTAACTTTTCATCTTCCGTTCTTGTTCCATTAGAATAACTCACTTTGGTAATTTCCTGAGATTCTGTTCAAATTTTGCTCTTCGATGCTGGTATTTGAATTCTGATGGAAAGAAAAAAAAGCATTGTTATAACCTTAAACGGCAATGCTATTTAAACTTTATCAATTAATTTTCACAATTTTTTTGTTCCTTCCATAAATAAATTTGAGGCTGCCATGGTGTAATTGTGTAATCTGAAGTTGAGATGTCGCAAAAGATTCTTCCAGTTGCACAAATGGGCTCATATATTTTCATGTAAATAAATTGTCCAATGTCATTTGTGCACTTCTTATAATAATACTTTATGTTACTAAATGACAAAACAAAATCATGCGCAAACAAAGAGAGAAAGATATTCTACTGTAATAGAATTATTATGGAAAAAGATTTACTAGAGAGAGACCGTACCGTAATTACTCATTTCCACTGATTCAGAAGTGAGAAGAAGTAATTTCATTTTTTTAATGACGGAGAAGACGAAAGGTATGGACAGAGGGTAATTTGGTCAAATATTGTAGAAATTAAGTTTCATAAATTATGATATGATTAAAATTTATGAAAAGGGCTTATATCCTTAATGAATATGATTTGAGGGGGTTATATCCAATTTCGAAGATTGGAGGGGTTAGATCCAATTGAAGAAGATTTGAGGGGTTATTTAATATGCCTTTTTAATTATCAGTTCTTCTAATTTTGACTTTTTCAACAAACGCCCTTTTAGGCCTTTTCACTTTTTTTTTCCCTATCTCGTTATTCAGTTCTGTCTTTTTTCTTGCAGACACAGGATACGGAGGTAATCCCTCTTTTAGCTTACAAAATGTTCTTGTAGACGATCTTCTCTAAAATTTAGATAATAATACTTCTGCTCTGCCACTAAATTTAGGTGATTATCAAATTCAAAAGAAAGAAATAAATGTGTATCTGTAGACGTTGCATCCCTATAAAACCTGGGCCTACCCTTTTCGTTTCCAGAATTGGTATTAACCATCAATGGTTTTCCATCCAGCGCCATCCAAATTCATATTTTCTGCGTGCTAACGTCAGCAAAATTTTTTTGAACAATTTTCGAAATTTTTTTGTGCTGACGTCATCAAATATACTGATTTAAGGGTTAAATTAAAGTGTGTAAGTGTTCAGTTAGATGCAACAATAATTTATTTCACTTTGTATGTTGAATATGATCATTTATTTCTTACTCAGGAAATTTGTATATATGTTCAGTTTATTGTGGTAAATGTTCATATTGTTATTATTGTAAATGTTCACTATGTTTGTTGTATATGTTCATTTTATTTTTTTTATTTAACTAGTTTAATTGAACACAAAAACTACGAAATCAAATTTCTGCTGCAACTAACTGAACACATAGATCTTTAATTTTATCCCTTAATGTATTTAACTGAACACAAAACACTAAAATTTCAAATTATCGGTGCATCTAACTAAACACTTATATACTTTAATTCAACCCTTAAAATATTTAACTGAACCCTTAAATCAGCATATTTGATGACGCCAGCACCAAAAATTTTTCAGAAATTGATCAAAATTTTTTTGCTGATGTCAGCATGCGAAAAAAAAGGCTATTTTGGCCTATCTAGGCCTGTTGGATGACGTTGGATGGGAAAACCTTGGATAGTGTATATCACTCCTGTTTCGTTTCAGTATTATTGCTAATGCAACACAGAAAAGCATTGGCCCAGTCTAATGGTCCAAATTCAATCCAAAAGCTTTAGATATGGTGCTTTAGAAAACCAAGAACCTACTTTTAAATTTGGAGTGAACAAATTAGAATGCCATATGTTGATCGAAGCCTGGACTCATAAGGGTGTGTTTGGATCTAAATCGGATAAGAATAGGAATAAGGATAGAGGGCCGGATTTAGAATCTCGTGCCAATCCTTATTCCTAATTCCTATACCAAGGTTTTGTTGGTATAGGAATAAGGGCCGGAATTAGCCCATATTCCTTATTCCCATGGTGTTTGGTTTGACACCGGAATAAGGAATAGGCTCTATTCCTTATTCATGCTCCATTTGGATTTCCTAAGAATAAGGAATTAGACCCTTTATTCCTTATTCTCGCACCAACCAAACACACCCTTAGATAAATAGGCCGCAATCCAATAAGTCTACAACTCTACATGTTATTGTTAGCACATAATTAATTTAGAAATTGATTAATTTAGAAATTGATTACTGTCAGTAGTTTTGTCATCGTTTACCATAACTCGAACAAAGTGAACACATAAAATTATAAAATAGATAAAATGAACATATAAATAATAAAAGTGAACATATATAAATAAATAAGTTTAATAAAAATAAGTTCAATATGCACATAAAAATCTGAAAAAAAATGACAAAACTTAATTATTTATATGTATTCATTTTGTTTTATGTATGACAAAGCTGCACGTGACAATTTTCATTTCTCAATTAATTTGGAGTGAACTATACACGAGGTGGATATCTCAATTTCCCTTCTCTAATTTTTCTGTAGCACTGACCTGTGGAGTTGAGCCGTTGAGGGGACGCATTTGTCCCGTCTGTCTAAAATAATTTCAATAATTATCTATTTTAAATTTTTTTTTTATTCCCTGACTTTCTGTTCCTGACTAACAATGTGGATAGGATGCACATACATGATACATCACTGTATAGTGCTACAGATTTAATATATTAAACATATTAGATTGCATAATACACATTTGAATATTGAAAAATGCATAATGAGTAGATTGCTGAATGTACATTGACTTTTATTTTTGGTAAAAAACAATTAGAAATTACTAATTGATAAAAAGGTTTTAGGGATATTTGATTAAGGAAAATATCTTGATATTTGATTGTATTAATTTATTGTTGTGTACATGAAAGTTTACAGCATCCGAACCTCATGATGATGGGATAGAGTCCACATTAATGCGCTGCTACAAGTTTTTTATTCATGTGAAAAAAAAAAACGGCCAGTATTTTTGTTCAAGTATAAAAAATTATAGATATCACTTTCTACTTTTGTCATTTGAATTTTTATTGAATTATTAAATTTGTCGAACTCAAAAAATGATCAGGGCGTTAAATATAAATAGTTCAACTTTGTATAAAGGGATGAGGAGAGTTGAAATGCTTTTATGTGTCTTCACTTTTTAAGTTCAATAAAATAAAAAACAATCTTAATTAGACCGTAAAATCTAATATATACAATTTTCTATTTGAACAAAAATATATCTGCATTTGAATATATATTGGATAAAATATATGAATTAGCCCATGTTTTTAGTAGTGTTGCATGTTTATCCAAATCAAACCGATCAATTTTAAATATTGGACAACTTAGACTTTATGTTAATCAAAACAGATGCGAACCGCATAAAAGGTTCCAACTGAAAAGTTATCTTGTAGTAAGTACATATGAAATTTGCATATAAAACAGAAAAACATGATCGTAAAACACACGTAGAGGATTGTGGGAGTCTAAAATAATAGTTACTGATTTTGTCCTTGTTTTTTCCAGAAGAAACAAATTCGATTTCTAGCTACTAAAAGCAAAAAAAATGTCATACCTTTCTAAATAAACAACTTCTTGATAGAAAAAAAAAGTAAATTAAAATAAATGCGTAGGATAAATTGATCCGTTGACGGTGGTTGGAATCCACTGCAAAATTTCATCTCAGAATGATGATGATCTAAGATTTGTGAGTTGGCAACTAAATCAATTTTGATCATTAAGCTTAAATCGTTAGCTTAAACATTATTTAAGACCTCTAGTTTCTGCCATTATTTGGGAACTAATTTTTGTTCCTTTTCTTTTGTTTTTTTATCACTGTCTATCTCGCTTGCTGGATTATGAGAGTACGGCATTGCTTTTTAGTAGGGGTTTACAGCTTTCCCTCATTACGTAATAAACTAATAATTGTACCTTAACAGACACTCATATTCATTAACTGTCCTTGGGACATTAAGCACTGCTGCTGATGAAATTGGACACCTTCAGCTTTGCTCTGTCTGCATTTAATCAGATGGAACTTTTTCCGAGAATCCTTGCAAGTTGTTCCTGCCTTCATTAAATTAAAAGGGCAATTTCTCTTCGGAAAAAGAAAGGGCAATTTTACATACTATACTTCCATTTGGAAATTTATTGTTGCATACTTTTCATTTTGGAAATATTTCTAACAGATTGTCCTTTTCGTAAATTTTTTTTAACGTAAATACTCTTACATGACCTCTTCTATCCTCACATCCTTTTACTCTTTCTTTCTTCCAAATTCTCCTCAATAAATTCAGAACTTAGATAATAATTAAAATAATTATTAATGAATTGATGGACATGCTGATGTATTACTGGTTAAATACAACTATATATAAAGTTTCAATCTATCATCTTTTTTACGCACTATTGATCCATATTTTCCTGAGAAGAAATTGTTTTTTGTCACAGTAATATTTTTTATATAGAAACAAAAACAAGTATGGTAACTATAATTGCATTTCGAAAAGAATGCTAATATGGAAATGTTAAAACAATAAGGATGGATCTAATCAAACAAAAGTAAGACATACCGATGTTAATACTTTATTTTGAAAATAATGGATATACAGTATGCATTGATGCTATTTTTCGGCATGCCATGAAAATTATGGGCTCCAATAAAAAAGTGTATCTATCTAAAAAAAATATATATATTCATTACTGATATCATTGGAAAAAGTAAAGTGATGCGATGATAAAATGAATGACGGGAAAAAGAGATCATATAAGGGCAATTTTGTTGCAATAACTTGAAGGACAATATATATGGGTAGAAAAATTCCGAAACAAAAACAATTAGTAAAATCCTAGCATGTTGTAGTCCTTTCGGTATATACTTTGTCGAAAGTATATTTGAGAATTGACCTTTGTACTGTATTTTTTGGGATTTGACTTTAAAAGGACTATGAAACATGACATGTAAAGGAGGAAACGGCATACCATCTGTGATCTGTCCCTTTTTAATTATTGGTGCACATCATCTCTCCTCTCTTCCTTCCACCAAACGGTGCACTTTTTTCTCTTCCATTCACCAAAAGGCACACCATGAAAGAAAATCCAAACAATATTGATCCTTCTTTATCCTTGATAATTAATACCCTCTCAAAAGTGTAGAAAATATTTTGGGTCAAAGAGACACAAGAAAGCCAGCACCTTGAATTTATCCATGGAGAAACAGGAAATACTATTTTTTAACAGTATCGTGATAATTGCTACCATATTATTAGTTTATTACAAATATTCATTGAGTCGATAACTTTTTGACTAGTCAATACTCTGAATAATTTGTGTTTTTTATTTTATGCAGCGTTTGATAGACTTTTGAGTGCGTAACAAAGTAGTTCGCGAGTTTAGTAATGCTCTAAAAAGTTTTTTAGGTGATAACAAAGTACTAGCATTTGAATTCCCTGGTCGCTTCCAAAATGTTCAATTGTTTCGCTCAATCCATAATACCCCATTCATAAAGCCGTCAGTAGAACGCAGGAGCTCCTGTTTGAATCTTGAAAGTTGAAATTAATAAAGAAAAACTGTAATTAAGCTGATAACTTGCAAGATGGATGATAAACTGGATGTTAAGTTAAAGCTATACGTACATGCATGGTTGATGAATTGAATGGGCAACGCAAGAACGGTGAATTATCTTTAAACACTTTGCGTGACACAATTACACAAACCCATCTATATATAAGTGAAAGTGTGAAACTGATGTTGTACTCTAAGTAGCTGCTCCTTGGATTAGAATTATGTTGGTCACTTGGGTGTGCAAAGTGTCCGTGAATGTATGTGGTTGAGGGAACATGATATTTTAGATTTTGTTTGGCCTTTTCACAGCGTCCTGTAATAACTTATAAAGTTGCCCCCCTACTTAAACAAGTCTCGATATCCTCACGAAAATATTTTTAAAATAAACCCTAAGGCCTAAGCTGTTGTCATCATCTCGATGTGAGACCCAGCTGTCTGTGGCGCATTATACGAATTGTGGAGTGCCCATATCACCAACCAATTAAAGCTGGATAGCCAGATGCCAACGCTAAGGTTTGACTTTGGTTCCAAAAGTTTACTAGTACACCTAATTACTATCTTAGGCTATTTATTTACTAATTACCATAGAAGAAAAGCAAACCATTGGTACAAGACTACAAGTCGTACAAACTTTGCTGTTCGCTGTGTGATATAATAAGAAGCAGCCGCCAGCCGATCATTGGAGAAATCAGAAATGACAACTGTTAAATTTGCGGATGAAATTTTTGAAGAAATGACCGCAAAATTAACAATTGCATTTAATTAAGTGAATGCAACTTCTTGTTTCCATTTAAATAAGTGGTCTGATGACAACACTTAATCCAATCTGACGGTCTTTATCAATCCACGTCATTTCGAGTCAACAAGAACATGACAGCGCAGTAAGCCTCCTTCAAATCTCACAACTCTCCGAGTCGGCCAGTACATCTCCAATTCTATCAATGACAGTGGGCCCAAATCTATCTAGTATATTTCCCTACTTTTCCTTTCTCGTGCTCCACGAGCAAGAGACTTTTACCCGCTTTCTGGATCCGATCCCCATCACCACACCCGATAATTTCTCTTTTCACGTTTTCAATACCTATATCGGCACCCATACCGTCCAGTGGCCGAAATCCGATATTTCCTATCTTAATACCTGAAACTTCCGTTTCGGTCACTGTTCCGGTATCCGGTATTACCGAAATTTTCCTGTAACCGGTATGGTATTGAATGAAAACATAAACATTCTCTATGCCAAGAAACATAGGAAAATTCGTTATAGCATTAGCAAAGCGGGTTGAATTGAAAAAGCATTTCATTTAAACCCGCAACCACATCTCACATGAGAGAAAGAAACAGTTCACGGAAAAGCGTGCTCGGTCTTGCCGCCGGGCTCCAACCCATTCCATTCTCTACTCTCAACTCTTCTTCCTTCCCTATAAATACTCTCCGTCTCCTTCTTTCCCTCTTCCTCTCCATTGATGCGACTCTTCTCTCCTTCACTTCTAAGCCGCATCGCTCCCTTTTCTCTACTCTTGTCCTCCCAACAAAGCCTGAGATCCAAAACCTCTCTTCTAAGATCCAATCGCGTTTTCTTCTCCGACAGCTCAATCCGATCGGAGAAGGAGACGAGAGCGAATGTGATGGCCGTCGTCGAGGAGGCGTCGCCTTCTAGAAGGTTCTGGAACGAAGCTAAGAGAAAGGAGGCGAATTTCGCTCTTCTAAGCCCCTTCGTTGTTGCGCTCGCCTCGGGCGGTTTGGAGACGGATGTTTTTAAGATTTATGTGCAGCAGGATGTTTACTTCCTTAAGGCATTCGCTCGCGCGTAAGTCTTGTTGCATGATTCTTTTTTCTTTTGTAGTGGGGTTGATGGGTAATTTCGGCTTGTAGCTGGGATCTTAGTGGATGGTGTGGTAATTTGTACTTAAGTGTCGTGAATTTCGGTTAAAATAGTCGTAATTTGTGTCGGATTGAGCTAAATTTGCTTTGTTCCAGGTCAATTGGTTAAAAATAGACGTTAATTTGGTTTACGTGCTCTTGTTTAGTGCCTCACATCTTGGAAGTTCTTGATTGGTCAACAAGTCTAGTTCTTTGGATTTTTCTTTGGTTCTTGAAATCTGGAATCCTGTCCACGGTTTCCTTTCTGATAACTAACAATTAAGTGTGTCTTATCTAAACTCAATTAAGAGTATCTGGAACGTAAGTATTGGTCAAGTTAGTTTTTTTTTTTTTTTTTTTGAAACAAGTGAGCATAAGTTGCTCACCACTCTTTTCATTAAAACGAAAAAAGCAGTCTATTACAACCCTCTCTATTGGTCAAGTTAGTTGTAAGTTAACTTCAATTCGATTTTGATTTTTTGTGTTTCAGAGAATTTTCCTTTCTATTAATGTGGATGAAATTTTTTTGAGCAAGTCTTAGTTACTGCTTGAAATTGTGATCACTGAATGCATCAAATACCTTGTACTCTTAATATTTATTTTTAGTTTTAACACTTAATTTCACCTTAAAAGCATATTTACTGCTTTACAAACTGTGTAACTATTAGGTGATCAGAAGTTGTTTGCTAAATGCCACAAATTAATTGTATATGCCACTGCTGTTTTGTCCCGTGTTAGATATCTTTTTCAAGACTTTGTTTCTATTTTTGCTTTGTGAAGGAAATAAGCTAAGAATAGTTACAGAGTACAGACACACCACCCCTTTCTGACAAAGCTAAGAAACATAAAGGTTGGATAAAGTAAAACTAATTAGTAACAGAAATTGTAAAGCAAAGAGATTAGTATATAATGCATCACTACTAGAAATGACATTTCTTGATGAATATTCTTTGTTTTTTTGGAAATGATAAGATATGAGATGGCAGAAGAATGTGCTGACGATGACGACGACAAAGCAACCATAAGCATGCTGAAGAATGCTGTGCTTGATGAGCTCAAAATGCACAATTCTGTCCTTCTAGTAAGTTCCATGCTCATATAACAAAATAATTTTTTTTTTCTTTTTTTTTTTTTCTTTTTGTTGCTTTTGTTAGTTTCCTTTATTATAGGGTTGGCTGGTTAATCTGACAAAAGAGGGTGTTTCCTGTATTTATACTTAAGCATAAGCAGATGTAGATAAGGTTTAGATTTATTTCGACCATCTGAATATGCCTCCTCATAAGTTTACATTTTAAGCAAACCCGAATTTGCTTTGGGATATAAATATTAGGCTCTGGGCAGCTGTGCAGCACTACTGAAAGAAATATTTTTTCTTGATCCCCACAAAAACACTTTCGATTATATATTTTCTTTTCCTCCAAAAATATATTTGTAATATTTAATTGGTTCAGGGATGGGGAGTGGATCCAGCAAAGGAGACAACCGTTGCGAACCTTGCAACGACTAGATACTGTGATTTTCTTATTGCCACAGCATCTGGCAAGTTAGATTCTGGTAAAGGCGCTGGTAAAATTGCTACCCCATTTGAGATGACCAAGATTGCAGCTTACACTGTTGGTGCCATGACGCCTTGCATGCGTCTCTATGCGCACCTCGGCAAGGAGCTTGAAATTTTCCTAAAGCAGGAGGAGAATGTCTCCCATCCTTATAAGAAATGGATCGAAACCTACTCCTCCAAAAACTTTGAGGTTTGTTCATTCTTAAGTTTCTAAACTATGCTGCAAGTTGTAGTTAAGAACTGGTATAACCTTTGATAGAATTTAAAAGGAGAAATGAATCAAGAAATCTGCCTAGTTTTGTGCTAGTATGAGATCATTATCTCATTGAGCACATCTACTGGAGTACACAAACACTGACTGGAACCTTGAGTTCTTAGATGAAACAATAATAAAATATCAAGGAAACTACTTTGGTTGCAGGATTCAGCCAGACAAATAGAAGAGCTACTGGACAAGCTGAGTATCTCACTTACTGGAGAAGAGCTTGATGTAATAGGAAAGTTATACCAGCAAGCCATGAAACTCGAAGTAGATTTCTTTCATGCACAGAGGAGAATACACTCGTCGGTCGTTCCCTTGGCTCAATATCTGAACCCGAAAAGCAAGCTGGTACTGTTTTCTGACTTTGACCTGACATGCACTACTGTCGACTCATCAGCCATTCTGGCAGAGATTGCAATTTTGACCGCACAAAAAGCTGATCTTGCTGAGGGTGGGCCCGGAAAGTCGTTAGGAGATGCGAGAGCCTCTTGGAATGATCTCTCAACTGTGTATACAGAAGAATATGAGCAGTGCATAGAAAATTTATTACCCTCAGAAGAAGGTATGCTATTCTGTGCTTAACATGAAAAAAGAATCGAGCGTTTGGTGTGGCTATCAATTTAATTGGGTTTTAACACCTTTTTAATAATTTTTTTTCTTGTTGGGTTTCCAGTAAGCGGATTTCAGTATGACAAGCTTTACAAGGGATTAAAACTGTTGTCAGAGTTTGAAAGACGTGCAAATGCAAGAGTTATTGATTCAGGTCTTCTTAGAGGGATCAATGTTGAAGACATTAAGAAGGCAGGAGAGCGTCTAATTCTTCAAGATGGGTGCAGAAGCTTTTTCCAGAATCTGGTAAATTTGAAACAAACGCGGGATTTGGATATACATGTTCTCTCTTACTGTTGGTGTGCTGACCTTATCAGATCTGCTTTTTCTTCAGGTAACATTTTTTTCATTCTTGACACTGTTGTATTGCTATTGGTTAAGTTGGGATGGGTTAGTACTCCGTAGTATTTTTTTCATTTCAAAATTCACACTGCAATAACTTTGCTGACGATCCTGACAAATTGGCATGCCAACTAATTAGTTCAATACTTAAGAGAACAAAAGAAATAGTACTAGCATTTGGGCCAATTGGCTAGGCTATGTTCTCTGTGCCCATTTGTTTGTTTTCCCTTCAGTAATTGTAGTTGTCTGTTTTTTGGAAAATTATATGAAGGCTAACCCTTTTCCATTTTTTTCCCTTTTATTTTACTGTCCAGTGGGTTGTCTGGATCACTTGAGCATACACTCAAATGAGTTCTCCTATGAAGGATCTCTTTCCACAGGAGAAATTTTGAGAAATATGGAGTCGCCGGTGGACAAACTGGAGAAATTTAAGAGCCTCATCAGCACCGTGTGTAGCACCACCAAGAGCGACCACATGTCAGTGTACATAGGGGATTCAGTTGGAGACTTGCTGTGTCTACTCCATGCTGATATAGGCATTGTGGTTGGTTCCAGTGCCAGTCTCAGGAAAGTCGGTGAAAAATTTGGGGTCTCCTTTGTACCACTCTTTCCTGCTGTGGTAAATAAGCAAAGGCAACTTGACAAAGATGAGGTGCCTGTTTGGAGGGAATCGTCAGGTGTTCTCTACACAGTCTCTAGTTGGTCTGAGATTCATGCTTTCCTTCTGGGGCAGTGATGTATTTTTTTTCCTTTTTCTCCTTACTCTTTTTTGTTTACATCCTTTTCTTTAAAGCAAGATGATTTTGGAAATTCTTGTATACAGAAGAAAAATGTACTGGTCAAGGGAGCTGTGGCTGCTTTTATAAAAGCTACAGGTCAATTGTAAAACTTTTGTAGTAATCGTCTTCATGCATAATTTTTGGAGGTTTTGTAAGAATTACAGTTGGTTTATAAGTGATGTATTGATATTTTGTCATTTGTGCCTCCCCTTTTTTTTTTTTTTTGTTGATTTTGTTTTCTATGAAATAGGAGTTCTGGACTGTGCCTTCCATAGTTTCATTAAAAATGAAACAAAATAAAACATCCTCAACTGTAAACTTAAAGTAAAATATCAGAAAATTACTTGCTATGACTCTTAGAGTACGGAATCATTGGGTCTCAATTTGAAGCGTAATTTTTTTTATTGAATAATATTGCCTTATGAGAAATATTGTCTCAATTTGAAGCGTAATGATATGTTGCTCAAGTCATATGTATTGATAGACTTTTTGTATCTGTTTTTTTGGTTTGTAATAACAGATTTGTGTGTAATAAGGGGGATGTTTCCTGGTTACAAAATCTAGGAAAGATTAGATAAGGAAGGGGCACTGGTACAGGTAAGTTAGGCTGGTACCAGTGCCGATCTGGGTTTTTTTTTTTTTTCTGTTTGATTAAAACTTGCATTTGTATTGTAATTCTTGATTACTTAGTAATGAGAAGTGGTGAGCTGTACCCATTTGTTTCAAAAATAAATAAATAAACAACGACGCATTTTTTGGCATTTCAAACGATGAAAAAAAAGGTGTAATTCTGCGCCTATGACGACACTAAAAAGATTGATCATTTGTGAAAGAGTTATTTTCGCACTCGAAAAGAAACGAGGAAAGTGCACCTCCTCATTTTCACCATTTCAATTTTCAAAGGGCGAAGGCAATTTGGATTTTAAACAAAGTTCTGGCTTCTACAATGCTAATTTTTTATATTTGGATTTTAGATAAAAAAAAAAAAAATTGCTCAAGTTTGAATAACCATTTCCTTGGGAACTGAGACCAATGTAATTCACACCGACTCCTCTTTTTGAAGGATCCGTCTTGTTGAATATTACTAGAAGTTTATGTGTTAATTACTTGATTGTTATTATTTCAATAGCATCGTGTCAGGTTATTTTATATCAACTGCTTATTAAAATCGGGTGGTCTAGCAAACAAGAGCCCCTTAATTCCAACAACGGCCGAAGGAGCTCTTGACAATTGGATCTCATGATAACCAACCATCAGGGAAAATATAAAACGAGCTTAATTGATATATTTAATTATGATCCATGAAATATTATTTGTATATCAAATTTGTAGGTAATTAATTTTTACCACGACATAGAAACTATTTTCTGTATTTTTATTGTTTTGTTACTTTATAGTGTGTAGATATTATTTTTATCAACTCGGATTCTTTACAAATTACATTTAACTGAACTTCTGTTTTAGAGATTGCGGTGCCTTTAATGTAATTTTAAAGAATTTTTTTAATACTTAAGAACATGCTCAAGTAACAACTATCAAAATGCGTACAGTTAACGGTTTTGTAATTTTCTGAAACATTAGTTACTAATTTCATACTATTTAACTTAATTAAGATGACATTAAACGGAGACCAATACCTTCACCGTACTGCCTAAGATGATAGACCAATATTTTTAAATAGTTTTTTTTTCTTCAATAATCAATGCAAGAGTCAAATGTGTTTAATGTCAAATACGATCTAAGGCTTAACTAATCCTTATCCTTACTACTTATAAATGCACCTAGAAAAGGGTGTAAACAATTTATATAAAAGGAGTAAATATGTCATATAAAAATGTTTTAAACAATTCTTATCCTTACTATTTATAAATGCACCTAGAAAAGGATGTAAACAATTTTATATAAAAGGAGTAAATATGTCATATAAAAAAGTGTTAAACAATTCTTATATCAATTATGGACTATTGATTTGTGTAATTTGATATGATCAGTGATCTAGATCAAGGTTAGACTTTTTATTAGGAAAGGTTAAGTTACTACCAAATTAGCTATATATTTAAAAGAAAAGACTAAATTATTGATTTTTACCATATCTTTATTGTCTAACATGTAAAGTAATATATGAAACAAAAAATAATATCAATATTTTATTCTCTTATTTGCCCGCGTATTGAGGGCATCTTTTGCTAGTTAAATTCAATCAGTCGATTCCAACTTCTCAATGTGATCTGAGGCTCAACAGCTCAATGTGATCTTCATATCGAAATTATTTTGAAGACTAAATTTATATATATATATAATATATATTTTTTTTTTCAAATTTTAACTATTGTTTCGGAATTTTTAAAATTGGGATTGTCTAAAATTAATTAGATTGTGCACTTTTTAACATTTGAAAAAATATTAAAAAATTTTAAAAATTATAAAATTTGATCTATACGATGATGTCATTATGAATAATAAATTGAGGGTTCAGATTGACCGCAGCACTAAAATATTTCACTTAACAAAAAGTTGGGTTACAATTCTAAACTAAAAATAATATCAAGGTGTACTCCGGAAATGGGAATTGCTCAGGCCACTCCCTCTTACTCATTCACTCCAACTTTTGACCAAAATACCCTTTCTTATCGCATGATATTTTTCTCAGACTTTCTATTTAATAAGAGCTTTTTGGTCATTTTTTATGAAAAATGGGAGTGAATGAGTAAAAGGATCGTGTCCTGAGCAATTCCCCCGGAAATTGATTAGACGCAAACTCGAACGGGTTGAATACATCTGAACGCTGGTCTTTTGCGCTTTGAAGTGGCACTCGTCTTTTACTTCTGCTCTCAACTTCTTTCTAAACCTCGGATCACTCCCACTTTATTAGTACTCCAATTTCCGCTCTCAATTTCTCCAAATCCCAGATGCGAATTTTCGAGTAGAAGAACCTGATACGAATGGAGGCGAAAGAGACTCGTCCGTCTTTGCTCTCTCTGTGTATAAAATCCGCAGCCTCGACGATCGCAAATGGTGCGTTCCTTTCCAGTTCAATATATTTCCCTATGCATTTACGAACAGGTTCGTAGTTCGTTTAATTAGAGCATTAGAAGAAAAACCTCTCCTATTGATGTGTATTTCTTAAGATTTAAGAACAGGTCCGTAGTTTGTTTCCATCTGAGAACCTTTTCCTTTTCCTTTTATCCCTTATATAGCTTAATTTTGCGTGAATAAATTCTACCGTTAGTGTCTTTCTGGAAAAAGTCCCATAAAACCTCATTTAACCCTCTGTGGTCAGGTTCTAGTCCACAATTTTGAATCAGTAAAGTTGCAAACCACCTTATTAAGTTCGAAAAAAGCTTCGATGTAGTCTGAGCGCAGAGCAGGATTACAAAGATAAATATTCTATTTTGTCACAGTATATTGTACAGAAATCTGACTAAATGGTACTAAATACTTGTCCATCAAACCCTCATATAGATCTGCATCTATTTTTATGACTGAGAGTCCTTATCTTCTGCTATTCATGCCCCAAAATAAGGGGTTCTGCTGTCCTAATTGAATCTATCTGATTTTAAATAAACAACACAGATTGTATACTTCTGCAATTCATGGTTTCTAGTACTGTTCTGAATTACCCGATCAAATTGTAGGGTCCTATCAGGATAGCAAAACCCTGTTTGTAGATAATCATTAATAGCAGATATGCTTGTGCATGACTGACTGTTCCATCCTTATTATTTTTTTATTTTCAACACATCAATGTGTATATTTGATCTTCTATGTCCCATTAAAACATTGAAATTACAATCATTACGTGCAAATTGAGAAATATATTACATGCAGGCAAGTAGGTTCATTTTCCTTTATGCCCCTACAAAAAATTCAAATTATCAAACATATTCCTTATTATTGAAAGTATCTTGTGTGCTTCTTTGAAAAATAGAGATGTTAGATATGCATCTCTTCTACTTATTCGAAGTATTGTAAAATATGTCTGGCGGGGCATATGAATGATATGTCTCTTTCCATACTATACTTGACTTTGGTACTATAAAGTGGTCATGAAATAGCCGATTAATTTTTTATGTGATTTTCTTGTAATTTTTGTTAGGATGTAATTATTTGCAAGATGTGCTTGAGCTACCATTCGATCTTCTTGAGAGTTTGGTGATGGAGTCATCTCCTCTTGCATTAAATGCCCTTCATGAAATGTAAGGGAGGATCTCTCCATCTCTTTCCCATTTCCGTTCCTTGTTGTTTTCTTAAACATGACGTGTTATGATATCTTATTGGCAGATTACAGGGCAACTATGCTGAGGAACTTGTGGTTCATGACAACTCCAATCCTAGGAAACGAGGAAGGTGAGGTTATTAAATGCTAATTGTAGTTAGGATAGTTCCTAAGTGGAGACTTATTAGAATGTGAAATACCCACTCTAAACCTATAGCATGAAAATTCAATATACGAAGGCAAGCCCTCACCCCCTCAACTGATTTTTAGATGTACCTATTTGTGAGTTTTCAATATACAGTTATTCCTTTTCTCACTCTCCATGTAACGAGAATGAGGCATATAGTGGGCTTCTTTGGGGGAGGAAGGTGTCCATCATGGGGAGGGGATTTAAGAAGCTGACATTTTTTAAGTTGAGATTCTTAAATTTTGGTGAACAAAATATGATACATTTTGTTAGGTATAAGATCTTTGACCAAGCATGGGAAAGGCTGTATAAAAAGCGATGGACTGAGGAAATTAAGAGTGAGCAAATTAATTCTAGCATTCCGGACTGGCATCAGCTTTACTGTGAGAAGCACCTAAATGAGTATGTCTAAAAAGTATAACTTTCGAATGCAATTTTTAGTTGTACTTTTAACCTAGCATACTGTTTGAGAAAAAAGAAGCTGATTCCTCTGCTAATTTCCCAAGCTGCAGAATAATGCATTTGCTGGAAAGATAAATGAGTACTAAAATTGTCTACTATCATAGTGGTAATCATCCTGAGTTGTCATCTCATCATAATATTTTCCCTATTAGGTGCTTTGAGGAAGCCATAGAGAAAGCTTTACTTCCCACCTTTTCTGATAGTATTTATGAACTGACTGTATCAGGTAATTTTATTTTTAAGATTGCTATGCTGATATTGAGAGTGATTGGTAGATCCTGTGATGTTTTATAGTTATTTTCAAATCTCAACAAGGTCTTTTTTCTTCGATGCCTTGGCATTACATGTCATGTTAAGGACCGGTACACGAACTAGTATTGGCAGAGGCAGAATATTTTCATTGGGTCTTTATAAAAAATATATTAAATACTGACTTCAATGTAATAATTACACAATAGTATGTTTTCTAGTTAAGAGGAGGGTTCCAATGCCTACCATTTGAATGCTCCCAAATACCCCAAACTTACTTTTTAGTACTTTTGTAAAATATAAAATTTAAATGTCGAATCCAAACTGTTGATCTTATCCAATTTAACGAGCGATGCATTTCCATATAAGTTTTATAAATTATAGAGTTTATTTGATACTTGATCAAGAGACTAAAGTATGAACATATTAGAATAAATCTATCATATTTAACTAGATTCGTTCACTATTCGATCTCTTGATGGAGTATCAACCAAACTCTAAAATGTACAAAACTTATATGAAAAAGCATTGGAAGTTTGAATTTTATATTTTGAAAAGGGAATAAAAAAGTGAGTTTGGGGGCATCCAAATGGTGGGCATTGGTACCCTCCTCTCTAGTTAATGGGGTCAAATAGAACAATATTCACAATTTTATTTTTTTTCAAAAAGTGTATATTAATATTAAAAATATCATATAAAGGTATTTTAATGGGGAGTAAAGTGGGGGACATTGATATCATTCACATCACTTGATCTGCCTACGCTAACCAGTATATCTGGAGCAGCACTGCCTGAGTACTGCCACATAGTCATTTGATTGAAATATCTTTTGGAATCATATAGTCACGTAGTCATTTGTTTGTCTTCTTTTGTGTGTGCAGATAAAATAATGGAGGCCATTAGCCATGATCAGAAATTTACTGATGATCGGAAGAAATTATCGTACCACTGCAGCAGATTTGGACCCCATGCTAGGTATCTAGTGTTACAAAAAGCCAAGATCAACATTAAAGCAAGTGAATAATAAGAACTAAGATCTGGATGGTACCAACTCGCCCCGATCAATCAGTCTGTGCTACCAATATTGCTCCAGTAAAGGACCTGAGACAGTTATGTGGGGTGCCCGGTACTTGTTGGTCAATGGGCAGTACCTGAGTTATGGTTTATATTTGAGATTTGATAATTTTTGGGTCTATAACTGCATATTTTTCTTTTTGTTTTATGCATTACAGATACCTGAGACTACAGAATGTGCTTTGTGTTCAGGAAATGGCCGTAAGTTCCTCTACATCTTGAAAAGTAAATTAAGAGTTCAGTACAAGGATCACCATTAGGTTTCAGCAGAAAATTACAAATTCTTTTAGCAAGTTGTTACTTCTTTTTGAAACAAAGTTCTTTAAAATTCCGAAGTTCAAAATTCCAAAGTGAGGATTGTAAAAATCAACCTATCCTTATCATCTGCTTTATTTTATGTTATCTAGAGCTCAATCGTATGAATTAAGAAAAGAATAATTGTGGTAGTTGAGATTCACCTTTCTGTAATTTATAGTTGAATACTTGTCAATTTTCAGGAACTGCTCATGAGCTGCAGATTGGAAAGGTTGACATTCATTAGAATTATAGCACAAGACCAGGCAAGCAATTACTTGTAGCAGAAAGAGAAATTAAATTGTAGACATTTTTCTGAGCATGAATCATATTCAATGCAAACAGGAACAACTTCATTCTTGTAAAAGTTTTTGAATCAATCTCTAGTGTACTTATACTGAACTTGACCAACGTAGTGCATGTAAGTCCAGCTTTAGAAGTCAAATAGACCCAGTAGAGCCTATATTGACATTGGATACGCTCTTAAACTTCCAGCTTGCTTTTATTTTGCTTCAGAATGACTATATTTTGCTTCAATTACTCCAAGCTGTCTACTTCTATTTCAACTGACTTGAAATTTAACATCAATTAATATTCAAATTTCCCACCGAATGAATGGCTAGTCTAATTAAAATGTTAATTTATTTGTTTAGCTTATTCAGTTGAATTATTTATGAACAGGTTGATGGTGCATGCATGCTTATAAATCAGAACCGAGAGACATTGCAGTGTCTACAGTTCATTCGCTGCCAGCTTTACCCAGGTTCCATGAACCAGGTTTATGACAGCATATGCACTGAGGGAGCGACACATGGTTTACAAACACTGAATTTTATATCCTCTCGCTTTTTCGAAACCAAGTCTGCTGGCCTCTTGTCTCTATTGTCATCAGGAAGGTGTAATCTGTTCTTTTCTAATAGTTATAAAATACAAGGCCATCCAATATTATAAATTGCATGTCTATCCTTGCAGATACTTTACTATTTCCACAAATTAAACTTGCAATAAATACTTGGCTTGGGTGTTGTTTGACATCTACAAATAATCATTGGTTGGCGTACTATTAATTTATGCCACATACTCATTGCAATAACTTTATTTCTAGAATTGAGGCCTAAAGTTTATACCAGCCAAGAAACCATAAACAATATTAATTTAAATAAATGATTCTTATGATTGCTGATAGGTATGCATATTGAAATCCTTGCAGGGTTCTAAGTGAAATAGTCCCCTTATGATTTTTGCTTGTCTGATTTATTAAACAGGGACTTAAAATCAGTGTGTTTTCGGGATACCAAGCTTCAGCAAGCTAGTGCAGAAGCTATCTTCCAAACACTTCTTCAATCATCACGCGAATTGCATACATTCGAGATGTCAGACAACTATGTGAGTCTCTAGGTCTATTTCATCTTAAGAGTTGAAGTGATTCTGGTACTGGCTGGCCCAATTTGTGATGAAATGTGTTGTTCTTTCTGTTTAATCAGGGTAAATTTTATCATGATATGTACATATGATATAGACTACCAACGTGAAGATGGTTTATCTTAAGATATAAAAATTATAGTGTTCCCTATTAATGTTTGATTAGTTGTTAATTTGAACTCTGCAGATTAGCACATGGCTTTCAGATATGCGCCGGAATTCCAATAATTTCTCATCACTGCTTGAACCAGCTATTTGTTTGAATTCCATTTCTGCATTGAATTTGAGGTGCTAATTTCTACAAAATGATCATGTTTCTTTATGTTTACATAGTGTTAAAAACAAGCCTCCTGCTGTTTTTGATCATTAAAAGGATTTTAAAAATCAAGAGGCAATTCCCAAATATATCGCAAAGCATTAATATTTTCTCTTAAAGATGAAAAATTTGGCTATGAATTTTTCTTCTTGAAATAAGTGGCTATTGCCACCTCCTTCCGTTCATTAGAGAGCTTACAAAATTAAGCAATATATACAAAGTCTCTTACACACCTGATATATACCTTTGACTTGTTCAGTACCAATTAAACAACATTAACTAAGAAGGCTCAGTGCTTCTGAAATTTACCAAAAATAGCAATCCCACTTTAAAAAGCCTCAGAAAACAAAGTTCGCTAAATAGTAGCAATCATTACTATTTTTTTTTTAATTTTTATCGAGCTTTCCGGCTTCCTCTTGGCCTTTCTCTGTCTCAGTTGGTAGTGGTAGCCAATATTAATGGGGAGTCATTTTGGCTAATATTGATTTATGGGTGCTGCTTTAATCTTCTTTCTAACCTTGCATGATCTAAAAATTTTATGTTACCATGTGGTTCATGTCTATAAGATTGTATGCAGGGGTGGATGGGGGGGGGGGGGGGGGTGCAAAAAATTTAGTATGGATTTTTTTGAGTTCTTAGTGGGTGCGAAATAATTTTTTTAAGAAAATGTTAGAAGGCTTTGTATAGAATTTTTAAACTTATAAGGGCCTTTTTAGAAAATTGGAGTATGCCAGGTGCACTTTGAAATGTAGTTCTGCCTCCACCTGATTGTACTTTGAAATGTTGTTCTGCCTCCACCTGATTGTATCTAATGTATCAGGAGCAACAATTTGGACCTGGATGATGCAAGAGACCTTTGTTTTTTGCTACAAAAGATGCCCAATTTGACTAGCTTAGATCTGAGCGAAAATACTCTCACTGATGAGGGAATCAGGTACATGATTAGTTGATTGTTTGTGACAAGTTTGTATTTGGGCAATGCAAAGTTTTCAATTTGGGTAGTTCGCTGAATAATTTTGTTATGCTTCATTTTGAAGCTTTGATTAAGAAATTAAACAGGTAAGGAAAAAAAAAAAAGGAAATCTAATTGGAACTACTACCAAGTTCTTTTGTAATCTAATTACGAAAGGTGATTTGCAGATATCTGATCCCTTTCTTTGTGTGGGCCTTTGGAAAAGAAAAACCTCTTTCGGATCTGTCTTTGGAGAGTTGCTCTATAACAGACGAGGGATTCCATGAACTATTGAAACATTGGCTTCCTGTCTTTAGAGAGCCCCTTAACAAGCTCTCTCTTTCAGATAACCGCCTTGGAAGGTCTCTTCTTCTTATCAATTTTATTTTATTAATGGCATAGGTAGCTGTTGGTCCTTGTTACACCTGAATCAACAAACATATACTTAAAAAGCTAAATGTTATAAAGAGATGTTTTTTTTTAGACGATACTAGATAGTGGCTATCTAGTTATAAGAAAAGAAAAGAAGAAGAAAGCAAAAACAGGAAACAAGAAACAGTAAAGGAAACATAGAAAATACAATCAGCAGAATTTGCTAAAAATCGGTGCCTCTTGCACAATCCTGTTGTGCACTGCTGCAAGGTTTCTTCTTTGGTTCCTGAACACTCTATTGTTTCTCTCAAGCCTCAAACCCCATAATGCAACCACAAGCAATTGTTTATGTTTGCTGGTAGAGACTGTAGAACAGAGAACAGTTAAGATCAATTGTATGGTCTGAAAACTTTCTGTGTGACTCCCAGACGGTTCCAAACTGCAGTTGCAAATGTACATTCTTTTAGTGTGTGGTGGCTGGGAAGAGGGTGAGCGTGTTGTAATCAATGTTGGGTATATGCTTGCAACTCTTAAACTGCTGATGTCACAATAACAATTAGTGTGCTAAATCCAATTTCTGGAATTTCAATTCCTGAAGCTGAGTATATATCTCAAAACTATTGATATGCATATGTTGCTAAACCCAATAAATTTGTCAGCTTGCATCTTGAAAAAAAAAAAATGAATATTTTCATAAAATACATGCAGTACATGTCATGAGTTAACTGTGGCAGATTCTAAGTGTCTTTATCTCGCTGACCCAAACCCAAAATTCTTTTTCCTGAAACTCAGTGCTGCGGCTATAAACATGGCAAAGCTGATGGGCGGGTCGCTTGTGAAGGAACTAAAAATTGAAGATATTTCTTTGGGGGAGTCGGGCTTTAAGAAACTTATGCTAAATATGCCTAAACAGGTCTCCATTTCTCATATCAATATTAGGTAACTATTCTCTTTGCTTTCTCTCTGTTTTTTCTTTTGAAGGATTGCCTAGTACAATTCGTATTTGATGTTCGGTATAACATGAATGGATTTATTATTTTGGTCTCGAAGGCTAGAAGGAGAAGTTGCTATCGCTGAAATTTATACAACTCCAGACGTTTTCACACATCTTGTTTATATTTTATTAGACTTTTTGTGGAAGTTGGTGTCTTTTTTCTATTTTATTTATAAAGCTCATCTTTAGGCTTAACCATCTAAGTCTAACCAAAAACCTGACGTGAGCATTGCGTACTGCTGAATTTAGTTTTTGAACCATGTTAGTAAACCAAATTAATATGCTTAAACTAAAAACTTAGTGAAAATTCTAGAAAGAAAACTATTGAATCTAAAAAGTATGCTATCTTTTGTAGTAAAAACCGAGGTAAGAATGATGCAGCTATTTTCATCTCAGAGATAATCTCTCGGGCTCCACATCTAGTATCAATCAATGCAGCATTTAATATCATGCCTCCTGAATCTTTTTCTGTGATTTTCAATGCTCTGGACATCCACTTCAAAGGTGTGTACACCATCTTCTTCTTCAAATTATTTTGGCAATTGTGGTGCTTGGCTGAGTGCATTTTTGTTCTTTGTCCAGAGAGGGGAAAACTTGAGTTGCTTGATTTGACAAATAATCCCCAGCTATCCATCTCAGAAATGGCATCAGAAATCTCAAAATTTCAGCGCCGGGGCAATCCTGTCGTGATTTTGTCACGTCGGCCAATCCATTTTGAGATGGTGCTGCATGACGATGATCCTTAGATACAAGGCAAGTGTAGCTACTTTCGACGCGATCCCATTGTAATTTATTGGTATAAAAGAAAAGTGTGTACTTTGAGAAATGAAGAATATAAACTTATTTCTGTAGCACATATGGTTGGAAGCGGTATTTATTTTACTTAATGCAGATCTTCACATTTATGTGGGTTAGTGAGATTTCAAGGGTGTAAGTACTGACGTTTAACTCGTAACGACGACCTGTTACAATAGGAGAATATGTTTGGCTAGTATACAGAAGTGAATGGATAATTTGATTGAATAAGAATAGAATTTAGTGGATAATATTATAGAGATAATTATATTTTATGGACCTTAAAATAAAACCGATCCTTTCCGCTATTGTGATTTTGCAGGAATGGGACGGAATGTATAAAGGATGTGTTGACTATAGTCAGCGGCAAATCATTTGATGCATACGTGTGCATGATTTTTGATGTGCCAAAAGAATAAAAGATGAATGGTACACAAATTCATTTTTGCACATACAATTTGCTAATTTTGTATGTGATTAACAGTTTAACACTCCTTGATATATACCAATATATTACATAGTATATACTGAGTAAGCATTTTGTACAGGCCTAAAGGGTTCATATAGTTCATACTTCAACATTACATATAACAATAATTCACATGTAGTCTGTATTATAAATGAATTTGTATATACTTCGGATTTCTGACATATTAAAAGTAACTAGTGAAATAATAAATGGTTCAAATTTATTAGTGCGTTAGCGCAGCGACTCCAGAAATCTGGACGAGAACTTCACTGGCGAAATAAATCATTTCCCACGTTAATAACCATTTTTATTTGACGATCATTTGGACAGTGCAGTTTTGGCTGGACTGTTCAAATTTTGACATACAATACCCAGCTTCTGAAAAATTAATGTTAACTAACATGCCATTTACCCTCGATTATTGAGCTATGGATAGTTTGATAACATCCAGAGACATTCAATTGCATCAGTGCATTAGTACACTCACCATCGAAGCTAAGCTGGTTGTTTGCATCCAGATATAAACTGTTTTTAGACTTCGATTCTATGGAAAAAGGATTGCAGAAACATTATTAAGAAAAAAGATAACTATAAAGGGTTACAATCATTAAACCAGAGAAAAGCTTTAGCGGGTCAATACTCAAGCAAGTGCTGACCTAACATAAAACAAAAGCGCAGACCGCAGACTGCGAAATACAGAAAGAACACAATTAACAGTTACAACATTAGCTTCCCATAATTAAACTCTCCATCTGAATATGCAGCCTTAATGATGATTAGAGCTCTTTATTTATCAGTTTTTGTGGTGATATTCAACTCGGACAACAATTTTTTCAGCTCACCATTCTGGTGTAGCTTTACTGTATCTGCACCAATTTAAATTTCTATGTCAGTAAAAGGGCAAAAGAATGTGTTTTAGTATATGGACTTAGTATTTGTGAACTTGAAAAATTTTTAAACTTCTGGTCTATAAACATGTGGAGTTACATGACAATAAGTTATAGGATGAGTCTATTTCAATGCATAAGAACTAAGAAAATTTACCTGTACAGCCACCTATATGCTTTCCACCTGAAAAGCATTTAAACAATAGTTAAAAAAAAAACCAATTGAGTTGCTAATCTTGGTAAGACAACAGATAACCTCTTTTTTTTGCAAAGCTGCACCATTTGGAACACAAAGCGAGTGAAATTGAATCAATGATGACTATGAAAACCAATTTGAAAGTTGTCTTTTTGAAAAAAAATTGAATTTTATTATTACTGCCTTACTGGTCTTCATTTCTGCTGGAGATGCATGTTGTTTAAATTGATTCTTATTTGCATGATTAAGGCATTTTAGCAAAGAACAATGTTGGCCAGGATCAGTAGACCACCTGGGACGTGACACCCTTTTCTAAATCAAATTATTGAATTTATCAACTAGGAATTACCAATGAAAACATTAGGCACAGTAGATTGTCCTGTCAGCCTTTCCAACACCCTTTGCAACTGCGTGCCTTGTGCACCTGGAAATTTAAAATAATCATCAAGGTTCATCAGTTCAAAAATATGCTAATTGCTAAAAACAAAAGCAGGTGAAATTCTTCTATCATTTTTTTTTTTTTTTTTTCCTTTACTTCAAGAATTTGTCAGGTTCTATGAATGAATTTTTGGAGTATTTTGGGCACTTGAGTCTGTCAGTGCCAAAGCACATGGCAGCTACCCAAACCAGTAGTCTTTAAGAACCTAGTACAAATTGGAGGACTAACCAAGTTACTCTTCCTTTTCCGAACATTTGTCAGAGGAAGTATTCGTTGCTTCTAATTATAAATGCAAACATTTATTAACTCTTCTACTTTCACAGTTTATCTGAAATTGGAGCATGAAATATTTAATATGATTTTATCTGAATCTGGAACCAGTATGCATCACCCAGTATGAACTGTAACAGCTGATAACTCAGTCTAATTTCATGTCTATTTCTCTATATGTACATGTGTAATGGCATGGTTCCTATTTAATTGCATACTATAGCATAAACTACAAGTTAAATGCGAATTGTGAAATTGGTGTAAGCTGATAAAATTTGCATTGAACTCTGAGACTGCATTGCACATGAATTAAATCTTTGCAGCAAATACTCACAGAAATTGGAATCCTTGGCTTTCACCTATCCTTACAAAATTTAATAGCCCAACTAAAAATCAGAAACAATCATGTGCATTGTGATATGAAGGATCTCAAATACACCTGTTGTAAGTATTACATAGTTACTCCAATCAGGTGCATTATTTTGACCAAAGCACAACAAAGTTCATCAACAAGGACCATAAGACATCCTAAAGGAAAACATAATTAAAGAGAATTATGTACCTAATTTGTTGAGCTCAATACTCAAACAAATCTGAGTGCATAATTAAAGAGAATTACGTACCTAATTTGTCGAGCTCAATCACATGAGGTTCCACACCAATACGCTTGAAAAGAGATTTCACCTCAGATGAATACCTTCAATCCAAACTCCAACATTAAATTCTAACCTTCATCTTATAGAATGTGACAATATAATCTAATCATTCAATTGATAGAGCAGCCAAATTTGTATCCACAAATCCCTTTTTTAAAAGGTAAAATGCAGAAATTTCAGCTCTGTAATAACGAAGAGAATCTAACCGAACCCAAATTTCTCAATCAACAGTTCAGTGACTAATCTCCAAAACCCAAAATCTAAAATAAATAATTACTAACATTCAGAAGAAGAGAGACAAAGAGAGGCGCATTGAAACTTACGAGCACCAAGTTTTGGAGTAGATAACAACGGGGTGATCCGACACGGTTTTCTTAACGGTCTCTTCCATTCTAGCACCGAAAGATTGGGAAGAGGAAGACATCGATCTGACGGTGAGAATTCGACCTCGAGAAATGCGAGACGCCCGGGTGAGATTGGTAGAAAGGAAAGGGAGAGGCAAGTGGTTGCGGAGTCCTGCGTTCTTGATGCGCGGACAAAGTGACGCGCTGACACGCGCCAAAGCGCAATAGCTCTCTGCCATAGCGAGAGAGAGAGAGAGGGAGCGGAGGAGAGGAGTGGCGCAAGGGAGGTATTATGGATGGATCTGGGGATGGAGATGTCACTGTTTTGTTAATTTGGGCTTTTAAATGATATGAATTAAGAATCGAGGTTAATTGTGAACTTGGACAAACTTTTTCCGAAAAGAATAAACTCGTACAAACGTAGTTATGTCGAAAACTTAAGTCGCACTTTGAGAATTTTATTATGCCTTTCGTTGGTTTTTATGGATTTTTTTTTTTTCTTACAGTGAATTTTCATTCAAATTTTGTTCAGTAAAAACTTTAGGCCCTAATCACAATCCTTTTTTTTTAACGTAGGATTTCAATTCATTTCATTTGATTGGAAAATTATTGATCACAATGAGCGGATTTGGTGTCATTTGATTGGGATTCCTATGTAATTAGGTCTAACGAAATCTTATGAAATCTTACGAAATCAATTCAAATGAAATGAAATCCCGAGTAAAAATCATTGTGATCAGGGCCTTAGTGTTTTTAATGGATAAAATATGAATTATATAAAAAATATAATTTTTTTTTGTTAATAGAAAAAGAAAATTATGTACAAGGTGCAATTATCGAACTTGTATAATTAGCTGGTCTTAATTTAGTAAAATTTATATTGTCATTTAAACTTCTGTATCACCGTAAGGAATATCTAAAGAGATTATATATAAATATGCTGAAATAATTAAAGATTATTATGTATTTATGTTTGAATGTGCGTTTTGGCGATATGTTTCGCTAAACATCATACCAAACAAGCCGAGCAGTAAATAAATAGTGGTGCATTGATTGTATGTGTTCGAAAATGCGGTACCAAAATTAATTTTATTGTTGATGTATATATTTTTTTTGTATTTTTTTCCGTTATAATTTTTTTTTTTACTCATAAGATTTGTGTCGGTCAAGTATGCAATTTTCTGCAAAAATGAGTTCCCTAAACATTGAAACCGAATGATTATTATTATCAGTACCAGTTTTTAAATTAAATATATCTATTGCTGATTTTAAATGTTATAGTTTAGTGCCATGTAGGTCAATAAGATGTACCCTCTTTTTATCTTTCGGTCACGTAATGAAAGAATAACCAAGAAATAATTAAGAAATAAGGAAATAGTAATATTCATATGTAGGAGTGTTGATAAGATTTATATCAATCAATGTTTCCATCAAGTTAATAATTTTTACTTCTCTGATGTTTAATAACTCTATGTCTATCATTGAAACTCACAATATCACATACAATAATTGTGCATGCATTCACATTTTTTTTATGTTGAGTCAGAGCTATATGCATGCATGCAGTTTTTAAATGCTTGTTGATAGATTAGCTTACCAGTTAGCACCTACGGATTGTTCTCTGACTTTTGCACAGTTACATATATTTCGAAAACGCTTGAAGTCGTCCAACATTTGAAAATGAAAATGCCGCTATCTTTCATTCAAAATATGGAGATGGATCAAGAAAAAAAAATATGTTGAATTAATGCTTACAAGAGTGCAGTACTCTGTTGACAAATCGCTTGCAAAGGTAAACTGGTAAAGAATGAAAAAACGTCAGAAATTGGGGATCATTATTCATTACCTCAGTTCAAATCCTTTCAGGCTGATTCCGTTGAAACTGTCAGCAACGATCAGCATATATACTTGCACACTTCTAAGGATCCATGCATAACATAACTAAACACTCTAGAAATATATATGATGTTACATTATACTAGCATAGTCCAACAGGAAAATTATTAAACATCAAAAGCTTTGCCAATAAAAAGAAATAATAAAAACAGGGGAAAATCTCAAGGTCGTTTGGATGAAGAGTGAAATGACAAAAACAATACTAATCTGAAAAACAGTACTACTTTAACTTCGGACGGATTAGCAAAAAAATTACTACAATCCGAGATTCGGAATAATTGCTTATCCGAATCAACGATTATTTTCCGTCCATACAAACATTCTCTAAAAAGGATTAAAAAAAGATTAAGAACTGCAAGCTATGCTCCGCCTTAGTTCTTCTCAGCAACCTACTGTTGCTAGTGCTGGTATCATTCTACACTACCTCTATTCTACAAATCCAACCCTCACATCTCTGGAGCTTCTCATGATGCCAAATAACCAGGCTGAGAAATGAAGAGTCGCCTACACTATTCTATTTGCTAAAGTTTTCATCACTACCTACAAACACAGATGAGATGTAGAATTAGAAATTTTGTTATATATATATATATATGGACAAAAACAATTACACTTTATTTTCCGGAGGAATTTTTGTTGAGTTGTTCGGCTTTGGTCGAATGGTCCATATTACATGGTAAATTGTTGCTGTCATCTCTATGGTAGTGGATATAGAATCAACATAATACATAGCAAGAGGTTATTAAACCGGCAGTACCAAATGGTAATCACTCGTTGAGACTTGAGACTCTATTGGTACTATTTTTCAATTGTTCACATGGATTGATTTAGAAACAACTGTCACTTTGGTATGTTCCTGTACCAGACCTAATTAGTACTCCATTGAGCCAAACAAAAAAAATATTGGTCATTTTAGCAAAGTCTTATATTCCTAGTATAACACTTATTAAAAAAAAAAATTCATACTCAATAGAGGAGAGAAACGAATATTTGCAAATTAACTATACAGGAGTAAATTAAAAAGCAGGTATTTGAAGGATTCGTGGTCATACTTTCATCATGCGTTCTTTTGTGCTTCTTCTTCTTTGCAGTACTATGCTACAGAAAGAGGAAAAGACAGAACAAAAAAAAAAAAAAAAATCATTCGTACCATTATTGAATGAAAAGTCGCAATAGTATCATACATAAATTACTGTTTAAATTAAGGGCCAGAACTTTAAATTTTAATCTCTCTGCTTTTGTTTTGAGTTAGAACTTAGAAGTCTAAATATATATACAATTTTTTAATTTGAAAACTTATGGTCCTGAAATGTGATTTACTGTAAGATATATTATATATATTCCAATTTCGTAAAAATAGACGTATATGAAGAAAACTATGTGAGAAAATTGTATTTACTTGAGGAGACCCTTCAGCTTGTCCTGGTACAGCGTTGCAAAAATGATATGGATTACCGGCATGTGAATATGGAAACATCCCAGCTGCTATGTCATGCTGATGTGGAATTTGAAACATTGGAGCTTGAATGGGTTGATTGATGGGAGGGTACGGTATTGCTTGTCCAAATGGTGGCATTCCTGGTACCATGCCCATGGCCATGTTCATGCAAGCAGTCGTGCCTGTATTCATTCCCATACCAACAGCCATGGATGGTACGAATGGAAGTCCGCTGGGATACATCAGTGGCCTCATAGCACATCCATTGGACATCATCTGCATCATAAAATTGAAAAGTATATGATTCCTTCGATATTCAAAATTAGCACTTTGCTAATAAATGAAAATAGTAAAACAATATACTGCCTAGAGTTCCAAATTTCAATTAGCATGCTTAATCATGACGTTGGCAACAATTCCCTTCAACTGCAAGGACAGAGGTAGGAATTGTAATTACAGGAACCTTATATATGTAAATATGTAAGCATGCGCGCAGGAACAAGTGCACAATAAGGGTGCGTGCACAGCCATAGTCAGGTACTTATCATGAGAAATAACATCAAAATCTAGGCATCCAAAGATAATTCTCAAATTCACAAGAACCTCAAACACTAATACGATATGAAGTTGTATTGTATCAGTATGAACCAAACCAGTTTGAAGGTGTTCTAGAAATATATCATTGGAGGAAAAAAGACAAATCCAAGGTTGAAGCAATTTATCTTCGACTTCTCAGATAAAATTAACACTGTCGACTGAGCCAAAATACTCAATTTACATGTCTATCTCATCAAGTAATTTTATGCTAGCTAGAGAATATATGAACGATTAACCACGCCTATTTTGATCAAATCAAAACTAACGTCTGAAAGTACCTTGACTTGCCTCTGAAGGGACTTCACATATGTAATTGTTTGATCCAAAATTGATGCTTTATCCAACTAACAAAATCAGAATATTTTATCAATTTTACATATTAAATTGCAGACATAACTAATCGAATAACACTTTACAACATAAAAATTTAGCATCTGTAACCTTATTGCTTCTCGGTATGAGTTCTTGTAGTGCTTTCATCCTCTCATTTATCCTACTTCTTCGTCTCTGTGTCAAGATTTACTTATGCATATCAACATAAACCAGAAAAAGGTGCAATTTTTTTGGACATCAGATCTATAGCCTGCCTAAATTCTGAACAAAAAGAAATTCATTGCATATCTACCCGCTCAGAAAGATTGTGAACTTCAGTTGTGCGTGACTTTCTTGAAGCCATAGATTCCGGAAGGGCGTCTTTTCTCTTTTCATTGGCACCAACTGTAGATACCTGTGATTCAATAAATGAATCGATTAATAAACTGTGAAAAGAACAAACTTAACTGATAATCTGATAAATTTAATTAAATTAAATAATTAAAATTAGATCGAACCTCTATTACACTTAAAAAATGGACGGCTATTATTGAGTTAGCTAATAAAATATTTTTTTCTGCGTGGAAAAGGCAAGCTCAAAAACGGTCTGGTAGCTTCAGCCGGATATTTTAAACAGAGGCTTGAGCTTACTTAAAAAAAAAAATCAAGAGATTCCATAAATCTTGGAGTAATTACCTCACTGGGCCCTTGAAAGACAGTTTTCGCCTTTCGTTTATTCCTTTCTCCTCCACTCAAAGCTCCGGCCTTCTCCTTGCACATATTCGGTGCACAATTTATTGTTCCCAACGAGCCCGCATGACAGGCTGACCTTGCATCCTTCCCCAACACTGCAGGCATGCGTGCATTATTGGACCCCACAGCGGGTTGTCTGTTCAAATTGGCTCTAGTATCATTCGTGTCAAATAGGTAATGGAGCCATGATGCCATCTCATCCTCCCCTATAAACCCCTCCTCCTCGGTTGGCGCCAACCACTGCACCTCCGTCTGAGATAGGGAAGCTGATGCCAGTGGGCCCCTGAGTGGCTCTTCAACGGGACCTTTTCTCCATATTAACTCCAGTGGCTCCAACTCAGGCCTAACCAAAGAATAATGTAAAAATTATCAATAATAGAATATCTGGTATTAACAGTTCTTTGTTGCCCCGAAAAAGGTGACCATGATGGCTGTATAACAGTTTCTTTTTGTCCATGCAGCTCATCAATGAAATAGAAAGAAGATTATATATGGACATGGTACTGAACTTCCGATAGTTCAAGTTCATTTTTTCAGTGACAAGGCCCTTGGGCTGTGTTAAGAAGGGAATAGTCCCTTAAAATACGTGATCACGAGATGGCCCAAAAGAGTACCTAACAGAGGTGAATAGGAGCCGACTAAAACTGAAAATAAGACCAAGAAATATGAAGGCGAGATGTAAAGGACAGTTTTGAAGTTTATTTTGCAGTTTGCACTTGTTTGACACTGACGAAAACTGTTTAATCTTATAAATTATCATCCAATAAGGCGATCTGTATTTTAGATTGTAAAGCTATCAACTACACAACTTATCTTTTCTACTTCCCCCCCTTATATATTTTCACCATTTGAACAAGCCAGAAACAGTACACACTACTGGAAACCAGCCGTACGGTATAGCCAAAAGCCAACAACTGCACCGCCATAATTGACAAAAAGAAACTACTGCAAAAAATAGTCAATATAGCAGCAAAAGTACTTTAATTTATATATATAATATAAAGAGAGAAATAAAGAGATTGAGAGAGCGCTAACATGGAGAGCGTCACTGGGCTGCCGTTGTCGAGCCCGAAATACGGCAAACCGATTGAATCCATACTACACAGTTGATAGATAACTGGTATATAAATAGAAGAGGAGAAAGGATAAGTGATATATTAAGTGTATTTTTGCGTTTCTTTGTTTGGTTTTCGTTTTGTTGGGACTTGGAAACGAGCATGCAAACCAGATTTGTTCTGCCTCTTTCTGTAACCGCCTGATTGAGATGGAGAATGCATAAAAGCAAGGAGTCTGGTCTCAGCAGTAGTGTAACACAGCACAAATATCTTTCCATACATAGCTAGATTTATTGTCACGTAGATTTAGGAGTGGAACTGGATGTGTGCAGTATTACAACTGGAGAGCACTGTTCAAAACCGAGAAATTGTCGTCTTGCAAAAGAATCCGGAAACTTCCATGTTCGGTCCATCATTGCGAAGGATCAGGCTCAATATTCAAAACGAGAGAGAAGAAAAGAAAGTAATAATGTAGCGGTTTGGCTTATCAAACTCGCGAGGGACAAACATTGCAGTACTTAAAAGTACACCAAAACTGATCGCTTGCCAGAAGGCACTTAGTGTATCTAACTCTAAAATGATAATATTTAATGGTTAAGTTTAAAACTGGAAGTTAGTTAATACAAATTTCTAAACCAACTTATATTAATAAATATTAACTTTTTAAATATAAGGCTATCAACAGATACGATACGGTATGGTAGAAGGTATTTTCATATTCGTACCTATTAAATTTTTTTTTTACACATACTCTTGTTGTACTCGTTAAAAGACCCTACGCTTACCTATTAAGAATAAAAGTAAGGATATGATAAATGTACATAATGAATCACTATAATAATATTAATTCAAATAAAAGATATATAATGTGGATAAGTTAATATACTGATAAACAACATTAAATAATATTTTAGACATAATAACAATCGTACAATTTATTCTCATACCATATCTTATGAGATATACTGTAAATTAATTTTTTTTATCAATATAAACAAATTTTGATGAAGATCAAAACTCATGCATATCTTATGAAATATACTAGTAACATGATTATATATATGTATGTTTATAAATTTTTATCCTTTAGATAATGGGTATGAAATAATTCTTATCCGTATCCTTACCCAATAAGTTAACAAAAAATTTCTTTACCTGTATCCATACCCAACAATCTAACAAAAATAAAATCTTACCTATATCCACCTTATTGAATGCGGTACGCGTAGGATAAATGGCCAAACAAGTTTAATTGATAGTCCCACGTTAAATAATTAAATGTCAAATATGTATAGTGAATGTTAATTAACCAAAATTAATTGTGAAATATATATAACTTTTTTTCACTAATAATAGATAAATATTTCATGCGCAGTTTAAAGGCCGAGTCATGGAAAAATTACTATTGCAATTTAATTGTTTATGTTTATGATATCTACTCATAAAAAATATAATAATAACTATTATTTCCTAAACTAGAATGATTCGCGTGAAAGATAATTATATAAAAGGGACGTTTTATATACGGTGGTTTAATTTTTTCAATCCGGTTAGATTTCTGATCAGCCAGAACTACCATTTATAATTTTAAATATACGGTTTATTTTCCATCTCATATAAAAAAAAAATTAGTCCATTATAGAATTTGTCTATTTACGTTGCTAAAATTTTGTATGGTGAGGTCAATATATACGAAGAATACATTGAGCTATCCGATCGATCAATTGAAATATAAAATTTGAAAATTGTATACATTGCACGAGTCATCCGTGCTATGTATAACCTTGTAGCAATCCTCGTATATAGAGAATTGCTAAAAGTTTGTATGGGTAGGTCATGTGCTGGACGTTCGTTTTCAAATTTTATGTTTCAAATGATCGACCCAAACCACTCAATTTTATCATTATAGTTAAAAAATTTTGAAATATTAATTATTGTTAAAATCTTCCATGACAATTGAACCTAAAATAATTGACAAGTCCAGCAATTGTAAATACCCGATCAAGGAGGATAATATCTTTCTTATTCTAACTAGAGGGGAATATCGAGCTTCGCTCGATGTAGATATCTATAATAAGAACATTTTTATTATGTTTCTATAGTTAAATTATGTTTATTTTTGGATATATGGTTAAGACATATTTATCTATAGAAATATAGTTTAGTTATTATAGATAATTTGATTTGATTAACGTTAAAGAGTTTGATCAATTTTAAAAAAAGATTATATGTGTGTAAATATAGTTATAATTATCTGAAATAATATGATTTTATATGATTTATATTATGCTGATATTATTCATGAAATGTAATATGTTTACAAATGACTTAAAATATATATATATATATATATTGTAAAAGATCTGATGTTTTTTTCTATTTTCAATTGAATGAACTTAATTTATGTTTTGTAAATTGAAATTAAGAATGGCGATGAAGAAAAATTAAGGTGGAGAGAGACTCTAAACAATACAAAGGAGATGAAGACATGATGAAAATGAAAATAAGAAGGAGTCACAAAAATCAGAAACAAAACAATGTGTTGCCAAATTATTATCTGATGTTGAACCGAGTCAGTTTTATGAGCAATAACACCCGACACACAATTGTTACAAAATATCACATTACAGAAATCATAAAAAATACTATTGCACAACTATTTCACAATGCTTAGAGTGTCGAATGATATTTAACTAAAGGATCCCGACACTCACACATCTTTATTTATAATATTGATTTCTACTGTTCTCTCAAGAATAGGCCCACGATGAGGAGCCTAGACTGTGGTTCTAATTCGGAGCCGTTAACTCTTGACTAGTTTTGTAAACCCTGGGGCCTGGGAAATAAGAGAGACCAGCAACACTGAACGCAGACGGGGGACTGGGACGTTAGATCGAGACCCGAAAATTGGGGCCCACTGTGCTTGGAATTGCTGCTGTCCTTTGTATCGCTGAAAAGAGATGTTTTATTTCAAGCGACGCGTGGCCTGGATTTCCACTTTGTGACTTGTGTCGAGTTCCAAGGTGCAATCCCCTCATACCGTCATCTTTTTGTCCTCTCTCTCGGTGCTCACTTCTCTGCAACATTTTGCACTCCATACACGTAGCAAGACGCATGAACACACATTTAGCAGCCGACGTGGGAGAAATTATGTCCAAGGGAAAAATATATTACTGGGCTTCTGCAGAGAAGAAATCCTTAAATTGCAGTCTGCAAATTAAGGATTTTGTAAGTTTAGCCCAGCTAGACTTTTGGGCTTCTGCAGTCGGTAACAAACGAACAGCGCATGCAGTGAAACATACTAGCTTTCCTCGTTCCTAGGTTTGGTCAGTGTCATGTTTATTGATTGAATTACTTTGTGACGTTGCACGACAACAATTCAAACATAGTATGTCACAAATCACGGCCTAATCATGCAGACATGAGCATTCTTTTCTTTTTTTTCCCAAGACTTTTGAAACAACAAAAAACTACCATAAAAAAAAAAAATCCAAAATATGCATGGAATTTGCATTTAGTATCGATCCACGGCATGCATACACCGCCATTATCTGTGTGTGATTGTGTGAATAGTAGCAGAGTCCAGCTTAATTTCTCTTTCTTTGAAAGAGAAAAATCCATAGATTCTTTTAATCAGTAGGATTCAAGTTAGGTTGCAAACGCAACAAAAATTTTTGTTAAATTGTTTCATTCCGTCCCTTCTAAACAATTAAAACTGTTTTTTATGTTTCGTTTGTTAAATGAAACGATCAACGCAAATCAATTTAGTTTCGTGAGATAAACGAAATGATTAACAAAACTAATCACTTTCATTTTTTATTTTCGTTTAACCGTTTATGCCATTTTGATATATTTTTAATTATTTTCCTAAGAATATATTAAACAAAATTCTATGAAATATTTAATGTGATATTTATTTATATTTTTGTGAGAAATTAATAATATCAATGATGTATTTCTATGAAGTTGTTTTGTAAATTATTAATGATATTCAATGTGATATTGCATTTTTTGATTAATGATTACTAAGTAATGATAAAAAAAATTGATTGTTTCGATCGTCTTTTTGAAATGAAACGATCAACAGAAATTTTTTTACTTGCATTCAAATAATGAAATGGTTAACAAAAATAAATTTTGTTTTGTGCCTTCAACGAAACGATTAACGGAAATAGATAGATTCGTTATTGATTGGTAGAGAGAGAGAGAGAGAAAAACCAACAGAAAATACACATATTATTTCTCAAAAAGAAAAAAATTATTAATTAATTTTAAAATGAGATGAATTAACTTCAAATTAATGTACGATTTACAATCACTCTTCCTCAATTTATTATCTAATTGAATTTATATTCTTATGTCTCCCGTGTATGTTCATATAATATTTTATAACTATATAAAAATTATTCATACTTGAAATACATATCCCTAAAAAATAGGTGACAATCTATGATAAAAATTATCGCAATTAACATGCAGCTAGTATAAATTGCACCGTCGGCTGATTTTGTGAATTTCATATTCATTTGCGATTTTAAATGTTCTAGCTACTACAAGATTTCACCTGATAAGGAGAAGATCGTCGAGCTACTAGATAGTTATCCAAAAAAAAAAAGGAGAAGATCGTCGAGATTGAAGTTGTTAAAAGAGGTAGAGAAGTTCGGACTATCCTATAGTTAAACGGACAACTTTTTTTTTTTTTTTTTTTTTTTTTTGATGGTCTAAACGGCCTCCTTTGCGCTCTGCACCCGGGGGGGATTGGCATAGATATTTGCAAAATAGATTTCTTTCGGGCCCTTGTTCAGTTGGGCTGAAAGATACAATTTAAAATGAGAAAGGATTTTGGACTGGGCTGTAGCCCAGTTGAAAAACAAAGAGAATTGAAAACAAATCCCAAAACTGGAAATAAAAGGCAAAATTAGGTAAGACCCTGCTCAAATCCGGAATGCAGACTGTGTTATTCTGGTTTTGTTTTTATCATAATTTGTTGCAGATTTGAGTATTTGATTCATTAGACATTTTAATTTTAAACAAAGCAAAAATAATCACAAGATATGCATAAGGTAACAGGTTAAGAGAAGCAACCAAGCCCAGCAAAAAAAAAAAAAAAGAAAAAAAAAGAAAAAAAAAGCGGTGCTGCACTCAATATTCGTCTCTCTCACCAAAATATTTTACATTTAGCACGTGTCCCATTGTTTCTCAATTTTTAGTGTAATCCTGTTAAGGGTCATCATTAGGTGAGCAAATTTTCATTTTGAGCTTTTCATATCATCGACCACAATGTGTCCATCAATTGCGTCCCAAAAAAACTTTAATTTCCTCGTTGCCGATACACTATCGAAAAGTAATTAAGTTGTCCCAAATTTGGTGGAGGCGCATGCTCATCCTATTACAACAAGTGTGTTATTGTAGGTTCAAGAGTGCATGTGGAATAAAGGTCATAGATGCCATGTGTCTAACCTCTTTTTTATAACAGGTATTTTGGTTAGACCTGGGCAACGTTGAAAACGGAAACGGAATGGGTCGTTCCGTTTTCCGTTCAGTTTCAGTGAACGGTATGACTGGAACGATTCGTTATTCGTTTCGTTTCAACGGAACGTGGCGGAATGGCTATTTTTACACTGTATTTCACTCAAACGAATCACGAAACGCATTCCGTTTGCGAAACAGAATGAAATTTTGTTCCGTAATATGTTCCGTTTGGACGAAACGGAACGGTTTCGCATATTCGCGGTATACCGCGCCCACCCCTAATTTTGGTTTCAGGGAACCGGTGATATCCATCGATCAGCAACTATCATAGAAAGACCTTTGCGTTGCATATGCCTGGAGGAGCCTCTATCTTCCAGATTGAGTACTTTGTGAAACGAGTTGTGGACCCATGGGTCATGTGTTAATGGTGTGTAAGCGTGGGCAGAAGAGAAAACACAGGAAGTCTTTTTTCCATGGTCAGTTAGTCATCATAACAGTCTTGAAGTCGCAAGAGGCGATACAGGAAGAACGTCCTGGAGACCGTACGAAATGGTTTGATAGAAGTTTGGAGTTGGGCGCCGGGCGGTGTCTTGTGCATCAAAGAGCTTACCAGACTGATCGCCGATTTATTTTGAGGACCCGCGCGTATCCACTTGGAGAGTAGGGTTTCGTTCTGTGTATTAAGATTCAAGATGCAGAGTCCGTCATTTTATTCTGGGCCACCTGTCCCAGTGGTTGCCTAAGCCCTTGTTCAATCCCCTCTAGAAGGAACTTCCACTGCACCAATCACTACCCGAAACAAAGCCTTCTCCAACACCTTTTAAAAAGATTTTGTAACGGATAAGACCCGTTGCAAAAGATCCCGTTGCAGAATCATAAAACCCGTTACAAAAGGTCTAGGATTCTGCAAAAGCTTTTAACTAAAACCCGTTGCAGAAGCCTATCTATTGCAACGCGTTTTAAATAAAACCCGTTTCAGAACCTTGGCTTTTTGCAACGCGTTTTTGTTAAAAGGCGTTGCAAAAAGGTTTCATAATAAAAAAAATAATATTCTGACGCATTTCTTTTGCAACTGGTTTCTTCATAAAAACCGTTGCAGATTTTCGTAATTTTTTTTCTAATTGCCTGTTTTATGTGGCTAGCCCACTATTGCTAGCCGTACCAAACTACCAATTGGTATTTGTACCAATTTAACATTCACATATTGCACATACTACACAACAATAACACGTACAATATTATCACTTCAAAACTGATTAACTAATAAATTGTTCAATTATTTTTACAACATAAAAGAATTCTCCTTATGGCTAACAAGGATCATGACATTATAATGTCAATCTCATAACACAAAATAAAAATCATCATAAACCTTTATTCGCTCGGCCACTTAGTCATTCAGCCACAGTTTTTCATTTCCTCGGTGGCTTTCCTTTCCTTCCCTTGGTGCCGGCTTCCATTCCAAGGCCATGGTTTTAGCAAAGAGGATCATGTTTAGGAGCAAATTTCTTCAGCTAGCAGGTGCCAAGTTATAAATTAAACCTCGTTAATCTCATTGTATAGTTGATCCTACAAATCAAGAAAATACATGCGTGTGATTTTGAACCCAGCTTGTAATTCTTGTAATATTAAGAAACATGAGAAATAAGGGCTGCAAAATAAGCATATAACAGATATCAAAAGGCAAAATTTTTAAATATTATAAATGGGTATTTAACTACTTATTCACTTGATGACAAAATAATTATATATTCTAGTACAGTGATTAGAATATAATCTTACTTGTAGCCAATTAGGATCCATTGAATCAGGATCCATTAAATAAGGGTGAGAAGGTTATCAATTAGGAAATCAAACATACTGAAGTGTACCCAAGCTGCCCCTCTTTAGTATGGTTATTAATATACAAGTGACCGATAAATATGCAACACTTGACCAACAACGTTTGACCAACAGTGCCATCCTGATAACTTGAGCCCTTTCAATTCTCTCTACATACATAATGTAAAATCATTGAATACAAATTAAAATCTAATGGAATTTATGTAGAACTGATAATAGAAGGAAAGAGAAAAGAAACAAACCCTCTCTTATCTTGTTACCTGTAGGCAGCTAAGGTGCCACATGCCAGTAAAACTGACAACTTCATGCATCTTGTCGTGCATGGATTGTGGTTTGAAATTGTCAAGGACGTCATTCTCTTCATTTGTCGATAAATCTACCCTTCCCATGTAACTTCCTATGTTAGCCACAAGCACCCCTTCTGCATCCTATGTCACAATTTGAAAATTATCTTCAGCCATTCTCTTTGATCCATTAACAAACTGAAAATTTAGATATAACATCGATCAAATATCCAATTACTAAGTTTCCGCTCAAAATAACATGCACGAAATTGCAATTGAAAAATTTTCATGTACGGAGGAACCCAATCCAAGTAATTAGGCCAATTAAAATTCAGACAAAAAAGAAAAATTAGAAATTGGGTTAATAAGTATAACAACTAAGATTGTTTAAGGAATCAGTTAATTATAATTAACTAATATCCTTTCTTTTCAAGTTTTAACACGGAACTTGAAAGACTTAATTGTATATAGTATTTAAAAGTGAGAAAAAATCTGACAAGAACGAATTAAAAGATAGTAAAGTTAAGATTTGAATACCAAAATCGAGGAACTTGCTCTCCCGAAGCAAAGCAATGAGAAAACACAGATTTTCAAACCTTGAATGTCGAGTGTGCTACGAGATCTGACAGAGAGAGTCGAGAGGGGTGGCTGTTAAGAGAGGCGAATCTCAGCTAGGCCTAGGGTTTGAGAGTCGAAGGAGAGTCCGAGAGGGATGTCTGTATAGAGAGAGGAGGGCGGCTGGCTGTTGGAGAGGAGGAGGCGAGTTGCCGGAGAGAGAGAGGGAAGCAGTGAGAGGAGGTTGAGCCGAGTGTTTGAGCGAGTGCGGAGAGGAGAGAGCGACCGGGTCGAGAGAGGTAGTGGTTGTCGAGGGTTTGAGCGAGAGAAAGAGGGGCTAAATCGGAGCCGAGTTGTCGGAGTGGGAATTTGAGAGAGGTGGCTGTGGAGCTAGGGTTTGAGTGCGAGAGAGAGGGTAAGTGGGAGAGGGATCGATTTTTCGGGACTTAGATCTGCTCATGGTTCGAAACCTAGTAAATATCAGAATCATTCTGCAACGCGTTTTAAAAAAAAACGTTTCAAACGATTCTACGTCTTTATGAAAAACCCGTTAAAAAAGGCCGAAAGTACTGCAATGGGTTTTTTTCGTAAAAGGCGTTGCAAAAGGGTCGACGGAATTGTTTTTTTTGGACGGAAATTTTGAAACGGGTTTTTTTATAAAAGAAGTTGCAGTAGGTCTTTCCACATATTTACAGCGCTGCCACTGCAGATTTTGAAACGTGTTTTATGAAAACCGTTGCAAAAGTTGTGTTGCAGAATGTCTTTTTTCTGGTAGTGAATGTTTAACCAAGAGGTAATATATGAACACGAAAGCAGCTGAAAGACCGCGCGACTTGATGACAAGCACTAGCTAGTTGACTGCCTAAGGAAATATATCTCGTCTTACTGCTTACATGCACTGTTGAATTGACTCATAATTAGTCCTTCTCGAGGAAAGTGTTGTCCCAAGTCCCAACTATATTTCAAATTTACAATACACAAGAAAACATACAAAACATGGAGTGCGTTGCTACAGGTGCGCTCAAATGATCCAGCAACACAATTACTGAATATTACCTAATTGTGACTCCTGCACGTATTATTTGATCCAATTATTTCGTTATTATATAATCAAATTATTTCTTGAAAATAATTGAAATTCCTATGTACTATATATTTCATTACACGTTCCATCAAATTCCAGCATATATATTTACTTAGGGCTCGTTTGGGATGAGTGGAATAGGCCAATTTCATTTCTAAATTTTTCATCCAAACGGTTTTGGAATAGCCAATTCTATTCCTAACACAATTTTCAATAACACTCTTCCCAACAACACTTTTCTTTCTACTTTTTCACACTTCCCAACGCTATTCCTAAACTCACCATCCAAACAACATTTCTAATTCCCGAAATAGCCAATTCCTCCAATTCCTGTGAATAGTGTTTTTCCCTAAATTTATGCTATTCCTTTCCTATTCCTACCCTATTCCTCCAATTGCCTGCTTATGTATAGAAATTTAGTAGGTATTGCGGCTTTGCAAAATGCAAAATTGCAAACTAATTCTAGCAAGAAAGAAATAAAGTAATAAAATAAATAGTCATTTAACTGGCTTCATTGATTAGAAACCAACAAAGACAAGCCAAGTGCTTGAAAAACAAACGACCTACAAATTAAGAACTGGTACCCACAAATGTGTACCAGGAAAAAAGCCGGAAAACAAACAGAAACTGCAAACAGTCCCAACCTAGCTAATTAACCTTAGGTGACTAAGACTAAACCTATTCCTCTAAAAAAAACAAAAAGAAAAAGAAAAAAACTATGAATAAACCTAAATAGGGACAACATTATATGCCACAAGATACATCCAAGTCAGACAAAATATCACCAAATTATTTAATTGAAATATTTTATCTAGCTCCATTAGCAGGAAAGGAGGAAAACAATACCCAAACTTTAGATCAAGTATTGCAAAAATCGACTTCGCTGCCATCCTTAAGCTGACTCTGCTGAGTTTGGTTTTGGTTTCCTCTTTTCCTTTTTGCAGAACTCTACGGCAATTGAACAAAAACAAAAATCGGATAGGTAACAACTTAATTATGTTAATTGCCCAAGGAAGCTCACACGAACAGATGAATTGGCATACTATATAAATAGCATTTACAGTCTTTGTACAAGCACAATTGTAACTGCTCAGATATAATGGTGATGAACATTCAAGGTACTATAAAGAAATTAATAACATATCTTCAATCTTTACTATTTATGTTCACATATATAAATACATAAGTTTCATGGATGTTATCCACAAAAACTTTGATGCTTAATAATTAATCAGTTTGCCCATTCAGTAATAACGTAACAAAGCGGAACTTCACTATAATAAAGCCAAACTTCACTAAATTTACTCAACCAAGAAAGAAAAGTATCTTACACAGCAAAACCTGCGTTACCTGAGGTTACATTTAAAAGTTTCCTTGCATGTAGGATGGAAATATACGAGGATCTCCGGCTTGTGGAAATAGGAACATGCTAGATGCCATGTCATGCTGAGGTAGGATGTGCATAGGAGGAGGGTATTGTAATGGAGGTCCAATTGGTATCATGCCTGGACTCAGGCACATCCTAGTATTCATGTTGGCATGGATCGGTTGTAATGCAGGAATACTCATGTCAGTACACACGCTCATTGATTGCATGAAAGGACGTGACATGCCATAAATCATCTGTGTGCCCATGGCATATCCGGGGGACAACATCTGCATTACATATAACACAAGGTTCTATAGATTATTTTTATTTTGGTTATTCCAACAATGTATTTCATTAAATTAGTAACGTTCTTAAGCAAGGTACCAACTGTTTTAATTAACTACCGAGTCTAACCCTTAATTAAACGGTTCAATTGACAGGATCATATATCATTATCTCATGATCAATTGAACTTACAGTTGTATGGCATGCAGGAAACAAAGAGTTGAGCTTTGAGACGTTGGATACTGCATAAAAGAAAAATAAATCTCAGGCCAAAAGAAACACGTACCCGGATTTGCATCTGAAGGTCTTTCATGTATCCAATTGCTTTATCCAATGTTGATACTTTATCCAACTAAAAACGAATAAAATGGTAAAGATGGCTTATAAGTTATAATAAATACACGTAGTTAATTGGAAAAAAATTGAAAGGTTTAGCATATAAGTCACCTTGCTGCATCGAGGCATAAGTTCTTGTAATGCCTTAATCTTCTCGTTGATTTTGTCTCTTCGCCTCTGGAAACCATCAATAAAATTAACGAAAAATTAGCCCTAATTAAGATAGAACTTTGCTGTGCTGTTCACCCTTTTGCTAAGCAACCTATGTTTTATATATGTATTGTCCTAGCCATATATAGTAAGAATCATTTTGAAGAAAACTTAGTGCATAAATTCTCACGCAGGTTGATTACAAGAGGATTGAAACTAAACAAGAACAATGTATCAATGCATTGTTGATTATTTTATCTCCTTTCGTGGGTTTACCACAATGACTCAAGTACAAGTAGCCTTGCTCCCTTTCACTGTCAGCCTCTGGCGAGTGTATCTAAAAAAAAAAAGTAGCCTTGCTCCCTTTACAAAAAGGTACTACAAAGAAATTTTTTCAGAAAGATACACGAACCATCATTCAATTTGGATCTTTTAGTTTCCAATATTGCAGATGTATTTTATATATAATAGACACAATCAAGGCATATGATGTCTCAAATTTTTAGTCAGGAGTATGGATCAGTATTCGGAGCTACTAAGAATATCCTAGTTTCATGAAATCTGATATATATTTTTTTGAAGTTATATTTATTCTAAATCACTTCAATACCAAAATTAATGTAAAGATGCAGACTACGATTGAATGCATTATTTGAAAAGTCTTCTGATGTTACTTTAACGAAGAAAATAGTATGCAAGAATAATAAAGATGAATTCTTGAGTCATACAGAGGAAAAGGTAAAAATAATTATTAAAGAAGGAAGTCGTAGCCTTTGCAGATCATTCCCTTTTTCTCTTCATTAATTCCTTGAGCTAATTTATTAGTACTATACCAAAAATATTAAGAAAAAAACACTTTATACGGGATGGATTATTTAAAAAGATTTATGTTCCCAAGACACCCAAAATTAGGTATATATGCTAGAATAATTGGTTCTTGCAAAGGGAAATTTTCAAATAAAAGTTGGATACACGAATATATATAAGCCTTAGTTGACTTCTCCTTTTTTACTTCATTAATTTCAGCCGGCACAGAACAGTGCTATTTTTATTCTAAAATTGGTCAAACGAGGGAAAGGAATGAACTGAGGGTTGTAATTCATGTCTGTGACTAGTTTGACCTTGTGCATATCAATGTTAATAATTCTAAACTATCCATGGCCGAAAATGGGATGAACATCACACCAACAATGCTGAAAAATAAATCCAGAATAAGAGAAAGCAACCCGCTCGTTGAGACGGTGTACGTCTGGAGCGCGCAACCTTTTCGGCAATATGCATGGGGGTTCAAGGACATCTTTTCTCTTTTCGCCTGATCTTAATCCGCCAACCTACATTTTTTCAGAATACCAGCAAGTGATTAGTCCGTTAATCTAGCTTAAAATTACTAAGATAGGACAAAAGAGAACAAATTGAGCAATTATCTTAGTTCCTTGGAATTTCCATAAAATGAGTATTGCTTCAGTACACTATAATTTATGCGAAAAATTCGACAATTAATATTAATTGACAATCCGATGAAACTGGCCAAGCAGTGCAAATATGTATAAATTATGATAAAATTGTTTTCCTATCGTTGTCATTTGATATTAGGAATCTCAAAAACTCAACATAATTAAACATCTGATCGTAACATAAATTATATGCAACAACAATTCGGTGTATTAATTTTTTTTATTAAAATATATACTAATATTATTATAGGTATGTTCGCCTAGATCTACTGCATACCAAATCTCCTGTAATTTGGACTTTTCCAGCCGGTCTTCAAAAGATTAAAAAAAAAACTCTGGTGTAAATTAGAAAATTGTACTGTCACTAATTAAAAGCTGATAATGTTGAAATATAAAAAAGTTAAACTTCTTTATTCAGGATAATTAATTTAGTTTTCATCCTAAACCTGACATAATTAAAATGGAAACTACATGCGCAAGAAAAAACTGAATTTGTTAGCAGCAAATTTTTTGAGATACTTGCCATTAAAATTAGTCAAGGTGCACAAATAGTTGAATTCGTTATTATTTATATTTGAAATTTGATTTAGAGAAAAGATTATGTGTGGACTTTCAGAAGACTCGCAACTTTGGTCTATTATTATTTTTATTTTGTTTTGTCCATAGCGTGAATTAATCATGATGTAAAAGGTATATAAAAATTGTAGCAACTAATAATAATTGGGGTTGTGTTTTCAGATGCGCGTTTCTTATGTTCTTTGTTTGCAGTTTTTAATTTAAAAGTATTTTGTGATAATTTTATCTTCATGAATTGATTAGAAAGGACTGAGGTCTTAAAAATGATCTGACAATCTTTCATTTATTTATAATTTTACTAATGTGTAGAATTGCTAACGAAAACTGATTTTCTTTTTTTTTTTAAAAAAAAATCTTTTAGTTGATCTAATGAATAAATTAAAGTCAGTATTTATTGTCACAATGGATAGAATCAATTCGTAAATAGTCTCGTGAAATATCTTAGTTTTGTGCAGCAAGTACTAGACTTTTGTTTTCGCCTAATCTTCGGTTGATAACAATTCGGAAATTAAGCTATTGCATGCATTTAATTTGAATGTATAGTTATTTAATTTTTTTTCTATAATAAGTTCAATTAATCTAAAAAAAAAAATTAAGACGTGTTAGCTATGAAATCTTATATTGGGTCGTGTTATAAATGCAGTTAACTTATTGATGGAAAAGCACAATTAACTCCATCATGTAGCTAAACAGTAGAATCTTTTCAAATAAAGTTAAACCTCCCTTCTTGCTCTTCCAAGAGATTGCGACTCTTGTTTGCTCCTGGTTATCCATGGCGTAGATACTTTTAGCTAGTTGGGGGACTTTTTTGTACAGTTTTACTCTTTTTGGGGTCTATGGTTTTTCTTAATTTGTTATAGCTAGTCTTTGGTTTTTTTTTGTACAGTTTTTCTTTGTAGCTCTTGTTTTTCCTTGTAACTTCTCTCTTTTATTTTTAATAAAATTTCTTGTCGGTGTGGTGCTTTACCACCTGGCCCTCAAAAAAAAAAAAAACTCCATCATGTAGCTAGGGAGTGAAGAAACAAATTAGCGTTCATTTTGAAGTACACCAATTGATTTTCTGCGCATAAAAGGAAGCTATCTGTCTGATAAGTCTCTTTAGGAAATTATCACAAAGAATAATTAATGTTCTTTGCTTTTCTTGTACCATCTTATTAATGCGTTTAAACATATATAAAATATTAATTTGACAGAAAACAAAGGTTACTCAATGATAACCCAATCTTTTTTCCATATGAATACTCATTATTTTATGGGAAAAAGGAGGGCAAAAGAGAATGTCAACAAAATTTATTACTTCACCATTTTCCCAATGAAATACAGTGAGCACCAGTAAAAGTAGCCAGTATATACCTTATCGGACGTAGTATTATTAGTTAGTTGCGTGTGCTACGTACCAAGGGCCACACCTAAATTTGTAAGACGCGAGAATTGAAGAAGCTACAAGTTATGCCTTCATCTGTAAAGTTCCAAGATGTGCTATGTACCAATTAAATGCAATAATTAATTAACATTCTTCTCACTTTTATCTTCAAGATGTGCTACCTTCATTTCTAAAGCTATTACGATGGACCTACAATGCTTATTAAGCAAGTTAATGATGGAGTAAGAGCACAATGCATCTTCAACATGCCAACCGAACTTGTATTCTTATTTTATGTGGGATATTAATATTTTCTTTGCTTTTCCCTCCGTCAAGAAAGAATAATCAAACTACCTTTTCTATCTCAGGTCAGATGAAATATATAATTAATTAGAACAAATAATGATCTAACTAACCTGGCATCGACCTTTATTCTCCCTGCCCTTTTTCTTTACTCCTGTTGCATGCGAAGTACCAACCTTTCCCTCAGACACGTTAACAGCATCATTTCTTTTTGCCAATGAAGTAGACATGTTCATAATTCCCTCAGTAGTATGTGGCACTGTCGCAGATTCGTTGTTGTTTGATGCCATCAGTGTCTGTTCTTTGTTCAAATCAGGTCTGACCATTATTGTATCATTGTCATTAGAGTCAGATGGGAACCGGAGCCATGAGGCGATCTGATCATCTTCTTGATCTGATTCCAAGGATGGTATGGCCACTGTATGAGGTGCATAGCCGCCCCAAAGAGGATCTTCAACTTGTTGTTTCCAGCAACGGAAGTGGAATGACTCCGACCTATAAAGAAATTAATCAATCAGAATATATCAGTAAACAAGCAGTGGAAATTTCTCCTATCTTGTCAAACCAGGTAATGCATGCTTTAAATGTCTAGCAACCAATCTCATTTGAACTGCTTTCTTCTAATGAAAGCTTATCTTAAAAAAAAAAAAAAAAAAAAAGGTATATACATACAACAATTTAACAGCATACTATTCTATCTTCTGCTTCGAAAAAGATGTTCTCTATTAAATAATCTTATAAAACATGACAAATAGAACTGGCTAAGTTTAAAACTTGTTGTTTAAATTTTCTTTTTTGGGCTTAATTCATTTTGGCATACACTGGTCCTATGAGATATGCTAAATCGACATCTGCACCAATTTGCCTGACAAAACATCATCACGGCAAGCTAGTGCTCCACTTTATTTCACAAGAAATTCGGTATCATATGTGTGCAAACTTTTGCGGTTGAGTGACAATGCCGATAATGGTGCATTCTATCCGTATGCTGTGGTTATTATCTACAAAATAGGCAAAGACATAGAGCAATAAAAAGAGAGAAAGCAAGAGAAAGAGCGAGCTTACATTTTGGACAAACATTAGCAATTCAATTTCTAATGGTTGGATTAGAGTACGAACTAAGAGAAATAACAATGCGGTTGATATATACACATCTAGAGGATATATAATAATAAATAACTACAAAAGTGGATAAAAGTGCACAAGAGACGAAGAATATGAACGCAAGAGGCAAGGGGGGTGCATCTTGCCATGAAAGTATGCGCTTCTCTGTTTGGTCAGCAGTCTGCACTTCGTTGGAAACGCGCAAAGGAGTCTGTCGTTTTCCTTTCTTTCTTCGGTTTCTATCGATTTACTCTAAGTTTTGACTGGGACCTGAGAGGCACGGTTTGTCCCTTTTGACACTCCGTAACTGCCTAAAATGGATAATTACTTATATAGTACATACGATAGTACATACGGTATAAACAGCTTCCCACCGTACCAGGAAGTATATAACCCTCTTTTCCTTGTTCTGATGGCCGGATGCGAGTCATTCTGCATCTGATTCAACTTTAGTAAAGTACTAAATCAATTCGCTTAGATCAACATTTTGAATAAATGAGTTAGCGAGATGTAGATTAAAGATTTTTGATACGTTAACAAATGGATGAGATGATCAACTTATTTTACCGTAAAGTTTCGCATTTTTGGTTAATTAAGTAATTACTTGACTAAAACAAAGATCTCATAAGGAGGTGGCACGAGAGATGACACAACACATGTATGTTTTGGTGGCGTAATCTTAAACGTGCATGTTTAATTTTAACCAACGTATAAGTTCCACTGCAGCAGATTTATGATAACTCGTTCCAAATTCTCACTCGATGAGTGTCATAGCTAGGTAAAAGCAAACATAATTTATATAATACTAGAGTGGATCATCGAGCTTCGCTCGATACATGAATATTTATTGTATTAATATTATAAATGATAGAAAAATACTAATGAAGTAATAAACTTTAATAAAAGCCGAAAGAAAAAATGAGATTGCACATAAACTAAAATTTTAACTGAGATATTACCAAGAAACAATGAGATGACACACCATTATAATCATTGATCAGCAACAAAATATATAATATAGAGAGAAGGCATGGAAAAAAATATTATCCTCAAAAAATCATGTATGTTTCAAAAGAAAAATACAATATTTTCTAAATATACTATGTCTTAAAAGGAAATATTTGCAGTTTATATCTGAGGAAAAAAGCTAACCCAGTTATAAATTATAAATATCAATCGATCAACATCAGCATATCAACATAAAAAAATAAAAGAGAAAAATATGATCGCAACATGGTATCTTTTAAGAAATGATATTTGACGACAAAACAAAGCACCATATATATATATATATGTACTCTTAGTCCAAAATTTATGTTGGACATATTATTTTGAATAAATATCACAATCATATCAATAAGATATGAATATATTAAAATAATATGTCCAACAATATTATCTCATAGAATGAATTTTGAGTTTTCCAAATATATGTCCAACATAATTTACAATATTTTTAGCTTAACTATTACAAATTGACAATGAAAATGAAAATAGGAAGGGGTCAAAAAAATCAGAAACAAAACAATGTACTGCCATATTATTGTCTGCCGGTGAAGCGGGTCAATTTTACGAGGAATAATACCCAGTACACAAATAGTTATAGATTATCATGTTACAGAAATAGGAAAAATGCTCTTTCACAATACTTGGAGTGTCGAACTACATTTAACTAAACGATCCCGACACCGACACATCTTTATTTATAATATTGATGTACTGCTAACAATAATTTCTATAGGACCGATGATTAAAGTATATATGGCTTCTTTGTAGAACTATCAATTATGGTACTAAATTTAATCTCTCAGATGCGTTTGGATTGCTTAAGAATAAAATTAGGATTAGTTATTTGGAGTAAAAAATATTATTCCTAAACAATCAAGAATAAATTTTTTGGAATTTAAATTGATATTTTTAAGTGATGCAACATCTGGAATAAAATTTTATTTCTACTATATATGTCTGGTCATATTTTTTAATGAGATTAAGAAGTTATTGGGACTACTTTTTAATTCGGATTAAAAAGATTATTCAAACACACTAGGAATAAGAAGTTAATTCGGATGTTGGACCACTTAAAAATAGTACTCTAAATCTCCAAAAAAAAAAATTAATCTTGATCGTTTAGGAATAATATGTTTTATTCTGAATAACTAATTCTAATTAATTTTATTCTTAGACAATATAATTTGCCCTAAAGTCTCAACATATATATTCATTTTCGTTAGTTTTTACTTTTTAATAAACAACATGGCGACATGAATCTGGAAGGTTTCATATCCGGAAATAGTTAAAATTTTTTAAGATTTTGTGTGCATGGCAAGGGGCCGAGACTATTGGGAATATGGCTTTGTCAGTTCTTCGCACTTGGATAGAAACAAGAAATCAAAATTTACTTTGACGCGAAGAATTCGACTGCCTTGATTTAATATTAAGCAATGTTTTTAAAACCCTACCGGGTACCGGGTCAGGATCCGGTAGGGTAAGATCCATAATATCCGTTGGTCAAAAACCGGGAAAAACCGGTCAAAAATCGGAAAATTTGGAAAAACCTCTGTACCGGTTCTGAATAGTTTGCTGTCTTCATTTCTTTTTCGCTTGGTTTCGTCCTTTCGATCTTCTCAAGAAAAAAAATATTTATTTTTTTTCCAATTTTGCTGGGCTAGAAGACAAAAACATTAGCATGCAACTAGCTTTTTTCCCTAGCCTACACCCTCCCTCCTTTGTTCTGGTTCAAGTTTGTACTTTGTCAGTACTTTCCATCTTTTCATTTTTTTCTTGGGTAAAGAAATAGCTAAAAGTATTGCAGCTTTAATTGATTATAAGGTACATTTCACATGGCTCGCATATAGCAGGTACCTTATTGCTTTGACCTTTGATGATTTTCTTTTTTAATTATTCTTATAACTTAATTTCTCACATCCCAAGACCCAGAGTGGCTCAGAAAGTCTAATACTTCCATGCCGGTACAAAACCGGTACAAACCGGTAAAACCGCATACCGCCTCCTTGGCCGGTTTGATGGCCGGTAGGAATTTAAAAACATTGATATTAAGTGCATACTTTTTTTTTACATCTTCAATTAATTTTATATATTAGTAGAAGTTAGCAAATTTCCATCCAGTCGAGTGATCGTATGTAATAATTACAAATTTTCACTGCGATAGATTTTAGATTTTGCAAGGGTTAAAAAAAATTGAATAATCACGATTTTTCTTCATTGTGGAGGGAGGTTCGATCGCTAAATTAATCTAAAAAAAATTATTGCTAACAGTGTTGTTAAATGACGAGGCAAGGATTTAAGAACGAGTTTTATAAAAACATTGAAGTCTATTGTGCCGATGAGCGAGGTGATGGTTGCTAAGAAAGTGGTGGACAAATCTGTGGAGAGAGAAAAAAGTGACTAGGTTTGAGAGGAAAAGACCTCGAGGTGGAAGAGGTAGAGCAGTGGAAGAGGTAGAGCAGACGGTTGTGCATGTGACCTCCTATCGGAGATGGAGAAGGCAGAGAGATCGAGGGGGCTAGATAAAAATATAAGAAAGAGGCGACTGAGTGAGAAAGATAATGAAGGGGAGATCGAGGTGGTCGAACGTAAAGAGAAAGAAAAAAGAAAAATGTCATCTTTCTGATACTGTATCAGCATGTTACAATATTCCGCTAAAATGCCACTATAGTGTGGCTATTTTTTCATAATAATTTGTTGTTTTGACTTCATCGAACAAACCACTAAGACGATAACAATGTAGCAGTCTATCGAATAGCACCAATATTACCGCCGCTATTTAAACTCTTCCTCTAACATCCCATCTCTCCTCTCTCCCTGTCTCTCCAATCCCTTCAAATTAATTAGTTTCAATTTCTTTTATTTTTAATAATCATCTCTATTTCCCTACTCTCTTTTCATATCTAATTACCAATTTTTGTTGAATTTTAGATTCGAAAATCGGAATAGTCCGAAACAGTGGTATCTGGTAAAAAGAGAGAAAATATCGGAATATTTCAGAAAATACCAGATTTCGCCAGCAGGCCTGTATGGGTTCTGATTTGGTATTCAAAACATTGGATATCACTATATTGAGGTTGAAATCGAAGACGATAAAAAAAAATATAAATATTAAGCAGGCGCCATTTCCCTGCTAGGCATCAATTGTTATAGGTTAAGACCAAAACAAATGTTTGTAAAGATTGGAGATGAGAACTTAGCTAGAATTCTGAGTCTCCAATTTAGATATCTAATAATAAATCGAAAACGTAAGCAAGCAACTTTATTAGTCACGCACAGAGTCCAATTTCTTTTTTAAAAAGAGTAAATAAAATTCTCAAAGATGCGTTGTTTTATCTAAGTCCACATTCGAATTCACATAGATTTATTTTCCCATAAAGGGCTTTCAGTGAAATCCCGACCAACAAGTCCGTTAATAGTCCGATTGTTTTCTAAATTGATAAGCCGGAATTAATGAAATTACAACAAAATTCCGTACCATACATGTCCTTGTAGGAGATTGGAGATCGGAGATCAACATTTGATGTTATTTGTATTGTGGTGCTATGCCATCGACCATCGTCATTGTTTCCATGCCATTAAGGTATGCGTTTGTGCAACTAATCAATTTGCACCTTCTTAAAAATAAAGGCAGCCCAACCTATCTATTTGTGTTCAGATTGAACAACAGGTTTACTATATATATTAATATATGTGACGCTACCAAACAATGTCAACGAACGTCTATTCATTAATTCCAACAGACAAATCAACCTCGATCAAGAAATACTGCCCAACTTGACCCAGCCGAATTCTACTCAACTGCCGAACAATAATAACAAAAACATCTGGTACTTATGCTAAAACAAGTGCAAGATTATTATACTTACAAGTCGGCGCGCAGACTGTCTATCAATCCGTATATGGGAAAGGAGGCGACCGTGAAAATTGTAACTGCCCGAAACCATCCATGTGTATCGCATTGCACCTGGGGGAAGAGACAGCTTGAGCCGATTGTTGGGCTATCAGAATGTATATCAGATGTAAGTTCCAACTTCCAAGTGGGTATCCTAATTTTTTATTATTTTGATTGCTTAATTTGCAGTTCGTTGCTTGTATATTTTGCCAATCCGCCGCTGATTTCCCCCACCTGATGGCTGCGCATGCGCTTGGTTCATGGACGGTTTTATTTTTTATTTTTATTTTTTTTGGGATGAAAATGGGCGAACATTAACACGCATCGATTGGTTATTTGATAATGTGGAGTCTGTTTTGTGTGTTCCAGGACAAAAAAAAAATTAAAGAGAAAGAATAAAAAAGAAATGCATATAATAAAGATAACTAATTAAATTCATTTTATTTTTAAATATTTTTATTTTATTAAATTGTTTAACATGTAATTGGTAAATATTTCTTTCATCTCTCCTATCTTTTTCACATTTTATGTAAAGCACAGTCTTGAATGTTACTTTTTCTTAAGATGGCGATCAAATCCTCGAGTTTTATTTTTAACATTTAAATTTTAAGATGGATTTCGAAACCCGCAACATCTACGGAAGGCATGTTGTTTTTTCCTACTAGATCAAGAGTGAGTTGCTTCTTGTGACTTATAACAGACTTAGAACTAAATAATGATAAAAATGTAGTGTTGAAATTTTTATATATTTTAGACCTTTATACTTTAAAAAAATTAAATGCACTAAAATGTAGAGTCTTATCAATCAATAGATAAATTGGGTGGTTTACGACTTTCGTTAACAAATATTAATTCCTGTATAGCTTGGACTAGTACTGCATGTGGAATAATATCCACAAACACGGTAACCTTTTATAATAAATAGATCCGTTTGATCATCTATATAATTACGACAATCAGACATATAAAATGACTTAAGTAATTAAAATCGTTTCCTTTCTCATCCAATTAACTAGCACATATGAGTGGCGAAATGTCTCTTAGTTTACTTGACTTCACTATGCATGTCTCTTCTTTTAATTTAAACCTTAATAACTCAAAATCAAAAAAATAAAAAAATTAAATATCAGAAAAAAAAATTGCTATAGAGATGATCCAATCATTTTTTTTTTTTAATACGTACACATATTCGGCCGATTTCATATTTACTCGACACCAAAAACTTATAAATATTCCCTAATGTAGACAATTTAAAATAGTAATTAGTTTTTAAGATTTTAGTTTGTATTAAAACAAAATTATTGAAATTCTATAAGTTGTATTTGTAAGTTCAAAGATTTTTAAAACGATAAAATATGAAAATATATAGAAGTATAGGAATGTTTCTCAAATTATATTTGATGTATATTAGATTATTAGTCCCAACGTTTATTCATGTTCCGGATGCAACCAGTTTAGGAAGAATGAATTTGATCGATTTCATGCTTTCAAATGCTGAGAATGGTAAGAAGGGAACCAGTACTATTAATGTACTGTAGAACGAGGGGCCAGGTGCGTTTCCTGCGCGACCCTTATCTTTGAATCCTTATCGACATATTCTTTTTTTTTTTAGAAGAGATCCTTGTCCAATAGCGCTAATCTGGAGATTTCGGTTTCTAGAAGGGCGACACGTGTCTATCTTCCAGGAGGAGTAACGGAAAAAAAAAATGTATATTAAATGGAAATTTGCTGGGCCAAAACAAAAGAGAAATGAAAGAAGCTAGATCGATGTTTAGCAACACTATATGATGGACAATGGACAATATATAGACAATTAAAACGAAAAACCTTATAGTATTTATCAAAATGGGGAGAAGTAACATGACAAATACTTGTGAACGTAAAATATAAATTGAAGATTAAAAATACAAATATATACGTATCAGCTGATATTACGTATTAGGCATGTACCAATAAAAATATTAATATAATTCATATTAAGGCTATACTATAACATATTTTTGTTAGTTAAAAATTTTATGTACACTGATATATAAGGCTAGCTAACAACATAATATTTTCATTAATATATAAATTTTCTAGTTAAAATTACATATTATCTAGAAATATTTAATTTGTAATCATTATAGTATTTGTCAAACTGTATGAACAAATTCCAAATATTAATAGTATACGAGAGGTATAGGGTGTAATTGAGTAATTAGATGTATGTGCTGATCATTGATTTTATTAATTGATTATAAAATTTATATTAGATATTGAACCTCAAATTAGAGTAATATATGTGCCTCCGAAATAGATATTTCAATCTAAAATTAGTATTCGTAATCGTCAAGTGATGTACCTTCTTTCGAAATTTAAAATTTGCATTTGTGTGTCCGTTATATTAATATCTAGCTAGGCAAATTCTGTCGTGGATAAAATTTTGTAACTATACATCAATCCAGATCTTTTATTTAAAATTATATAACAGAGATGAATGATTAGGATTTAAATCTAATTTAAAATCTCTGTGCAGCATAGAATTACCCATTTACCCTTAATATCGATCTATATATACTCGTCAATAAACAATATCCATATACATGCATGTATGTCAAATATTTGTACTCATATTCGCATCTATCAATTATATTCAATTACGGACCCCAATATATGCTAATAACATTTGATCTGTTTATTTCCCGAGTCGCTTTCATTTTTTTTTTAAAAAAAATATAATAACAAAAATTAATATCTACTCAATCATGCCATCTCCAGAATTCTTGATCGATTGTATAATGCTCCGACCAACTTTAAATTTTAAAAGAAATGCATGCTATTGTTTCTTTTAAATTTAAGGACTAAAGAAATAGTCGATTTTATCAAACAAAAAAAAAGTGGCAAAAATAAAAGAACAGATCGATATCGTTGATTATATATTATTAATTTATAATTTGTTTAACTTCTTCTTCTACTTTTTACAAATATTTTTGTAATGCATTTGATGAAACAAAAAAACCAGAAAATTGTTTAGAATTAGCATCGCAAGATTAAGTTGTCTCTGCCTGTTTTCTACAAAAAAGTTAGCTCTATTGTGCAGCTGTGCTGTATTCTTATCTTCGACTTGTAGCGGCTCTGTACAGACTACAGAACGCTTGTAACTGAATTTATAGGAAAAGTTTTTGACGCATATTTTGGAACAAACTCGGTCAAAGGTAGTTTGTGAGATCGACTTTAAACACTCATGTTTCTTGTCCCCCCCGCAAAAAAAAAAAAAAAAAAAAAAAAAAAAAAAAAAAATGTTGCACGGTCGAGATTCTCAATTTCCACGAAATTAATTGAGTATTGCTAGAATCAAACGCATTTGACACTTGAGCCCGTCAAATACAAGAGATTTTTAATTTTTTAAATTATAATGACCAATCCAAACTGATAAATTGTTTTTAATAAAATCTCCTGAGATACTAAATTTTATATTTTTTTCCAAATTTTTTTAGTATTTTTTAAAAATTTTAGAAAATTCTCAATCTGATTAATTTCGGACCCTTCAATTTTAGAAAATCTGAAAAATTACTTAAAAAATTATTAAATAAATAAAAAGTTGTCTCCAAATAGATTTCAATATGGAAATCATAATGAGCAGTTCAGATCGGTCGTTTGAAATTTCAATAATTGCGGCTCGAATCATGTTTGACTCTAACATTACTCAAATTAATTTTATGCTTTATTTTACCGCAGACAGATCTAATTTATGTTTATAATAAATTAATAATATTTTATTTTTATCCAAAAGAAGAGAATAAGTGAACTCAAGATGGGTTCTTAGTAGTTTTTCAGAAATTATATATACCATCCAACAAAAAACCATCCAATTGAACTAGCGCCATCCAACAGGCCAAAAAAATTTTTTTTTCCGCGTGCTGACGTCAGCAAAATTTTTTGACCAATTTTTGAAATTTTTTTGGTGCTGACGTCATCAAATATGTTGATTTAAGGGTTCAGTTAAATGTTTTAAGAGTAAATTAAAGTGTATAAGTGTTCAGTTAGATGCAGCAATAATTTAGAATTTTAGTATTTTGTGTTCAGTGAAATACGTTAGGGGATGAACTTAAAGTGTCTATGTGTTCAGTTAGTTGCAGCAGAAATTTGATTTCGTAGTTTTTGTGTTCAATTAAACTAGTTAAATAAAAAAACAAAATGAACAGATACAACAAACATAGCAAACATTTACAGTAACAATATGAACATTTACAGCAATAAACTGAACATATATACAAATTTCGTAAGTAAGAAATAAATGATCATATTCAACATACAAAGTGAAATAAATTATTGTTGCATTTAACTGAACACTTACACACTTTAATTTAACCCTAAAAACATTTAACAGAACCCTTAAATCAGCATATTTGATGACGTCAGCACAAAAATTTTTTCGAAAATTGGTCAAAAAATTATTGGTGCATCTAACTGAACACTTATACACTTTAATTCAACTCTTAAAACATTTAACTGAACCCTTAAAACATTTAACAGAACCCTTAAATCAGCATATTTGATGACGTCAACACAAAATTTTTTCGAAAATTGGTCAAAAATTTTTTGCTGACGTCAGCACGCGGAAAATTAGATGGCGCTGGATGGTAATTTGGTGGATGGTAGATAGTAATTACCGTAGTTTTTAATGAATATGAATAGGGTAAATCATATTAGCAATATAGTTAACAATCTATTGATTGAAATACTACATACTATTTCAAAAGAATGGTAATTTAATTACTTTTATGTTATTTAATCTAAACCTAACATGTATAAATTAATGAATGATAACAGATGTATTTGCGGCGAGAAATGCCCCTTCTCTCAGCGACATTAGGTACACCAGATCAATATTCTCTTCAACTAGGAAAGGTACCAGAATATGCGAGTGACTGGAGCCCAGTCCAGAAGCGGGTCCCACCTTGTCTTGAAAAGGGTCCCGCACCTTTAAATCCATGCATCTACGACAGCCCCAAGACGGGACCGAACCCCGGAAAGACAGGCATACGGGACCGTCGATGCAATTAACTGGACCGGACTCAGATCGATCTGGGTCCCACTCCACTCTTAAACCACTGGGTCTTCTGACTTCTTTGAAGTGCAAACGTTGACCCCATGCGATCCACACAGGGAGAGAGATTTTTGTTTTTTTTCATTTGGCAAATAATGATGAGATCTAGAGATCTCTATCTCGCAAGTTCGGAGCGCAATTCAAAACATCCACCTCACTCTGCTATATTATGGAACGTCTCTGGGCCCTTGTCCTGGTGCTGGTGCTGAAAGACGTGGCTGCTGCTGTGTCAAAGGTTTTACTCGTCATATTAACTGACTTTTAGTAGGTATTACTGATTCTCTCCGAAATCTGTCGTCTCCTTCTCCGCCAAGCAAAGCTACTTCAACTACGAATTGCACCGGTTGCTAATCCAAGGAGCTGTATTCACTGGCATATCTTTCCGAACAAGAGAATTCAACTGAATAAAATCTATTGAATTGAATTCAAATCATGATACCTCTGGTTCAGTCAGAGCCATCTGTATGCAGTATGTACTAATTTTTGAATCAGATAAGATTTTGATGAGATATTGTATACCCAATCTGTAAGTCTGAACCATCTGATTCGATGGGATACTATCAATTTTGTACAAAAATTTAGGATAAAATCTACATGAATTCCAAATCCTAGGATAAAGGGTCAGAGCACTTGGACCCTGATCTGCTTTAAAAAAAATCTATATTAGCTCGGAACACAAGTGAACTATAGATAAATTCATTGTACTAAACAAACTCGAAATGAAATTATTTTAAATGACAGTTAGTAACTCTTTGAAATTAAAATTAAACTTCATACTTTATAGATGGAAGATGTGCATTGGCGTTTAAATATTCTTATAGCTCTTGTTAGAATTAAATTTCTGTTGAATTCTATATCGAATTTATTGCCCACGAGGACACAATAACTATTTAATTTTAAAATTTTTATTAATCACCTAAACTTAACTAAAATCCAAGTTAAATCATAAGAGTAATTAAATATTAACTGTAAATCGAGAAAAATAGTTAATTTCTGGTGTTTTTTTTGGATAACTATAATATTTTGTGCGCTGATGCTGCCACCCGGCCTATTATGGACCTCGATCTGGTGTTGCGCTACACACCGTGTAGCGCACCCACGAGTCGTTCGATTTTGATCGGGCGGTTTATGTAACATAGTAGGAAAACCAAACTAATTTGAATCAATTATATTAATTTAAAAATAATATTAGGAAATTTGAATTTATTAAAAATCTAGCATTTTCATAGAAATTAAATTAAAAGTAACATGAAAATCAACTCGAATTCGAAATCTTTGATTTTGTGTAATATCTATAATTAGTATAAAATATTCTAGCAAAATCAAAGCTTAATTAATCCTGAAAATTAACATCAAATCAATTAAATCTTAGTAAAATCTGTGATAAAACAAAATTAATTAAAGCTGCGGCACACTTGGCCACAGGGTTTTGCCACAGAGAATCAAGAAGGTTAATTTTTAATAAAAATCTTGAAAATCGCTCTCAACATCTCAGTCTCTCTCTTTTCTTCTCTTTTCTCTCCGCTCCGTCCGATTCTCTCTTCTCTTCTTCTTCTCCGATGAAATGCCATACTTACCCTCTCATGGTTCGATCGAGTGTGGCGGGCCAATAGCGCCTAGCCACGGCTGAGCAAGCCATCATTGCTCTTGCTCGGTCTCATCCGAAAGAGCTCTGAGCGCGTGAAACGATAAGCTTCGAGGTGGTGACTCGAACTGTGAGATTCGAGCTCACAATCCTCACCGTTGGGTTCTTCTCTCTTCCTTTCTTCTTCTGTTTCGTCTATAAATACTCTTGTTTTGATAATTTTGGGGTTGGCAGAAAATCAGAAAAAATTTCTATAAAAATTTTAGAGAGAGGGATTGAGCGAAGAAAGAGAAAAAGAGGGGGAAAACCTTACTAGAGATCAAAGGTATAATTGTCTCTCTTGATCTTTGTTTGTTTTGAGTCGATTAGGTTAACTACTAAAAGTTAGGGTTTAAGTTCAAATTCTAAGTTCTTGACTCTTGTGATGATATCTGAGGTTAGGAATGAATTTCGTTGGATAAATTAGATGTTTGGGGAGAAATTTGGGAAGTTATAATTTTTGGAAAAGGGATTTCTAAGGTATATGAGTCGGTTGTGGGAAAATTGAAGTAATTTGAGGGAAATCAGTATTGTTTGACTGGGCTGAGTTTAGAGAAAGGTTATGTGAGGTTTATTGTTACGATCTAAGCTTGGTACCAGCTTTTGGTACATGATTCAAACCTCAGGTACCATTCTGGTACGGCTCTGGTACGAAGGATGGGATAACAGGGGCTGAGTTGTGAGAAAAAAATAGTCAGAGGACTTGTTCGTAAGAAAAAAAATGACCTAAATGAGAATAAAAAGGGCTTAATTGAAAAATAAAAAGATCTAAGGACTGTTCTAGAAAGTTTGTTGGGATTTCGGATCGGATCTGATAAGTTGGTTGGCGGATTCTGTCGGCTTGGAGTCGGACCCGTTAGGCTGGATCTAGGTCAACTGGACCAGGTTGACCTGGTTTAGCCATTTCGCGAGGTGGGCCTATTGTGGGCTGTTTCTGGTTTGGGCTTCAGCCGAAAAGATAAAAAAAAAAAGAAAGATGGGTTTGGACTTTACGGATCGGATTTTGGACTTGATTTATTTAAATAAAAAGTGATTAGAATATGGGCTGAACCTAATTGATAATTAACAAACTTAATTAATAATTAAGTTAATAAATTGTGGGCTTAGATAATTAATTAAAGAAAAAGCCACTTAACTGTCGGGTATTTCTTTAATTAGTCGGATTTTCGGGAGATGATGAAAATAGTCCGAGTGAGTCGAGAACAGATACGACGACAAAATCACCGACTTTCTGATCCCAATAATAAAATAAAATAACTTTCAGATTTTTGAATTTGTTTTATGACTTTATGATTTTTGATTTTCGGATTTTGAATTTAAATTATTGATGATTTAAATCTTTTTATATTTATATAATAGATTAATATTAAAGAAATTAATTAAAATATCTTGAAATTAATTAAAGAAATATCATAAAAAAAATAATAATTTAATAAAACATTATAACTAAAAGTTTAAAATTTAAAAGGGAAATATTTAAGTAAAATTATAAACATAAATAAAACAAAACAATTAAAATAAAAATAAATTAATATTATAATTAGAATTTAAAAGAAATTATCTAAGTAAATTAAGTGATAAGGCATTATAATTAAGAGTTAAAATAAATAAACTAAACTAAAAATAAAAGAAAATATATAAAGTAAAATCATGAACATAATAATTAATTTATAAATTAAATAATTAAGAAATAAATTAAATAAATTAAGTTAAAAATATAAGAAAAATAGAATAATAGTATTAAAAAAAATTTTCTGAAAACACAAGCAATTACTATAAAATAATTAGAAATGTCTGGTCAGTTGGTAGCTTAAGCCGGACCACTTTTCTAGATTAAAATGACCGTTAATTAATTAATAACGATTTTTACTAATTTCAGGAGATTGGACTGAGGAAACTTTCGACCCGAATACAGGTGCGGATACGTGGATCTCTATAGAAATCTAGTTTGGTAACTTTAAATTATTGCATAAGCATGTTGACGATTCATTGAGATGCATTGTGAATTTATCATGTTAGATTATAGGAACAGATATTACAACTCATGTTGAATTGATCTCATTTGCTTAAATAATCTGAACAGTCAAGCAAGTTTGTTCTTCATTTGTAATGATTGAGCTGAATCGTTCCAGCTCAGTTTAATCTTGCTTGAAAAATATGGAAAGTGATAGTACAAGGAAAAGTATTGATTGAGCTTAGTTTTGATTGTCACTCTCCGGAGTCGGTCGGCCCCCGGCTTTGGCCAGTTCGGTAACGTTACACAGATATGGAAATTCCCTTTTGCCTGCCAGGGTGAGAGATATGTCTCTTTTGCCTGCCCTAAGCGAGGGAAAGGTTTCCCTTTTGCCTGCCCAACCGGTTGGGTGAGGGAACCTGAGTGAGCATTTGATTATATATTGAGATGATATGCTTATGATTCTTCTGACGTGTTTATATGCATGTTATTACCAAATGGTTGTGATAGGACCATTTCTGCTTCGATGTTCGGTATGCAGCTGAACTGAGATTGCATTGCATTACTTCTATATTATCTTGATTGTGTTATTTATTTATTTCATTATTCATTTATTATTATTCATGTTGATTATCACGGGAATTATTTCCAGATTAAGGTTTCGACCAGAAATCCACGTCTTGAACTAAAACCCGCACTGAGAAATTATTTCTCACTTGATTTTCTTGTTTGCATGTTTCCTCGATGGTTGGGAGTTCCAGAGGACACACAGACCAGCGAGAGGACCGCCGATTGCGGTGATTGACGGTTCCTTCTATCATCATCTTATTTTTGTGCCGCACCTTAGGACTAGTGTTACCCACCATATTTCCCTAGCCCCAGATGGGATTTACTTTTATTTTGAGTATGCAGATCCACCAGCTCAGCCTCCGGTTCCACCACCAGCCCCTGAGCCCGCTGCACCACCACCTATTATTATTATTAGTGACTCAGAGGAGGAGGAGGAGCCGATGGAGGAGGTGGTGTAGTTTCTTTTAGTTTGTATATGTGTGTGTCGAAACTGTGAGTCAACTTTTGGTTTTGCACTAGTACTAGTCTTTGCTTGTATTTACAGATTAGTCTAAGTGTTGTTTATAGACTGCAGTTCCTAGAGGTTTGTTAGTTTTGTGTTGTAAGCAAAGTTAGACAATATTTTATGTTTTAGATGTACATATTTATGTATAATAGAGTTGTATATTATCTTTGCAGTTTTGTTTTGTTATTTATTTCTACCATTGTCACATTGATAATATTCATTTATATTATCAAAAGAAAAAAAAAATTATACGTCTTTTGTTACAATAATTATTGGGATTAAGCCTTACGATAGTACAATAATCTGTACTTTCGTGGCGGGAGTTGTCATATCAAGTTAGGGGATGTGACAGTTTATTTTTTGCGGTCCTAGGAATCTGGTTACTTTTACAGGATTCCCTTATCCATCAGATCAAAATCGGACGGTCCGTAGGTGCGCTACACGGCGGATTTGAATTCGCCTATTATGGCCGAAACTCGAGAGGTGGATGTTTTGAATTGAGCTCCGAAACTCGTGCGAGATAGATATCTCTCATCATTATTTGCCAAAAGAAAAAAAAAATCCCTTATCATTATTTGCCAAAAGAAAAAAAAATTCCCTCATCATTATTTGCCAAAAGAAAAGAAAAAAAAAATCTCTCTCCCTCACTCTGTGGATCGCATGGGGTTCAACGTGTGCGCTTCAGAGTTAGAAGGCCTGCGGACTGTGGTTTAGACTTTAAACGGTTTAGAGTGGAGTGGGACCCAGATCGAATCCGAGTCCGGACCAGTTCATTGCCAAAACATCCATCTTCACTCTGCATGAGTTTCGAACCGCAATTCAATACATCTTTCGGTCTTTCATCTAACTTGGATGAACCGTGTTAAGATGAATGATTTAGATAATGAACCATAAAAACACATTCTACAAAGTTACATATACAAACTATAGAATAAATTTTATAGATGTTGAGATATTTTTAAGTGGTTCAAACTTTGGAATAAATTTTATTCCTAATGTATTTTTATCTTTTAATCCGGATTAAAAAAAATGGTCCCGAAATCTTAGATCACTTAAAAAAGAGCATTTTCAGTTTTAAAAATTTGTTCTCAATCATCTAGAAATATTTTTTTCATTCCGAATAACTAATCTTAATTTTATTCTAAAAGAATCCAAACACACCCTAACATACTAAGCTAGATTTCAAATTTTTTATTCTAGCTGTCCACGTCGTAAAAGCTTCTCATGATCCACATTGAAGTATTGTCATGCGCTCGTCTCTTGTTCTTCATCCGGGTGTGATCCTTGATTCCTTTTCCCAGTCTTTAGCTGTCCATATGTGCATAATTTTCAAGAATCTGCGTCACTAACTTATTTATATAAAAATAATTCATAAATTAACTTAAGTGTTGAAGTCCCTTCAGTTTTCAACAGTTCTATATACATGTTTATCTTTGTGCAGAAAAACATAATAGAGAACAACAGTGCATCGAGATTCAAGAATGATGGACAAATTCGGAATGAAATTGTTTCAGAAAACTAGTAACAATTTAAACTTATCATTATGCCGCGCAGCTTAGTACTTTTGCCGTACACTCGCGTACGTCGTTGAGTTCATTGTTTCGATTTTCAACAGTTTTGTTTATTATTATTTTTTTATTTTATCACTCTAACGTGTCAACTATTTCGGTTTCGAACTTCTTTTGCAACGGATTGGATCGAATTTAATCAGGGTCCATCCACTCTGCATCGGGCTGGTCTGAAAGCTAATCTTTTTGTGTTAAAATTTTTTTTTTTTTGATACGGCCTAGCGAGAGCCCATTTCAATAGATATTTTAGATCAATCTACACATTTCTTGTGGAAGGTCCAATCAGGTGACTGCCTTTGCGGCGTGAGCTACATATTTTTGTGGAATGTATCAGGGTGCAAACGCAACCTGTGTCAAGTGTTTGATCATTGATGTATGGTTTTCATATTCGATTTTTAATCAGTTTAATCTCTAAATTAATACCAAATGTAAGTGTTTTTAGGTTGTAAAAAGGTGCAGCCGTAGTCCGGCAGTTTATTTTTCAGGTTCATCACATTTTGCGGCGCGACAATAGAAGATTGCAGTTGCAGCTAAAGAAAGAAAGAATGTGCACTGGAACGGACCGCCCCACCGGCAGGACGGACCGCCCCAGCTTAGAGAGACAGTTGACTTAGCATGAGCAGCAAGGACAAACCAGCACAAGCCGCCCAACCGGCAGGACGGATCGTCTAGTCCAGTCAGCCAGCCCATGAAGCAGAACCAGCCAAGGCCAGTCTGGAACGGGTCGTCCCATCATCCAGGCCGACCGTTCCAGCAATTCCAGAACTGCCCAAAATAGCAAAGTCAATTCTGTCTGTCGGTTCTTCTAAGTTTGGACCTTCCAGAAGCACGATCCCACGTTCTCCACAATTAGAAACGCGTCTTCTCTGAGTATATAAGCGATGGCCTGTCTCCAGAAGCAGATAAGATATCAAGTCCCAAGTCTAGGTTTTAGCCTCTTTCCAACTCAGCAAAGGAGATCAACTGCCTGAGACGATCCAGCCTTACTGGAGCGCACCGTCCCAGACAAGCCAGAGCACGAAATTGTGGAGGACTTGAGCAATCTTTGTTGTAACTCTAATTTTATATACTTTATGTGCTTTTATTTGATAAAACCTGATTTATTCTGTATGGATTTGCTAGAGTAGATTAGTTTAGGGGCTATGGTTGAGAACTTTTTCTTTTAATGTTATTTGTTTAGTCGAATATTTAATTAAACAGTTAAGTTAAGTTTTATGTTTTATCTTTTGTGATTTAATTGCTTGTTTTATTTGCTTTAATTGATTATCTCGTCAAACAAAGTACATGTTTGGTAGTTAGAATTTAAGATCAATTATAATAACTCAAAGCTTTGAAACAAAACACTTAGGTAGATAAAAGATCGAAAGATTGAATCAAAACTTGAGTAATCAATGTTTTTACTTAGAATCGAGAGATTAAAAGTATGCCTAGACCCAAAAGATAGATTAAAACATCTAAACCAAGAAACGAGAGTTGAAGTTTAGGAGTTTTAAGAGTTAAACCTTTAAATCAAAGAATTTGACTTAAACTAGAGTGAGAGTTTAATTAATTGGTTAAGCAATCATTTAAATCACATAAAACACTTAATTAATTGTTAAAAATCATGACAAGACAAGTATTGACCTCTAGAATGGACCGTTCCAAGGTTAGAAGATTTCTATTTATCTAAATAGAAGATTTCTCAAAAAAAAAAAAAAAATCTGTGTGTTCTAAAAGAAGATAACAATGGGAAAAGAATACTTTCAGTGGCAATAAAAGAATCATTAAGATGATTTCTAGAATTCAAAGCTTTAAATTCGTGTGGAAAAAGAACAATTAGATAACTTTGACCGTCATAATTATTGAAAAAAGAAAAAAATTAAAAAGGAAATGCTTAGCTAAGAGGTGCCCGTTTCGGGAAAATTGCTTTTCCCATGCCTCATTTTTAGAGATTCACTCCCCTTGACAAAAATACCCTCCGCACTCCTCTCTTTCTTTTATTATTTTCTGAGTCTGACAACAGAACCTCCGCACTCCTCTCTCTTTCTTTGGTTCAGCCATCAAAGCGACGAAACAAAGAAACTGAAAGAGGGGGAATTTGCATGAGCTATGTAGAATGATCTCTCTTGGGACGATATCTTTCTTTCTCGAGTCACCACGGTAGAGAGTTGTGTCAGGGTTTTCGATACGGATCTAGGGCTTCGAATTTCTTAGTCAGTGAGAAGTAAGGAACAACGGAAAGGTAATCGATTCAGGTCTTCGGGAAGAGCAAGGCGGAGTCACGGAACTAAGTGGTGTTAGGGCTCAGACGGAGCCAAGGTGAGAGGGGGAGAATCAGTCATACTCAGTGCAAATAAGGAAAAAAGGCCAAAGGGGTGCGAGGGCATTTTAGTCATTTAAAAAAATTTGGGAGTGAATCTCTAAAAAATAGACGTGAGAGAAGCAATTCCCGCCCGTTTCGGGATTTTTTTCTTAAACGGCTTTGGCATCTTGAAAATCTCAACTTAATATTTACTTGAAGCACCAAGGCGCAGAGCGCCAGTGCGCCTATATTTTTCTTGGTATATGGGCGCATAATTTAGCTGCGCCTTACGATAGGCAGAGACAGAGCATATGAATTTCAACATATGGTACTCAACAAGAAATGTGCTTATCATTTAAGGGACACGACATGTCTAAAAATAAAAAAATAGATGTGCTTCTCATGTAGTTAATTAAAAAATAATGAAGGATTTAGTCTTTCTTTTAAGGAGGAAAATATTATTTTTTCGTAGATAAAATGGTGAAAATAAATACGATGCTTATATTTAATTAGGATAAAAAAAATTGTGCATACCTTCAAAGGTCGCAGATGTAGCAAAATGACCTTTGCATATTTAATTCGATATATAAAATAATTTTTCTTTCTAATTTGTCATAACAATGCTTATTTAATTTGGGTTGGGAAAAAAAATAATTTGTATATAGCTTCAAAGGTCACAAATCATAATCGTTGCATATTAATCTCAACAATTCTTTTTTTTTTTAAAAAAAAAGAGTGAGAAAGGATCAAAAGGAATCTATTCCGAAAAAAAAAAAGATTTTAGATAATCTAGGAACTATTTTCGATAAAATCCATCATAGGCATTCGCATGTATCGAAGGTTTCATTATAACAATATGGGCTTGTTTGGATGGGTTGGGAATAGTGGGAAGAGTGGGAAGAGTGGGAAGAGTGCTATTCCTAGGTTGTTTGGATGGTGAGTTTAGGAATAGCGTTGGGAAGTGTGAAAAAATAGAGAGAAAAGTGTTGTTGGGAAGAGTGTTATTGAAAATTGTGTGGGAAGAGTGGGAAGAGTGGGAAAAGTGCTATTCCAAAATCATTTGGATATGTTAGGAATAGCCAATTCTGGAAAGAGGCTCTATTCCCACTATTCCCACTCCATCCAAACAAGCCCTATAAGAATAAGTTCGAATATACCGTTCTAGCACAGCGGAAAAGATCTCAGCGGTTTTTTTTTACGACTTTCGTCTCTTATGTGTGTCACAACAGCTACAAGTCCTCCTTCACGTCTCCTCCTCTTGTCGTGAAGATTGTTCGCTGGTGTGGAGTGCAACTACAAGAGAAGCACCCGCTATTCCACAATCTACTAGTCCTGAATGATGATTTTAGTGGTGTATGGTGGTGGATTTTTCTTTTCTCTTTATATGTTTCTCTTTCTTTTTTTATATTGTTCAACTACAAAACTGCCTCTTATATAGGCCTCAATCTTGAATTACATGACATAAAAACATGTCATTATGAGAAAGAAAACATCCACACTAAATGGAAGAAAACGTGTATTAGTTTCTTTGCCATGATAAATAAAAAACTGCTAACATCAATATATGAGTTTCATGAGTTTTTTATTTCACATTATAGCATAAAACTATTTTGCATTATTCTCCACTTAATTCCAACATAAACAATATGTAGTACCCAGCTGCCAAGAATTATGAATATAACAAAAACAAAAATATTTAATTTTACATGTGTTAAATGAATTAACACATCCAATATATTGTATAAATAGCCATTTAACATAGTAACGATATCCCCATTCATATCTTAGAACCTTAATTTTAAGTAAAGATGAAGAATAAAACCAAGCGTGCATGTACATTTCGAAGGGGTAGAAAAGACAAAATTCAGAGTACAACATTTGCAGAAACTTCACCATGTCCATGCAAACATGATAGATCTTTGAGTACCATGTGTTAAACTCATCTGTTGTTTGTATTGGAAGGAGAAAATTACAAAGCTAAAAATATGCGCCCATATTTGGACGGAGAAACAGATATAGAAGCTGTCTGCGCCTTATTACCATGGAAAACTTAGGGCGCACAGGCCCTCTGCGCCTTGGTGCTTTAACTAAATATTAGTTAGGCTCTAGCCTTTTGTTGAGATTTTCAAGCGGCCGAAGCCGTTTAAGAAAAAAACTCCCGTTTCGTCTATGCACTGCTATGTTGCACGGGTTCGGGTTCGAGTACCGTACCCGGTACGATTCGGGTACGACGGTACGAAAATTTTCAAAAATCTCCAGTACGGGTACGCCGATATATATATATATATATATATATATATATATATATATATATATATATATATATATATATATATTAAAAAAAATATCATGAGAATTACATGGTATAAATCTTAATTAGAAAATAGTAATAATGACAAGAATTTTGTCAACCCTCTGAATAACGTGCTTACAATATGCACACAAAGTCACAAACACACAATAATATAAGTAAAATAGTAAAATAATAAAATATTACACAGTAATGCATTGTCATATCATATGCTAATGTTCTTAGTTCTTACTTCTTACTAGTAAAGACAATAATACAACAGCGTTAAATGTTCTTACTTCTTGCTGGTAATAACTAATAACTAATAAGATTAACACGACAGAAACAATTCCATACAAGAAACAAAATTCTAGCTACCACAAAATCCCACAACAGTACCATTCTCTTAGTCTACAATATTTCCAAACACGACCCGCTCAAACTCAGGCTCACTAAGTGTAAGTTCTGCAACAGCAAGTTGCTCAGCACCGTCAAATGGCTCGTGTACATCACCAACCACATCCCAAAACCTTATTTCTCCCGTTAAGTACTCAGAAGATCTCCTTGATAGAAGACGCAGATTAGAGTGCACAAAAACTAAATCCTCTGCACGTCTTGGTGTTATCGGGTTTCTCTTTGCATCATGGATAAGGGAATAAGTCTTCCAATTTCTTTCACAGCACGAGGAAGAAGATGGTTGACCGAGTAACTTCATAGCTAATTCTTGAAGATAACGTGCTGTAACACCATAAACAACCCACCACTTGAGGGGCTCTAACCCTTCTCTGTCAACAATTGAATCTTGTTCATTAAACCTGTCACCACAAATGGAGAATCTAGCAAATTCATCATGCACACATTGTCTATGTTCTGAGTTTGGAAAAAGCTTTCTCAAGTACTGATTTCGCAATGTTGAAACATCAGTATCCTTGTGTGGTGGGGCACGGTTTGGATGATCTTGACGCCATTTGCGAGTATAATACCTGTATAATTTAAAAAATATAGCCTACTTAATTAAATGTTAAAAAAGTCAGCTAGCTAGCTTAATTAAATAATAAACATAAAAGAAATCAAAAGTAAATCGAAAACTGAAGTATGTAAACTAGATGTGGATGGATATGCATACCTTGGATTAAGTGAATGTGCTAAGCAATGAAGAGGAGTGCTGCTCTTTGCCCATCGATCAGTCAGAATTTTACAGACTACATTAAAAAATGGAGATTCTTCATTCTCTCCCCTTTGCTCATAAGAGTAACTGTTCTCACCTTATCTACCATAGAATCCCACATCTCATATATCAGATGGAGACAAGGCTTATCAGTATCTGCAACACGCAACATCTCATAAATTGGCTCAGTAAATGCAAGTATGTATTCAATCTTCTTCCAAAATCCATTTTCATCTAACACTTTTTCCCTTACAAAATTGGCTCTTTGTACATCATCCCCTTGATAATCGGTCCAGCATTCTTTTATCACCAGCTCTTTGAGTCCCCTTTTAACTTGGAAGAATCTTTTTAATACAATCAGCACAGATGCAAATCGGGTCTCGGCAGCCGATAACAATTTTAGATCACAACACTGAAGATACATATGCAGCCGCATCGAATGATTGTTGATAAAATTCTTAATGGCAACAACATCAGATGCTATTATACTAATCCAACTACATTCATCATATACAACTTGGTTGGCATCAGTATTTCTTGCAGCACATATGTTCTTTAAAGCAAGGTTAAGTGTGTGAACAACACAAGGTGTCCAAAAAACATTTGGGAATTCATTTTCAATGAGCAGCCCTGCTGCCCTACAAACTGGGGCATTATCCGTAATTACTTGGACCACATTTTTTTCACCAACTTCTAGAATCACCTGTTTTATAATACCAAAAATAAAATATTTGTCTTTCACCTCACCTTGACAGTTTATAGCCTTTAAAAACATTGGACCTCCATCCATTATTGCTATAAAATTAATTAGAGGTCTCCTTTGTACATCAGTCCACCCATCACAAACAATCGACACACCTTTTTGGTCCCAAGTACTTTTTAGTGGCTCAAGTAAACGGTCAACATAAACTCTTTCCCTATCCAAAAGTGTGGTTCTGATCTTATTATAAGGAGGCTTATATCCTTTGATACCACTATCTGACAACAACTGATAAGACTTGATGAAATGAGGGTTTTTAGCAAAATTAAAAGATGGACAACCTGTATAAAAAGCTCTAGCAACCTCCTCATCAATTTGATTTCTTATAGCCACATCATATGACTTCTCTATGGGTGTCATAGCTCTTTTCTTTGCACCACTTACTTGACTAGGAATTGGAGAACTATCTACATGCTGATTTAAGGAAGAGGCACTTGGTAGCGGAACTTGTTTGGGCAGCAGAGCCTTTGCCCTTGCTTCAGCATCATCTTGTAACTTCTTCAATCTTGATAATTCCTCATCTATCACCTTGCTGCATCCTTTTATACCATGTCCAGTTAATCGAAGCAAATGACCCTTGACCCTATAATAGGATTCAGAATATGTCACTTTGCAGAATTTACATGTAAACTTGGTATTCCCTTTATTTTGTGATCTGTCTACTACTTTTGTAACATACTGCCATAAAGGAGCGGTATCATTTTCTGAGGTTGCTGCAGTACTCCCTGTACTCATTTGGCTTGATGACATTATCTACCTTTAACAAACAAGTTGTGTTATAAAGTTGCCGCTGCATAATTGAAACATATATGTAGAAATTAGTTATTTTAAACCTCAAAATTAGACTTCAAAAGCCAAATTATACAAATAAAAGACAAATGAAGCGCTAACAGGTCAATGAATACAAAAAATTGGCCAATAAATACATTGGACTTTCTGGCCAATAAAAAAAAAAAACTATTTCGATTAAAAGAAAAGGCAATTACAAAGTTGGTTGTTCTTTAAGCCATAAATTTCGTGTAGAAAACCAAAAGAAATTGAGAATAATTGGGTCGTAAGTCTGAAGCAAGGAATTGTACCTGACCAGATCAAAGCGAGAGAGGTACTCGGCTGAGGCCTGAGGGGCTTGGTGGAGGTCGCGCAGGTGGCTCGTTGGAGGACGGCAGGGAGGTCGCGCAGGAGATACGAGATAGAGAAAAAAAACTCAAGATTCAAGAGAGTTAGGGAGCCACTGAGCCAGAGAGGAGATCGCTAGGGTTTTATTTTTGTATTTTTTTATTTTTTTCCCTTGAGATTTTAACCTTTCCGTAAAAACGTACCGCTCTTGTCGATTCGTCGAACCACACACGTACCCAAGCGTACCATTGACCGTACCCCAGAGTCAAATATATTAAATTAATTCGATACGTCACGTGACTTATCCGGTTCGTACCCGCGTCGAACCCGTACCCGGTTCGTACCCGGTACCGGTACTCTCCAATATATGAAGTACCGGGGTAACATAGATGCACTGAGTCCGAATTGGCGGACAGCTAGCGCCTAGCGCTGATGACTGATGACTCATCAGTCATCACTCATCAGTGACGACTGACGAGTGATGACCAAACTCGAATAAACCCCAAACGGTCGAACCAAATAAATATTCAAAAGATTCACTTGCTCCTGATCCCCTTTATTACCGCATTTAACACTAACGATGACCCATTTCCACTATTATATACTTTAATATAATAGAAAATACTGTCCATCCATTTTAGATCGGACGAACAAAATGTTTTAAATTCTAAATTCCTTCATGACATAATAACAGGAGATGTATTCCCACTGAGCCACCCACCGGACAAAACCTTCCTAAAACCTCACAAACCCACTCACGCGCTGCTGCCTTTTAATTCTCTCTCTCACATAGTCACAGAGAGAGAAAAGCTCACTGCAATGGCGTCTTCTGCACCGCCGCCTTCCTCCTCCTCTCCACCTCTCCACCTCCTCACTCCCAAGCCCGAACCTCCCGACCCCATCTCCGACCTCTCCCAAATCGCAACCCCCAACACTAATCCCGATTCTCAGCAATTTCTTGTACCTCACAATTGCAGCTCTTCTTCCAACGAAATCGAGGACCCCATAATCTCTGAGTACCTCCGCTTAGCTCAGCTCTACTCCTCCTTCATGAGTCCAGGTGCAAAAGACCATAATGCCCTTGCTCTCGTCGACCCGTCGGAGGAGCCAAAGAAGAAGAAGGCCAGAGGTAATGGGTTGGTCCGCGTCAGCAACCTGAGCCCTGCTGATCAAATCCAGAATCGAGTAAAGATCAGACAGGTCCGCATGGCCTACGATTCCCTGAGGTGCTTTTATGTTTTGCAAAATTTGATTAACCCAAACCTGGTTAACGTGAACCTGTTGGGGGTAAAACCGCGACTCCGTGCTGATCTGAAGGCCTCGCTGAAGATGCGGGAGAAGGGGTTGTTTGTATACAACGACCCGGGGCAGCGAATCGTGGGCTCCGTGCCGGGAGTCAATATCGGAGATGTTTTCTTCTACCGGGCTGAGTTGATGGTTCTTGGGCTGCATAATCAAATTCAAGGCGGGATTGGATTTGCGCCTGCGAAAATGGTACCTGAAGGAGAGCCGATAGCTACCAGCGTTGTCGCCTCAGGAGGATACCAGGATGATCTCGAGGTATTTTATCTTTCTTAATTTTACCTTACATTTGAAATTTATAATGTAGTGTAATCTGAAGAATAATTGGAGGAGCTGTTGGTTGCTCTCTCTTTCTAAGACTTTCTATTATCGTCTCAATAGAAAGAAATGGATCTATGAAGTAATTAAATTTCTCTCCTATTTTCACTGGATGATAGATGACTAATATGTGAAGAATAATAAAGGGAGATATTAAAATAATATTCTTTCAAAATTAGGAGTAAGTTTAATTTTGGTCCAAGTCATCTCTTCTCAGCAAATTTTGAATTCTAAGAATGTTAATATGGATTAAGAAATGTTGCACAAGAGAGTAGGTTCTCATTGTTCCCGTTTTATTATGGAGATATTTGTCCCAACAGCTTCCTTTTTCTTATCTCCTGTCTCCTGAATCAATGATCAGTGCTTGGAATTTTATACAATGTTGTCATCGTCCTTGTCTTGAACTTCTAATGGTAATCCAGGGCTGGAGATGTCTGTCATAGCTGGAAAACTTGTAAGAGATTCTGCTTAAAGTGTTTGCTTTTCCTAAAAATTGTTTGATTGATTGGTTTATTTGAAAGTTGAACCGTGCTTAAGCATCAAGGTGATTGTCAGATAATGGTGTACTGTATAGACATTTTTTCAGTTGTATCTGCATGTTGTTAGTTATCTCAATTCTATATAGGTTACTAAATCTCTGGGTTAAACATTACTAAATCTCTAGGTTTATTGTCGCATAACTCGAGCTTCTTTTCTTATTATTATCATTGGCTTATGGATTTGTATCGCAAATGGAATTCTATTTTTGTTGTATTTGCAACAATAAACAATAACTCTTTTTAATACGTTTAACCACAATAATTAATGCCATCAGCATATCATCTCTTGGGGATGACTTAAGTTTACTTTCCTAGTGAGAAAAGCAGGCATTTTGACTGGGAGCCAATAATGTCAGAGCTCAATGGAATATAACTCGTTACCTTTGCTGACTTAAAGGCTGAGCTTACTTGCTTCAACTTAGTTTTATGACTTTTCATCAACAGGTTTACTGAAAACCCACAAAATTAGATTAGTAAGGGTGTGTTTGGTACCATTCTTAATTTATTGGGTTTTATTTCACAAACAAAAATTAATTTCTTTTTTTTTTTTCTTTGTTTTGATTTTAAAATATTTCATTTTCATTTCTCAAAATCTATTAATGCTGTATAACCGACACATGTACAAAGAAAGCAAATCAAATTATAGTTTTAAGGTCACTTTATAAATAAAATCATGATAATTTGTTGATATTGAAAAAAGAAACAGCCACACACACACACACAACCGACAACAGGCCCAGTTGTGGCAGATGCGTACATACATATATACATACGCAAACAATTCTTTGCGATGTTTGCGATGCCAGCTATTGATCCAGGGCACCATGTGTTCTCCATATTAAAAATCCTAATTCAAAGGATATCAGGAATTTTTAACTAAATTTCCAGATTTTGAAAAATGACTCCAGTTGGAATGCATATATTTAAAAGAAATAGTTGTAAAATTCTGTACCCTGAGATATTTTTATGGACCCATTGTTTGCCTTGGATTGACCGTTCCAGCATTAGAAATTTGGACCATTCGCACTTCTGCCAAAATGTAAACATTTTCACTATGGTCTCTCTCTCTCTCTTTCTCTCTCTCTCTCTCTCTCTCTCTCTCTCTCTCTCTCTCTCATGTGCATGCACACACACAGTTAAAACATCTTGTGAAATTGACACTGGGTACGAAAATGAGGTTAATAAATAAGGAAAGGTCATTAATATCATACGACAATCCAAACTAATAAAAAATTAGGAAACAAAAAACAATCGTTTGCTACAGGAATTGAAAAAAAAAAGAAAAAGAAAATCCAGACCCTACAAGCTTGAACTTTTGCCGTTAGAACCCATGGCACTTACCAGTATCTATAACCCCCTAACCATATTGAGAATTGGGTACAGCAAATTTGACTGCATGAATGCATTTTACTCTATGCTGGTTTAAGATTCCTAAATAACACTCACTAATGTCCTCTCTACAAGAACACTAACAACTTAACTTGGTTTGTGGCAGCTTGGTGATGACATCATCATGTACACTGGTAGTGGGGGTCGTCTCAAGAACCAGCCCCATGTGTCGTCAGACCAGAGCCTTGAACGAGGCAACCTTGCACTAGAAAGAAGTATGAACTATGGTGTCGAGGTTCGTGTTGTGCGAGGTGTCACCTTGCAGCAATATCCCTTATTCCGTGTTTATGTGTATGATGGTTTGTACCGGGTTGTTGAATGCCAACACAACCGTGGCAAGTCAGGCTGCCATGTGTACCTTTTCAAGCTAGTAAGGATCAAAGGCCAGGAGGAATCTGGCACCTTGTCGATACGTCTTGCCAGAGAGATAAAGGCCAAGTTGGCTGAGCAGACAATTCCAGCTGGGTATATTTGCGCCGACATTTCAGGAGGCATTGAAACTGTTCCTGTACCCTTCTTCAATGACATTGATAAGGAGGAATACCCATTGGAATTTGACTACGTTAAAACCCCAGATTACCCCCTGCCGCCAGTCATAAAGGCATTAAAGGCATGCAGGTGTCGGGAACAGTGTCAAGTCGGCTGTGAGTGCATGAGGAGAAACAACTTTGAGCCAGCTTATGATTCGACTGGTATTTTACTTCGGGGACGACCAATTGTGTATGAGTGCGGAGACACTTGTTCTTGTCCCACCAGCTGCCCCAATCGTGTCACCCAAAAGGGGATGAAATTGCAGCTGGAGGTGTTTCGGTCAAAGGACAATATATGGGGAGTGAGATCTTTGGATGTAATCCAAGCTGGGAGTTTTATATGTGAGTTTAGTGGGGATGTGGTTTTAAGGGAGGAGATGGGTCCAGGTGGGGATCAGAATCAGAATCAGAATCAGGTCCTGATTGACCCACAGAGCTTCTTTCAGAGGTGGAGGGAATGGGGGGATGTATCGGAAGTGTTCTCAGATGCAGAGCCCAAGAAGGACCCGCTGCTCCAGCACAAACCAGCATACCTTCTTGATGTTTCTAGGAGGAGGAATGTGGCGTGTTACATAAGCCACAGTAGTAGCCCAAATGTGTTTGTCCAATTTGTTCTTCATGCTCATGATGATGTTAACTATCCTAGAATGATGATTTTCGCAATGGAGAATATACCACCTTTGAGGGAGCTTAGCCTTGATTATGGGGCGATGAGTTGATTAAAGTGGAGGGTCCATTAGCAGAAGTATTGAAGCTTTTTATTGGACTCTTTTTGAAGGTATGCTTTATAATCACTCTCGTCTTTCCTGTACCGATATTATACTAATATAGATCACAAACAGTTCATAGACTACCTGGGAAAAGGCAATATTTATTATCTGATCCATATTTTACCAGAAGACAACCAATATTAGTTGTGAGAAAAGGCAACATTTAAATAGGTGGATCCACTTATACATGGGGATACGCTATTTCTATATAGGAAAGTGATATATTAAGCTGTTCTATACATGAGATGTGCTGTTTCCATTTAGTACCCTGTTCAAGAAAATTTAATTGGTCTATTTTCCAGAATCCAACATACAACTCTTATTATTAGATTTTATGAATGCCTAATTGCCTAGTTAAGTTGTGTAATCAAAAACTTGTATATCGGTGCTCTTCTGTTTCCTTGTTATTTCTTGTAAAGGTTGGATATTTCATTGTCTTTAGAAGCTGCAGTGTTTAACTCGTACTTGTCACAGTAAAACCATATTCTTTTTTAGTGTGTGCACTATGAAAAAGCTGGTTTAGAATTTGTTATAATTGAAAATGATGCTAAATATGGTATGCTTCTAGTTGGATATATGGATACTCTTAATTGGTTATCTTATAGTATTTCCAAAATCTTTCAATGACCTCTTGGTTTGGTTACTTTTTTTTTTTTTTTTGGCTAAATGTCACTTTCTTCCTTTCAGATGGGATAAAGATGTCAAATCTGGGACAGACTTGCATGGATTGATCCTGTACATGTAATGCAATGTACATCGTTTTGTTTTGTTTATTAGGAGAGAAGTTAAATGCTAGATCCTTGACATTGAAAAGTCTAAAATATACTTGGTCTACCTGATGTAATTTAACATTCCTTGTTTATTTTGTTTTAAAGAGTTATTAAAAAGTCTAAAATATACTTGAATTATTTCTAGTATGCCAGCCGCAGGGATTATGATGTTGCTCCATTATTCCATTCAATCCTAGCTAGTAATTAATTCAATTCCAAGAAATCTTTATCTGCAATGTATTGAGGCGTTACATACATCCTCACCTTCGAGTTTAAAACAAAACATAAATTCCAACTGGTGACATGTTTTTTTTTTTTTTTTTTTTTTTTTTTTTTGGAGAAGTACTGGTGACATCTGTTTTACATAAATTGTTGCTTACCTCTACCAATGCAAACTTATTCTTCTTATCCAGTAATTCAGGTCTTTTAATGGACAAAATAAATTGAAATACCAGTAAATTAATTTCCGTAGAAGTTGGACACTCTTAAAATTAGTAAGGTTGAGTGTTGTGTACTGTCAAATGTAACTGCCAATATTGGTCCAGGCGGTTCGTACGCTGGGCTGTTTGTAAATGGGTAAATCCAGCATCTAGGCCATATATCTCCAAGTAGAAGTGCTTATCTAATATCTGGGCCGTTCAAACTCTCTAGGCTGTGCGCATTTCTATCACTGTTCTTGTTTGGTTTTTCGTTTTCCAGCCAGTCTGCCAGTGGCACTATTGTCCGTTCTATATCTCAAGGCGTCTAAGATGCACAAACTCTAAACCGCTGCACATTATATATACTCTTTTAGTTGGCTTGATAATTAGGACCATCTGTATAGTTATTACGTGTTGTACACTTTGAACATGCCGTACCGAAATTAAGGACGTAGCACTCATTTGACAGGAATGAAATCCTTTGCTCACCTTCAAAGGTGAGCAGCATTCTAACCTTAGATCCAGTCTGTCTGATCAATGATGGTGCTCCGTGAATAATATTGGATTGATAGGCCTGGAAGAAATCTAAATGTCGAGATTAAATCGAACAGCTCGGATTAAAGGTAGGCACCTACTCACCTGATACTGGTCCTGTTTGACATGTTGAACTACGGTTTTTATTATGATGATTTTTGAATTTAAAGATACTTAAAATAGAAAAGTTATAGGCATATTCTTAAATTTCTAATGCATTTTAAAATTCTTAACTATGATATTGTGTATAAAATGTATGTCTAAAATAATTTTTCCACAATAATCTTCTTACAATCTTGTTCTCTCTTTACTGTCAGCACTAATCAAGAATCAGTTTACATTGGCATGCAATTCACCAAACGGCACATGCAGACGCTGAGATGCACCGCTGATCAGCTGTTCTCACCAGCAAAACCGGCAACCCCACACCACACAATTTTTTTCTTTTTTCTTTTAAAAAAGAACACCAGTACATTTTTTTTTTAAGGTAACCATGGCATTGACAATGGAATTTTCGCACAAAAGCTTGAACGTGACGATTGTACGGGAAACTAGACGTTTTTTTTTTTTGCCCAAAAAAAAAGAAAAAAGAAACTAGACATTTTTTTTTTTGAAATTCGGATGCTAGACGCTTTTTTTAACCGAGAGGCAGTAGGAGGAAGCTTAAAGCGACGCGTGTCACTAGGACAAGACGTAAGTCAAACGAAACCATTTCTTCTCTTTTTGTCTTCTTAACACGTGGCTATTCCTTCTTTTTTCAGCGGTGCTTAAACTATAATAAACTAAAATAAAAATATCGAAAGAAACAATTGCACTTTTTGGCTCCAGCACGTCGGTATTGTGTAACTTGTGATACCCTTGAATGTTTATCGTATATAGACACAGTTCTTTGAGGAAATATTTCGTAGTATCATCATTAGTATATTTATAATAATAATTATTATAATTTTTACAAATTTAGTTTGTTTATTATAACAACAACAACAACAATAATTATTATTGTTATTTGAAAAAAAAAAAAGAGGGAGCTATTTGTAATCCAACTTTTTCTGAAATAAAAAATGCATGTAGGGCTTGAATCTTGATTTTTTGGAGGCCAGCCTAATACTCTTACCACTGAGTCATTAAGTCACATGCAACAATTATTTATTATAACAAATATTTTGTTATTATTTCATTAGTATTGTTTAATTATAAATTTATTTGAACATCAAAATAATTATTATCATTAATTAAAATATTCATTATTAATCATATCCGCCTCCACATAAAACAATGTCACAAGAGAATACGTTCAAGTAAGATTTACTTATCACCATTTTTATTCCACACACCACAGTACATATTTTTCGTAAATAAGTTTTATTTTATATCTAATTTTATTCTCATTTTTTTCACTCGGTTCTCTATCTTCGTATTTATTCTCGTGCAGTTAAACGCAAATCCTAAAATAAAATGGACCCCGGGACAATGACCAAAATAATAGAAAAGAACACAAAATGACGGCGCTTTCGCCGTTGAGCAGGAGGAGAACGCTTAAAGCGACGCGTGGCAGTAAGACAACACGTGGTATCTTGGGGAAATCCTGTATTTTCGTTTCTTTGTCTTCGCAAGACGTGGCAATTCAACAGACCTTCTATTTTTTGTTCTCTTCTCTCTAGCGGCCTAGCGGGTGCTTAAACTAGAATATCTACTATTAAAGTTCCAAAGAAACCATTTGCACTTTGGCTCCAACACTTCTACGGTATTGCGAGACCTGTGAATGTTTACCGTATGTACATTCTGTCCTCGAGGGAATATCTCGTAATACTGGATAAATATAGAAGTATAGAAATGTCAAATGTACTTGTAGCTATTACCAATATATAAAAAATAAAAAAGAAAATAGTATTCCAAAAGTCAAGGTCGTCGATCAGCCAATGTATACCGTTTCTTTCTATACATTAATTTCTATTTTTCTTAATTTGTACATCGTTCTTCTGATATTTTTAGATTAAAAACTTATCAGAGCTTCCTTCCAACATGGAAAAATTAACATTTTGGGGACATTATAGTAAGTTACTCCAATATATATAAGAAGATAACAAGCAAAGCAAAGTACCACTTCACCCAGTTGCAGTTGCTGCCTTGCTGGGGTTGCCTGGTACTCTTATCAATGGAGTCGGACCCAGACACCTTCTTCCAGGGGTGGTTTAGCCACCTTTACGACCTCCGCCGGGAGCTGCTCTCAGCCCGATACTCCTTAGGAGATCGACAAAAGATCCAGTCGGTCCTCGACGAATTCATAGCCCATTACGAGTCGTACTACCAGTTTCGTTCTGAAATAAGCCAGTTTGATCCGGTACGGGCTTTTACGACTCCCTGGGCCACCTCTGTCGAGCGAGGTGTCGTTTTCTGGCTTGCTGGGTGGCGACCCAACACTGTGGTACACCTCCTTTACTCCGAGTCCAGCAGGCGATTTGAGGCGCAACTACAGGTGCAACTATATATAGCAAGCAGAACACATATCTAATGATTAATCATAACATGTTAATTAATTGCATGCAGGATCTTATAAGGGGGGTTGGATCTGGCGACCTGGGGGACCTGAGCTCGACTCAGCTGAATTTGGTAGATGAACTACAAAGAAGGACTATAGAAGCCGAGGATGAGCTAGAGCTGGAGATGAGCCGGCTGCACGAGGAACTAGCAGGCCAGTTCACCGTGACAGGGTCGATGGAGTTAGGGGAAGCCATGAGCCGGATCAAGGATATAATTGCAAGGGCAGACAATCTTAGAATGAGAACCCTCCGTGCGGCACTGGAGGTGTTGTACCGTCCCGTGCAGGCTGTCGATCTGCTAATTGCCACAGCCGACTTCGAAATTGGGATCAGGAATATTGGTCTGAAATATGAGATGGCTCGGTCTAATGCTAGCTAAACAAGAACAAGATTTATTCTTGTTCTTGTTCTAGTTTCATGATTTTGTTGGAACAAGAACAAAGCTCATTTTGGCCAAGAACAAGCTATTTTTGAAAGCACCAAACATGAAATAGCTTGTTCTAGTTCTTATTCTTGTTCTTAATCCATGCACTTCCAAACATCCCCTATATAATATATTTAATTATGAGCATGCATCTTTTAGTTTAAGCGATATATCAATGTTTTGGAAAAATGAGAGACTTGACTTCTTAAAGTGATGTCTCAACAGGAAATAAAGAACATAAAACAGGGTTCCCATGTGTTAGGAGATTTAACCCCCTTTTATCCTCCCGAGTCTTTTCTATTTTTTTTTTTTTTTTACGTCAATGGGATATGGAGCAACCGAAAGTTTCACCTAATAATTAAAATTGAAGGAATTAAAATATATAATAAGGTCTCTCTACTATTGGATTGGTGTTTTGTTTTATAGTTCCTAGCCAGTTTTAAGATCTTTACGCTATCCGGTTCAGTAATCAATCCGACCGATTGAATCATCGAAAGCACCGGAGTACCACCGGAGTTGGTATGTATTTGCAGGTACTCTGGTACGTTCTTGCTGGTTTTTAATTCAATGTATTAAAAACTGGACCGATCGGTTCAACTGGTTTAACTGACAACGGAATCCTGTTCCGGTCCATTTTTCTTTCTAAGACCTGTTTTTTAATCAAAACACTAAAAACTATTCATGAACCGGTTAAATCAGAAAAGTCGATGAATCAGACCGACGGGTTTATTTTTTACAAATTGTGAAAATTTTGGAAATGCAAGTCCGGCCCTCACCGTGAATCAAACCTGAAAGATGCGTATTATGAGTATTGAGTCTTGATTGATAAATAGCCGCAATATACATATAAGAAGTATCACAATATCCAATTTTAATAATCGGTACTTCAACTGATTTAATCGGTTAAACTTTGAACGGACAGCTTCCTGATCAAGGTTCGATCTGATTTTTAAAACATTGATTTTATTAGAATTATATTGTTTCAAATTCATTAAAACTTTGTTTAGATAGAGGAAAATGGAAGAGATGGAAAGAGAACAAATGTGAAATTAAATATTTTTTGTTTGGATGGAAAGAAATTATCAGGGAAAATATTTAGAGTAATGTTAGAGTCAAACGTAGGGAAAATATTTAGAGTAAAGTTAGAGCCAAACGCGGTTCTAATTTCATCTATTAAAATTTTAAATGACAGATCTAAATCATTCAATATGATCTTCATATTGAAATAATCTTGCAGATCAAAATTTACAATTTTTCAAAATTTTTAACTATTTTTTTCAGATTTGGGTTCAGAATTAATTAGATCGAACATTTTCTAAAATTCAAAATAAATAATAAAAAACTAGAAAATATATAAAATTTGATCTCTAAGGAGATTTCATTATGGATAATAATTTGAACGATTCGGATTTGCCATTGTAATAGAAAAAATTGAGATTTGATCGTGTTTGACAGGCTCAAGTGTTAAACGCGTTTGACTATAGCATTACTCAAATATTTAACGAGATATTTTTTTGAACATTTTCCTCCAATACAAATTTACTCTCCCCTCCTAAATTAGAGGAGAATGAAGGGAAAAAATGTTAATGAGACTATCCAAATAGAGATAGAAGAAAAATTATTAGACTATCCAAATAGGAAAAAAAATTATTCTCATTTCATTTCTTTTCTTTCCTCTTGTATTAATTTCTCCTCCTTTTCCATTCCTCTATGTTATCCAAATACATGTAAAAAATAAACAACAATAAAATTCTTCTTAAAATAATACCGCTCGATAAAATTTTTACCTGTGTTAATATTATACAACTGTAATCCAATTACACCCAACTGGACAGCGGAAACTTATCTTAGAAGTTACAACTTTCCAACTTTAGAAATAAGGAAAATCAGTCATATGCCCCTCAAGTTTTCTCAAATTGGATATTTACTCCTCCAATCTTTGAATTTTGAAATTTACCCCTCTATTCATGATAAATATAGGTATTTATCCTTTTGAATAATTTTGATGCTATTTTAATTCTGAAAAATTATTTTCTAAATTTTATGACAACAATACCCTTGAGTACTGTGTTTGTTGGTAGGGGTGTGGTGATGTTTTCGCTTATATAAATTTTTACCTAAATCCTACCCAATTTTTAATCGCAAGCGCACGATTTATCGTTGAGTAAGCCTAGGGTCGATCCTCGGAGACGGAATATTCAATTTCTAAGTTATATAAATCAATCTTAATTAAATCCTAAGTTTAATAAAATCTCTTTTTTATTAACTAAATTAAAATATAAATAAAATCAATTCAGGAATTCTAAATAAATAACTCTCAAAATAACTAACTTGGAGAAAAACTTATTTGATAAAACTAGGGGTTTTCTGGTTTCAAACGATTTCTTTAACTTGTCAAAAGTAGAACGGTCCGTTCCATGTCTGGCACGGTCCGTTCTGACTTAGGTTGGCTCCCTGGAACTGGCCGTTCTAGGTTAGAACGCCCCCTGTCGGGCGGTCCGTTCTAACATTGAAACGGTCCGTTCCAGAGGTCAATACTTGTTTTGTCATGCCTTTAAACAATTAAATAAGTGTTTTAAATAGTTTAAACAATTATTAAGTCAATAATTATACTCTAACTGTCGTTCAGGTTAATTATTTTGATTTAAAACGTTAAACTTCTAAATTCCTAAACTTCAACTGTCGTTTCTTGATTTAGGAAATTTAGTTCATCTTTTGGTTCTAGGCAAACTTAATTTCTTTCGATTTTAAGTTAAAACTTTAATTTCTAAAGTTCCGATTCAATCTTTCGATCTGTTATCAACCTAAGTGTTTTATTGAAAAGCTTTTAGTTAATTCAATTGATTTTAAATTCTAACTTTCAATCGTGTACTTTGATTGACGAGATAACCAATTAAAACAATTAAGCAAAGCAAATCAACAAAATTAAGCAATTAAATCACAAAAGATAAATAATAAAACTTAACTTAATTAATTACTTAAAGATTCAACTAAACAAATAACATAAAGAAAAAGTTCTCAACCATAGTCCCTAAAACTAAACTACTCTAACAAATTCATGTTAAAAAGATCAGGTTTCATCAAATAAAAACGCATAAAAGATGGAAAATAAAGTTACAACAGAGATTGCTCAAAATCTTCCACAATTTGTCGCTCTGGCCTGTCTGGGACGGTCCGCCTGAGATCTGGGGCGGTGCGCTCCAGTGAGGTTGGATCGTCCTGGCAGTTGTCTCCTTTGTCGAGTTGAGAGGCTAAAACCTAGAAATCTGACTTGTATCTTCTTCTGGAGACAGGCCATCGCTTATATAGCTGCTAGAAGGCGGTTTCTAATTGTGGAAGTCGTGGAAACGTGTTTCTGGAAGGTCAGGAATGGAAGAACCGACAGGCAGAAATAAGTCTGCTATTTTTGGCAGTGCTGGAAATACTGGAACGGTCCGCTTGAGTGTTGGGGCGACCCGTTCCAGACTTGGCCTTGACTTGGTCTGCTGCATGGGCTGGCTGACTGGTATGGACGATCCGTCCGACTGGTTGGGCGGCCTGTGCTGGCTGGTCCTTGCTGCTCATGCCTGGTTGTCTGATCTTCTAGGTTGGGGCGGTCCGTCCTGCCGGCAGGGCAGTCCGTTTCAATGCACATTTCTCCTTTCCTTCGCTGCAATCTTCTGTTGTCGCGCCGCAAAATGTGATGAACCTGAAATAAAACTTGCCGGGCTACGGCTGTACCTTTCTACGACCTAAAAATTAGCAAAATAAAGTAAAAACACTTGTATTTGGTATTAATTTAGGGCTTAAACCGGTTAGAAATCGAGTATGAAAACCGTACATCAGGGTGAACAAAAAACTCGTAACTCGTGAGTTATTCGAACTCGACTAAAAAAAAACTCGATGGTAACTCGAGTTAGCAGAACTCGAGTTTCTAGCAACTCGAGTTATGCCCACTCGTTAATTTCACGAGCTGAGTTCGAGTTAGGCCCAACTCGAGTCAGCAAAAATAGGCTACAAGAAAAGTTTGTTCTTATATTAATGTACAGCCCAGCATTGTAATTCATGTACAAACGTACAGTCCATAATTTTCTTTACTAACCTAGTCCCAAAGTTCCAATAACTTTTACCCAGTATCCCATTCCCACGTGACTGTACCCCTTTTCCCTTCTTCACAAACGTCCAATCACCATTTCCCACTCTACTAATTTATCACTTCGTTCTCTCTCTTTCATCCCACAGAAAATAAACCATTAGAAGAACATCTCTTTCTCCTCCAACGACAAACACTACTATCTTTCTTCTCTTCTCGGCAGAAAACTTTCGACTCTGACGACCCTCACTCTATTTTCACGAGTTCCATAGCGAGTCACGAGTTGGCTCGAGTATAATCCATACGAGTTCGAGTTAGCTTGGATAGCTCGGAACTGCCTCGCTACCGAGTCACGAGTTAACTCGAGTTGTGACGAGTTCGAGTTGAGGCCAACAGCCCTAGTTGGTACTTGAGACATGACATTTTTAGTTAGAATCGCATAAATTTTAAAATTCATTAAAAAATAATAAATTTAATATCCTCGTAAAAAGATGTAACTCTGCTAATGCTATATAGCTGGAATCAAACACACACTCAAGTCAGCAACTGAAATTTACCCATTAAAACTTTCTAGCTTTAGATAGTCTTATCATTTATTTAGAAATAATTTGTCTTGTTAGGATAATTGTCTTCCAAAATCGACTTAATAAGTTGGTACTTGCTGCATGTACATTTTTCTTAGAAATATATAATGTTTCAAATTTAATGAAAAGAACAATAATAAATTCTTCTAAATTAACACCATACTAGACAAATTTTCAACTTCTCTAATATTATAGAGTTGGAATCAAATACACTTGGCTCAAAAGGAAAATATATTTGATAGAACCTTTTAGCTTTAGACAGACTTTCTTTTTTTTTCAAAAAATAAATTGAGGACAAGTTTTTGCAATTTGTTTTTAAATAAACCAAGAATCAAATCTTCCAAATTATATTTAAATTAAATATTTATAAAGGATATCTAGTTGTATTTGAAACTACGACCTTTTATCAAGGTGTTTTAGACACGTCTTATTATTAGGGGCGAAATTATGTAACATTTTGGTGGGTCTCCGAAAAAAAGTTTTGACTTGACATTGCACTTGTCTGGAAAAAATTCACAAGAAGTTAGGAACCCACCCATCTCAGAAATTTGAAGGACCTCGGTGAACATATCACATTTAATTTGAATTGCATAACGACTCCTAAAAAATTGCATGGGGACCCAGGTAGCATTCGTTCATGATGAATCACCTTCTTTCTTCCTCTGCAATGAATTTTATTAAGACAAAACATAGAATAGAATGAGAGATGTTTGCATGAATGATTATTGTAGCATATATATGTTAGAAAGTGTTCAATTTCAATTTTAAGACTAACAATTAGCTCAAGCAATCAATTAAACACCATAGATCTAGTGCTAGAAGCATTCACACATCAAAACAATGAGAACAAGTAGGAGAAAGTTATACCTCTCATGAAATTGCATTCATGAGGTTCGAATCCATGACATGGAAGTCAATGGGGTGCGTGCTCCACCACCTTCACCATCTATGACGCCTCAAACCCACCAAGGAGCTAACCACGAGCTCCTTGAAAGTGCTAGCTTTCAAGAGCTCCTAGCTAATCCCCTCTATGAACCTCTTCTTCCTATTAATTATTTTAATGGAGGAAAAGAAGGAATGGAGCTCAACACATGAGCAAGAGAAGGGAGGAAGATGGGTGGCGGCTAGAAGAGAGGAGAGAGAAAGGGGTGGATGGCTAGGGCTTTCCCAAGAGGTGACCCCTTTATATAGCCAACAACTCTCATCCTCTCCTTGAACTATTTACATCAATGCCACTAGGGCTAGCCGAAATTCAAAGAGGCCATTTTAGGCTACATCAAATATTGCAATGGCCCAATGATTTATCCCATTAATTAATCCTTCATCCTTCCTCAAATCAGGCCTTTAATTAATTAAATAACTAGAAGCCCAAATAACTCAAACTAATTAAAGTGTGTTGAACATAATTAATTATTAGCTCATTAATAATTAATTTAGGATTAGCTAATGCATTAAATTGTTTCCATATGATCCTTTTGACTTAATTAATTATAACGGTATATAATTAATTAACCAACGTATCATATTTCACAATACTAACTGTTGCGAATAAATAATTAATGCACCGTGTGGTTAGAGTCCTATTTGTGCGACCCTATTGAGGATTTATGCTATGTTGGCCATGAAAATAAATCGTTATTTATTTCCAATAATCATAAGCGGTATCTAGCAACACGTTATGATTCCCAATTTGCATAAATAAAGTATTGTTACAATATATCAATCCTGCATAAGAAATAATGGTATTTCCTTGTCTGATTCTTATGTCACATGATATCATTGTATAATCCAAGATAGGAGTGTATCATTCTTACAGATTATACATTTCTTGATCTAGAGTTGATCGTTTAGTTTGCATGCATACGATCCAACTCCATCAAGGGGCCCAAACAGATATCATCACTCATTAAGTGTATTAATGAGGGACATACGGTTTTCTTGATGAACAATTTTTCTCCGCACAATTCAAGAGAGCATAAATAAAGTCCGTATAGCAGCCTTTATCAAGAATCAACGTTAGATGATATTTATTGAACCTATCCTCATGTGGAAAAGTTGAACATCTCAAACTTAGAATAAAACTCATATGAAATAAACAATGACACATAACACAATCCATATGTTTATTTCATTGGGTCAAGTCCTGTACTATGTTCCAATAACATACACATATGCAATTAAGTTGGTAACTCCTTACCTATGATTTGTAGAACTTAATCATCACTTAACTTGCATACTAATCTTATTCGATAATTAATGTTCCTTGTTAATTATCAAGATTATGGACAATTTAGATTTATTATTGTCATTCTAATGAATGATCCACAGAGATCTACAATTCAGATCATCAACCTGAATGATCTGTCAATAATGAACTCTAGGAACAAATGATGAAATATCATCATTAACATAAACTAAGTAAATAAGTCATTAAATATTGACTTTTAGGACATAACTCCAACAATATACATTGGTGCGAATTTCGCGGATGGCACGATTCGTCTATATAATGTTTTGTGTACTTTAGATCATTATAAACAAAAACCACCACAAAAGATAAAAAATACTATTCAAATATTAAATAAAAACTACCACATAAAATCCTAACGTGCAGTTTCTATCAAAAAAATTTCAAGCGCCACAGAAGATTCGAAATACCGTGGTTTGAATAGTGGCTGAACTCCTCTGTACGCCTCCTATCTTTATATATCTATAATATATAAAATGAAGTGTTCAATGAAATTTCTAATAAACCTATTATGCAAAATCATGAGAAAATGAAAATTCATAGGAAATTGTTGTATTTTTTTCTTATCATCCTCACTCTTGAATTATTATTATGTATATTAGATATATTATTTTTAGATATTATGTTGTTATTATAATATATATTTGATTTTTCATGAATTTTTTAATATTAAATTATTATATTATGTCTATAATAGATATTACATCATACATATGTTTTCAGCAAAAAAAAATTATGGACTCTGCTGAAATGAATTCCTAACTACTCACCTACTTATTATTAAAAAATATATATATATACTTCAACTCGTGAGGACATCAGTTTCATGTGTGTTCCCATATATTGTTAGCACACGTTTTTTATAAAGATGATGCGTATATAAAATACCAATTTACACTAAATTCATAACTATTGTACAAAAATATAAAAATAGCATATTAAAACAAAATTGATGGAAAAAGTAGAAGATATCAGTGTGTAGAGAAAATCTATAGTGCATATTAATATACCAAAATTTCGGTGCATATTGATCCTACTGATTTAAATTCTTCGATTTGATTCAAAATGATCGATTTAAACCGTTCAATATGATCTTTCTATTAAAATATCTTTGCCGACCAAATTTTACATTTAGTTTTCTCCCGGTATATATCTATTTTTCTTTTATTAAGTCAGACGGGAGCTTCTAAAATGCACACAGATTTTGAAGTTAGTCGGTTTAGATAATTTTCACATTCTCCACTAAATAATTGTAAATCGTAACAATCACTTAAATTTTGACAAATTCTGAATTGGAAGGGCTCTTTTAAAAAATGGGCAGAGACACGTTTTTTACTCCTTCCTACTGACACTTGTACTCTACAAGGCACCATCTCTATCACAAGTTCACACCGCAACTCACATGTTAGCACTCAAATCCTACTTAATAAACGCCATAAACCAATTCTTTCTCTAACAAATCAGGGTTTAAGACCATTTAATACAACACAACTCTTCCCTCCTCTCTAATGGCGTCTCCCTCCCTGAAATCCCCTCCGCTGAGCCCTCCCACACCTCTCGCCTCCTCCAAACACCCCTCTCAGAAATCACCTCTTCAGTCCTCCCTTGGGTCCACCTCTTCTCACACCCCAAACGCCCCACCATCCCAAAACCCAACATCCACACCCGGCCGCATTCTTACACCCGACCTGTGCGACATTCTCTCAACTCAGATTGCTCCGTCCGAAACCGACGACCCCGCCTTCATTCCCTTCCTCCGTTGCGCCCAGGAGCAGCTCGCCGCCTACAAATCCTCCCTCGTTCAAGTACAAAATGACGAGAATGCCCTCGCTCTGGTGCAACCCACTCACGACGAACCACAGACGAACCGTCTCAGAAATAAGCGCAAGCAACCAAAGGAGCTGGTTCGCGTCACCGCTTCGTCCCAGGAAGAGGTCTCCAGGTGGCGTGAATTGAATCGCCGAGCGAGAATCGCGTACGAGTCGCTACGGTGCCACTACCACCTGCAGTACATCACGGACCCACAAGTCAGAGATGCGACCAAGGTAGACCGTTCTGACCTGAAGGCTTACACCGAGTTGCACAAACTTGGGCCCCAGCTGGTTCCGTACTTGCAGCCCGGGAAAAGGATAGTGGGGCCCATACCAGGGGTTGAAATAGGTGATATTTTTTTTCACCGGGCTGAGCTGTCCCTTCTTGGACTGCATGTTCACACCCAGGCCGGTATTGGTTATGCGCCAAGTGAGTTTGTCGCAGAGAACGAACCCATTGCCGCTAGTATCGTTGCTTCTGGTGGCTATGAAGACGACAAAGAGGTATATAATTTATTCCTTTGCATACTAATTATACAATATAATCTGATAATGCACGTGCAAATCAGGAGCAATTAGTATATTATCATAGGTATATTATCGTAGGGTACGTTTGGATTGTCTATAATACAATTAGGATTAGTTATTCAGAGTAAAAAATATTATTTCTAAAAGATCAAGAATAAGTTTTTGGGAGATTTAGGGTATGTTTGGTAAATAGACGAACAAGGACGCGAACAAGCTGTTCGCTGTTCGTAGTTCGCAAAAATTGGGGAACAAGAAATAGAGGGAGTTGTTCTAGTTCGCGCTAGTTCGTGCATGTTTGGTACTCGCGAACTACTGTTGTTCGAGCGGTACCAAACATGCCCTTAGAGTGTAACTTTAAGTGGTCCAACATCCGGAATAAATTTTTATTCCTAGTGTATTTGGGTCATCTTTTTAATCCGAATTAAAATTAAAAAGTGGTTCCAACAAATTCTTAATCCACGTTAAGAAGATTATCCAAACACATTAGGAATAAAAATTCATTCCAGATGTTGGACTACTTAAAAATAGAACTCCACATTCCCAAAAATTTATTCTCGATCGTTTAGGAATAATATTTTTTATTCCGAATAATTAATCCTAATTTTATTCTTAGATGATCCAACGCACCCATAGAAAAGATCTGAAAAATGAACAAAGTATATGACGACACTCTGATTCCCAAAAACTTATTTTCGATCGTTTAGGAATAATATTTTTTATTCCGAATAATTAATCCTAATTTTATTCTTAGATGATCCAACGCACCCATAGAAAAGATCTGAAAAATGAACAAAGTATATGACGACACTCTGCCTGCCCCGAGATAAAACTCCATGTGTACAAAATTAAGTATTTTGAGTACAATATTATCGATAACAACCTGCACTGTGAAGCTTGTGGTTCAGTAATCAGTACTGATGTAGGTTCAAACCATACAAGACTATGTACTCTTCTAATGGATAACTACCATTTTGTTTTCAATTTTTCATGATATCAGTTTCCTGACTTGAATATGTGGCCTTCAGCCCTTCACTGTAATGCATACTATTTTTTTTTTGAATAAAATAACTTTGTTATATTTGGTATAGCCCAGTGGCGGAGCCAGAAAGTTTTGCAATGTGTTCAACAGATTTATAATATTAATATTTTTAAATTAAAAATAAATTCATACACTATTATATAGCTTTATCTTTTTTTCTAAACATGAAAATTCTAAAATTTAAATATTAAAAATTGAAAATTAATTTTAGTCAATTACTAAATAAAAAAAATCAAAATCAAAATATAAGGCATTTCACATAACTTGTATTTTTTAACATCAAAAAAGAATTTTACATAAATTAAATAACTTTTGTATATTTTTCCTAAAAATAATAAGGAGAATTGCTAACTTAACTGGAAATTATTTTGTCTCAAAATGCATTTTTAATTGCTAAATTTACATAATAAAAAACTCATGTGAATGCAACATGAACCAAATGGGGTTCATTAGTATAATAATATTTGTATAATTATGGGGTTCAAATTTAAGATAACTATAAAAAATATTCACTTCATAAGTATAAATTTTCATATATGGCATTATTTTTTGAAATTAAATGGGGTCAATTGACCCCCATTTGATCAATGTATCTTCGCCACTATACAGCCCAGAGGATGATGTGTTCTAAATTTGGTTCAAAAGCCAACTCCATCTAATGTCCGTTTTCCTTTTATTTACAGTTGGGAGAAGATGTACTACTATATACTGGCAGTGGAGGGAAAGGCCGGAATGACTCCCATGTCTCAGCTGACCAAAGCCTTGAAAGAGGCAACTTAGCCCTTGAACGTAGCATGAACTACAGAATCGAAGTTCGAGTCATTCGAGGTATGCAACTTGAGCACAACTCCAATCGGAAGTTCTACGTGTATGACGGCTTGTATCGAGTCGTTGACTGCAAATGTAACAGCATATTGGGCTGCCTTGTGTATCAATTCAAGTTGTTGCGTATTCCTGGACAAAATCAATTAGGAAGTAAAACGATTCGTATTGCTCTTGAAACAAAGGCAAAATTGGCTGAAAAAACAGTACCATCTGGGTATGTGAACCCAGATATATCTGGTAATAAGGAAGCAGTACCAGTGTTATTATTTAATGATGTAGACAAAAATAACCACCCAATGTACGGCCCAATGATGTATGAGTATTTAAAGTCCCCTGAATACCCCTATTCATCAAAAGAGTCAGTCATGAAGGGATGCCAGTGCCGTCCAACCTGTTGCGACAAGTGCCCTTGCAAGGAAAGAAATGGTGGCACTTTTGCATATGATAATGGGGTTCTATTACATGGTCGCCCTGTCGTGTATGAATGTGGGAATGGTTGTCATTGCTCTGCCACATGTTCTAACCGGGTAACTCAAAAAGGTATCAGGTACCAATTAGAGGTCTTCAGGTCGAAAGATACCCAATGGGGGCTACGGTCTCTTGACCCTATTCAGGCTGGCACATTTATATGTCAATTCAGTGGTGATGTGGTTTTGAGAGATATGATTAAGCAAGATTCAGAATACCAAGAAGGTCTGATTGATCCAAGAAAGTTCCCACTGATGTGGCATCATTGGGGAGACTTGTCTGCCATCTTTCCTGAGTGGAAGCCATTTGATTCGCCGGTTCTGGAGAAACAGCCAGAGTACCTTTTGGACGTCTCAAGGAGGAACAACGCTGCATGCTATATTAGCCATAGTGAATGCCCAAATGCATTTATCCAATTTGTGCTATACTCACATGATGATGTGAAGTTTCCAAGAATGGCAGTGTTTGCAATGGAGAACATTCCTCCTTTGCGGGATATAACCCTGAACTATGGTTGGTGATTTATTCATTCATTCATTCATTTTTTATTTATTTACTTGCATTTTTTTGGGCAAAGTGTTACATCCTTCCCCTATCCTAATCAATCCATACTATCCTCTAGAGTATACCAAGTTGTGGAACGGGCGACTATGCAACCTGGGCCATCTGGTTTTATGAACAGGAAAACTTTTTAGGAACCAAGAAACTTTGATATTCGTACTGAGAGGCTCTGAATGCTGCCTAATAGTGGGGTACCTGGGGGCTGTGTGGTCCTTTTTAATAACAAAGAGTTGGCAACAGCATAAACTCCCTGGGGCAGTGAACTTAAAACCAGCCAAACTGTCTAATGTATGTGGCTATGTGCTATTGGTGGTTTCAATATCCATGAATTTGGTAGGTTAGATTCCTTTTGGATTACTGTAACCATTGCTGCTCAGACAGTCTGGTTTCAATCTAATTTAGGATTAGTTTACTAGATTTGATCTACTTTATTTTGGGTCTGAAACTAGGGATTTACTCGAGGTTTTAGATAAACTTGTTAGTTTATCTGGATACCTATTATAATTATTTTGGTAGATTTAGTCTGTTTAATGTATCCATGCTTGAGTATTATTCATTGTGCTTCACTTATTTTCCTGCGATACTATCCTTTCATTCTTTTCTAATCAGTTGTATTGCAACCTCACAACAGGATGCAGCACTGATTTAGATGAAGGAGATAATTCACTGGAAGGGGAGTAAAACTGGAGCTAACTTTTGTTGTTTTTAATGAAGAGTAGCGTTGTAGATAGCAAACAAAGGTTAGAATCCTTTTTCTGCTTTTATTTTCCTTGTATCTCATTATACATCAATTTTTACAAATACTTGATGATGGTCCTATATTAATTTTTTTAGACAGATTTATTTTCCACCAGCCTAATTTTACTGTTGCAAAGGTTTTCACTTTAGTTGTAGTCATTTAACAGTCAAAAAACATTTAGTTGGTAACATAATGAAATAGTTCTGATTTTAGAAATTTAGCTCGTGCAGGTAATTGCTTTGCTCACTCCCCTGTTTTGAGATCCACTCCTCTATTTCTTTTAAATGACAAAAATATCCTCCACATTCTTTTATGTTTCTCTCCCTGCGCTGGAATAGTGATGGCATTTAGGTCATTATAGGAGTGAATCTCTAAGTAAGGGAGTGAGCAAAGCAATTCCCGCTCGTGCATCACTCCCTTCATGACTGAATTTGCTGGAGATAAAGGGATGTTTAGTGTTTAATTATTATAACTTTGCAATCTCATGTTCCTTTCAACTTAAAAGTTTTTTTCTTTATTTGGTCAGAGTAAGAGAGTTTTGACAAGAGATAATTTAATTAAAATAACGACGACAAGGAGAAATACTATTTTTGTTTGGTTAGGATGAAGAAACACTAGCCTACCTCAACTTGTTTGGGATAAAAGGCTTAGTTGTAGTTGTTGTTGTTGTAGGATGAAGAAACACTAAACCATTTATTTGTCAATTGTTCTTTTGTTCGGTGACCTTGGAGGTAGACATCTAGTTTACAATAGTTGCAATAATATAAAAGTATTGTGCCATTTTGATAGAATCATCTCTTTAAAAGATAGTAAAATGGTATAATTAATTATAGTTGTGTAATTTGAATTTTGTGATAATTTAATTTAAATGAGGGTAAATGAGGGTGCGGTAATGAAGTGATGATGAGGGTGTCAGAGTCAGGAGGCTAATATCATTCCTTAGCATCCTTTTGCAGTAAATCTAGATATAATTATAATGAGTCTTTTCTTAGATTGCAATCAGTTCTTTATTGTGATATTTTCAATCTTCCAGTGCAGGTATAGAAAGGGGAACAAAGGAAAAAGGAAGTTGTAAAAAGGAAATGTCATCTGAAGGAAAATGGGTTTTTTTGAGGGTCTTGATGTCCTTCTGAGATTGTCGGAGCAAGAGCAAGAAAATACTTGTTAATGCTTCTTCTTTTGTTTGTTTTGGTGATGTTGATGTTGACAATCAAACTTTTGAATGTTTGTTTCACTTGGTTTTGTCTGTTAACTTGGTCTATGTGGTCTTTTTGCGATGATAACAAGTCTTTGATGTTCTAGCTTGGTTGCATTCGAGTAGCTTTTAAATAGAATGATTCCTACCTGTACCGAGGTATGGTACCAGTTATCTGTGAGACGATTTCTTAGTTGCTGTACTATCTGATGGCTTCCGGCATTGTTTAAAAAGAAAGAGAAAAAGAAAGGTGTATGATTTGATTTCTTTGCGTGATGAATCAGCATACTTATATTGGGCCAAACTTATGCTCCTAATAAATTCAGATAAATTCTCTTGTGAATGTCCAACTGCGAAGTCTTTATACTTGTCACATGATCGGTAAAATCAAGGCAAATTTTTATCTCAGGAATAATCAAAGTAAAAGTAAAATTGTGTTATTTTTATATTATTAAGAAGGGTGAATTTTTTTCCTTTTTTTTGTCACTTTTGATTTTTATTCTGTCGTGCAGAATTGGCTCTCTTCCATTATATCGTCAAAACGATGGCATACCAAAGTATACAATTAAAAAAATCAATTCTATATTTAACATCGGATGCTATTCGGAGTAGAATAATATTCGTTTTCAGTATTATTATTCGTAAGAATTTTATTTAAATGCATAAATAAATTATTAAAATGATGCGGATATGGATATGGATTCGGTTTTGAATTGTAAAAAAATAAAATGTATATAGCTGGATTGCGCAAATCCAAAATAAAATTTGATATTATACTTTTCTCTGTTGGAAGGTTTCAAAGCATCAAAATTTTCTTTAGGTATAGTTTTGTTTTTCATATTTGTCGAAATGATCTTGTATTTTATGTACTTGTTATTTATTTGTGAAAACCAATTAGCATACGTATTTGTAAATTTTTATTTATTATCCTACAATACTTATTTTTGTTATATGTGCATATTTTTTTTAATGTTATTTGTTAATAATTTCCTACAAATCTACTAACATCTGTATTTCTTTAGTGCCAAAGTTTGGCAGTGGCTGTTTCGTTTGTATATTATTTGAACCGGCATGTTGCCTACCGTTTTCCAGAATACCCGCAACTCCGAATTTGTTTTGGATTGCATATTACTTTATTAGGCATTTCGAAATAGGAGGGAACAAAAATCTCATGACAGGCGAGTCATTTGAACTCGTGAGAAAAACTCGGTTGTAACTCGAGTTGGCATTGTTCGGGTTGAGTCAACACGGTTGTCTAATAAATCGAGTTTAAATTTAGTCATCAACTTGTCACATACGAAATTCATATTTCAAATATTATTATCAATTTTTTAAAAGTATTAAAATTTATAAAAAAAATAATTTTTTATCATATATATTTTAGATAATTTCAACATATATTCAGACTTCAGAGTGAATTTCAAAATATATTTTGTTCCAAATCAATAGAAAAAATAAAAATAACCACAATTTTATTGTTCACGGTGCTGTATATATCAATTAGTTTTAACAAAATAATATATTAATGTAATAAACAAAATTTTGAATTACGTAGACTTATTTTGAGTTGGCTCATGACTAGCGAAGTTGAAGACAAATTAAATTTGAATTAACTAAAAAATTTGAAAGTATTTTCAATTCTACTCGAGTCACATCGAATTAGAGCCGACTTGAGTTCAACTCAAGACGACCCAACTCGCCTGAGCTGGATTCATCGTACGTAGAATTCGAAATGTTAAAAAAGTAGGGTGAAAATACTGAAATTAGATAGAAGCAATTTATCTTTTGACCGAACTGTTTAAATTATTATTATACAATTTATCTACTGTGAGTCAGCGAGGGAAGCAACCACCATTCCACCAAGGACTCCTTATCCTCAGCATGGCATCTGCGCTCGCCCGTTGCTCAGCGCTCCCTCGCTCCTTCTCCATTCGCGCCTCTTCTTCCCCACAAGGTCCCCAAATTCACTCATTTCACGATTCACACAACCACCTTTGCTTATCTCCCGACTCTTAGTTGTTACTGATCCTTGTCTCTTTCTTCTATTCATGACAGAGAGTGCGCCTGGAGAGGTGAAGATAAGAGATGATTGGCGGAATAAATCAAAGCCAATCCGTCCTGGCGGTGTTTATCCGGCGAAAGATCATTGCAGGTATTTGTTTTAGTTTCGTTTTTAACCCAATTATGATGTCCTCAAATTTACTGAACTTTTTTTTTTTTTTTTATTTCTTCTTTTGTTTCCGTTTGGTAGCCGATGTGGCCTCTGTGATACTTACTACATAGCCCATGTTAAGAACGCGTGTGCTTTTCTTGGAGATGGCATGTCAAGGATTGAGGTTCTCTCTCTCTCTCTCTCTCTCTTACACACACACAGTGCGTGCACACATAAGTAGTCTGTGTGGCATTTTATTGAACAGTTGGTGAGCACTCTAACACAAAGTAACTTGTGAACTACTCTGACAAAATTGAAAAGTACAAACTAGACCACTGGCTTGGATGCAGCATGCATGCAGAACTGGAATTTTTTTTTCTTTTTTTGAAGGTCAATACTGGGCATTTAAAATTGAGATCATGGCTATTTGAAATCCACCATTGATGAGAATTAGAAAACCAAGGAGCACTTTAGAGAAAACACTGATTTCTTCTCATTCAGTTACCATACTCCTAATGGAGCTACTAAACCAGCCAAGTTCCACTATACTGAGATGAGGTTAATAGGGAGAGTTGCAAAACTATTTCTGGACCATCTAAGGAGATAAATAATCTTTGGGTTTCAGATATCTTATAAGTTAATTCTCTTGCACACTAACTTTCACTTAATTCTTTAGAAACTCAATTTTCTGCGCTGCATGTAGGTTTTGGAACCCCAAGTTCATGGGAGAGGTAGACATGCTAAAGATGATGATGAAATGTACTTTGGTGTTCATGAAAAGCTTTTATACGCAAAAAAGAAAAGGCCCGTGGAAGGTTTTGCTCTGTTTCCGAAATTCAAAATTAAAAACAATAAGTTGCAACAACTGCTACCCTGGATTCAGGAATAATAGTCCCACTTGACCTATTCTGCCTAATTGACCTAGATTATCTGCGATTATGTATCTGTAAGCCGAACTTACTCCCAGATAAGTCCTTAATATTTTAATTAAAGAGAATGAATCCAAACACAAAGGAAATATGGAAAATCTAGTCATAATAACACATTGCCAAGAATATAGTGTTTTAACTTTACCCAATAGAACCATCATCTTTGAGCAGGTATATTCTGAACAAACTGAAGCTTTACTTGTAATAGAAAACTAAAGATCTTTTTGTGCTACTTTTATCCTTATCTTGTTTAAAAGATAAAAAATGCATTGTGTATGATTCTCTTTATATGTTGCTTTGCATGATAGGAGCACAGTGGACAGGAATTGTAACAACAATAGCTGTTGAAATGTTGAAATCTAACATGGTGGAAGCTGTGGTTTGTGTTCAAAGGTAATGATATTTTGTTATCTAATTATACTGGGCACCAAGTTCCAAAATACTTTTATGTTCATCAAAAGGGTAATTGACATTAAAAAGATAATGAGTGAGGTTAATTCAGACTAAAATACTAATCTTCACTTCATTTTAATTTGACCGAATTTTGTCTTAGACTGATTCTGACTACTTTGAAATCAACATTAGATGCCAGGGATGGGCCAGAAATTTTTCTGGAAGGGATGAATTATTGGATTGTCAATTATTTTGACGAAGCATGGATTGTACAATATCGGAAAATTTTAGCATTACTGGGATCAAAATGGGCCATCTATGAAAATATTCTAAAGAACCCAAAAGGAAAAATGCAATGGAAAAAAATCCAAACCATATTTTTGAGGGCTTCTCTGATCACCATTTTAGAAATTTCAATCTGCCTATTTATAGCATAAATGGTTTGATTTTATTTTGTTTGGCTTGTAAGACGAGAAGGGAACAAATTTTCCAACATTTGAAGAGCTATTCATTTTCATAATGCAAAGTTAACAGTACAGAGTAATTTTGAAAAATTTCAAAAGCAAACTGGATTGGTTTCTGCAAGTACATGAAAATAATACTTTCTTTTTCATCATTCATAAGCACATCCTCAAAATAAACTTTTGTTGAAAATTTTCATTCATTTTTACTGATAATGGCATTTATATTTGAACAGTGATCCAGAGGATAGACTCTCGCCAAGACCTGTTTTAGCAAGGTATATTGATAATGTTAAGTTGATATGACAATCTGAAGCAGTATTTGATATTTTCTAAGTTTAATGTTTGTAGCTTTCCATCAAAATTGAAGGGTTTGTAGGGGCTCTTTTCATTTTCGATATCAAGTATTACTGCTTTAAGATCCTAGTTTTGTAAATTGATATACTGCTAGTAGAAGACAAAATTATCCTTTTAGGGAAATGGAGCCATTTTTAGAATTTTTGTTCATGTTGTTTCTGTCTGAAAAAAGCATGGCCTTCCATTATATTTAATAGTAAATTGTCAGAAACTTTTAAACTTTGATGATTGCAGGACACCGGAGGAAGTTTACAGAGCGAAAGGTGTTAAGCCGACACTTTCCCCCAACCTTGATACTCTTGCTCTTGTTGAGGTACAATTCCTATTACTGTCTCTGCTTCTTCATTGTTGCTACGGTTCATATAGGAATGCAGAATACTATCAGATAATTTCCTTTGCTCCGTGCTTGTAGGCCTGAATAAGAGCCTTGCATTGATTAAATGGCTATCATAGCAATGCCTCGTAGAAATTTATTAACAAAATGAAATAAGGCTCTTGGTTCTAGATGTGTTGTTGATCATTTTAGCACTTTCTGTTGGTACTTAAAAGTTGAACAGAAACAGTACACTATGGTAAACACTAGAGGGATACCTTCAATTACTTTCTACATCATCATATGTGACATCTCAACTGACGTGAATTAGTATCAGTAAGTAGCTAAATATTAAATGACAAAAACTGAGATAAATGAAAGACGAGAGAAATATATTCCCAGTTTCCCACCATTACCTATCTGGAACCATTTACAACAACAAGCCACCAAATGTGCTGGTACTGCTTCCTGCTTTATATGTCTAAAGTTGTCAAATTGTCACCTTGAACTAATAACAAAAAAATTAATTGAGATATATAAATGGGATCAACCAGTATATGTTCTGAAATTTCATACTGTATCCTTGTTTTCTTCTCAGGCTGCAGGTGTAAAGAGGTTGCTTTTCTGTGGTGTGGGTTGCCAAGTCCAAGGTGGGTATATTATCATGGTTTATGTTTTAGCTTAGAACTCGAAGTTTGATTCTTTTTATCTTTACCTTATTTTGGGTCGATTGCACCAAGTGATTCACTATGACAATTTCTGGTTTATCTCCTCAAGTTATGAAGTTCTGAATTTGGTCCTAAGACACTCTGCTTATACCATTTGCTCCTAGCATCCGCCTCTGAAATATGTCAAGACCTTGGACAAACATTTTAATCAAATAGATGGTCCTTACCACTTCAATGTTTACTAGAATTATTTTCCATCTTTGCAGAAGTATGAGTGTATGACAGTAAGGATCAAAATTGCACAAATTGAGATGCTGCAGGACCAAAGTGGAAACTTTAGAACCTGAGGAGCAAAAAAGAAATATGGTGATACTTCCAAATCATATCATAGTGTTGGTAACAATCAATTTTAGCTATTTATAGATAATAATAATTATTAAAAGTTGCAGACATGTTCCTTTACTGCAGCCTTAAGGTCTGTTGAGAAGTATCTTGGCTTGGAGAAGCTCTATGTGCTTGGCACAAATTGTGGTAATTTTTGCAATTTTCCCTTTTGTTCTTTTTGACTCAAAGATCAATGGTTTTAGGCTACTCAGCCAATTCTGCCAAATGATATTGTATTTGTATTTATTGTTTTTTGTTTACCATTGGTTCAACCAATTGTATAATGTAGTATCTTTGGTCAGGTGCCACTTTTATATGACTTGCCATTTTGCATTTATTTTTCTCGTTTTTTCTACACATAATATGCCACATTTGTTAAACTTGTTGTTTTCATTCTTATAATATTTTTGCATATGTTATCTATACTTTTATATGTGGTATGTCATATACTAATATTTCCTTATGTTATATGTATTTCCTTATGTTATATGCTTTAGTACCTATTTAATACACCAAATCAGTGTGCAGTTCATTTCCAATTGTTATGTGCATAGATAATATGGGTAATTTAGTTATTTAATTCTTGAGATGGTATAATGTTATCTTTTAATGTATTGTGTTGTATATTATGGGTAGTAATTGGTATTGTAATTCTTTAGATGATACAGTACTTTTCCTTAAATTTATTAATGCAACTGAGTAATTCCAAGACTCTTTTACATTTCAGTTCACAATTTTCTGTCAAAACCTTTTAGTGTTAGCAATGTGATGAATAACTCTCATATTCATATCTTGTACATTATCATATATCCAAAAATGATTTTACATTTTTTTTTATCTTACTTTAGTGGACAATGGAACTCGTGAGGGTCTAGACAAATTTTTAAAAGCTGCTAGCAGTGATCCAGACACAGTTCTTCACTATGAGTTCATGCAAGATTACAAGGTACTTCCCTCTAATTATCGAAATTTTGCTTATTTGTCCCATTAAAATATTTTACTCTCCACATAAAATGCTGTAAAATGTTAGTGTGGTCTGTGGAGGCCCATCATTCTTTCTGTTTTGCTAATGTGCATTTTTTTTTTTTTTGCTATATAATTTTACATCTCCATATTCCCTATTTATGGTCTGTCTACAAAATCACATACATAAATTAAGTGAGTAAGTGTACCTCACCTGCGCCTGTAAAAAAGAACCTGAAGTTTCTCCTATATTCTTTGCTTGTCTTCAATCAATTTCCCAACAAAATTTATGTTCCTTGTATGTTTAGGGTGAAATAAAGAGGAATTTTCGAGTTATTTAATAATGAACCTATCTCGCAGGTTCACTTGAAGCATCTGGATGGCCATATTGAGGAGGTCAATTATTTTTGTATTTGATTCTGATTTATTTAAAACTTTTGTACAGAATTTTATTTGAAATCAGAAAATTGAAGCAGGTTCCTTATTTTTGTCTCCCAGCAAATGATCTAGTTGATGTTATTGCACCATCATGTTATAGGTACAGAATGCTTACTTTGCAACTCCCCCCCACCCCCACCCTTCTCTCTCTCTCTCTCTCTGTGTTTGTGTAAATGTCCCATAAATCTAATAAAGATGCAATCAGAAAAATTACATTTTATATCCACTGTATTTTTGTTCCAAATGGCCAGAGAATGCCCAAATCTACCCTCCTTCATAAGTTATTGTGGAGAAAGAAAGTCAGAGGGCTAGTTCGGGCATTTGTTATAATAACAGTTATTGCAATGGTATAGGCCATAATCTAATACTTGCAAGTGCTATAAACTGGTATACGACTCCTTTTGGAGGGGTGCATGGGGTACCTTTGAGATTTGTAAAAATTACATACGATAATGCAGAAGTAAAATTATTAAATGGACTTCATTTTGACAGATTTAGACTATTGTCAGTTATTTCAACATTGTACGGAGTGCAAAAAAGATAATTAACCATTGCCTTTAATTAAATATTTAAGAAAAAGTTTTATTCTTACATGCGTGGGAACCTCAGGTCCCTGACTTTGAATGCCGACAGGCCAGTATTGTAAATAGCTTCCTCAGTTAAAACTTTAGATGAATCTAAAGCTATGAACAAATCAACATATGACAGAGAGCATTAAGATGCTAATTTGTTCCGTCAACTTAAGCTCTGGATGCATCTTGTTGATTATCACCAAATTCATATTTGTTAATGGCCCATAACTTTCTTCTAATTTCATTTTGCAGCTGTTTTGACTACACAAATGCACTTGCGGTCAGTTATTGTTCCCCCTCTATTGTTTTTGTTTATTTATTGGTTTTGTTACTGCTATTTCATGAAAGAAGCTGGCTAGCAACCACCCTAAAAGTTTGCAAAAACAAATCACATAGATGAAATGTACATTTTCTATAGATACAATGATTCAACAAATACAAAAGAGTGACAGCAGTCAATGGTACGGTTATACTAAATGGAATATTTACTCTTTGGTTGGTAATTAAACTTGGGTATACTCCGATCAAATTAGTGCAATCTGGTGTTTTCTTCTTTTGTGTTCATTTTAATAGTTTTGTTATTTAATATAATATTTCAGGATTTAGTGGTGGGATATATGGGGGTGCCAAAGTACTCAGGATTATCTATGACTGAGCACCCACAATACATTACTGTCAGGTATTATTATCCATTCATTAGTCATGACAGAATATTTTCTTATAATTATAATACATGTTATATTTATGCATACCCATTCTTAGAGAAGAATATGTAAAGATTCATCTCCAAATAGCTCAGAAGAAAGAAGCTTGTGCTCACCTGTCATCCGCTAAAAGCCTAAAAACAATTTTGTGAAAATGTAAATGCAGAAATGAGAGGGGACGGGAAATGCTAAAATTGGTAGAGAATCTTCTAGAGATCACACCTACTATCAGCTCTGTACGTGATTAATAGTTCTGGACCCTTTTATTTTTCCCCAAATTTGAAATATTGCGCTAATAAAATAAGATTGTTAAGTTCAGGGTAAAAGACAGCCTTTTGTGATGGAGACCGTCAAAGCTGATGATGCTGCTAAACTTGGTAATTTTCCATGCAAATTTTTCAATATGAACCCAAAATCATCTGCATTACATGAAGATTCATGCAAAACTGTTCTTATTCTTGCCTTGTTATTTACATCAGTGAATTTATTAGCAGTTCTATGTAAGTTAGGATATCTATCCCAAGTATTGCAACAAGTTGAAGCATATTAAAACATGATTGCTTGCACAATTTTCATGAACAAGTAGTATATAACTTAAAAAGGGTAGTCATGTGCATGGGTTGCCAGTTACATCCTGTCTCATGCTCAAAATAATATTAAAAATCTCTTGAGACCGCATGCCATTTTTCTTTTGATGTGATTGTACATGGTAGATTAAGATTTTCTACGGTTAAGCAAGGCATCATCCTTAAAATTGGTTACTGCAAAAATTTCTTGTTGAAAAATTTCAGGAAAAGGTCCTGCAAAGCCAGCTCCTATGTTTGTTGGTAATATAATTGCATTTTTGCTAGACCTGGTAGGTTTCCAATCTTAATTATTAATACTTCTTTTAAGGAAATATTGAGGTATTCTGCAAAACTGACAACAAAAAATAACAATTTTCAGATTGGTCCAAAAGGTTTGGAATTTGGTCGCTACTCTTTGGATTACCATACAATAAGGAACTATCTCTATGTGAACCGGAGTTGGGGAAAACAAAGGTACGCAAAAGACAATTTAGAATTAGGTCCAATCAAAGTCTCAGTTGGCTTGGCTTTTCAATTAAGTTCAATTTTGCCTCAACTAACCCTAAGGTGCTCAACTTGATGCTCCGCAACCCTGGTAATAAAATTCTGGCCCATTCAAATCTCATCATCTGTCATCTACCAAAGAACATAACAATTCCAATTGCTCTTCCTCTTCTTCAGAGAAACCCAAGCTTCTTTGTTCCAAAAGAAACTGCAAACTAAATTACCCACTGAATTGGCCACACTGAATCCATATTACCCACTAAATTGTGGCAAGCCTGCAATACTGCTATTCTGCTAAACTGGCTACTTTGGGTAAATGCCCCCATATTAGAAGCAATATAACACATTTTTTTTAACTCCAAACTGCTAAAGTGACTGCAATGGCTGCTATTTAACTAGTTTCTGTATAGATTAGGTTATGGGGGTCCTGATGTTAATGAATAACATCCTTTGATGTAGTTGTTAATGTTAGCATCCGTTTCATCATATCCGGATGATAAATTGAAATTCACAACAAATGCAGAGTATTTAATACTACATCATCCCCTTGCATTGATGATGTCCATGCTTCGTCAGCACCAACCCTCACAAGTCAATAAAAAAATATATTTCTATCCACTGGGCATATCACAAATGGCCCTGATAATTGACAAACTTTTTGAAATTTAAATAAAATTACAAGATGGAATTTTTGGGACCATAATGGGACAAGGGTGGTACTTTTGAGAATTTATATATTTCACTTTTTAAGTAAAGATAACAAAGAAAGAAACAGGAAGTAGGAGAATTAATAGTAGCAGCTAAAAATCTAGTGATCAGTTGTACAATCAATATAACATGCAGCATGCTGGTATTAGAAACAGTATAAAAATCATAGTTCTTGACACAAAAACCTTTGGAAGCGCTTTGAAGAGGCATGTATCACACATTGCTTGTATGGAATCAGATTATGCAAATATGACTCATGTTTGTTAATGACTGTGGCACTAACTAACAGAGCTGAGAGGCACATCCCTTCATATGCAAAGAAAATTGTGGAGAGCTATAACAAAGACCAGCAAATTGAAAGAATGCTATGATAACTTCGATCATGAGCTGTATGTATTTTATTTCTTTTAGGTGAATGTAACAGTTTGTTGACTCAAGTTGGAACTCCCTGTAATTAATTTATTTCTCACAAGTTATTTTTCAATTTTGTGAATGGACATCGCTTGATTTAATAGATCCTCTGTGGTGCTGGTTTTCTGTCGTGGAAATCACTGGCCACTGGTTTTCTTTGGCGTGGAAATCCCTGTAATTAACTTTTTAAAAATCTGAAAAATAGTAAAATTATAAAATTCGGTTTCATTCTACATTTTCATATAATAATTCATCGAACAATTCGGATCCTTCGTTCGAAGTACAAAATTTGGAAACAGACGATTTTAGACTTTAGCTTTTTCCTAAAAATATTATATAACTAGTTCCTTCGTTGCGCCTACGGCGCAAAAATATATTTGTTTAACTAATGACATTTTGGTGAAAGGACAAGTTGTTATTCTTACTTTACAAGCATGATCTCTCACTTCTCAGGGTACTGACGCCATTTGAAATTTTACAGATATCTTCAAGAATTCATCACTTCTCTTTTTTTCGAGAAGGCAAGAATTCATCACTTATTTAAAAGAAAGCGGAAACATACTTTCTCAACAGTTTAATATTTACTTCTGCAAAAAAGGCTTCTTTTATTTAAAATAAACCCAACATCTCACTATCTTTACATGAAACACATATTCATATACTTCTCACTATGATTCAACAGTATTTCTAACTGTAACATAAAACATTAACAGACCATTTATTTCTTTATGTCATTTTAAATTAAGTTGAATAGAAAAAAAAAATTGACTTATTAGGGCAAAATTGCCAATGATTTAAAAAATATATAGCTTTCCCAGTCTTAAACTCCATTTACAATGTTTCAGATTGTCTGGTGCCAATTGCGAATCTCAGAAACAATTAAGAGGCTTACTTATTACTTGCAGAAACGTATTAAAAAGACAATGGCAACTACATGAAGAGAAAGACGTCACTACATGAGCACACACATGCATGTTCATTCATAATTAATGTTACAGTACCAAACTAATTACCTTTTGATAGAACTGGATGGAACGTTCAAGGTCCCCAACCCAAGACAGCACACACGAATCTCTGGAATTAGACCCTAATCAAACACGGTAAATTGAAGTTATCCTAAATAAATCAATCCCAGATGTCAAGCCAACCAAAACCTACCAAATATTGGTGCAGCCAAACTGCGATAGCCCAATCGAGCCAGTACAATCAGAGAAAATTGATCAATTCAACTCCAAATAAACACCATGAATTAAAATCAAATTAGATAACTCCATTTAACCTGAAATTGAAATAGCGAAACCTATCTGTAACGGAAAAAATAAAGAGAGGGCGAAAATAACCTATAACCGTGAGGGCGCAAGCAGAGCCAAAGAAAAAGCTGAACAAAACAGATGTCTAAGGATCCCTCGTACAAAGAAGAGTTCAATCCCCTAATCAGACCGCCGAGCATCAAATTCACAAAATGAAAAACACAGAATTGCTCTCCTCCCTCACCGTTGTTTGTTCTATGCACTAAACAAAGAGATAACGAAAGAAGAAAAAGCTACAGAAAAGAAGGCTAGCAACACACGGATCAAAATCCTGTGCCGCGCGGCACAGGATGCACCGCGCAAAAAGACAAAAAAAATAGCACCTCTTTCCCCAGTGCTTTGTGATATCTCATATTTATATATGGTTTTAGGCCGGACTTTTACCCAAACTTTAACTCAAAACCCTTGATTCTATTTAGTTTTACTTGTTTTCTGTTTATTTTTGTAGAAATTTGGTACTGCTTGGGTTTTATTTTGATTTGTAGGGACTTGGAGCGAATTTGCAGCGAAAACAACTCAATGCGGCACGCACGAGTCGGCGGTGCGGCGCGAGAGCGACGCCCGTTGACAGCCCGAAGCCTAACCAAGGTGGAACCGAACCCCTAGGACATTTTTATACCTTATTTTACCTCCAAAAACACCAAAACTTGCCACTGATCTGTTTACCTTTGGTTGATTGTTTTTGTTACTTGTTGATTAAGTCCAAAACTCATCATTTTACCGTCTAGATTTTGTGAATAAGTAAGGTCTAGTACTCATCTTACCGTCCCTGTGGATACGACCCCGACTGTACACCAACGAAATACCGTGCGCTTGCGGTTGTTTTTAGGTTACTTTTGGGTATATAAGCTCACACGATCAAGCTTTTTGGCGCCGTTGTCGGGGACGGTGTTGATATTAGAACTTACTTTAGTAGCAAGAGACTAGACATTGTATCATTTATCTTATTTTCTTTCTTAATCAAAAAGAACAAAAATACTTCATATCACCATGTTTCATTCTTTTCAGGAATTTGAGCAAGAAACGAAGGATTATTGGAGTGATGAAGAGGATTCTTTGGCCCAACTCAACAAGAGAGTCGACCGCTTGATGAGACAAGCTCAAATTGAAGATTTGAAGAGAAAAGTGAGTCGATTGGAGAACCAATTCAAGAGCAAGAGAAACATGAGAAGAGAAGAATACAAGGAAGGATGGAGTCGACACGAAAATCTACATGCCCACTACTCGAGCCATTCGCCATACAACATGGGGATATCCAATTCGACATATGGAGAAGAATGGGGAGAGCATCAAGTAGCAACTGCATTGGCTATGCAAGATGGCACTCGAACCGCTGGCTGGTACAAGCAACGCTCAGGCTGGAACATGCAACACTCAGGCTGGCACATGCAACACGCCGACAGTGCAGTGCAGACCTGTGCGACCGCACAGGCAAGAACTCATGCAATAAAGCCACCAATTTGGCCCCGACAGCCCCCTGTTTGGCCCGAGCAGCAACGAACATGGCATGCACAAGCTCACTGTGCGTCTGCACAACCAAGAAATCAGGTTGCACAACCACCAATTTGGCCCCCACAACCCGCTCAAGGACGACAGCCTAGCAATGCCACAACCATCCACAATGGCACATTTGACAACAATCGGGGCCCAAACTTTCAAAGGAAGCCATTTGTACCTTATGTCGCCCCCGTTGTTGAGAACTTCATGCATGAACAAGGCAAGTGGAATTATTCGGTGGCCGAGAAATTGGATAAAATTGATGAAAGGTTGAGGTCTATCACAAGGTTAGAGCAAATGATGGAGGCATACATTGCCCAACAAGCAGGGCCAATTCAAAGGGCACCCGAGCAACTCCCCAGTCAGCCAGAAGTGAATTCTAGGGAAGAAATCAAGGCCATGGCACTCAGGAGAGGAATCGGCTATGAAGGACTACAAATGGCGGCCGATTCGGCTGAGTCACAGCCCCTGTGCGACCGCACCAAGGCTATTGGCCACCAAGTTGAGCTCCATGCGACTCCATGCCCTGCACGAGAGGAAGCTGAACCTCTGTGCGACCGCAACAGATCTCATGCGACCGCACAGGGGCATAAAATGCCCAAAAAACGTGGTCCGGTGGAGCCCGATCCAAGATTCATGTCCCCTATGTCGTTTCCTCAAAGGCTAGCCAAAAACATGGCTGATCAAGGCTCTCCACCTCATGTCCTTCCAATTATCATTCCACTTGGATTAACTCCCATTGACAAATCTAATGAGTTGGAATTGAAGCATTCTCCAATAGATCCTATCAATGATGAATTCGAGAAGAAAGAAGATGGTGATACAACTCTCAAAGTCGAGGCATCCGATGCGACGAATGACAAGTTCACCAAAATCGACTTGAGCCCTCAACTTGAAGAATGCTTCGAGAGTACCGATGCAATGAAGGGCAGCAAACCTCACATCAAATATTGTATCACAATCGAACCAACCATGAAGACAACCAACAAAGAGAACACCAAGCATGTCTCAAGGGTCTTGCTCAACCATTTTTGGGTGAACTACGATGCATTACATGGGCACAAAGTGAAGATAAGATAACAAGAGAGGTGGTCAAGCTAAGGACCTTAAACAAGCGCTTCTTGGGAGGCAACCCAAGGACTTCTTACCCTTCTCCTTTCATTTTCTTATTTTTGGAAAATTTGAAAAAAAACACAAAAAAATATGTAGGGTAATTTAGGATTGTAGGATTTACTTTCTGTTTTTAGTGTGTGGACTTTTTCGTCATTTCTCGAAGAATAATTGGGTTTCCTCAAGAAAGGGAATAAGCCTTAGATTCACCCCTCACGAGTTTACATTCAAGTGTAGAATGCTTCTTAACAACAAGAAAACATTAACGAGAGTCTATTCTCATGAGGGTTTATTAATTTTGTGGATCCTTTCCTTCCAATAGGCGCAAGCCCCTATTGTTAATTACCCCGTGACGAATCACGAGAACCTCTGATTAAGGGATTCGAGAAATTATATGTCGTAGGCTAGAAAAGTTGTTATCTCAATTTATTATTGATTTAAGATAAACTCAATTGATGTTACCAAACTTGGTTGACGGGGCACAATTGAGAAAATGAAAGACTTAATTCTTTTCAGTTTAAATCGGACTCAATTAACGGTACCAAACCTAATTAACGGGGCCTAATTGAGTGCACTGAAAAGTATTTTTATTTAAAACTAAGTCTTGGTCATTTGGCGGCTTATAAGACTGGGATAGTTTGCTTTTGATGGTTCTTGGCCATTTGGCGGCTTGAAAGAACTGGGTCTTGATCTTGGTGACTTGTAGGACTTGGATAATTTGATTTAGTGACTCTTGGCTATTTGGTAGCTTAGAAGAACCGGGTCTTGGTCTTGGTGACTTATAAGACTGGAGGAGCTTGATTTGATGGTCCTTGGCCATTTGGTGGCTTGGAAGAACTAAGTCTTGGTCTTGGTGACGTATAAGACTGAAGGGATTTGATTTTATGGTTCTTTACCATTTGGTGGCTTGGAAGAACTAGGTCTTGGTCATTTGGTGACTTGTAAGACTGGGGAAAGTTGATTTGGCTTTGACTTTGAGACATCATGTCTTGCCTTTCGATTTCTAACGCTTGTCTTTGGACTTAAAGGGTTTCTCACCACTCTCGGTAGAATTTTAAAGGTTTTTGAAATTCACCTTTCATAATTTTGAGAATATGTATTGAAAGTACTTAGTTGAAAAGTAGTCCTTTGAAAGTTGTTTTTATGTTGAAATTACTTAAGTTTTACCTTTAAAATTTTGTAGAAGATTTACTTAAGATTTATTGTGTTTACTATTTTTACGAAATTATTTCCTAAAATTCATTTTTATAGCAGGAATACTTCAAAAATATAAAAGACTAATATTTTGAAAGATTTTAATATCAAAGTATCAGTAAATCTGGTTTCTATAGATTTTTAGGATTTTAAGGATATTTTATACGAATTTTTCTGAGTTTTCTATTATTTTTAATAAACGTTCTAAGTTTAAATTGATTTCGATTTATCGGATTGGGCCACGTTGACAAAGAAGGGTGATGTGGCAACTGGCTGGATTTGATGCGTTAGCCTCTGAGTTTTAATAAAATTCTCTTGGGCTTGAATGGTTTCAGCTGTTGGGCTTGAATCACTATTGGGGGCTTTCGGCCTTTATTTTGTTTTTTTTTTTTTTAAATACTTCACGGGATTACACCAATCTTTCCCACAGAGAATCAAAGCAATCTTTGGCGCTGAATTTGACCAAGGAAGGAGACGGGTTTATTCTCTTTGCTAACGGGCTCGCAAACTTGACGGATTCGGATCCGTTAGTGATTCCGACTGCCGCAAAGTCAGGGAAAGGGTTCTATGGTTTCGTGAGGCCGAGAGGAAGACGGTGGTGAGCTTGATTTATTTCGCGTCGTCCCCTAACGGCGGGAGAGCCGAATGCTGACATGGCAACTCAGCGGATGATCTCGACCGAGAAGTGTTGGGATTACTCGTACCAGGAAGGGATTTTTCAACATCTCGAAGGCGAGGAGAAAGGGCTTAAGATTTCAATTTACCTTTTATTTGTCTAATTGGGTAGCAAAGCCATGGGTTAATACTGAGGAACGCTGAGAACTTTGGGTTTGGTTTAGCTTACTTGTACAGAGCTGATGCGTATGGTTTGGTTTGGCCTAAGTACGAAATTTCGATTTGTTTGGTTTAAGTTCAGCGTGTACATGTTGACTACTAACTCAAGATTTCTAATTTAAGCATTTTTGTTTTGTCATACCATTAAAGTACGTTTATGTCACATGTGGTCTGGTACATGAATTCCATGCTATGCACATAGTATGATTCTTATTACTACAGTATGCAGTAGATATCACACATAATTCCATCCTAACAGTTCTATGGCATCAATTACCACCTCATATGACTTGGATCACTTGTGTCACTATGTCCACATAAGAACAAAGAAAATCATCATTAGTCTATAATCCGAGCAATGCTTAGTACACAATTCACTTGTAACATGTAATACAAGAAAAGTCAAAGCTCCTGCAAACCCTTCCAAACAAAATCACTTGAGAACAAGAATTATCAATAAGAGGGTGAATAGCTAAATGATTAACCAAATATCTTACCCTTGTGCTCTGATTACAAGATTACGAACTCACAATAATATGGCTTAGCAATTTTCTAATTAATCCTTTAATTCTTATCTATTACTGTACATGTTCAAGGCAAGGAATATCACACATGACTATTTGCAATAGATGAAGGTATGTTCAAAGCCACTGGACTAGGCAGGATTCAATATCTCAGTAACAAGTATTGTACCAGAATGCAATTAAAATTGAAATCAAAGCTCAGATCTAAAAAGAAACATCAACAAAGTCCAGTACATCTCAGATCTTGCGATTTGTTATTATTGTTCAATTATTTAGGCATCAAACTACATGATTTCACGGATTCATGCATTCTAAACGATTTAATTAAAGTGATTTTAGATAACAACACTTGAAGATGTCATAACTATGCAATCTTAAGATCAGAATTTGATTAAAATAAATCCTAACGAAAATTCGGCAGCATCTCCCCTCTAAATTGTTACTCATTTGTCTCCTGCCATGGCCGAAGCCAGGTAGAAACGAGTAACCAAGAGCTGGAGAAACTCCAGTCGAGGTAAAAGGAAGCTTGGAGCTGAGTAGAACTCAGTCGAAGCATGATTGAAGATCAAGGTCTGAGTAAAACTCAGCCGAGATCGAGTAACACTAGAATTGAGGAACATAAGCCGCTTGATCGGAGCTCAAAAATGAGCAATAACTGAAAAGAAAAACAAAAAGGGAAAAAAGGAGGCAATTCGACTCAAAAAAAAGCAATTAAGAAAGAAACAACAGCTCATTTGAACAATTCACAATTAGATTTTTTGTTTCTCAAAACTATCAGATCAAAGCATAATGAATAGAAATTGCAATTCCATGATCCAAATCTCATCTTTCTTCATTCAACTTCAAATTGGTTACACAAACCCTACTCTTACCTCGTTTCTTACCTTTCTCTTCAATTACAACCGAGAAATGACCTTGAATTTCGTTCAATTTCACTCTTTTTCACTGGCACTTCACCTGTTTGTTGAAATGCCTCTCTCTTTTCTCTCTTTTCTAGCCTAATTTCTACTCTTAATTTTGCTGGGAAGAGAAAATGTCGAAGCCCCGAGCTCTCCCTTTGCTGCTCTATTTATAGGCCAAGCCTTCTGCCCCTTTTCCGTCTAGGTTCAATGAACTCTTGCTGGAGCCCGGCAGTTTCGCGTAACAGAATCGTCTCAACCATTTTCCGTTGGAGACACCCTCTTCCTTCTTTCTTTCTCTTGGCTAAGCCCCGCGCAACATACACCACGTTATCATTTCGTGGGTCCAACCATTCGTCGCTTCTCTTGGTTTATCTATTCCAGGTGCACCCATTTCCTTATTCTCAAAGGGATCATTTTAATCACCCAGCGACATTTCCTCTCTTCAATCTCGTGTGAAGCTGGTTTACGGTGAGCCCTTTAGAGTTATAGAAGGGCTGCTGAATATATGGCTCATATGCCGAGTTCATTCAAGACGCAATTTTGTCTGGAGGCAAATTTGAACATTTCCATTTCTTTTTGTTGCCCATTTCTCTGTTGCTGCGAGTGACTGGATGAGTCCAGTCATCTTCATATTCCCATATTTCTTTGCAATTTATGCATACTCAATTTCATTTCCCTTTTACCAATTGTTGTATATTTATGAGAATTAACCATGAGCATTCTGTCACATTCTATTTCGTCCATCTTCATCATTATATATATATATATTTTTTTACTCGCTCCATTAATTCCACTTGTCATAATTTTGCAAATGCTATTAAAAATTCATATCCAACATTTAGAAAATTGAAAAGCACAAAAAAATTTTGAAAAATTGAAAATGCAAAAAATATTGGTGAAAATTTAATGCTTATTGGTTGTTGTTTGTTGTGGTATTTCAGATTTAGTGGTCGTGGATGTCCCTCGGACGACTTGCGCAAGAGCACCATGAGTCAAGAACAAGGGACACTTGACTCGGCACGACCTCATGCAAGCCGACCGATCCGCACAACGCACACCGCACAATGCACGCTGCACTGTCCCAACAAACTCAACCAAATCACTGTTGAAGCACGCTTGGGATGGGCAAATCATGGCTGAAAATCACTGCTCCAGGGCCCTAGAGCACTGTGCGGTCGCACCAGATCCTTGTGCGGTCGCACAGGACACCTAGGGGATAAAAATTGATGAACCCGAGAGCACCCTTGAGGAATTTGAGCCCTGTGCGGTCGCACCACCACCCTGTGCGGTCGCACAAGAGTCTCAGGCCGTGGTTTTCAGCACCGCACAAGCAACTGTTGTCCCGCCGCATTTCAAAAACTTGCCGACCAAAACCAAAACCGTTTCGCCACATTTGTCAAGCATCTCTCCCTACATCTCCTGTCCAAATTTGGAGTTGATCGGACAATCGTAGCCCTTGCCGAAGGCCTGCCGCAAGTTCTGCCGCTCGTCGCACACCGCTCCACCACCGCTACACCGCCGCCTCAACGAATCTGCAATGACTCAGCGCCGCACAACACCGCTTCCCAACGAAACATGTCACGAAGACCATTTTGACATTGTGGAGCAATTGGTGTACGAGTTGCTGCCTCGCCCTTCTCACCGTCGTCGCCACAAGATGATCGGTTGCAGTTATTCGCTGCCGGCCGCTCCGGTATGTTTCCAAATTCCTTCTCTTTTTCTTTTCTGTGATGTGTGTTTGCATTGGGGACACTGCAATACTCAGCTTGGGGGGGAGAATTGAAGGAATTTCTTGGAAACTTGTATCTAGGACTACATCATTGCATGAATTCGCTTGTCAGAGGCCCTGTACGGTCGCACCAAGTCCCTGTGCGGTCGCACAGCCTCCTTGACAGCACCTCTGCCACGTGATTTGCACCCAAACACCTCTGTGCGACCGCACAGCCTTCCTGTGCGACCGCACAGACCTCCTGGCACGTGGTTGCATCATTTTAGTTGCATGTAATTTCATATAATTTGCATGTAAATAAGTTGCAATGTGATTTCTTGATTTGGTCTGAGTTTTGATACATGATTTAAACTGAATTTGGTTGTGGAATTTATTGCAAGAATTTAAACTTGAGGTATTCTCCTAATTGGTTTTTGAAACGAACGGTCCAAAAGAGATTTGAATTCAAATGGATAAAACCCGAAAGTTGGTTGCTTTAACAGTGGTAAACACTATTAGACAAAACCATAACATTTTGCCGAGTGAACGGATTTGTGCTCTCCACGGATTTGTTCAAAAGGGTATCTTTGGCGTGTATTTTGGAGTCTTGTTATCTTCTTCTTTTTCTTTTCTTTTCTGTAAATTTTCATGCCACAATGGCAAATTGTATCTTGCGAAATAAAAAACAAAAAGAAGAAAAACAAAAAAACCAAACAAAAAAAACAAACAAAAAAAACAAAAAAAACAAAAACAAAAAAAACAAAGACAAAAATATGAAAGCAATGTGGATGTTCTAGAACCCCTACGCAAAAATGGGGAAATTGTATGAAATTTTATCTCTTTTCTTTCTCTTTTTCTCTCTTTCTTAAAGACTCCCCACGCCTTGACACGCTAGAGATATTTCTTACAAATCTTTGGAGGGTATGGAAAAGAACGGGCAAACAACCTTGGCATTGCATGTTGTTTATCATAGAGGAGCTAGGGTCATTGAGATTGAAAATTCGGCCTTTGAGGACCAAGTGTGGCATAAACCAATTGTTAGAAAATTTTGAGTATAAATTCTTGAGCTAAAATTCACAACCACTCTCCTTGTAACTCATGTATGAAACTTGAGCCAAATTGGTTAAATCAACCTTGCAACTTGTAGGCCTTCAAGGAGATTAAGTTAAGGTTTAGGTATTGTCTAACCTCTCGATTTAGAATTGTTGCTTGAGGACAAGCAAGGTTTTAGCTTGGGGGGATTTGATATCTCATATTTATATATGGTTTTAGGCCGGACTTTTACCCAAACTTTAACTCAAAACCCTTGATTCTATTTAGTTTTACTTGTTTTCTATTTATTTTTGTAGAAATTTGGTACTGCTTGGGTTTTATTTTGATTTGTAGGGACTTGGAGCGAATTTGCAGCGAAAACAACTCAATGCGGCACGAACCAACGCACCAATCGGGCCTCAAATGACCCTGTGCGACCGCACAGGAATGCCATGCGACCGCACAGGCCCATATTGGGCTTGGATGGTGCGCATGTGACTCAATCTTGGGCCGATGACTTGGGTGCGACTGCACGGGCCTTCGGTGCGACCGCACAGAGCTCCAAACCCTACCCCGACCCCTATTTAAGGCGCCCCAAGTGCCGAAATTAGGGCATCATTCATTCCACCTTCTTCCTTGGCGGCGCCGCAACCGAAACCTAACCCGATCCACCTCCTGCGGCCCCTGTGCGGTCGCACAGGGGTCCCGTGCGACCGCACCACCCCTTTGCCGCCTTGGAAAACACCATTTCGACCCTCCTTCACCTCATCCTTCCACCCAAGTGACCTCCCTACGAATCCAGAAGATAAAAGAGGCTTGAATAGGGGCTCTGGCCTTCCTCTTCCCCTTTTGGTTTCCATGGAGATTATATCATTTGCTTTACTTGTTTTAGTTGTTTATTCTTGCATCATATTAGGTTAGATTAGTTATGTTCTAGGGCTAGTTGAAACTGAGTTTAGGTTTGTTGATTTGACTTGATACTTGGTTTCTATTGTGTACTACTTGTTTGATTTCTATATGACTATGCTTGTTTGTGTTTGATTACTTGATTGAACCTCCTATTAGGTGAATGGCCACATCTAATCTAGGCAAGGGTGTAGATTGTTTAATTGAACCAAATAAGTACTCAAGGTAGGTGACCAATTTAAGCCCGAGAGGGACAAATTTCTGCTTAGGCGAGAGTCTAGTAGATGCCTTAGAGAACCAACAAGTGGACTTAGGTATTTAAGCCAACATTACGAAAGTTGAGGGTTAATTACCTAATGGGGGCTTTAGACTAGGTTCCATACCAGGTTCTGTGACCAAAATTACGAGAGTTGAGGTTCAGGAGATTAGGTATGGCTAGATCTGTCCCACACAAGTCAGAAACCGAGTTTTCGTGTCATTTTAGCATTAACCTAGGGCCGTACGGTCGCATGGGATCCCTGTGCGGTCGCACAGGATCTCCAGGCACGCATGAGTCGGCGGTGCGGCGCGAGAGCGACGCCCGTTGACAGCCCGAAGCCTAACCAAGGTGGAACCGAACCCCTAGGACATTTTTATACCTTATTTTACCTCCAAAAACACCAAAACTTGCCACTGATCTGTTTACCTTTGGTTGATTGTTTTTGTTACTTGTTGATTAAGTCCAAAACTCATCCTTTTACCGTCTAGATTTTGTGAATAAGTAAGGTCTAGTACTCATCTTACCGTCCCTGTGGATACGACCCCGACTGTACACCAACGAAATACCGTGCGCTTGCGGTTGTTTTTAGGTTACTTTTGGGTATATAAGCTCACACGATCACTTTGGACACGCATATATGGGGCAAATATGCACATCACATGATATTTTTCAGAATTTGTACACATCATAGTCAATTCACCATTGAATATATAAAAGTCAATAATGAAAATACAACATACACCGTTTTAAAAATATATAACTTGTACATCACATAATATTTTCAGAATTTGTACATACATAATCATTCACCATTTAAAATAAATTCAACAATAAAAATACATCATGTGCCTTTCTAAAATCAGTAGATTTGTTAATCTTTTTTTCGTACAACATATACATTTGTAAAATTTCTAAAGTACGAATAGGATGTGCAAATGTACTAAGTCAGATGGTGCATATTTGCATGAGGGTTTGAATTCTTTATTTGCTTCTGTATAATTAATAGCGTGAAATATATGGAGCAAAAAGTGGAAAAGAAACTAAACTTTGGACCCCGTAGAATATATCTGATTTGTGGTTAAAATTGAATTATATTTTGTGTTGAATAATTCATTTCACCAAATTCCTGGAAGCATTATGGAACCGCTTATAGACCATTTTTAAAGGGAAGCTTCTTTGATATTACCAAATTTTTTATAAGCATACATGTTTCTACTTAGTCTGCTCGAGTTGTTCATTATTACTGTGCATTTAGAAAAATCAACACGTAACTCATTATTTTATGCTAGTTTACAACTGAAACCACAGAATCCAAACCCTCAAGCAAATATGCACCATCTGACTGTATGCGTGCCCAAAGCACTGGGGAGGGAATGGCTACCTTTTTTGTCTTTTTGTCTTTTTGTCCTGTGCCGCAGCAACACACCCCATCGCAAGGAAAAAACAAAAGACGTGGGACCCACACCAATCAGCTCTTTATGTCAACGATTGAATAGCAATCCATGTATTATTTTCCAGCGGGTTACATCCCATCTCAGATCGACCCGCTACATGAATGTACAATCAGAAAATTAACTTAAAATTGTGGCGAATTTTCATCGCAGAGATGAAAATCAGACGAATTTCAGCGGGGATGCACACTGTTTCTTCGCGTTCGTCACCTGACATCACCGTAAACTCAACATTATATATATATATATATATATATATATATATATATATATATAGAGGAATGCTAACGCGCCATTGATGGCACTGAGGGTCCCGTGCCATCGAGTCGTTTTTTGATATCCAAAATTCAAACGTTCGATCCGAACCGTTCATGTTGATCACCATATTGAAATACCCTTAGAGACCAAATTTTACATTTTTTCGAATTTTTTTGCTATTTATTATGATATTTTCAAAAACATTATAATTAGAGTATTTCAGGCTCTCCAATTTGAAAATATCATAATAAATAGCAAAAAAATTCGAAAAAATGTAAAATTTGGTCTCCAAGGGTATTTCAATATGGTGATCAACTTGAGCTGTTCGGATCGAGTGTTTGAATTTTGGATGTCGAAAAACGACTTAATGAAAAATTGATGGCACGTGCCATCGATGGCGCGTTAGCAATCCTCTATATATATATAAAGTATAAACACAGGATTTTTAATAAAAACGAATAAACAATGGCAATACTACTGTGCTTCGCATTTTAGTGGATTGCCAATTTCTTCGCATCCCAGCCCCTTCGCACCTATCTTTTTAGGCTCAATGAATTCTTACTTGGGGTTGGGGTAGCATATCTGATTATTTCCATCTTTCGTACCTGAATTCTTCCCGGAAATGAAATCCTCTGCAGGATGCTTACCTTAGATCCGAACCGTCCGATCAATGATGGTGTCCCGTGAATAATACCAGATTGATAGACCCGAAAAAAATCTAACCATCGTAATTAAATCAAATGACTCGGATTTAAAGTAGGCACCGTGCTCAGCTTAAAAGATGAGTCAGAGGATACTGGTCCATGCTTCCCGTCGAAGCAACAGATGCTCACTTTTGTCGTATCCTGTATATGGTGTCAGCATAAAAATACCTTCCTCCTTCACAACACCTGATTAGTGTCGTGACTATTTAGTGATGCATCAACCAAGCCACTGCTACCGCTTTTTAGGACGAGAGGCACCGCAACTCGGAGATTTTACTTCCCTCGAAAAATATGAAAAAAAAAATGGAGAACTGGGCATTCGAACGAGACAATAAGTGACAACAGAAAAATAGCAGTCATAGAAACTAATAAAAATTGTAAGAAACTTGACGAGAGATTATTAAAAACACGAACCCATCATTATTTTAAAAGAAGAGAAGAATGTAGCAGCAATTTTGAAATTATGGATTTGTTCTCTATCAAAGAAAAATGTAATATTAGATTTCTTTTTTCAATATGTAAATGGAAATGAGATAACTCCGATTGAATTTTTTTATACTAAAGCACCATAACACTGATCATCAACTGACAACTATTATATATAGTTTCAAAACTCGATTTTTTTCAAAAATTTTAAATAGTCCATCCAAACTAGTCATTTAAATAATCCTCTTTCTTTTTCTACTTTTGTAAATATATTTTACTTTAGTAAAAAAAAATTTTCGGTGGTGCTTTGCCACCTTGCCCTCAAAAAAATATCCTTCACTTTTTACTTTTTAATTTAGTATTTGAAAAAGAGAAATGGTAGAGTCCAATATATATGAGATGAATGGGTCCATCCATACAAATCTCACGTTTTAAAATTTGAGCGATCAATTCGAATTGTTTAATGTATTCTCTGTATAAAATAATTTATAAGAAATTAAATTTTATATATATATAGAGAGAGAGAGAATATCTATTGTGAACCATGATGCATAGAGGGTCCCGTGCACCATGACAATTTGATCGGTGGTTTTGTAAATCTATATATATATTCGATTTTTTTTTTTTTTGGTACTTTCGATATTTTAGAAAACTCGTGATTTTCTGCGCATGTGTTCCTTTCTCATGGCGCATTCGTGCATCTGTTTTCAATGTTTTTTTTTTTCTAGGTTCATTCTAATTTTTTAATTTTTGTTTGATTGATCTAATGAAGGTAGTTTCAAAATTTTTTTTAAAAAAAATACCAAGAGATCTAAGGATTTCAATTTTAAAACTTACTACTTTTATTAAGTATATAATGGTATGTATCTACGAATCTAATTAGCAACATGACAATGACATATATTTCAAATTAACTATATTTTAAGTTCGTATAAATCGAATTTTTTTAAAAATATTTTGGAAGTGATGAAATTTTTTAGCTCGTAAAATTTGAGTATGAAATGCATTACGAGATTTAAAAAATATGAGAAAGTGTGAGACCGTTTGCACTTTGGTTGAAGTGCAAGCATTTTCACAATTGTGCGGTGGATTTTGTGTTCACAAACTTGGTTCGTAAGCTGAACTTCAAATTTTGATTGAACTAGCTTCGAATGGAAAATCTAAAACCATTCAAGTCAAATATGTTTATAAATAACTAGAGGGCCTAATCAAGTTTCGCTCGATATTTGACTTACAAATAAATATAAAATATGTTATAATTTTTAAATTTGTAAAAATAAATGTATAATTTTTTTTTGTATTTCTGATGGGAATAACTATGTGTTGTTTAAAATATATCAATTATTTTTAGCAGCTATTTTTATTATTAGTCTTTTTATTAATTTATATCTTTATAATTAAGCCTTTGATTAGCCATTAATTTATAATTAAGCCTTTTTATCACTAACTTATAACTAACATTATTTGACGGGCACCCATTGGTACCAACAATAGACATCGAAATAGAATCTTTAACATTTTAATTTTGTAGAACATAAAATCAACAAATTAAGGACATTTTTTTTATCCATATGATCAAAATTTCTTTTATAACCTTCAACTTCCCTTTTTTATATGACTCAGCATAGATTGTTGCCACTCTATATCTATGTGCATGATTTTAAGCTTTTCTACATTGTAAAGAACTATAACATGTTCTTCTTATTACGTTAAAAACAAAATGAAACAATAAAATAATTAGTCTGCTCAATCAACTTTAAATATACACAAAAATCTTTAAATTGAATTGTGGATCCACAGTCTTCACAAACAGAGCATTATCCTTAATTAATAGACATATAATTAAATATGAGCCTCATTATATTAATACTAAAATTAAAATTCCCTTAGATCTAGCACAACCTATAATGCAAATCTCATAAAATTAAAATCGGTTATAAACAGAAATTTATCGCCCCTATTACCATGCACAATTGAAAAGCTAATCTCCTCTGTCTTCTATTAAATGCACAAAATAAATTTGCAAATCAGATACATCTGATTTACAATGTAATAGCAAACTTTACATTAATGGGATAGAATCTATATTGTTTTTGAATAAACATTAATATATAACGCCCAAATGAAAATTATATTCTATATTTAATGTAATATCTTAACATTTAAATTTTATTTTAAGTTGAACCATCTGGCAATTTAGGGACAAAATTTCACTAATCATTTAGCGCTTCTAATGCGAGAAAAAATCTAAAATGAGTAAATATTATGAGCAATAAATGTCTATTGGTGAAGTGAGTCATTTAGCGCTGCCAACTACATGTCTATTGGTGAAGTGAGTCAGTATTATGAGCAATAATATCCGACACACAAAAAGTCACAGATTATCAGTGCTTGGAGTGTTAGGCTAGATTTAAAAAAAAATGATCCCGAAACCCACACATCTTTATCTAGTATTCTGATTCTTATTCTGATGTATAAACCAATTATTTAAGTAAATAAGATCAGAAACATTTTCTAGATAATATAAAGAGCTTAAATATAAATTATTGAGATCAAATGACATAAAATGAATGCAAAATCACTAAAAATGCACTGATGATGCTCATAATTTGCATTATTTGCACATTATATGCGTATTTACATAATCCAATTATTTGAATAAATAAGAACATAAACATATTATAGATAAAATAAAGAGCTCAAATATAGATTATTGCGGTCAAATGACTTAAAATAAATGAAAAATCTCTTAAATTGCTCAAATGATGATCAGAATTTGCTTTATTTGCACATTATATGTGTACTATGTAGAATCGAATTATTTGAGTAAAAAAGATCAAAAATATATTCTAAACAATATAAAGAGCTTACATATAAATTATTGAGATCAAATGACATAAAATGAATGCAAAATCCCTCGAAATGCTCAAATGATGCTCAGAATTTTGCATTATTTGCTCATTATATGCGTATTTACTATGTACAATCCAATTATTTAAACAAATAAGAACAGAAACATATTTACACAATATAAAGAGCTCAAATATAAATTATTGCTATCAAATAATATAAACTGAATGCAACATCGCTTGAAATGCTCAAATGATGCTTAGAATTTGCTTTATTTGCACATTATATGTGTATTTTCTATGTATAATCAAATTATTTAAAAATAAATAAGAACATACAAATAATTTAGATAAAATAAAGAGTTTAAATATAGATATTACCATAAAATGACTAAAAATGAATGCAAATAGCTAGAAATACTCAAATGATGCTCAGAAATTGCATTATTTGCACATTATATGCGTATTTACTATGTATAATCCAATTATTTGAATAAATAAGAACAGAAACATAATTTAGAAAAAATAAAGAGCATAACTATAGATTTGCGATGAAACTTAAAATGAATGCAAAATCAATAAAAAATGCTCAAATGACGATCAGAATTTGCATTATTTACACTTTAAATGCGTATTTACTATGTATAATCCATTTATTTGAATAAGTAAGAACAAAAACATATTCTAGAAAATATGATGAGCTTAAATATAAATTTTTGCGATCAAATGACATAAAATGAATACAAATTTGCTTGAAATGCTCAAATAATGCTCAGAATTTGCAATATATTCATATTATATGCGTATTTACTATGTATAAACCAATTATCTGAATAAATAAGAACAGAAACATAATCAAGATAAACTAAATACCTTAAATATAGATTATTGCAATCAAATGACTTAAAATGTTTGAAAAATAGCTAGAAATGCTCAAATGATGCTCAGAATTTGCATTATTTGCACATTTACTATGTATAATCCAATTATTTGAATTAGTAAGATCATAAATAAATTCAGATAAAATAAAGAGTTTGAATATAGATTATCGCAAATAAATGATTTAAAATAGATGCTAATTCACTTGAAATTCTCAAATGATGCTCAGAATTTGCATTATTTGCTCATTATATGAGCATTTACTCTGTATAATCCAATTATTTGAATAAATTAGATAAGAATCATATTCTAGACAAAATAAATAGCTTAAATATAGATTATCGTGATCAACTGATTTAAAATAAATGAAAAATCAATTGAAATGCACAAATATTTCTCAAAATATTAAAAATATACACATTATATGCGTAATTACTATATATAATCCAATCATTTTGAATAAGTAAATTAGAAAAATATTTTAGAGTAAATATAGATTATCACGCTCAAATGAATTAAAATGAATGCAAAAATCGCTTGAAATGCTAAAATGATGCTCAGAATATGCATTATTTGCACATTATATGTATATTTACTATGTATAATCTAATTATTTGAATACATAAGAACAGAAATATATACTAGACAATACAAAAAACTTAAATATAAAAATTATTGCTATCAAATGACAAAAAATGAATGTAAAAAGCACTCGAAATGGACAAATGATGCAAAGAGTTTGCATTATTTTCACATTATATGTGTATTTACTATGTATAATACAATTATTTGAATAAGTAAGAACAGAAACATATTCTACATAAAATAAGGAGCTTGAATATAGATTATTGTAAACAAATGACTTAAAATTAATGGAAATTCTCTTGAAATGCTAAAATGAAGCTCAGAATTTGCATTATTTGCACATTATATGTGTATTTAATATTTATAATCGAATTATTGGAATAAATAGGATAAAAAAATATTCTGGACAATATAAAGAGCTTAAATATAAATTATTATGATCAAATGATTTAAAATGAAATCATAATCGATCGAAATGCTCTAATTATACTCTGAATTTGCATTATTTGCAAATTATTTGCGCATTTACTATGTATAAACCCATTATTTGAATAAATAAGATTAGAAACATATTCCAGAGAAAATAAAGAGCTTAAATATTGATTATTGCGAACAAATGACTCAAAATTAATGCCAAATCTCTTGAAGTGCTCAAATAATACTCAGAATTTGTACTATTTGCGCATAATATGCGTATTTACTATGTATAATCAAATTATTTGAATAAATAAGATCAGGAACACGTGCTAGATAAACTAAAGAGCTGAAATATAGATTATTGCAATCAAATGACATATAATAAATGCAAACTCACTAGAAATGCTCAAACGATGTTTAGAAACATATACTGGACAAAATAAAGAGCTTAAATATAGAGTATTGAAAACAAATGACTTACAATGAATGAAAAGTTGCTTAAAATGTTCAAATGATGCTCAAAATTTGTATTATTTGCACATTATATGCGTATTTACTAATTACTATTCTAGACTATATGAAGAGTTCAAATATTAGATTTATTGCAATCAAATAACTTAAAATGAATGAAAAATCGCTAGAAATGCTTAAATGAAGCTCAGAATTTGCATTATTTGCACATTATATGCAAATTTACTACATATAATCGAATAATTTGAATAAATAAGAACAGAAACATATTCTAGATAAAATAAAGAGCATAAATATAGATTATTGCGAACAAATGACTTAAAATGAATGCAAAAAATATTTAAAATACTCAAATGATGCTCAGAATTTTCATTATTTGCACATTATATGTGTATTTAGTCTGTATAATCCAATTATTTGAATAAATAAGATGAGAAACATATTCTAGACAATATAAAGAGCTTAATAATAAATTACTGTGATCAAATGACATAAAATGAATTCAAAATCGCTCGAAATGCACAACTGATGCTCAATTTACATTATTTGCACATTATATGCAAATTTACAATGTATAATCGAATTATTGAATGAATAAGAACAGAAACATATTCTAGATAAAACAAAGACCTTAAATATAGATTGTTCCAAACAAATGACTTAAAATATATGCAAAATCTCTTGAAATGCTCAAATGATGCAGAGAATTTACATTATCTGCACATTATACGGGTATTAACTATGTATAATCCATATATTTGAACAAAAGAGATCTGAAATATATTCTGGACAATATAAAGAGCTTGAATATAAATTTTGAGATCAAATGACAAAAATTGAATGCAAAATCGCTCGAAATGATCAAATGATGATCAGAATTTGCATTATTTGCACATTATATGCGTAATTTAGTATGTATAATCCAATTATTTGAATAAATAAAAACAGAAACCAAATCCAGATAAAATAAAGAGTTTAAATATAGATTATTGCAAACAAAAATGAATGCAAACTATCTTGAAATGCTCAAATGATGCTCATAATTTGCATTATTTGCACATTATATGTGTATTTACTATGTATAATCCAATTATTTGAATAAATAAGATGAAAACATATTCTACACAACATAAAGAGCTTAAATATAAATTTTTGCGATCAAATGACATAAAATGAATGCAAAATCGCTCCAAATGCTCAAATGAAGCTCAGAATTTGCATTATTTGCACATTTTAGCATATTTACTATGTACAATCAAATTATTTGAATAAATACGAACAAAAAAATAATATAGATAAAATAAAGACGATAAACATAGATTATTGTGAATAAATGATTTAAAATGAATTCAAAATATCTTGAAATGCACAAATGATACTCAAAAATTTTCATTATTTGCATGTTTTATGTGTATTTACTCTGTGTGATCAAATTATTTGAATAACTAAGATTAGAAACATATCCTAGACAAATATAAAGAGCTAAATAATAAATTACTGCGATCAAATTACAAAAAATGAATGCAAAATCGCTCGAAATGCACAAATGATGCTCAGAATTTGCACTATTTAAGCATCATATGCAAATTTACTATGTATAATGGAATTATTCGAAAGAATAAGAATAGAAACATATTCTAGATAAAACAAGAGCTTAAATAATGATTATTCCGAACAAATGACTTAAAATAAATGAAAATCTCTTGAAATTCTCAAATGATGCTGAAAATTTTCATTATTTGCACATTATATGGATATTTACTATGTATAATCCAATTATTTTAATAAATGAGATCAGAAACTTATTCTAGACAATATAAAGAGCTTAAATATAAATTATTGCTATCAAATGACATAAAATGATTGCAAAATCGCTCGAAATGATCAAATGATGTGAATTTGCATTATTTCCACATTATATGCTCAATTTAGAATGTTTAATCCAATTATTTGAATAAATAAGAACACAAAAAAATCTAGATAAAATAAAGAGTTTAAATATAGATTATTGCGGACAAATGACTTAAAATGAATGCAAAATCTCTTGAAATTCTGAAATGATGTTCAGAATTTGCATTATTTGCACAATATATGTGTATTTACTATGTATAATCCAATTATTATAATAAATGAGATCTGAAACATATTCCAATATAAAAGAGCTTAAATGTAAATTATTGCTATCAAAACATCAAATAAATGAAAATTTGCTCGAGATGCTCAAATGATACTCAGAATTTGCATTATCTGTACATTATATGTGGATTTACTATGTTTAATCCAATTATTTGAATAAATGAGATCAGAAACATATTTAGACAATATAAAGATCTTAAATATAAATTATTGCGATCCAATGACATAAAATGATTGCAAAATCGCTCGAAATGATCAAATGATGATCAGAATTTGCATTTTTTGCACATTTTATGCGTAATTTAGTATGTTTGATCCAATTATTTGAATATATAAGAACATAAACAAAACCTAGATAAAATAAAGAGTTTAAATATAGATGCTAAAATATGACTTAAAATGAATGCAAAATCTTTTGAAATGCTGAAATAATGTTCAGAATTTGCATTATTTGCACAATATATGTGTATTTACAATGTATAATCCAATTATTATAATAAATGAGATCTGAGACTTATTCCAATATAAAGGGCTTAAATGTAAATTATTACGATCAAATGACATAAAATAAATGCAAAATTGCTTGAAATGCTCAAATGATGCTCAGAATTTACATTATCTGTAAATTATATGTGTATTTACTATGTTTAATCCAATTATTTGTATAAATAAGAACAGAAACATAATATAGATAAAATAAAGAGCTTAGATATAGATTTTTGCGAACAAATGATTTAAAATGATTGAAAAATCTCTCGAAATGTTCAAATGATGCTCACAATTTGCATTATTTGCACATTATATGTGTATTTACTATGTATAATACAATTCCTTGAATAAATGAGATAAAAAATATATTCTAGACAACATAAAGACCTTAAATATAAATTATTGCAATCAAATTACATAAAATGAATGCAAAATCGCTCGAAATGCTCAAATGATGATCATAATTTGCATTTTTTGCACATTATATGCGTATTTACTATTTATAGTTCGATTATTTGATTAAATAAGATCATAAACATATTCCATCCAATATAAAGAGCTTAAATATTAGATTAGTGCAATCAAATAGCTTAAAACGAATGCAAAATCTCTTGAAATGCTCAAATGATCCTCAGAATTTGCATTATTTGCACATTATATATGTATTTACTATTTATAATCCAATTATTTGAATAATAAAGATCAGAAGTGTATTCTAGACAGTATGAAGAGCTTAAATATAAATTATTGCGATCAAATGACATATAATGAATGCAAAATCGCTGGAAATGCACAAATGATGCTCAGAATTTGCATTATTTTCGAATTATATGCGTATTTACTATGTATAATCCAATTATTTGAATAAATAGGAACAGAAACATATTTTAGATAAAATATAGATTATTGTGAATAAAATGTTTTAAAATGAATGCAAAATCTCTTGAAATTCTCAAATGATTCTCAGAATTTGCACATTATGTGTGTATTTACTCTGTGTAATCAAATTATTTGAATAAATAAGATCAGTAACATATTCTTGACAAATTAAGAGCTTAAATATAGACTATTGCAATCAAATGACTTAAAATGAATGCAAAATCGATGGAAATTCTCAAATGATGCTTAAAATTTTCAGTATATGCGCGTTAGATGTGTATTTAGTATGTATAATACAATTATTTGAATAAATAAGATCAGAAACCTATTATAGCAAAAAAATTAAGATTATTGCAAGCAAAGACTAAAAATGATTGCAAAATCTCTAGAAATTCTCGACTGATGCTCAGAATTTGCATTATTTGCTCATTATATGCGTATTTACTATCTATAATACACTTATTTGAATAAATAAGATCAGAATATATTTTAGACTAAGTAAAGAGTTTAAATATTTGTTATTGCGATCAAATGAAAAATAAATGCAGAATCACTAGAAATGCTCAAACGATGCTCAGAATTGTCATTATTTTCACATTATTTGTGTATTTACTGTGTATATTCTAATTATTTTAATAAATAAGATCTGAGAAATATTCTAGGCAAAATAAAGAGCTTAGATATAAATTATTGCTATCAAATAACTTAAAATGTATGCAGAATCGCTTGAAAGCTCAAATGATACTCAGAATTTATATTATTTGCACATCATGAGCGTATTTACTATGTATAGTCAAAATTATTTTAATAAATAAGATCAGCACATATTCTGGACAGTATAAAGAGCTGAAATATTGATTATTACGATCAAATGACTTAAAATGAATGCAAAATTGCTTTAAATGCTCAAATGATGCTCTGAATTTCGTATTATTTGCATATTATATGCGAATTTTATTTATCTAAATAAATAAAATAAAAAACATATTCCAGACAAAATAAAAAGCTCGACTAAAGATTATTGCGAACAAATGACTTAAAATGAATGCAAAATCTCCTGAAATGCTCAAATGATGCCCAGAATTTGCATTATTTGCACATTATATAGGTATTTACTACGTATAATCCGATTATTTTAAATAAATAAGACCATTAGCATATTACAGTCTAAAGAGCTTAATATTTGATTATTGCAATCAAATAACTTTAAATGAATGCAAAATCTCTTGAAATGCTCAAATGATCCTCAGAATTTACATTATTTGCACATTATATGTGTATTTACTATTTATAATCCAATTATTTGAATATTAAAAATTAGAAACTTATTCTAAACAATATAAAGACCGTAAATAAAATTTATTGTGATCAAATGATATATAATTAATGCAAAATCGCTGGAAATGCACAAATGATACTCAGAATTTTCATTATTTGCGCATTATATGCGTATTTACTATGTATAATCCAATTATTTGAATAACTAAGAACAAAATCATATTCTAGATGGAATAATGAGCTTAAATGTAGATTATTGAGAACAAATGACTTAAAATGAATGCGAAATCGCTTGAAATATCAAATGATGCTCAGAATTTGCATTATTTGCACATCATCAGGGTATTTACTTTGTATTGTTAAAATTATTTGAATAAATAAGATTAGAAACATATTCTGGACAATATATAGAGCTGAAATTTTGATTATTATGATCAAATGACTTAAAATGAATGGAAAATAGCTTGAGATGCTCCAATAATGCCCCGAATTTGCATTATATGCGTATTTAATATTTATAATCCAATTATTTAAATTATAAATATATTACAGACAAAATAAAGAGCTTAAATATAGATTATTGCGAACAAATGATTTTAAATGAATGCAAAATCTATTGAAATGCTCAAATGATGCTCAGAATTTTCATTATTTCACATTAAATGCGTATTTGCTATGTATAATCCGATTATTCGAATAAATATGATCGATCATAAACATATTCCAGTCAACATAAAGAGCTTAAATATTAGATTATTGCGATCAAATAACTTTAAATGAATGCAAAATCTCTTGAAATGCTCAAATGATCCTCAGAATTCGCATTATTTACACATTATATGTATATTTACTATTTATAATCCAATTATTTGAATAATAAATATCAGAAACATATCCTAGACAATATAAAGACTTTAAATAAAATTTATTGCGATCAAATGACATAAAATTAATGCAAAATCTCTTATAGTGCTCAAATGATGCTCAGAATTTGCATTATTTGCACATTATATGCGTATTTACTATGTATAATCTGATTATTTGAATAATTATGATTATAAACATATTCCAGTCAATATAAAGAACTTAAATATTAGATTATTTCTATCAAATCACTTTAAATGAATGCAAAATCTCTTGAAATGATCAAATGATCCTTAGAACTTGCACTATTTGCACATTATATGTGTATTTACTATTTATAATCCAATTATTTGAATAATAAATATCAGAAACATATTCTAGACAATTTAAAGACTTTGAAGAATATTTATTGCGATTAAATGACATAAAATTAATGCAAAATATCTTGAAATGCTCAAATGATGCTCAGAATTAGCATTATTTGCGCATTATATGTGTATTTACTATGTATGATCCAATTATTTAAATAAATATGAATAGAAACATATTCTAGATAAACTAACGAGCTTAAATATAGATTGTTGCAACCAAATGACGTAATGCAAAATATCTTGAAATGCTCAAATGATGCTCAGAATTTGCATTATTTGCACATTATTTGTGTATTTAATATGTATATTCAAATTATTTTAATAAATAAGATCTGAGAAATATTTTAGACAAAATAAGGCGCTTAAATATTTAATTATTGCAATCAAATGATTTAAAATGAATGCAAAATCGCTTGAAAGCTCAAATGATACTCAGAATTTTCATTATTTGCACATCATGAGCGTATTTACTATGTATAGTCAAAAATATTTTAATAAATAAGATCAGAACATATTCTGGACAATATAAAGAGCTGAAATATTGATTATTACAATCAAACGATTTAAAATGAATGCAAAATCACTTGAAATGCTCAAATCATGCTCTGAATTTGCATTATTAGCACATTATATGCGTATTTAATAAATAAATAAGATCAAGTAACATATTCTAGACAAAATAAAGAGCTTAACTATAGATTATTGCGAACAAATGACTTAAAATGAATGCAAAATCTCTTGAAATGCTCAAATGATGCTCAGAATTTGCATTATTTGCAGATTATATGCTTATTAACTCTATGTAATCCAATTATTTGAATAAATTATATCAAAAATATTTTATACACAAAACAAAGAGCTTAAATATAGATTATTGCGATCAAATGACTTAAAAAATGAATGCAAAATCGTTTGAAATACACAAATCTTGCTCAGAATATTAATTATTTGCACATTATATACGTAATTACTATATTTAATCCAATCAATTTGTAAAAGTAAGATAAGAAACATGTTATAGATTATATAAAGTGATTAAATATAGATTATTGTGCTCAAAAGAATTAAAATAAATGGAAAATCACTTGAAATGTTCAAATGATGCTCAGAATATGCATTATTTGCACATTTTATGTGTATTTACTATGTATAATTCAATTATTTGAATAAATAATATCAGAAAGATATTTTAGATAAAATAAAGAGCTTAAACATAGATTATTGCGATGGAATGACTTATAATGAATGCAAAATCCCTAGAAATTTAGAAATGGTGCTCAGAATTTGCATTATTTGCACATTTTATGCGTATTTACTATGTATAATCCCATTATTTGAATAAATGAGATATGAAACATATTCGAGACAAATAAAGAGCTTAAATTTTTTATTATTGCGAACAAATAACTTAAAATGAATGCAAAATCTCTTAAAATGCTCAATTGATGGTCAGAATTTGCATTATTTGCATATTATATGTGTATTTACTCCTGGAGGGGCTAATGGAGCTTCGCTCGATATTTGACTTACAAATAAATATATAAAATATGTTATAATTTTTAATTTTGTAAACATAAATGTATAATTTTTTTTTTCTGATGGGAATAACTATGTGTAGTTTAAAATTGGGAAAATCTGTTATATATCCCTCAAATCTTTAAAATTGAAAATATCCCCCTCTAATCATAACTTGTATAGATATTTACCCTTTTAACTATTTTTAATGACATTTTAGTTCTAGAAAATATAATTTTATAAGTTTGGTGATGAAGGCTTAAAACCTAGGTCAAATAAATTTATACCTATGATTTACCTCACTAGTAGTTCTGGTAAAGCTTAGGGTCGAACCCACAGGGACGGATTAAATTGAATACCAGACTCTACTTTCTCACGAAAGCTAGACAAGACAATTGTTTTGGGATTTTATGATTTAAAAAGACAAATAAATAAAGTACAAATAAAATAAATATTTTTGGTTATTTTTGGTGATTTAAGGACTCAAACAGATGCAAATGAATGTCCTAGGGATAAGTGTTCAATTAGTTTAGCTTTAAGACAACTCTATCACGATTTTCACCAAGACAGAGGGTCATTTCGGGGCGAAACAGATCCATTTCGGTCCGAAATGGGATCTGTCCAGCACCAAAACTTGCCTTAAACCTTCTGTTTTGACTTGATATTTTTACAGGACACTATGTGAAGGTTACTAAGCGACCAGACCTTAACCCTAACCTCAACTTTCGCTTCTTGGTTCTGGTTTAGGTTTGATGTCGGGTTTTACCACGTAAATAACTAAGCCTCAGCTGTCGCGTTTCGGTTCTTAGAAATTTAAGAATATTTAGTTAGATTTCCAGAGATATCTAAAGTCCTGTCGGTGCAATAGAAGTTAGTCCTTTCGGTCGTTAACTAACCTATTCTTTCGAATCTGGGTTTACCTCAAATACTTAATCAATTAAAGGTTTGGTCGAGTTTGTGTCTTATTAACGCTGCAGACATTAACAAGTAAACGTTCAAGCAAACAATCAATTAAACTAAGCATAAACAATAATTCACAACTAAATAAATCACATAGCATAATATAAATCCATCAAGTCATCACAAAATACTAAACTAATCTACTAACTACCCTTAAGACATAATAAACTAGCCTAACATGCAAGAAAAATAAGATACAAGCTCCATCAAATCAAGTATCAAAAGAAAAAGAAGGAATAAACCAAATATCGCTTCTAACTCGAGATACCGAACGTCCAGAGCCGTGGTTGGATTGTTTCTACCGCTGTCGCATCTAGAAATTGCTCCAAAGTCGCTGGTGAGGTCGTGCTCTGCTGGAAATGGTGAAAACCCGCGCCTTTCGGCGCGAGAACGGAGGTGGAAAGGTGAGATTTTGGTGTATGGAGGCTTGGATCCCCTCTCTGGAGGCAGAAACGTGCATATAAAGTCATATCAGGCGGCCAAGAGGTGGCTAGGGCAAAGGGGAGGCGGTTTGCACTTTCCTTCTTCGAAAATTACCAAAAACGCACTTTCCAGAAGTGCATTTCGCACCGAAATGGAGTCATTTCGCACCGAAATCCGTACATTTCGGACCAAAATTTCAGAACAGCGCACCGATAGTATTTGGGCCATAATTTCTTCATCCGGACTCCGATTTAGGTGATTCAAAGTTCGTTGGAAAGCTTAGGATGAGCTCTACAGTGTTATGGATCCATTTAGTCATTTTGCTTATCCAAAATTCTCCTTTTTATGCAATTATTATGTCCGTTCCACCAAGTTCCTACAAACCAAGTCAAATGCCACGGCAGTACCAAAATCTAGGAAAACATAACAATTTATGAGACAATTTGTAATGGTTTGATCAATAATTAAGGACTAAGTATGGTCAAAACATGTATAAAATAAGAGACATCAAAAGTGCCCTCCTCCCTCCTCCCTCCTCCCTGACGATTGAACTTCTGACTGACTTCCGATTTGATTCCCATTAGCGATGCATCTATTTTTCTTTTAATCAACCCAAGTTAGATGCTACCTAAATCTAAATTACCTTCAATCTGGAAAGATGCACGTTTCCATATTTACTTGTAGAAACAAGGTATTATGTCTCAAACCTTCTAAGTCAAATTGCATTGTTTATTTGATTTTTCTTGAAAAGAACATTCTTTCAACCGATAGACCTACCCCCAAGAACTCCCCCTTGACATGACTTTAGCCATTTCTCATCCTATTAGAAAATCCTATTCCTACTTTATTTTCTTTTGAAATTTAGCATTTAAACTTAGCTCAAGATTTTTGAACTCGATCTGATATGGATCGCTAAAGGAAAGCAGTAAGAAGAACGGTATAAAGGAATTGAGGCACTTTTGTCTTACTTCTTAAAAATTGATTTTTCAAACTTGAATATCAATAGAAACAATGAAAGGGTAAATATCTATACAAGTTATAATTAGAGGGAGATATTTTCAATTTTAAAGATTAGAGGGTGATATTTCCAATTGACTAAGATTTGAGGGGCATACATCTGATTTTCCCTTTAAAATTTATCAATTATTTTTAGCAGATATTTAAATTATTCGACTTTTTATTAATTTATATCTTCATAATTAAGAATTTGATTAGCCTATCACTAACTTATAACTAAGTTTTATCGACGGATACCCATTGGTACTAATGATCGGCAACAAAATAGACTCTTTAACATTTTAATTTTGTAGAACATAAAATCAACAGATTAAGGACATTTTTTTTATCCTTACGATCAAAATTTCTTTTATAATCTTCAACTTCCCTTTATATGACTCAGCATAGATTGTTGTCTCTCTATATCCACTAGAGGGTTAATCGAGCTTCGCTCGATATTTGATATAGTAATAAAAATTAAATATGTTATCATTTAATAAATGTTTATTGTAATTAGATTGTTATGTTTGTAGTTAATTTAAAGTGTGATAACTGATAGGATAGAAATAATAAATGATATCTCCATATGTTGAAATATTTTATAATTAACTATCACAAATAAAAACGTTGTTCCATCATTTCTCATAGAAGCAACTAAGAGAGAGGTTGAAATAAATTATGTGACAAAAATAACACAGTACAATCAAAATGGATCTCAATAATGCAACATAAAAGGGAACACAACTCCAAGCAACACATACGACAACACAATAGATAATACATAAAAAATTAAAATACATCTAAAGGAACGGACCAGATTAAGTCGGAGCAGAAAAATCAAAGGTCTCGATGGCGTGTCGCACTAATACTAACTAAAACTGGGACCGACACTCACACATTTTAGATTTGCATCATCTTAAGCTTTTCTACATTATAAAAAACTATAACAAGTTCTTCTTACTACGTAAAAAAACAAAATAAAATGATAAAATAATTAGATGTAAAATTATTTTTTGGGGAAAAAAGTGGCTACGTAACCCTCTAGTAAATATAAAAGTTGGTCAATCAATTTTAAGTCTACACAAAATCTTTAAATTGAATTGTGGATTCACAGTCTTCACAAACAGAGAATTATCCTTACTTAATAGACTTATAAATAATTATGAGCCTCATTATATTAAAATTCAAATTTAAACTCCCTTAGATCTAGCACAACCTATAATGCAAATCTCATAAATTTAAAATCGGTTATAAACAAAAATTTATTGCCCCTAATCCCTATACCATGCACAACTAAAAAGCCATTCTCCTTTGTCTTCTATTAAATGCACAAAATAATTTTTCAAATCAGATACATCGGATTTACATTTACATTAATAGACTAGAATCTATAATATTTTTTAATATACATTAATATATAACACCTTAATATTTAATGCAATATCAGAATATTTCAATTTTTATTTTAAGTTGAATGATCTAGAAATTTAGGAACAAATTTTGCTTATCATTTAGCGCTTCTAATGCAATAAAAATATAAAATGAAGTAAATATTAAAAATATAACTCCCTACAATTTTTGAAATTTTGATTTTAAAGTACAACAAATAAGCTAATACAAAAAAAAGAAAAAATAATGAAAAAAACGTCATCAAATACAAATGTCGATCTCTATTCATATAATTTTAGGATTATACATATATATCACAGATGCTAATCCATTAGATATGTTGTAGCAGTTTGATATGGTACAACAATTAATTTCTTATTGGACAGATGTAATAAAATAACATCAATTATTTAGTAAAAAAAAATATACAAGATGAGACACTGATTGATCGGAGAAGAGAAAGTGGAACAAATGGAGGAGGTGTGCCAAATTGATGAGAAATGAGGGGCATGAGGGTGACGCGGGGCTATCGAAGGAGGATAACAGAAGGAAAGGAGGAAGAAGGCTCCGAGCAGAAAAAAAAGAGAAACAGAGACGCGATGGAAATGAACATAGAAGGGACACAAAAATAAAAAAATAAAATAGTGCGTCGCCAAATAAATGTTTAGTGGAACGAGTCAGTATTATAAGTAATAATATCTGACACACAAACAGTCACAGAGTATCACGTTGTAGAAATCGAAAAAAATACTATTTATCAATGCTTGGAGTGTCGAGCTAGATTTAAAAAAATAATCCCAACACCCACACATCTTTATTTAGTATTCTGATATGTTACATGTTAACTTTATAGATTTAAGTTTATTTAATATAAAGTCATGTAGTTAAAAAGAAATTTTGGTAGACTATTGTAATACATTTATTTCTTTTATTCAATTTGCTCTAAATAAATATTTAAATTTTAAGAATTATGCATGTCACTCAACAAAAAAAAAAAACACAAATAAATCGATCTTGACAGTTTAATTAAACCCGTCAATTTAAAGTCGCACGACAGATTTTGTTTGAACGCATAAATTACTTTGATAAGTTAAAACTAGTAATAAATATGTACATTTATGTATTCATGTATACATATACATGCATACATTGCACTCAACAAAAAATAATAATAAATAAATAAATCGATCTTGACAGTTTACTTGAATGCGTCAATTTAAAGTCGTACGACAGATTTGGTTTGAACTCATAAATTACTTTGGTAAGTTTAGACTCATAATAAATGTGTACATTTATGTAGGGCTGTCAAACGTTCATAAACGGCACGAAAATGGATAGTTTCGTTAACGTTCCTTTTGAAAATACGTTACACATTTAACTTCCGCCTAACGCTCCGTATTTAAAGTGTAAATGAAATATCTTATGTTTATGTTCCGTAATTTTTTAACGGAATAACGTTAGTAACGTTATAAAAAAGTTGAGAATATTAATAACTCAGCTTGGCATTGTGTATTACATATCAGTAACTCAGTAAGCTTACCAGTAAACTTTCTTACTATTTGAGATTGTTGGTCGTACCAGTTACTTTGTTACCAGTAAGCTTATGTAAGAAAATAATCTTACTCAATATCTGGTCGTACCAGTAACTTAATAAAAGGAACTTTTAAAAAACAAAACATCAATTCAAATCTTTTCCCATTGATATAGTCTCAAAACCAGCAAAAACTAGTTGAAATTCATTGAAAATACCCCATTGTTACTGTCTCAAAACCAGCAAAAACCAGTTGAAATTCATTGAACCAAAAATTACATCAATTTAAATATGTCCCTAAAAACGAGAAAAACCAAAGGGAAAGCAAACCGAAATTAGGCACCAGTTATAAAACTGAAATTAAGCTCAATGGCCAATACCTAGCTATAAAATGATTGGTTCGGTGATCAGATTGGCCTGGCTTGCTACCGAAATCAGGCACCAGCATAGCCTTCACCACCATAGGCTGAGATGGCAACATCCCATTGCCTAGCACCTTGAAGTATCTGAATTGAGTCACATCCAGCATCGGCGACGCCACATTGCCATTGGCCTTGCCTTCACCTCCTCAGGCACCATCGACCAGAGACCCTCGACATTGACAGTTGGGCTGTGAGTGGCTGTGATGAGAGAGAGGAGAGGAGTGGCTGGGAGTGGGTGGAGGGCTGCAAGTGGCTACGGGGGAGAGAGGAGAGGAGTGGTTGTGAGTGGCTAGAGGGCTCGGTTAGAGAGAGAGGAGATGAGAGGCAGTGGTGTTATTATTGTTGTGCTCGATCGGATCAGAGGGGAGGCAACGGAGAGAGAGACAGCTTGTGGTGAGGAGGGAGATGAGCTTGGATCTGGATGGGACTTGAGTGAGGCGGCGAGAGAGACGAGGTCATCACAAGAGAGGCGCTTAGGTCACGAGCAACTCTATATCTTTGCGACTTCACCTCAGAATGGGCTGTAGAATTTTTTATGGGCCGACGGAATAACGTTACAAAACGTAACGTAACTGGGTCGTTCTGTTTGCGTTTCGTTCAACTACGCGAAACGGTTTCTAGTTTCGTTTTTGTTCCACACTCCAAAACGTAAGTAAAAACCATTCCATTTTCGTACCGTTTCGGACGGAACGGAACGAAAACGTCCGAAACGACAGAGTTTTGACAGCTCTACATTTATGTATGCATGTATATATGTACATGCATACTGCATACATGGACACGGTGACTCACACTAGGCCACATTATTCTGACAATAGAAAATACGGGGTCATTCATCGCCGCCAAGGCCTGATCTCACCCAATCCATCACCCTTCCTCTGCCTCTCCACTCTCAGCACACAGACACATGCCCTCTTCGTTTATACCTGGATAAACAGATGCTTGACACGTGCTCCCTCCCACCTATGTGGAACTATCCCCTGCCTCGTGTCGTCTCTCCTCTTTGGTCCTTCACACGTGCCACTTTTGGCCCTCTCCAAGACTCCAAAGGGTTACCCTCATTAGATAAACACCCTTCCTCACTTGACCCTAAACATCCCTTTTGGCCCCACATCTTCCTCTCCTCTTCTATAAATCTTCCCTTCTCTATCTACTGGGCTTGCCAAATAACATCTGTCACTTTCATTCACACTACATCCAACAGTTGTACCCCTAATAGAGAGGGAATGGTCGGAACAGATGAAAAGAAGCACAAAAAATGTTGCCCACTCCGGCGGTCAAGGAAGGGGTGCATGAAGGGAAAAGGTGGGCCAGAGAACCAACAGTGCCCATACCGGGGGGTACGCCAGCGTACCTGGGGCAAATGGGTAGCCGAGATCCGCGAGCCCAACCGTGGTGCTAGACTCTGGCTTGGGACTTTTAACACTGCCTATGAGGCCGCACAAGCATATGATAACGCTGCCCGGAGTCTCTACGGAGAGTGCGCAAGGCTGAACCTGGCCGAGTCTGCCAGCTCCAGGTTCATTCCCACACAGTTGGGTGGTGCAAAGATGGAGGTTTCACCTTCACCGAGCGTGTCTAGTGAGATGAGCTCGGGTGAGTCGATTGTTGGGTTCGGGGATGCCGGGCTCGATACGCCTAATTATTTGAACACCGGTGCGGGCAACTTGGAGGATTTGGATGAGTTTGTGTCGAAATTGCCCAAGGCTGAGGACTTCTGTCTCGAGGGGTTTCAAGAGGTGCCGTTGTTTGACGACGGGTTTTCGACTGGGGTGATGGATGGTGAATTAATGAACTTGGATGTATTACCGCTTGGCTGGTGCACTTGAATTTTTTTTAGCTTACGACTGTGGTTGGAAACTGTTGTGTGTTACATTATAGTATATAGGTTTTGTGCATATGAGGGTTTTCAATTTGCATGTATATGTTAAGATATTTCTATTGTTGTGTATCTATATTTGTGATATAAAATAATTTAGTTTGTTAGATGTATTTGTAGTTAATTTTCTGTTGTTTTGACTTATTAATTTTTGTCATACTGTGTGGTGATGAGCGACATGTATGTCATAGTTAATAATTTGTTTAATTGTTCTTAAACCAATTCGTGACCTCAAATGTTTAATTAAAACATTAATTGACGCATGGTAACTGTTTTCAAAGTCTTACGTCTTCCATTCTTGATTTATATCTTGTTAATGCCTGCTTCCGACCTAATTAAGCGGACCATGTTAAGGATGAAACAGGCATATATATTTCATATAAGAGCTGCCTCCTTTCAGGCATGGGAGAGGTCTCTTTTGCCTTAGAATTGAGATTTAACATGTTTGTTCCTGTTGAAACTTGAGAGAACTTATTTTATCTTAAAAGAAATAACTTTTTTATTTCGCATTTGCCACCTTTCCAAGGGAAACTTCGACTCTTGCAGGGAAAGATCAGGGATGTACCACTGAATTCCTTAGTGGATCTTTCTTTTTGTTTTTATCTTGGAATCCATAAGGATTGATATTTTCTTAAAAAATGCATAAATATTGATCTTATATTAAGTTATTAACGACCATGAATAATTCAGACAAAGCAGCAGCTTTTGAATAAATAAAATTATTTCAGGAAATGTTTCGTCCATGTATTGTTTTTCCTTGCTAATATTTTAATGAAGAGGAAGCCTCGAGGAATTAATAATAGCGATATGCAGAATAGTTGTGAGTTGGGACAAACTAATCCTGGTCCTGGCGCTCGCATCGCATCCATGCAGAGTATTAAGTGTGTTCTTTCTTTCCTTGTGAGACGGGCAGATGAACTTTGACTCATTGACTCGACGAATTAATGGATTCGAAACCAAAAATATGTTTGCAGATCAAAACCTTCAACTTGGAAGAAAATTTTGGATAAAAGTTTTCAAAGCAAAAAAAAAAAGACTAATTACTTGTTACATCTTTCTTCTGTGTCCAAGATGTAACCTATTCTTGTCTAACTAGATTCTGAGTAGATTGGAGGCAGACGTACATTGAGCACAAGTTCAGATATTGCGAAATATTGTTACAACAGTACCGGAGTCTTCATCTTTTGAAAATATATATCTATTTTGGCCAACAATTCTTAAAAATAAAATGAAATGAAATAATGAACAAATGATATTATTTAAATTTTACATAGGTGTTCATTTTAGTTTTAATTTACTGTTCTTTTTATGGTGATCAGTTCCTATATAGTGGACTCGTGAATATTGAGCTACGTTTATTCAAATAATTATTGTGAGTTACTAAAAAAGAATTTGATTTTGGTCAAAATGTGTGATGGACTCCAACAGTTATTTCAAATCAAAATAAAAGAATGCTCATTTTAGTTCTGGTGAGAGTTCAATTTATTTCATACGTATTTATTTAATAATGCATGTTTGAAACATATTTAAAGAGATTAATATAAATTTTCAACACAGCTTTAGTAGTTTATCAAATATATGACTTAGTGTTCTTAATATAACTCATATAACGAATAGTTTCTGGATTAATTATCCTTGAAGCGTGTTGATTATTGTAGTCTTATTCGTCTTGTCAGTAAAAATTTCGCGCCTTTTGTATCTTAAGTAAATGAACCCGATCTATAATTAAATGAGGACGATTCCGAGTGGATTGATTTTGGAGTACCACAAATATCACATTTTCATTTTTTTTTATTTTATATTTAAAACGTGAGTTGATCTTTGTTCAATTTAACTATGGCTGCATTTTCATAAAATTAAACTTTTGGATCATTTCATACCTGATCAATATATCGACCTCCTTATCAACTACCAAATAACTTTTAAAATTATAAATTTTTTTCAGCGTCCGGAGCATTTTTCACAGCCAAATCACCGGCATTATAATTAATCACTTGATGAATGGTTCGGATCAATGTTTATTTTTTAAATTTTGAACTTAGAAAAAGGAAAATTTAACATTATGTGGCGCACAAAATTGGGTCGCAGCAACCCTTCTCTTATTATTAACTAACCTTAAGGTAGAGAGGAATGTTGTGTGGTTAAATAATGAGCTAGGCATTTTCGGAAATTGCATATTCAATAAGGAAAAAGAATTTAGAATCAGCACGGTCATTCATAACACGAAAGAAAGTTTTAGATAAATCTATTCAATTATACGTGTACACATCCTCCCAAAAGATAATGACATTACATGCATGCTCTCATTTATTATTATCTTTTCATTGTTTTAAACTACAATATATGAGTATTCATGATAATCAATGTGCATTCTAATAATTTACTATATATTCTGACGTAGTCATACATGCATTAGACACTACAGAAATAATGTTGGAGGTATTTGAGTATTTGCCCTGTACCACTTTTCCTGGATTAGCACAGTTAAAATTGGATATTCTTTTCAAAAAATAGTAATTTCATGCTTATTAATTTGAAGTGAAAAAGAAACTGTGGAGTAATGTTTGCTTTGTGTATTGTTTCAAGTATAAAAAAGAAAAGATACATGAACCTAACTAAGAAGTTTGATTTAACATGCCGACATCGTAAAAAATATGAACACAAATTCACTAAAAACAAATCCGAGGGGAGACGAGATGGATAGAGATTAAAGACGCTTGGGTTGGTGCCTTGAGATTTGGGCTAGAAATAAAGCACCATTGGAACTTGGGCCTTACAAGTTTGCCACGTGGGCTTCTTGCATCATGTACGACTGTAAGTCTGAATACCAGTTGTTACTTCCAGGTTTATCCAAAAAGAAAAACAAAAAGTATATCCCATTTGTTATATTATTTAAAACAAAATAGAAGAAAAGAAGAAAAATCGAAGCGCCCAATTTCTGATGCAACGTACAGCGAGTCATTAAAATATCGTATGTACGTCTGAATATTAGATGAGTCAAAACTTTTAATATTATTTTATCTTGTGACTGCCAAAGGATATTGAATATCCTAGCTTTTTCTAAAAAAACTAATATATATCCCAGCAGATAGAGTTCAGCCTAGAATCTCGAGTTTTGTCGTTGCACGAGCGACTGCTGAGTCCCTTGAGTTATATGATATCTGATGATCATCACTTATGTGGTGTTGATCACTTCACCGACGGGTTTTGGCATTTATGACATAATTTTGTCCAGATTGAATTTATTTTATGATATTATCCATTGTCATATTTTTAAATAGTTGGTTCCTTCCCAGTGGAGAAGCCAGGAACGAAATCCTCAGCAGCATAACGATTGGCAGCGGTTGCATCACAACCGTCTGATAGATGATGGGTGCTCCGTGAAAAATACCGGATTGATAGGCTCGAAAAAAATTAATCGTTGAGATGAGATCGAACGGCTCGGATCAAAGCGCTGCCAGCAGCGCGCTGCAGAGGATACGGATCCGAGAAGCCAGGATTGAGGAATGGTGGGGCCAAAATCTAACTAAATGAATTTGAGAACCAAGAAATTGTTAATTACTTGAAACAATAACGGCAATTAGGTTAAAGGCCTAAAACCTAATTGCATATTAATTTGCATTTTGCATTTTTGTGCATCATATTCTACATTTCGTCAATTTCAGAATTTGCAATTCAAGTTCAATGATATGATAAAAAACTAATTAACCAAGCCACAGCCATGTGGTTATAGATTAATGATTAAAGTCTCTAAAATTTAATTAATTTAACTAATTGGTTTCAAGTTTCAACTTGGGAACTTAATAACACGGTTACACGGGGGGAGGAGAAAGTTTTCTGGGCCTAGGGAGGTCCATGGATTAAATATATCAATTTATCTTAATAAATTAACATAGGATGAACAAATTTATAATTGTTAGGGGACCTAACCTTCGCCAGTCGCCAGTCCCCCATTGTCTTCGCCACTGTTCCTTCCTATCCGAATTTTTTTTTACCAAGATAGATGGTATCATAAGTTGGCAAAAGGTTAATGTACATATTATCCCAAATCAATAAATTGGATATTAATAATGAAATTTGTTAAATTTTTTTGTTGCATTTGGATTCATGAGAATAGATTTTAGAATAAAAAAAAAAATGAAAATAGAGATAAAGCATTACCTCAATTGAGTTTGGAGAAAGTAGAGTTTATAAGTAGGGTTGTCAATAGATAGGTTCTCCAATATGTAGGGCTGTACAAAAAATTTTAAAACCCGTCCGATCCGTCTAATCCGATCCGTATTTTAATGGGTTCAAACATTAATCGGATTGGGTCGGATTTCAATTTTAATAACCCAGTTATACTGGTTGGGTCGTAATTTTATTGTTGATAACCCGTACCCGACCCAACCCGTGTAGTTTATTAAATCATCCTCCCATTACTGTCAGTCTCACAATATTAATTCTCTTTCTGTCCCATTCTTTTATATTATTCGTTAGTATTTTGTAGCAGTAGCATGGGAAGTTAATGGTCTCTGAGTGGCATGTAAACATATATACCTTTAATATTAGGCTTATATGTTATGACATGACTCTCAAAGTTTAATGAGAAGTTCATGTTATGCCAAATATAATGAAGTTCATGCATGTTCAGTATCAAGAAGGCATCCGATCAGATATTTGCATTCAGAACTAAAATTTGGTAATTTTTTATCTCGCCATTAAGTCATTAGAAGATGAAGGAAACATACAACTGATGATCAAGTAATTTATCATCTGACCCATACCAAATATCTGATCGAGGGGATATATATGGTCCGTAATTTATTTTGTTAACTTATCTGATAAGGCCATAAAGTACGATTAAGAATTATAAGGCTTTCACAATTTTTAATTCATGTCCCCTTTTTTATGTTTACTTATTAATTATTTTATTTTTTATATCATAATTTAGTTAGTATCATCAATTCTTGTCTGTTAAGATAATAGACATTTATTCAAAATCATGCGATTTATACAACCCTACCATTAAGTATGCAAGGAGGGGATTTACCTACAAACACAAACACAGTAACTGATCTGTAATATATTTTGCTATCAATTTTTTTTGTTGTTTTCACTTTTTTGTTAAAATACATCTCAAGTTTATATATATACAACTAATTTTCTTACAAGAAACAATATTTGTTCGACGCTTCTTTTCTGTTTTAAAAAGCAACATTTACTTTTCAAGTGGGAAAAATTGTACTGCACGCTAGTTTTAATAAGTAATGTGTTAGAAGCTTCATCCAATCCAAAAATCCTTCATTTCTATTCTACAGTAAGTTGTGCACAACACGGTCCGTCCGATTTTTTCTCTCCGTGCATGGATTGAATCTGCACCATTCGTCTCCACTAAATGTCACGTACTTAGATTTTCTATTTGCCTCTCTTCATCGGCTCCCGTATTGCGTTTTTCTTCCTCCTTTCATTCCTTCTTCCTGTAGCGCTGGGCTCCCTTTCTTTATCGCCACACAGACTGTGTCACCACGCTTGATCCTCAGCTCCTCTAATGTTGTCGTTTTACTTTTCGCTCGCTCTCGCGAAGGTCCATCCACACTCCAGAAACATCTCCGACTGTTCCCTATCTCTTCGCTGGGTCGCTCGGTCTAGGGTTTTCTCCTCCCGGTGCACCATCGGCTAGACAAAGAGGCTCGATCCATCGAGTTAGCGAGGGGGAGAGAGAGGTTGACAGAGGTAGCGGAGCAAGGAGATAGGGTTCGATTTCATACAGCACCATGCTCATGTCAGGCTCTCCTCTGTACCTTTTCCATTTGATTTTTCCTTCAATATTGTATAATTTATGGAAATTTTAGTTGCCCCTTTCTTCGTTTCTGCTTCCTTTGTTATAGATCGCGTTTGAAAATTTTAATTTCTCTTCGGTGGTTTCAATTTACTTCTGTTCTATCATAGATTACTCCAAATATAGGCAATTAGGAGATGTTGAAGAGCTTCCATTGCTATCAAGTGCTACAGAGTTCCTTGATTGCAGTGTAACAACAACTGGTAATTCAGTTAATTGAAACATAATTGCAGTACACAATCGGGCTTAGTTGGCACACACCACATGAATGGCAATTTGCAGCAATAGTATTCGTAACAATTTCAATTATTGAAGATAAAATAATTTAATCAGTCATTAGTGTTGATTGGGAGGTATTTAAAAAGTCAATCATATATATATGTAGGTTTCTTATTCGTATGTAAGTGTTTGCTGCTCAAAAAATAATCTTTTATTCCATAATTAATTCTAGGATTATTCGAACCAGTTCATTTCAAGGATATGAGATGAACCATTAATATTTGGATGCGATTCAAGAGGTAACTTTTTTATTTCAGTAAAATTGACAGTTTTGCCCCTTGCATATGAAGATCTATTCTAAGTTTTAGCCTAAATTGATGTCAGTTGACTAATGTCTTACCATGCTCCAGCTTTATTGGTGTGAGTTATGCAGAGATTTCTCTCTAGCTGAATTAGCGAAGAAAATCATCGTAAAATGTTAATTGATACTTTGTTTGGATAATTTCTGCATTTTCTGGTAATAATTTCTGTGTTTTCTGTTTTCCCTAAAATTTATAGATGCAGACAAAGGATAAGATAAAAGCAAATCCAGTCAACTTGAGGATGCTTCAAGGTTAGTTTCGTGTTTAAAGCTAACTTGGATTAAATTTGTAGTCTTAGTTTCATCGTTGAGGATTACATGAAAATGTATTTGCATACTGTATAGGTAGTGTTGTAAATTTTTTTCCCTCAAAATTAAATTAATTTATGACACTTTCTTTCAACTTAACACATTAGTAAATTAATTTATGCCAATTGTTTTTCGCTAAACACATGCTGACCAAGTGATGCTCAGTTGATCTCTCAACAGACTCAAGCTGATTAATTGCAAGGAAACTGAGTTTTATCTTCGTCTCAACCTCAGGTACAACAATAATTTTTTCTTTGTGAATAGCTAGCTCCATGGTTCCCCTACTGTGAGCTTCAGGTACCCAAAAAAAGGAAAAAGAAAAAAAAGAGAGAGAGAGAAATCCAAACGCAAGTGGCTTCAATAAGATGCTTAGATTGTACAGTTGCGATAATTTCAAAATTTATACCAGTGCTTTTGTTTTTACTAGCTTAGTGTGTGAAATTATTTACTTAAATTATTATGCGAAAAGTCACTCTTAGCTGCACCAACATGGAAAAGGCAATGCCAGAATTCTGGATAAAGTTCTTCATTTACTATGTTGCTCATCAAATTGAGCCTAATTTAATCATTTCAAATGCAGGAAAAGCATGCAAGGTGCCTTTACAATTGGAGTGCGAAAAGCTGGATGGTCAAACAAACTTCTAAATAATCAGCAAGGACAATATTAAAATCGAGCACATTTCACATAGTCTGCTACCGATAAGGCTATTGAACAAATGCCGAGGCCCACCTGGATGGTGAAACCAGTGCCTTAGGTGTGTCTCTTCAGGTGGCCTAACAGCTGGTTGGAACATGTGACGATCGCCTCTCTACTTTCATGGATTTGGACAACACAGCGCAAGTGTATGTTCATAATGTATTTAGGAGTAAGAAAAATTACATTAATATTTTTCGAATTTCGGATTTTCAAAGAACACTACTCAATGTTAGCAAGAATTGTTCTGAAAAGTGATTTTTATTCGATGCTGATATTGTTTTTGGGAAGACTAACCTTCTATTTGATTTTAGTTTCGTCCAATTAAATTATCATGTTCAGTGTGCGTGTGTTCTCAATATATCATCCTGTTGTATTTGTATTTAAATACTTCTTTGGCCTTTTTTCTACCAGAAAGGAAATAGAAGTAGTTATTATGTTCGTTTAGAGATTAACCCGGTAACTCACATCTCCAAATCTTTTTCTACAAGATGTTTTCTGTTTGATTTTTTTAGCTGGCCATGCTATTATTTATGTTCGTTTAAATTTTTGTTTTATATGTTGAAGATGAGGTACCAACAAACTCTGCTTATGAAATTATACACCATACAAATCAAAATTGTGCATGTTCATCATGATACAGGTACTTCTGGTAATTTAAGTTTTAATTAAAGCAATCATCTATCTACTAAGTAGTGTCTTTATTCCTTTTTACTTAACAGTGGAAGAAAAACTACTACTGTGCTGCTGGCAAAAGACATCGATTGTTGCAAATCAATAACATAAATCACACCACAATATTAATCTCTAAGACACAAAATATATATAGATATATACATCAGTCATCAAAAACAAAAAATCGATGCCTAGCCAGTAGACCATAACAACATGCACACAAATGATCTATTTCGCCGCAAACTACAGACCAAACTCTTCGCGCGATGGGATAGCTAGTTAGATTTCAATTCTGATTTGCCATAGTCTGCTTTGCTAAACTGAAATTTATTAGGCACCTACACTTAAATTGCTAAATTGGTATTTTTTTTTTCTTAATTGGTAAAAGACACCTACGCTGAAATTGGACGCCAACTTTATGGAGTTGAATATAAAATTTATGACCTGAGTAAAAGGGTTATAGTTTTAATTTCTCTAACTTATTTAATTTTCTTAACATCGGTAAATTATGACCCGGTTAATCCGGAAACCCGTAAAAATCTGTAGATAAAAATTTATATAATTGGGTTGGGTTACGGATGGATTAACTAAAGAAATATTTTAACCCTGTATAATTGGGTTGGGTTGAAATATTGATAAAAAAATGCTAACCCGTCCGTTGTACACCCCTACCAATATGTCCAATTATTTTTATCTTTATTTGTCGAAAGCCTTTAACCGCTGGCTAAAATTTGAATAATTTTAATAATAAAAAAAAAAACTTTACTCAATGGAAAGATAGGGTCGGATTGGACTCACGTTTTATTCAAAAAAGACAAAGTAAAAAAATAAATATAATGATATTGTCACACCCCAAACCAAGCCATAATCTGGGGAGGACAGCCCCGCCACGCATACACAATCTGTTGTGTACACGTAAGGCTATAAAACAGTGTCTCAGATACAAATATCACAAATAATAATCACATAATAAAGGCATCATTTGTTTATACAACAAAAGGGGCTGGTGAAATATTCACATATCAAAATTTCCAGCCAGAAGATAAACAAAATGCTAATAATATAAAGCGGAAAGCGACTATTCCAGCTTGGCTTGGTCTTCTGCTAAATCTCTATCTGCAAAGTCTGCCAAACATGAACCTGTCTCCACAAATCAAAGTATTGTGGGATGAGTACATTAATACTCAGTGTGGTGATAAAGTGAGCCAACAAGGTCCTGGTTAATATCTAGCTAGAACTAAACCATTAAGTTAAACACTTTTAAATCCTATAATGCAATATCTAAGTGCTAACTTTAGAGAAATGATGTGCAAAACTACAAGTCATATCATGCCCAAATAAATATGAAAAATATCTAGAGAAGCGGAGAATAATAATAGTATAATAATATACGGTGAATAAATATATCAATACGAGAGTCAAGCACCCGCACTCAATGGTCAAGTCATAAGTCACACATGAAATCTAAAATCAGTCTCACAAGTCCCAATATGACATGAACCGTGCCTACAGATCCACCTAACTCAGCATGTGCTCGACAACTCAACTGCGCCCCGTTCCCACATTCCCGCTAAAGAAGTGGGCAGTAAATCACGGTACCGGTAAACTGAACTCATGGGGGTCGAGAGGTAGTCTGATATATATGGCACACTCATCCAATGTTAAGGTTCAAGTCTAGTTCAAAACGGAGAGACAAAACGGTAATATAATAAGAATAACCATCAAGTGACCGCAGTACCGCCTGACGTCGGTCTGCTGAGTGATCATTAGAAACGCGTTGCCCACGATCTCTATCATAAGGAGACCACCGGCATTTAGCTTGGGTGCAATCTCCCGATAATGGAAACCCCAGGCAAAACGAACTTATCACACTCGGTCTCGCTATCCTGATCCGCACCAGATGCAAGTGTTGATTAAGGGCACTTTTAAGTTTATTAATCACATTATTAACATGTAATGCATATCCTATAAGTATAATCTAGTTTTGAGTTAATGACATGCAATTAAGTGTTTTATGCAGTGTTCATGACATGATATGCACACAGTTAATAATGATCTAATTACTAAACTAAAGATTAAACAAAACCTAAGGCATCCACACCTGTAATGACGGGCATAGGAGGAAAGTTGCTGCTAAGAAACATCAGCGAAGTCCTGGTCTCCACTTTGCAACTCTTACTCAGATTAGTAGTTGGTAAACTACATCTGAATAGTCTGACTGAGTACCTGACGATTAGAAACGTAAGCGTTAGACTAGCGATCTACCCAGTTGTCCCACAATTAAAATCAAGTGTCGGTTATGCATTCTAAACCTTACTTAGAAGAAAGAAGTTTATATTTTGAAATATATTATTAAATTTACTAGATACTTTGTAAAATTTCGGCAGAGTTTCATCTAAAACTAGAGTGAAGAAATATTTGTTAAGTCAGATTATTATTGTTGCTTTTAGAACTGAATTGGCAAAGTTTAATTCAGAAAACAAGATGTGAAGAAAGACGTCTGGTCGTATTTATATCGGCTTAATCTACACGTTTGAGTCGCGTCACTTTTAGTTTGTCTTTAGAAATCACTTGGATGGTATAAGTCACATCTAAAGAATCTTAAGTTTAATTGAGTGAGTATGTACGTAGACTTTCAGTATACTAGTTTAATAAAATCCTTGTACTCTTTTCTTTATTATTAATTAAACTCATTATTACGTACCTAACTTACTTTTGTAATATTTAAGTTATTTAAAAAGAACATTTACCAAGTGCTTAAAATGTGTATAATTATATTGGTTTTAGAACTTATCGCATCTAATAACAAATGTCTAATCTTATATTTATTATCTTTAGAGAAGTTTATTTAATTTTAGTAATTTACATATTATTAATGTTTGTATAAAAGTATTTTACCATCACCATTTGTTTAAGAGTAGGAAAATAACATCATTTAATAAATTACACTGATTATTTGACCTTCGTTGAATGAATTATTATTACAGCAAAATGGGTAATGTTGTTTGTTACAATAAGGACATGTTAGGTTTTACAGCTCTATATTACTAGCATTTGCTTTAACTAATACTAGTATACTATAATTCAATATTCATTTCTAAACGTGACTTAATTATTTAATATAATTTTATTTGTTTTCAAGGCATTATCTTATGAAATTGTTCAAGTATAACTAATATAGTTATTTTGCTAGTTTTTAAGAACGCCCACTAGTTAGAAGATATGTTATTTATTATTAGTTATTTCAAAAGCATAGTCAATCTATTTGATCATTTATCCAACAGTCGGCACAAATGTTATATTATCATGTTTCTATAAAACCTTTAATAATTTGTACCAAATAAAGGTTTAAACATTATTTGGCATTAAATTACTTATTTTACATTAGTATATTATATTGATAATAGGTTTAAGTAGAATTCGCACGATTAGGTTATGCGATTTATTCGGAAACTTTATTATATTCCAAAGTAGCTAATCATAGTAGGTTACTCACAATATTTTATGTCATATGATTGTTTAGAAATTTAGTTATTTTATTCTCAATATAATAGTGACAAACTTAGATTATGCCCATTAACTACCATGTCTGTCGTTATTTTAGTAATACCAGATTGTGTGTATATATAAATTATTTGATTCAATTGTTTATAAAAGTTGGTGCTATTTTCGTAATGCTAGTAGTTATGTTTTACTTTTGTTAGTTATGTTAAATATATAGCTGGCGTAAACATTATTTGTTTTATTCTAATAACTTGTCTTATAAACTTATTAATATATATAAAACTATTAGGTTCAATTCACATGCCAAGTTAATTTGAAATCCTGATTTTAATAATTTCGGCCTCACAAACCATTTATAAAATTCTTACCAGCCAACTAGTAAACTTTCGTATGTAAATGTCATTTCACGAAATGTTACTAAGTTATGCTATATGGTTATTTCAAATATTTAAAGGTATTTAATTAATAACCAGTTGGTATTTTAGATTCATGGTATAACTTAGCTAACTAAGTTCCTACCATTAATTTCCATATTCTGACTGTTGCTCTCGGTCACCTCCATCAAAACTGATTTTTTTTTTTTTATTTTATTTTATTTAAGCTAATAACAATTCCTTTGTAGTTCTCGGACCAGTAAGGTAATATGCCCGCAAATGACTAAGCTATCAATAAACAAGTCATTAAACTTATTTCTAGTTTCGTTCTCAAAATCTAATTATAATCTTTAACTCAAAGGAAAAGATTACGCAAATCAATCCTGAATCAAACTATTCCACATTCTATTTTACACTTTAGTCCAAATACCAGAACAATTCATAGATTGGTCCAAATGTAGTTCAAGATGTTTATAAATAAGTCCCTAGAAACAAATGTTATCTTACAAATCAGTTCCTGGAGCCATTTAGGCATGCCAGTAAGCAAAAGGAAAAGAAACTGAGCTGTAACCAAGCCTGAACCAGCTCGATAACTAACCAGAGAACACCATCCAAGCAAGACGAGCAAATTAGCAAATAAATTCAGTTTAAATTACTTCTATCAGCCATACAACACTATAAACAAGCCATTTCAAGCAAACAAGACAGATTGAGACAATCAAAGGCAGTGCACGATCACAACACTCAATTGCTCGAGTTAACAAGCAAACAATTATCCAAGTAACAGTTCAATTGAATCAAGACAAACAAACAGCACAGATCAAGTCCAAAAGAGACAGTGCACAATCGAGCATTCACTTGACTCACCAGTTCAATCACAAAGCACAATTTATTTATGTGCAAGCCTTATTCATTCAAGCACAGAACAAAGGAAAAGGAGAGAGATGGCAAACCGAGATAGCACAGCAAAGGAGAGGGAGAAGGAAGGAATTGAGGCCAGCTACTGTTAGCCACCACCAGCCAAGCCGCCGCCAGTCGTCATCACCACGGTCGATCAGCACAGGAAAACAAGCGGAGTACATGTGCTCAGTTTTGAGAGGGAGACAGAGAGAGTAAGAGAGAGGGATGCTTCTGTTGAGTGGAAAAGAGAAGAGGAGAGAGTGGTTTTCTGAATTAAGTGACGAGGTGGAGTGTGAGAGAGAGACAACGATGGCTTGCTTAATACGCGAAGTAAAGGGGAGGTGGGGTCTGGGTTTGTGTTGTCGCGTGGTTTGGCGAAACCGTGGGTAGAGGAAAACCAGGGGCAGAGGGAGAGGGGCCCGCAGTTGCGATCGGATTGGGAGGGGGAAGAGAGGAGTGGGGTCGAGTCAGCCATTGGGCGAGAGAGAGAGAGCGAGAATCAGGGACGAAGCGGATTGGTCGAGAGAGGAGAGGAAGCAGAAAACAAGGGAACGGGTTAGACGATGACCCGTTCGGAAAATCCGGAGGGAAGAGAAATAAAAAGGGAGTGAGAGAGGATTTGATCGGATGGCTCAGAAAATTCAGGGGTTTAAAAACTTGATCAAACGATCCAGATTAATAGAAAATTTGAATATTGATTTGAACAACGGTGAAACTTGGATTTTGATACAAATTCAGGCCATAGAAATTTTATAGAACATATAATAGAATTTTTTTGTTATTCGAATTTATTTGTTTGCTTGAAGTTTTGCTTAGATAAAATATTTTCATTATCACCTTTTGAATTAAGCTATAATTTCTCGATTAAATTCAGATAAACTACTATTTATAACAACTAAAATTAGTTTACAAGCTTAAATATTATTTTCTAATTTTACGGGCCATTAAATTTTTAAGTTGTTGCCAATTTTATTACCTTAACTTTAATCAATTTATTGAATTTTGAATTTTAAACAGTTTTGAAAATTACGGGTTTTCACAGATATATTGCCTGGTTCAAAATTTTTTGTTTATCATGTAAATGATATGTATCAATGTACGGTATAATAACAAAGATTTTAAAAAAAAAACTAAACCCTCGTGATCTCGTCGAATACCATCAATGGGCCCAGTTATCAATCCATCTTATAATTCCCGAGCCGCTGCTTCAGTTTCAATAAGCAGCCCGCCTCCTGCTTATTTTTTTTCTCTCTAGTATTTTGTTCATTTGATTCTTCATTTCGAGGTCCATATCTTAGGAGTTAGGATTTAACATTTCCCTTCTCATGAAAACATCTTTGTCGCAACTCGCAAAGTATAATTTTTGGAATCGGTTCACTACTCCTTACCATATTTCTGACGCTGAACGCTCCACCAACAGGATCCTTGCAATTATGGATTATTCACAGCCAGAATGAAGTATTTTCTTTTTTACGATATCATTCAATTTATCAAGTTTGTATATCCACGTCTCCCATTTCTTTTTCCTCCACCCGATCACAGCAAATTTGACCAATATCCTTTGTGACGAAAGTTAATTTGGTGATCAAACTATAACTGAGTAGCTCCACAGCTGAAGTGCTACTTAAATTGTCTTCTATAACTGAGTAGCTCCATGTTTCTACTTATTAATGTTTTTCTGTCGCTTCATTTTTTATTTCCTGCTACACCAATTGTACAGCTCCTGTGCAATGAGTTGCATTTGAAACGCAAATAGGTAATACTACAGGAGCGTTGCAGACTCGCAGTTCAGTTTGCATCGGTTGCCAACTCAGCTCTGCTTGTTCGCGCCGAGAGAGAGACACGCGGATGCACCTTCATCGTGCCCGCTGGTTATTGAAGGACAGAGATTTTTTTTATCTCCTTCCTGTATAGTTGTTCGTGTAACTATATAGGAAGAAATTATTTCTATTCAGGAAATAGGTTATTCTGCATAATACGCCACAAATCGCAGCTCCTTCTGATCAAGCACCACAGAAGAATTACTTCTATGCACGTCAACTGTGTTTTCCCGTATGTTGGATGTTGCTAACTCCCTATTTTTTAGTATACAGCTTCCGATCCGTACGATCTTGATCTGATGGTTATAATAGATTATGAATTAGAGAATTATAAGTAAGTCTCATCAAACAAGGAAAATTCATACACATACAATCAATTTTGGTAGGATGAAATTAATTTTCTGACAAGAAAAAAAAAAGAGTTGCATCTCTCTATTATTGTACTTCTTTGTTTCTTTGAAAATTAATGTGACTGACCAAAAACAATATTATTGCTTCAATATCATAAAATAAGTTATCATAGAATAACAACACATGCATTGCAAGTGATAATAAAATACGGAATTCAAATTATTCACTTCTAATCTCTTTCCAAATCCGACAGTTACAGTAACCTCAGTACACAATAACTTACAGTTTTAAAGCAACAGATAAACCAGACCATCTTTTAAAAGGTCAAGGAGAATAATGTGACTCTTCCAGGAGTAACCACTAGAGAAAAAGAAAAACAGGAGGCAACCTCGCCAGCAGAGAAAAAAAAAATTTAAAAAAAAAAGGCAAGCAGTAAGCTCAATTATGGAAGAACAGGAGGCGACCATCCGAAACCCACCCTCCGCTTCCGACGAAGCGGGCCCACCAGACGCCTCCTCCATCTGGGCCCGCATGGCCTGGACCCACCTCGACGCCGTCCGGAAGCGGGCCCCACTTGTGCAGTGCATCACCAACCTGGTCTCCATGGACATCGCTGCTAATGTACTTCTCGCATCAGGTGCGTCTTAGAAATTTTTTACTTGGTTTAGTTTTGTTGAATGTGTTGTTATTTTAATTTGCATAGTTTTAATTTCAGTATTATGTTTATGTATTCTTACCAGTAAAAACTGATATCATGTTTAAAATTTGTGGTTGTTGTTTTTTATTTTTTAAATTTTCTATGATGGTCCTACATGGATGGTGGGATAAAACAAACCAAATATTTTTTCTAGGTGTAAAAAAATAATGCAACATTCAAATAATTTTTCCCAAATCATGAAATATTGAAAAACAAAAATCCAGTCAAGAAACATATAAATATATTGATATGGGAATGACATCTATAGCATAGTTCAATTTTTTGGTCGCTAAAACACAAAGGAAAGGAACTTCAAATAGGTTAATATTCAATTTCTTATATAGCTCTTAATTTTGTTCATGTATACATATGGTAAATATGGAAATTAAAAAAAAAAAAAATTGGCATCAGGTGCATCTCCAGCAATGATTCACTCAATCAATGAAATCCAAGATTTCACACCAAAAGCTGATGCACTGTACATTAACATTGGCACTCTCTCTGCGGAATGGGTCCCAGCAATGCAAGCTGCTGCAAAGGCAGCACTTGAGGCGAATCGGCCATGGGTGCTAGACCCCGTTGCAGTTTCGGCCTCAAGTTACCGCATGGAGGCATGTCTTGAGTTGGTTAAGCTAAGGCCGACTGTGATTAGGGGAAATGCATCTGAGATTCTTGCACTTTCTTCCGCATGCCGCATTAGTGGTGCCAAGGTCAGAGGTTGTATAATTTAGGATTGTCATACTGTAACTGGCACATTCAGGCTGGTATGTAAATAACCAAAGAACTGTTTATCCTAAATTAGGCTTCTCACCTGATCAACCTTTCTGGCCTGAACTAAATTGATTTTTTTAAGTGTGAAATAGTTAAACCATTTAAGCTTTGATTTAGGCACTGAAACTTAATTACAGTATTATCCCCACCTTGGTTCACTGGTAAAGTGTTACATTATAGTACCATGCTTAGTGAAGATTCACTTTTTGTTAGTGTTCTTCTATTTTCAGGGGAATGACCAAGTAGAATGAGAATCAGTCATTTCAGCAGATCAAATAATTTAATTTAGTTCAAGCACTTCAGTTTTTTGTTGGCTATTTAGTTTTTTTTGCTGGTAACCCTAATATTCAATTATAAGCACTGCAGAAATGCATAATGTGACTCAGTCCAATTTCTCTTTAATTAAAGTCATATTCTTCCATGAGGCCCTTCAAATGATATGCATTGCTTATTACCTTTCTGAAATGAAACCAAAAATCTTTATTTAGCCTTGATTTGAACAGTTTAAAAAAAGAATTAGATAAAGTTTTTTCTTTTTTTAGAAATCTTGACAGCGGCTGTCAAGGTAAAGAATTAGATAAAGTTAGCAGCCATAGTGAGGGTTCATAGTGGAGAGGTGCAATGCTCTTTCTCTTTGCTTGCTGTGCTTTAATCTTGCATGGTTCATTTGATTGCTCCATTTGATTAAACATACTATTCACTAGCCTTTTGGATTTGGAAATTTACTCAGTACCCTTAACACCAAAAAATTGGAATATTTAATTGAATATTGGAATATGATGTAGAGTAATTTGTTTCTATGTGAAAGTGTAATTAGTTACTACACCAGCATATTCATTCTTTTTGTTTTTTTTTTGAAGTTTACCATACATTTTTTTTAATTACCACCTAAAAAGTGGTAAATAATCATATGTGTGATATTTATTTTCTGATTAGGGGGTAGATAGTGCGCACGAATCAATTGACGCCTTAGATGCAGCTAAATCACTGGCCAAATCCAGCAATGCGGTTGTGGCTGTCTCTGGAGCTGTTGATTTCATAACTGATGGAGACCATGTCATCTCATGTAGCAATGGTGTATCGTTGATGCAAAAGATCACAGCCACAGGATGTGCCGTGACAGCCCTTATTGCGGCTTTTGTTGCAATTGATCCCTGGAATCCCCTCAAAGCAACTGCATCTGCACTTGCAGTGTTTGGATTGGCGGGGGAGTTGGGGATGGAAATGGCTAGTGGACCCGCTTCTCTGAGAATGCACATGGTTGATTGGTTGTACCGGCTCACTGAGAGCACAGTAGCCACCCGTGTCAGGTTGTCAGAAAGATCATGATGTTTGTGATGTGTCTTTTGGAGTTGAAAACAAGTAGCTGCCTGTATGTTGTGATTTTCATAGAACACTTTCCTGAGTCTTTTGAGTTTCAGCTGCTTTCATCGCTAGTCTGTCAATCAAGAGTTTCAGTTTTGTATTATTGGCAGATGAACTATTTTAATTAGGGTGTAAACAGATTAACATAATGAATGTTAACAATGAAATTTGTACTCATACATAACTATCCATATTCCTATCTTCGCGGATATAAAATTGCATAATTATTAGGGAGATTGGCTAAAATTCTTTAGAGTTTATGTTTGTAGGATCTAATTCAGATTAGTCGATAGATCTATTGGTTCGATTTTTAAGCACTGAGCGCTAGGAGAAATGCTTTTTTTCACCACCCAAATGTACAATACACTCCAATAAGAACAAAAAATCCGCAATTTCACATAAAGATTAATTTGATACTTTATTTTTTCATGTTTAAATAAAGATGAGGACATTTTGGTCTTAGATATAAAATTTGGAGTGTGTTGCAGATTTAGATGAATGCAAATAGCAATTACCAGAACCATAACTCTTCTAGGCAATGAAACCTATAACGTACCCGGTACCCTTCCTGTATTTGAAATGTAAAATAGAAAATATGAAATATATCACCTTGAACTTTAAATAATATACGGAAGATGTTACTAAATCAGTTCTCAGCTTGTCAGTCCATGTTTTAAAGAACAAACGGATAACCTCTATTTCTGTCCTTTATAAATTTGTAGGGGACCTTATCTTTCTTCATGGGGGCAATTAATTGTGGAATGGAGAATTCACTTCTCCGAAGTCATCTTATCACGTCTAGGTTCTTCCTCTTTTTTCTTGTTTTCTTTTAGAATAGTTTGACAATCTGGACCTCTGTTGCTAGCAATCATTCTGAACTGTAAATAAACTGTCGGTTTGTTCTTTATCAACTAAATCGATTTTATATTGAAGTCGTTACAGTTTGATGATTGCTCAAACATTACTTTAATATATTTCTAAGGAGAGGAACATATTGAGTGGTCACCACTAGAAGTGATTGCTAAGTATTCAACAGATTATAGGCATGAATTCTCTAAAAATTCTTATTATTTCATGATTTAGACAATTTAGAAACTATAAAATAATTCGAGTTCTGGTGCTGCCATTATTTTATATTTCCTTCTTTTGGTTGTAGTCAATGTCAGCAATAAAGAATAACTTGAGCAGTAAACGGAATAAACTACTGATGCTATCAATTAAAGAACCCATGCCACCTTCCCACCTCTAATATGGTAAAACTTATTACCGTTAAAGGTTTCTTCCTATATTTAAAAAATAAAAAGAGAAGTTTTGTGGTTAGAAGTTTAAGAAAATTCTTATCTGAAACCAATATCAGCAGATAAATTTTTTTATTGGAAAATTCTAAACATGTGAGGTGTGATTTTTTTTAACTAAAAGGCCTTAAATTTCATCTTATATAAAAGTATAGTATTATTTTATTTCTCTCTCTTATTTTAATCATTGTTTGATGTACATACATGATTATAATTTATATAATGAATATGAATATGAACTTAACATGAAGGCATGAAAAGGAGGACTTTTGAATTAAGATGTCAATTATTTAAAAAAAAAATTCTTACACTTTTGCAACGAGATGTAGGATTTTAATCTGTACTTGAAGTTCTTTTCTTTTGTTTGTTTGTTTCTTTTTGGTTATTTGTTTAGTAGCATGTGTGTGCATGATTTGGAGAAGCTGGAGATAAACTCAAAAAAAAATAAAAAATGACAATGAGTCCGGTGTATTGAATATTAGAAGATCACCACATATTTACACTGCTGCCAAAAAAATCTTTTATTTGAAAACATACATTGTCAGACCGGTACCTTCTTCCTCCGGAGGACGTAGCGGATAAGAAGCTCATGTCCCAATTAGTTATTTGGTAAAAAACAAAAAGAAAAAGAAAAGTCGCGGCAAACGCCGCGACATCAAAGCCACCTAGATATGCTAGAACGACTTAAAACAAATGACCAATTAATCTATTATGAACATCATTGAAAATAACGTGGCTTATCGGTAGTCGAAAAATGATAATTACTATGGATTCTTTTATGTAGTTTAAAATGTACGCTTAGTTATTACATAATGCACATTTTGTTATCGTATGATGTATATTAAATTATTACATATATAGCATATTCGCTTATTAATTTATTTTCAGTCAAGACACAGCTAGCTGTTGCTATCTATACTCTATAATTGCCCTGATTTTCTGAATTCATTTTTAGAACTCTCAAAATGTACAGTTCACTGACGTCGTGTGCTGCATTTTTTGTATAGTAGCAATGTATGCTTAATTATGCATAATGTACACAAATTTATTTGGAAGAAAAAAATATATACAATTAGAAGATGTACACAAGATGAAAACTTAAAAAATCAGTATATACTATATAGTATCCCATGTATATTTTGGTATGATCAATTTTATGATGCTAGGAGGACTCTTCGGCTTTTGTAAGAGTTCTTAATGTGTGCACAAATCTTTTTTGTTAGCAATTTTGAATAATTTTGACAGTTCTTAACATGTCCATAAATCTTTTAGCAATTTGAATAATTTTTCCTCACATAACTTCTAAAATATAAAATAGGTAAAATTTTCTGTGTTCATTGCAGCATAGCATATCTGGCGTATTAATTGTAATAATTTCATATAATCAGGTTAAGTTCCCTTTCATCCAGTGAAAAACTAAGTAAGTTGTTTCTCTCTTTCTTCACTTTTTCTTTAATTCCACCTAATTTACTTCTTTTTGACAAATACCTCCCACCTAATTATTTTCTCCTTTTGCACTTCTAATTGTCTCTTCAGCATACACTCGTTAGTCTTATTCATCCAACAGGTTGCAAGACGCAAGAAAAATAAAATTTTTGTGGAAGAATTGATACGGGAGAAAAATAAGATAAATTTTTAAATTCAAGAGGGACACAGCAAATTAAAAACCCAATTTCATGTGAGAGGATTAAATGAACGATCACTGTATCCAAAATTTTCCAAGTCTTATCCAATACACATCTTACATCTGTTATCAATTCCGCTATAATTGGCTCCAAGGAGTAGTTATAACTGAAAATCAGATATTATGATGCTCAAGCTATGTTACGTAGACACGGCAGTTTACTGGCGTGTCCCGTGTCAGACACGGACGCGCCACGTGGCGAGTCTGAATATTTTAATCAATTTGACTCTGGGATTCGGTCAAAGACGCGGTATGGATACGCGTATCCAGTCGTCCAGAGCTTAGAAAATCTTACACCTCATGCACAAGCGCACACTGTATGCCATTTGTCCAGCTCAACAGTTTCCGACCTAGCTCAAGGCTTATACACCTTCTATAGATTGAATACAAACTACTTGTGGGACTAATAGTTGAACTCAAAAACCGGACAACACCACTTATTGGGCCTTGGCCGAATGGCCCAAAATGAGGACATCTAATTATAACATGACAGCTTGTATATTTTAGCACGACCTAGCTCAAGGCTTGTATATTTTAGCAGGAAAACTAAAATATATAATTAGTTTTTTTTAATTTAAAAATATATAAATTATAAAAATATATTATTTTAATTATTTTATATATACAGCCGTATCCACGTTTTTTGAAAAATGCCGAATCCCCGCACCCGCAACGAATCCGACGCGACACCCGCACCCGCACCCAAGCAACATAGTGCTCAAGCCTCTGTCCCTTTACGGCTTTACTCAACCGAAATTGAATCTGTCATTTTCACTCTCTATAGGCTATGGCTTCTAGAAGGTTATAATAGATCTACTGCTTGCACAAGTCCCTGACAGCTTTCGTTTCCTGTAGAATGATTCTATGAGGTCCTATCAAGTAGACAAGTAGTATTAAAAAATTAAGAAAAATAATCATAAGTTGTATTCAACATTGACACGTGTAATTTGTACATATTTGTAGAAGATATTAAGTAGATGACTTGTTTCTAATACAGAATTATGTAGAATATTAACACGCAGTAGGTATGATTGATTATTGATTTGGATTTAGAATTTCCTTTGGTGATAAATGAGGGATGAGGATTTGGTCGCATATTCGATGGATATAGATTTAACATCTAACATTAATGAAATGCCTAACAGTATTATGGTCCTTGTGAATAACTAATATCAGAAAACTTTTGAGGCTGGAAGAATGAAATCAGTTATTTACTTGAAACAAAAATTCTTATCAAAATTAAAAGAAAAATTATTGTTCCGATATCTTTAAATTGTCCAAAAAATATTTCTCCTCTCAAATTGCGTTGCTTCTATTTGTTCGTTGGACTCTTTACGAATTATTACTTATTTATGGAATCAATATCAATATTATTATAAATAAAGATGTGTGAGTGTCGGGATCCTTTAGTTAAATATCATTCGACACTCCAAGCATTGTGAAATAGTTGTACAATATCATTTTTTTTATTTCTGTAATGTGATACTTTATAACTAATTGTGTGTCGGGTGTTATTGCTCATAAAACTGACTCGGTTCAACATCTGATAGTAATTTAGCAACACATTGTTTTGTTTTTTATTTTTGTGACCCCTTCCTATTTTCATTTTCATCATGTCTCCATCTCTTTTGTGTTACTTAGAGTCCCTCTCCACCTTAATTTCTCTTCATCATCATTCTTAATTTCAGTTTATAAAATATAAATTAAATTCATTCAATTGAAAATATAAACAACATTAGATCTTTTACGATATATATTTTTTATTTAAGTCATTTATAAACATATTATATTTCATGAATAATATCAATATAATATAAATCATATTATTTCAGATAATTATAACTATATTTACACACATATAATTTTTTCTTTAAATTGATCAAACTCTTTAAATTTAATCAAATCAAACATACAATAACTAAACTATATTTCTAAAGATAAATATATCTTAACCATATATCCAAAATGAACAATATTAAACTATACAAACATAATAAAAATATTCTTATTATAGATATCTACATCGAGCGAAGCTCGATATGCCCCTCTAGTATTTTTATAAAAAGTAATTCATACTTCTAAACATTTTTTTGTTAAATTAAACCCTAATTACTATTAACTGTATTTCTTGTTTTCAGTAATAATTGTGTTTCATTCCTTAATGGAAAAGGGTAGGTATACCCTAACTTTTCTCAAAAAAAAATAAATAAATAAATAAATCATGAACCTATGTGCCGTTCAGCATAAAGGTTTTTTTCCCCCCTTGGAAAAAAAATGTATTCCTTAAACGAAGTTAGGTATGACTTAAGTTAGATCGTGACTGATTTATGTGGCTTCATATGAATTTGAATAAAATGCATATGAGGATTCACTACAACACCCAACACCAACTATGCACAGAATTATTTAGAATATAAGAGGAACCGATGAAAAAAGTAAAAAAAAAAAAAAAAAGGCTTTCCGACGAAAAAGTAAAAAATAAAAATAAAAATAGTGCTAGCATACTAAAGCCAATGATTTACTAGAGTTTTAAATTACCTAAGAAACATAAATATATTATATTAAATTTTAAGTATCTTGTGTTACAGTATAATTGACTCACGAGAAATTAACCCTTTTATTCGTGATTCCATCAGCACTTCCCAGTGTTTTTCATCTCAACCGTTCTTTTTTCTTTATGGGTAGTTGAAGGGGATTCAGATACTGTGTCGCGCGGCACACGTGTAGCGCACCCCATGAGCCATTCAATTTTGATTGGACGGTTCATTTTTTTTCAGGCCTATCAATCTGGTTACATGCACGGGGCTCCCATATCCATCCGATTCAGATCAGATGTCCCACAGCTCGCGTTACATGTTGTACCGCGCGACACAGGATCTGAATTCGGTTGAAGGGCCCGTAGGCTATAGGCTGAGCAACCTTTTGAGGGTACATTGGAAAACAGATGCGTTAATGCCGTGAATTCCCTGCTTCTGGAAGAAATAGGCACTGGAGTAGCATGCAGACCAGAAGCTAATTAATGCATTGTTTGTTAGATGGATATGACCTTGCTTGTTGGATAAAAAATTGAATTGAAGTCTGTGATATGGGCGGCATGGGTTCATGTTGTTTTAAAATTATTAATTTCTTCGGCGTCCGATCGAAGCGTTTTTATGCCAAATTAAACGTGTAAATTTTAGTACACCATGCACAAAATTAAGTGGAAATTTTATATAATTTTTATCGAGATAATTTAGTACTAATAGTGATAAAAAAATTAAATAACAAACAAATTTTCTCACCTAGTTCTATTGTCCTAAAGTATAATCTATTTTCCCAAACTGTGCCTCAGGATTAAGTCCTGTTGTACACAAATTTATGCTAATACGCTAGTTTCAAATACTCTACAAAATATTTCATTTATCAGTTATACTTGACATCAAAGTTTGAAATTTTAGGTTTTTGAGAGTGGAAAAATCAACAAGACTATTCTTCCCTTGGTAAATAGTCTTTAAAAATAGAGTTTTAACCCTGCTTAGGCTTTAAAAATTTCTGCTATGATGATGTATGACTATTTGTTACTTTCATTGATGATTAATTTATACTTTTCTCTTGTTATAAAAGGTTGTCTGCAGACCAATTATTGTCAAGCCTCCGACTTTTTTCTCAATTGGCATGGTGAAATTTCAGCGGAGTTTGATGCGAAAAGCCATTCGTATCTTGTACAGTGAACTCCGAAAGAAAAACCGACAGAAGATTTTCTTTGCATAATAAGTGAATAATTGTGGTCCCCGAGAGAATCTGCGAAATGAAGTTATCTTTTATTCTAACTAACTTTTTTATACGCGCTTCGCGCGTGAGGTTTAGATATCAGAATAAAACAGTACACGGTGGGTAATTAAAAGGCAAATTTTAGTTTGTGATGGTAATTAGTAACTTAAAGCCCATAAAAGATTTCTAAAAAAAGTCTCACAATTGTAGAGAACATACATTGATTATACTTTGGAAGTATTTGGGAAGGAAAAAGGTATAGTCCAAGGATGCCTATTCTACCCACCAGTACTTGATCAGATTTGTACAACCTCTCAACCAATCTAAGAAACTTCTCTTTAAGCCTGCATATACAAGAATACATGAGAATTACCAACCAATTATCTTACTTTTGTTTTGTTTTTTTAATGAAATTACCTTTCAGACTCAAAGTAGAAGAAATAGAGGCCAATATCCTCATGAGAAGCATGCTGTAATTTAAAAGCCTCAGGCCAGAACATTGACCTAAGCTTCGTTGTCAGATTAATTCTTTTAGGCATTTCCTTTGAAATATCTTCCACTTTTTGTGATGCCTTCTTTGCAAGGTGCACTTGCACACTATAACTGTGGCTTACATGCTCATAGTAATTGATTGAACCCCTGAAATATTAAATCAAAATAACAATAATATTTGCAGAATAAACAGTTTTGCTAAATATCAATTATAACTAAATGAAATAATATCTTAGGAAGAAGAAATATCCTTACTCCAAACCACCTCTGACATAGGGAGGTTAGTGAAATTCTCTTTTTCAGGCTTAAGCTCTCTATTTCTTTGGCTTGCCTCTTTGCAGACAGTAACCTCTCTTTCACCACCTTCATTCCTTTGTTTCAACATAAACCTGAAAAATAATGTACCAAGTTTACTTGCGCATTCATTATTCCAACTTCTGTTCATGCAAAAATATAAAGTACAACAAACCTACGCTTGTTTCCTGTTTGGAAATTCACTAAGACCAACAATCTTGTATTCCTGTTTGGTCAAAAGGCACCTAATTCTAAGATTTTTCAGTACTCTCTTTGCCTGAAACAATTAACAGAAGGATATCAGTAAATCCATAAGTACAATAAAACAACAATTTAAAATCAAAAGATTTAAAAAATGGAAAAGAATTACTTTCTGCCACCCAATCTGATTGGGATTATTGATATTCTAAGATCAACGGTTTAGATTTGTCATTTGAATTTTAAAAATTTTTAATATTAACAAAAAAACTTAACGGCTGTTCCCAGCAGTCGTTTTAAAACTTAACTGCTGAGGATCCCAGTCCGAGTAAGAACTGCAATAATACATTATACAAATATATATGGAATAAAAAGACTAAACAAAAGTTCTTCATAGTAGTTTCCATGACTAAAATGAAATTTGGCAGCTGCAAAGCCTAAGTAGGTTGTCATTGACAACTTATAGAAGTTCTTCAGACTACAATACAATGGCATTGCTTACCATGATAAACGGCCAACAACCAACCAATTGAATTAACTAATTATTGTTATAGTAATCTGCAAAAAATTCAATGAAGTGCAAGTAGTCTGGAGCATCCACACTACGAAGTAGGTTGTCCAAGTGTTCTGGAGCATAGAAATCTACAACAAAATTTTTGGAGCACGAATCAGCCTCAATGACAGTATCAAAATAATTATTTATAACTACAACTTCATATAAGTTTAATTCTTTGCAATAATCATTGTTAAATAAATAATTACTTTAAACACTTTCTCAAAATGGTTAAGAGTAGTAGCAAACTTACCATGGATAATTCAGGCCATTTAATAAAATCAGAGAATGACACAACCCAAAGGATCAGACAACAAAATCCTAAACACAAAAAATGAACAAAAAACACCACACCAAACAGATCGAGCAGTTTAAGCAAAATAAGTTTTTCAAATAATTCACACTGAATCTAATTGTCAAAATAAACAAACAATTTTTCTTTCATGAGGAAAAAATTAATCTTATATAACTATCCCTCAGCTTTAGCTAATAGGCACAATCAAAAGCTGATTTAAAAAAATTATGTGTAGTGGGTAAAAGATTCAATACCTCGAAATCAGAATTGTAATAATTCATACTCAATGACAAATTAATCTTGATTAGCTCATGCTCATGGACCCAGTACTTCTTGAGCCTCTCCTCCTTAGTGCTTGCTTGTCCCTTATGTTCCCTCCCTATAATATTATCTTAATAACAAATTCTTTAATAAAGATTGAATCCGTATCACTCAAAGAAAGTAGCCTAAAAACCTCCTAAGAACTGACTTTTTATGAGGAAATAAGCATAAAGCCAACCGGAAAAAATTTTCACGGCTGAGTCTCCAAATTCAAACACCAATTTAATGAACAAATTGCTTAAATCACATGATTTTCTTTTTGTTCTAACGACCGCGTGAAAAAATAAGAAAATTATTCAAACATTGGTATGTAGAGATATGAACTGAATAACATTGAAAAACTTACGTAAGCAATCAAAAGACACTGTGATGGTGCATAATTGTAGATTTGTAACAGTATTAAGTATTAACTGACCTTGAATGATGCTGCCATGAATTTGCAAAATAGAACATGAATATAATACGCTAAAGAGGTTGGATATACCTTTCAACAAAAGCAGGTGTCAGCCTTGAGTACTGTATAGCTTTATCTGCTCTACCAAAATAGCAGGTGTCAGACTTGAGTACTGTATAGCTTTATTTGTTCTATCAAATAGCTAAGTGGAGAGTTTACCTACAAAAATTAAGGAAAGAAAACAAAAATATATTACGGTTTCATGTTTCATTGTGGTGCGGCAATATTCCTCTTGATCTGACCAAATCGTTATATATAACGGAGCATCTGTTGGGTACGAAAATAATGTGTAGTTTGACTACCTTGAAATTATACCCTTTTATTATGCAACAACAGAGCTTACAAATCCACTTTAGTATTACATTCAAAGTTCAGGAAGAATTTATGTCTAGAAATAATAATATGCCAGAAAGAATTGATGCCTAGAAAGTACTTATTAAGATAATTTAAATAGAGAAAGGAAAGAGGATCAGTACCAAATTGATGAGGCTGACAAAATCATCAATAAATTTGTTCTTTCTCTCTCCTTGTAAGATTGTGCTGTCGAGAACCAATGGCTTCAAAGAGTCTTCTGTACAACCCTCAACAATCAAGCCAGGAGAAAAAAAGATCAGCTAGGAGAGAGAAAACTCTACAACCCCCAAAATCAAAGATTTTTGCGCGTTGCACAAACTCTTTTTGTTTCTTAAGTTCATACTATCTACATTTTCTTACAGCTATTGATACACAAAAATATACACTTAATAAGAATGGTACCAACATGATACTAGTTGCTAAACTCGTATTGCAACTACATCTTCTACAAACCAACCAATGGACATACACCATAATTTTAATTGCAGCACAATTGAGAAAAAGAAAAAAATAAATAAAAAAGTGCACTTGCCCTTTAATATTCATGAATTCTCAGCAGCTGAGTTTGGAATAACTGATGGCACTGACTACAGCTTAGCAAAACACCGTGCCAAATCCTGAATAAACGACTTCGTGGAATAGGATGAGTAATCATACACTCTTAATAATATCAAATTAGTATATTTTCGAGTCAAACCACGATATAAATTCGAAAAAAATATTATAAAAAATAAATTAGAATGTCAAATGCAATAAAATCGAGCAATTCTATTTTGCAAAATCAAATGCATATGCTCAGCTTGGCCACCAGAAAATTTTGCTATTCTATTTATGCAAGTAACAATTAAGTTTATGCAAAATTGGTGTATAGATCGGCCACCAGAAAATATGTCCATGTAATTTGGATCTAACTGTACAACCTAATCTTACCATAAAACAGATGCTTTGTGGGTGGATGAGAGGTGGTATAGGTGTACAATGTATGTTGAAATCTAGCGAGAATCAGTGTTGCTCACCACCATGAGAAGACAATCTTGCTGAAAATTAATACAAAAAAAGCATTTAAAAGCCATCCATTTTGAAGATAGAAATGCACTACCTCTACTCGATTTTAATTTTGAGCAGTGAAATTACTCCAAAAAAGAATCCTGAATTGAATGAACTTAATTTTCACCCCAATTTTTTTGTTTGTGTACTGGTCTGTATGATGTAAATTAATAACACAAAAAACTATGAAACAAAAGAAATCCCAAATTGAAACGAACTCACTTTTATCTTTCAAAATTACGAATCAATGCAACATATATGAGGAAAAATGTAATAAGTATGAAAATATAATAACAGTAATAACCCTCAAATAACAACTATCAATTATTTTCATTTTTCTAAGAGATTTCTATGTTTATCCACATCGATTGGTTCCGATAGAAAAAAGGCAAACTCATTTGCAAGCTTCAATCTAATCATTGAGGATTTAAATTCTAATCATTAAGAAGCCGTCGATTGGTTCCGATAAAAAAAGACCGTGCATGAAAATGGTAAATAATATTTCGAAATTCTTAATTTTACAAAACTGACCAGCGTAGTAGGCTTTAATTTTTCAGCACCGCTGCCGTCGTGTTGCCACCAGCCTCCATTAGCGCTAGCCAAGCTCGAGAGAGAGGGAGTTCGGTTTTAGAGAGGGGTTTGGAGAGGAGAGGAGTTTGCTAGGAGTTAGAAGGTTAGGTGAAGGTGTAGGCAACCATGGCTGTTTGTGTGGAGGTGCTTCTCTGGCTGCACAATTCGACCAAGATGAAATTAGAGGGTTGAGAAGTGAGGGTTCTTGCCGTCATCGGCGTCGTCCTCCTCCTTGAGGTCGAGCTTCAAGAGCGGCGGACGCGGGGGCTCGGCGGGCTTGGCGTTGTCGACGGAGCGGCGCCAGAGGAGGAGCAAGAAGTGTTCTAGAACTCTCTCCCTCCCCCTCCCTCCCTCTCCTTTTTGGCTTCGTGCAGGAAAGCGAAAAAAAAATAGTAGGAAGAAAGAAACCATTACGGAAAAGAGAGAGGAAGGGGAAGACGGAGAGTTCGGAGAGATGGGAACTCGTCTGATGAAAAGAGAGAAGAGACGGACAGATCGAAGCGGACGGATAAATCTAGTATTGATCTCAATCGCTGAAATCAACGGCCTAGATAAATCGCTCGATAAATGTAAAAGTGTACTGTAGAAAATACACCCTAGGTTATAGTATTTTTTGATGATTATTAACCAAAGAAGTGGATAATTCTACTACGAAAGGATGAGATTGTTGACTAAATTATTTACAATTTAAATAATATTTGATGATGCATTAAAATTGTTAAAATCTGAATCGCTGAAATTTCAAATCACTTAATCAATGTTAAAATGTACACAGAAACTCCATCTTTTATCTAAAAATAACGAGTATACTTTTCGCTGGGTGCGGAAGAGAAAGAAGTCAAATTATAACTGGACTATATCTATCTATCTAAATTTCTAAATAAATTACCTTAATTAAGAAAATTAAACTGTATATAATCTCTTATTATAAATAACATTATATATGCACCCCATAAACTATACATACCTATAATATAAGTTCTTTTTGAAATAAAAATATTAAGATTGTCAAATAAAGGAGTACTGAGGTCCAGTGCCATAATTTTTTTGTGCCACTAATGTCATAATTTTTCTATTTCATTAGTAGTTAAAATTTTTAATCCAAACCATTGATCTTGTTCAATTTAAAGAGCGACATGTTTTATATAGATTTTGTAAATTTCAATATTCATTTGATAGTCGATCAAAGAGACAAAAGCATGGACATATAAAAAATTAATCTGTCATAGTTTTTTTTTTCGAAAACTTGACAGCAGCTGTCAAGAGTAAACCAAAAAACAGAAAAAACACCACCCTCCACTACCTAACAATTCTTAAAAAACAATTCGCCTTCGTGTATTATTCTCATTGCCAGCACCTGCACGCGCACTTCTTCGCTTCTAAATCTTTTGTTATTTCTCTCCCTCCATAGCATCCACAACGTTGTGAACATAACACACATTTTTTTCTCCCTAGCTGAGCCGGTCAGAGAGGCAAAAACTTCCAAGACAGTTTGCAGCGTAGAATTCTTCTCAGGTAGAACATGTAGACCGGTTAGGTTCTCATAGTTTTTTTCAAGATCTTTTTAATTTGTCATAGTTAACAAGATCCATTCTTTTTTTTTTCCTCTTGGTTGAATAACAAATTAATTCCAAATTTTACAAACCAATGTATGAAAGCTCATCATTATGAATAGATCAAATGTGATTACTGTCGATAATTATGAATAGATCAAATGTGACTCTGTAGATAATCTCTTCTTTTATTCGTATATACTAAATCTAACTGTTTTTTTTTTTCAGGGAAAATGTATCATCGTCAATTGATTCAGCTTCATTTGTGTACTAATCAATTACATTTTGTTTACTTATTCTTGCGATCAACTAGAAGGTTGTAAAGTTTAATTGATTGTTAGTCTTTTCTTAATTGTTTATTTATTGCCTGATTAGAGTAGCTTACTAGAATAGGATTATGATATGGATTAATAGGCTAGGATCATGATATGTATTGGTAAGTTGAAGAATCATAGTTTTTATTATTTTTTTTTCTTTGATCTTTATATATATATGATATATCTAATTGTTAACTATAGGATTGTCAAATGAGTATCAAAATAAAGACACACGATGTAGGAAAAATAGATCGCGCAACGTGCAAAACCCACTAGTTGATTGAAGTCTGAGATATGGACGTGATGGGTTCATATTGTTTTAAAATATTAAATTTCTTTGGCGTCCGAAGCGTTTTTATGCCAAATTAGACCTGTAAATTTTAGTACACCATGCACAAAATGAAGTGGAAAATTTATACAATTTTTATCAATATAATGTAGTACTAATAGTGATAAAACATTAAATAAGAATAAATTTTCTCACCTAGCTAGTTCTATTGTAAAGTATAATCTATTATTCCAAACTATGCCGCAGGATTAAGTCCTGCTGTACACAAATTTATGTTAATACGCAGGGGCGAATTCACCACTGGATCGGGTGGGGCTCTAAAGCCGTCGAGTCCATGGAGCTCCACTTTAACCCCAGCTAATTTTTTCTGCCATTGGAGTACTCAAAGATCCATTGTATGAGATGGATATATGATGAAATTACGTTGGTCCAATGTTCTTATAAACTCAGTCCCACCTATATTTTTTCTAGATCCGCCACTGTTAATGTGCTAGTTTGACTTTGAAGTACTCTACAAAATATTTCATTTGTCAGTTATACTTGACATCAAATTTTGAAATTTAGGTTTTTGAGAGTGGAAAAATCAACAAGACTATTCTCCCCTTGGTAAACTAGGGGTTGGGGAGGAGTTTGGGATAGTAATAAGAGTTTCAACCCTGCTTAGGCTTTTAAAATTTCTACTATGATGATGTATCACTATTTGTTACTTTCATTGATGATTAATTTGCACTCGTCTCTTGTTATAAAAGGTTGTCTATAGGCCGATTATTGTCAAGCCTCCGACTTTTTTCCCAATTGGCATATGATGAAATTTCAGCGAAGTTTGATGCGAAAAGCCATTCGTATCTTGTACAGTGAACTCCGAAAGAAAACCCGACAGAAGATTTTCTTTGCATAATAAGTGAATAATTGTGGTCCCCGAGAGAATTACCAAAGATGTGGATAATTCTACTACGAAAGGATAAGATTGTTGACTAAATTATCTACAATTTAAATAACATTTGGTGATGCATTAAAATGTTAAAATCTGAATCGCTGAAACTTCAAATCACTTAATCAATGTCAAAACTTCAAATTACTTGATCAATGTTAAATGGTACACAGAAGGTAACGGGTCAGTAACTCCGTCGTTTATCTATAAATAACGAGTTTAATTTTCACTGGATGCGGAACAGAAAGAAGTCAAATTATTAATTGGACTGTATCTATCTATCTTTATAAATTACCTTAATTAAAAACAATAAACTGTATATCGAATCTCTTTATTTAAATAACATTATATGTGCACCACATAAATTCTACTTATAATACAAATCTCAAATATAAGTTCTTTTTGGAAAAAAAAATATTAATATTGTCAAAAAAAAATAGTACCGAAGGTTCTAGTGCCATAACTTTTTGGTGTCGCTGATGTCATAATAGTAAAAAATTTGAATCCAAACCATTCAAAATTTTTATGTAGATTTTGTAAATTTCAATATTCATTTGATACTCCATCAAGAGACAAAAACATGGACATATAAAAAAAATAATCTGTCATAGTTAACAAGATCCATTCATTTTTTTTTTTTTTTTACCTCTTGACTGAATATCAAATTAATTCCATATTTTACAAAATTATATAAAAATGCATTACTCGTTAAATTGAATAAGGTCGATAGTTTAGATTGAAATTTTGAATTTTGAAAATTTATATTAATGAAAAGAAAATTTGTGAAATTGGTGGCACAAAAAAGTTGTGGCACTATAAAAATAAGTCCTCCTAAGATTGATCAAGTTTGAATCGAATGCAATTTCAGAATTGCACAAAAGATCTATTGCAATCGGCGAAATTAAAATAAATATTACAATTATAATGGTAGATCAAATAATTAGTAAAATAAAAATAATATTACAGTTATATTCTTCGTAATTTAGATAGATTTTCTTTATAATTAGATTATGTATCAAGCTTGATGATATTTGAATTATATTCGACAATTTATCTATTAAGAAATTTGAAAATTTTAACATTTAATACAACCTAGCTAATGTTTGTTGCAACAAAATTATTATTAATCTACTTGTACTTTGTGATGTGGCACTGGTGGATTTATTGTATCTTTTCTTTTCAGGATTTTGTAATAATGAGTTCAGCTAGGGATGATAACAATGTGATATTGCTTGTAGATAATAAAGGGCAGGGGATATAACTGCATAGATAACATAAGGTGCACCAGTATCATGAGATGAGTTAGTACTGGTGCGGTTGTAGAAGGGAATGATGATATAGCTTTCAGGGTTAGGAGTAATACTCTCACATTTTATTTGTTTTTGTTTTATTTGTTTTTCTAAAAATGAAAAGTGCAGAGTGCTCCTCTAGTCCTCTAGCTCTACTTGTTATCAAAAAGAAAACAAAATTAACATTGATGTAATTGCGAATAGACTGAGCTAGTAATTCAAATAAAAAGCATGCCAATCTAGCTAATGTTGCGACAGAACACTTCAAACAGACGGCGGAAATGAAATGACGCGAGGAACAAAAAGAATATACATTTAACACACTAATTCGAAACTATCTGCAGGCTATCTGCAATGTACAATCCTGAAGACATGCATATTGACATTATAGCCCCTCTTCGTATGAACCATAGATGATATTACATAATTATTTAAGACATCAATCGCTTACCCTGTAATCTCATCACATAGTGCTCACAAACAAACTAAACCCCAGATTACTAGCACTACAAAGAGTAAGCAAGTGATCACTATACCCAGAGAGAGATCACAGCAGCTCCCTTTACATATTAGGACCAATTGCTTATAATTAACAATCCAAACCTCAAATATCCAAAAAAGGAAAATTACAAAAACATCCCAAGCCACCTCAAGGGCTAGAGGTGGGCTGTACCAAGGACAGGGCCAAGGGGAACCGGGGAGCAGAACGCAATGGTCTTGTGGAACCTGTTCACTGGACCGGGAAGAGGTGGGATCCGCCTCCAAGAGCACTGGTCCATGTCCTTTCCTTCTATCTCACACACACAGGCAGGGTATCCCTTGTGGTGGTCCTCATTGAACACATAGACCAATCCATCTGTGCCGACACATCTTAAGCTCGCAAACCGGTTATCATCGTCATCAGTACCAAAAAGCCCAGTTAAAATGTCCCGCGGCATCACTGCGATCCTCCTAGGCTGGCCCCTCATCAGGGGATCAACAGCCCAGATCGCAAAGCAAGGTTGTGCCCCACCACTGTCCCCATCTATGAAAGTGATTTAAAAGTTAATTATCATACAAATTGTGTAAAAGATTCCTTTTGACGAATTTCTTTTAGTTTGGCTCCTATTAACTGTCCAGGTTAGTTGAACCAAGAATTTTTTTTTTTTTCCTTTTGTTTTCAATTGTCTTTAGAAAAACAAAAAGGAATTTGTTCCCGTATTATTGAACTAGGCTGCTTGTACCCTAAAAAATATCAAGATCCCTTTTAATAAAACAGAAATATTTTAATTAATACCACCAATTAGGAACCAAATCATTTGCAACTTGTATGGAAAAGCTGGTGCTAATTTATACCTTGTTCACCACTACAGAGGCCAGCAAGAAGGAGACTGTCTCCCAGACCAGCAATCAGGAATGCGAACACTGTGCCGGGGGGCCGAAGAGTTCCAAAACCCCTGATCCAAACACGCCGTGACAAATCAAAGGCCGCCACGTGGCAGGAGTATATCCCAAACACATATAACATCTTCCTTTCAGGCAAGAGCGCAGACGAGAGCCACTGAGAGGAACTCCCACTTGATCTGAAGTCCACCGGCAACGGCGGCCCCACTTCCCAAGCATCTGTTACCGGGTCATAAATCTCAACTGCTAACCGGTCATCGAGATCCACCAACCCGCCTATGTATCGGGCTCCACCTACCACCACAAACCGATTCTCGTCGAAAACTGCCACAATAGGATTGCACCGGGGAAAAGTAAGAGGTTTGGTAAACCGCCAGTTTGGTTGGGCACCGCCCGACAGGAGCGGTGAGTATGCGAATCGTGAACTTGACGAGGCAGCGAACGAGAAGCCGCCAGCACCAGAGAAGCAATCAGGGTGAGGAGGAGGGAGTGGGACCCATGCAGAACTCTCAGGATCAAAGCCGAAGGATCGATCGAGACGGGAGACGACGTTGTTGAGGCCAAAAAGAAAAAACCAAGGACGGCGGCGACGACGGTGGAGGGAGGCTGAGGAGGCAGCACAACGCCACTGGCGACACACTGCAGAGGAGCGCACGAGGGAGCTGAGAGGAAGGTAAGAGAGGATGAGCTCGGTGAGGTCAAAGCTGAGGCGGTCCCATACAGAGGTGATTGAAGGAGAGGAGTGTTCCATGGAGATGCTGAGATATGAAGCTATGGTTTGGTGAGGTTGTGAGAGAGAGAGAGAGAGAGAGAAGACTGTTTGGTAAGAGAGCAGAGATGAGAAGGAAGTCTGGTAGTGAGAGTGAAATAGAGATTGATTGATTTGTGTAAATTGTAATTATAATTTGATTAGTGTGAGATAATTGTCATTGGAGAGAGTGAGGTGACAACTGACAAACGAAATAAACTATAAGTTGAGATCTTCTGTGGCGTGATCTAAGTGTCCAACCGTGTTGCGAGGATTAGATAGGAGTAATGATTAAAGCAGTGGAAAGTAGAAGTGGTGGACTGGTGGGTTCTCCTGGGGATGGTGATAACGACTTTAATGGGTCGGGACACCGATTATTGCTCTGCAAATTGTTACTGATAACAAAGGTAAGAATTTTTCTTACGAAAGCAAAGGATTAGAAATTTCAAAATTTGACCTTTGGTAAACGGTAGATTTGTAAGATGAACAGTTATATATACTTACTATTATTATCTACGAGACTGGATCTGGATTCTGGTCTGGTCAATACGAGGCCAGTCCACAACTCCATGTTTTCATGCATGTGCAGTTACAGGAAGTAATGTAAAAAAAGAACGACTACAGGATCTGATGCTTTTTTGTCCAATAAGTATCCATATGGATAGCGATGTAATGTTTAATTAACGAATATAATTTTTTTCTTAGAAACAAGTAGGTCTAATACCTACCACTTCCATTTACCAGAAGCAAGGTTTAATTAACGAATATATTGTAATTCAACACTTTTTCCCTACTGGTCCATGTTTTTGAATAGCGTTTTTTTTTTTTTTTGATGAAAAAATAGCATATAATTTGAGTGAACTACTTCGTCCATTTATATAATTTTGCTAGTTTATCTGTTAAAAGAAATAGAGAGGTTGGAAATGTGTCTGGTCCACAAAACTTATGACGTTGTGTGTAGACTTTAATTGCGTGGCATGGCAATTCTGGAATTCTTGTCAGTGCAGCACCGTAGCTAGACAGATTGATCCCATAAGTCAAAATGTCACATAACTGTTACCCCATTCATTTAAAACTTCTGATCCCGGCGACCTTTCTAATTTTTAAACCAACATGTAGTTTTTGTCGCTTTTTTTCCCGAGAAATAGAAAGAGGTGAGATATACTTGATACTTCTGTTCTTTTGCATATAAGTAATCCCTTTATAAAATTAGGCGGACACAAAGATATTTTGCATGATAAAAGGGGACTGAAAGTTGACAGTACAACGCCAAAAGCCGAGTAATTGCCTAATTGGTGGAGAAGAAACAATAGAAAGATATTTATTTGTTCAAAGTGGAGATGTTTATCATCTTTTACAGTTGGCTCTGAATATCCAGTGAGAGTATATATCAGACATGTACCTAATTACAAAAGCAAGGGAGAATGATAGATTTGCGACCCCCAGCTTTTTCCCAGGGACAGAGCCATCGGACACTAGAGTAATTGATATAGTTCATAGTTGATAAACGATCATTAAAAAAAAAATCCAATTAACCCATTACCAAAAAGAGTACTCATGGTATTGTTTAAATAAGTAAACGTAATATTTGAAGACATTTGAATTTAGTTTTTTGAATGTTAGCTATTAATTAATTATTTGTTCATCATTCTTACAGTAAAATAGAGACTCAAAAGTGACATCTTGGTAGCCCCTTACAAATTCTGTACCAGATAATCGCCTTTCATGAAGATATCAGCGTAGTTGTTTTGGAAAAGCATCAATGTTATTGTTAAGATCGTACAAGAATTCCGCTAGGCTGCAATTTTACAGCATTGCTAATGATTGATTCAATTTTTTAATGCAAAACACATTATCGGTTATGTTCTTCGAATGCTACAATTTCGTGAGCAGCTTGCATAAGAATAAAATCGCGCGTGTTTCTGTCTATTAACATAACCTACTGTTAAATTTATTTAGCATCAACGTTGAGATGGCCGAGTTGGTCTAAGGCGCCAGATTAAGGTTCTGGTCCGAAAGGGCGTGGGTTCAAATCCCACTCTCAACAAAATTTTTAAAATTTTATAGCCTTTAAAATCACGGTTAAATTCAGTCTATATACAACTCATTTTATTTTATTTTATTTCTTTTCGTGGGTTCAAATCCCATTCTCAGCAAAAAAAATTAAATTTTTAGCCTTTTAAGGAATCAAGATTAAACTCACAGTCTATTTAGCTTAATCTTACCTTATCAGGAACCATATACAACTTTTTCCTATACCCCGACAGACATTACATTACATTACTCATTCAGTTTATAATAACTCAGTTTCCATAATCCAAAAGAGGTTAATATTTATGAAGAACTTCCATTTCCATTTGTTTACATGGCATTAAATGAGTTTATCTCCATTACACATGTTTATGAAGAACTTTTTCCTTTACCCTGACAGGCATGTTTATATCCATCTCTATGTATGATGTCTGATCCCACATCACAGCAGATAAAGGACAAAAAAATTACCAGTCTTTTGGAAGAATTGTCATATATGATCTCTACATACTTTAAATTCATAAAAGATAATTGAAAGAAAAAATAAAAAAATGTTTATGATTCGCAATAAGAATACAGGTAATAACAAAAAAAATTATTAATAACACAAGGATTATTATGAACAACCATAATTTGATAATCCAAGATTCTCAAGTTGTATACCCTTTATAGAACTTGACGCCTTTTTATTTGGAGTGAAAATACTCTCAGGTTGAAAACAAAATCCAAAACTACATGATGATGTATGAAAGTCATAATTTGGAAGTCAGCAAAATGGGCCCAGCTCCTCTTGAATTTCTCCAGCTGCAGAACACAGGCATCAACATGTTAAAAACATGCAACTGCGGTTGAATGCAACTGGTTTTAAAACTCACACTAAGTCGAATTCTTTTTGCAAAGTATTTTGCACTTGGTGCCGCTATTGTCGGGTACTAGTCATGGAGCTACACACAAACACAGAAACTCAACCAAATTCGAAAAATCAAACAACCAGAAGCAAGATACAATGACACTATTATCAACAGTAGACAAAGTTCAGTGCCTACAATGATCCTTGCAGAGTTAGATATTCCTTTACACAAGTTGTATCCTTGTATCAGTTTACTTCTATGCTTACTTGCAGGACTTATTGGTCAAAATTGAATCCACAGTTGGAGGAAGCAGTACAGTGCTGATTTGCTAACTGGTAACATGCAGTTATATTATATCACGCAAGTATCAACTGAACTTTTGGGACTTCAGAACAAACTTACCAGGAAGATCAACACCAAGATTAGCTTGAGCATCAGCATCAACATTGAACTCCTACAGAAATTGTAAGTGCGCAAAAACATGTTATTATTATGACTTCCAATACTCCTATTTACAGTAATAATTTTCAATTTTTCATAGATCTCTCTGTAGAACAAAGTTATCTGATACATAAAAGTATCACTCCTTACTGAGACAGTACCAGTACTATTGGGAGTACCTTATATAGAGCTAGATACCACAGCTTCATTAAGCAATTAATACAACGAAATTCGCGGTGGGGGGAGAAGAGGATAATAGTATATGCTGTGAATTTTTGCAACTATCTACGTCCCATTTGACCCCTAGGCTCTAATCTGTGCAAATTTGGTTGCTACCATAGAATTTAAAATTTAACAGAATTATTAGACCTGAAATAAGAAAACAAAAAGTGACCAATGAAAATGACTAATTCATGTCAACACTTGTCAGGATTTTTCCATTTTATACCTAGAAATAATATTAGGGATCGAATGCTACAAAATGAAAAGTTAGGATCAAAGGGGACCTTATAGACTTCCAGATCAAAATATTAAGCTCCTGAGGCTTTTTGTTCAATTTACTTGTATCATCCTCGAGGACGACATTGAAAGATAAAATAAATCAAAACACTTCTGCTTCCACAGATATAATGCTGCAACTTCTCTTCTGCATTACTATTTTCATATTTAAGGCTAACATATTGCTCATTTGCAAACTATTTAGACCATATTGTACGCAAGATAGAGAGTTTAAAAATTGATGCACTCAAATTTATTCATTGCAATCCAATTAGTGTCATCGCATTTTAGTCCTGTCATCCAGCAGAGAACAGGATAAAAAATTTTACAGTTCTTTTGCATGTACAGATTGCTTGGAACAGAGAACAAATTCATGACCACGAGGTAGAGGAAACCTTTGGCCTGAGCTTACACATTGCTTACAATTCTTTGGCCTGTTCAGATTTAAAATACTAATCCACCAGAGGACTTGTGGGCCAAACCAACACAAGGAAGAGGAAACCACAAATAAATTAAATAATAAAACCCTTTTATGGTTCTGTTTCAAGACATGCATTAAGAAAAGTAGTAAGGAAATATACCCTTTTGACAAACTTGATCTTAAAGGAGTCAAATTTGTTCTCCAGCTCTTTAACTTTATTACAGAGGTCTTTCACATGCTCCTTCCTACCTTTCCACTGACCATTTACCTGCTTCACATGCACATTATTCCACTATTTGACCGCACATTAATTTGTTCATTGGTTGATTGAAAGAGATCATAAAACATAGCGCCCATGACTTTCATATTAGATTAAATTTATATAATTGAGCTTGAAATGCAACATTCTTGAGCCTGGCACAGTAGACTATTAAAGCATAAATGCAAGTATGTTAGTATGTTATTATTCATACCATGACTCCTCAAATATAAGAAAACTGAAGTTTTTGTTTGGTTTTCATTTTAAATGGCTTAAAAGGCTTATGGCCAAATCAAGTTCAATTCATGTGGCACAAGTTATCAGAAGTTCCCAAAAACTGGTACTAAGTTGTGTTGAGTAAACTATGGCGCTGAAGAAATTAAATGAGAAGGTTTTATTCTAATAACATGCCAATATATAAAATTCAAACATCACAGATAATGGCCCAGTAGTTGATTACAAATGATTTAAAAGTAAATACCGTTTTAACAACAAGATTGGAGTCGCCTTGTACTTGAATGTTCTTGCAACCTTTCTCAACAGCATATTTCAAACCCAAAAGTAAAGCCCTGTATTCAGCAACATTGTTGGTTGCATTTCCTAAACCTTCACGCAACTTCGCAATCTTTTCAGAAATTAAAAAAGAAAAAGATAGTTAAGAGAATTAACTAAGATAAGAACTAAATGGAGTAAAGATATTTGCAATTCAAAAACCAAAACTAGAACGCTGTCTTAGCATTTGTCAAAATGTTATTATGAAAGTTGAGGTAATTAGTTGAAATACTGTAATTATGCAATACCACTCTTCCATCTTTGCTTCTGACAACAGCTCCAGCACCAGCTTTTCCAGGATTTCCTTTTGAGGCACCATCAAACTCAATAATGCAAGATGTCTATACGGTATAAACAAAAAATAATAATAATAATAATAATAAAATAAGGAAGAAAAGATTATAAGATCTAATGATGTAATACCACAAGTACATTTTATATTTATCATCATATGTTTCAAATTTGGTCTGTTATCGATTGCGACACACATTAATGATGGCCGCATATTAGTGAATAATTATAACCTGATTCAGAGGTCAAGATAGTATTCTATTTTTTAAAAGACTAATAATGACTTCATAAAATCAAAAGTTTTCTTTTTTTTGTTTGTTTCCTCTACCTTCCTGGACTTTCCCAGTAAAACCTGTTTCTTCACTGCTACAATGACTTTCTGGAGGGAAAAAGCACATTATAGTCTATCACCAGAAAAATTAAGTTGATTATCCTTTAATGAACTTCCTTAGTTTGACTTGCTCAGATTCTCAGTGGCTTTCCAGTAGAAAAAATCAATAAATCTCCTAACATACTTCCTAACTTTAATTGTTCATAACAATGAACAACATTTTTATTTGTTTTTTGTATCAAAAATCAGTCTTCCCTAAGTTGAGCTATCATGGCCAAGAACTGCAATTTAGCACAGGTCATGGCCAGCTTGGTACAGTTCCAGTTTGGAGTCCACTGGTTCATACATCATAACAAATGCCCTTTTGTTATTTCTCAGGGCATGTTTGGCCTTCCTTATTGTTCTGGTGCTAGGTTGGGTTTCACGTAAGAATTTTGGCTTGAAACAAGACAATTAACATTAAAATTCAGCTAAAATAAGATGAGGAACATTGTGCAGAACATGAGGAACATGGCTTGAAACTCCACATGAAGTCTGATACATGTTCAGTACCAGTATTGTGCAGAACAGTGAGGAACATTGGAAATTAGAAAATGAGATTACACGTTTACCCACCAGGTACTGGGATTCTTCTAGAGGAGATGGCCTTTCAGTAGGTTTTTCAACTAAGGAGGCAAGCCCATCCGGTTGCTGATGCAAAATATGAACCGACATAAATCAAAATGGCACAACAGTCACTGACTATTATATTTGCTGGTAAGTGAAGGCAGTGAGAACTAGCTAGAATACATATGGAAATATTAATTCTGTTAATTGGTCTTTGCAAAGCCCTGTTTAAACCCTAATCCAGCCAAAAAAAAACCAATTAAACAAAAACAAACTTAAGAAATAGTAATGTTACTATTTTACTGTATAGAGCATTACATGTCTAGTTCAAATTCAATCAATGAATACACTAGCCGACTGACACAATCCACAGGTGAAAACAATAGACTTGAAAATTAATTTGGAAAACTCTTCTCATTGGAAAACTCTTCTCAAGTTCTAACAGCAACAGACAAAGGTATCTATAAGTTGGAGTATGTAGGTTCACATTCAATTTTATTTGTTATTTTTCACTATATGGCCATTAAAACTTCAAAATTGAGCACAGCAGCTTTACCTGGAAAGGGCAAGAAACGAGGTCTCCAAAGAGGTCATCTTTCAAATCAGAAGCATTTATGGTGTAGATGGCATTCTTTAGCCCCTTAGCAGTGAGATAATCTTCTGTTTCTTTAAGCAGTGAATAGCCTTTATAAACTCCAACAGATGGGTCACATATCTAATATCAAAGTACAGAATAATATTAAAACCTGAGTCCTAATTTAAAGAATAAAATCACTAGATTTCTGTTTTCTTAAACCCTTTATTACTACTGGCCTTCCGCTAAGAAACTTAACTTTTATAGTATATCAACTTGTAGCATTATTAAGTTAAAACATACCAATAATGTATATTTGCATGTAGTATAAAGTTAGTCATTCTTATAAGAACAAAAGAGTCATTTACCGAAGCGCTAACTTGGGCCTGACACTCAGATAAACTCTTATAGACACCAACTATGTCCCCTTTCCTTACAACATAGAACGCTTCACCTTCTTGTGCTGTCAAAGGCTGTGGATCAACCACCCTCCTCTGTTTCACACTCCGTGCACGCTTACTGGTTGAGGAATAGGAAGAAGAAAAATAGGAGAAGGAAACAATGTGTGGTCCTAAAGAGCTCAAGTTCGAACTCCTTGTACGTGTATCAGCATAGTTTGTCAATCCTTGTTTGCAAACAGCACAAAGTCGGTAGAGAGAACTCCTCATTGTAGCACTCCTATTTCGCGGTGAAGGGTTATGGGTGATATACGAGAAGCACAATTCCTGAACAGCCACCTTGCAATGGTTTTACAATTGGATCCCCTACAAAATCGAAAAGAAAAAAACTTATTAGGTTGAGAGAGGGAGTGAGAGAGTCATGACAAGGTAATCGTCAAAAGCACCCACCAGGTCTAAGCTCTACACTAAACCAAACCACTACCAACAAAGAAATATTTTGGGTTATGGTACTTAAAAGCCTATATCCACAGAAATCTTGAAACTTTATGCTATTGACGATTACAAAGGAGATGAAAATAACGCTAAAAAGTAGAAGAAGTAAATTGACACCAAGGTGTTTGTTAAAATGCCCGAACCAATGGTCACAAACTTAACTTTGGAAGTAAAATGTACCAGGAAGACTAGAGATAATAGAACGATATATGCCATAAGATAGTTCGAATGCTTACCACAGTCTCTCTCTTAAACTAGGAATGGTAGATACGGCGGCGCCACAAGCGGTTCAGTTCCTAGTTAGAAGAACCGGACTGGACCGGCCCGATTAGTAACTTGTAGGTTAGGCCGGAGATACTTTCAAGTGGAGTTGAGGGTTGAGTGGGTGCGACGGGAGTAGCCGACCGGATTCAATTTGTTTGGACTTTGGAGGTTACAGGATTTTGAGTGGGAAATTGGTAGTGAAAGAGAGAGGAGGGAGGTACGGTTATCATCAGATGACTAGATCTGGAACGGACGGTCCAGATAGAAAGGATCTCTCTATTCTATTGGTTTTCCGGAACATTTTTCTCCCTTCCATTTCGAATTTTTTACTTACTGTTACTGGGTAAAAAAGGAGGGTGTTTCTGTTTCAAAATGTGAGGATGAATATTATATTTTTGTCCCCTCAAAAATCATATTATTTTTTGTTACTGAACGCCTGTAGGCAAATTAACTGATTCTGTGGGGAATTTACGGGATTTAAAACATTTGATGTAAAATGAACGAGCCGGATTGGATCAACTGAAATGAGGTAAATTTATGAGAATGTATTTTACTGCTTGCTTTGAGCAGTTATTTATCTTTTAGGGATCTCAAACCTAATTTCAAATCATAAATTCTCAGAAAAATCAATTAAACTCTAAATATGATTAAACGAGACGAAATATTGATTGTTCTTATTCTCAAAAAAATAAATAATAAATAAATAACATTTACATCTCATTTTGAGAAGGTGATGATCATTTTAAACAATGTTGGACATATTTCAAGTCATAAAATCGTAAAAAAAAAAAAGTTATTCTCAAATTTTGATCGAAGATAAAAATACGATAAAACTTTTCATTTGTTCAAATTCTAAAATTCTATATCTATGTTTTGCATATAAAATGTACTAACAACTCATTGTATCCAATTGTTCCTCATTTTATATAATTTTATATATTCTCAATCAATTGATGATCCCAAACTTATACAGGGCCTATTTGGAGGAAGGAGCCAGGCGCTAGGCCCAGTTAGTACTCTTGGTCAAACCGCTCAGGCATTTAAATTCTCAAAAAAGGTGACACACGCCTCATCCTCCCCATGACACGTGCTAGAAGCTCTTCTTTCTTCAAAATTTTGAAGAATTTTACTTTGTTTCACAATCAATAGAACATCCGGACCTCCTCTCTTGGTGTATAGCAGAAAGTAACGATAGAACTTGAATTAGGTCGGATCTCTTCAGTGTAACCAGCAATTGAGCTCTTTTAAACATTTCAAGATATTGTCATTACTAACCAAGTATTCAACATTAATTTCAGGAAGCTAGGTCAATTCGACAACAATGTCAACAAGTCCAGGGAAGGTGGCGAGCCAGGCCGAAGCGGCACAGGCATACATGAAGAAGGGAGCGGGGAGGAAACCGCCGAGTCTGGTGATGGAGATCATATACGGGATAAGCCTCGGGATGTTCGCGGGCTACTTGTGGAAGATGCACCACTGGAACAACCAGCGCAGGACCAGGCAGTTCTACGATATGCTCAACAAGGGCCTTATCAGTACTGTCGTCGAGGAGCCAGGTGAGGATTAAGGGAACAATACCTGGTTGATTTTACCAGCTCTCTTGTTTTTTCTTTTATCCTCCTTAAACTAGTGCTTCTACGGCGTGTAATGAAAGGAATGTTGGAATGCCTTGTATTTTGGTCAAGTTCTTTTTTGTTTTTTTTAGATATGCTACACTTAAACTATTGTATGATCAAATGAATTTAGTTGTTGCAAAGCCCACTTTTATAAGAGAGAGAAAAGTGCAGAGACCTTGACGTTTTTTTGTGTATTTGTGTGCATTTCATTACCAGTAACTACGGTTTGTTGGAACATTATTTCTTTTCTTTTCTTTTCTTTTTGTGCGCTTATAAGGACAAATCAATTTAGTATAATTAAAAATAGTGGTCAATTCGTTGAATAATCTGAAAAATTAAATGTTTAATTATATCAGTTTTTAATAAATTTAAATTGATATACGATTTATTCCTGGCCACATCTGTACCGTTGCCAACATTCATTTTTTTTTTATTTTTTTATCTGTGCTTATTGACGCAAATGTGTAATTTATCCGCATAAAGCGTTTTGATCAAGTTGTAACGGATAAACATTAAGTCAACTCCCTCTTTCATTTTTGGACTTGGTAGTTAAATTCTACAAGTAACAAGAGCTAACATGAAAGAAGAGAACCAAACATTACGTAAATGCTGGAAACGTAACCAACCAAACTTCTAATTAAGTTTCCTTTGCTGTTGTGATAGATTCCAACCATCCGAAACGAGAATGAGAATTTTCCTTTCCACCACTGTTTGATTGGAGCATCAGACCAGTTTCAATTCTTCTCGGAATCAATCCTGGTTTTAAGATTAATCATTCGAATCACCAAAATTTCGTTCCAAACTTTACCTTATCGACTCTAACCTAATTTGAATTGAAGTCTACTTCAATTCCAATCCGAGGGTAAATGTAAAAAAGTAAAATTTATCTGCAAATTGGCATTCTAGCTAATGTCCCACCTAACAATTCGCTCTTTCATTCCATTGCCTTTTCAACACCCATTCCCACACAGTTATTATACCATAAATCCTCTCGCGAGAAAGATCAGCTAATTAGTGCAAACACGTTTGAAGACTTCAACAAGATAAGCAAATGGACAGGGTATTTTGACGAGTACGCAAGAAACCAGTATTGAGAAAACCAATTTCCACGATGCCTTGTGACTATCTAAACCATTAGCAACCACAAACCAGAAGCATTTTTACAGTAATCACCGAGAAGGAGAACCAAAAAAACTGACAAAACTATATCTCGTTAAAAGACCTGACATTTTCTTCTTTCCAGTTAAAGTGCTAAAGGTAAACGCAAGAGCCAAGATTGGATGATTTGCCCAGAGGAAATATAGCAAAGTGCCAAATTCCTGAAGCAAGGTGTTCGCAGTTAGAATGATTGGTGTCGTCCATCCCTTGTGGTTTTGACAGTACCCCAGTCTGGATTGAAAGAATAATCATGGTCGAACCCATTAGACTTTAACCGGTAGCCATCAGACCTGCCCCTTCCTCGACCTCCAAATCGACCACCTCTTCCTCTTCCTCCTATAAAGCAAAGATAATATTGATGACTTCTTCGAAGCAGAGAAGGTAAATGAAAATTTCTTTTCATAATATATAGTGACCAAGAGAATAGTGAACAGTCAGCATCAAGCTTTTTTATTTCACTCAATTGTTTTTTTTCCTTCTTAATCAGTATATATTATTAAGTCAAACCGGTTCATTCATTAATACCAGTCAGTTGAAATTCCTACTGGTCCTTGTGGCCATAAGTTGCATACTAGATTGCTCATGTTCTTTCTTATTCAATATAAACAAAAAAGTTTGTACAAGTATAGAGCATACTCCCTCGAGAGGCAGCTCCGGTGCCAGGCCTTCGCTCCTCCACGTGCATTTCCCATCCATCAATCACCACAGGCGAAGCCTATAAATAAAAAAAAAAAAGAAAAAAAAAAAAGAAGGAATGATAATGGTAGTAATGATACACCATGGCAGATTGTGTGCATGCAATATTCCTTCATATACATTATGGGCCTGATCGGAATGATATTTGAGGAGAGTTCAATTCATTTCAATAGAAAAGAGTTCAATAGAAATGATTTTCAAATGAAATCCGCTGATCAGAACAAATAGAAAAAGAATTGAAGTGAAATGAATTTTGTGATCGGATGTTTTATAAAAATAGGAAGAAATGATTTCATTTCCTAAAATTTGACTATTTTACCCTTTATTCGTCTCTTTAAATTAATATATCAGACATCAATCTATTAGTTATGTTTGGCATATATATGAAATATGTTATTTATTTCCTCTCCCTTCTGGAGTGTTTAGATTTATCTTATGAATTCTCATTATCAGTACATATTAGCAAAATCGTATGTACTGCTGCATACCGGCATTTATAAATCATTTCGTATATATTATAAAAAAATCTATTTTAAAAAAAAAACTGATACAAGTCTTTACCAGTACATGATCGGAGTCCTAATCAAATTAGGAACCATAACCGCTTTAAGTACCTAAAACTAGAATTAAAAGAAAAATAATTATAAATAAGTAAGTTGTTTTCTTCTTTTTTTAATTATAAACAACTAAGTTGTTGCTGTGTCGCATGGTATTGCCTTCTTGCATAATGAAATGCTAAACTTGGTGATGTGGACCGACTCCTCAGTCCTCACTTTGGCGCTGTGCCTCTTTCTAAGTTGTTGAATTCAACCAATTATAATCCAATTGCTGCCTTTTAATTGATATATAGCCATAATTAACAAAGAAAAAATGAAATTAGACAAATACTCCTGGTGCTGCTGTTGAGTGTTGAATCTGTTAGAGAACGAAGACGACAAGGAAAACAATATGGAATTATGGAGTTCGGTTTTTAACTTTATCAAGAATGATAGAGCGGCAGGGGTACGAAGGTCTGAAAATTTTCAACCTTTCTCCGCTAAATCAATTCTCGGCAAATTTCAACCTTTTTCTCGCGATTTCGGCAGGCTTATATTTTTCCTCTAAATCGCGCAAAACGAATTGAACTCATGGCTGAAGGTCGGTTCCGATCAAGAAATTTAGTTTCTCGAGAAATCCATTTGACGTCGGAGCTGATATTTTTTCATTTCGATCAGACCCTATAAGAGGATTAGGGTGGTAGGTTTAATATATTACCTTCCGAGCATTCTCCGCACCTTCAGAGTCTTCATATTCAACAAATGCATAATACCGACCAGTTTCCTGCACATAGCTCATTTTGTATCATATAACAAATCAAAGCACCGTAAAAAACTGTAAAATTCTGACAAGCTCCTTTTTATATTCTCTATCCTCAAGTTCACAAAGACGAGTCAAGTACTAATAAATCAAACTGCTTTTGCCATAGACATCTCTATGTTTCTTCATATGGCATGAACCACCTTTTGTTCAACACATTGGACAATTTGCATAGGAACAAGGAGTTGATTCAAATAAAGAAAAATGAAAAAGTAACAAATCGTTATATGCAGTAAAGTACCTTGTGGCTTCTTATAGCAACGCCATCTGGCAACACCCTCCCGAACTTGCTAAACTCTATCTCCAAATCAGCCTCGGTAAAATAGCGACAAACATTTTTCACATAAACTGATTTGGTGTCAACTACATTGGTCAAAAAACAGGTACGACAAAACAATGTCAATGAAGTTCAATTAATCAGTGATGTTATTCGAAAAAGGAACCGGAGCTCAAACAGGCACTAACTTTCAATTGCACAGTATGGTAATGCATATAATCATAAAGAGGAACCTGTTTGGCCAGTGAATGAAAACAACTTCACTTAGAAGAACAATAACTATTCTGACTCTCTATTGCTTCAGACTTGGAATAAAACCCTTTTGTCATTTAGTGGTTTTGTGTTTGTACACAATTCTTGTTTGAATTTTGGAAATAAGAGGGTTTCCGTGTTCTTTCTCCCTTTAAAAGAAAAGGTCTGCTTGTCAACCTAGAATTTTTGTCCAATAGTTCCCAACAATGAAACAACACCCCCCCCCCCCAAAAAAAAAAAATAAATAAATAAATAAATATATATATATATATATATATAATAATAATAATAATAAATAAATTGCCAAACCCATTAGACACAATCCCAAATCATCATAATGCAAGATTCAAAAAAGAAAGCCGACTACAAAGCTAACTGCTCCTTACTTCATCTACAATGGTTTCCTAATCCTATCAAAACAGTAGCTCAATTATAATTCAGAGGAGAAAACTGAAACCTTCATATTCTTCAGCAGCATTTACTACTGGAGTTGCCTCCTCTGACGGATAAGACCAGTCAGCCTGTTGTGCCTCTAAATTTGCCGAAGAGGGTCTGTGAACTGGAAATTGGCAGGTCGGCGATAGTTCAGCTTGTGAAACCCCAGTTTTTAGCTACCAGTTATAATTACAACCACAGTTAGATAAGACCAAAACAAAAAAATAATAATAAATAAATAAAATCTGGTCTTTTCTCTCGATATACTTGCAGCTAACTCACATTATATACTCGGCTGGTACTTCTTTTAAGCACTTCCTAAAGCACCAAGGATTCCAATCAAATTATGCTATTATAGGAGTCGGGAAATACCAATGATCTAAATTCACATTTTTTTAATGGATCAGCATTGACAACTCTCCTTTCTTGTTTTGGTTTTGCACTTCACTGGTCCCAGTCAAATACCAGAAAAGAATAATCCCAGAAGAAAGTAAAAAATGAAAAGAGAACAGGAAGATAATAGTACAATGGAAGCGTAGGTATGTCGTATTGGCTCTCCACCAGGCTCATCCACAGGAGCAGCAGTCACAGAGGAATCAACTGCAGCAGATATTGTGGCATTTGAAAAGGAGGAGATGGCTTCTTCCATCAAGCAGTTGGTATGAGAAGCCATGTGCTGTTCTTGGTCCGAGTATCTGTAGTTGGAGTGGTTACCATCAACTGCAGAAGATATTGTGGCATTTGAAAAGGAGGAGATGGCTTCTTCAATCAAGCAGTTGGTATGAGAAGCCATGCGCTGTTCTTGGTCCGAGTATTTGTAGTTGGAGTGGTTGCCATTGCCATGCACGTATGTTGGGACCAAAAATTCATCTATGCCTATTTGCTCATCATGCACATATCCCTCAACTGCAAAGATAATAAAGAATTTAAAAAAATCATGTTGTATTCCCATCCAGTAAATTAAAAGTTACATTTTACCATTACTATTAGGGAATGACAGCAACCAGTCAATTAGTGTCATGTTAGATTGTGTGAATGCGTTCTTGTTTTCGTCATGGTAACATGGTAACAAATTTCCATCATTCCAAAGTAGATGCTAAATTTCAGTTTGCTAAGTCACACCTAATTTCCAAAGCTTACAAAAATGGTGAAATCATGGAAATTAGGTGTGCAGGTGTGCTTGTTTCCATCATGGTAACATGGTAACAGATTGCATCATTCCTAAGTAAATGCTAAATTTCAGTTCGATAAGTCACACCTAATTTCCAAATGTTTAACAAACAAGGTGCAATCAAGCCTATGCTTGATCATGCAACTAGGCAACAGTGACTTTAAGACTTGGTCTGTCAGCAATTGTACAATAAACAAAACACAAGCCCAATTAACCCCCAAAAAAAAGAGGAAAAAGTAGCAGTAAATCAGTGCCCATGCATCACAAGACCAACAAAACCAGCGTAATCTTCCTGAGAAATATGATTGACTACCTAGTTAACCTTGTGGATCCAGGGGGAGATCATAAAAGAAAGGGAGGTGTTGCAGCCTCCCCCGAACCCCCAGAAATGTTTTTGGTGATATCTAATGCATTTAAAGGAGTCCAAGTAGTTATTTAACCGATGCAAATCAGTACTGGTGTATTTGCATAAAATGTTGCTGGTAATTTGAGAAAATTTTAGAAGTGCACTGCAGCGCCTTCAAGGAAAGGCTGATCAAGCTCAGCCAGTGCAAGCATCTCAAGAAAAATATTTAATATTTAAACTATGGTGAAATATACCGCCAATTCATACCCCCCCCAAACCCCACCCCAAGTTTCCTCAAAATTCAAAGTAAGCATCACCAGTGGTCAGCTCTGTGACTTTTCTGGAAAAGAAAAGGACGAAAAAAACCAAATTGTACCTGCCTCAGAAGCAGCCTGAGTCATTGTGAGGTTCTCATAGCTACCCTGTGCAAGCACATCTGGGTTACAGAAGTACTCCTCATCTACATAGTGGAATAAGTCGTTAAGGATGTAATAGCCAGTGTCCTGAGGGGCGAGAAAGAATGCCTGAATAAACTTCCTCCTCTTCTCATATTTCCCAGTCTGCACCAGTCCTGACACCACCGCCATCAGCCCATCCCCATACGACCTTAGGAAGTTTGCTGTCTTTATCTCTATCGAACTAAACTTCACTGCTGATATCAGCGAATGGATTTCCTGCAAAAGGGAGCACAGATAATTGCATTTCATTAGCTGATTAATATCTGAGGCATACTTTCATGCATACTTCTCCCTTTCTGCATCTTTGACTCATTTTGTTCACAAGGAGTTGTACAAAGGAGCACGATCAGTTCTTCTAAGTCATAACTTAGCTTGTGATCTGAGAGAAGGTCGAGAACTTTAGAAAATTTCATCCAAAATTAATAATAAAAATATCGTGCTGACCTGTCAATCCAACCTAGTGAATTGATAGGCACATGCAACAAGTCAGGCTCAATCAGCCTGATATAGAATGGCATTGCAAATATCATATAGAGGTCTTGTATGGGTGGGCTTTGGAAGAATACTGATTGTCCTTGTTTCCATTTTTGTACAAAACAGAAGGCACATATGAACAGGCCTTTGTATAAAGTGTACACTACAGGTCAGACCATACCCAGTATTTAGTTTACCGAGCAAAGAATACTGCAGCCACCAGACCAGGAATTACCTAATATAATGCAAATAAAAAGAATTGTCCTGCTCCTTTCAATTCTAATCATATGCAAGTTGCGAAAATAAATGATGGCACGAGTGCAATACATGGACCTGCACGTGCATTTTACCAATCTGTTCATAATAAGGTCATATCAACTTGAAGCGAGCATATACATTTGCTAATATTTGTGGAGTTTTTACTTAGGAAAATAATGTTGCTTAAGTTATAGAGGCAAAATTGTCTATATCTGACAGAAAAGGACAGCTTACTTGCCAATAAAATAAGTATAAAAATCCAGACAATGCTTTAAAAACGAGACCAAGAAGTTTTCAAAATGAGAAAAATGAGGCTGTTGATCTATCGTTCATGTTACAGATTGGTTGCATGTTATTTTTTTTCTCATTTGAGTGTCATTTGACACTCCATCAAGATCAAGACAGTTAAAAATGGACAGTTGCAAATATCAAATTCTTCGATGAACAGTAAAAGTTACATCTAATTTCATCATTTTTCAGTTACATGATATCTGAATAATTTGGAATTTGAAGAATTGTCGGCTTTTAGTTGTAACAGTCCATTCAGCCAAAGCACAAAGATCCATCCAGCTATCACATAACAGAAACTCTATCAATTTTTTTTTTTTAAAAAAAAAGGAAAAAAATTACCCTCATGCCCATGGCACTTTCAACAGTGTTTCCATCAACCCGGGTGATGGAGCTCACATCCTTGTAGAACATATACATCTCCTCCGGTTTCTTATACAGATTGTTATAATATTGAGTCACAAAGAAGTTTCCAACCTACAATAAATGCAATTTTTTCAGGAAGTGCATCGATAAATCAACACATAAACAAAAAGAATCGCAAGTGCTAAAGATAGAAAGAGGTAATTGCCTGAGCAACGTCTTCACTGGACAACAATGTAGCCGCCATTGTAGTCCCCTGAAAAAGCATCGGCAACAAAAGTTGTCAGAAACCCTAACCCTAGCACAGAAACCAAACAAGGAGATACTCCACTATTCTCCTCCGATAACCTTTTTCCGAAAGGAAAACTGAAAGAGAAAAAGGTTGATGACAAAATAAACCTTCGGAGATTGAATCGGGAGTGGAGAGAAGGAGGCGAGAGATCGCCTCGGATCCTTCGAGGAAAACCCTTTTTCGCTTCTCTTTCTAGTAACTTCGCTTTTTTGTTTTCTTTTCTCTTTTTAACTTTTTTCGAGTCGTTTTTCTCGTCTCTCTCTCTCTCTCTTCAGTCTCTGGCTGTGGCGCTGCTGAGTGGGAAAGAACACTTGGGGGGTTTTAAAGAGGTCTAGCGCGAGCAAGGCAAACGGCGCGTCCGATAGTCCGTACGCCTCGTGATTCGCATTTTTGTGTCGTTTTTGCGTGATATTTTACTGTTTGGGCTTTCCTGGCGGGCTTTGGGGAGGTCGCAGTGCTTTCCCGCTATAGCACATCATTGTACCCACAAAAAAAAATAATAATAATCATGATCTAACGTAATTTAAATTAGTTATTAATTAAAATATTAATTACAATTTAAGTATTTTGAGTGTTTTAGTAAAAAAAAAAATTAAAGCTTTCGAAACTTACATGAATACAAAAAGTAAAATACTGAGAGCTAGATTTCACATGTTACTTGATCGATACCAATTTAACGTACGGCTTACTATTTGCACAACTTCCCGTCGCTTAATTAAATTATTTGTATGCGTTAGAGCCGAAATAATAAAGGAAAAGGCGAGAATATATCGATTGATGCTCAAAATTTATTTCAGACAAAAAATTCTTGTGCATGCATGATTAAAATTTTACAAAAATTGAACCAAACATGAAACACCAAATATATTCTATTACCTTGCATGCAATTAATTTTAGTTGAAACTTCCAGTTTAAACCTCAATTCAAATATTGCTCGAATATGAACTTTCTTGGCTTGCGTGTTCTTTCCTTCACCTCCTATTTTGAAATTCGATTTTGTAAGATTTTTCAAATTTTTTCTGAATTTATCTGAGCATGTTTCTCTGTAGTGTTTGTTACAAGGAAAGAGAGAGAGAGTTTATGATGTTTGGAAGTGTTTAATTCCATTTTTGTGCCATCAAATAGCAAGAAATCACAACTAAACACAAAGGATCTAGGTTTCAATCAACATTCACAAGCATTTCAAGATGAGAGTGTAGGAAGAAGTTATACCTCTCACAAATGTTCTTGTGAGGTTCGATCCAACGGCAATAGGAATCGATGGGTTGCTCTCCACCTCCTCCACCACCAAAGGTTGCCTCTAGCCCACCAAGGATCCACCACCAAGCTCAAGAGAATGCTAGTTCTCTTGAACCTCTTGCTAATCACCTTGTTTCTCTACTTAACTATTTAATGGAGAGAAAGAGATGTGTGGTGCTCAACACATGAGCTTGGAAGAGAGAAGAGAGGGGCAGCTAGGTGGCGCCTAGGATGGGAGAGAGAGACGGCTAGGGTTTCCTCTTGGTGACCCCTTTATATCGCCAACCACTCTCATCCATCTTTCATACTATTTACAAGTATGCCACTAGGGCACCTAGCTGAAATTAAAAGAGGCTTTAATGGGCTATTTCAAATGTGCAATGGCCCAATAAACCATCCTTTTAATTACCTCTTCATTCTTCCTTAAATCGGGTCTTTAATTAACCAATTAAATAGAAGCCTAATTAGCTCAAACTAATTAAAGTGAGTTGAACATAATTAATTATTAACTCATTAATAATTAATTTAGGATTAGCTAATGCATTAAATTATTTCCATGTGATCCTTTTAATTTAATTAATTATAACGGTTCATAACGGTATATAATTAATTAATTAACTTATCACATTCCACAATACATACTATTGTGAATAAACAATAAATGCACCAAGTGGTTAGAATCCTATTTGTGCGACCCTATTTGAGGATTTATACTATGTTGGCCATGGAAATAAATCAATAATCATAAGCGGTATCTAGCAACACGTTATGATTTCCAATTCGTATAAATAATGTACTGTTACAATATCTCAATCCTGCATAAGAAATATAAGTAATTCCTTGTCTGATTCTTATGTCACATGATATCCTTGTATAATCCAAGATAGGAATGTGTCATTCTTGCAGATTATACATTTCTTGATATAGAGTTGATTGTACAAGTTGGCCAAACAATCCAAACTCCATCAAGGGGCCCAAACAAATATCATCACTCATTAAGTATATTAATGAGGGACGTACGGTTTTCTTGATGAACAACTTTTCCCCGCACAATTCAAGAGAACATAAATAAAGACCTTATAGCAGCCTTTATCAGGATTCAACGTTAGACGATATTTATTGAACCTATCCTCATGTGGAAAAGGTGAACATCTCAAACTTAGAATCAAACTAATATGAAATAAACAATGACACTTAACACAATCCAAATGTTTATTTCATTGGGTCAAGTCATGTACTATGTTCTATAACATATACATATGCAATTAAGTTGGTAACTCCTTACATATGATTTGTAGAACTTAATCATCACTTAACTTGCATACAAATCTTTTATGATAATTAATGTTCCTTGTTAATTATCAAGATTATGGACGATTTAGGTTTATTATTGTCATTCTAATGAATGATCCACAGAGATCTACAATTCAGATCCTCAACCTGAATGATCTGTCAATAATAAACTCTAGGAACAAATGATCAAATATCATCATTAACATAAACTAAGAAAATAAGTCATTTAATATTGACTTCTAGGACATAACTCCAACATATGACTGCAGACAAGAAAACAAGCCGGTAGGAAGAGAATGGGAGAGAGAGAACAGGGTCTTTTATTTTGATTATTAGATTAGATAAATACGTAAAGACTCACCTGACTATTTTCTAATCGTAGTACTCCCGAAAATTCAAAGTTCATGCACATTTTTAATAAGTTAAAAACTCTAGCGACTTGTGAAAATTACGATTATTTTTAAAAGTTTATTTACTATATTTTCATGAAATTAGAATACTTGTATACTTCATGAAAATAATTTAAGCAACCAAAAGAATGTTCTGAATTTTGAAAATACTAGGTATTACATATTGTTGAAAATTTGAAAGATGAATCTGAATATTAGTTAGTAGAAATTCGAATCAAGGAAAAAAATATCATTCTTCAATAACAGTTTTACAAAGTTCGTTTCATATAGTCATGTTGTATGACTTTTCTTTTTTTTTAATAGAGTTCCTGATAAGGTTCGAAAGAAAATGGATCCAACTAGCCTTTGTATTCGCGCTTCGCGCGATGAGTGATGTCTTAAGCCCGACCTGTAATTATAATAATTGTCGGAATTACGATTGTAGTTATTTAAATAAATATCAAACCATCTTACAATTGATCTTTTGTTATAATTAATTGAATAGTTTGGTATGTGTGTCGTTTTTACTATATTTGTCGTTTATGTCATTACTATTTTTTTGGCTTTGGATTGTTTTCAATGGATCTTAATTGCCTCTGTCATTTTTAATATATGGAAAGTGAATGGCTGTATTAAGGTTGGCATGTTATTATTAATTTTTTTTAATTAATAAGTGTTATATTTTACCATAATATTATAAATAATCTTATAAATAATCTAAAATACTTGGCATCAATTGATTTCTCATAATATTTTACCATTCATATAAAATTTGATGAAAAAGTAATTTGAAAAACCGTCAAATAATTTAAAAGTTATAATGTAATTTTGCGGAATTCATAAAATCTGAAAACCAGACAATTGTTGTAAACATTGGGAAAAAATTCAGTATCATTGAATTATCTATAATTTTGTAAGCATACAAATAAAATGTAATAAAAAAAAATCTAGGAAGCTCTGCCAGCAACCCGATATTTAAAATACTATTATACAAAATTGCAGAAGTACATAATTATCTAAAATATTGAGAAAGTATAAAATTAAAAAAGTTTGTATTATTATATATATGTTTTTATAATTTTTTTATTACGTATATAAAATTTTGCATTAAGAAATTCCGGAAAGGTTTGGAAACAATAAAAAATAAAATTATATTTCTCAAATAATAGAATTGAGCCATTAGATTTAGAAATTCAAAAAGAATACTTTAGAACTTTATAATTATTAAATTTTATATTATTGGGTGTTTCATATTTTTTTAATGAAAGGTATAAATTTTTTATGGCCAATTGAATAATTAAATACCCTCAAATAATTTTAAAAGTACCATATATTCCTTATTTCACAAAATTGTATGCTTAGATAAAAAAATTTCCATGGCATGATCATATATATTATAATTTTGGGAGCATTTATATAAATTTTATGCACAAATAAAATCATAAATTACTTTGAATGATTAAAAACCTAATGATATTTATGAAATTATGGAAATTTAATTTTATGAGATTCAGAAAATTATTTAAAATATTTAATAAGTCTGTAATGATGAAATTCTATATCATTAAATTTTTCATATATCTTTGAGTAAGCACATAAAATTGTCATAGCCAAATGATTTTCCAATGCCTCAAAACAATTAAAAAACAAAACTCACGTGCAAATTAAATTTTACGAGATTCGTAAAATATTTTACAAAAATTTTATATGTCTATAATTAAAAAATTTATATCACTAAATCTTATATATTTTTGTGAGTATGCACATAATTTTTCATAGTCAAATGAATTTTTAAAAGTATCGTAACAATTTAAAAGTAAAAATATATTTGTCTGAAATTTAGAAATTGATGGTTCATTAAGATGTGAAATGGAGATAATTACCCAAGAGTGATGATGTCATGTTGAAATCACCAAAGTTACTGTAGAAAATGCTCCCAGCATTATATATTATATAGATTAGGTGTACACAAATCGTACGAGATAATTAGGTCGTTTTTAAATGGTCAACTGGAGATATGAAAAACAAATTTTGATGAGAAAAAAGAAGAGGGACATTTTCTTGCTCTGTTATGTTTTCAGTTCTTTATAGTTTTAGTTTTCTTTTTGAATTTCCCATAGCCTCCCTATGTTTGTACATAAACTGTTTAAATTAATTCAAACTTATGGGGTCAGACCTCTAATTATTTTCTTCCTAAAAAAACAATGTAAGGACTTGATGTTTTAAGAATTAATAAACGGACATTGTAATGTTAATATGACAACATGAAGCTTCAGGTATTTTTTTTTTTTTTTTTTTTTGAGCTAACGAAGCTTCAGGGATCTAGATTATCGTAGTATTGAAAATACATCGTTCATGTTTAAATTTAAGGAGGATAGGTCATAATACTGTCCATCTTCTTTTCGAAAAAATATATTAGGAAAATTAATAATAAGTGGATGAAAAAGGCCTATTGCTAAAGGATGAGTACAAGAGTATTGGTTGGAATGTTCGCCTATGAACTACACTAATTTTAATCTCGTGCGTTGCGCAATTCATTCCTATACGAATATGTTATTAAATGGTTACACGATTTATTTTACGCTATATAAAAAAAGTGCCATAAAAAATGAGAATACTATTCAAATATTATATGAAAACTGCCACAAAAAAATTCTAAATACTATTTTTGCCACAAAAGATCACGCATCACAGAAGATCCGGAGCACTGTTATAACTACAGTGCCTCATGCGCAAATCACGCAGGCCAAAGTTTATATATGTATAATGTATGGAAATCGGGACTGAGAAGGATCATCTTCGATATTCCTCATCTCCATCATCTCAAGGAAAACGTGTTTCTATTTTTGGAATGCGATTAATCAAGCTTCTCATCCCTCATCCAGCGCTCATTAATGTAATTAATCTAGCGCTCATCCCTCTCTCCTCTCTGTTTCGCTCCCCTTCCCCTGATGTCATATTTACTTAATTAATGTAAGTAACTGTTCTACTTAATATATTTAATTGTTCTAGTTTTAAAACTTAATTGTTCTAGTTAATATATTATGGAAAACTAATTGTTTTAGTTTTGAACACTAATCGTTCTAGCTTCAGAACCTAATTATTCTAGTTCATAACCTAATTATTCTAGTTCAGAACCTAATTGTTCTAATTCATATGTTCCGGAAAACTAATTATTCAAGTTCTGAAAACTAACTGTTATAGTTTCAGAACCTAATTGTTATAGTTAATATGTTATTAAAATTTAATCATTTTAATTCTGAAAACTAATTGTTCTAGTTAAATAACCTAATTGTTCAGGAAAACTTTTCACTTTAAAAGAGAAAGGGAAGCGCATAGAAGGGAGGAAGGGAAGGGAAGGGATGGGGGAGCACGCTCTGGATGCTACATCCAGAGTGTAATTAATTGCATTTCCATATCTATGGAAGAGATAAATTAATTCCATTCCGAAAATGAAACAAATGGATGGGGATGAGATGAGAAGAAGAGATCCGACAGTTATTAACGCGTTATTTTAACAATTAGAATTAAACTTAGAGGAATTAAATGCTTGGAGATTCAATAGCGCGTGGAGATGATGGGATGATAGAATCTCTAAGATGATGGTAAGCAATTCCGTACGGAACAACAAGCGACAATTCAGAACATAAAATTTTGAACCTAACAGTTTGTTTTCGACGACCGTTATTACGGAGTTCTAATTTTGAAATAAACATCTATGATGTTTTGAAAATAAAAATATGTTTACTTTGGATCATTTTTTATTTCGAATCTCGAGTCAAACGTACCGATCCAAATTATTTAATTTATTTTTAATCAAAACATCATCATCGATTTACATTTTTTTTTCTAAATTTTTTCACTATTTTTCAGAAAATTTTTAATTTTTTTTATTAAATAAATTATAAACTTGTCAAATGTATTGTTTTTTAAAAGAACTAAAATATAGTTAAAACATGAAAATATAAATTTTGGTTCGCAATAAAATTTGAATATAAGAAATAAATTGAACGGTTCGACTCGAATTACACGTCATCTTACTTTACAAAGTACCAAGGTTACATCCTAATTTAAATTTAAATATAGCAAGCTTTTAAAATGCGTTTTTTTCGGTATGACGGTCCGGAGTTGATTTAACGGTGCGGCGTTTTTTCATAATGATCTTGTTTAAATATTATTCTTTTGGGTCTATATTTTTCAGATTGATAATATTCTATGTATTATATTCTTCAAATTTGAGCTAACAATGATAAATTGTCATTTTCACCACTATAGTTTATTGATATTGAAGTAAAAACTTTATTCATTGTATAAAATATTTTAAAATACATATGACAACAAAAAAGTTTATGATCATGGGCAAAACTAGATATCTTTTTTGTCGCCGAAAAAACGGAAATGACGGAAATGACGCGTTTTTTCGCCGAAAAAACGGAAATGACGCGTTACGTTATTTTGTCGTTTTTTTCTATGACGTTCGTGCGGTTTGATACAAAATACCGTTTTTTCGGAAAAAACGGCGAAAAAACGGCGTTTTTTAAAAGCTTGAAATATAGTAAAAAGAGTGGAGATAGAATGCAATTTATAAAACTAAATAAGTAAATGACGAGTAAAGTAAACGATGAATTTACACAATTGTTCTAGATCAATTGGCAGCAAAGACATAAACGACACAATTTCTAAATTAAGAAAATACGAGGAGTAAATGCAATTTCACCTATAATGTTTTTTATATTAATTGATAAATTGATTTTTTTTTTTTCATCCGGTTTGAGTCTTGAGCAATCACGATCATTTATAAATTATAACTTTTACGGTGCACTTGATGACACGATAATAATGAATATAAAATATATAAAATATAAAATAGGGAGAGATCGCAAGATGCCTTAAAAAGCATAAGAAAGAGGGACAAGTCGACTTATTCTCTCATTTATCCCATATTTTTTTTGGCATCTTTACTATTTTATATTTTATATTTTTTATTCTTGTACAACCAAACAAATCCTTAAAAAATAATTTATATTTTGAATTTTGAATATATATAAAAAATCTGGTCACCAAATAGTAATAATTCACTTAAAAGAAAAAATATTAGTAATAAATTAATAAATCGGAAGAAAAAGCAATCCCTGCGCATCTAGGTCTAGAAGTGCGCATACTTGGACCAAACCAAACCAAAGCTCGTTGGAATACGACGGCTAGCCACGAAAAAAGACCTACATAACACACCCTTCGGATCACAATCCGACGCTCCAAACAGAGAAGCGGATTCAAGCCAGCTCTGTGATTCTGTGAACCGGAGAGGACAAAGAAAGAAGCTGCTCCTCCTTTTTTCTCTTCTTCTTCATACTCGAAATCTCAGAATTCATTCAGCCGAGAAAAGGAACAGAATAGCTTGAAAACCCTAGAAGGCGACTTCGAGCGGCCTTCGAAGGTGAGTTCGAATCTCAGATTGGGATGTAATTGAATTGAATTTTTTGTTTTCTTTTACCTTTTTTTTGGTTCAAATCTGGAGAGGAATCTGGTATCTTGGTATTCTTAGCTCCGGAGAAGGGCTTGTGTGGGAGGTCTAATTTGATTTGGGCATCTCTAATTACCACCGATCTCCTTGATTTGTAGTTCTGGGGTGGTATTTTTATTGAAAATTGAACTCGGATCATTATTCTATTGTTGAAATTTTCTCTCCAGATGAATATTTGGGCATGTTCTAATAGAGGAACTTTAATTTCTTTTTGCTTTCTTTGTAATCAGGGCAAATTGAGCGCTTCTAGATTCAGTAAAGGCGATATACATGATCGGATTTTGGTTTACGAGTATCCAGTATTGATTGTAAGTGGGTCATCAATTTGTTAGATTTTTTTTTATCAATCAAGCTTGAACGTTGCAGATTTATGGTATGGCAATTGTATGACTAGTTCTCCTTTTCTCCCAATATTTCAGGGTAAGCATGTTAGACTTGTGAAATGAGTCAGCACTGGTCAGAGGATTCAAAATTAGCTTCTTCTGCTTTGGTTTCTCTATCTAGCGCTCCCGTCTCTGGGCAGTGCTCTTCCCATCAAAGATCGAAAAATAGGTTACCAATTACTCTAAATTTTATCTCTCTTTTTTCTTTTAGTCTAGTTAGCCAAACTAAGCCAAGGCCTCGGGGCTGGTTGGTTGCCTTGACTAGCATGTTTTTGCTAGATGGCATTGGTTGCATGAATTAATGGATGAATGAATGAGGTAAAGAGAAAGGTGTTCAGGTTAGTGACACCACTGTTTACCACTGGGAATGGGTTCATATCCTGTGCAAGGGGTGCTGAAAATATTAGGGGGATTTTTGCTAGGGAGATATGGGAGTTACCATGGACCATTTGGTTTTTAGATAAAAGGGAGATTATGACATCTTTGGATGCTGGGCCTTATCTAGCTCGAAGAAGGAAAAGAAAATAAAAATGAGAAAAATTTTTTATACACCTTATTAAAGAGAAATGGTTGTGCGTATTTTCTGTTCATTGGGAGAGCAGTTCATTTATACCAATTGAGATAATTGTTATATTAGTCTCTTGTCCAATATGTGGCAGACTGGCAGCATATCGATATATAAATAAACATTAGAACAAAAGTTATCAAAATGAACTGCCGAAAGCTCTCTGTGCTTCAAAATGAAACACATTACTATGGGCTGCATGTAGTAGTACTTGGAGCTGTGGTAATTTATTCCATTAAAACAAGAATGTAAATTTCAAATAGCAATAACATACATTGAAGGCACTTTTATGGCATCAAATTGTAATTATTTGAAAGGAAAATAGCAAGGGACTTAAAATAGACAGACGAGACTTAAACATGTGAATAATTCAACTGTAATAGAGATGAATGTGACTTATGCATGTGAGAATTGAACAGCATTAGGTGAAAGAGTCGGATCATTGATTAATGTAAACTATTAATCTCTTTTAAGTGAGGAATGATGGACTTGAAGCTTTGGCTTATAAATTTGATACAACTGGGAGAGGAGAGATGTTGACAGTACAAGATTTTTTTTATCATTTAAATGTTTCCTAAAAGCGAATGTAATAACTCCGATTCAATGTATTTCTTCTTTTGTAGGAATGTATTTTTACTATTAGCTCAAAGGGAGATCTCGCCGCGGACAAAACACCAAGCAAAAAGGATCCGGGGTGGTACCTCGAATCACGAGGCAGACCTTGCCACCTTGTCAAGTTATGAGACTGTTGATGCAAAAATTGCTCTTTTTTCTTGGTAATTTTTTTTTGTCATTTTCATTTACCTAAGGCACAGTATTTGTAGCTGAAGTGACTATATAAAAGTAAAGGTGGTTCTGACTAAGAACATCATTACATGCATAGCATGTTGCTAGTGTTAAAATAAGGTGTAAAATAAAAAGTTGTATCTGTATCTTCATTTCATTGGACAGTTACAGATACACATATTAGATAAATAATTTGAAACAAATTCCAACTAATATTGGTTTGGATACGGATTTTTTGGTTGGTGGATACAGATCCACAGTGAACTGAAGTTCTTTACGGTTTTGATATTGTTTTTAATATTGGAGATTCTGATACAACAACACAACAACAACTTAGCCTTTTGTCCCAAACAAGTTGGAGTATGCTAATATTGGAGATTCTGATACAAGAAAAAAAGAAAAGAAAAGAAACACTGTTAAAGTAATAACACAATCGTTTAATTACCACAAAAAAAAAATAAATTTATAAAATAGATAATAGGCATGGTGATCTTTACTTTGTTAAGAAAACAAACTTACAAAAGATGCTAGAAGCCAGATGTCAGAGAAATGATCTAAATCTGCATTCTTTTGTCTTCCAAACAATTTTACCTGTAATATTGTTTAAATCAACCAGCCATATGTATTTGGATGGATAAAACATGTTCCACTCAGCATCTGAGCTGTGATTTTTGCCAGTTCAGGTGCTGTTTTCTATAGATTTGTTCTTGCCATTTTCGGCCCACAAGAATCATTTTCCTTTTTTTTTTTTCAGTTTTATTTGCAAAGCAGCTCAAATAATCTAAGATTGTTATAAGGCAAGGCTGCTTGTGTTATGTAGTTATTACTGATTATATATAACATTTTATGGTCATTATTTCAGGGTAGAATCACAATCATTGCTGCACTTGTCAGCCCAGTACTGCCCACTTGTACCGGCACCGAGGTCTACAATAGCAGCTGCTTTCAGCTCGGATGGGAAAACTATTGCTTCAACGCAGTAAGTTTAATTTAACCCTGATTTGGTTTAGCTAGAAAATGGTGCTTCTACTACGGGTCCTTTGTTTTTATGAGAGAGGGCTAGAACTCCCAGCTGCGAAGCTTGATTATATATTGTTGTATTCGCAATCTATTATAAATGCCACCATCTTTGAAAAATGCAAAGAGCATATGGTGAACTGAAGTGCATGGATAGTATAAGACATCACCCTTGCACTAGTATACAAATTACAATGTACCATGTATAATTGTTTGATTTATCTTAATTTTTCTTTTACTTTTTTTCCTCTTTTGAAGTGGTGATCATACTGTGAAAGTAATTGATTGCCGAAGTGGTAAGTGCTTGAAGATATTGAGTGGCCATCGGCGAACCCCCTGGGTGGTACGTTTCATTTTATATTTTATAGTAACGATAAACTTATTGTTGGAATCTACGACTCAATTATGGTAAATTATGGTAACTTCTAGTTGCTCCACAAGGAAATTATCATTTGAAAGAAAATATTCTCTTGTGCCCTCTGAAATGTGTTATATTAAGTTGAACAAGAAGCTAATGAGAAGTGGAAAAGGTGGCTGTCTCAACCACAGAAAGATCTTTTCCCCTTTATGTATGAAATGAGATGTGTGCAATATTGAAGCTAGAATGTAATGTTTTGAGTTCAATTTACACAGTCCAACACCAAAAATAATAGAAATTTCCATATACCAATTCAATGGCTGGGTGTACTCCGCAAATAACCCAAAAAATTGTTTGGTTCTAGTTGCACATACAAGATTCTTTGGCTTGTCATTTGCTGGGAGGGTAAAATATCGGGTATAATCTATGAAGAATACTTCTATGCCATCTGAAAGTATCCTACTGTGACTCAATACAAGTTATTTATTTCAGGTTCGTTTCCATCCAATCCATTCTGACATACTTGTTAGTGGTAGCTTGGATCATGAAGTTCGCCTCTGGGATGCTCGTACCTCAGATTGCATCATTTCCCGCTCATTCTGTAATATAATATATAATGTTCTATAACTTATTCTTTTAACTAGGAAAAATCTAATGCCACCAGGTTTTGGTGGCACGAGATGCCATCATCTAATGAGTATGTGCAGAATTAGATTTGGAGATTATTATTACAAACTCTAGCTTTGCATGCTGATTTTTGTTATTTGGAATATTCCTGCCAAAAAAGTTTTCTTGATATGTTTCAATAATTTCCAAGGGAGCAAAAGATTAATAACTCCAAAATCTCTCTATATTTGGTAGACTTTAACAACTGCAATTTTAAATAAAATGAATACTAATGCAACTATGTTTATGATCTTGTAAAGATCTGTAACAAACATATTCAAGGGGGATGGTAGTATTAGCATCATATTTTTTCATCCAAGTAATTTTGGGGTATAATGTATTTCTCGTTGTCTTATGTAAGAATTTTCTAGAAGAAAGCAATGTTGCTTAAGTTCATTTTTTAATTTTTTTGTTCCTTTTCAGATCGGCCAATTGCCTCCCTTGCATTTCATGCTCAAGGAGAGTTTCTTGCTGTAGCTACTGGACATAAGGTAAGCAGATCAGTAGTCTAAACTTTTGAGGGTATCGTTTAGTGATGTTTACTGCTTGGATATGGTTTTGCTAATGTATTAAAGTCAGCATTTTGAACACAATGCTAAGGATTCAAATCATAAAGATTTCTTGTCTGTACGGTTGATCCAGGCCACTTAATGTGATCTACGTAGGAAGTCGAGTTTTACTATTCGTAGATCTTTGTACTATCATCTCAGATTGTGAAAATAACCCTTTTTAATATTAATACATTACTGCAGCTGTACATATGGAATTACAATAAAAGAGGGGAGGAAGCAACCCCAGTGCTTGTACTAAAAACCCGGCGATCCTTGAGAGCTGTCCACTTTCATCCACATGGTGCTCCTTATTTGTTGACTGCTGAGGTGATAAATTGGTTTCTTTTCTCGACTCTAAATTAGTTGCTTTATCATTTTATTAATAGGAGTATACAATATTTATGTGATATTTAATGAAATTTTGATTACAAAAGAAAGATGAGAACTATTTTCTTAGGTTCAGATGCTGTCAATATGGTTTCACTTTATTTGGTTTTCAGAATGGACACGAGATTCTGTCAGTAACAAGCCAGAACTCAGGAAAGTGACATTATGCCTACAGAAACAACTGAACTGACAAAAAAATGGCGCAAATTGATCAATAATATTCGATTTTATTCAAGACTGAGATAACATACCCAATGACCCACCTATTTTTGACAGGTAAATAACATAGACTCATCAGAGTCCCCTTTGACCGAGGCAACATCTACAGGCTACCTGCACTACCCTCCAGCTGTTTTCATTGCGAATTCAAGTTCGAGACCAAATAATCTTGGTTCTGGTCCAAGCTCAAGCTCGATACGTCAGCTTGTAGCGAGGCTTTCTTCGTTCCCTTGTGTCTTCTGGCCTGTCATATTACGGGATGATGGCCAGCTTCGCCTCTTCCCTGGTGATTGGGCCCCGCATAACTTGTCTCGAAGCAACAACACACTAGGGCAGAGAGGCATCTCATTCCCCTCTAATTACTCCAATCTTGAGAATGAAAACCAAATGGGTCCCACTCCCATGGATATCGTGACCGAGGAGATAACAGTGCCTGGTCCTGACATCCCTATGCTCCTAAGAAATGCTGAGGGGGCAAACTACCCGTACCACTTCAGCCTTGCGGCTGACCTCCCTAGCTGGGAGTTGCCACCTTTCTGCCAAGGCTGGCTCTTAGGTCAGACGCAAAATAATGAAAGCACAAGTGAGCCGGTCTTTGTGGGCCATGCTAGATCACGGTTAGTCGGATCTGGGGAAGTTGGTGGGTCTTCAAATGAGCAGGTGGAAGTTGCTGGCACTTTTGAGATACCCACTCATCTGCTTGCTGTGGGGTCTCCTGATCTGCCGTGCACTGTCAAGCTTAGGATATGGCAGCATGATATAAAAGAGCCATGTGCTGCGCTAGAACAGGATAAATGTCGCCTCACCATATCCCATGCTGTTCTCTGCAGGTAGCTTTGCCACTGGCAACTAATTGTTGAGTTTATATTTAATCTTGCATTCAGCAACTTTTAAGGGAAAAAAGCCTTGATCATTGATTGATTTTTGTGACGTCATTATGGAAACTAGCATAATAATTTTTCTAGAATATTAGAACTTAATAGTAGACTGTTATGTTGTGTCCTTGGTAATTACTAGAGTCTTGATATTCATTCACCAGATTGTCCTAGTTAGTAGAAGCATAAGCTTCTTTTTTATTTGCTGCGTTGTTCATGCTTATTCTGTATTTATGTTGGGTATTGCAAATTTCCAGATAATCTAGACACTAGAATGTACATCTTCATAACAGAATTGATAAATGCAAGTATAAACAACAGTGGCTGAGAGCAGTCTTAGTGTAGACCAGACCTATTAACCCTGGCTTACTATTAGTTATATTTGTAGATTTATATGAATTTTTTGTAAATTCAGTGAGATGGGGGCTCACTTTTCTCCTTGTGGCCGATATCTGGTGGCGTGTGTTGCATGCCTGATGCCGCAGATGGAAGGTGATAACTGTCCCCAGTCGCAAACCCAGATGGATGGTAGTGGGTCCAGCTCGTCGCCAACCCGCCACCCTTTTTCCTCCAACCGCATTATCTATGAGCTCCGTATTTATTCCCTTGAAGAAGCAACGTATGTATTTTTCTTCCTATTTAGTACAAATCATATGCACTTAAGGAGTAAATATGTTAAGTGGAACTTCGGAGCTTCTTTCTATATGGTATATCAAATTACGAAGGCTCAAGTAGATTTTTATTCTATACATGGTGGTATGTAATTTACTATAGCTCAAAGTTAACTATGTAACTGCTGGCCTTCTTGTAATTGGGGAGGTTTTTTTTTTTTTTTTTTTTTTTTTTTGGGACGGGGGGGAGTTGTTATTTTATTTCAAAAGTGACAAATGCATGCGGGGTAAATCTATGTGTCAAAAATGGAGAGTATTTTTGAGAAAATTTTGATTCATAGGTTTGGAGTGGTGCTTGCTTCAAGAGCAATCAGAGCTGCACATTGCTTAACCTCTATCCAAGTTAGTAGCCCTCCTTCTCATGTTTGTAATGAGATGAAATTGTATAGATGCTATGGGAGGCTTTTTCTTAACATTGCATTTGTTTTTCCCTTGAAGTTTTCGCCAACATCTGAGCATGTTTTGCTGGCATATGGTAGACGCCATAATTCTCTTCTTAGAAGTGTTGTTATGGATGGAGAGACTACCATTCCTATATATACTATCTTGGAGGTGTGCATTTTTTGTTTATTCCCAGGCTGTGCAGATCTTTGAAAATTATACTGTTATTGAGAAATTTACAGGGAAAAAAAAAGAAAGAACTTGCAGTTTGATAGGTTCCATGAGTTATGAGGAAAACAAATGGTTAGATGAGATAAACTCAATCATCAAAGTTGTTTCTGTATCATTTTAAGAATTCAGTGTAGTCTATTTTCAAACACAAATGTAATCACCTCAAGAAAATATATAAAAAAAATAAAAATAAGAAAGAGACTTGGGAAATTCTTCAGAATCTGGGAAATATAGAATTTGGTATTTCTACTTTAGCTTTGATGTGACTAAGAAGAACAAATTTGCAATTATTCCAAATATTACCTTGTAAATTTGGATAACCCATTGCAGGTGTATAGAGTTTCCGATATGGAGCTGGTAAAAGTGCTTCCTAGTGCCGAAGATGAGGTTAATGTTGCCTGCTTTCATCCTTCGCCTGGTGGTGGCCTTGCTTACGGAACCAAGGTGCATTTCTAGGGCTAAAGCCACCTTTTCTTTACTTTTGGCTTATTCAGGTTAAATTTCACATAAGCTTGAAACGAAAACAATTATAGGTAATAATTGATAATTGGAACATTTCCTGATCCTGCAACAAATCAAGGGAACTAGGAAGTTTTGGGAAGTTTATATATTCATATATGTCAAGACTGTCCTTGCATGCGTCAAGTCTTGGGGGTTTTTGTAGTATGCATGATGATTATGCTAAATAGTTTTTCCAATTATAAAAAAATGGCAGGAAGGGAAGCTCAGGATATTAAAGTATGAGGGCTCGGGTAATGTGGCTTATGGCGGTTTTAATATGGAGGAGGGCATCATGGAGGTATAATTATTTACTTGCCCTGCTATCTGTCGATAGTTTTATTTTTCCTTTGTTTCGGTGGTGGTTTTGTGTCAAATCAATTGTGAAGATGCAATATAAAGGATGCATAGTCAAGCTAAGTAGGGAATAATTTGATTTACTTTCTTTTCCTTTTTGTAGATACAGGAATATGCCCCTGAATGTTGATATATACATATATATAGGTATTTGCATTCTATATGACCCGGCAGTGCTCACTTTTCTTTCCTTCTATTATTTTGGCAAATGATTCCCATATTAGATTTCTCGTTCCTTTTTGTTTTTGATACTTGTTACTTAATTCATATACGTACAAATAAAGCCCTGTGACCTATAGAGCAAGAGCATTAACCAAGTGTCGTGACATATAAGAACATCCTTCTTTCCGCGAACTAAATTATCCTGAGCAGAGTTTGGCCTGTAACATCTGCCTAGGTCCCCAGACAAAAGTAATTGATTAATTTTTATCATTATAGTTGATTTTTTCCCGCTTCATCAATCTCTCCTTTTTCTCTTCCTTACTTTCTATTTTGCTTTGGTAATGAAGGGAACATGGAATTGGGGAATGACTTGTGCAAAGAATGTCATGTTAAAAAGTTAATGTGTCAGCTAAAATCAATCTCTCTTTAAATTTTTCAATATCTATGAAATAAAAAAAAGTTGTTCTTCAATTTTGAAATAAACTTCTTTTTTAGGAGTCCAATAATAACTTTGTTAGTGGGATTTAAACTCTTAACAAATTGGAAATAACTTCACTGCCTTTATATTTTATTTTGCAGCAGTGTTAACATGGTTACTAGATTTAGTTACTGTTTTGTTTAATTTTTTTGGAAATCAAGTGTTATCTCAATCTAGTAGCTGTTGTAATTTTTTAGATTTTAGAAAACCGCAAATCTTCTTTGCGATGTTTTCTGTAGCATGAATTGTAATTTTTCGTACGTCGTCAATTTGTAGACGAGGAATCTAGTCATTTGGCTAGCAGTTTCTTTAGCTCTATCTCTACCAAATTGAAGTTTCTAGCTAGGATTGCATTTGAGCTAAAATTTGAGCAGGTAGTGGTCTGACATTGCTGCTTGTTTGTAGGGTATACTGTAGTCATCTTATATCATTCCCAATGAGTTTTTTTTTTTTTTTTTGTTGACATGAAAAAGAGCACACATGTTATTAAAAGGAGCAAAATAAAATTTGGTCACCACCAGGTTTTATTATATGCCATGCATTTTCCTGTTAATTTTTATCAATTATTTTAATTACAAGTTTTTTTTTTAATTAATATTTTTATATCAGGTCTAATTGGGTGATTGAAGACATTGGAGCTGATACCGAAGTTAGGATATACTATTGGTCCTTTCCATGTATTTTAGTTCGGGTAGGATAAAAAAGGAATGTGTACATTTAAGTTTATGGCGAACAAAATGCAAAAAGAAATACACCATTTTCCTTTCGGCTTTGCCTTCTTATTTTAGGCTCCCTTTCTACCTGATATATTTGTTTAACTTTTAATATCTTCCAGTATGTCTTGCTTATTTGAAGAGATAAGTAGTCAGATCTAAAGAAGCAAATAATGAAGAAATAAGTAGTCAGATCTAAAGAAGCAAAAAATGAAGAGATATATAGTCACATCTAAAGAAGCAATTAGGGAGCATGCCAATGGAGCACTATTTAGCGGTCGCTAGCTGCTAATTGGATTTGTTGGGATGTCTTTTTCCCTTCTTAGAAGGGGATAGGGATAATAGTGAAGGAACGGTTTTTAAAGAAAACACTATCGTTCTTTTTAATGTATATATTTGTTAGAGGGAGATGTGCCCTTGAGTAAAGGCTTGAAGACGATCTTACTATCCTTGCTGCGAGAGTCATTTTCTCCGCCCATGCTGACAAATACATAATCAGTCCGGGCATTACTTAATTCCCAGTTATTAACAGCCATCTATTTTTTGTTTCTTCCGCTCCCCTGCCCCCTCTTCCCCTTGATAAATTAGTCTTCCATCCCTTAATTTGAAGCATGGAGGGATTCCAAGCATATAATGATGAAATTCATATGACAAGATGTTTTTGCTTGCTACTTGGTCATTCTACTCATTGAGAAACCCAAGTACTTTATATGAGTCGAACACAAAGAGCACAAAGTGTGGAACGCTGGTACTATCCAATTTACAGGGCTTCTAAATTTGCATGATCTGTCTGTGGTCCGTATGACATCTGACCTTTAACAATGTTTATGCACTTCCATGTTAGTTTTATTGATCGGGGTGGGAATGGAAGTATGGAACATAAGACGCACATGCACATGTGCGCGGGCACACACACACAGAGAAACTATTATTTTCAGCTTCAAGGTTATTTTCAGTAAGATTCCAATCTTCAGGAAGCATAAGGTTAAAGCCCTTGAGAACTCATGATGGCATTCTTAATTATTACTGGTGATAATTAATAATATACTTCACTTACATAGCACTAGTGAAAGAAAAAAAAGATTCAAAGCCAAAATGGAGCCAACCGTGGGTCCTTGCGCCACGGTAAGCCACTTCGAGCGCCTAATGCTCTGCACCCTGCTGCTGCCTATTACATAAATGCAAATTTCATGTCATTCTTTTGAATGAGTTGGCCACCGAACTAGGTTGTGGCTCTCGGTGAGCCTTTTCCGTGTGCAGGATGGCATATATGTTTCGATCTAGTATATCCCTTTTATTTTTCTTATACATGCCAAAAGAGTTTTAACAAAGTTCCCTTGTGTGAAAGTACTGGGAAGGGAGAGGAGTTGGCGGTTTTGGTATCAGCACTGTTATTTCTCTTGCTCTTTCTGCCTTTTAAATTTAGTTTGCCCTTAGTCACTGAAAACTATTCTTTCCTCTAGCCCAGTAATACTTGCTGTTACTCATGAAGAAGGTATAAAATATATTTCACTAGGAATTTGTAACAAAATGAGACATACCACTTGCGAGGCAAAAGGAAGCATCTTTTCAGGTGGCATCTCAGCACACAAAGCTAACAACAACAAAAGTAAGTCAAAATATTAATGCCCTACAAACTGCAAAATAATGAAAATTTTAACAAAAAGGTAACATGTTTTTGTTGGCCAGAACCAGGGTTATGTTACCTATAATCTTTCCTCCCTAATTTAAACAAAGTATTTTAATTGAATTCTGGGTTGGATAGTTTAGTTCCTTAATTTATTCCTACCTTTTAATGTGCTGTATAAACAGTATTGATATAAGAAGCAAAGACAGACCAGTTGTATAACTCAAAGGAAGGCAAACATATAGCATTTATTTTTGCATAAAATCTGAGTTTTTTTAATAGATTGGTCCAGAATCCAAAAATTATGAAACGAAGCCCCAATAAGCCACATTTAATCTTCAATTGCATTATTTAATTTTTCCATCAAGGAAGCCACTGTGCAATTCTGCCCCAATCAAAACTCGGTTCACCACAACAATGTAAGTATGTAACTACTGGATCCAACCTAATGGCACATACATGTGCAAGCTGAAAACTAAGTACTAAAAACTTTTATCTTCAGTTTCACCATCACAAAAATAATGAAAACAACATTTATTTCTAATTTTCAATGAAGATAAATATCTGTTAAACCACGTACTCCCCAGAGTTATTGAAAATATATCAAACTATTGCTCTATTCAGTGAATGAGTGAGAAAGAAGGGGTAAAAGGGTTGTTTTATTATTTTTTTTAACATAAACTTGGAAAGGTAATTTTGTGATGGATGCTATTTTTTTTTATCCTTAAGTAAAGTTTGAAGAGAGGAACATCCTTTGTAAAAGTATTTGTACACGAAGATATTCACAACAAGGTTGAAGAACTAACCATAAAGAACAGCCGCAATAAATGCATCTCCAGCCCCAGTAGTGTCTATTAGCTCAGGAGGAGGTATCTTTTCTGCCGTACCAGCAAGTAATCTCCCACTAATTCCACCTATTCCATCTGCACTTATTCTCAAATCTGACTGCCAAATAAGAAATACCATATGAATATAACAGTAGTTTATCTACACAAAATAAAAATTCTAGTATCTAACAAGTACTAGTGCCAATACGATATGTCGTGGCATTGAAATTTGAAACTGTAACAATTTTAAAGTAAAGATAGTATCCCAAACTTTTAGACCTATTTGCAATGTTTCAAACTTTGGGGTTTCATTTAAAAATGTTCATCCTATCCATTTAATCGTATCCTATTACTTTCCTAGTCGCTAAGGAATTCATTTCTTAGCAGCACTTCTCTATAAATAGCCCCACAACCCTATTATATTCATTCCGTAAAATTCTCTCCCCCCAAAACCCCATTTTGAATACCTCTTTCACTTTGGGGTTTCATTCAATATATAAAATCTAATAGTAAATTGTATGCTGTCTGAATCGCTTGCTCGGCAGGTGACCGGACTTCTCTATAATTTAATTTTTGTATTTATTGAATTGCTTATTGTTTGATTAATTTGATTTGATTTATATATTGAAAGTATGACAAGTATATTTAACATGATAGTGGGTCTATGCTGCGATGTTGTTGGAAAAAAAAAAAATATTTAATACCGGAATCACTGGAATTGCTCTAGGGAGATTTCGAGAAAAAATTGTATATTTGGACTGTTATTCTGAAATAACCTAGACCCGCTTATCTCTATGAAATATATAATAAGCTGTTTGGTATTTTTGTGTGGATTAATCCGGTTAAATTGAATTTTGTTATATAAGTGTTATGGAGGAAAGTGTCATTAAATAACCGATCATAGTTTGACAGGCCGTCGGATGCATGCAGAAGATACTGCCCAACCATCACACCACGTGACATGTTGGTGCAGGGTGTGAAAGTAAACCAGTATGTTACTGCACTAGAAGAAAATACATAAAATTCCTAAGCACCGAGTGCCAAAAATATTAAACTAATCAAAACATGACAACATCAAACTTTTATTTTGCATTCAAATTGATTAACAAAAGGAAAACAGAAATTCTATACATATCTAGTTCAAATTACCTTTGGAAATAGGGGGGCAAAAAGGCTTGCCTCATAGAACTTATGCATAAAATTTTTTCCATTTTTTTTGGTGTCAGTTGAAAAGTATAAGAAATTTTGGGTTTACCAGCAGATATTGTAAATGTTGGTTTCAATTGAGAATGCAACAAGAGAAAGTCTAAACTGTGCAACTGCAAGTGGTTACCTTAGAAGAAACACATGTAGGAATTGTAGCAGTACTATCGACTCTTTCTTGCAGGGACTCAAGTAATGTCTCTACATCTGTCTCCTCTATCTCAGATGCATCTGTAAACATTTTGACACACAGCATCATTAGTCTTTAGTTTCTGTTTGAAGTATGTATCATCTTCTGTGTAGTGCTGTGTGTTATTTTTTTTTTTTTGGTACTTGAGCCCTAATATCAAAGCAAGCTGGACCAAATTTAACTGGCTGTTGTTCAGGACCTGTTGATGATGTCACCTTGGAGATGTAACAACATAATTCTGGCAAAGGTGGAGAAGTTACTATGGGTTCCGTGTGTGTGTGTTTGTTTGGGGGTAGAAATCACCCATAACCCAGCCAAAGTAGAACATATCAATTATGCCACTGTAAAAATCAAAATACACCACCACAAAAGCACAAAGCCTCTTTTGACACGTGAATAGTGCCCCTTTACATCATTCTGGATAAATGAGGGCAAAAATAGATAAACTGAGGGGCTTTGATTTCCACATGCTTAGAATGACATTCATGATATTTCTTGTTTTGCAGTTGTATACCGACAATGTTTTCTGTCAGGTAGGTGATACTCACCATTTTGGCTTTTTTCAAGCATAAGAGAACCTTTATCACCCATGGTAGTGATAACAAATTTCAGATTAGGCAATCTTATAAGCATGCTCACTAGAGCTGAGCCCAAAGTTGGAGCCGAAGTCCATGCCTTCAAATCAGAATTAATAAATTTAACTCAATATGACAATAATTATATGTTGATGTTCTGATATATACATGCACTACAAGGGTAAATAAATCTAGTCTGTTTTATTGGTTTGGAGCATATTTACTTTCTAGTCGGGTGTCAGTTGGATCAATAAGTGTTACAATCGAGAGTAATCTGATGGCTAACTACATTTCAAGCATTAACTGAGGCTTAACTGAACAGCAAGACAACTAAGGGTTAATTGAGACTAAATCGCAATAAACAGCAACATGCATCTTAGATATTGCACTAACCAGGTCCTTTCTGTTATATACTGGTTAAGATTTAGCTACCAGCATTTTGTAGCAGGAAAGGCTTGAGCTATAACCTTCAGTTCTTGTGTTTATTTATTTAATTATTTTTTGGGGGAGGTTTCAAACATAACCTGACAAAAACTTGTAAGATACAAATCATATCAACAAAGAAACAGCATGTATATCCTTCTTCTGTTCTCTAGAGTTAATATTTTGTTTATCAAGAGAAGCTGAGGTGAAATGATACTTCTTTTAGTACAGGAGTTTCAGCAGGGACATCTCATGGTGGGGTTGAGTGGGAAGGGCTGCCATTTTTAGTGGTATAGATGGTTTTTACTCTTCTGTACGGGTATTTATTTCTCATTTTGCATGATACACAGGCTTAGGATTTTCAGGGAAACAGATGAAATTGGCCCTTCCAAGACTATGTACTTTATTTAATAAAACATACCCGAGGGAATTTCTCAGAGCAAACAACATAAGTGGCAAGATTGAGAAGTTCGTCAAGTCCCTCTCTTTTTCTCTCACAATCTATTAAAATTGGTATTTTCCTTTGGCTCGCCTGCTCTGGATTGAATCAGACAGAAGAATATATAATGAAGCATAAAATTAATATTGGAACAACATCATTTAAATAAATAAGCAGATTAATAAAAAGATAAGTGAATACAATATCTGAAGAGCAGTCTCTACAAGATGGCACCAGAATTGTCTAATTATAAGCATTATTTATGATCAACTTACTATGGCATGTGTTTCAGGTACAATGCAACAAGTGTTAAAAATGAGTCTCGATTTAAGTTCTTAGTTGTGGTTGGTTAATTTGTATGCTACACTCTTGCTAAGGAATCAGTTTTCAAAAGCTAACCAGGAATTTAGTACCCGAGCACACTGCCAAAAATGCTGGGCAGAACAGTACCAAACTATCAAGGCACCCAATGCTGACAGTTAATTATTGTGGTTTTCGTAAGCACAATGTGTCCTTGAGTTTGAGTAAATCATTATTTACCAAAAACAACAAGAAACAAATGTTACAAAACTAAAAGAAAAAATATACTGAAATCCAGTCAGAGTTTAAAACATGAATCTCCTGCTTTTTTTAAATATATATCACGTTATAAAATTAGCGAGAAGAAGCACCTCTTCAGCAACAACCAATGCGGTATCATGTAATCTGCCATCAAAGTAAACAAGATTGGCATTTTCCAGTGCAGAAAACAAGCTGCTCTGAGATAGTTCTTCTGGTACCATTGGAGGGTTTCCAGGTGTATGAATGCATGTGCGAGTTTTCCTGGCAAACACAGAATTCAAAGATAGTTGCTTATACATGATAAGAATAATGACTTCCTAGACAGCTGAATATTTAAATTTCCTAGAATTGGCAAGGATCAACATACCTGCCTTTTGGTACTAGTAGCATGGAACTCTAATTATACAGGTGTGTTTTATTAGAACTGTACTGTGGTGCCATATCTTTTTGGGATTTTTTAAGCGCCTTGTATTGTTCATAAATACAGAATTAACAAAAAGCTAAATTGCATCAAATGCAAATTTCAGAAGCTTAACTGGGACCAGTGAATCTATGCCTTTTCCCTGGTATATCCTATGTTTTTAAGCAGAATATGATAGTGCAAACTGTGGAATACAGTCCCATGCAAATATCCATATAATGAATTAATAAATATCATAAAATATCTCTCCAACAAAGCAATTTTTTTCATTAATCAAGATAATAGAAGTTTTACTACATCAAGTGCAGATTAATATCCTAAATAGAAACAGCTGACAATTGAACTAGTCAGGTACAGTAATTTAATATAATATATTTTCCTTTGTTTTTAATACTGTTTTCTGTAGTACCTCGAGTAGTAACATCTGGTCAAAACAATACAGATACTGTGTAAGGCACATATGATGGCTGCCTTTGCAATTTGGCTTTTATTTTATATAAAGCTAACAAAAGCTTAAAAAAAAAAAAATCTAATACTCGAGAGGCAAAGCAAAATGGCTCTTACGTCTGGTTATCTACAATAATATAAGTGAATGGTGAAATACCCTCTGATACCTGGAAACAAAGAAAAAAAAATCAGAAAGCAACTTACCAAATCAACAGAATGTTTAAATCTTCACTATACAGTAATAGATGCATTTTATGAAACTAATATGTATCTTGAAATTTATATACAAAAAAGTCACTTTCCAATGTTACTCAAGTAGTTAGGATATATGAGATATATGATGATGCACCAGTAGAGAATCATATAGTGATTGTCAACCCGCTAGGAGAAAGACTATAACAACAACCCTAACATTCCTACTTTCCTAGCCAGATATCTTTTACTTAACAGGACTTGAAAGTGTCACTGATTCATTCATTATGTAAAGCAATCAGATTTTTATGTATTTCTCCATCCTACTACGAAATTTAAAAATAAGGTTGTAGCATTTATTATAACTACCATTAATATTTTACAGAGAAACTGTAATTATTACCGTCAGAGACCATGAAGAGATGGCATATTAATACTTTAATTACTGTGGAAATCTTAAAACAAATTAGTTAGCTAGATAAGTTTAGGCTGCATGAACTGTAACATGATATGAAGACCTATTGCTTAAATTTTGGACCAGCTCAATTTGTCAAAAAGGAAAGTGTATGTTTTTTGTATGTTTCCCTTTTTTCTTTGGCAATTGCTCATTTTTGCAAATTTTATTAAAATATCATCTTTTGTGGTTTGTTGTCTGGAAATTATTCAAAAATGTCACAACTAGATGGTAAAAACTGTCAGGTTGAATTTTATTATGCTTAGATGAAGGGAAAGAGAATAAATGAAGCGTACCACCATATGAGAAGTATCTACTCCATCGGCTTCAAACTCCTTAAGTATGCCTCTCCCCGGTGTGTCGTTAGCTACCTGTAAATTAAGAAGCTATATTAGGAGATTAATATGAATCAATAATTATAAGGTTTAAGCATGATTGAAATGCAAGATAATGTTTAATTGCATTCTTTGGCAAATGAGGTGCTTGACAAGTAATTATGCAGAAGAAGCAGCATTTACTGGTAAAGAACCTTAGTATTTATAGGTGTAAAACCTTGGATATAATGCGAGCAGTCAGTCCCAAGCGAGAAACACCAGTCAATGCATTCCCAGTGTTCCCTCCTCCTTCGACCTGTGTAATAATTATAGCTTCAATTTACACACCAGCTATACCAGAAAATTCTTTTAAAAAATCGTCAGAATTGAATATTCCTGACAGAGGAGTTCCGTGCCCTGAACTTCTTTGTGCAGTTAAATAGTCCCTTGGCTTTTCTTTGTTCAACCTAGCCATTTGACATTTGTTTGATTCTTAAACCTTCCCTAACTTCTTTGTATTTCTATGTATTGTTCTATATTTCCATTGTTTTTATTGAAATAGTATAGGTGAAATGTCTATAAGTGTGTAGCTGGGCTGCTGGTTTGAACTATCAGTCAACAGCCAATGGTCAATGACGGATCCTATCACTTGTGAAATCAGATTTTGCAAAATCACAGGTCAGTATAATTAGAGTGTTAGAGAGGACTAACCACACAAACTAATGAAACAAGTTAGGGGCTATTTTCAATTCTGCTCTTAATATCATGCATCTCATTTATAAAGTGGTACCTTAAGGCTGAGACTTCGGATCTTATCATCAGGATTGGGGTAAGAAGCAACAGTCGCCAAGAAATCCACTGATGCAGCACCGCACCCCACCTAAAATTCAAATAATTAATGCCAAATCTCAGCATAGAACATCCTAATAAGGTACAAATTGAATAGTTATTTCTGTATAAGTGATGTTTAATAACTATGTGGAGATGTTTGAGTAGCGACAATTACACATGTAAAATTTTAGTTCCCTCTCCAGTCTATATTAACCAACTTGAAATTACGAAACTTTTACCAGAATCAGCTCGATCCATAAATTTCTAGTGTTGTATATTTACTGGAAGGATGCGTACCACGACTCTCTTTTCAGGCAGAGGCGGAGGGATCTGCGAAGAGGACGTGGACTCCATCTCAGCTCTGTAATCTGAAACCTTAGTTAGACTGAGACAGAGAGAGAGAGAGAGAGAGAGAAGGGTTTAGGGATTTGGAGGGAAAGGGTCGTACCTTGGAATGAATTGAGAGGAAGAGAGCTTCAAATTGGAGGGACGAAGGGAAAAGGGAGTGGAATTAAAACAGTGAGAAGAATAAGAAGAAGAAGAAGGTTGCATGAATTGAAAAAATGTCATCGGCTTTAGCGCCATTATTATTCGCCGTTTTTATTTTTGGGTTTGTATTGTGTAGTTTCCGAAGCAATTTTGGATGCTGCTTTTGACTTCAAATGGAGTGACGGAGGATGAGATGATATGGACATCTGAACTCTTCAAAAAACATAATTTCAAATAAAATTGGAAGTTATGCCAGTGAAGTGAAGTGACGTGCATGGGTCTATTTATTTTAGATTAAATGCTTCAACATAATAGTAATTAATTAGTAATCATTCATCACAAAATTTTGGATTTGGAACTCATTCAGCAAAATTGAAGATGTGGTCGAGATATATACTTCCAATCCAATGTTGATTTTGCTTACTAGTTTTTTTTTTGTTAAAAAAAATAGCAGAATCATTGGATAAGAATATAAGATGCTAATAAAATTAGGGAAAAATAAATCTTAAGTGAATTAAGAAATTATAACCAAAACAAATGGACCCAGTTGGCAACAAATAATCAGGCACTAGATAGCTACAACAGAACCAGGCTTGGCAGGACATGACAGTATGTGTGGTGTGGATCAATTTTGTTAGGATGAGGGTTGGTACCGTCTTTTCGGTAACAGAACAACTGCATTTTTTATAAGAAAGTTATATAACAAGAATAAAGGCCCTGTGGGTTTTTGTGGGCCGGTTTATTGGTACAAGTTTTCGACTATTTATTATCTTTCACTTACCCATGAAACATTGAAACCTCTCCCTTTTTACTATCATTTTTTTTTGTGTGTGTGTGTGTGATTTTGTAGTGAACACTAGGTAATGTAGAGGGTATCACAGGAAATCAAGATTAATGTACTGTACAGAATTGTTTTAAGTTTTAGCCTAAAATATTATTTTTAATTGATAAAAATAAACCCGGAAACAGAACATAACTAGGAGGATCATTGAAAGGAGGTACTCAATTCAAAAAAATGGAAAGGTAGTACGAAATCAACTGCCTAAACATCATTAAATCAACCGGTACATTTTTCTATTATTTCTTTTATCAAGTAATAGACATCAGACTGTCTTTAGTTTCTTCTTTTAATTTTTATTTTCGGGAATTATTCTGCAAACGAGGAGAAATAAAAAGACAAACATCCATAATTTCAACGAAAGGACTGTTTCCTGTGACTGCGCTTTCTTTCTATGATTATCAAGACTTCGTTGCCTTTGTATGATATCATTGTCCACATGCATGAAGTCATGAAGTGTGGTGGTACCAGATCATGGCTTCTAAACCAGAATTGTTCAGGAATTTGATTTATTCTATGGATATATTATGAACCTGACCGTATGTATCTCAACAGTGTCTGATATTCTGGAGTGCTGTAGGGTCTCTTGTTCTAAGGGGAAATTTTAACTTTGCTTATTGGCGATCTATAATTTGTTTGTTATTTTTTTTTTACTGTCGTACTTCATGTCTATATGGAGATTTTTAATTTGTTGCTTTCATTTACATTTCACGGTTCTGTAACTTTGTAATTTCTATAGATTTGTAATATTAATCGATAATTTCTTGGTTTTTAATCACATGAAACCGGAAGTATAGGAGAGCACCGTATGATTTGTTAAGAGGTTTTCTTTCATGGCAGCACAGCACAAATCTTAAGACGGAAACCGTCCGATCTGCGTGCCTTGCAAGCAGTGCAGGGCCGAGTGAGAGAGTGTGCATGTAAAGATGGCGTATATGTGATCTAGATTTTAGATTTTGATGCCTTGTCTCAGTTATATGTGATATGTCATGATACTATGATAAAACGATAACACTGGTACTAGGAATTTTGCGTTCTCATGAGGTGCGAGCATGGAGACGGGATCTATTTTAAATTTTTAATTATCAATTGTCATTGGATTCGGTACTTTGGAATGCCAGAAACCAGATGCCACACTGTCCAATTGTATTTATTTCACTGTGGGGTTGTATTGCAATTTTACAATGAACGTTCGGTTTATGTTGCGAGTTAATTTATCAGTATTTTACTATTTTTGGTAAATGCAGTGATGATTTAACCGTTTTAAAAATGCTTTATATCATTAAAAAGAAATTGCGTTACGATGCTTTCAAATGATTTAGTCAATTACTTCACTATAAATCTTTTAAGTCGACAGTAATAGCGATGTTACCTATATTTATATCTTATCAGAAGTATCATTATCATTATGGTCTCAAAACGAACGTCAATCTTTATTTGTAATCTAATTTATTAAAAAGTTAAATATCATATGTTTTAAACTTCTCAAAACGATAAATAAGCTATATATAACTATATAAGAACTGTTTTTGTAATCTAATTTATTAATTAGTTGATTCAATATATATATATTTTTATGAAACCGGAGGCTCAGACTTATAATTTTTAAGACCCAACCAAAATCAATGTTCGCCATCGTCTCCCCGATGGAGAAAAATTCTTCTCATAACATATATTTCCTTATCAGTGGCTATTTATATGATACACCATGCTTTTCTTTCAAATTAATATCGATCAAAAAATGTTCCAATCAAGAACTTTACTTTTTCTTTTTGATGTCCAAAACGTCGAATTATTGAAGTACACAATATAAAAAAATATATATTCCATTTCTGATATAGTTGTCTTGTCACCATAAGTCGTTACATTAAAGGCCCTGATGCAATGATAATTAATGAACGCCTAGCTACGCTTTATTGTGCCTCTTTTGTCAAACTCTTGGTACGCGCAGGTCCCATGGATGTATAGGTTTTTCCCCTGTCATTCAAGGGGAAAAAAGGAAACAGAGAGAGAAAATTATACGTCCGATTCGAACGAAATTATAGTGCCACTATACTTGGACCTTGATCAACATGCTCGTGTAAATGATTTGTGATTGCATTCGAGTATGGTAATAATGGCCACAATGTTCAAAACATGCACACATGATCAGATTTCCAAGATATATGTTACAATCCCTTATTTAATTTTTAACTAGACGTACTGGGCTTCTTTTATTTTTAAAAAAATTGGATCGTCACGATATCGATTCATATATTTCTAAAATTGTAGATATTTTTACCATCTTACTCCCTCGACTATCACTATTACTTATTTCATTCGAACTAAAAAAACTTTTCAAAATTTCAAAATGCCTCAGTTTCACTGGTTTGATATTCGAGTTTCATCATTAGTCAAAACAGTTGAACCACCAAAACTAATAGGTCTATCGATTTATTCAGCCAAATCTATTAAACCATTGAACTGATAACTCTTACAATTTGATCGCATCGAATCGTCTGCATCTTCAAAATATTAAAAAACTAAAATCCAAACAATGAGGCCCGTATAGGCTTAGGAGCTGGGATCGTCAAAGTGTCAAAAAATAACATCAACAAGGACCATTCATTCCATCATGCATTTATCTTCGTCTCCGTTTCAGTGCCACGTATCTTTTGTCAGGTTTTGATCTGCAAAAGTTAAGGGATGCACGACCCTTTACGCTAATGAGATATTTTTATCCGATTTCACTCCATTTCTGAACCATTTTCCTTTTGGTGTCCATACTGTTGCAATTTCACTGCATCATTTAATGCCTTATTAATTTCCTTTTTTGTCCTTATAAAAGTTTCTGCATCAGATTCATCTTTCAGGATAACAAATGTGGCGCAAACCGATTTTTTTATTTTTTTATTTGTTTTTTACATTTAATTGATTTATTCATAAGAAAATTCTAAGAAAAAAAGTACAATAATGAGTAGGAAGAGATACTAGAGAACGAAGGAAAAATGAAGAAAAATGGAAAATTCTATCCACCGCAAATTTGAGCTGTAGTGAAAATTGAAAAATATTTCAGAGATATCGACATCAATATTATAGTATGATTCAGTTTAATAAAATTATTATTGTAAATGACGTTATTTAATAGTTTTTTGAATCAACACTAAAAAAAGGGAAAAAAAAAGGAGTCAAAAGTTGGAAAAATAAGTACCTTTATTAAGTTCAAGCATACTAATTTCAATCGGAACATATCAAGCTTATTAAGCTAAATCAAACATTATTTAAGTGCAATCTAATTTTTTTATACCTTTACATGAAATTTTTCTTATTTTGATTCCTCTGCTAGTTTAAAAATTGTGCAGAAAAATCTTGATCATCATTGACGATATTGGTAACTGTTAGGAAGTGCTCAAAATTCATTTTAAAGCTATCAATTAGCAATAAACACAAGATTAAGCCCTTAGATCTAGGCTTAAGGCCATTCACACGCAATTTATGAGAAACGGGTAGGAGAAGATATACCTCTCACGAAATCGCATTCATGAGGCGATCCAAATCATTTGGAGTTGGTGGCGTGCCTTCTCCACCACCACCACCATCATGGTTGCGCCGCCGACCTCGAATCCACCAAGGAGATTGACCACGTTCTCAAGGTATATGCTAGTATACCCAAGAACAAGCCCAATTCCATTAGCTTTCTCTCTTCTAGCAATAAAATCTTTTATTTAAGTGGAGAATAGAGCTCAACACATCAGCAAAAGAGGGTGAAAAGAGGAGGTTTGTGGCAGCCACAAAGGAAAGAGAGAGAGGAGAGAGAATGTTAGATCTTGGAGCCTCCAAAGGGGTCATTTTATAGAGCTCAAACCTTAGGAAAAACTTTCCCAAAATCACACCTCTTGTCACCCAAGGGGCAGCCACGAATCGGGCCTTAAATGGGTCATTTCTCACACTCATTTGGGTCATTAATTCATATAATTAATGTTCCATTAGTTTGCTCTATAATTGAGCTATATATTTTTCTATTAAATAACGTCCCAATTAATCAATATAACTATTTATATTAAAACGTGTTGATCTAAAATTAATTATTAACTCATTAATAATTATTTTGGGATTAGATAATGCATTAATTTATTTCTATATGATCCCTTTGACTTAATTAATTATAACGGTTCATAACGGTATATAATTAATTAATCAACTTATCATATTTCCTCAATACTCACTATTGGGGAAAATAGATAATGCATTGTGTGGTCAAAGTCCTATTTGTGTGACCCTTTGAGAATTTATGCTATGTTGGCCATGGAGAATAAATCACTATTTATTTTCAATAATCATAAGCGGTATCTAGCAACACGTTATGATTCACAATTCGCATAAATAATGTACTGCTACAATATCTCAATCCTGCATTAGAAATAAAAGTATTTCTTTGTTTGATTCTTAATGTCATATGATATCATTGTATAATCCAAAATAGGAGTGTGTCATACTTGCAGATCATACATTTCTTGATCTAGAGTTGATCGTCTAGTTTGCGTGCATACGATCCAACTCCATCAAGGGGCCCAAATAGATATCATCACTCACTAGGTGTACTAATGAGGGACATACGATTTTCTTGATGAACAACCTTTCCCCGCACAATTCAAGAGAGCATGAATAAAGTCCTTATAGCAGCCTTTATCAGGAATCAACGTTAGACGATATTTATAGAACCTATCCTCATGTGGAAAAGTTGAACATCTCAAACTTAGAATCAAACTCATATGAAATAAACAATGACACATAACACAATCCATATGTTTATTTCATTGGGTCATGTCCTGTACTATATTCCAATAACATATACATATGCAATTAAGTTGGTAACTCCTTACCTATGATTTGTAGAACTTAATTATCACTTAACTTGCATACTAAACTTATCCGATAATTAATGTTCCTTGTTAATTATCAAGATTATAGACGATTTAGATTTATTATTGTCATTCTAATGAATGATCCACAGAGATCTACAATTCAGATCATCAACCTGAATGATCTGTCAATAATAAACTCTAAGAACAAATGATTAAATATCATCATTAAGATAAACTAAAAAATTGAGTCATTAAATATTGACTTCTAAAACATAACTCCAACAGTAACTGTATCAATAATGATATTAATACAACAAGCAAGACTAACGCCGTATATATAACAACAAAATAGGCAAAATTGGATATAACCCCCCGTAATCTTCCCTATCCGGATATAACCCCCTATAATCTCTAAAACCGGATATAACCCCCTCCAATCATGCTTATTTTGGATATAACCCCTTTTCATCTCTTTTAGTTATTTTTTAATTAAAACAAATCAACAGGACAATTTTTATGACCAAAATACCCTCTTCCTTTCCAAGGATCCTTTCACCTTCCTGTTTGACAGATACGTATCCAAACTATGCCATCTTTACTAAAAACGTTTCATCTTCCTTCTCTTTGAAATTGCCAATACCATATTTTTTTCTCAATCCCTTGTCTCTCTGCACTGAATAAGAATGGAGATTGGGGAATCAAATGAAGACCCTTTCTCGTCCTTGATAATTGAACAAGAAAATTTTCAAAATGATACTCCTTTTACTAGGGAAGAACCTCATCAGAAATTAAGGGCGAGAAGAAATGGAAAAGGAAAAGTTCATGAAGATTCAAGGTAATGTTAAACTCAAGATTTGCTTCTATTTTATTAGTTTGGATTCGTAAATGGTCACATATCTTAAGTTCTTCTCTGGTGTTGATACGCCATTTTTGCCTTTCATTTTCTAAACTAAAAATTTAGATTGAATAATATTTCTTTAATAATGTCAATGCATTAGCCATTATTATAACTTGAGCCCAATAGTTCAGAACTATAGATGCGTGTATTTACAATTAAAATTAGGTCTATGATTATTATTGCATACATGATATCATTAGTCTTATGTCCACTAGGACTCCAATCGCTATATATGCATTTCATTACAAGTTCACCTCCGTACATATAAAGAATATAACTGAAACTTTGTAATGAATCTTATCGAAAAATTGACAGAAAGTTGTAACAGTAGCTTTGTAAAGCCAAAGTAACTGAAACCAGTAAGTTGTGATCTAATTGTAGCAATTTCATTCTTTTTTTTTGGCAGCATAAATGCATCCCATTTCAAGTTGAAGGTGAAATATGATGGATATTTCAGATTGATCAATAACAAGAAAAAGAAAAAATATTGTTTTGGTCGGCAAAAGACAATTTATTTGGACCAATTGAACTTTGGTTTTGATGAGTTGTTACAGGAAGTGAGAGACCTATATTGTTTGGATGATGAGGACTTCGAGTTGTCAATGTATTTTTTAGATGATGGTGATGGTAATCAGTCATTTGTCCCTGTTGAGGATGATGAGAGTTTCAAGGAAATGCTTAAAACATATGAAGAAAAGAGGGAAACAATGCTTTACGTAACCAAGGAGCTACCAGTTAGTAGTAGTCGAGAGGATTGCTATTTGGCTGAAATTTTGGAGGTCCAAAACACAGAAGTTGAAAATTATGAAGAGGAATCAGATTATTGCCATAGCGAAGATAGTTATCACAGTCGTCATAGTGATATAGAGGATGAAGATGGGGATGAAATTGCACCTACATATGAGGGCGAGTTTTATTCATATGATAAAGATGATCCTAAGATAGAGGTAGGTGCAAAGTTTCCCGATGTCACACATTTTAGGAGGGCTCTTAATCACTATGCAGTGATTAATATTTTTAAATATAACTTCATAAAAAATGAAAGGTCACGAGTGAGTGTAGTTGGAGGATACATGCATCAGTTGCACCGGATGGTCAAACTTTTGTTGTGAAAACAATGCAACCAAAACACAGTTGTTGTGGGGATAAACGTGAGAACAAACATGCGACACAAGGATGGATAGCTGATCGTATTATTAACGATCTTAAAACCAAGGGAGATATACCAGTAAAGGATTTGAAAAGTAAGTTAGAGAGAGACTATGGTTTTTTTTTGCCATATGATAGGGTTTGGGCAGGAAAAGAGTTAGCTATACAAGAAATATATGGCAATTGGAATGATTCTTTTACTCAAATAGGTAGTTTGAAGGAAGAGATAATAAAAAGAAATCCCAACAGTATTGTGGAATTTGAAACAGAAATTGTAGGAGAGAAGAAACATTTTCAACGGTTTTTCATTGCTCTTGGTGCTTGTGTAATCGGATTTCTTAAGGGATGTAGACCTTACATTGCTCTCGATGCATGTCATACAAAAGGCAGGTGGAAGGGAATAGTTGCTGCTGCCATAGCAGTTGATGGAAATAACTTTATGTTTCCGGTTGCTTTTGCTGTTATGGAGGGTGAAAATGAGGATTCATGGGAATGGTTTCTAAGAGCATTGTATAAAGCAATAAAGATGCCAGAAGGCCTTGTCATATCTTCTGACATGCATGAGGCATAGGGAATGCATGAGGCATCTTTTTTAATTTTGCAGAAAGGGTTGCAAAATGCTCTTGCAAATGTGTACCCATTAGCTGAGCATAGGGAATGCATGAGGCATCTTTTTAGCAACTTCAAGAAGCATTTTCCTGGAGATCTTTTCAAGTTTGGACTTTGGGGTGCTGCACGATCATACTCCTCGACACGTTTTGATGCTTTAATAAATGAGATGAACCAACTGTGTCCAGCAGGAATTCAATATCTTAACACTGAGCACACAAACCTATGGAGTAGAAGCAAATTTGGAACAACTGCAAAATGTGATTATCTTACAAACAATCTTGCAGAAACATTCAATTCTTGGATTTCTGGAGAGCGAGATAAACCAGTCATAAATTTGCTAGATTCAATAAGACAAAAGATAATGGTGAAGTTCGACCAAAGGAGAAGGACAGCAAATAAATGGAAAGGCCCGCTTGTTCCTAAGGTGGCTGATGATATAAGGCGCATTTCTCGGGTATATTCATCACATTTATGCTATTATTATATACAATTCTAGCTCTATTTTATTTCAGTTAAATAATACTAAATTATGATTGAATTAAGATAGGCACGCACTTATAACAGTAAAGCTGTTAGATTAGTTATATTATTTCCAGTGTAAGAAAAGCCATGCACTTAAAATAGTTCAAGCATATGGTACAGTTGACTGACTAATTGACTGATATGGCTTGCTTGATCCGAAAAAGAAGTATAATAAGAAAATTTGGAACCTTATAATACCTATTTGTAAACCGTTTCTCTATGATTTTACTCAATTTCTTTACATAATATATTATTGGGAACAGTGAAGCTAATAAGGCTCCAAGGACTAGTCCCTGACCATCAATCGCTCATGTACAAAGTAATTACTCCCTCTAGTTTTGATTATGGGTATATCTCTCTTTTGTTATTTGTTTTAGAGATTGCAATCATATGATGTGGACAGAAGTACAGATTCTACTGCTGAAATACGAAAGGATGGATTGCGATGGACAATTAATTTGGATAAGCAAGAGTGCAATTGTAAAGCATGGCAAGTTAGAGGCATTCCTTGTGTTCATGCAGCGGCATTCATAGCCTCAATTAGAAATGCTAAATGGGAAAATTATGTTGATTCATATTTTACAGTTGATCGATTCAAGATGGCTTATGCTATCGGTGTAGCTCCGATGCCAAGTCGTAATGAATGGGTGAAAGTTGATTTAGGTTACAAGATGCATCCACCAACACAAAAACGTCCACCGGGAAGACCTAGAAAGAACCGAATCAGGCCGTCAGATGAAAAAAAGAAGAAACCTCATAAGTGCACACGCTGTGGTTTGTACGATCATCACAAGACTACGTGCAAGAATCCTATTCTGACACAAGAAAGTGAACATAATCCTCAAATACATAGGACGAAATCTAATAGGTCTGTTATTTTTTCATATTTTTATCGATTAAGTTATTACTAAGCCAATCATTTTCACTAATATTAAAATCTTTCTTGTAACAGTCGACCAAAGAAGAGGGCATGTCCTTCAAGTATCTTCAGGATCCTCCAACAAGAAGAAAATTAGAATTTCATAGAGCGTATTGAGTAATTGAAAATGCTAGGCTATTTAATGTAACAAAATAGCTAGTCTTTGATTTTGACAACTTCTTTTTGTGAGTGCTGGTTAAAATTAAATGCTACTATGATCAAAGTTTGATGGCACTTCTCTTTTCACTGATTTTAGAAATTTATTTAAAAATTTCCTCTAATCTATTATGGTGGATTCTTAATACTTGAAATGAACGACAAGACAATTGCGTATTTGATAAAATTTCAGCCAACTGGTAAATATTTTTTATTACATGAAAACTAAAGGATATCTGCTGGTGAGTCATAGCTTTAATTTAGTTCTAAGCACAACATTAACTTCTTTTTTTTTGTCAACGTGAAAATTTTTAATCGCCAATTATAAGACAAAAGAGAACAAAATGTTGTCAGTGAAATACTAGTCGTGTAATAGGCAAGGTGGCGTCTCCACAATGATGGTATTTTTTTTTTTTAATTTGGATTTGGATTCATTACTTGAATTTGATCTATATATCCATATTATTATCTGTTAGAGAATCACTAGATCCTTCTGTACAAACTATAACTGGAAAGATATCAGAATAGCATATCGCTATCAGAAGCAAATCAATCAAAATAGCATATCGCTATCAGAAGCATATCGCTATCGCTAAAATGAAAAAAAAAGCTTGTGCAGTTTATTCTCTCCCGTCTCCTTTACTGTTATATCTCTATTAGCTTTACTGTTACATTTGTTTTATTATCGGCAAAAAAGAGAGAGGGAGAGAGAGAGATCGAAGTCTACTGATACAAAAGAAATTTGGTAAATTTGGTCCCATGTATATCAGGAAGTATAAAGATCTTCTTCCCTGGAGGATGGTACAATTTTGGATACGTATCTATCAAATATCAAACACGAAGGTCAAACGATCTTTGAGAAAGGAGGAGGGTATTTTGGTCATAAAAATTATCCTGCTGATTTGTTTTAATTAAAAAATAACTAAAAGAGATGAAAAGGGGTTATATCCAAAATAAGCATGATTGGAGGGGGTTATATCCGGTTTTAGAGATTATAGGGGGTTATATCCGGATAGGGAAGATTATGGGGGTTATATCCAATTTTGCCAAAAATATAGTTCGAGGCATCACCTACGTGCGTGGAAATACATGTCTGAGTTGTCTCCTATAGTTGCAACAACCTATCCGTCCTCTCTACAATTTTTCTATCAATTATCATGTGAAGTTCTCAACTCTGCGCACCGACTGAACAACTCGGATCCTATGCTAGGACGTGTATGTCACCATTAGGTCAGGGACTTTAGGGTGTGTTTAATTATGTTATTAATCCCAACCCAATAACAAAACCGCACTAACAAAATTAATCTATATGATCAAAATTAAATAAGAGTTCTCATCACGTTTTGAATCTCAGGCCGAATCGCTATGCTCAATTGGGCATCGGTCATTAGACCGGTTCAAAATAGACATAAACATGAAGAAAAAACTAAAATAGTGAAAACAAAATTATTTTGAATCTGGTTTCGATCGAACTGGTTTATTGGACCGACCTGTTTGAACTTGTTGATATATATATATTTTTTTCACTAACCTACTTAACCCTGCCAAAGAATATTCCGATTAATCTTTACTATTTATAAATGCACCCAACGAAAAGTTTTAAACATTCATATAAAAGGAGTTAAACATTTATATAAAAGGTCAGGCTGGGAGATTGTAATTTTTTTTCCTCTACCGTTCGATCGGTTTGATCTGTGGTTGGATGTGAATCGCCAGACGAATAAACACTATGGATTGGTTTCTCATCTAATATAAAAACAAATTGAATAGCACATCTATTTGTAACGCTGATAAATTAAGAAACATATTTTTATTGTCTCACATTATTTTATTTCTTTATTTGCCCACATACGAGGGCATCTTATGCTAGTCCTAAAGAACGCAGTTAAATCAAAGAAAATCCTGGTTTATTTTTCAAAATCTAGATTTATAATTAACCTACTTTAAATTAATTATTTTTGAATACTTTTAGTATATTCTATATGTTAAATTTTTTTTACCATAATTATGATGTCATTCAATTTTAAATCGATTCGATCGATCAAACAAGATAGCTAAACCATCAAACCATTAGCTTGAATGGTTAGATCGATTTTTAAAACATTACTTCTTAATCTCCTCAAAACACGACCCGCTCGTCGGACTATTGATTAAATATGCAATCATATATGAAATCGTGAATAAATTTCAGCTTTTAACCACCTACCTAAACAATCCGTACCATATCCGTAAATATTAAATTCAGTCCCATACGATCACCTGTTTGTGTTGACTAAATCCTGCTACCTTTAACATTCTTTTGTGGAAGGAGGGCCTCTATTGTCGTTCTATTTTTTTTTTCTTTTCTTTTCTGAGTGAAGAAGGGCCGCTACATTGTCATACTTTCGTATGCAGAGTAAATGCAAAAAATGGTTATAAATTCAATCAATCATGTCATTTCGGAACAAAAATTATGACCTAGGAGAATATTGTTGAATAGAGGTCATCTCGGATCTTTTAAAACCGACCGAATGTAAACTTCTCATTTTCATTTCATGTGTATATATTTGGTAACTTGTAACCAAATAATATTGTGAAATACGAGAACCATCTTATAGTTTAGTAGCTAATAGCCGCATTACTCGAATGCAGAATTAATGCACGAAGCGAGTTTGAAATCTGAATAAAATATATTTTCTGAATATTAAAATTGAAAACCTAATTTTTATTTTTATTTAAAAAAACTTTATATAGTGAAAATACAATAAAGAAATATTCGCCCGATTAAAATTTTATTATCTCAAATTAACTTTAACATCAACGGGCCTATCTTTTTTCCAAAAGCGTGCATATGTTGCTGATATTATTTATTGTGAAAATGATTTTATCCCCCAAAAGAACACTTCCTTTTTAGAAAATAATAATAATAAATGGCGCTCCTGGGTTATGGTTAAAGGAATATTGTAATAATACGCATCCTATTTTAATATATTATATATACATTTTTTTTCTTTGGAAGATTATATATACTGATATACATGAAGAATAGGCGGGATGCCATGAGCTATTGAGCAAGCTATATAATAATACTACTAACTATATATAAGACAAATCAAAACGTGACAATGTAACAATTCTAAATAGAAAATTTAATGATAAGAGTGCTCCACGAGGGCTTATTCTGATTATTTGTTAGAAGAATTTTATGATCTTATATATATTTTTTGTAAATGCATATTTAAGGATGATGATGTTTTCATGTTTTTCTTGACCGCGTAGATCTTATTAGAGTGGTAATATTATTTTTTTCTTTTCATTTTCGGCTCAAGAATCTCTGTTCATTTAATATTTGGTTTCTTTTTTGTATTATGTTTATTAGTATACCTAGTTAGGACTTGACCCCTATTTTAAATTTTAGAATATTTGACGATGAAACTATATATCATATTTATAGGTATTAATGTTCTATTCCTTGTATACAACTACAACATGTACAATTGTACGACTAAAAAAAAAAAAAACCTACGACATGAAACTATGCCACAAAGGATCAAGGAAAGTGGGCCCCAAGTGCAAGGCTAGGTTATGAAACAAACACGCAGAGAGGAGTCTCTTTCACTTCAGGAATCCTAAGAAAAGAGTGAAATTACAAGTGCCAAACACATCCCAATCCATGACCTTGGGTTACTTCTGTTGCAATCTTGTCCGTTTCGTTATCACAGATTAAACATATACATGAATAATTTGGTTTTGGTACCACATTCGGCTCCATACTACTCCTTGTAGAGTAATTGGCCGAAGAATTGTGCCAATTATGCGCAAGAAGGAATAGATGTGCTGTACATTTTTGTTATATACATAAAAAACGAAGTGGGACTACTGTAAAATTAATGAAGGTTGCAATCAATAGTCCAGCCAAAACATGTTTTAAAGAAGAACACAAGCTATTCATGGCCATGTGCTGACCTAAACGAGCTTGGAATATTTGTGTTGCAAATTTGGTATATGTTATGATCCTAATATCCTATTTAACAAGCTATATGGACAACTCTGATAAGAATATAAAAATGAGATGATAATCTAGCGTAGGCTCTAATCAAAATAAATAAAATACAAGATCTCAATTATTGCTTGTTCAAAATAATATTATTCAACGGACCGAATTCAACGTACATAGTATGCAATAAATAAGGTGTTATTCTACTTTGCTTAATTTGTCAATAACACAAAAAGTAGATTTTTGACATAAAATAGGAAAAGGTGGAAATTGAGTACGAAGATAGACAAGCGAAAGAGGGTAAATAAAAAACTAATCTCCTCAACGCCCCACTACATTTCATCTAGCATGTCTCTAGGAGAAAGGAGAATGAGAGCTCAATAGTGTTTAGATCACAGTGAAATTATTTTTTTTCCAATTGGATTTTTTTGACAAAAGATCATCTCACGTGATCTAAACTTTTCAAAATTCCGTCGAATCGTTTCTTTTTTACTCTTCAATCATTTGCTTTATTAAGAAATACTTTTTCAGACCAGATTCTTAATTTCTAAAGCACTTGATTAGTTACCATCGTCTTAAAAAAAAAAAAATAAAAGTTTGTGTCTAAACTCAAAATTTTTTGACGAACTGATAAATTAATTAAGAACTCAATATTCCAAATCGATGTCATTAAAGTCGATTCTAGCGTCAACATTTCAATTAATGTGATTAATTACTATAAGAGGACTTGTATCCGATTTTATGCATAAATATGGTACTGGGGGTATCTAAAATTTGTTGATATAGATTGCTTGTTCTGAAAGCATAATTATAAGTTTTGACAATATAAAAGTTTTAACCACTGCTCTAAGTCACTAACAAAAGTTTAGTTTTCTTTAATAAAACTTTAGCTATCATTATATACATAGTGCACAACAAATTGGCTAATTTTCTTTTGAAAAGCGAGTTTGAAAGTATGAACATTTAAGTGCATTACTTTAATTTATGCTCTATAAATGCAGTGGATTAGTTTGATACGTAATTTATTAAGCATTAAGAAATAGTGTGATTCGTGCATTCAAAATCTGAAGTACTCTTATATCAATAAGCGTGCAATAAGTAAAATTTTACTTCAGATATACAACATTTTTTTCTTTAAATTCTAGATATTAAGTATGCCATAAATTTGTACGCTAGTTTATTCAAAATATAAAAATAAGGCAAAATCGACCCCATACCCATCAAATCTTTCGTAATTAGATATTTACCCATCAAATCTTTGAAATTGATCTCATACCCATCTATTCTTGATGAAATTAGAAATATACCCACCTCACCTATTTTAATTGATTTTTTAATATAAAAAACTGATTTATAAATTTTATGACGAAACTGCCCCTGCCCAAAATTTCTCTCCTCTGACTTCCCTAAAAAACCTTTCATCTCCCGCTTATTTTCTCTCCAAAAGATATTAAAAATAGAGATATTTCTGCCATATTTTCACTTTCCCCTTCTAATTATTTGTTGATTGTTAGTTTCTGAGATTATATCTTTCCAACTTCGCTTTCTGCATATTCGTTCTACCAATAACCATGGAGATAAAAAAAAATAAGGAAACACAATCTACCAATTCATTGCTTTCTAACTTATTATGGGATATCAAATCTTTACATGCGAGATTATATATGATCAGTTTGGAAAATGGCATAGCAACCATTTTGTCAAAGTCAAATTAGAAAAAAAAAATGGTTAAATGAACGACTCTGGGTCCCAATTAGATACCAGTATATGAATTGCTACTAGTATAGTCAAATTTTGCGCAACATGTTCAGAGTGTCAACTAACCCCACTCTTGTAAATAAGTCTTCAATAAATTATGGTAAAAGACAACTTGAAATGGTGTATTTATAATGTTATTTTGCTCACGGTAATAAAGACATGTTACTGAACACTCGATGCGAGTAAATATAATGTTTGGACTTTATGCAACTCACAGCCATCCCTCTTTGATGTTTGGCTAAATCATCTAGAAATGTCTGTCAAAAAAAGGCTGCCAGTTGGTATCAATTTATCTACTATAGTATGATGCAACAAACATATCTTAAGAAAAGTAAGAAAAATATAATCCAGCCACTGATTAATCTCTTGATATTCAGAGCAACTAACAAAATATTAAAGATCTTTTGCGCATGCACCTAACATTGCATGAACACTTAACTAATTAACCACTACAACGCAATTGTCCAAATAAATAAATAAAGAACACGCTACTTAATGCATTATTAAATCCTAATTTTCTTCTTCTTGAAGAATTCTGAAGATGCTAGATGGGCATGCCCTCTTCTTTGATCGATTGTTACCAGTATTTACTCCCCTACAATAATTAATCTTTTAGTGAATATAATTAATAAATTAACAACTTGAGAAGTAAAATATGACGAATCAACAAACCTTTTAGATTTTTTCTTATGTATCTGAGGAGCTTCACTTTTTTGTGGGAACGTTGTTGTGTTTTCAATTCCAGAGATATACATGCTATTTTGAAGATTGTGGGTTGACTTGAAATTATTTCTAACATTTCTATACAGTGTATTGACTATTGATGTATCAGAATTCATGGTTTTGATTTTTTTTCATGGTCCGTAATTCCAATAAACATTGTATAATTCTAATAAATGCAAAGCTATTTGATCATTTCGTTCCTCCTATTACTGAGACTAGTGCGGCACTTAATGAAAAGAAATTTATCTTAAATAAAAGCAATATATGATTCTAACAAAAGCAATGTACACCGTGAAAATAAAATCAATGTGAAATTTTACCTTAAATCATCTTGAGCTTTTTCTTTATCCTTTCTTCTTGCCTTCAACTTCTCCTTTGGTTCCTCACTAATTAATGAGATTTCATTTTGAGAAATTGATTGTTGAATAATGAGTCCTGAAAAGTACTCATCATTTAATTCACTTTCATCCATGATTACTCTACGGACATGATAACAAGGAGATGAAAAGTGAAATTGGAAAGAGATTTTCAGAAACGAACAATTAAGAAAGATTTAGAATATAATTAAAAAGATATCTTGCTTGGAGAAAATAAGCGGGAGATGAAAGGTTTTTTAGGGCAGTCAGAGGAGAGGAATTTTGGGCAGGGGCAGTTTCGTCATAAAATTTATAAATCAGTTTTTTATATTAAAAAATCAATTAAAATAGATGAGGTGGGTATATTTCTAATTTCATCAAGAATAGATGGGTATGTGATCAATTTCAAAGATTTGATGGGTAAATATCTAATTACGAAAGATTTGATGGGTATGGGGCCGATTTTGCCTAAATAAAGTGTTGGACATTTTTTCCCATTTCTTCAACCGAAAAAAACTACTATCCCCTTTCAATAAAGAAAAACTATACACAAAGAAAATGTCAATAGCAAAATTTAAATTAAAAAAACTTGTTGAACATTTATATCATTTCAGTTAAAAAGGTTGAGAATCTGTGAATAGAATGTAGCCGTACAAGGACAGAGAATTATCTCGGGATGTGTGATATTCTTTGGATAATGGCTTAACCTAACCATTTCCCTGCTACAAACAGCCAAAGGTTTCTTCTCTGTTCTTGTCCGTTTTGGGTCTGAAAGTTAGGTTGGATCAAGTTTCTATCTGATCAGTGTTGTCTAAAAATGCTTATGAGTTATCTATTAGGCAGTGAGAACTGCAATAGGTTCTCTGTCAAATTAGGTACACGTCAATTTTAAATATGTCAGATTACTATAATTTTGGAATGAAATAATCCGGCACGGCAGGTACTAGAAGAACCAATTCAATTGTCAAATCAGGTATGCGTCAATTTCAATTCTTTGTCAAAATTCTCAGTAGAGTATGCACATAGAATATTAACTATATTTTAGAAAGATTTATACACGGCTCATAATTTTTCAGGCATACAAGAAACTCTGCAATGAGCGAATTTTATATGAATTTTTTGATAGGTATATTACAAAAGATTTTCAATTAATGTATTTATTTCATCACATTTATTTTAAAAGATTTATGTTCTATGTGAAAAAAATACAATGAATTATGCATTTTACAAAATACGAAAACAAGTCTCAACGTGATAATTATTTTTAAGAAGTTTTCTAATTAACTTGCTTTCTCCATTGCTCATGTAATCAAGTTCAAGAATCATACAATTTTTGGTACCATTAATTTGTAAATTGTTCTAGTCAGTAGCATTAGCGATGGTCAATTGCAGAGAAAATTTTGGCACTAGCATGCATGTCTAGAAAAAACTGAAGAAATTCCGACTAATTAAATTAATTGGTCGGTAGAAATAATTTTATTATTATTATTATTATTATTTTTGAAAATGAAAACGCCCGTAGGCTATTGGTTGGTAGAAGTTGCCAATGAGAGGTGATTTTGCCATTTTGTCTGGGGAAGAAAATAGTGGCGCAGAAGTGAGAAAGCACTTGGCGTCATATAAGCACTTGTTTTAAATATAGTGAGTTAATTGTAACTATCATTCTAGACAAATTATTTTCAAAGCACCACTTATGATGTCGTTAGTCGCTGTACAAAACAGAGTCTTTTATGCGATTCTTGTTTACACAAGATTTCAACCGTGTAAACCAGATCACGCACTGCAGCACAGGTGATTATAGATTTACAATGTACACTCTTTTCTTTTGGGCTAGTTTCTTAGGGCAGTAACTAGACAACTATAAAGGGCCACATTGGCATCGGGTGTGCCACGTCATCATCAATTGGTTTTACATAATTGTCGTTAATTGCTCATGGTCGGAACTAGACTTGTTATTTTCCATACAATATTTAACCAAATATAAAGAATTTTAAAATATTTTTCATTTTTTTTTATCTACCTTCTATCGAAACAAAATGTAAAGCTAGGATAATTTTATTAACAAGAAAAGGCCTCCCAGCATGCTGATCTATGTCATTGATTTATTTCATATAATAAACGAAAATTTATTCATTTTTCCAAAAGAAATAAAATGAAAAATTAACCTCTACTACTTTTTTGTTGTGGGCAAAAAATTGCAGCATGCTTGTAAATCTTTAAACGAGAATGAAAATTTTCCATGTAGAAAATTTCGTTACAGCACACGTAAGCAAATTTACTTTGTGCCACGTGTCTTGAGAAATGAGGTTAGTTGGTAACTATTAAATAATATTACAATAGCGAAGATTTCATAGGTATATATTTGTTGCCGGCCATAATTTCAACTTTTTTCGGCCGTCCTAATGCATTTCGCTTATTTATGTTAAGATAAGTTGACATTAATTATCGATTATAATGAGTCGTGCTGATTTTCTATTTCTTTTCTTTCCGTTCCCTCTTTTTTCTATAGCTTTTAGAAAATACTAACATGTGCAGAATGCGCTATTTTTCCTACTTGCAATTTAAAAATTTGTTTGACAAATCATGGGTTTTCTGCTTTTACTCGTTCATTATGACAACTTTAATTGCCATGCATTCAATATATATATCGTCTTATCAAACAAACACATTAGGCCAGAGTCGGGTACAAAAAATCCTTGAGCTGATGCCCAATTCAATACCCTTTTACACAGCAATTTTATTGCACATTCTATAATGGTATATTTATTACTATATATATTGGTTTTGGTTTTTCAATGCTAATTTATATTAAAACTTTTCCTCAATTGAATAATTTATTGTCAAATTTGCATTATTTAAATATCTATCAAGTAAAATTCTTAGATAATGCTCTATTGAACAAGTCATTTTAATTTGTGTCAAATTTGGCAAATGTTCTGTGTAAATAATAGATAAAATGGTTAATATTCGAAATAAAACCTAACACGCTATTTTAATTTTTCAATTTATACCATATAACTTATGGCATATTACATAACTACCCATCATTAAATGAGTCTGTGTCTGCAGTAAATCGCGCCTTATTACGAAAAGACATTTACGTACATCGGTGCATGAGATTTTTTTTTTCTTTTTTTTTTGCTTTTATTTTTTCTTATTTTCTGAAAACTCCTGCTTCAACAAACAGAGAGAGGAGAAATAACAAAAAAAAAAAAAGAATAGTTATTCTCTGTACTAAAGAACTATCCCGCTTAATCACCTTTTCTTTTATCTGAAAAGGCTTTAAATTTGCTTTCCTTTTTCTTTGATTCACCACACGATGTACCTTGCAGGGAGAGTGACTGCTCACGCCTCTTGTCACCTAAAATTTCCTTTGGCACTTAATATGTAAAATAAAAGCTGCATCTACCTTTGTTTCAAATCTCCTTAATTCCACGGGGAATTTAATTTTGTAAGGGAATAAATGAGTCCCCCACTAAATTTAACCAATATTTTTTCAGAAATTATTTGATGGATTTATTTATTTATTTATATTTATTAAAATACATCAAAATCGATATATTATGCATCTGCATCGTGACATATCTAAATTTTATTTGTATATTTTGTAATCATTATTTTAGTTTTCATGGTTGACAAAGCAATTTTTATCAGTATAACTTAACCTTTGTAAATTATCATGTAATTATGGTTTGCTTGTTTGTAACGATATGTTTTATTTTGTTGAAAACCTTAAATTGAGACTTAATAAAAAGAGCCATACGAAATGTTCCTTTGGAATATGAATATTATCAATTCATAATAAAATTGAAGGAAATAACACGTTCAATCCCTGAAAATTACATCTACATTCTATTACTTGTAATATGATACACTTAGTTTTCAACTGCACCAGAGTATAACCTTTTAGTTGGGCAAAAACAGAGTTATTGCCCAAAGAATTGCAAGTCTAAGGGTGCAAAATGGAGGCGTTTAAAAAAAACCACCCAAAGGATTGCATGTCTATCCTTGGCCATTGGGCATTCATCCTGCCACGGGATCTATCACACCCCAACTTATTTAAGTCCCCTCCTCCTTTTGTACCCCAATTAATTTTCCTAAATGCAACACAAAAATCCTTTGTCATACCTCCCTATTCCTTGCCCTGCATTGCATTCCTTTTCATTAATTTCCATTCCTCTCTCTACCTAAATTACCATGTATCCCTTCCTATAGTAACCAATAAAAACATAATAATCCAAGTCAGAACAAACAAGAGGAAAAGATGGGTCTTGGCTTAAGCAAGTGCTACACCAAAAGACATGAAAATGGTAGACAATTGAGAGCCAAAATTCAACTCCTAGAAGAAGAGATCAAGGAGATGAGGCGTGCTAGGGATAAAGAGAGCCAGGCGTATGAGCAACACGTAACGGCATTCGCATGTAAAGAGGAGGAATGGAGGCAAGAGAAAAAGAAACAAAAGGAGGAGAATGCGAAGCTCCGATTAAAGCTCAAGGAGGAAGAGGAGAAGGTGAAGAGGCTAGAAGAAGCAGCGGAGGCGGTACGAGGGGTGAAGGAGTGGCAGGAATTCGGTACAAGTTATATTGTGGAACAGATGAAGCAGGAGCAGGCGAGGAGGGAGGAGGCCGTCGAGAAGTGGAAACAACTATATCTCGCAATCAAGACCGAGCTTGACGATCTCATTCAAAGAACTCATCAAACAAACGGTAAGTCAAATAACAACTTTTTGATATATATTTTTTAACAATATTATGCATATATATTGTTGATGTCATAACTGAATATGAGTGAGTTATTTTTATTACCGTTAAAAAGAAATAGAGGTAAAATGCATTTAAAATTTATTCTTATTGAGAAACAGGTGAAACTCAAATTTTCTATCTTAGTATTAGCATACATTTACTACTCTTGTCATCGCTGTTCACTATTTGCTTAAAATTCGCCAAATAATTGATTATACACAAATATCTTTTGTAATTTATTAGTATGGAGAAATTAATCACAGTAGAGTGGTTATATTTACTTTTGCCGTTACTTCAGCTGCTACCCCTGCATATTCTTTTTCACGAACAAGGTAAACAGAATAATGCAAAATTTACACAATTCATCCCAGAATCTTACCATTTGGAGGCACTGCTCTGTTTTAGGCCTTGACTTTGTCCCTACATTGACAAATGCACTAGAATTGACGTTTATCCAATTTTTAAAGAAGTGCAAGTATATAATGCTTGTTTGTTGGTAAGGTTGGAATGTAGACAAAAATTAGGCATCTTGGATTCCTATCCGTTTTGTTCTTATTCAATTGTTTAGTCTATATCCTTAATTACATGGTAACAGTGCAGGTAATGCATTTTTTATTGGTTAATAACTTCATTAACACCCTTCAAAACCCTTATATATCTACCTTAAACATGTTATCACGTTCTTCTATCGTCAAAAAATTAATTAAAGATAAATTCCTGACTTTAAGGACCCTAATTAGTAATTAGCTAATTGCTACGCATTCATCGTGAAAGAAATTAGCAAAGGAATCTTTGACAAATTTATATATAATAAAATTAAGATGGGTTACACATAATGTCATCCCTCTCCTTTTCGTTTACTCAGCGAACTTACTGTTTTACCTCCCTCTTTTGTGTAAATTTTTCCGTGCAATAATTATGGACGCACTCATAAATTTAACTTAGTGTATTTGGGGACTTTTAAAACCTTAATGGCAATAAGTTACCAATCAGACGGCCAAGTTGAGTTAAGTGGCATTATTTATTACAAACTACAAATTCTGGGTTGGATTTTAATACACTCTTCCATTTATTCAAGAGTAGAATATTTATGTTTTGTTACAATCTTGTAGGACCGACACTTTTTTTTTATAAAATATTTTGATTTGCAAAAGCACGTCGTTTTTTTTACCAAATAAATTTTAAATTAATTTCGATTATTTAGCCATCCATAGTTCTTCTAAGATATTGTGATATAGGTAGTAATTGTTGGATATTATTCTTGTTATGGAATTTAATAATCAAACAACAACAATGTGATTAAATCAATAACGAACCGTTCATATTTTATTTTTGCACCCCGAAACTCATCCTAAATATTTCAAAAAGATTTTGTTGTCACTAACTAACCAACAATTTACAATTTCATAAATAAAAACTTTACTGACTACAAAATATTTATCTGAGTAGCCTTAATAATTGCGGGGAAAGAATTAGAAAATACAAACAAACACATATCTCAGTTATGTTATTAACATGGTCCCTGAAATAATTGTTTAGGTAGTAAATTAATCAGACCTGGCTTTTCAAACATTTAATAAATGTGGCAGTTTAAGTTACATTTTGATGAACAGCATAGATCATGTCATGAATTAAATATATGCGTTATTTAGACTCAGGCAAATAGTCATGTTATTGAAAATTCTTACTGTACAGTGATAAATACAAGGCAGTAAGAAGTACCTATATAAGTATCCGTATACTGGTATCCAAAGTACCAATAAATAGCACAAGTCTAAAATCCAAATAAAACGCTAACAGATGGAGCTTAGCAAGAGAAATTTCAAAAACATGCCTGAAATTGATATAGTTCTGACTTAAAACCTACCCCATGTAATTGCTATAAAATTATAATGGTGACAAAATTTATGCTAGAACAAACAAGAAAAGATAACTGAACGAACTGAAGAAGAATCTGTACATAGATCTCAAAATAGAAAAACAAACTGTACAATAAATCTCTGTTATAGAAGGTGTTCTGTTTGTATTTCAAACCAATTAGGTGGAACAGAGCCGTGAGATAGACACATGTCACACACCAAAAGGAGCAAATCACACCAAACAGTGTACAGTTACTGTGGCAACCACAATGTAAAGAGATAGTCTATCTATTCACTGTTTAATAGCCTTTTAATTCTTCCTTTTAGTTTCTTTGGTCCCACTTATCAGAGATACACTGAGCAATATAGTAGGTTTGTACGTCACAGAATTTGGGTCTAGACTTGAAATTTCTAGAAATTGGATCGGAAATAAACAGGAATATTTTTTGCGCCAGTGTTTATCGTAACGGTGACATGGTTTTATTTTGTCTTTATTTCACATGAATTCTTACAGTCAATTAATGCGCATCATGTCCTTTTCCTCTCCTCTCTCTTCCCCTCACACTCCACAGATTATCATGATCATGTCTCATGTATGCAATATTTAATTCGAATACCCCACACAAACCTCCGGCAATTACCAGATAAAAAAAAAAAGAGGTTTTACCTTGTGCTTCTACTATTTTACCACTTGTATAAATTATAAAAGGGACGATATGACAAATAAATGCTACAAATCAGATCATCAATACAAATGAATAGGTTTAAATAATAGGTTTGTCTGGTCTATGTTTTATCATAAGTTTAAGTATTAAAAATTAAAAATAGTAATAAATTTTCGTATTATTTGAAACACATCAAAGAACTATTGACCATAGTTTTTACCCACAATTGATTAAATTTTATCCTCGCCTATTCTACTTAGTGCAAAAGCTATTAATTTCACGCTTTAATTAATTTATTATTATTATTATTATTATTTTGCATTTTCATTATGTTCATATTTTGCTTTCAACTTAGGAATACAACGGAGGATCCCTTTTATTAAAAAAAATGACAGTAAGGTGTGCACGACAGAGAGAAGGGGGCAGGTTGGGATATTAAAAATATCTTATAAATAATACTAATCATATTAAATGTATTTATTATATATTTATAATTTTAAATGTATTGAAAACAATAATATTATTACTTATATTATTCTAATAATAGTAATGATGAGAAAATAACTGTACTAAAGAGGTCTAATGGTAATAGTAATTGACAGTTGCCATGGAAAAAGGAAGGTAGTAGCTTGGGCCATGTTGCTAGGAGACAAAATTAAAATGTCAGTTGGCACCAATAATCAGATCCGTTTGTACTTTTTTAGTTTCAGTGGCCCATTTTAAACTTGGATGACTTCACGATTTGATCTAAAAGGATAGTGATTCTAGTCCTAATCACCTAATCTGACAAAAATTACTCCGACCAGATCCGGTACGATCCATGTAAGAATTCATCACATGACCAAAAAACTGCTAGTATGCAAAATTATTGATATGAAGTAAATTTTTAATGCGTAAAACCTGTTAAATTGCGTGCCGTTTAGGCCTTGATCAAATACTCTAAAAAGGAAAAAAAATATTGATCAGATGGCTATAGGAAACCAATAATACGTATAACTAAGACCGTTATGGTTTTTTAATTTTACATTTTTTTACTAGACTGGTCAAGCCAACTAACCAGCAACTTTTTTCATGTATGGAATTATTAAAAAGTGATCTGATCCAATACACCATCACCCGCAATTAATTGAACATGTTTGGCAAAAATTATGATGTTGCTCTAACTGTTCAAACATTTTCCTTCTTTAAGCAAACATCTTTTTATTTTTTTTTCTACATATATGTCCTTTGCGGTTAAATAGAATAGTCATGACCTTTTTACTGAACTGTGTGAGCCCATGCATTAATATTATTGAGGTGGTTGAGTTAGAATAGCTTTTTTTTCCTTTTACAACAAATGATGGCTTTGTTTATAACACTTTTTTAGCATAAGTTCATAAAAGTTGCTTGACAGATGACAACTCAATTTTTAAATGAAAACTGAAAATTTATGAATCTCAGAACCAAAATGTTCCTTTTCTAACTGGTGGTACCATTTCTAACTAAATTAATTTCATGTGTGAGAAACATGATACGTAGTGTCTACTGCTGCAACAGTGCAACCTGAGGTACTAAATTTTTGGACCAGACTGCCATTATTTACAGTTTACTAATCAAATGTCTTAACTGCACAAATTTCAGGGGAGAGATACATGTGGAGAGCAGAGCAAGGGATTATAGAAGAGCTACAAAGTGAGCTGAAATCCAAGGAGGAGGCAATAGCGCTTCTAAAGGAAAAAATACAAACAGTAGAGAAAGAGGGAATGAGAAAGGAAAGAGAGGTTGACATTCTAAGACAGAGCCTGAGAATTCTAAGCAATAGCAAGAGAAATCGCTCCAAAAAATGCCTCAATTCAAAAGGCCTTCGCACTTGAATATAGGATCTGACGTGTCATGTCATGATAAAATAACTATATTTATGGATAGTTAAAGTACTTGTTAACGTGTAAAATTGGTTATTTGTCTAAGAAGCCGACCGTATAAAATTTGAGATAGTTAAATTAGCTAAGTAATTAATCCGGTACACCGGAAATAAATAGTTCTATACGTTGTCAAAGTATGTTGTATGTACTTCTTGTAGTTATAAACAGTGAATTATATCAGTGTACCTTTAGAGTAGCCGGTGGCCTCATTAAGTTCATCGAAGACTAAAATGAAAGAAGTGCATATTGGATCAAGTTCTTCGCTCTTTTGATTAAGGCTAGAACAATATTTTGAAAATTTCTGCAGTACATCTTGTTTTAGTAAAGAAAAAGTTAAATTGATTTCACCAGTCAATAGAATAAAAACAATATAAAAATAAATTAACCATATGTTTATTAGGCAAATAAAGTTTGCAAATATAAATGTAAATTAATTTATTTTTTATTTAGCTATCCTTAATTCTATTGGATGTTATGGTAGATTCATTAGTACAATAATCGTTGACAAAGAGCAAAATTTTTCATCAAATACCAGCGATCTTGATAGAATCATTAATAAGTATCTGTATTTTTTTAATGTACCGAATACACTTTTTTTTTTCTCGTTCTGCTTACAACACCATTAACATGAAAAAAGTACATTCATGTAGGTTCTTATGAGCTCACACGTATACTACTCACGCAAAATCGTTCTTCACGCACTCTATATATGCATTTATTTTTCATTTTCTACACATTAATGGGATATTTTCTTTATTTCCCTTGATTAGTTTAATATTTTTCAAATAAAAGAACATGTCGATGGTGAGTTTAATGAGATATTGGAGGAAAATCAAGAAGGATTTGCTTGAATTAGTCAAATTGAGTGCATCATTTGAATTTAACTTCTAGAATAATCAGGAGTTCATAGAAACTTCTAAAAGAGTTAGAAGTTAGAATAGGTGGAGGTAAAAAAATGCACTAGAAAATGATGAAGGACGTGAATAAACACCGTGATTGGACGGTGCACGACGGAGTGCCCGCCACGTATGCCTGCTGCACCCGTAAGGCTTAACTTAGTCTTGTTTATAAAATAAAGTTAACTATATACAATTATTATACATGTCAAAATCTAAATTAAAAGATATTTATTTAAATATAATATAAATACTACACCAATTTGGTTAACAGTCTGGTTCAAATGGATTGCTAACCACAGAATCCAACGGTCCGCTACTCGTCTCGCTACTCGATCTGCAACCTGGAACCCACAACCAATAGTGAAAACAATGCAAAAAGCAAAGAGTGAGATAAATATAATTTATCTCATTGCGGTATTCAGTTCCAGCCACATGAATTTTAACTGCATGTTTTGGAACTAATTACCCAACCGAGTCAATCAATTACATATCAAATACACAAAGAAATTAGTTATTAATAAATACAAATATATATAAATATCAATTCAATCACATGATGCATGACCTAAGAGAGCTCGACACATAACCAATAACGAAACATATTTCAAAATATATACAAAAGCCGGCTCAATGGTTTGGACAACTATCTAGTATGCATGTCTGGTTACCAACAGTCAATCTAAATCGCGAATCACCTTCTATGAGGGTTACCAACAATTTATTATCATACCGTGAATCACCTTCTCTGAGGGTTACCAACGGTTTACTATCACACTGCGAATCACCTTCTACGAGGGTTACCAACAGTTATAGCACAATTCAGACAATCATACATACAAAATTACAAATATAAGTCATGAACACTGTCAGATCCGGATATAAGCGCTTACTCACGGTGATTGAAACATCCGGTTGCGACCCGAACGACCAACCAATTACCAGTGTTATTTTCATTCCACAATTAATAACAATTCACAACATTTCAATTTCCAATGGGTTAACCATTCAATATGCTCAGATAATAATATAATATCATTATAATGCAAATTCAAATATGCGTGCCATTCTGAATAATTCAAAGATGCTAATGCAAGTAATTAGTTGCTAACATGCAATAGAAAAATCATGTGGAATCCGCACCTCAAAAGCAACCAACAAAATCCAAAGCAAGCAAGTAACCAAGCGCATGCAATCTTAAAAACAACTGTCGTACCGGCTGCCCCGATCCCGACATGCAAAATCCAGATTCTAAGTCAAAAACATATTTAATTTACCCTTTTATTGTAATTTTAAAATCTGTTTTTAAAGTATTAATACCCAACTAAGTGTGGTCGGTTTTGTGGTACACCAACATATACACTTGTATAATCTGGTATTTACTTAAGAGGTGTAGTTAATTTGGTCAATTTATAGAATTATATAAGGCGCAGGTTGGGACTGGTAAGAGAAATTTCAGTGAGCTCATCTAGTTTGTAAAACTGAGAACACTCATTGGAGGCGCATAAAACCATGGTGGTACAGCCATAATTAGTCTTGCACTTAATTTTGATCAACGTATAAAATACAGAGAACAAATCCAACATAGCATGGAAAGACAAACATCAACACTTCAAATAGCCCTTTTGGACAGAGAATTTCGGCAAGGAAAGTTTTTGATAACCATAAAATCTAATAAAAATAAATACGAGAATGTCCAAAGAACTTGTATAAATACCTTTTTATGACCAAAGAACTATGTATTGCACTTGTTCACCCCCACCTTGGTACCAGCCCCTATATACCTCCCACTTCTTTCTACTACACGTAATTCACTTTGGTTTTGGAATTATGAGCTACAATATCAATTGGTTTCGTGTTGTGGTACAAGATTTTTGTATTAATTCCTCTTTGATTTTCTTTTCTACAAGGATTGGCTACGGAGCTTATTTCACAAAAGAAACAAAGTATAAATGGTGAAGCACTCAATAGAGAAACCGGTCAAGAGATGTATATAGGGCGGTACCAACAAGGTGGGTATTTAGGTGAATTTTGATATTTCTAATAAAATATAGTGCACCATTAAATATTTAAGACATAGATACAAAATGACACATGGACCCCATTTATCACTCTCATATTTAATGGTATGTCATGTTTTTGCAATTTCTCGTGAATTTGAGGATGGATTAGCATTTAAGATCTGATTCATGGAATGCAAATGATATATGGACGCATTTGTCATATACATATATCACGTTATACAAGGTCAATGAGCATTCTTTACTTGAACAAAAAATTAAAGAAACCAAGATTAAAAAAAAATGGAAATTAATTTATCTAAATAAATTAATCCTTTCTTCCAATATTGAAAATAACGAAATTTATGAAAAACAAAATCTGAAATTAACTTTAGTAATTGATAACTTCTAATAATATTAGAAATATTACGGGCATATTTATTTTCAAATAATTTGAAAATGTCCAAAAGAAATAAAACACTCAGAAGTACTTAGAAAGAAAAACCTAGGTATGACAAATACATTGTTCAACCTTAAGCAATAATATTCATGGAACTGCATTGCTTTCTTCCTCAGAGTGTTCTTGGTTCAATACATGAGGCATGAGGGAGACCAGAATAAGAACTATCTGATCTGACTGCGGCCTAAGGATCATCAAGATTTATATTCTTGTTCTCATTTCTAGAATTGTTTAAACTTTTCATTTTTATCGTGCATTAATCTTTAGATAATTAAAATTATAATATTTCACTTTGTCTTATTGTCAATTATATAAGATGACGTTATCTTTTGTTTTCTTTAATGAAACTTAATATCTAATTGACTCATATTTATCATTTTTTCCTTATTGAATTTTTATCCTAGAATTATTTCCAATAAAATGCGTTGGACTAGATCTGTTGTATATTTTTTGGATTTAATAAAGTTGCTTTGTTATGGGAGTTAGAATCACAATGTTTTTTTTTTTTTTTTAAAAAAAAAATACCCATAAGGTATACTTACCAAAATGTCACCAAAACGTCATTATTTACATTTCCTTTTATTTTAAAAAAATGAAATAAAATTAAAGAGTGTTGCAATATCAAAGGAATCTGCACTAGAATATTAAAGAAATTAAATTGGATGAACGGAAAATTAAAAGTAATATTAAAAATTTGTCCACACACTGGGTAGACCTATTTGCTAGCATAGATGATAGTACGATTTCGAAAACCTTAGACACGGTTATACTTTTTGAATTTCTTTCTCTCCATTTTAATAAAATTATTATTTACTAATCAAACAAAACGAAATATTTTTCATAAGCATATTTCAACTATATATTTCTATCACACTTGCATATTTTATGCATTACTTATGAATCTTTAATTCGTCTGTATGTAAAATAATTATAGAAAGACAATTAAATTATTAAATGAGAATTATCAGTTTTTCCTTTTTATTTTTGAAACCACATGTTATATTTTATGAAATATTAATGAGTAATGTTAGAATCAAACTCGTTTGACACTTAAGTCCGTAAAACGATTAGTTCTCGATTTTCAAGATTACAAAAGCCACTCAATTTGTTCTCTATAGTAAAATATTCTTGGCTATCAAATTTTATATTTATTTTCAAATTTGTTTACAATTATTTTTTAATTTTAGAAAATTATCAATCTAATTAATTCCGGACCCTCCAATTTTTAAAAAATCTGGAAGTTACATTTTGAAAAAATATATATAAACTGGTCTTAAAGAAAGTTTTAATATGAAGATAATATTGAACGATTTGGATCGGCCGTTTGAAATTTCGATAATCGAGCCTTGAATCACATTTGCATCAAACACATTTAATTCTAGCATTACTCAACTATTAAATATGTGTGATGTTTTGAGCTTTTATTTATTTTTTTATTTTTGAGCAGGCCAAAGTTAGCTTATATTAATTAAAAGTATCAAATTTGTTGGATTAGTTGATGAAATTGCACACCATCGCGGCATCGGCCCCTCCCTAGTTCTGCCCCTGCCTGCCAACGTGAAAAACTTCAAATCTAAAAAAGCAACATAATGAAAAAAGAGGTGAACGAAAGAGAAAATAGAGAAATTCTATAAGTAAATGTTATCAATATGTTCACCTTCAACTTTAAAGATTAACTATAGTCTGACCCTTTCTTTTATTTCCGTTCCTTTTTTTTTTTATATATCTGAGAATCGGGAGCAAAGCGTTAAGAGAACCCTCTATAGGTCTCTTATGATATTAAATTCACTGCAAGCCTGACCTAGTTCATAATTATTTAGATTAGGATAGCCCATAATATAGAGTGAGGCCCAAACAAAATGTCACAGAAACATGCATAAAAGATTTAGGCCCTGATCAGAATGACATTTTTTAACATGAGATTTCATTTTATTAGAAATTTTTTTACCAAAATAGATGGATTTCATGTCGTTTGATCGGAATTTATATGTTATTAGATCCAATGAAATTTCATGAGATCAATTCCAATGAAATGAAATCCCGCCTAAAAATCATTTTTGATCAGGGCCTTAATCGCTCCTCTGTGATTCCATAGAAACAGGACTTGAAATAGGCACCGTAACAAAGTTTAAAAAACAAAACAAAACAAAAAACACAAAACCAAGTTTTTTCGAGCTGAGAATTGACCCAACGAATACACAACTACGCGTACCTAATTACCCTGTATTTACTATATTTTTATCCTAATTAACACGAACCTTGATGTGAAATATTTGTTCGTGCAGAAATTTCTGTCTTTTGTCAACAGTTTGTCCATGTAGATTAGGGAATTAATGATCTCCAATCTGGGCTTACTACTAGAATATTTCTCCCAATCCAGGCAGATAGCATGCTCCAATTTTGGTTCTCTGGATCACTGTGTCTCTGTTCATGGAACGTTGATATTTAGCCCAAATATTGTTTACTTTATACACTGCTACACACGAACTCACAAAACCTATACACATGTCAATATTCTAGCGAGTAAATTAGACGGTAATTGCGCTTCCATTTTGAGTAATTCCCTGATTGTAATATCATTGCAAGTTATTTTTAAAGAATTATTATCTTTTTATATGTGTATAATTCTTCATGCATATTTCAAAATTATAAATATTATCAGATAATGTCTGTTTCATGATTGCGAGCAGAATGAACCCACTATTGGATATATCTCTTCAATCATCAACTAAAATGCACCTAAAAAAGGCCAAAGGAGAAAATTAAGATTGGTTATCTTTGCTTGACTAACTATATTCTGACTGTCAGTATGATATATGGAATAGTAACGTAACTTAAAATGGTTGTATTTGTAAAAGATATAAGTGTTATGCCTTGTGTGTAAATTTTATGTAATGCATGCTCAGTGTAAACAAGTTTTGTTAAAGCCAGGACAGTTTTGCGGACATTGTTTCAGAAAAAACTATACGTTAAAAAAGGAGTTAATTAAAATTGAGATAGTATTTGTGAAATACAATATGAAACAATATTAACTTAATAAAAGTTTGAATTTGAAGTATCATAAATTATCAGTGAAAGAGAGAATTAAATGAACCGAAACATGTGTGATTTGTCATAGTTGAAAACCTAGGAATTTATCCTTTTTTTTTTATTTATATTATTAATTGAAAAAAGGCGGTAGAAAACCTACCTACCTACCACCTGTTCCATTTCATTTAACAATTTTTTCTATACATTTTATTGTTCATAAGCTCACTGTTTTGTGTAGATATGCAATAAATAAATAAATAAACGAACAAAAATAAAATAAAAAAACCTTGAAAATTGAAAAATCAAGCCTTCGACTAATTACTTACCGTAGTAACAAGCAAACCTTAGTGCCTTACCCATCGACCACCTTTCTTATCGCTCTCTAGAAATATCTTAAACATTTTCCTAGTTTGATGAGAAGTAATCACTACTCTTTTACATCTCATAAAAGCAGAAATTATTAGGTGCCATTGGCGCAAGTTGGACATCATATCGCAAGTACTAAAGGAGACAGCGGATATTTAATATTTTGCATATGTTATATTGATAAACCTCATATCTTTTGATGGTGCATATGCATGCTAATCTGGACATTGAAGAAATCAACATGATATTTTGGAAATTTGCAGGGATATTTACGAAGTGATGAAACTGCCATTTTGTTTTTGGTTAATGTCAGCAGAAGAACATTTATCTCTCGTAGTAAACCATGGTAAATAGTCCTTCTTTTTCCCGTTCACAGGGAGTAAATGACAAGAATCCATAATTAATGAACTAAATGTTAAACTTCTGGATGCTTGAACTAATTCTTAGTGGAAACATAGCCCTGTTTACCAGTACCACCATGATTGCTTACAGCGCTCTAATTCTTCTCTTTCCTGAGGAATGGTTGCTTCTAATCGTTCCTTCTTACAAATTAATACAAGTTTATTTTTCTTTAAGGGGATCTCAGTTTCAGCTTTGGTGAATTGGGTATGCAGAGTTCTAACCCAACTTATGATCCAAACTAAATGATTCTAAATTGCACTTCAAAATTGTATATTTTCACCTTAATCAAAGGTACTGTATATTTTTATCTCTCATAGTTAGTACTGAAATTCCATCGGGGGATTTTGTGGATAATTTTTTTTACCAAGAGCACTAATCTGTGACCTATATTTCTGGTTACAGTACCCTTCCCTTGTTTCTGTTTCCCTCTTTTTTATTAGTATTTGTTTCAATGTATATTTCTCTCTCTTTCTCGACTCCTATTTATTCTTTCAGACATGAGGAGCCCGTTGAAAAAAGCTTTTGCACATTATCCTTTCTGACATGTGCTGCATATTTGACCTCCAATTTTCAATTTTCTTTGTTAACTTTTCTCCCTCGTCAGGGCAGCTAATAATGGCACCAAGAACAAATATATATACTGAACCTTCATAACAAAAACAATATGAACTTAATATTTGTTGACATAAACTCAGAAAAGAAGAGAGAAGTGTCAACTCGCTGTGTCACTGGAATTGCACTCAACAGGACCTATTCACCAAATACTGCTGATCCTCCTAGTTTCCTTTTAGTAGCTCTTTCTTTTCACTTTTCTTTTAATTTTAATTTTGTTTAACTTGGTAGCCACTAGCCACTACCAAGCTTTCGGGCCAAAAAAAAAAAATCCGAATTTCTAAAAGGAAAATAGAAAATGCATTATTGTAAGCTTGGAGAACGTTCTGATTCGGAAAGGTAAATGCATTCTCCATTCTAGTAAAAAGTAAGTTTTACTACATAGAAAAAAATTACAGAGAAAGATATACTGACTCGAAAAAATAACGATATCGGAGCAAAAGAAAGTGGCTTATTTGGGTCTTAATTCAATTTGCTGACAACTTTTATTTTATTTTCGCTGGTAATGATGGAGATCACTTGCTGCATCATTATTTGCACCAATATTTATTGGCTGAGGTACAGCACTGCTGGTCTAATAGCAAAGTTATCAACAACATCTAGGCAATATGTATTAAAAATCAAAGTCCCCACATGGCAGTAAGGTGCACATGGGCTCTGCTCTAAAGGTACCGTATGTATTAACTTCCTTATCAGACCACATTAACTTGGATTCCATTGGGATAATTAATTTTGACTTCGTGTCCTCTGCTCTTTCCTCATTTGTAAAGGTTACAATTTCTTGAAACCGATAGAAAACAAATACAAATGTGGAAATTACAGCATTGCAATGGGCATCAATTACAAATTTTGGCATTATATATATGTCATTTAAATACGATCATGAGTGTTTGATCCTAATTGAATACTATATAGCTATGCACGCCTAATATCTCTGTGAAAATCTGAAAAATTAAAGTTTGTATTACACTTTGTGTCTAACTATCCTTTACATGAGCATGAGTATATTATATAATATGAAATATAACAACAAAAGCCTCCCATTTATTCCATCTTATCTCTCTGTTGCAAAGTGCTCCTTTTAAAATTTGAAGAGGATTATAGAGGATATGGAATCATTAAATACGTCTCCTTGTTTGGTGAACCTGGCACTGCTATTCAATTATTATTTGACTCTGACATTAACATTGAAAAAAATTAATTTTTTCTTTTGACAGACATGGCATTGACTCAGAAATTCATGCCAAAAACCTGATTAATGGATTTACTTCAATGTTTTTCCTGTTTTTGTACTTCAACTGAACCCTTTAGAAATCGGTCGTACCCCCTTCAACATAGTCAGGATGGAAAGAAACTAATAGTACGTAAATGTAGTTTTTAGCATGTCACTGTGCAGAGTCAGTAAAAAGATAAAAATAAGATAACATGATTATGAATGCTTGTTATGTGGTTCAGTAAATGTAATAATATTAGCATGTGGAGTGTCGATGTTTAAAGATTTTAGAGGAAGAAGAAACATTATGATGTTCTCTATTCATCATTAATGACCTCTTCTTAATTTGAAGGCTCTTTACTTCTCCATTCACCAAATTTGTCAAACAAATGTACCTGCTTAGTAACATCATTGTCTACCTATAATAGTTGTGAGTGTTTAAATTATTACAAAAAATTGATAAAGAACTTCGTGACAATTTTGAAGTGAAAAATTTCAATGAATCATTCCCAAAGTCAACAAATCAGATTGGTTATTCTGTTATAACCCAAGGAACTTTGAGGCTAAAGTAAGAACCTATACATCCAACTTAAAAGGAACACGCTGGAAAAAATATGCATATATTGACTATATGAAACAACAAATAATAATTAGTTACGGGGAGAATTATAAAGCCTTACAAAAACCCCATGGATTTTTCCACGGGCCCAAAACATATAACAAAATACACCAGAAGCCACACTTTCTTTCCAAATATACCAACACAGACGACGCCGGTGCACCCAAAAAAACCTCACTTCAATTTGCTCAAGAAATTAACAGACAGTTAATCAAGGACACATGGCATTGCGGCCAGGGCCACCATAGTAGAAGTATGTGCCCCACTCGGAACTCTTGTAGCTTTGGATGTTGTAACAGTTGGTGTTCTCAGCTAGAGTTGCGATATTTTGCACTGCCGTTAGGCTGTTGTCTGCATCTACAATTTCCAGGTTGCGAAAATAGCTGGCTTTCCTGAAATTATCGCCAGCAAAGTGGCCGGACCCCATCTGGGTGGAGGTATGTGCCCCGTTCGGCTGCATGTTGACCACCTCCCCACCCCACTCAACCATGGTCGCATGGTTGGACAGGTGGGTGAAGAGCTCTGCCGGCCAGTAGCCGACAAGCCGGTTATCACCGAAGCTCAGCCACCAGTTCCCCAGTGTTGGATCCTAATCATGATACATGAGAAGTTAATTATTTGACTTGAGAAAATGTTGCTCAGTTTGAATGGTAAATTTATTGGATGTAATCATAAAGCATAATGCATTTTCTAGTAGAATTATTTGCAATATTTTTTATTCTGTTAATTTCTGATGTCATTATGTTAGGATCAATTGAGTCATCCCATGAACAGATGATGGCAATGGTAGTTTACATTTCCTAAAATAAAAAAAAATGAATTTCAACTTTTTTATTTTTTGATATTGATTGATACTACTTTAGGAATTGAGCATTTGGAGTGAAAAATTCATAAGCTTAAGACATATGGCACATGTGCATGCTAGTCATTGGAATAATAAAGACTAACTAGTTTGAATAGGAAAGCGTACCTTCCAGATAAGAATGGTGATGTCATATTGATCTCCATTGTAGGCAGAAACTGGAGATATGGCAGCACCAATGGCTATCTGTCTGTCTGTTTGTATAAAACCTTCACATAACAAATTGTAACACCCTGTCGCTTGGTACGCGTCACTCTACAATGGAAAAAGCATCAAAGATCACTTTTTAATTTATATTGGAAGTTTGTTTTAGAGTTTCTTATTGTATTTAACTTTGCAAATTTTATTAAGGCACTAGTGAAATCATGCCGTAGCAATTTATTAATAACAAAAATTACAGACATTTCAAGCCTTCAACGTGGCATCTTTATCTGGCGCAAGGCAATAGTTACTCCCAAGTAGCAGTATTGGATTGTTTCTGAATTTGACAGCATTGTGCTTGAATTGCTACAGTGCTTTAACCAGAAATAAATGGACTGGACATGTTTCAGTAATTGAATACCCAACTTAATTAATTGATGCTTGAATAACAAAGTAGTCAAATATCCAAACAAACAGTAATAATTGGTTTTGTGTGCATTTGTGTGTGTGTGTGTGTGAGAGAGAGAGAGAATCTAACCGTCCAGTAGGTGAAAAGCCTAGGCCTGCTGTCCCCATAAAGCTCAGGGCTGACCTGACTAGAAATAAACACCACTGCTTCAGATTATCTTCTCTTTTGTATCATAAATCACATGTTTTATAATTTCTATATATATGTGAATCATAATGCGCACCATTTTGATATATGTTATCATTTAGCATTATATACCAGTACCATTTGTACTCTAAAACCAACATTACACCCTCGGCTAGTTTTCAGATCTCTCAGAAATTAAATCATGTACGACTTTTTGCGGACAGATGATTGCATTTTTCTATTCAGTAGTTACTAATAGGCATTACACACTCAGAACTCAGAAGTAGGAATTATTTTTCTAATATGAGTTTCAAATTTTCAATCCAAGAAATATTTATAAAAAAAAATTCGGTGCCCCGATAAAACAGTAATTTTATCATATGTTTCCAAGGTCAACTGTATCTTTAATTTCTTAAGAGTTTGGATAGAAATGCCATGCTCACATTTTCATGGAGAATCCAATTCTATAGTGCTATATACGAGTAAATGGTCCTTTTCATTTTATTTTTTTGATTGATGAAACGTGAAAAATAGATTTCATGATGAATTGCCATCTGGTACCAACAGTTTAATCATTAATGGGCCAAGAACTGGACCATCCATTCGGCCCAGTACTGGCGGTTCTGATTATGAGAGCTACTCTGCACCAGCACCTTTAATTTCTATTATTATGTTTTTCCGACAACCTATTTGATTTCATTGCTGTACAGGAAGTTGTGTACCGTGACAACCTCTATTTATTGAGTGGTCCCACGAGAAATATCAAATCAAAATCTAAAATTTTGTATATTTGCTTTTGTTTTAGACAAAGTCTTGTTAAATTAACTAGCTTTCCTTTCTTTTCTATAACACATCACTAAAATCTCCCTGCATTGGAGGATTGGTTATTCACACATCTATAGAGGATTACCTTGAAAATAAGCCCTAAAGTGATATTTTTTTTTCATTTGGAAATATTGTTTAGTGTTAGTTTACCCCACATTTTAATGTGCTAGTAGCATTTTGAACGATATAGTAACGGTCCAAATCATGTTTTTTGTTGTTATAATAACCAGTCTAAGCGATTCAATATGATCTTGTAGGAAATAAATTTATTTTTAAAAAAAAGTCTGAAATATTTTAAAATTTAAAATAGTAAAAAGCACAAATAGATGTATACGAAATATGATCAATCTTAAAAATAAAAAATAAATGCAAATTGAAAAAATTGAAAAATTTAATGTCATAAAAGATTTAATATGTTAATCATATGGAATCTCTTACATCGATCGTTGTGATCTAAAAAGTAATGATGTGAACTATTAATATTTTTATCGAACTATTAATATACGTATATTAACAAAATCCCATATACATTTGATATAGTTCAACTATTGAAGCTTTAATATGATCACTGTTGATGGTTGAGGAACGAAAAGTAAATTTTAACGACTTTAATGATTACCCCTCCATTATGAAGGTAAGGATGAGATGAATTGAAATTCTATCAAAGCATTAAAATTAAGAAGTTTCTTCTTGTTCTTCTTTATTTTTTTTCAAAAATTTTGAACTGTGTTACGACAGAGGACATATTCAAATAAGATGCTACACAACATGATGAAAAAATGGATAGGGGACATTTTGTTTTAGATGAACACAATTATTTTTCAATGTTTTTTCAGTGTATATACATTTTGGCAAAGCTCACAATTAGACGTCTCCAGCTCATTTCCTCTCGAAACAAACACAAATATTACGGTCATACCCTCTATATATTAGTAGAGGCCAAAATTCCACTGCAGAAGTTGACCTTGGAGATCTATCTGTTATTTTCATAAACAAAGTAGGTACAGTGTAACCTATAAGTATATACGATATATCTAATCAATTCGGTCTTCCCAAATCATTTAGAAGTATTTGTAGCTTTCAAATGGGTTATTTCACTTCATGAGAATGACTAAATGCCACATGCTCGCACATGAGAGTTCCCTATTTTGAAAATGATAGCCATGATTCTTTGACAATAAGAAAGGTTGAAAATTCAGATCAAATCTTAATCCAAAAAATTATGGTTGATCCGTCTGCATGTCATGAAAAATAATTTGTTTAAACATTACAAAAGTATCTATATTTTAAATAGAAAACCATTCATTGAATGAATAAAATTAATCCATAATACTCTTGTGGTCCTTTTAAGATAAAAATTTGTCTCTAATATGGAATAAAAGAGTTGTTTATCGAAGTCAGTGGAGTTGTATTAAATAAATTGATCGTATTGAATAGGAGACCAGGCATTAATTAACCTATGACCTTGAAACTTAAGTCGGAGTGGGCCCACATCATCACTTACTGTGAACATCACTCTATACTATGCCAAAAACTTATATTTAATATTTTTTTAGAAATAGGAACTTTCACTTGCGGCCCTATAAACTTTCAAAATTCAGATAAAATTCTTTGCGGCCCTCTCAAATTTTTTTTTTTTCAAAATACGTATTGTGTTCTTTAATTAATTAATTAATTAAATTAGTTGTGAGCCGCACTTTAGCAGAGGATTCAGATTTAATGCTTGAGATGGAGACAGAGACCTCTACCAACTTTTATAAAACATAAAATGAGCTTAAATAAAATTTCGTCTCCTTTTCTATAATACTTATTTGTTACCGAACTTACCATTTGATAACCTTAATTAATTATTACATTTATTTTTGGAAGCAATATAAAAGATGGGTTTTTAGTGCATTGTTCCTTCTTTTTTTTTTGGCAAATTATGTATTTTATATGTAAATACTAAATAGTAAATACAAGAAGAAGAAAAGGAGGGAAGTGAAAACCTGCCAACCAGCTTCAATGCTATTGAGATCTGAGCCGTCAAAGGAACCGGAGAGAATCCAGACTTGGGAGAGACTGAACTCGTTCTCTGAGTCTACCGACGGGTCCCACACATTTATTGTTGCCTTGGCTCCGTATACTTCTTGCCTGCTCCCGGTGTAAGCTATAGCATGCTGCACCATCATTAAAAAAAGGTGCTTTGGGTAAATTGAAAAGAAACTAAAAAAAGAAAAATGTCAAATAGATAGTATTACTGATTTAGTAAATACCAATGACGCACCATCATTAAAAAAAGGTGCTTTGGGTAAATTGAAAAGAAACTAAAAAAGAAAAATGTCAGATAGATAGTATTACTGATTTAGTAAATACCAATGACGCGTTTATTTAATCCAAAAGATACTAGGTACATGTAATTTAATAATATGATACAAGATAAAATAATTGATCGGTACAGATCAAATTTCTCCAACCGACTTGTACAATAGCAGTTAACATCTATCTCTAACATTCTATCTCTAACATTAAACCAAATCAAAATATCAACAAAGAGAATTAGTACATTATCCTAAATATTTTTTGACGCTAAGGATGATCCCCTAGTATTGGCGGAACCATAACCTAAATAATAGAAATATAGTCAAAGTATCTAATATTATTATAATTATACAGTATAGTTATATAATCACCTTAAGCACAGGCACAATAAAGTCTGTTGCTCATTAATTTCGATCTGATCGATGGACGTTGATTTTCCATGATTAAAGCAATTTTCTCTCAGCTTTTTCTTTATTTTCAGATTTGAAACTGTTCAAAAAGGTCCTTTATTAATTGTAGTATCCAGAAAAGGAAATGTTGCAAATCCTAATCTGTTCTTAATAAATAAATTAAATAAAAAAATAAATTTCTTAGCTCCTTGGGACGATTTCTGCAATAACCACATTTTCAATCGTTTATATCTGATTGGACGATTTTTGCATTTCATACTTCTATGCGCTCATTTAAAAATAAATTGAGGTGTCTAAGATACAACAAGACTCTGTCATAGATTTTGTTTATCTAATGTTGTAAAGATTTTAATTATTTTTAAAAAATATCTGTCCAACATTTGCCGAATACAGATTTTTATAAAAAAAATTACAAAATCTACTATTTCTTCGAATTTTTTTTTTTTTAAAACAAAACTCAATGAACAAACATAACTTCAATACTGTAAAACAACAACAATACAATGATGTATGTTAAGTGACTATTATATTCACAACAAGTGCATAGAACAAAAAAAAAATGAATACCGAATACAGTATTTAATTAGTTAGTTAATTAATTTTACTTTTCGAGGTCGAATCCCATGAAAACGAGTATCAGAGCGAAAGGTAACTTTTTTTTTTTTTTGAAAATCAAAAGGTAACTTGTATGTGTTGCAAGTCTAGCTAATAAGTCCAAATTAAAACTCTACCTACGTTTAGGATCTATTGGTGTGTACTTTATTATCCCCACAATACTTAAATAATGTACGAGTGAAAAGTAAATGTACCACTAGAAAAAGCTTCTCTAATTTACCGAAAGTAACACTTCACTCATCACCATTTAATATTCACCCGCACTTCTACACTCACGCTTCCAGCTTTTTATAGTTCAAAGCACCAATAAAGAGATTGACTGACTACTGTGGGATATTCCAATATAGTCCCAGGTTTTTCTAAAATTTTAATCTCTTGCTAAGTATCATGTTAGAAGTTTGGTTCAGAATTATATGAGATATTGTTGAGCAACTAAAAAAAATATAAGCCTCATGTCTCTAATGTATCGACTACAAATTTAATGGTCCAAAATTAATTGGCTACAAATAGGATGTGATACAACGTCCACTTTGAATCGGATGAATCTGTACTGGCTCCATTTTCTAACAAATTGAGAGGACAACTTCTATTACTTTTTGAAGATTGCTTGGGACATAAGATGTCCAATAAAAATATGACACGTGCGTTCACAAGAATGTGAAAGATCAAGGTTAATTGCTGTAAAAGTTTTGAAAAGGAAGTTTTAGATATTAGTTAGCTACTAATCATGAAAATGGTAGGTTCCATTGGTGCATTTTCCCCACATGTTTATATTTGTATTCACAATGGTTTAGGACATGCATAAAGAAATGGGAGTATGATGATTTCCACCTCTACCAAATTAAATGCCATCCATTGATCTCATTAAATGGGTGCTCTCTCAATCACCACCTCCTCTCCTTTTTCACATGGCAGGAATCTCAAATCTTTGTGTGAAAACTAAAAATTTACACCATATGAAGGACATAAGATTCATCTCCATTGAAAATGAGCAACATTTATGATCTTTTTCCTCCTCTCCATTTTAAACAAAAAAATATGGATTTCTACGGCTGTTGCGCGCTACATCAAATGTCTTACGGTGCTCTTCGTTCTAACACTATTTAGAAATAGAACTATCAGTGCGAAAATTGTTTTAAATATAAAATATTATTAAGAAGAGTGGCATTCCGGTATTTTAGAAAATCTGAAATAATTAATTAAAGAGCCGGGAAGATAGGAGAATAAAACACTACTCTCCTTGCTGTATTATATATTCTTTAGAAACCAACTTTACACTATTCCAAATAATGTTCTTTTATCACCTCTTTATAATACTTTTTCTTAGTATTACTTTTCTAATACTATTTCCTATTTGGTCAACCGGTTTGTACACTAATTAAGATGCATGTGCTAGAAAGCCCTAACTTGTTTTTTCGAAGAAAAATAGGGGTCAAGCCCCTATCTTATATTAGAAAGTCCTAACTTGTTAATTTGGAAATGTGCATATTTATGTTGAATTAAAAAAAATTCTTTCAAACTTTTCATAAAAATCTTGAAACTAATTTACATGAAGACTGATATACGACACAATGGATAACTCCATTTTCTAAATTCAGTTGAAGAAGCAATATACATTGTACAAAGCATTTAATGTTACACTCTTTGTCATTTCTCTACCTCCAACCTGCCCTTAAGAGCCACTAGTCCTTTATTGCTTCCAGGAAAAGATGCAAAAGAAGAAAGAAAGAGTTGAAGATGCGCATAACAATACATATACGCATCATGACGTCTAGCTATTATCTTCCCTTACAAGTAATATATACACACTACAACAAAGATGGGATTTAGATAGATTTTTTTACTAGACTTTTCTATAAGTGTTGTATCTTGATTTATTGCTAGAATACACTACTAGACTTACTTGATATACTAAATCTAGCAATTTTTTTAGCAAGACTCAATTTCTATTAATATGTTCTTAAAAATCTAGCAATTTATTTTTGATAGACTTTTTCAAATCTTGCAATGTCCAATGTAGCAAGAATAAATTGCTAGACTCAAAATATTGCTACATTAGACATTGCAAGATTCGAAAAAATCTATCAAAAATGAATTGCTAGATTTTTAATGACATATTAATAGAAATTGAGTCTTGCTAAAAAATTGCTAGATTTAGTATATCAAATAAGTCTAGTAGTGTATTCTAGCAATAAATCAAGATACAACACTTATAGAAAAGTCTAGTAAAAAAAATCTAGCTAAAGTCCATCTTTCTTGTAGTGACACCAGCTACTATAAAACCTTGAATATTCCCTTTTCATCTTTCAGAAGTCATGCAGATAAGAAAAGAAAAGGGAAATCCAATAATCATTTAGGCACGAAATAATGACTTTCATCCAGTGAACCTTATCTTTTTTCAGTATTTTTAAAGAGTCCCTACTTTCTATGCACTTTAATTCCTATATGAACCGTCTTATCACGGATTTAATTAACCTTTTGCGCTATTTTTTTTTTTTGGCAATGCTTTACTTTTCTAATATCGAACAGGCTTTTTGAAATATCAGGTAACGGGTCTTTATCGAATTATCAGGAAAATGATTAATGTTAGGAACCAGAATAGACATGTGGTACGTATATATAGGAACTAGACTAAAAAATTGCATCCCCCAGAAAAATTATATGCAGGATGTATATGATAATTATTTTAAATGTTTAACCTATACGTAATAAGATCATAATATAGGTTACACTAAAAGCATATTCAATAACATTATAATATTGTTGTATAGAATCTGGTCTTAAAATGTAAAAAAAAACTATCTATTTTAAAAAATACTTTTTCTTAGAGATATAAAAAGAAAATATTTAGCTGTGTACACAAGAAATTAGTTTTATTTATTTATTCGAAGATAGCAATGAAAACTACTGTGCGTCAATATATTATATTATAAAATTTTAATAAAAACAGAATATTGAACTAAGATGGAAAAACCCAAAACAGGAAGTCGTCTTCTAAAACTATGTCTGACTATGTAATAATGTAAACAATCTGACAAGAAGATAACCCAAACTAAAACACAAAAAGAAACACGTAGATATAGAGATGATTACCTCATGGCCATTGCCACTAACAACATCCGGTTTTTCAACAGACCTAGCAGCCAGAGGCACTGTGTTTACTTCCTTTTTCCCATAGTGGAACAAAGATTTGGCTCTGAGCACATCCTGTACCGAACTCCTTCGGATCGGTACCGTTCCTTTGGGACAGGGACCCACATGGTGCCATGCTTGCCACGCGCGTCGCCCCACGTTACTTGTATAATTTTGTTGCTTTCTCTCTCCCTTGAAACTTGGCATTTGTGATGGTCGTCTCTGGTCACAATAACAGAAATACATGCATTGTTGTGAATTTTATTTCATGAAATAATTTTAAATTTTAATTAATTTATTTATTTAGAAGAATTTAAATAGTACCTGAATTTTGTGATCTTTAAGTAAAGGATGGTCAAGTGCAGGCTGTTTGTTTCTCAGCACACAATCAATCATATCGCCATCTGGACTCTGAACATTTTTTTAAAATTACAAAAATAAACAAAAATATTTATTTGCAAGCTTCTCGCATATTTTTTTTTTTTTAGAAAAAAAGTATTAGAGGAAGAAAAATACCATAGTTACATATTGAAAATACCTGTATGGATTTTACAGCTGGTTTATTGATCTTCTCTAAATGTCTATGGATTCTCTCCATTTTTAGCGTAGATACCGGTTCAGGCATTGCTGTAACTCGACTTGAAAGAAAGGACAATAGAAGAAGTAGTACTGGAAGAAGAAGAAGAAGCATTGAAGAAAGAGAAGTAGAATAACCCATGGAGCACAAACGACAGGGTACAGTAGTATTGCTTTTTCTCAAGTCTCTTTTGCTTGATCTCCCTTGAGAAACCATGGCTTCTAGCGCCACCTTCTCTCTCTAACTTCCTCTTTATTGCGCTACGGCTCTTAAAGAACAAGCCACATCACAACTATCCATTTCACCTCTCTCTCTCTCTCTCTCTCTCTCTGGTAGTTGCACAGTTAAAACGAAAGAAGAAGAAAAAATGGGGCGGAAATTAAGCAGCAGAGAGATATTCTGGTTGTTTGTTGCTCTGTTTCTCAGTTTGTATTTGGGGGCTTCTGAGGAGTATGAAGTCTTTGACCTACCACCACAAGGTGAAATAAATAAAGATACTTGAATGGATTTGAACTGGAGCTACCTTCTCATAATGAGAGTCAATTAAGACTTTTTGTTAAAAAAAAAAAAGATTATAAAGAAAGGAAGGGTGTTGGGTTAATTTTAGCATGTTTTGTGTACACTATATACGCCATTAAAATCTTAGACTATGCGATTAGTCAGTGTTTTATCTCATATTTTGTGCTTAATTATATTTTGGAAGACCTTGCATCTCTTTGATTTTGATTCAATAATCTATCAATTAGTTTTTAAAGTTTTCTTTCATTTTCTATTAATACAGTATATACATACATTATCTTGGTTTCGGTAACAAAAATGTCACTTTCTTCTTTATAGCAAATAGTTTAACTATATGGTGTTTTAATTCTGTTGTTCTTTCGAAGCAAAATTTGCTATTATCTGTAAAATACTTAAGTTTCTTGCATATCTTTGCTATACAACCAAAGATTTGCAATAACTCATCATTTATAAATTTTACAGAGCTCATGACCGAGACCAAATTGTAAATTGGCCCCATTTTAGATGTTTCCACGAGCTGATCTTTTAAATTGAATCTGCGGTGTGTTCATTATTGGATTTGCTCAAATATTTGTTTATTTACTTCGGGTTCTTACCTTTCTTATTACTATGTTTCTATAATAGGATCAACAAACGAGAAATTATCACATGGATCAATCATAACATGCGGATTTAATAATATATATTGCAAATCACCAAATCTTCCAATTTTAACAATTAATGCAATAAAAACATTAAGGAAAGTAAATCTTTACTTATTATGATTATGATAAATCACATACATGATCTGCAGAATAAAGATTTTAAAAGATATTTTAAAATAGACTAGCTGCCTAATTAATATTTGGAAAGAACTGGTATTTTCATTTAATTACATTAATAAATGTATGGTTATTGCTGTCTTTGGAGATTTAAAATGTGAGGAAAGCGAGGCAAAGTTTCAGCACCCCGTCTGTTTGTTTATTAGATAGATGCACCAATTAAGCAATTAAGCAGCTTTTTTCGATTTTTTTTTTTTTTGAGGTTCAAAACTTTACAGGAAGAATTACCGCATTTTTTTTTAAAAAAAAAATCTTTAAAAATTTTCATACAACAAAAACAATCTATTCAAACATGTGTCGAATCTACATATATCCTACATAATTATATCGTGCCTATATTGGGTGGACGCATTGAGTTGTAATATCATGAAAATTTACATAAACTAACCTTACAATTAGTATAATTTATCAATACAATTTATCCAGCACTTCAATAGTGACTTATACAAGTTTTACTAATACCAAAAAAAAAAAAAAATGGTATAAAGCGCTTTTAAATTTTTGGATGCATATAAATTTAGTTTTGAATTTCAGATCTGTTTAAAATTCCATTAAAATAATTTTCTATTTACGAGCAACATAAGTTTAAAGAAATCGTTAAAGAAGTCGGCGTCCGATTCCACCTATAAACTTACGGGCGATTATGGACATGTCGGCTTACATAAGGATTATCAGGAGTTTTTTTTTATGTGGAAACAAACTTCTCCAATTGCAGTTGTGTCTCATTTTTGTTAAAAAAATGACCGTTGGTGAATTTATGATTTATTTTTAATTTTCTAAAAAAAATATTTCGGGGGCGGTAAGCTAGCTTTTTTGTTTTGCGGCTTTCTTGGGCAAAGGTACCACCAAGACATGAAAAAGTGTTTCAAGGAAGGACTTCAATTCTTTCTTTCCATTTTATTATATTTGGTTCTTGGCGCAAGAGACATATCTCCAGTCTTTCCTCAGTGCAGCTTACATATGTTAATGTTTAGCAAATATTATATATTTGAAGGGGTTGACGGGGAAAACAAAGAAACAGGACAGATGAGTTCTATTCCTTTCTATTTTGTACTGGTTCAGTTTGCACGAGGTAGGCCATAATTAAATAATGTATATCTCGAGTGTCTTAAAGAAAAGCAAAAAGTAATATTGAAAATTTTTGAAAATGCTAGCCTGCCATAAGTGTCAATCCAAGTACATGAGTGCCTCCCTTAAAAGAGGTAGTTGTGGAGCGTAATTGTATGATTGTGCCACCTAGAATGTTGGCTTATAATTAAGTTTAAGTAATGTTTGTCACGATATTTATTTGGTTCTGCCATTTGTGAGACATTAACATTATAATTACGAGATGCAACAATAATCCACGAACTGATACGTGATTTCATGATTCTTTCATAGTACCTGTTAACGTCAACAATGTTTTAGACCATTTGATTATAAAACTGCTGCCAAGGGGAAAAAAAATATAATTGATGTCCCCACAAAATTTGTTTCAGTTCTCGAAAAAAGTTTGATGCAAAGTAAATTAAAAAAACTGTAGCAATGATAGCCGTCTTTTTTTTTTAATCCGAAACTATTCCCTTTATTATTTATTTTATTTTTTAAAGTTCGTAGGCACTGTTCTAGTGTTCTGTTCTATCTTTCCAATTTTGCGACACCAAACTCAATCTGTATTGAGATTTAAATTTAGAATTTCCACTTGAGGGTACCGCAATTTTATCAGTCCATTGATTTGGCGGTTCTACAGAATCATTGAAGTTGGATCATATTCCAGTAATTGATAGCGACCAGGCCTAAATATTATTGGTAAGACAGGAAAAGATGATATTTCTTGTTGGTGTCATCTCTCCCGTATAGAGGCAGTATTGAGGGATATTTTCTAACAACCTTGCAAATATTATTAAAACAATGGAGAAAAAACATCAAATTTTAACTAAATATCTATTATTTCCTCAATTAATTAACCAACTAAGAACCTCTGGTATATTATGCTGGTTAATAAATATCAAGTAATACTAAATAGACATTACTTGACATTTTATTCAAATTTGTAATACAATAAAAATATAATTGTGAATACTCAAAATAACTTTTTGCTGAACTTATATAATTTATTATGAGAGAGTGATTTCTACGACAGATACAACTATATTTGAAATGTGCAAATAGCCTCATTTGCTAAAGAGCTTTTGTTTCCACTGTTATTCATGTTCAAAAAAGTATGATCATGTCTTTTCATTTTGACGGATTAATTCATACTGAAAAAATCCTTCTGAAAAATTTGATTTCAAATCAGAGTATCAGAGTATCAGACGGTTTAAAAATCGGATCCTTCTTTCAATAAAGCAGATAAGGATGCCCACGGAAGGTGTTGGATACAGTTAGCCTTTGTTTTTATGAGTTATTACATTATTTTAATCGACCAATAAAAAAATGAGAACAAAAGTAATTTTCTGGCGTAGCTTGGACGGGACGGGGTTACCGTGGCCCGCGGGCCACGCCGCAACACGCGTTTCCCAATTTCAATTTCACCCCTAAAATTCAAAAAACTACACTTTAGTAGTTCAGTTCCTTCCTGTTTCGAACTTGATTGTACAAAAAAATAAGCCTTAGCTGGAAGCGTGGAACTAAGGAAGAACTACTAACCACCTATAAGTGATAACTGGAACGTGGTTTGACTAAGAATTAGCTGAGTATTTTATTTTAAGTAATACAAGAATTAGCTGGACTAGTTTATTCTGACTGAGCTGCCTAATTTTCCTTTAATAAAACCAGTTTCAGAATCACGAGCTGTGGCGATATAATATGGCATAATGGCACAGTACTTAGACCAAATCCTCACAAGAGATGATCTGAAACAATGTTTTGTCTTTTATTCACGGAGGAAGTGAGTGTTGCCCAGGTTTGGGATCCGCTTTTGTCTTCGGATAATAAGTTACACATTATTGCTCTTATCAATCAATAATTTCTATTATCTCAAACAAGTTGAAATAAAAGATGGAATCAAGTCTTCTAACATTAAATATGTTTTAGCTAAATTTCAAACTCGCATCCTCTATTTAAGGAAAATTTCCTTTTTAACCAATAAATCAGATGCTAATTCTCATAATACATTTTTCCTTAAAAAAATTACTGTCGTAGTATATTACTAATTTAAATAAATTACTATCGTACTATATTACTAACTTAAATAAATTACATCAGTAGTGTATTACTTACTGAAATAGTGTTTCCAAAATTGTCAATCATGTATATGGATATGATTTCCATGCAAACTTTTATTTATATCAGTTTTTTTGCTTTTCTGACGCCACTTGTTTTTGTTTGTTTTTTTTACCTTGTTAATTTTACATGATTTTTAAAATCTTAACCTATCGTCCATGTATATTTATAATATTACTTTGACATGCAATAATTGGATCATCATTCTTGCTTATAATGTTTATCCAAACCGAGATTGATTCCATTGTTGACTAGCGCCCTTGGGACACTTGCATTGAAGTGAGGCTAATGAATCTGATGAGAATTTTTTTAATTTAGTTAATAATCAATTTTAATTTGTAAATTGAATTTTTGGAATACCCACCAGATTGATTTTTTATCTAAATAAAAGGCACTGTAGTTCTTTGCTCCCACTCCCCTTGTCCATCTTTGAATTCAGATCTGCTATCGCGCAGCACAGCGTGTAGCGCAGACTGTGGGCCGTCTGATCTGAATCTGATGGATAAGAAAGCCCCGTGAATCTAATAGGCCCGAAAAAAATTAACCGTCCGATCAAAATCGAACGGCTCAGGGTGCGTGTAGCGCAGGTGCCGCGCGACACAGGATCAGGATCCCATCCAAGTAGTATAGGCTTGGTATAGATTTATTCCTCTCAATGACTCGATTACTGAATTACATCCACTCCAGAAACGGCCCAATTAGCCATATTTAGCAATCAACAGGCCATTTCCTTTGATACGAGTGGTAAAATCTCAGTCTGTATCTCAAATTGACAGCCCAAATTTAATTGGGCCTTTATAATGAAAATAAGCAGTTCGGTTGCTGGCTTGCTGCTCCTCTCATCTCCTCTCCAGTCTCCACTCATGAATGAAGGATATCTCCGTTTATTCTAAATGGAGAGGATAGTTCAGCTTCCAACGAGAGCGCGCCGCAAGAGTCCGATAAGCTTTTGTCTGAAAACTGAAAACCGATTCCAGTGGAGAAGACCATTGTGAGCTTCGCTTCACTTGTCCTATGGCGCTCATATCTCTTCTCTCTCTCTGAAACGCATTGGTATCCACTCAGTAAGCGTTAGTTATCTCTCCACTTTTGTTTTATAATTTATATACATAGTTTTCCATGTTCTACGAAATTCTCTTCAATCCTTTCTTTTGGATAATGGTGGTTTGTCTTATACAATATATATAGAATTCTCTTCAAAGAGTCCAAATTTGCACTCACTGGTGTCTTGTTTCCTTGTTGTGTGCTAGAATTGATGCGATAAGCAGCAACAATGGCTTTGTCAGTATTCAGAGGCCTTCGTGCCAACCCAATTCTTCTCTCGCTCAAAAATGGTTCTTTTCTTCACAAAATTACCCCCAAAAGGTCACAATTCATTGTACAAGCGAGGCGGTCTGGGTCCACGGAGGCCCGGCCGGCGCAGAAATCTACGCAAATGGCAACCAGAGAGAGGCAAGAGCAACAATTACAAGGTTTCGAGGCCATTATCGGGATAGAAACTCATGTGCAACTCGAAACTTCAACTAAGGCCTTCTGCAGGTGCCCATACAATTACGGTTCCGAACCCAATACCACTATATGCCCGGTTTGCATGGGGCTACCAGGCACATTGCCGGTTTTGAATTCCAGGGTTATCGAATTTGCAGTTAAATTAGGTCTTGCATTGAACTGCGAGATATCCTTAAAATCTAAGTTTGACAGGAAGCAATATTTCTACCCTGATTTGCCAAAGGGGTACCAAATTTCTCAATTTGATATACCAATTGCAAAAAGAGGGTTTTTGGATGTGGATTTGCCTGTGGAGTTTGGTGGGGGGCACAAGAAGTTTGGTATTACAAGGGTCCACATGGAAGAAGATGCTGGGAAGTTGGTACACTCTGACACGGGTAGCTTCTCGCAGGTAATTTTACATTATTTTCAATACTGCCAATTCTACTACTAATATGGTTGCATTTGAATCACAGAAATCTGGATGCCTTTGATTTGATACAGGTCGGTATGTCTTAATCATACTGGTACTTGTGTCTGGTACGCTGTCCATATTGTTGGCATCATGCTAGTTGCATAATCCGATAATATCATGTTATCAGTTGCAAACATGCTGATCATGAGTACCATACCAAATAATATAATGTTTGGTGTAATGTGCTAAAGTGTGGAGCCATTTTCAAATGTCCAGTGATTGTTGGAGGAACATTTCTTGGAGTAGTTATGCTACAAGCTGTTCTGCTGTTTCTTTACTACTGTATTCATTACACAAAATGGCATTTTGCATCAGATTTCTTGTTTTTCAAGCCACTTGTTGCAACGGTAATGCTACAGTGAACTACAGGAAATAATTTCCCATTATTCTAATCCCTGATTCTCAATAGGTAGATCTAAACAGAGCGGGGGTACCCTTGCTGGAGATAGTGTCAGAGCCTGATATGAGGAACGGGATTGAGGCAGCAGAGTATGCCACTGAGTTGCAGCGTGTTGTCAGGTACATTGGTGTCAGCAACGGTAATATGCAAGAGGGATCTCTCCGTTGTGATGTCAATGTTTCTGTTCGTCCCCGTGGCCAAAAGGAGTTTGGTACCAAGGTACAGTTTTCTGTACAACTTGCTAAACTATTGCCATAAATAAAAAATTAGAGATGTTGATGGGTTTGATTGGGGGTTACATGTATGATTGGAGCATCTACTGCATTTTAATATTTAGTTGGATTAAAAATTTTCTTGCTTCTATTTTGATATGGGGCAGTTAAAATGTATGTAGATTTCTCTTTGTTTTGCTTTTATCCAGTTTCGCTTACCCCTAGCTTTGTAAGATAGGTTCAGGTTGATCTAAGTGAAATCTGATGCTCATATTGGGTGAGAATTGCGATACCTAGATTCTAAGTGAGGAAGAAGAGGCCAGGGTAGAAGTTCATGACTTCATGCATTTCTTACTTAACAAAATTTAAAGTTTTAGCCAAAAAAAAAAAAAGACAAGAAGAATTCATGGACAACGTTGATGTGTTTCTTTTCATATATGTTCCAGTTTTACCATGATTTCTTATGACTTTTTTTTTTTATTGATAACTTCTGTTTCTTTATTGGACACAACCATTTCCAGGTGGAGATAAAGAACATGAATTCCTTCTCAGCAATGAACAAAGCAATAGATTATGAGATAAATAGACAGATCCTTCTGCATAAACAAGGCCAAGCCGACCAAATTGTACAAGAAACTCGCCTTTGGGATGATGCAACTCAGGTGTGTGTGTCTCTCTCTCGTAAAAAAAAAATGTTATAGTGGTAAATTTAGGCTACTCTGTGTTTAAATAATGAACAGAATTAAATGCAGCATTTATCAACAATGACCTCATAAAAGGTTAAATGAGACAGATTTGGGTTAATTGAAGCACCAGTAGTCCCTTTGAATTAAGGGTCGAATGAGGCTTGATTTGGGAATTGGGACTACTGCAAAAAAAAAAAAAAAAAAAAAAAAAAAAAAGAAAAGAAAAGAATGTCACTGTTATATTTTCCTTTTTAACATTACTTTTCTTAATTTTTCCTTAGAAAACATTTACCATGAGGAAAAAGGAAGGGCTGGCAGACTATAGATATTTTCCAGAACCTGACTTACCTGAAGTAGTATTAACAGAACAATATGTCGATCAAATCAGTAAGTCACTTCCTGAGCTCCCTGAAGAGAAAAGGAGGCGGTATGAGAATATGGGGCTCAATATGCAAGATGTTCTCTTCCTTGCTAATGATGATGATGTAAAATTTCCTATTTGTTCATTACATTGTGTTATTCTCAGAGGCAATTTGAGGCATACCTCTGCAGTATTTAGAAATACCATTTGTATGATGCAATCATGCAAAACAATGGACATCATGCATGCTTCCTTAAAAAATGCGAAATTTCTTGGATACTTTTCTGAAGCTTTGAGAGGAGGAAGTGTTTTTATTGTTTAGTATGCAAATAGTTTCTCCTTGTTGCTGGGTGAAAAAAATATTCTTGGAAGAAGGGACAAATTTCATGGTTTTAAATCTTTTTAGTTGTATGTGATTGAAAATTTGCTGATATTTTGGCCATCTTTTATTTTTCAGGTGTGTGATTATTTTGACTCATGCATTCAAAATGGTGCAGAGGCCAAATTGGCAGCCAATTGGATAATGGGAGATATTGCAGCTTATTTAAAGAATGAAAAGATGTCGATAAAAGAAATAAAGCTGACACCAAAGGAGTTAGCTGAGCTTATTTCCTCCATTAAAGAAGGGACCATAAGTGGCAAGATTGGAAAGGAGGTATCTTTTATCTGTTTAATAATTATTTATTGATTTTGTTCATTTAGTTTGGCAAATTGCAGTTAACATTCATTGATAAAAAAACAAGGGACAGTTCTCATATCTTCCACTTCGTTTTAAATATTATTTTATTTTGGTTATCACGAGTAACAACAATCACCAAAAGTCAAAGGTTACATTAAAATGCTACTATATCAATCTCATGTATATTATGTATTGAAGTTGAGACAAGGTACATTGGCAATTTCATGCATTTCTGGAACTAATAAAATTTTGTATCATTTATCAGTTTCAGTTTTAGATCCATAATTCAGAATTTTCTTTTTTCATCAAAGTCTAGATTCTAAATGAGCTTATAGCAAAAGGTGGAACAGTACAAGGATTGATCGAGGAAAAGGATCTGGTCCAGGTATACTGATTCTTTTCAAATTAATACCAACAAATAAGCATGTACTGTACCTGAATGGTATTTCATCTGTAACTGTAAGCACTGCCAAATCTCAAAATTTAATCAAGGAAAGGTATTTGTAAGTCTGTTAACTGCACAATTAAGTTTGAAGTACTGGCTACAACAAGGCATATTGTAGCTTTACTGGTTAAGGACATGTTGACTCGTCAAGTGATCAAATCATGCATGAACTTGCTATTTTGTATATCATTCAAAATCTGCATGACATGCATCGCCTCATTATTCTATACGACAGAATTTTGGAATTGGCAAGTTGGCTACATCCTACATGTTACATCTTTACCAAATACCCCCCTATTCTTTTTATTCTATACAACAGTATACAATAAAATACAATGTAGTATATTTTGATGTAGTATAGGCTGTAGCAACTGTATTTTACAATGTGATGTTGTATATTGTAATGGTGTATATTGAAAAATACGTGTAGATTACTGACCCAGCAGCAATAGAAGCAATGGTGGATAAAGCAATTGCAGCAAATCCAAAGCAACTTGAACAGTATCGGTCCGGCAGAACGAAATTGCAAGGATTTTTTGCTGGCCAGGTATGCATAGTTCCATTCAATATTATTTCTTCATATATTTTCTTTTAATTTTCTATTTGTACATCTTTTGTCTACCAGGCACATAACCTTTAATTAGAGTTAAAATCAAAATGTTTCATATCTGATTTGGTTTGTGTAGGTTTTAGTTTGAGTTCATCAATCATGAACTATGGCCTAATTTTCTTGTTCTAATTTATAAAAAAATAGTTAGGATTACACCTTGTTGGGAGAAAGGGTCAGGGTCAGTAATACTTGACCTTTTGGCCTCATTTTAGCGCATTTATGACAATTGTGTTCATTCAACAGAATAACTAGTCGTGTTTATACTGTTCTATTCTGGCGTGCTTTCTTTTAGTTATTATTATTATTATTATTATTATTTTTGATTAATTGCATAACCACTTAGCCAGCAAGTTGTGACCATAAGAAATGGAAGGTCCCTTTCCTGTGTTGGTACAACAACAACCTTTTACCTGTGACTTCTGAGTGCTGAAAATAATAATTTTAAGTAACTCGTAAATTGCAGGTGATGAAAGAATCAAAGGGAAAGGCAAACCCTGTACTTCTAAATAAGATCCTTCTAGAAAAATTGAATGCTGGTAGCTGATAAATAGTAGTGCAGTTGAAGCCAATTTTGTATCAAAAGTAAATTGGAATTGAATTCTTGATGTAGCAATTTGTCAATAAAGCTTCGTTTCATTCTTTTGCCCTAATCTTATCTGGGGATTTTAAGAAAAATCAGCTTTGCTTGATCACATTTTTCAGTAATACTTAGTTTTGTTTCACCTTTTTCCTATTTTCATTCGTGGCCTCTACAAAATCTTAATACAGCTAAACTACAATCCTGGTATAAATTGTTGATAGACCTTGTGTTTGTATCGAGAAACGTTCGATACCAGCAAGAGGCATCTCAAAAGAAGATGTCGGATTCATGGAGTCTTTCTTATGAATGAAAAGAAAAACTTCCAATTGAAAATTTGAACCTGCCCCAGCCAACTTATATTTTATACATTAGCCATATTTTAGCGAGAATGAGTTTAATGTAAATTATAGAATATAATACAAGACTTAATGGGCACAGCACAAAATGGTTTGCTCTTGCAGATAGAGCCTATCTAGCAAGTTTGTAGTCTTGCTCAAGCCTTCAAGACATCAAATAATTAAGAGACATGCTCTAATTTTGTAAAATTAATAAATAAATAAAAAAGAAAACAAGTAGCGCCAGCCATCCATGCAAAAAGGTTGCAAACCCAGCGTTCGTATATTAATTTCCTCTTAATTAATTCAACAAAAATACACTGTCATTTCAATTTAGCTTAACTCCTATTTTGTTGGCATAACATGCCAGGTTCTATTGGTTAATTTTAATTTAATTCGTTTTAAAGTGGACTTTAAGAATTTTCATTGCCATAAACAAATAATAAATTCCGCAATTCTGGAAAGGAGCCGAAGCTAGCTGATAGGATATGGCCCAAAAGGCCCAATCCGGAATGAGTTGACAATAAAGCCTGGCATGAGGCCCAGTCTGAGAAAGGTCCATAAGCCGATTGAAGGAGCACCAAGAGAAATTTGGCGGGAAACCAGAAAGAAGCGGGAATACGAAATACAAAGAGATCCTGGAGGGGACCAGACGGTTAGAGTTGAACGGCCCAGCAGGGACCCACCAGAACATCTGGATCCGAGATGTTAAGAAGAATGTCTGAATAACTTCTCGGATTGGCGGGAAAGCTTCTCGACATGGACGTTGGAAGCTCCCTAACATCTCGGAGTGTACAAGTGGCTCGAGTGGTTATAACCGTTGTCGGGTGACGTCAGCAAGGGAGATTTCTGCTCGAGGCCTATATATAGCAGGGGTAGAACACTGTATAGGGGGTTGGACATTTACTTCATGCATACACTCACACAATACACACTGTAATCTCCAATTATTATCAATAAAGATCTACTTTCATCTCTCTCTAATCTCAATCTCTATCATTGTTGATCTCTCTACTAAGCTAGACGTATCAACTGGCGCCCACCGTGAAAATCGTGGCTAGAGTGATAAATCAGAGAAAACCTCAGTGTTCATCACTCTCAGCATCAAATCTTGATGAGTGAGATTCGAGGCGTGGTTAATCCACGAAATCTTGATTTTGAATTTGCGATGGCAGATTCAACATGCAACGCCCAAATCGCAACTTCAAAGTCAATGGCTCATGCAATCCAACACGCACAACTTGGAATGCCAGTGGTTGAAGAATTACCAAGCTCTCTCAGTGTAGATCCAGTGATACTTGATCCAAGATCTATATAGGCAGTTCAACAAACACAATTAGGAATGCCAACAGTGGATGCATTTCCAAGTTCTCTCAACACAGATCAAGCAACTCCAGATCCAAGGCTCGCGAAGGGAGTATCTCAACAACCTAGAGCCCTTGGAATGTCAGATCTAGCCCGATCTGACAACTTTCCAGGGATTGCTATCAAGTAGCTTTGGGAAGTCATGTGGCACAGATAGAAAAGGAAGCAGTGACAAAGAAAACGAAGCCGCCTGGCTCAGGTGGACTTGTGGAAGAAGTAGAGGAGGTTGAATTGGGAGCAGGAATAGTCACCAAAATAGGAACCGCTCTAAGTCTGGAAGACCGAGAATTAGTGAAAGCATGTCTGAAGAAAAATGCTGATGTGTTCGTTGAAGAAGGAGGCAAGATGCCTGGCATACGCCGAAATGTAGCGGAGCATCGCATCAAGCTTTTCCCAAACCACAAACCTGTTCATCAGAGGAAAAGAAAGTTTGGGAATGACAGAAAAAAGATAATTGAGGATGAGGTAAGTAAGTTGTTGGAAGCAGGGTTTATTCGGGAAGTGACCTGTCCTGAGTGGCTCGCGAACCCTGTGGTTGTACCAAAACCCAATAACAAGTGGCGCATGTGCATCGACTTCACAGATCTCAACAAAGCATGCCCAAAAGACCCATTCCCTCTCCCGAGTATTGATGCAATGGTGGACTCAACAGCTGGATTCACACATCTCAGCATTGTCGATGCTAATGCCGGCTACCACCAAATAAAAATGCACCCCGAAGACGAAGAGAAAACCAGCTTCCTGACCGAGAAAGGTTTGTATTGCTATCAGGTAATGCCTTTTGGTTTGAAGAATGCAGGTGCAAAGTATCAAAGAATGGTGAACAAGCTTTTCAAAGAAGAGTTGGGCAACATCATGGAGGCATATATCGATGACATGGTGATCAAAAGCTGTTCGGGTCAGGCACATATAGAACATCTCGACAAAGTGTTTACAAAGATGAAGGCGGTCGGAATGCGTCTCAACCCGAAGAAAAGTTTTTTCTGCTTGGCAAGTGGGAAATTCTTAGGCTTCATAGTCTCGGAAAGGGGAATCGAAGTGCACCCGAGTAAATGTCAAGCAATCACGGATATGGAACCACCGAGTTCTATCAAAGCGGTTCAAGAACTCACAGGCCGCATAGCAGCTCTAGGAAGGTTCATTTCGAAGTCTGCCGAAATATGCCAACCTTTCTTCCAAACCTTCAAGAAAAACAAGAAATTCCAATGGTCCGAAGAGTGCCAACAAGCATTCACCAAAATAAAGGAATACCTGGCAACACCACCAGTGATCAGCCGACCGTTGAAAGGAGAAACTTTATATCTCTACATAGCAGCATCAGACACCGCAGTAAGCGCTGCCTTGGTGAGAGAAGAAAAAGGCATACAAAAACCGGTATACTTCATATCTCGGGTTCTCCGAGATGCAGAAACCAGATACCCACTTGTAGAGAAAGCAGCCTTTGCAGTCATGATAGCTTCATGAAAACTCAAACCTTATTTTCAAGCTCACCCAATCAAAGTTCTCACAGAACTACCTCTAAGAAGAGCTTTGGGACAACTCGATGTGGCAGGAAGATTATTAAAATGGACAGTTGAGTTGTCGGAGTATGATGTCACATTCATCCCGAGAACTGCGTACAAGAGTCAAATTCTAGCTGACTTCGTTGTGGAATGTACAGCTAGGTCTTCAGAACTCCATTCCAAAGATGAAGTTTGGAATGTATATGTTGATGGAGCTGCATCAGAAAGAGGTTCTGGAGTCGGAGTCGAGATCATTGGACCCAAAGGAGAAAAGTTTCATTATGCGATACATTTAACCTTCAACGTATCCAATAATGTGGCTGAGTATGAAGCATTGCTAGCGGGTCTGCGACTTACTGAAGCTACTGGGGCCAAAAGAGTAAAAGTGCACACAGATTCACAATTGGTGGTTAACCAGATCAGTAGCGAGTATGCAACAACCAATGAAAAACTCATCTTATACCTAGAGAAGGTAAAGGCAATCATTGCAACTTTTGAGATGACTTCAGTTGAATATGTCCCGAGAACACAGAATGAGACAGCCGATGCGCTGTCAAAGCTGGCAAAAGAGAACGACTTAGATAGAGACAAACCAATAGTTATGTTGGAAATTCCTTCCCCGAGTATTGACGTGTTGGAGTTGGGAGTATATGTGATAGAAGTCGGGGACGAATGGTATGCACTGTTGTGGGATTTTCTCAACAATAACAAGTTGCCAGATGACGAAAAAGTTGCAAGAAAAGTGAAGAGGTGGGCCTTAGAATTCACTATCATGGACGAAAACTTATTCAAGAAAGGGTATGGAATTCCCTGGCTAACGTGTGTAGGACAAGCCAAAGCAGATGAACTCATGAGTGAAATACATGAAGAAATATGTGGAAGTCATCAAGGGATGAACTCGCTCAGCAACAGAATAATAAGAGCTGGGTTTTATTGGCCCACGTTAAGGAAAAATGTACAAGAGTTCATAAGAAGATGCGAGAAGTGCCAATTCCATTCCCGTATACCTCGACAGCCACCTCATTCCATGCAATCAATAGCCAGTCCATGGCCGTTCGACATATGGGGAATAGATTTACTGGGACCTTTCCCACAAGGCCAAGGAAATGTAAAGTTTTTGGTGGTAGCAGTGGAATACTTCACGAAATGGATTGAAGCAAAGCCTTTGGCAACTATCTCCTCTCAGAAAGTGGTTGATTTCGTCCGACATCAGATAGTTTACAGGTATGGTCTTCCTCACACAATCATCTCAGACAATGGAACTCAGTTCTCGGGAGTACCATTCCAAGATTTTTGTAAAGGTCTCGGGATAAGATCATGTACCTCCTCCGTATGTCATCCTCAATCTAATGGATTGGCAGAGGTCTCTAACAGAACTATCTTGGAAGGATTGAAAAAGAAGGTTGAAGGAAGTAAGAATACTTGGCCCGAATATCTTGATGAAATACTGTGGGCCTATAGAACAACACCTCGCACAGCCATTGGTCGTTCTCCCTTCGCAATGGTGTATGGGATGGAAGCAGTCACACCCATGGAAATTGTACACCCGTCTTTGCGTACAATTTCCTACGAATGGTCCTCAAATGGCATCAAGCGTGAACAAGAGTTAACAACTATCCACGAGTTAAGGGAAGAAGCTAAAGTCAAGGCAGAAGACTAACAGAGGAAGATGAGGAAAAGTTTTGATAAGAAAGTTGCCCCAAAACATTTTCAGCCTGGAGATTGGGTGTTAAGGAAAGTTGAAGCAACTGGGAAACCTGTTGGGAAGTTGGACCCCGCTTGGGAAGGACCATTTGAGGTGACTAAGTCGATTGAAGGAAGAGCATATCACTTGCAAGACATGCAAGGAAAGAAGATACCAAATGCTTGGAATGCTACACATCTGAGGAAGTTCTATGTATAAATTCAAATTTATTTTTTCTTGTTTGAAATTTTTGAGAAAGTGTACCGTAGTTTAAAGTTTTCTCAGAGATTTCTGTTTTACATCCTTGAATTTTGTAATTTGTAATGATTGGAATAAAGAAGTCTAAAACACCAAATTGTTGTCTTCACCATAAGAATCAGTCGTGAACCTCCTAGAGACTAAGTCTCGGAGTAAGCGCATCTTATGGAGTTCTCGGATAAATCGTCACCATAAGAATCAGTCGTGAACCTCCTGGAGACTAAGTCTCGGAGTAAGCGCATCTTATGGAGTTCTCGGATGAATCGTCACCATAAGAATCAGTCGTGAACCTCCTTGAGACTAAAGTCTCGGAGTAAGCGCATCTTATGGAGTTCTCGGATGAATCGTCACCATAAGAATCAGTCGTGAACCTCCTTGAGACTAAAGGCTCGGAGTAAGCGCATCTTATGGAGTTCTCGGATGAATCGTCACCATAAGAATCAGTCGTGAACCTCCTTGAGACTAAAGTCTCGGAGTAAGCGCATCTTATGGAGTTCTCGGATGAATCGTCACCATAAGAATCAGTCGTGAACCTCCTGGAGTCTAAATCTCGGAGTAAGCGCCTCCTATATATGTTCCTTTTATGAACCAGTACGTTTTCGAAAAATCTGACACCTTACGTACATCATTTAAGTCTTTATTGAAACATACTTAAAGACAAGAAAACTTTTTACACTATGTCAAAGAAAAGAGGAAAAGTTACTGAAAACTGAACACAAATCACGTGAAGTGATCAGAACTCACCTAACCTTTCAAGTCGTCGTCATTATAAATAGGGACACAAACCCTAAATCTCAACACACTCGTTTTCTCTCGTTCCTCTTCTTTATCGTTTCCATTATTTCCAAACGGTGAAATGATGAAAAAGAAGAAGAAAATGAAGTACCTTAAAATTTTCATATAGATAATCTAGTAGAATAGCTGAAGCCAAGTTGACAATCTAGTAGAATAGCTGACGAAGCAAAGTGAGCTATTCCTCGTATGATTCAACTTGGCACATCCTTCAAGTGATGAAGGTATGCCTCTGCGAGCAAACGAGCGCCAGAAGACACCCATCAAAGGGTTTCTCACCTACCAATGGGCTTTTGGTTATCTCGCCGCACTCAAAGAGTCCGGAGGTAGAAACTACATCACTAAGACAAGACGCACCTTTCAGTGTGGCCTTCGTCTAACAGTATCTTCAACAAAGGAGATCCGAAAAAGAGATTAATAGTTAAAAGATGTCGGAATGATGTATCTTTTAGACATTAATTCTAGAATGATCTCGGAAAATGTAAAAAATGTGTTTATCTTTCGGGAATGAAAGAGTTCTCGGGAGAGCGTACGAAATATAACATCTCGTGAATATATTTTAATTATGACTTCATTTCTTGCTATAGTAGTTCGTATCGTGACTTAATTTCATGTTACGACTTTGTTCTAGGAATAACATAATTCTCGGAAATAGTAAAGTTCTCAAAAAATATAAGAAGTATAACATTGCGTGAGTATATTTTAATGTGATGAATTCATGTTATGAATTTGTTTCATTTTTCGACTTGGTTCTGGGAGAATAATGTAGTTCTCGAGAATGACTTAATGCCATTTCGCAAAAGTACGAAAGATATTTTTAACATTTCGAAAGGGCATGTATAATAAATGTGCAGTTCATCATAAAAACAGTGAAATAAATAAACATTCGAAGTGCAGTAAAGAGGTATCTAAGTATCATAAGATGATAAAGATAGTTGTCGCACAAGCGAGATAAAGTCTTACAACAGTCAATAGACAACAAAAAACCCAAAACTAACTAAATCCGAGTACTTCACTCTTCTGGAACTGGAGGCTTAGGCACATCTGCAGGCCAAGGAACCGTATCCTCAGGCCAAGGATGAGCGGGAACACATCCCATTTCCTTCAGGAAAATCCTGCCTCCGAGAACTTTTCCATGTTCGTCAATCAGACGATCTTTAGGACGATACCAAGTACATTTAGAAACATTTGGCAATTCTTCCATCGTGGAGATGTCGGGAATACCAAATTCCTCATCAGTGAAAGGGAAATAGGGTTGCAAGTCACGGGCAGCATCAATCAGAGCTTGTCGGAGAGTGGGAGTTTGTTTGATAGCCGAAGCTCTGTTAAAAGCACGAGAACTAAGGAAATCACTCAGATATCCCTTACATAACTGCTCTTTTTCCTCTTCTTTAAATGAACTTGCTACTTCCTTATCGATGGTAAGAGAGGCAACAAGAGATGATAAGTTATCCACTTGAGTTTTTAAGCTATCCACATCTTTCTCAAGAGCAACTCTTTTATCCTTCTCGATAACCAACTCGGAGCGAATGTCATGTAACTGAGAGATAGCCAGATCCCATTACCGAAGAGTACAATCGAACTTGAGCAGAATAATATGCCGAAAACTCTCAAAGTTGTCAAGCTTCTGAGCTTGTTCAGCATTCGCCTATGATAAATCCTTGTTTATGGCATAAAGTTCCTTAGCAGTGTCCATCATACCTCCCAACATACCTTCCCACTCCTTATGCCTAGAGTCAAGCTGGGATTGCAAATCACTTGCCTTCCGTTTTTCATCAGCTAACTCTTTCTCCAGGCGTACAATCTTGGCATCTTTGCCCTCAAAAGCTTCTACCAACTCATTTAACAAAGAAGGTAGCCGAGCAGAAGTCGGAGAACTAGCCCGCAAAGTGGAGGTCACGACATGGACGCGAGCAGCTTCTGGGGAAATTGCTGCATAGGAAGTAGAAGGATGACTCTTAGGCATCAAGTCGTCGTCACTACCTAAGAAATGATCCCTGCAGGGGGTGGCAGGACATTCCCGTTCAAAACTTCTTTGCACATCCACTGGAATTAATTCCAAAGAAGAAGGAATGGGGATCTCGGGTCCAGAAGGTGGAATGATAAGTGGTGCCGAGTTGGATACTGGGATATTGAGAGCAGGTTGCCGGGTTTTATTCTGGGTCTTAACCTCAAACAAGACATCATCATCGTCATCAGTCAACTCTATCAATAAAGGCCCTTCTTTATTGACAGAAGTTTCGGGAGCTTGATCCAAAAAACCCATCTGGGAACCTGACGCCTTCCCAGCAGAGCTCTCCCCCTGATTAGACTTAAAAAGAGGAAGGTCCTCAACGGTCTTCTCGGAGTCCTGGCCAGTAGATTCCTCATTCGTCTCGAGAATTGCAGGAGTTTGAGATTGAGTAATACCCCTCTTCTTGCGAACAAGGGGCGGTCTTCAGTGGACTTCTCGGAATCATTGTCAGTGGATTTCTCATTCCTTTCGGGAAGTATAGGGGTCTGAGTTTTGGCAATAGCCTTTTTCTTACGACTTTCGGAGGCAGCAGTGGACCTAGTCTTCCTCCTCGGGACGCGCACGGGAGCAGGAGGAGGAATACCTACTCGAGGATCTATCAAAGTCATAACTTCATCTTTCTCAGAAACACCGGTATAAGCCATGCGAACAAGCCCTCGAGTCTCTAATATGGTTTGAAGATCAGTGGTGAAGGCATACTCGAGAACAGAGAGTTTCTCAAAGACCACCTTGTTAAAGCTGTCACGATCTTTGTTCCATTTCGGGGTTATCTCGAAAATATTCAAAAAGGGCTCCTGCAAGAAACAAAACCTATCTTCCCAATTGTCTATTTTAAGTATTTTGTTGGCGAAGAGAGGAGTATTCGGGCGAGCCCGGATGGAACACATATCATGAGCTTTGTTGAAAGTGAAGTAGTGTCCGAAAAGACTAAGGGAAGGAGCCACTTGAGGAAGACCTAAGGCTAGGGCATAAGTGGTGATAAATTTCTCAAAAGAACAGAGATTGCACCAAGCACTAGGATGCAATTGCCCAGGAGGTATATCGAGAAGAGTCAGAACACTCCGCGCAAAGTCAGAGAGAGGCAGATGAAAGCCACACTTAGCTATTTTCCAAAAAAGCACTCCACCCCGAGTATCATCATAAGGGCGATCTTCAAGGTTAGCGATAACCAGAGCATCAGGTTCTCCCAGTCCAATTGATTCCGAGAACTTAAGAACATCTTCCTCATCATCCCAGGGGATAGACTGGAAAGTGGCTGCCTTGGTGAAAACAGAATCCAAAGGACGACTTTTTCGGCGAAATGCTTCCTTTTTCGGGGCAACCCGAGTAGATTTTTGTTTCTCCGTAGCAGCACCCGAACTGTCGCCAACAGCCTGGGCAGTCTCTTTGCCAACCTGGGAAGATTCTTGTTTCTCAGCAAAATCACCTCGACTACTTCCAGCGGCTTGATCAGAATCCTTATCTGTAGAAGACATGTCTGGTAGCAAAGCAAACATCAGGAGATGTTAATGAGAATATAAGAAGGGGGGCCGTGATACAAATTAAAAAGGCAACACTTGGTAGCAGTAAAGAAAACCAAGAATGAAGATATCATCACTGGTACCAACATCAGGACATACCGATATTGTTATTGGTACCAACACTGCAACACGTTGGTATCGTGATAAACACCATTATCATAGCACATACTAAAAGTCTGGCTTTGCACTGCACTCTAGTACCAAAGAAAACAGGTACAAGAGTAAAATTGGGTACAAGAACAGGAATTGGTACCGGACAGCAAAGAAAAAAAAATCAACAAGAAAATTAAGAAACCCCTCTAAACTCTGGTACCCAGATAATTGATAGAGGGTATATCTTCCTTGGCCCAATTGTATGATCGGAAACCAAGGTCAGAACCAATAAAAAGGTCATAACGAAGTACCCAAAACAAAGCAAGGGAAAAGAGAAGAAGTTTACCTGCTGATGGCGGTTCAGGCGATCACCAGAGATGAGTTGAAAAAGCCGAAGGGAGTGGAACGCGGTAACCGAAGCTAGTTGATGACCAACGCAGAGGATAAGAAGAAAGTTGCGAAAGAAAGGAGAAGAAGAAGCGTCAGAAAGAGAGAAGAAAGAAGTGTCAGAATGAAGAGGAGAGAGAGAAGAGTCGGAAGGATGTAGAAAGCGAAGCGTACGAGGGAAAAGGCGGGAACGCGTTAATCCCAAGAGAGACAAAAGGAAATGCACAGTCATCGAGGGAATCAGGACATGACACGTACCCACCCTCTCTTAAATGTTAGCAGGCGAAACGACAGGAAGTTGAAGGAACAAGGAGACTTAAAGGTTAAGTCTTCAGAAAAGAGAAACATCTCGGATCGTCAGCGAAGGTTAGGACAGCTCAAAATTTCGACGATATATTTCAGAAGCTACTTCGAGCTAACGCTCAAGGGCTTGGTGATATATCTCGGGTGAAGTCTGGAGTTAAGGCTCAAGGGCTTGGTGATACCTTTCGGGTATAACCTTGAATCAAGGTTTAGGAATTCGGTGATATATCTCTAATGGCATCTCGAGCTAATGCTCAAGGGCTTAGCGATATATCTCGGATGAAGTCTTAAGCTAAGGCTCAAGGGCTCAGCGATATCCCTCGGAGCATTCTCCTCGACGACATATCTCGAATGGTATCTTGAGTTAAGGCTCAAAGGCTTGATAATACATCTCGGGTATAGTCATGAGGTAAGATTCAAGAACTTAGCTGTATAATTAAATAACTTCCGAATAGTAAACTTTTCGCAAGTTCAAGGGCTTATGATAGGATATGGCCCAAAAGGCCCAATCCGGAATGAGTTGACAATAAAGCCTGGCATGAGGCCCAGTCTGAGAAAGGTCCATAAGCCGATTGAAGGAGCACCAAGAGAAATTTGGCGGGAAACCAGAAAGAAGCGGGAATACGAAATACAAAGAGATCCTGGAGGGGACCAGACGGTTAGAGTTGAACGGCCCAGCAGGGACCCACCAGAACATCTGGATCCGAGATGTTAAGAAGAATGTCTGAATAACTTCTCGGATTGGCGGGAAAGCTTCTCGACATGGACGTTGGAAGCTCCCTAACATCTCGGAGTGTACAAGTGGCTCGAGTGGTTATAACCGTTGTCGGGTGACGTCAGCAAGGGAGATTTCTGCTCGAGGCCTATATATAGCAGGGGTAGAACACTATAGGGGGTTGGACATTTACTTCATGCATACACACACAATACACACTGTAATCTCCAATTATTATCAATAAAGATCTACTTTCATCTCTCTCTAATCTCAATCTCTACCATTGTTGATCTCTCTACTAAGCTAGACGTATCACTAGCCATAATAACATTTCATAATTTCTTTATTTAATTATAATTTATTCCGATTTGATGTGGATGCTAATAATCTCTACCACAATATCGCAATAAACAAATAATAAATTCCGTAATTAGGAGCCGAAGCGCACCAGAATATTTTATAATTAATTGCATCCAACACAACACAACACAAGACAACACAAGCCTATATCCATTTCCAATCACTTCGACAACTGGACCCATTTTGCATTTGTCCTTCGCAAACCTCAAGCACATCGCCTCACCTCTCTCTCTCTCTCTCTCTCTCTCTCTCCACCATTGCTAAAACCCTAAACCCTAGAGTTTCTACCTCTCAATCCAAGTTTCCAGAGGTACTGATTTCTTCTTCTCTTGCTACATTCAACCTACATTTCCCTAATTCGGTTCTAATTTCGTGTTTCGAATCATATCCTAGGTTTACGCGATGAGGCCGATTACCAGTAACGAACGAGCGAGAATGGCCTTAAATGCGATGAAGGACTTAGGGTTTGGGAGGAAGCTTGCAGTTAAGGTACTGAAGAATCTCTTGAAGTTGTACGAGAACAAGTGGGAGTTGATCGAGGATGAAAACTATAGAGCTTTTGCTGAGGCCATCCTTGACGCTCAGGTTTTGATTCTCATTCGCTTCTTCTTTTCATCTTTTGGTTCTTTTCGGATGTGTTGTTCTGGTGCTAGAATAACTTTTTTTCGTTGTTTCTTGTTCTTGTTTCAGGATGATGGAATTACAAGACAGCTGGGAAATGATGTGAGTAAACCTTTTTTTTGTTTTGTATTTTTCTAATTTTGTTTTTTTTTGTGCTTAAGGTTTGTTTATCTTCTGGGAACTGTGCTTATTTCGTAGTTCTTATTACTTGAATTCTGGAATGCTTTTTTTTTTTTTTTTCCCTGGCATCGGTGATCCATAAAAGCCTATCTAATAGTCTGACCAAGTTAGTGTAATTGAATGTTTTATCATTTTGGTATTGCAACTATGTGAAAATCATGTGCTGATTTCTTCTTTTGTAATTTGGAGAACTGAGATTACATTTAGGCACTGCTCCAGATTTGTGTGTGTAATGGAATGGGAAGGAATGGAAATGAAAGGGAGAGCTACAATTTCACCCTCAAATCTGGGGGTTAAAGAGTTTGCCACTTTTATATAGGAGCTGTCTCCTCTTTCTCCCTCATTTCCATCCATTTCCATTGAAAAATTGAAATTCTGGAGCAGGTGAAAGTGCTTGGGCAGGTGCGGCCAGTTCACCCTCCCATTCCTCAAGCTAGGTTATAGTCTCAACCCTGATTCTGTAATAAGTCTGCTTCTGCAGCTACTAGGCCATTTTTGCTTCTATCTGCTAGAAAAGTTACCACTATGTACACTGTCACACATTTTTTTTTTATTTTTTTATGGCCTTCAGTTTTTTGTTTTTTTTGTGCTATTTTGAGTCCATGGATTAAATCTGGGCTTGTTTGAGGCACATTGACCGGAACCAGCCAAGATGCTGTTATTTCACTAAGCCTCTGGGCTCTGTGTACACCGTTTTAATTCATGGAAATGTGCTACTACAGTAACTCTCCTCTAACTCTCTTTTGCGATGCCTTTTCTTGTCTAAGCAGGAAATGAGTGATTTTGGGGCCCAAGACCAGCAATTTACTGAAACATTTACCCAGGAGGTGTCCCCTTCACTCAACATTTGTGGTTCAGAAGTACCTGGTCCATCGAGTTCTTCAAGGAGGCGCAAACCAGATCACAACCGTCATGATGAAATGGATGATCTAGTTGATGCTGAGACTGATTCGCCTCTCCTCAAGCGGCCTCGCAGAAAACAACCTGAGACTGGGGCGTCTTCTGAAGATCGGGCGATCATACCCATGCCCCAGGAGCCATCTCCCTCTTCCTTACCATCTCCAACCTCAGAGTAGATATAATACCTCTATTTTTTTTTTCTTACAAAGAATGGAAATAAGTCACTTGCAATTCCCTTGTTTATGGTACATTTGCATGCAAGACCAAGATTTGCAGTAGTTCTTGTCCATGTACCATTACTACCATGCGACACTTCTGTTACAAACATACAGTCTTTGATAAGTTTAATATGGTTACTATTTTGTTTATTCTTTTCTCTTTCCTGACTTGTTGTGGCTTTTGAATGTAGGGGTACAAGAGTGGTTAATGAATCTGGGAAGGTGATTAAATATGTGAATTACAGGAGAGATGTGAATAGTAAAAGGCCAAGATCTGCACCATTGAAAGAGCCAAAAGAAGAACCTGACCTGCTGCCTGAGTCTAATTATGGGGGCGCTCCTCTTGCAGTGATTTTTCCTAGTGACTCTGATTCTGCTGGGAACAGAGAAAGCTACAGTCAAGGGAGCCAAGAGGGTTCAGAGAGACAAACCCCCAAAACTGGTGTTCCATCCACCTCCAAAGCCCCTAACACCACATCAAGTCACATAAATGGACAAAACATAACCATTGCACCGTGCACAAACACCTATGTTGTACCAGAAGGATCCCCTTGTACCAAGCTTGAGATTGCCTCCTCCTCCAATGGTGAGTTTAAGCTCGCCATCTACTCCCCTGCCAACCTCCCCACACCAAGTCTATCTGACTTTTTCAAACTTGTTGAAGATAAGTGTCTCCATTCATACAAACTTCTCCTACCTGATTTCTCACTCTCTAGGATCATGAATGAAATGTGTGAAGCCTTGGTTGAGTGCAACCCTTCTGATTCAGGTGTGAGCTCCAGCTGTATGCCAGATGAAGCTACTGATGCCAATGGCGGTCCAGATGAAAATGCAATGGTCGTGGCCCAAAACCCGCAGCTAGCCCTAGGTGTGGTCCGGCCAGCACATGACTCCAGCGACGTTGCAAGGGGTGAGGAGAAGTTCTTAATACCAATTTTCAATGACTACACTAGTGATGAAACGCCTCCAAACTTTGCTTACATACCGCAAAATCTGGTATCTGATAATGCTTGCTTGAATCTTTGCCTGGCACGCATTGGAGATGAGAACTGTTGTGCGGATTGTTATGGGGACTGCTTGGCAGGGCCTGTGTCATGTGCATGTGCAAGGGAGACTGGGGGTGATTTTGCATACAATAGTGAAGGGCTAGTTAGGAGAGAGTTTCTGGATGAATGTCTGGAGATCGCCCATGACAGGTGGGACCCGCGGCATAGGGTTTACTGTAATGAGGGGGAATGCCCTGTTGAGAGATCCAATGAGGCCATGGGGAAGTGTAAGGGACATTTAATGAGGAAGTTTATCAAGGAGTGTTGGAGTAAGTGTGGTTGCAGCAAGGGTTGTGGCAACCGTGTGGTACAGCGTGGCATCACTGTTCAGCTTCAGGTACCAACTTTTTTTCCTTATCTTCAGTCTTTATTCTTACATTTCTTTTTGTTGTGATTTTTTTTTTGTGATGGTGGTGATGGTTGTTGTTCCTGTTTTTGTTGTTTCTTTCTTGTATGATTGGATGCTTGGTGGGGATTAGTTCAGACCTAATTTATTGTTGAGCTTATGATTCTCTGTCTGTATATTTTGTTTCCATTGCTCCTTGATGATACATTACTCTTTTCTCCAACAAGTGGCCTGCGATGTATCTTCTATAATATTGGTGCTTTGCTCAATTTTATTTTTAAACTAACGTCTCTTATACGGACAATTAGGTATTCATGAATGGAAATGGGAAGGGATGGGGGCTCCGTACTGTAGATGAAATACCAAAGGGAACATTTGTGTGCGAGTATGCAGGGGAAATTCTGACAGCCAAGGAGTATCAAGAGAGATACAATCAAAGAAAGGCGAGCTTGATGAACTCTCAGCCAATGCTCCTGGATGCTGACTGGGCCCAACGCAGCGGGCTTAAAAATGAAGAGGCTTTATGTCTTGATGCGACCTTCTATGGAAATATTGCTCGCTTCATCAACCACAGGTATAGGCATAAGTTTACTTATCCTTACAATTTACAGTGAATTCCATGTTCTTTTTTGTGTTTAAAAATTAGGAAGGTTTTATTGTGTTTAGTTGTCTGGGATGCTGCTCAACATATTAGGCTATGGTGTTTCTTCTTGTGATTTATTCAAGTTCAACTTTAAGCAGACAAGTATGCTATTATGTGTCCACTGTTAGGCAGTTTGTTATTTGTGTTGTATTTAATCTTGTTAAGCCCCAATTATTTCAACATCCCATTAAGTACAACAAGCAGAGAGAGTAATGAGTACAGAAGAATACAAAGATAGGCAAATTGGATCTAGTTACTACTGAAGGTAGTATGCCTAACTGGTGCTCGTATGAAGATGTGGACTATTGTTAGTAGTTCATGCTTTTGATTTTCTTCTCCCTAAAAAAGTAATCTTAATCCTTGGAGGATATTTGAAAAAACAAATTGCAGGTGCTATGATGCAAATTTGGTGGAGATACCTGTTGAAATTGAGACTCCCGACCACCTCTACTATCATGTTAGTGTCATCATTAACCCCGAAAAGCTGTTATGAAAATTTCTTTGTTCCCCATAAAATTGTTCACTAATAAATAAATCTTCTTCACTTGTGAAATTCAGCTTGCCCTCTTCAGTTCTAGAAAGATTGAACCTCTTGAGGAGCTCACATGGGTATTAGTTTTCTCGTCTAAAAATAAATACACACCTGTAAAAGCTATTTTCTAACAGTGGCTGGATGATAATTGTAGCATGAGTGATAATATGTTTTGTGTTTCTTATGCCATAGGACTATGGAATTGATTTCAAAGGAACTGAGCTCCAAAACGGGAGTTTCAAATGCCTGTGTGGCAGTAAATACTGCCGTGACACGAAGCACTCAAGTTAGTGTTCTTTTTTCTCTTGCTGGTTAGAATGTGTTGAACATTGCCTTTTGTTTGGTTGCATGCTTAGAGGTACTGCATTAACATATACAAGCTTTGTCTACCCTTATACAATGTACTGCATCAATATACAAGCTTTGTCTACCTTTATACTATCATAGAAACCTTGGATATTACTTACTATATGTACAAATGAAAACTTGGGAGCACTATGATATGGTTTCCCAAATTATGAAGAATGAATTCTAGGATCTCACCACCTGTAACAGTTGTTGCCTTGATATATGTATCTAGTGTCTATTTGTCTTGCCTTGCCCCCTTTGCTTGTCTCTGTACTTCAATTTTGTTTAATGCATGGGTGAAATGCTTTTTTGGTTAACAAGATTTAAATTATTGTTATAAATTTGTTGTTTGTTTACTCTTTTGGCAGGGAAGGGCAAAGGCAAGCAGTAGACTTTGGTAGAAGAGGGACTCTTATTATGATGTTGGCATGTTGGTTTTACAGTACAGAGTAGAATGCTAAGCCATGGTAGGTTGTGAAGATATTGCATAGTGATTGCTCACAGGCTGCTTAATCACATATACTAAGTTACTCACTGCCCTTTTTGTTTATATGGTGGGGCTAGTCATCTTAAAAGATGCTTAACAAGCTGCTTGATCCCCTTTTTTGTTTATATGAGATGGCTTAATATGGGTTCTAATGCTTTATAAGAAAAGGTCATTTAGTATTCTATTACCTATCTAATTATAATGGCTTTTTTTATGGTGATAATCTAAATACTCACCAAATGATTTCATTGAATTTAAAAAATGCATCTGTGTAATAACTTTGAAAAAACAAACGACGTTAAAATATTGTTGAATTTGAACTTCAAATTACGTGCAATGTGAGTGCCGAAAGGTTATTCAGCCAAAAGGGAAACTACGCGCTTGAGATCACTCGTCATTTATTCAGTTGAGACTGTTAATCTGGCCCGATTAGGAAGAAAAACTTTTGAGATTAGATATTATTGTACGCATAGGCTTCTTCGGTTTGTACTAGTCGTTGGTTATTCGTGGCAAGTAGCCTCTTCCACGCTTCAAACTTCAAAGCAATTCATTGCTAGCTTCATGTATAGCTTAGCTCGCTTGCACTAACCAACCAGGGAATCGGAAAGAGAAACTAGTTTCTTTGTCTATGCTCAAAAAATTTAAATGTCTTTCTTTTGACACGAGACACTTTCTAGCCAAGCCTAAGCTAGTAAGCTATAATCTATACTACTTTTCTTCCAGTCATAATTTCTTTTTTTTTTTTGATGGCCTTCCAGTCATAAAAATAATATTAAGAGAGCATATGCTTCGGTCGTTTTAATCCCAAAAAACCTGAACAGGTGAAATCCATAGCAGGTCACCTTTTTTATTTACCAAGGACATCTGATTTTCTCAATTTGCATTGAACTAACCCACCCAAAATTAAACAAGGTTTGAAGGATGCATTATTCATCGAGATGAAACGAAATATACAAGAGTAAAAAAAAACTGCATCCTACAGGCTGTGAACATTCGGCACCAGCAGCCACGACTAGCCTTTTACAATTACATCCATAAAAACATATAGATCCAAATATCTCTAATCGTTGCAACATTTTACAGCCCCGATGTCGCCAAAACCATAATATACACTGTGTTGCTTGCAGAATCATTCCACAAGGTGCAGTTTTGGAACCAGCAGATGACAAGTAGATTCGTACTTTGCTACAACAAACACATAACATAATCCTAGGAGAGACAAATACAGAATTTCAGTAAAAAAAATATAACATCCATGCAGATATACTGAAAAACTATGTTCCAAGAAACACATACTGGGGCTAAACTTCACACAAACTTGAGCCGAAGTTCAAGTCAGATTCATTCAAACTAAACTCTCGCAAAATTTATCAACTACAAAATATTATCAAAAATCTCAACTTGTTCTGTTTAATGCTCGAACAACAAAAACCCAAATATCTTCAGAAAGCTAAACTCAGACGATGGCATTGGCTGCACTAGCAATCCTGGGCCAAAGATCAGCACACTCCTTACCAATTGGACCTGTGATTGCAGAGCCTGCAATTCAAACAAATATCAATCAGCCACTCTTCCAAGAAATTAGCAATAACATTAAAGCATCAGGAAAGCTCTCTCAATTTATTCAGACGTATTGTATTTAAAAAGAAAACTAGAGTACTACCATTAAGGAAAAGAATTAAATCAATTAAGAAAACAGGCAGCTAGTGTGAATTTTTTATGTACCTTTCATCTCACCCTTGGGATTCACAATCACTCCAGCATTGTCTACAGAAGTACAACAGAATTAGAACAATTGTGAGTATTTCAATCATATCCAGAAACAAATAAATAAAAAGCTGTGCATATACAAAATGACCAACTTTTATCAATGGAAAATATTGAGGTACAAAATGTTGGATAGAAATATACCAGGAGACAGGTAACATGATGCAGCCAAGAAACAAAACATCATGCTGTTTAATACTGGCATTTATATGATCAATATATGCTTCTTACTGAAAGTGGCCTATTATTAAGACCAAACATACCGTAAAGAAGCAACACCCCATACAAACATCATCATCAAATAAATTCAGGTACTACTGACCGCATACTATAATATAACGAGTATCATTTACAAATTAAAATGTTATTTATAAAGCATTATTATTCAGGTTCTGTCGACTGCATACAACTATGATCACAATAAGAACAATAATTAATAAGAAATAAAACTTATTATCGGGGATAATAACGATTACTAATAATAATCATAATATATTTTTCACTGTTACACGATAAATGAAGGCCACAATGACAAAACTACCTCTAATTGTTACATATAACTAAAGTGATAAATAATGCATTACATAATTTGCAAAATTACTAGGTCAGTCAAATAAAATTGTACCTTCAAAGTACATGTAGACACCATCCTTTCTGCGGAAGGGCTTGCGTTGGCGCACAATGACAGCTGGCATGACCTTCTTCCTCAGATCGGGCTTTCCCTTCTTCACCGTGGCCATGACCATGTCACCCATACACGCGGACGGGAGCCTGTTGAGCCTACCCTTGATCCCCTTGACGGAGATGATGTACAGATTCTTCGCACCGGTGTTGTCGGCGCAGTTCACCGTCGCCGCCACCGGGAGACCCAGCGACATGCGGAACTTGTTTCCGGCCGTACCACCGCGTCCTACACGAGAGATGGATCAGAACTAACGAGTTAGAGCTGTGTCTGAGCTTGGATCCGGAGAAAGAGAGTTGGATCGGGTTTAGGGTTTTACCTCGCTTCGACATGGCTGCTCTTCTTCTCTTCCTCGATCAGTGTTTCCAACGGCGCCGCCTGGAGGTGTTATAAGTGAGAGCGAGAAGGAATTTATATGTGATGGGTTTATTTAGGGTTTCTCCTGACGTTTGGAAGTTGGAACTGTTCCATTGCACCGGGCCCTTATTTTTGTTTAAATAATGGGCTCAGTATTGTTAACATTAGTAAAAATGTTACAGAAATTGTATAGGCCTATTGGGCTGAGAAGCCTAATAAGGTAAAAAGGCCTGGTTATAAAGCCTGTTTTAAAGTTGGTGTTATTTTGATCAGACGGACGAGCATCAATCATCAAATCATGATGCAGCGATAATTAAATTAGTAATGCTAGAGTCAAATGTGTTTGACACTTGAGCCCATCAAACACGATCGAATCTCAATTTTCTCTATTACAGTGACAAATTCGAACCACTCAATTTATTCTCCATAATGAAATCTCTTAGAAATCAAATTTTATATATTTTTTACTATTTATTTTGAATTTTAGAAAATCTTCAATCTAATTAATTCTTGATCCTCCGATTTTAATTTTTTTTAAAAAAATATAGTTAAAATTTTTGAAAATTCTAAAATTTGATCTTCAAAATAATTTCAATATGAAAATTATATTTAGTGGCTCAGATCAATCATTTAGAAATTTAATAGGTAAGACTAAAATCTCGTTTGACGTCAGACACACTCGACTCTAGCATTACTTTAATCAAATTGCACCTCCTAGGAACACGATTCAGTGATAATTAAATTGCACCTCCTTGGAAGGGGCAAAAGCCATGATCATGTTCATCAACTCAACATCAGAAGATATTGGGTGGAATCATATCTCGGTAGCTTTGTGCCGACTAAAAAAGAGCTTCATCAATTGCGTCATTCCATTCCCATGAGACCATGTCCTTTTGACAATGGAAAGGTTCCAGTGTTATAGCCGTAGGAAATTACGACTGATATTAATCACAGTGTGGATCTTCTGCTCAACACTCCATGTGGGAGCATTTTGGGATATTTTTAGATTTCCTGGATTAAAGAATTTTTTTTAAAGATAAATAAGTGCTAAATGTTAAACTAATTTTAGTCTATGTGTCGTCAGCTGTTGGTATTTTTATGTTGAAAACTTACAAAAGTTATTGCTTAGATTGAATAATATCCATTACGGTTCTTGAAGTAACGAAGTTTGGTTAAAAATAATAAAATAACAATGCATATAGATGATGTTTTACTCTTATGTATCTTTTATTTGACTTTCCTTTTTCTTTGCAATGTAATAAGATTATTGTATGCAAAATTTGATTTGCAAAAAATAATAATTGTGGTCTTAAGCCCAGTAATTATAGCATATAATAGATAAGCAATTTGATACAAGAGTCCCAAAATTAATGGCACCTAGATTACACATAATACTTCTGTGTAAGGAGCCGTATAAAATCTATAATACTTTTACCATAGTCAGATGCCACTAGCATTTGAATGCTAAAAAGATATTGTTAGGATCAAGGATTGAAAGGATGACTATGAAAGATGCCTCAAGCTGCTTTGGTGATCATCCCTTTCCAGAATTTGATTCTTTAATTGTCAGCCCATAAAGCGCATTAACCCCTTTAAATAAAAGAAATGCTAACCTTATCTCCTCATCCCCATCTTTTGATGGAGGCTCTGACGCACCATGTACTAAGATGACTCAGCTTTGACAAATATCCTCACCATTCTTTTTCTAATTCCCGCATACCAAATAAAATCATTAATATATTCTCCAGTACCAATTGGAAAAATACCAGATCATGAAAGAGATGACATATGGGTTCTCTTTCCTTTTTTACTGTGAACTACTATATATACACAACCACCTTCATATTCCCAGACATAAGCAACAAATACAGCTGATAAGAAGTTAAACATAAAAATGATGAGTTTGAGGCTTGGTGGAAAGAAGGCTAGTGAAATGAATTGGATTAAGAGATGGGGCATAGAAGAGGTTCAGGTACTTGGTCTTGTCAAGACTCATGGAAGTGCCTTGAGAGAAAAATGGAGAAGTGCTATGAGTGTCAAGCAGATGATGTGGCGATTGAAGTACCAATTTAGGCAGACGGTAGGTTCGCCTAGGAGACATAGCGGCCGAACGAGATTCGGATACGATCCTAAAAGCTACTCTCAAAATTTTGATGATGGATGCTTTTCTGATCATTTTTAGTTATAGTGTACTCATGTAATGTTAGAAATAGGGATTTTCGTTTTCCTTTTTTCTTGTAGGCTTTCTTTTTCCAAGAATTAAAGAGGAATGGCTAGGAAAATCTTTAGCCTAGAGAGAGTTAGCCTAATTTTGTGGCTTGTTAGGGTATCTCAATTTGTACACCTTTATCAGAAGTAATTTCTCTAGAATTTTTATGTCATGACACTTTTCTATGTTTAGTTGGTCATGGAAACGCCACAACTACTAACGATTCAGTCATGCTGTGTCCTTATAAAAGAACTTGGTTTTTATGAAAAATTAATCTCCTTATATATTGAAAATTTTTTTATGGAAGTTGGTTATTAAGAAAAAAAATTCTGAACGCTGCTAGGGCAACTCCTTTCCACTTTAGAGGCTGAAAGTTAATTAACTTTCGATTAATGAGATAATTAACCATCCCAGTCATCCTATTGATTAACCAAGATAAATCAATCATGGAGGCAGAACTATTTCAATAATTTTAAGTGGTTATGCTGGTTCAGGCATGAAACTCCCTTTCGTACCAGTTGATTATTTGTCATATTAATGTAAGATTGTTTGGTTAACTGGTTTTGCAATGAGTAAGCAGAAGATTCAAGCATCAGACAGCATAGTATGTGCGTGTAATATGCAACCAAAACCAAAGAAAAAGGATACAACAAAAAAGAAAGTAGAATAAGCCACAGAGAAACATAATAAAGAAAGAAAAAAAAAAAGGTATATGCCAAGTCAACATTCGAGCAACCAATACGTAAATTTCTACATTTAAATTTAAAACAGCATTAATTTTTTTTTTATTCCATGCGGACAGTGGAAGTGTTAGGGACACTATTCCCCCATTTTTTTTCATTTACATTCATTTTTATAGTATTTTTAATATTAGGTATGTGTTTTTTTTTCCAAAAATATGTATATTTTAACCCCTTTAATCATCATTGTTCCATTATTGACCTAATTAGAAACAAATAATAATTCCTATGTAATAATTATTATAATGATGATTTTTTTCATTCTATTGACTCTTATTGAAAATTTTCTGGCTCTTCCACCTACATGTAGGTAATAATGTATGATTACTGCATATGGGTAATAATGTATGACAATTTATGGATTAATATAAAATAGCACTAATTCGGATTAGTAATTATTTTGAAATACTTGTGCGTTTGAGACGAAAAGTAGCATAAGCGGACCCGAGGAAAATGGAATTTCCGTTTGTTATGTTATCACTCTTTGGGATTATCAATTTCGAGGAAAATGGAATTTTAGGATTATCATTAATTTTTGTTTGTTATTTGAACAGTCTTTGTTAAGTTTTTACTTTATGCTCATATTTCCAAAAGAAAAACGTAAATCTAATTGAGTCCAGGGCCGACTCATCATTTTTTTGGGACAATTTAATCCATAAGACCTTAACTTTTTTCTGTACAAATTTATTGGTTTTCTAAGGTCTGCTCCAGAACAAGATTTTGCAGGGAGAGGAAGGAAAGGTTACGGAAATATTTAAAATTTTTACTCCGTCCTTGCACCAGACCAAAAAATTTACGGGGCGTTTGTTTGTGTAGTAAGGATGAGTAACTTAATGCATGCATATATTCGTGTCAAAAGACTAAAATGCTCTTACATTTAAATTAATATTATGTATTAATAAGACATTGTGATCTAATTATTATTAATTAATTATTAATTATTAATGATAAAAATAATCATTTTTATTATTATGATATATTAATAATCACTTTTAATTAAATATTATAAACATTATTAATTATTTAACAATAAAAAATATTATTGATTAATTATTTTTAATTAATTCTTATTATTTAATTGTTATTGTTAATAATTAATATTACTTTTTAAATATTATTAATTATTATTATTTAATTATTAATTATAATAATTAATATTTATTATTAATTCTGATTTTTTAATATTTATTTTTACTTATTAAATATTATTAATTATTATAAAAGTTAATTATATATGATAATAATACATCATTTTTGTTATTATGAAATATTAATAATATTATTAATTATTTAATGATAAAAATGTATTATTGATTGATTATTTTAATTATTATTATTAATTATGTTTTTTAATAATTATTGTTACTTATTAAATATTATGATTAATTATTTCTAAGGGTATCGCTGGAAAAAAAAATTAAAGAGGATGGTGCATAAAAATAGGTTGCATAAGTTACGCACCCTTAAGTTATGTATCCTTTTAAGTCACAAACAAACGCCCCCTTAAGGATGAAAAGATAGAGAAGAGAAGGTGAGATTGTGAAGGATTTGCTAAGGCCTACCCTTCAATTTGAAAGGTAACAAAATCCAGACAGCCATTCCCTCCCTTCACCGTCCGTTCCATTAATATGGAAGTTTTGGATCAAAGCCTAATTTGCATGAATACCACAAAACCAAGAACAAAAAACGAAAGTCGGATGTAATTGACAAGGAAATCCTAGGGTAATAAATAATGAAGTTGTTATAAAAATTTCCCTAGAATAATAGGGTCACTACAAAATAACGTGTCAATAACAAATTTCTCACTTCGTCTTTTATTTGTTTATTTAATAAAAATTACACAGTTAAACAAAGATACGTGAAAGACGTGTCGCAACTAAAAGTTAATATTAAATTAATAATGCACAAAATAATCCTCCACACAATCTAAAATGCCAGAGATAAAAATTCTGTGGTCGGTTCCCCTGAAATTTGATGGCATGGCACAGCTCTTTTCTATAGGTGCATTTAAAAAGTATAAAAAGTTTAATTCTGTATTCCATACAGCATATGCGCTTGAGGTTTTTTTAGAAGGTCATGGATAATGCACTCACATCTAAGAAAAAAATATATTATTTTCAAACTTTAATTAGTATTTTCCTGTTGACAAGTAGTGGTGCCGGAGAGATAAATGGCATATGAAACGGGAAAAAAAAACATTACATAAAAGAAACACAACTACAATAACTGGTGGAAACGTCATGGAAAATTGTGCCCTTAATTTTTTTTTTGGGTCAATGACCTGTGATTGGTTTTTGAATTATGGAATTGATTACTTCTTTGGTACTACTATTTATTTTAGAAAGATCCGTAAGATTCACTATTTTTTTTATGACTTCATCCCTCGTGTGGTTTTAAAATAAGTTGTAAAGTATGCCTGAATCAAAAGATTTACAAAACTACGTTTACAAAGAGAAGACGCAAAATATTACAATAAAAATTTGAAATTTCAATACTACTAATTATCCTCAAAGCATCCTCTTGCGTTATAAAAAGGGTACACTGATCTAATTTATTTTGAATCCAGGCGTAAACACAAGTTAGCGCTAAGTTATCAACCCTTGGTCTTCCCCGCTTCCTTTTCGTTCTTTCGTAAAAGATTCTCTAAAACTGAGACCACCTCTTCCCTCTCCCTCCCTCTCAACATTATTGGTTTTCTTTTCCAAGTACACAAGCTCTAGTGTTTTGATCCTTGAAGGTATCCAGGTAACACTATAAAGCCTCAAACCCATATTATTTATTTCCCTAAATTAGCTATTCTTAGCTTTATTTTTTTTGATTTATTGACATTTGAATAAAAAAATTGTATGCTATTTCTCAAAAAAAAAAAAGGAAATTAAAAATTTTTCTTTCTTTGTACTACATTTGCTTCTGCTATGAAATATGCGAGACTTGCTGCCCTTCTTCGTTTAATTTTATTTAAAAGAAAGACCGAAATTAAAAGTTTCTTGGGATGAGATAGGGAACGCTTATTTGCATAGCACCTCTAACTACATTTTCAATTTATTGAATGCATTAATGGATTTTATATGTTATGGAGGTTTTTTATTGAAGTTAATTGGTTTTTTGTTCATCAAATGGAGAAAAATGAGTCACATTGTCACAATTCAGTGCCCTTTGGCCTTTTTTGAATTGAATCCGCTCAAGAAATTGAGAAGCTTTTACTCAAATTCTTATCTTATATTTTACCTTTTTTTTTTTTGAGGGGGTTATGAGAAGATTTTTTCTTATATTACGTGGGCACAAGTCTGCAGTCCTTTCACAATGCTTACAACTAAAATAATTGGCTTTCTTTAAGAATTATGATGTCTCCAGCCTTTTTTTTTCGCAATAACATTCAGAATATACAGTTTTAGTAATTATTGATTAGTATATTCCCAGCATACCAGTAACAATACAATATGTTGAGTATGTAATACTACATTTTGAGGTACTATAACAGTCATGCAGATGACATCCAATATACTACCTGCAGTATTCTTGACCAGCTTCCGTACACAAATAATTGTATCCATAATATACCGGCACTATGCTCCTGACCATTCATGACTTTCACAGCACAGACATTCGACAGTGGTATACTGATTCTCACTATCTGAACTGAAGACAGTATAATCAAAATGCAATAATGTTGCTTCATATATATGTTAATTGTTTGAAGTACTTCTGATACTTATCAGAACCAACTTAAATAGAATAGTGGAATATCCCTTAATATATTCCTGAAAAGGTAAGTTCTTTTTGGCACTGTTTTGTTTGGCTTTCTAAGAGATAATGTTTCCTACCGCTTACAATAAATTCTTCCTTGATCTCAATTAATTGATTGAAACCATTACTTGTTGTGCAGATGATTGAAATGAGAAAAGAAATGCAAATAACAGTACAAGAAGTAAACAGACAAAGAAATAATATTCTAGACTGGCCGCAACTAGACATGATAAAGCAATTGGGGAGCATTTGGGTTTTTGGTATTTTCTCCTCTTGTCATCCTGTTCTGTCATGTGTAGAAAAGGGTTCAACAAGAAAGGACCCTGAACTTCAAGAGAATTTGATAAGAGGTCAGAATGTAATGTTGGCCCCACCTTACTCTCCACTTATGTTAAATACTGATGATAACACAAGTGCACCGCCAAGAGAAATGGAGGCCTTCTCTTATAAAACAAATGTAAAAAATCGTGAGAATGATTGGCCAAATTTGGAGGAGCGCTTGAATGAGACCAAGCCTGAGACATCACAGGTATTGATCAGATCCTATTTCTCTGCAATTATTACTTGTACTAAGTGGTATTAGGTTCATGATGATGGATTCAACCAGGCACGGATAATTTCCTTGCTAAGTATGATAGGATGAATACCTGGCTGGTATGTGATATCATTATATATTAACTGTTGTGATATTAATGTATCAAATTGTATTAGACCAATACTGTGGTATAGAATGTTGTGATGCCTGATAGTGATGTGGTTCTGACAAAAACTTATTGTTTTTGCTGTTAAATATAGTTTATATCAATATGACGTGGTGCTGCCAAAAACCTATCCTATTTTTACTGTTACATATAGTCCATACAGAATGATGTGGTGCTGACAATTGATTTTGTTGATTTTACATAATGCACCTTTTCTGCCATAAAAATGTAAGAAAAATTACATGCTTTTAAGGTGATGCAATTGCCTCCTGAACCTGAAACTCCTGAGCAATATAATTTGGGCCAACGGCATCTATACAAAATGGAGACAATCCCTTCAAAGCCATTCCAGACTCTTTCTGGTTTTTCAGACACAATGTTTGCGAAGCCAACACGAATGAGGTGGACCCCAGAGCTCCATGATCACTTTGTAGAAGCTGTCAATCAGCTGGGTGGTATTGAAAGTAATATTATTTTTATCCCTCTTTCTCTCTCTTTGTTTGTTCCAATTTTTGTTTCTGTTGGGGCTTCACCTGGATTCTTTCTTTGGTTGAAGCTTCTTACAGATTTCTTTTTTTTTTTTTCTTGAAATAAGTGGGTTACCCACCACTTTCCATTAAACTGAAAAGCAAAGTAGGAGTTACAACAAAACTCAACAGAAACAGACTCGGCACTGGTACTAATCCATCTGTACCAGTGCCCCCATTATTATCTGTCTATATCTATCCCAGATATTACGAGCATTATCCAAATATTACAGAACAAATCCTCAAGAATCTTTATTATTACAAAACTTGTAACTACTTCATAAAATGTAAACTGACTACTCAACATATATGACCATTCTGCTCCAATCTCCCTGCTCAACTTCATTATCTTCTCCTGCCTCCAATCGAGCTGGTATCACTCCATCTTCTGTCCAGTAGCTCCACACCTCATCTTTGAACTTCTGCTTCCAAAACCCTGACCAATACAGCCTGATTCTTGTAATATCAGCTAGACATTGAGTATAAGTATGTGGTCTGGCAGCATTAAAACAACAATCGTTTCTATTTTCCAAATAATCCAAAGTATTGCCACACAAAAATATCTAAACACCTGTGAACACTGTAGAGAATCAATGTGAAGTAAATCTTCCAACTTCACAGGCATTCCAATTAAATTGAATTTGTTGTATAACCAATCCCATAGCTTCTCAGACTGAGAGCATCTGAAAAACAGATGATCTACTGTTTCAAGATTTCTTACAGATTTCTTGAAACAACTTCTTTTGGCCTTTCTGGCCTTGAGTTGGTATAAACTGTGTTGACTTTAGAATATCTCTTAGTACTGAGTACTGGGAACTAGAAGGGGCAAAGCTGATCCAATCTGAAGCAGAAACTGATGTACAAGATATAAACCCTCTCAAAGCCATCCCTATCCAGATTTCAACAATTACATGCTTGGACTGGACATAAGGAATAAATAAACTTAATTAACTTCAGTGAAAGTATGGCCTTAATCTCCCTTTGGTTGCCCCGATATTAGTTTCTGTTGGGGTTTTTCTGTGATTCTTACAGAGTCCTAAACTATTTTTGCTTTTTTGGCCTTGAAGTTAGTGTCAACTGAATATGCATATTGCCAAACTGGGCCAATAGGTTGTAAATCTGAATCTATCTTAAGCCAACCAAATCATACCCGCATCCAAACCCATCCTGAACTGCGAATAATGTATGTTCCAGCCCAGCTGAAACTGAACCTGGATAAACCTAATACACAACGAAAGGATCACACCTGACCAAAACCAAATTGAACTCCAAACTACTATAAAAATTACTAATTCTAGACCTGAGACGGTGAATGTTGGAAGCTGAATCTGAGTGACCTAAAATCCTGGTCAACCTGACACCATTCAATTTAATGGAAACATTGAGCTATTAAACACCACCTGGCATGACTGTTGGTGTCTCTAATAGCAGCGTTCATGGATTGAATCTGCAAGGTCGCAACTACCTTAATACAGAGAGTTGATGTTTACTGGCAACAAACAGAAAAAAATGCCATGTAAACTGATATCGTAGCAGAATAGCTCAAGAATAAGTGGTCTTTTTCTAAGCATACATTGACATGGTATTACTAAATGAGCATGATAAAAATCAGTATTTGCGACACTACAATCATAACAACATGAAATATTTCCGTTAAGAACCCAGGTTCTAGCTTGAAATTCGTCAAAAGCTAAATTTAATGTGAGAATCTGTGTCTTGATGGTATATCATAGTGAGTAAGGGCTGCTTGGTGATTACATAATTTTTTATGTCAAATTTGTCAATCCGCTCCTTGTCAGATATTTTGATGCACTGTATTACGACTCGTAGGAGCAGATTCAGTATCCCCCATTATTTATTTATTTAATCATGCATATTTATGTAACTTTTAGTGTTATTGTTACCTATTTTTTTTTTTTCTTCAAAGACTTATATTTGACCCCAAAAATAATATGAAAATCATTCAATTAATGACCCTCATTGTTACAATCCTGTAATTTTGATATGATTATTGGAGCAATACCAATATGAAATGATGCTTGACCTCATTTAAATTTTTTTTGGCTATGCCGTCATTGTGAGACATGCAAGAACATTCGAGATTGACAGACATAAATTTTTTTTTTGAAAAAATAAATTATATGAAAGGAAAAAACTAAAAGAGCTTTTGTTGATTACTTAATCCTTAGAGGCAACTCCCAATGGAATATTGAATCTTATGAAGGTGGAAGGTCTTACCCTGGATCATGTGGAAAATCATCTCCAGGTCACATTTGCTTTTCTTTGCCATCATATTTCATGCAAAGTTGAAACATATACAAATACCCTACATAGCATTTTTCCAGAGTGAAAGGAGACCTTTCTTCCCTTTTTTTTTGTGGTCTCAGATGCCATATCAAAATAAGCATAGAACCTCTGTATGCAGCTGTTATGATTGAAGTTTGAGAATGTAAGATCAGAAAACGTACACAAATAAGTTATGGAAGATAGAAAAGCATTTTTGTTTATTGAAAGAAGAAAGCATACTATGTAAAGGATGATAAACAAGATATGGTAAGTAGCAACTTGTGGCAGAACCATATCCTTTTATTTTCTTCCATTCTCTTTCGCTTCTTTAAGTATTTGTCTTTTCTGAAGGAGTTTTTGTCCCAGCTACAGAAATACTCAACCACTCGAGGTAGACATGAATCTTCTCAAGGTATTTTACTTTTTTCTGTTTCACTAATATTGTCCTTTTGTCAAATTTCTTGTTAGATATCAACTGTATTACATAGAAAAGTGTATTTTTCATTGATCTGCCATGTGGGTTCCACCCATTAAAACATAACTTCCTATTTATAGCTTATTCGTTGTTGAAAAATATAGTCTACAGACCTCACCAACAATTGCTTGGATCCTTGATCTGAAAGACCTTCTGATTTATGCAGTATGATGGTATACTAAATTAGATAATAAATTTATAATACATAAATCTAAATTCCTGGGCAAGTTTTGTTTCATAAACATAAGTTTTTACTATATAGAAAACAGACAAACGATGAATTTTTTCATCTAAAGGATTGTATCTTTGTAGGACATGACCACTGGAAAAAAAGCTCAATTTTGGCAATTGTTTTTATCATTAAATTGTTCTGATTTTACAATTAAAGCCTTGTCCCATGACCACTGGACAAAAGCTAAATTCCGATTTCAACATTGTCAATCACGTCAGCTAAATCCTGTTGATTGACTTAGATTTGGTAAAGGGTTATTTCATCGGTTGGCTTATTTATCCATTAATATTTTTTTAGTTGAAGAAGGATTTGATATACCGAGCAGTCAAACAGAAGAAACAACATCTCTGAGGGCAATGTGAGTCTTACATTTTGTGCTACATTACAATAATTTAGAACTGCCTTTTCTTTTCTTTATCTTTGCTTGAGATATTGGTATATATTGATCTTGTTGTCATATTTCAAGTTTTATTGGCTATTATTGAACATCAAGTCTCACTGGAGCTCTAAAATAGTTTCAATTAGGGAATAGGATACAGGAAGAGAAAATAAGAAATAAATAATATATATATTGAAGGCTGACTTCCAATTTTTCATTGGCTATTATTGAACTGCCTTCCCTTCTGCTGATCAAGGATGACTTCTAATTTTTTTTATTGCAAGATTATATATATTGAAGGCTAAATTTTTGTCTCATTAAAGGCTTTTACCAACAATTTAGGTCCTTATAATAATTTAACTCAAATTATAGGATTTGTTGATATTGAATTGCTTATTAAATGTCAATCCATAACTGACACTCGATCAATAGCAGCTAGGGAAATTCTTTAGTTTTGGGTGGTAACCACTAGCCAATAGTGGAAGCCATAGAGAAAAGAACAAATTTAACATAACGACAATATTCCTTGTTTTGAGGTTTGCTTATTGAATTTTTTACAGAAAGAAGAATTTACTGGAATTATTGGTAAATTTCTAATGACAGAAGCTCTGATAAGATCACTTCCAATTTACTTTTTGTTTTTAAATGTTTCAGTAACGACGGCGGTGACATTGATGTAAATGAAGCATTAAAAATCCAGATGGAAGTGCAGAAACAACTCCACGAACATCTTGAGGTAACTTCTTACAATTTTGGTACCTCACTGGTTATTTCAATTCTGATTACTTTTTGTTGCGCAAGTACTAGCTGGTTGTATACAAGATAGTCAACTGGTATGGTGAATTTTGCCTAGTTTCTAATATGCAGATAACTTTTTTTGTCCTAGGTATGCAGTAAATCTGATACAGTACTAAAATTTAGTGGCATTCATTACCATATAAACTGGAATGGAGACCATGGGGGTGTAAATAGTGCCTGAATTATACTAGCCCTTCATAGTCTTTATAGCAACAATTTTAAACTCAACAAAATAGTTACAAAATGTTTACATAACAAAAACGAGTATGAGATCACAACTGAATCATGATATTGAAAATGTAGATGCAAAGAAAGCTACAAATGAGACTTCAAGAACAAGGCAAACATCTTAAAAGAATGATCGAGCAGCAGCAACACACGACTGTTGATCAATCTCATGCATCATCTTTGTTATCACTATCATCCAATAACTATGATGGTTGTACAAAAGACAGAGCCAATCAAACTAAATACTATGATAAACATGACACATTGTTGCAATATTAGATTCTTTCTCCTTTTTGTTTTCAATTTCCTGGGGTATAGTATCCAAAGTTTAAATTGTTTGCAGTTGGTCATTAGAACATAAAAATTCCACACTCGACCACCTGTCCAGTGATTTTTTTTTCCCTTTTTTACGTTTCAAAATTTTATTTTACAAGGTGCATTCCTCAGAACTATTGATTTTAAGATCAGAAGATTTTCTTTGAAGTTTTTCTTCGTAATTACATTTCAGGAGGTTGGTTGTCTAAAAAGGTCGAATTTGCTAGTTCATGCAAATTTGAGAATTTGAGTGGTAAAAAGCAAAAGCCGAAGTGGCTTGAAATTAAAAATCAAATTTCAATTTGTGAATGCGCATAGAGTTAATTACTTTCATATATTAATAACTTGAAAAGCTTATATAAGACAGATTGATTTGATTATGATACAAATTATTTTATTTGTTTTCCTTCACGTCATTATATATTGTGATTTTTTTTTTTTTTTGACATTTATTCATTCGGTGATGTTAGTGCTGTTCATTTGCTAAGTAGAGTGCTGTGCTGTTAAAGGAGGGAAAAAAATCATAGATACTCTTTTTACTGTCTAGATGGTTAAACTCTAGACATAGTAAAATATCACAATCTATTTGCTAACGACTTTATATTTGTCTCATTGCCTTGTACTCGGGACAATTCATGGAAAAATATAAACTATTCCAGAATAATCTAGTGCATGTGAGAAGATTTTCAGCTTTATTTTGGAGTCTGCTTGAAAGAGAATTTTATCAACAGAATGAGAAGATTTTCAGCTTTATTTTAACAGCTAATTGAACATCTTTAACATGGCTTTTATTATCTCAATTACTTTTCATTCCGTAATTGAACATCTTTATTATGACCTTTATTATCTCAATTACTATTCAATGAAGCACCAGATATCTTGAAATTGGAAATTTCTTTACCTAGTGGACAAAAACTAAAAGGAAAAAAGAAAGAAGAACTTCATATGAGACCATAGAAAACCAAATATATGCACAAATATAGTGTTGACGAAATTCACATTAACCTCGAAATACACCTTACCCCCTTCTACATCAAACAATACAACTGTAGGAACATCTTTACTAGTCTCAAGCAAGAAAACCAAGCTTCTCTCCATTTTTCTTTGCAAGGCGAATCAATCCTTGCCTCTGCTTTGAATCGGCACCAATGGTTTTGCAAAACTCAGTTATTACCTGTAAAAAAAGTTGCAAAGCACTGATTAAATCCTGAACTGAAATCTAGTTTGGCATATTTGTTACTCACCCAAACGATAATTGGGCATACTGCAAGTGCTTTTATATCTACACAATTGTAAATTTTAGTAAGGTTGAGTTTGAGCTAAGTCTTTTGATCAGTTAGATTTAATATTCTTCTTGCCTAATCTATTATGAACTTAGCTGAAATTTCATGATAATACACAGGACAACATCCTAGTCATCCCTACTTAGTTTCAGAAATATGATTCCATACAAATATAATGGAATTTCCTATTTTCAATTCCATACAAAAAGGTTCGTAATATCATTGTTTGAATTGTGGTACCTGGGAGTGAAGAGCTATGGCCTTTCCTCTGAGCTGGTTGAACCTTTTTTTACCAATGATATTGCGAACAAGCACGACAACTGGTGCAAAAATGCCTTTTCCTTCATTCACATTACCCATCCTGATCTGTAACCGAGCCGGTGCTGTGCTTCTATGGCGTACCGAGACTGTTACCGGTGCTGCTATCGTACATTCTTCTCCTATGAAGGAAGTTCTCCATTTCTTTGCACTGAGACTAGTGGTGGATGGCAGAGAAATAGTAGCCATTGAACTAGCAAAGTTCAATAAAAAAAAAACAAGAAAGAGAGGATGTAGAATGTAGTATGAGACTAGTGGATGGAAGGGAAGATCAAAAGCAGTAAATTTGGCAATGAGAAAACAAGTGGAAGGTGGGAGGGAGAGAGAGAGAGTTGCGAAGAGGAAGATGTGTTGCGTGGAGAGCCGTTGGTTGGAGAGAGAGATATTTGGAGCCACAGAAGGGAAATCTTGATTGATTGGTTTGTGGTTGGTTTTAGAGGCGTGCATTGATCGGCCAGGATTTTCCTAATTCAACTTTCAAACACCAAAATGCAAGTTGAAACACTGGCGGAGCCTCGTGTTCACTGGAAAAGTAAAAAAAACAAGTCTAAAATGAAAATTCTGAATGGACGGTTAGAAACCTAGATACCTTGCAATTCTTGATTCACATGGTAGTTACATATGGTCAACATATTTGGCGGATGGCATCGAGCGGAATTTTCTTTTAGTAAGAAAAATTGATTTTGACAACACATTTTGCGGGTAAAAAATATTGCTCCAAATTTCTTTAAAAAAATATATATTACTCCAAATTTATTGTTATTATTTTTCCGATTTTTAAAATTAGTTATCGGAATCTGTAATCATCAGAAACTACTAACTATTTACCGCATTAAATAAAAACACTTAAAAACAAACCAACCGTGAATTCAGTAAATACTGAACACAAAAAAAAGAGGAAATAGTGACGTGCTTAAAATTGAGTCAAGAGAAAATAAATATATCGAAGGGAGCAAGAATGTAGTTTCAACATTCAAGTGATTCTACCGAGTGTCATAAATTTAATACGTATGACGATGAATTGTAACAATGAAGAAATTAAAGTTCAGTTCTTATAAAAAAAATATTAAAAAAATGAAATTGAAAATTTTATTTGAGTCTTTATTGCCAACGAATTGTAACAATGAAGAAATTTTCAGTTCTTATAAAAAAATATTAAAAAAATGAAATTGAAAATTTTATTTGAGTCTTTATTGCCAACGGAAAAAGGGGTTCAGCCAACCCAACTTCAAAAATTACAAAGAAGAAAGCATCGAAAGAAGGCAAGGGCTAATGTCGAGTTCCAAAAGTCTAACTTTGCAATAATATTATTCAAAATAGAAAAAAAAAATCAATAATATTATTAAAAAAATTATTGTTTACATATAACATATTATTTAAAAAAATTCCGCAGATATACAATGGAGTATTTGGGCCGAAATAGGCCAGATAGCAACAAAAATTGCACGTGGCAATTATGTGCCCGTCTAAGAATTTTGTACAGCAACGACGAGAAATTAACCGCACATAAAGCAGCAAGCAAGTCGAAGGAAGGTATCAGCCGAAGAAATTGGAAACAAAAATAGTCGAATGTACGATAGTTCATAGTATAACTGTATAAGTCTGATAATCACTCTTTCGACGATCCAAGTATATATATTATTTTTGAAATGGACAACATAGCTATATTTAGCTATTGTATAATTTAGTCTGTTATAAGAATTAATAATTATTATTATTATTCCAAATGAATGGGAGTATTAAGTTTTCACTGAGTGTTATATGTTTTTCCTTTTTCTTATTGAAAGAATAAATTGATGCCTGAAAGGCTGAAAGTTGGCCCCTTCTGCTAATTTTACAAGAAAATACATTTTAAACAATTTGATGAGCTGATCAAAACAAAATATTCCGCAGCCAGACAAACAGCCCGTCCTAAAACTGTTAAAGTTTCTTTCTCGTTATTACTGTTTTATATACAAATATGTTATAAGAATTTTAAAAATACAGTCCCTTAATTTTATTTATAATTTTTTGAACTAGATAAGTTCTTTCTCAATATTTTTTATTATTTTGAATTTACAAAACTCCTAATTGAAAGAAACCACAAATCTCAATTTGGTAATGGGTTATCTTTGGACGATATCCAAGCCTAAACTTTCTTAACCTATTTATTATATTTCATTAAGAAAAATACTTTGCTCGATTATTTACTTCTCTTATAAATTTAAAGATGCTAATGACTTCTGCAGCGGAGTAAAAATCTCATTGACATGAATAATTAAATTACCACTTGCTTGATATATAGGCTGATGGCCTAGTAAATAATTAGAATTTGTTCTCTTATTTATCTTTGTTTCCAAATCTTCTTTTGAGAATTTATGACCAATCTTGTAGTCTATTCTGGCATTTTGTGCAATATAGCAAATAGAAATAAGGTACTGATCATCATATTGCGTAACACAATATTGCGTAACACAGTGTTGTTAATAATTATTGCACAACATAAGGGATAATTTCTTTACCATCAAAAACAACCACCAAATTAATAGGAAACAAATGAGAAAAATTAAAAAGGAACCTTATACATTAATGAGAATTTATTCCAAGATAACATTTTGGTACTAACACCGCGCAGATGATAACTTGGAAATAACCCTTATTCTAGTTGGGTCTACCTCCACAAACAACATCTTATTAGTTTCTAGAGATGTGTACATTGAATGTTGTATGTTCTGCTCCCTTAACTAGCTCAAACAAGCAGAAATCACCTAACTGTAAGTTGCTATCCAGAAAAAATTGCTTCACCTGTAATTCTTGTCGGTATGACCTATCTATATACCTCACCAGCCACTCCTTGTTGCCGGCAAGATGAAGAAAGAAGCTCCCGCTTTTCTTTGGAAGATGTTCAGAATAAAATTTACTTGGGATTGTCTGGTTAAGAATAAAACAAAGTATCCATGAGATGATAGAAATTTAACCACTTCTATAACCAGGTCACAAACATTTAAAAAAAGTCAGAATCCTATTTCATAGAGGTCAGTAAACCAATACAGCATGTAGCAGTCGCTACCAAGCCTCCATCAATTTTCAGCATGAAATTATTTTCCTTATTTCTTTAGATAAAGGCATGCTTACTTGGCATTCTAACTCTAAAACCAAAATTCTATCAGGGAAATAATTCTATTTAATAATGACAGTGAATATAGTAATTAGAATAACATAAATGATAGAGAATATCAGGTAGTATATTGAAATGAACATACTATGACAGACCGAAGGATATGGGACGGTTTGATCAGTACTAAAAATGAGGGATTTCCTGGTTGGACTTGCTGTTGCAGCTTTTGTGCCTTTAGCCTCCTTTCACCAGCCACCTGTCGTGCATCACTGGTACGTTCCTTGCGCTTTCCTGTATTGATATTTAAATTTTATAAAAATTTAAGTGCAATGTAATATTGCACAAATGATATTTATCCAGCCTGATACAGTCATACATCAATTAGGAGGACACTAGTAGGTACTGTTACTACTGTATAAATACCTCCAATAAATTGAAGTCAAAATGTTGTAGCCAATCACAACTGAGGTGCCAAGGACTTACTAAAGACATTTAATGAATATATGAAGAGTACTTGAATGTACAATAACATGAGGTCTTTAATAAAATAAAAAAAAATATATTGATGTATCTATGAAATTGTTTGTGCAACACCAAATAATAGCTCAAAAAACTTCTGAGATGCAACCAATTAAGTACTTATCAATAATAAACTATGAGGAAAAATTGTGAATATGGAAAGTAACCTGAATTTTCTTTCAAAGGAGGGGTTCTGGTCTCACTAATCTGATCACTTTCACTATTATCATCTTCTTCATTTTCCTGTAAATCAGAAGCTGGCAAATGGGAAGCAACATTGACTGGCTTTGGCCCACTTAATTCGTCTTTGGTAATAATTTGCAGGGAACCAGAACTCTTTTCTTCTGTTTTACAACTCTTTTCGAACCCGCTTTGATCAAAGATTAGCACTTCAAAGGTGGTTTCACTATTGTATTTAAAAACAAGAAGATCACTTTGCGACACATCATTAGCACTCACAAAATCATGCCAACCAGGCTGAAGTACTAGTTTTTCACCATTCTTGACCAGGCCAACATACCATATGTTCCCATTCGGCCTTTTCAGCTCAAGCAATTTGCCAGCCAGAGATGCAAAGTGTATTTTCACTTTTTCAGGCAAGGTCTGCAAATAATTGAACAAAGAAAATTTCGGATGAAAGTTTATCAATTATTTTGGGGTAAATTATAAACAACTGATATGGTTCAGATCTTATAAAGCGGATGCATCAGACCCTGCTTTAGTTTCCACATTGCTATTTCGACAGAACTGAACTTTGGTTGCTGTCCAATATAGTTCCATACTTTGATTACAAACCTTTTGGGGTCCATTCGCTTAAATAGTTTTTCATAAATCGCGTATTAAACATTTTTTTTCTTGTTTGTCACTAGCAAATTTAGAATGTCCTAAAATGTCGTCACAAATTAATTAATTTAATCAGTCAGGTACAATGCGACGACAAAGGTGAGGTTTTTTGTGCTGATCCACAGTGGCGGAGCCAGGAATTATTCATTAGGAGGACAAATTATTTATTTATATTTAATTAGGGGGACAAATTATATAATCTTTCAAAAAATAAAAGAAAATACACATAAAAATTAAGTATTTTTTGGAGCATAGGGGGACAATTGCCCCCTTCTGCACCCCATGTGGCTCCGCCACTGCTGATCCAGAATCCCCTTTTAACGGAACTAATTTCTTATTTTATCAACGTTCTGAATATGCACCTTTGAACTAGAAAATTAATAGCGCATCTACATACATGAAAGCAAAACTAATCCTTCACCAACACACCTTGAAGAAAAAAGTTGCTGTTGTTATTCCTGTAACTTATAAGTGATAACTAATTTACAAGGGTTTAGATTGAAAAAAAAAAAAAGAAACTATTTGTTGGTTTATACTTTCTGAAAATATATTCAATCGGAATCATTTGTGTTGTGTCTTTCCTTACGAAGAATAGTGTAAAATACAATCTTGCATTTGAGGGGGAAAAAATATTAACTGTAAGATAACAAAGACGAAATCCTTACAATGCTGTGCATAAAAAACCCATTCATGTGCTTGCAGAAATGCATTTTGCACAAATCCATGGAAGTAGAGATGCAAGATACTTTTGACTTGAAGGAAACTCTGCTTTCCTTTCCCCCAATGGGTTATTTGGCAGAAATAAAAGAGAGAGAATATCTGAATGTGTACGCAGGAAACAGAAAAAAATTTACTTAATATATAGAGCTGGTTCTATTTACATGACTTATTATACATTATTTACAGTCTATAAAAAGCTCGGTGCCTGGGGCAATTTATGGCAAAATATTTTGATGAGTAAATTGCCCATGCTTTATATTTGTGCAATAATTTCTCCATTAAATTTTAATTACACCAGCATTTTCTATCAATTTATCAGTTGGCGTTGTACATGAAGTTTGGTGAAACTAAAAGGAAAGGTGAACTTCTTTTGGAAATTTGAATGCCTTAATGTTATTAGCATCTATTAAGTTTGTATAATGTGATATATTCTCCAAGGCAACGTGCAAAGAAATAAATTTGTCAAAGCGGTGAATCACCAATCTTGAGTTGGTTACTTATATGCAATGCCAATTATGTCAGTTTACAAATTTAATATATTAAACATTGATTTATGAAAAGTAATTTCTGTGTTAAGAATAGTTTAATCCCAGAAAGGAAATTAATGTTACAGAACAATTCAGTTTTCTAAAAAGAAAAAAAGGAAATAACGCTCTTCAGTGTAACAACTCAAGCCTCATAAATGAAGGATTTGCATAGAATCTCACTCATTAATTAGCAAATCTCATTGATAACAATTTTCATGATAGGGAATTTTCTGTCATCTGTTTATCGCTTGCTTAATAATGATGAAGAAATTTGATTTAAAAAAGACGGATTTATGAACTTAAGAGGTGTGGATGTGGATTTGTTATGTGAGAAGCCTGGTGAAATATACAACTGCAAATTACTAAATATAGATTGAATTAATCAATATTACTTACAAAAAATATCATCCAAAATTATCAAATGCCTTATCTTAAAAGTATGCAAAGAAAGAAAATAAGAGAAGAAAAAAATAATGAATGCCTCACCTAACTCTGGTATATTCTGGTATGCACACATTCAAAAGTTTCAAACCACGCTACCTACAAAAATGAATAAGCAAGTAACTAATCCATACCCAAAAATAAAAAAATAAAAAACATAGCGAAATTAGTCAAACTCCAGATCAGATGTCGAGATCTCGACGAGCCGAGTCAGCATCGCGTCATTTTCAGCCCTCCGATTCACCCACCTGGCAGCAATCCATTGCATTCCGAGACACACTGTCGCGATCGCAACCGCATGAGAACTAAATAACAAATCCAACATGTGCATTGCCCTCGTCGCATCTTCGTGTAACTCGCACCTGACCCCACCTGACCCACCAGCAGTGGAACAACCTCTGAGTTTCAAAACATAAAATGTTAACCCCACTTGCAATTCCCACGACCCTTTTAACGCGAGCGCCATCGACAGTGCCACGTCAGCGGCATTTGAACTGACGAAAGCGAGAACGAAGCACGCAATCGCGCAAGCGAGCGTGGGACCCATTGTCAGCGAGCGCAAGTGAGAATCCACCTCAGAAAAAAAATGGGTCGTCGAATTAGGGTTAGAAGAGAGCGCCGAGTCAGCGAGAAACACGAATGCGGAGAGGAAGAACAGCGCGCCACGTGGCAAGAGGATAACTCGGTGGGAATCGGCGAGTAGGAGGAGTACGAGGAGGAGGGAGAAGAGGAGGAGAGATGCCACGTGGCGCGCGGAGATTGGGTGGAGGGAGGCGAAGATGGTTGTTACTACCAAGCCTGGTAACAAGTTTAATGCAAATAGAGTAACAACCAGAACTCAAAAGTAAGTGCAAATCTCTTTATTCATGATTGAATTAAACTGCAAATTACTAAATAGAGATTGAATTAATCAGGGGCGGAACCAGGATTGAGACATGGGGTAGGCCGTAATCTGAAATACAGACCTTAGTTAGCTTATGCTAAGTCTATTCATTTTTCTTTCTATACTGGTATATAGCACTCAATGCAGTCCAGTTTTTTTTTTTTTTTTTTCATTTTCTAACCAAGAAAATGAAAGAAGAAGGGAGCGAAATTTTGATAATGCTGACCAATATTTTGAAAATTGGATCGGTAGAGCTACCAGTTCGGTGGTTCAATTAGTCCGACGAAATCAGACGATGTCATAAATTGTGATATAATTATTTTGAATATATATTAGCAATGTTATATCATTAAGTTTTAATTATATGATTTTGCCATATGTGTGAGACGAGGATTGCACTTTAATTTGATACTCTTGTAATTTTTATTAATTAAATAATTTAAATTATGATTTTGATATGTTTAGTTGTTCATGTATGTAAAACTAGAATTGTAGTCTTACTACTATTTTTTGTAATGTCTATAATTTCGCAGATTCAATTATATTTAACTTTAGCTCCGCCTTACTTGTCCAATGTAGTTAATTATTTGTCCAATTAAATTTGCTTTCACATAGTGAATGAACGAAATTGTCTTGGAAAATGGAAACCAGACAAAAAATAATATAAAAAATATATACTAATGGAGTGAGGAGTAAAATATACTAGGCAATTTGAAGTTAGGTCCCACCACCACACATGTGCTCCAAAAAAATTTTGAGAAGAATTGAACCAAAAGGTTCAAAATGGTGCAGAGATAAAAAGATTAAAGAAAAAATTGGGTTGATAACTCTATATGCTAGAACCAATATTGGGTCAATAATTGGATTTCTAATTTTTTTAGCGTAGGCCAATACTTAACTATAAATTGAAATTCATAATCTTAGCGTATGTTTGGCCTACTCCCGCCCCCCCCCCCCCTAGTTCCGCCCCTGGAATTAATCAATATTCCTTACAAAAAATATCATCCAAAATTATCAAATGCCTTATCTTAAAGAGTATGCAAAGAAAGAAAATAAGAGAAGAAAAAAAATAATGAATGCCTCACCTAACTCTGGTATATTCTGGTATGCACACATTCAAAAGTTTCAAACCACGCTACCTACAAAAATGAATAAGCAAGTAACTAATCCATACCCAAAAATAAAAAAATAAAAAACATAGCGAAATTAGTCAAACTCCAGATCAGATGTCGAGATCTCGACGAGCCGAGTCAGCATCGCATCAGTTTCAGCCGTCCGATTCACCCACCTGGCAGCAATCCATTGCATTCCGAGACACACTGTCGCGATCGCAACCGCATGAGAACTAAATAATAAATCCAACATGTGCATCGCCCTCGTCGCATCTTCGTGTAACTCACAGCTGACCCCACCTGGCCCACCAGCAGTGGAACAACCTCTGAGTTTCAAAACATAAAATGTTAACCCCACCTGCAATTCCCACGACCCTTTTAACGCGAGCGCAATCGACAGTGCCACGTCAGCTGCATTAGAACTGACGAAAGCGAGAACGAAGCACGAAATCGCGCAAATTAGCGTGGGACCCATTGTCAGTGAGCGCAAGTGAAAACCCACCTCAGAAAAATGGGTCGTCGAATTAGGGTTTGACAGCGCCGAGTCAGCGAGAAACACGAAAGCGGAGAGAAAGAACAGCGCGCCACGTGGCAAGAGCAGAACTCGGTGGGAGTCGGCGAGTAGGATGAGCGCGAGGAGGAGGGAGAAGAGGAGGAGAGATGCCACGTGGCGCGCGGAGATTGGGTGGAGCGAGGCGAAGATGGTGATTGGGAGGAGAAGGAGCAGGGAGAGGTAGATGGTGGCGTTGCGTCGGAGAGTGTGGTGGTCGGAGGTGGAGAAGTGCCATGGTTTTGGTTTGAAGGGATCGGACGGCGTGGATTGAGCCTGGAGAGAGAGAGATAACCACAGCCGTTGGATCGCTAGTGGGAAGATGATGGAGAATGTGGTTATGTGACCCAGCAGTGATTCCATTATCGATTGTTTTTTAGCTATTTTTGATGGTTTATTTTTTTATCTTTGTGGGTTTTGTTTTGGTTTCTTTCTTTGATTTTGTTTAATTTGAGGTGATTAAGGGATAATAGTAATACACGCGGAATGAGAAGCTTTTCTGCGATTATTTATTTATTTATTATTTTATTTTTTTAGCATTGTGATTCCCTCCCTGTTGAATTGACCGAGTCTATTTGAGATGCGGCTCCTTGCAGTTAGTCGCCTTTTCACGTCTTGTTTGTACTTTGTTGCTATTGTTTGGTACATGTTAACCAGTTCTTGGTAGTTAAATAATTTATTACGATTAATCTGTCAAATCAAACTAATTGAAAAGGAGCGACTAGTTTTTATTAAATTATTGTTACAATATGAACGTAATTAGACTTTCTCAGAAAAGCGTTACTTATAAATTTGAAATTGTCATAATCCAACAGTCAAGAAAATATAAACTAGATGATCTTAAATTATGTGGTTTATCATAAGATTAAATAAAATCATTGTTTGAATGGTACAGAAAATATTTGTTTCATTAAAGGATAACATTATTAAAAAGTTTAGAAAAAGTAGCATCTGGCGTACAATAAATAATTATTCTATCAACAAGATCAAACGAAAAATGATAATGAAAAATATTTATACGTTGCAAAATAAGGTATAAGATAATATAGATTTCATAAAACTAGAAAGTGATTAGGGACCGTTCAATTAGATAATTTCTTCACATCATAAGGTTGAATGTTCTTTATTAATTCCCTGAGAAACCGAGATTGACCCCCTTATTTAGTTTGTAGATAAGCAGGACAAATTATTGTATGTTTCTTAATTATTTATGAGGAATTTAATTGTGATTGGTGCAAAGGAGTCTTAACATTTTTTTTTTTTTTTTGTGTGTGGAACCTTAGATTGATAGCTATTAAGAGAGAATAAATTTCTAAAAAAAAAATTATACTATTTACTTTGTTGGCTCTCGCTGCATGTCAAAATAAAGTTGAAATGATATAATATAATATTAGGGTGCGTCGTTTACTATACTTAAAATATATCCAATCAATAGTTTACTGAAGTTTAATTTATTAATAGTAATTTGACATGAAAATCTTTTGACCTTGTATATTCTTCCTCATTATCAAAACAATAGATATTTGGAGTTCTTCCACGCTGTTTGAAACTAAAAAAACATTAAAACAAGCTGGCTAGTGATAGTAAAGAAAAAATAATTAGTGAAAACTACACTTTTATGCTTAAACAATCCTGTTATGGTCGAATAATTAAAACAATCAGACCCACACTAACATAAATGCCCATAATCTCATATCGTGTACCGCACTGTGCAGTGATGGGCCGTCGCTATCAGATGTGGTTCGACTGAATGATAGTCTCATGAATATCTTATCTATATATCCCACTTTATATACAAACATTAGTTGAAACTTACACATCAGCATAAAGCATGCAAACGAATTTGCAACACATTTTGTTTTCTATTAATTCAAAGATTTAAATTGTGCACTTTAATGCAGACTGCGTAAGTTTTGGTAAAAGTTTTATAAAGCTTTTATGTTTACATCACATTGCATGTACCAATTATATTTACATCACTGCTCCATGATGCAAAAATACCAATTATGTTTACATCAGACCAAACATGATACAAAAAGAATATAATTTAGGTGCATTACATGTAATCTCAAAACAATAGCCATGAAATCAAATGGATCGAATCAGAATGTCACAAAAGATATATCAGAAAAAAAAAATTCAGTAAACCACGACAACTCCAAATAAAACTAGGCAGTGGCGGAGTCAGAAAAAATCTTAATGGGTTCAGGTATAATGTTGACTATTAATTTTAATATTTAATATGATTTACAAATAAAATTTAATTATGGGGGTCAAAGAAAATATTATTATCACATTAAATGGTGGTCAAATACTATCTTTATTAAGACAATTTCCAATATTTACCAAAAAAATACCAAGTAAATATATATAATTAGCAAAATGAATGGAGGACATTTGCACCCCATTCATTCTACTTAAATGGCCGGAAAGTCGCATGGTAAGATTAGACCCGTAATTTTTTTTTTTTTTTTTTTGTTTCTTCTTCATATTTTAAGTTGACTTTCGGTCCAAAAAACAACACCCACAATCTTAATCGATTTGAAATTACACCTGACTATTGTTTGGTCGCTATCAATAATGCATCTTTAACAATGAACAGCGATAGATTATCTCTTGTCCAACTCCAAATTAGCAATGTCTTGATACTAATCCTTTTCCAACTTTAAAGCGGGCCATAATATGACGTAGACATGGAGATCTAAACAGCTGAAATACTCTTGAGCTACATGTTGTTCTGTAGATAATCTGAGCTGTTGATCTCTTACTTGACGACCGACGACACAGTACTTGAGGATCCGAAACCCGTTAAAAATAAGGCAAGCGGTCAAATGATAAAACTCAACGGCGCTGGTTATTTATTAATTAAGGACGCTGCCGTGACAAAGCTGAAAGCGCACATTAGCTAGAGGCCCACTTGTCAGCTTACGTCTTTATCCTCACTCTATTTTGTTTCCATCCGTGTACGAATTCAGATCAGCTGTCGCGCGGCACAGCGTGTAGCGCGGGCTGTGGGCCGTCTGATCTGAATCTGATGACTATGGGAGCCCCGTGAATCTAATAGGCTCAAAAAAAATGAACCGCTCGATTAAAATCGAACGGCTCGCGCTACACACGTGCCGACACAGGATCAGGATCCTCCGTGTACCGGTCAAAAAAAGAGGAAATTTTCAATTTCACGTGCTCCCCATTAGAGATGGAGAAGCAACGAAGCATATGCCTGGATTTCCTCATGCTTATGCTTAATTACACCATCTAGGGGGGTTTAGTTCATGCTATCCTAATATGATTTTAGATATTTTATGGATGTTTGATATTTTTAATTGTATTGATTTTAGTAAGGTAGGATAAAATTAATATTAATCGATTATTTCATGGTTATAAACGTCGTTCTTGTATTTTGAGAAACATGTATCATGCTTATATATTTTCATATGCTAGACATTCTGGTAAGATTTTGATTCTGGTAAGATTTTGATTTATTAACGCTTCTAAAAATGTTATGTGTACGTACTATTCATTTGTTATTTTTTTTATTTAATGTTTTTAAATATTAAGAAGTATATTTTTCCAATACTGTACTTCCATATTATTCAATTATAAAAAATCCTACAGAACCAACCATTTCGTTCATAATAATTTGGTATTTAAACTATCAATGTGAGTTAGTGTAAATGTAATGAATAGTTTTCTAATTTTGTGCATACTTCCGATAAATAAATTTAAGATGAAAACTCCTCATTTTCCCACAAAAGGATTTTAATATTCTATAAATAACTATTTTTATGATACAATATTATATATATACATTCTCTTATATGTTTAAAAGAATTCCTACAATAAATTTAGAATCTATATTATGTCTTGTTCTCTACAAATTCAAGCTAAAAAGTCAGTTTTATTTTTCTTAAAAGAATAATGAGAAAAGTACAATCTTTTGATTGCTTATGCAAGCAATAAGATAATTAATTGGAAAAAGCCAGTGAAGAGGACTAGAGGAGGATGGTAACGACATTATTGAATATCTAAGCTCAAAGGACTGACCCGGTTCACAGATAACTACACCAGAAGAGCAACATAGAACGATCTAATAATTTTCCAATTGGGCTCGATCCGATCCTAAGATCCTCCGCTTAAACAAAACTTGAAAACACGAGGTTCGAAAACACCACAAGTACAAAAGCAATCTACCTGGATTTAGAAGGCCCATATTGTCAGCGACTCAAATCACACAATAAATGCAATAAACCTGCTGAGATGAACAGTTGTTCCCACCATAGTCCACAGGACATCTCTCCGAAGAGATACTGGCGCTTTGTTTACTGGAACGCCTCTTCTCTCTCTCTCTCTTGTTGTATGTCACTTTCGCTTGTGCTTCCATTTCTTTCTGATAAAGAATTATTAGATAATTGATTATTCACACCTTTTCTCTTTTTCGTTTTCCGATTTTATTTGGAGGGGTCATACTGTCTCGTTTTCAGATCCTCAATCCATTTGCGTAAGTAAGCACTTTGCTTTCTTTCTTCTTCAAATCCGATTTGAGCCCAATTTCATTGCTTCGTTTTCTTGATTGATCAATAGTTTGATCATTTGTTATTATTTGGACACTAGAAGGGTTCAAATTGGTTGGTTTTTAAACTTACAAAGTGTCGTTATGAGTTGTTCTCGTCTGGTTGGTTTTCCTAATTCTGAGAGTATAACTAATTGATCCTATTTAATTAGTAGTTCCTAGCACAGTAAGTATAGTTGTTAGTAGTAGAGAAATGGATCAAGTAACAATAGAGGCTAATCAGTGCAATGGAATCAAGAACTCAATCGGGTTGAATTGCAAGGATGAAGGGGAGGAAGAGAGAGAAACAGTATCCCTTTTGCCTCAAGCTGTTAAGGGAGATGTAGGGGAGATAGAGAGGAGAAATTCAAGGAGAAAAGTGCAATGGAATGATAGAAATGGAAACAACCTTGTCGAAATAATGGAGTTCCAGCCTAGGTAAAATTTTTTGGCCTAATGTTGTGTCTCAGTTAATTAATAGATTCGTTTTATTATTTATACTGAATCATGTCATGTGCACAAATTGGGAGTACTAATGGACATGCTAAATACTTCCAAGAGATATTTCATGGAAGTGCAGGTACATTTAAGAATTTCAGTGCTGTCTGGTTTGCGTAGAACTAACCTGAAAATTAACCCTTTTTGTAAACCAACATGGTATATTCCTCAGAATGTAAGGTACCAAATTATTTATATTTTTCTTTGTCTTTATTTTGTAGCATCAAATCAGCTCTCAGTATGGGCAGTAAAAACTATTTATGATACAAACCTGTTAATTGATATCAACCGTAATAAATATGTTGTCCATCCATTTGTTGGAATTGTTTTCATGTTATGAAATGACGTAAATAAGACATTGGAAAAAGAAAGAATTTCTTTCGAGAAATGTTTTTTCTTCCAATTAAGGCTATTTTAAGGATCAAATGGTGATAATGGCCCAATTAAAGCGATTCATGCTATCTGCGAGGAGGTAGGGTATGAATGAGAATTCCAGTTGAGGAATTTCCTTGAATAAATTTTCTTTTGTTCAATTATGATTACCTTCAAACTTCTGGACCACACTGGAGGTTTGGTTCAATTTTTCCTGAAATGACTTCCAGGTACACCACAGCTGTCTAATCAGACCGCCATGTTTGGCAGGACCAGATGGGAATTGGCATGGTAATCAATTACTTATGGCTATCCAATTCCCATGAATGGCAATCCTATTTCCTCTGGGTGGTGTGTGTTTACAGATGCCTGTGTGCGTCAGGTGTTGCCAAAAGACTTTTTCTACCCTTGAATTTCTCAGATTACATTTGTATTTACTTTCATTTTACTCTCCAGTCCGCAATCATCAATGTTATCTCACTCCTTAATCCTCTCTCTATATCACTCTCTCTCTCTCTCTCTACGCACATGTGAACAAAACACCAGCATCTCTCGTCTAAACGAAATAAATTTGAGATTATACAAGATAAACTATGGTCAGAAAATTGTCTGTTGAAACCTGTTGAATGCATGAACCAATCTGATAGTTTTCTTTTTGTCCATATAATTTGTTCGCAACTAAAAATCTTAATCGATTTTGTCAAGTACTTTGAATATTATCATGTGACATTCCTTAAGATTATAAAAATTTCCCTTTTGTATTCTTTTCTTGATCTAAAAACAGGCAACTACAAATAAAATAGCTGAACTTCTTGACATTGGTCATTTTTTCTTTTCCTTATTTGCTTTGGGTTGAGTGAAAATTTGGATTTTGCATTGCTGCTACACTATATGTGGAAACTGAAAAAATTAATTTTGTTTAGGCCTACTCGTTGATGAATTTCATTTAATTTGGAAGAATATATTGAATATTTACAAAACAAAAACTGTAAAGGGTATAGTTCAAATTAATAAAATTTCCATGACGGTCATTGAAATGTTACATTTTGCTATCACCTAACATGGTATTGTGTATTCTTAACAACTCCATGGAATCTTTGTAAATCCAGCAATTGTTGATACTTCAAACCAAACATCATCTGATTTAATTATTATTCTTGTTGTGATGCATTATATTGACGATGCATCAAATTCTCTGATGTATTTTGTGATTGCTTGTTATATTTTATATTTAAAACATAGCATTTCAGAAACAAATTTCTCATATATTTCCTTCATTCTACTTTTCATTGAACTTCAATGATCTATTTATTTTATATGCCAATTTGGTTGCTTTGTGGATTGTTCAATAGTTTTTGAAATTGAAAACTGACATTTACACTCCTCTTCTATCAGTTCTTTCTGGTAATTCACTAACAATTGCTAGTTTTAAATAACTAGTTTGCTATAAATGGTGGGTAAAATAATTTCCTTGCGAAGCAATTACGCTATTCTACAAAGATGTTTCTGGAAATATCTGGCTGGCAGGAATTTTTTGAACTGTGTTCCCACTTAAATGCTCTAATATTGATGTTTTTTTTTGGCATGTGCAGTGATTCGAGCGAATCTGAGGGAGAGGAAGAGGATGGTGCTTGTTGCAACTGTTCTGTCATGTAGCCTCATGTTTGCTCATATCATATAACACCCTGAGAAGAACAATTTACTTTCAAACCTACAGTATAGAATTGTGTCTTGAGTGTGCATTACGATGCGATTTGTTGTGTGATCTGTCTGACTGAAGGCTAACAGATGGACTGTGTCATTCTGATAAAATCCACCAATTTTTTTTGGCTCCCTTTCCTCTTGACCACCTGACTTTTGAATCGGGTTTATAAATATGCAGAGACATTTCACAGAGGCTTCTTGTTGGATAGGTGGGTGTCAAGATCAGTTGTAAAATTAGAAGTGTGGTGAAATGTAAAATTGATTACTTTTGATGTATTTTGATTTCGGTGTAATTAACCAAAGGAAAAGGCGGGAAACTTAAGCTTGATATAGCACGAGGAAAGAGTTTGATTTTTATTTTTATTTTTACTTTTTGTAAATTCAGTGGGAGTACCATTTTGTCGAGGCTGTTTTCTTTTCCCATTTTTTCTTGCGGTATATAATGCAAAGATATTGAAATGCTGTACCTTGCTGACTAATTGTTAGATTATGATAGTACAAATGCATTATACTAGAAAAAAATTACTGATGTTCCAAATGTGTAGTTATCATTAGTTAACCTATAATCTAATAGATATATAATTTTTCTCTACGGTTCTTCAAAATAGTAACTAAATCTAAAGGGTAAAAGGGATGTGAATATAAAGTTTTTAAACGGGTTCACAGCCCACTGGCCTTATTACCAGATGTATAAAACCTGAAAAAATTATAACTAACTTTAATTAATTTAGAAATTATAAAATAATCCATTTTTAATTATTTTTTTAAAAATGACTGCGCAGTTTCGAAATCTGAGATTCCGAAAGTAATTCTGCTTAGTTTCGGAATCTCAGATTCCGAAACTAAAATTAGGCAAAAACAGCAGGTCAAGTAGGCAGAAATGCCTGACACTTAGCAATGCTCTGGATGTTTCTTCTAATTACTCGTTAGTTTGTCAAGACTGCCCCTTTCAAAGGCCTTTTTCTGTGTATCTGATTGCTATTTTGTTTTATTTGATCTGTCCAAGATCATTTATTGGTGATGATCTCGGAAAACGAAGCACAACATTCGGATATGGGCAAAATAGATGTTTTTAATATAAAACTACATTAAAGATTTCGAAACTTTATCAAAAGACGTTTTTATATATTCTTGGAGATTTAAATGTTCTATAAATAAAAATTTATATTTTTTGCATAATTTATTAAATAATAAAGTCTCTTAGGAATGCGAAGCCTTTTTGACAAAAGTTAATTAGCACGTATGAAGTTATCATTTCATGTACATGTATGATGCTATTTATCATATCCAAGAAATATAATGATACATAACACAAAAGGGCAGGATAACAGAAGGCCATAAACAAAGTGGGAAAACAAAAGGAATTTTTATTTTATTATTAGGCCGAAAAGATTTTTTTTAAATGCTCCGTGTGTTCTGTGATTGTTGTGCTTTTTCATCACGGTGACAATCATATTGACTTCAACCCAAAAACATTTGATGTTGATATTCCCAGTTGCAATGTATCAATCTGTCGCCACGTAAGCTTTTAGCCCTTTTAAATAATTAGAGGTCTTATTTCCAGATAAATATTATTTTCTTCTCCATTTGGTTGAATAGGTAAAACTATATGCACATCCCTGATAGTTTGATTTGATTTCTATGCCTCCTAGACAATATGTATTCAGTTGGAGCATGAATTAGCTTATTCGTTACTGGGATTATTTATTTTTATTATAATTTTTATTTATTTTTATTTATTCTAACTTTGTAACCTAACTAAAAATAAATAAAAATTGAAACAAATTACAATAAATGCAGTAATAGCTAGAATTCAATCTTTTGTTTGATTTGAGAAGGAATGGATCTCTTTACTAGACAATTACTGTCAAGCATGTCCAAAAAAAAAAAATCGAGCTCGCTAAGTTTTTTTTTTTTTTTCCTTTTGTCGTTATTATTATTTTTTTTTGTATTATTTGTATTCGGATTTTTTTTTTTACATTCTTATCACCAAAACTGCTTCAATTTTTTGTGATAAAGATAAGTTGTAGTACTATAATTGGACCACTCAACTTTATGGTCAGGGATTCTCATCAACAAGAGTTTTATCAAAATAAAAAGATAAGTTGTAGGCATTCATTTTTATAATATAGCGCAGTTGCAAAGTCTCAACTTTTAGCATGTTAAATGCAATTCATGATATTTTCAGACAGTTCTTTTTGGAAATTTTGCAAATTTCATTGAAATTTTTTTCATAAGAGCTGTAGAATTTATACCATCAAAATTTATTATTCAATTAATTAAATTTTGATGGATACCCAACTGTCAATAAATAAAATCTAAAAAATAAAATGTTAAGATTAATTCAAACATGTCGGTTGGATTCATCATTTGATAGAGTATACTTGATAGAGTATACGTGCTAACTTTTGTCAAAAAGGCTTCGCATTCCTAAGAGACTTTATTATTTAATAAATTATGCAAAAATTATAAATTTTTATTTATAGAACATTTAAATCTCCAAGAATATATAAAAACGTCTTTTGATAAAGTTTCGAAATCTTTAATGTAGTTTTATATTAAAAACATCTATTTTGCCCATATCCGAATGTTGTGCTTCGTTTTCCGAGATCATCACCAATAAATGATCTTGGACAGATCAAATAAAACAAAATAGCAATCAGATACACAGAAAAAGGCCTTTGAAAGGGGCAGTCTTGACAAACTAACGAGTAATTAGAAGAAACATCCAGAGCATTGCTAAGTGTCAGGCATTTCTGCCTACTCTGACCTGCTTTTTTTTGCCTAATTTTAGTTTCGGAATCCGAGATTCCGAAACTAGCTAGTTTCGGAATCCGAGATTCCGAAACTAAGCAGAATTAGTTTCACTGCGCAGTCATTTTTAAAAAAATAATTAAAAATAGATTATTTTATAATTTCTAAATTAATTAAAGTTAGTTATAATTTTTTCGGGTATAAAACGGACTCGCCATAAATTCCGATGCTACTCGGCCTGCTTAGAGCATATTTGGTTCGTTAATATATATACTTTTCAAGCGTCTTTCAGTATTATTTTGCATTGTCACTTTATAATAAATATACATTTCAAATATTGTTTGGCATTTTTTTATTGCCATTTTGAAAAATAATATTTCCATCAAATTTCACAAAGGAATCATTTTCTTCTCATCGGTTTTACTTTTTATAAGAAATCATAAAAAACATCATTTCCACTATCTTTTTCTTAGTTTATTTATATACCAATCGACTAAGTATTCATACTAAATAGAAGCTTACAACAAATATTTTTTTTTCTTAAAAATCTCGGATAAAGTTTATATTTAAACCTGATGTTTATACTATTACAATAAGTGTTTACATTTTTAAATCTAGGGTTATTATAATTGTCACCGGAGAAATTGATGACAATTATGACCGGAGAAGAAGAAAAAACCTATAAAAGATATGGATTGAAGAGAAAATCAAACAAAATTATGAGAACAAGACGATAAATCTATCCACAAAAGAAAAGAAAAGAAAAAAAAAAAAACTATGCAAAAATTTAGAGCTGCAAGGTGGATGGACAGAGAGCTAAAGGATATGAAGAAGCAAGAGAGGCGTGGAGAAGATGTGAGATCTAAGCCAAAAAAGAAGGACGCGGAGGCGCGGAGCCGGAGGTGAGGAAAGGCTAAAAAAGAAACTTTGGGGATTAAAGAACAAATCCGAGAAATAAAGAGAGATGAAACAGAATATTTTCTCTAAAATTACGGGAATAAAACTATCTGAATATATCTTTAAAATGTTAAGTCCGGTAAATGATATTATCCAAACCAACTTGATTGCCATTATATTTGTTTTGCTTTTTTTTTTAATGAAAGTAGTAGAGTAATGAAAGCTGAAAAGCTTTATTTTTTTTAAAAAAAAGGGAATGTGATTGCAATTAATTATTTGAGATAACAGCTACGACTATTACATATGGAATTACGAATAGTTCATCAAATAATTACTTTAAATTTCCCTCTATTTGAAGAAAATTATTTTTTCCCTCGAATTAGGCGAATTTATATAAAGAATTTTCACTTTCGAGCCCATTACTAAGTTTGGTCGGCTTTGATGAAAACCCGACAAGACCTTACCCGTTTGTAGTTCAAAACTAAATACCACTATGCAATTTCTTCGGACCACGGGTCAACAAAATAAAGAAACAAATATTTCTTAACCATCACGTGTTTATAGTTTTGTAAAGACGATAGGATTTATGTGACTAAAGTTTATTTTTTATTAGTTGAGTGTAGTTATCGTCCCCTATAACTATAACCAAAGTTACTCTAAACCGAAGTTAGCAATCTTGTTATAACTTAGACTCTTACCTTGTGTATATTATTCGTGCAACTCTGTATATATTCGTGCCGTCGTGCGACAAGCTATATATCAAACCAAATGTACAGAACCAAATGATGAAATCTATCCATATGAAGATTGAGTTTAATTAACACCATTTTTTATGCCCAGAACTTCAAATGCAATAGAACTAAAAGTTAAAATATATATGAAATATAACGGCGTGAAAGTCATGCATAGCTGTAATTAGGGTAAGTCTAATTAGCCAAATTGAATTATCCTGACGTTGTCTTTCACACATAATTCAATTAGTTTCATGCTCTCGACCATAAAAAATATATAAATATAGTTTCAGAAAAGTTAATATGAAATATAACGGCGTGAAAGCCATGCATATATAGCTGTAATTAGGGTAAGTCTAAATTAGCCAAATTGAATTATTCTGACATTATCTTTCACAGATAATTCAAATAGTTTCATGCTCTCGACCATAAAAATATATAATGTAGTTTCAGAAAAGAAGGCAAAAATAATTAAGACATGCGCTTTCTTTATATAGCCACAGATAATATCAGCGGGTATTTAAAATTAGTATGCCACACGTTTAACACAGGTATTTATATAAACCATGACCATAGAAGAACTAAAATCCAAGTTTGAAGGGAGGCAAAAGACTAGAATTCCTGGTTGTAATCCAGTTATTCCTAGTCTGTCCGAAACAAATAACGTTTTCTTCTCTCTCCGCATCCCTTTCTTCAATTTTTGTTCAACACATGATGTATCAACCCATAATTAGACTACCTAAACTAGGAACCCATCATCCCTTGCACAAAGGTCACCAGCACCACCATTAGACTTCTTTACGGACGGCAAGAGGATGGTCCGCCGCCTCTCGGTCTCCTCGTTCGGGGGAGACTTTGCGGCGGAGCAGTCTGGCGAGTTTGCCAGCTCTGTAGACCAGCTCCAATTGCCGTTCGGCCGCCTCGAAGGCCTCGGCCGCGATGAACTTCGCGAAACAGCATATGAAATTTACTTCATCGTGTCAAGGGGGGCTACAGGCATGGGTGGTCATGTCAGGCATGTATCAAACTTCTCAAACTACTCGTCGATTGAGATTGCAGGGAATGCAACTCCGCGATTTGGAGGGATAGGCGGTAGCATGACATCGGTGAACAGCAAAATTAAATCTAATTTGGGTTTGAGAACGAGACGGGTGGTTCAGGTAGCAGCGACACCAGGCAGGCCAGGGACAGCAGCCGGGAGGCGAGAAAAGTTGCATTCGAGGCCGAAGCCAGTAAATGAGATGATGCAACAGCAGTTAGGGGGAAATGAAATTATTGACAACCGCCTCCGCAAGATGCAAAGCCTCCTTTCTGCCAAGCCTCAGGTTTTTAATTTAACATATGCATTGTGGTTTCTGATTTTATTATGTAATAGTTTTTAGGATTTTAACTAGAATAAAATTTGTCTCTGATGCTTTAAGAATAGATTGGTTTTTGTAGAAGAACCTGGATATGACATCAGCCCTGTAAAACTTTTCCCTTCCTTTGCTTCTTGTAATTCCTGCGAAGATAAATACGTGTATTTTTCAAAGTTGTCACTTTTCTATATTTTCAAGACAACTTTCCAACTAGGTTCTGATTATTATTTTTCTTTTTCAAAAATAACAGTTTGCTAGGCGGCCGGAGCTAATTGTCATACCTTTCCAACTCCTCAAGCATCTAAAACCCAGTGATTTCATCAATGTACACGAGTACAATGCTTGGCAGCTCCGCCAGCTTAAAATCCTCGAGGTTGGTCTTGTTTTGCATCCATTTCACCCATTAGAAAGGAGCTATCCAGCGGCACATCGCCTCCGTGAAATTGTACGATCTGCTGAGGTCAGACCGCTTGACCTGGCAGATAAAAAATCCGAATCATGGAGAACCCTTAATGAATCTGTTAAATTCTTAACCGAACGAAACCCTAGCAAAATGCCTACTGAGGTTGCACATTGGGCAGATGGATTTCCGCTCAATATGCACATATACACTGCACTTCTCCGCGCTGTCTTTGATGTAAGGGACGAAACTGTTGTTTTAGATGAGGTGGATGAGTTACTCGAGTTAATGAAGAAAACATGGACCACACTTGGAATCAATGGCATGGTACACAATGTCTGCTTCACTTGGGTCCTATTTGAGCAATATGTTCTCACAGGACAGATTGAGCCAGATCTTCTAACAGCTACATTAGGCATGCTTCTTGAGGTGGCGAAGGATGCGGCGAGCATGCATAGAGAACCAGGCTATGTACGGGTCTTATCATCCGTCATGGCTGCAATCCAATCATGGTCAGAAAAGAAGCTTCTAGATTACCATGAGTGGTTTGAGAAATCCATTTCAGTAATCATGGAGAATGTATTATGTCTGACCATTTCCACAGGAAGAATACTTTGTGAGGATATATCTACCCCTGGGTGCTCTGGGTCTACCACATCAACGACAATTGAACAAGAAAACTCAAGGTCTGCAGCTGGAAACCGTGTCGATCATTTCATTCGATCATCAGTAAAGAATGCATTCAACAAGGTATAGTGTAGGTTGTATTTGCAATATGCATTATAAAAACATATGTTTTGAGTATATAATATATCATATCATGTATTATCTCTTAATGACAGATTTATGAGAACGGCAACGGTAACATAGACAGCATGGTGGTGGAGGTAGAGGAAGACCCATGTGATTCTCTAATGCAACTAGCCAAAAAGACTGAGGAACTAGCCAAATTAGAAAAGGAGACATATAGCCCAGTCCTAAGAAGATACCATCCATACCCAGTTGCAACAGCTGCTGTCACCCTCCACACTTCTTTCGGTGTCGTGCTTCGGCAGTATGTGGGCCGCATGTCTGGGTTGACTAATGAGTATGTGCGTGTCCTCCAGTCTGCTGGTAAACTGGAGAATGTGCTGAAACAAATGGCATTGGAGGATACATCAGGCTTAGGAGAAGCAAACCGAATACTGGACGAGATGGTCTCATATGATGTCCAGACGATCATCGTAGGCCTCATGAAGGGTTGGATGGATGATAGGCTAAGGATGGGCCGGGAGTGTGTCAAACGAGCTAAGGAAACTGAGGTAAAAACACGAATATAATTACATTGCTTTTTCTTTTGTTTTAGTTCTGAAGCATGTTTATATATGTACTTATTGCAAAGTGGTGAAATGTCATATGTACCTGATATGTTGGAATTAACCCCATATTCTCTCTGGCTCCAAATTTTATTTGAGGACCAGAACTTCGGCCACATTTTATATTTTTTGAGCATCTGAACATGGAAATCAAATATATTGAGAGATATGAGTGAGAAACATTCATCTGAAATCAATAATTTTACTAATAAATTATAAATTTTTATTTAACAAATCATGTAGAATTGGCACCCGAGGTCCAAGACTGAACCCCATGCTCAATCAGCAGTTGATCTAATGAAGTTGGCAAAGGTGACAGTGGATGAGTTCTTTGAGATTCAGGCCTCAGGGCCTAGAGAGGAGTTGCTACAAGAACTAGCTGAAGGTATTGACAGCCTTGTTCAAGAATACGCCGCTCTTGTTGCTACTTGCGGTAAGGGCTCTTGTTAAGTCGTCAATTTTTCCAATCTGACATTTCTTGCACTGAGAACCCGGTGTAAACATATTCATTTTTTAAGGTTCAGAATTTCCATATTCACAATGTGTCAATTTATCCAGATTCTAACATAATACTTTTACAGACCTATAGATACGTTTGAACAAAATATAAGAAGTGCATTTGATACCTTTATTGTTATAAGAGCTCTTTAAGGTGTAGAAACATTTATTGTGAACAGGCAACAAGCAGAGCTATATCCCAACACTCCCACCTCTGACAAGGTGCAATCAAGACTCAAGGCTACTACAATTATGGAAGAAAGCTGCGTGCCAACAACCATGTACACAACCACCTTGCCAAGCCGGGATAGACATGGCTGAACCAGCTGTTCCTGGCCGACCACGTCTAATCGCAAGCAAATCAACACGAGCACGTGGCGAGGCACACCACCCACGCCCCACCATGAGCCGCGGGACTCAACGCCTCTACGTCCGGCTTAACACACTGCACTACATCCTCACAAATCTACATAACATCGACAAGAATTTGTCTTTCTTCTCATCACGCGGTTACAACCGCCATCACCCAAGCCCATCACCTGCTCGAAATCACATTCACCGACGACGCACAGTGGCTCCCACCCATTTTGAACAAGCCCGTGCTGCTATCCAATCTGCCACACACCATGTGGCTGAACTTGCTGCTTACCGCCTCATTTTCCTCGACTCAGCCAATGTGTTCTATGACTCTCTTTATGCAGGAAATGTAGCAGATGCAAGACTTAAACATGCAATACGTGCACTAAAGCAAAACCTGAATTTTCTTGTAAGTGTGCTTGCAGACCGAGCACAACCAGTTGCCGTGCGAGAAGTCATGAAGGCATCTTTTGATGCCTTTCTGCTAGTACTGGTAGCAGGCGGACCAAGCCGTGCATTCCAAAGATCAGATCATGCGATGATAGCAGAGGACTTGGCAAACTTGAGAAGGACGTTTTGTACTTGCGGTGAAGGGTTGGTGGCAGAGGAGGTGGTGGAGAATGAAGCAGGACCAGCAGAAGCTGTGGTATCACTGATGCAACTGCCTGTAGAGAAATTGATTGAGGAATTTACAAGGATAGCATGGGATGGAAGCGGTCCGATCGGAGATGAGAGGATCATGCCCATGCCGCCTACTACCGGTAGATGGAGTCGATCAGATCCAAATACTCTCTTACGGGTGTTATGTCATCGTGATGAGGAGGCAGCCAACCGGTTCTTGAAGAGAATGTTCGACTTGCCTAAGAGGAGATGATGACAGAAGACCCAAAAGAAAAACCAACAACGGCAAAAGGCTTGGGAAGGATCTCTTGCAACTTGGTACCATCGTCAAGGTGGAAAACGGCCTTGCAAAATGGTCGGCAGAGAGTTTCCGTACCAACCAAAAAGGAATGTTTCTTTAGAGAGTGTTAGGATGATTTGGACCGGGGAAGCGGAGGGAATCGGTTGAAATTAGAATTAGATGTTTTCTCTCTTATCTGAGATACCTTGTACATTTTTCGTTCTCCACAATTTTAATCACTAAATAACCTAACATCATGGGCTAACAGAGCGGAAAATTTTTGGTTTGGTTCCTACCAGATTTTCATTATGTAAAAACTGTGAATACATGTACCTTTAAAATAGGCGCCAATGGATAGTTGTTACATCCAATGGTTCTATTATTAGTCTTATTAATAAATGCTTGTCCAGGAATCAAATTGCAGCATGAGACAAAGACTTCTTCAGAAAAGAAAAAAAAATATGAATCAATAATTGCATGAGAAGATTAGATTAACATTCAATTAAATTAGACAATTAATAAATATATATAATTTTGCATTACAAAACAATACATTATGTACGAAGCCTAACTTGTAACAAGTTTCCATATCATATCATCTGAATGATAGGCAACTATGCATAAGAACAATACATTCCACCACATATATTAAAACAAGCAGCATGTTCTGAATTTCCTCTGAAGTTGGCTTACCTCATGACAAGGTAGGTTTCTCAGCTCTTCCTGATTTCAAAGCAATAGTCCAGCTCAAGATGGTTCCTCTTATCGTCATCTTCAAACTGTTAACAAAAATATCAAAAGATAAATAAATAAAACTGTAAAGACTACCCCCATCCCCTCCAAACAAACACAGAAACCATGAATCTCAAATTTACAAGTTTGTGAATCAGTGCTGGGATCCAGTGTCTGGTACCAGAGTTGCAATTTTTTACGTGTGCATAGCAAAATATATACCTATCGATGTAAATAATTTCTATATCACAATTTTCCTTTCTCGTTTATGAGCTTTTCCTTCGGTAAAAAGAGTATCTGGCACTCCCACCAAAAGTATGGACATTTCCACTGAAGACAAAATATCATATATACCCTCTAAAGGTCTGTACTATTTTTCAAAGTGAACAAGCAGTATTCAGTACCTCGAGAACCCTCTCATACTTCATGACTTCAATAAGTCTCTACAGTAATATATATGAGTACCATTCTAATGTTTAGACTCACTTTTTCAACTTCATTTACTTCCTTTTACGAGCATCTCATAAGAAGATAAAAAAAAAGGACAATACTTCAAATGGACTCCTAGACCTGTATGTTCCACACATATAAATCTTTGTCTCACTACGGGGCACTCCAATAACGACTGATTAACAAATGTATGCCATAAAATCTACCTCTTACAACAACAACAACTAAGCCTGTTGTTGTTGTTGTTGTAAGAGGTGGATTTTATGGCGTACAACAACAACAACAAAATCTACCTCTTACCACCAACAAAAATCTGGAAGAAATGAACAAAGAAGAGGCATAATATATTTATTTCCTCACTGATTTAATATCAAAAGGCATAATCTTCCCAGGAAGTTTCACTTAACCAAGGAAATAAGATAAACTAGGCAAAACTATTTAAGCATATAACCATGGTTCTTCTACATCTAATTTATGACTGTTTTGAAAGAATCTGAGTTTCCAGGACATACATCTGATAATAAATTTTGAAAGAGAAAACTCAATTTTACAAAAGTTCCAGAAGTTATACTGGAAATTGGCACTCTAAATGAAGTTGTTCGGTTTTGGTGGTAAAAGGAAATCACAAGGAAATCAATTATGAGAACGAATGTAGAGACCAATCCTTTATTATTTCACAGTAAGTTTGAGCTACAAAAAGCTCAATACTTGAAGTCTCTACTGAGTTACAAACCATACTTACACTTAACTAAGAAACCAAAAATAGTGCCGATACCAGACTGACTTTGATCCCATCTGAAAATCTGGAACATTAAAAAAAAATTATAAAATTCTAAAAAAAGTTTCCAAGGTGACCTGAGCCAGAATGATCTGAAGCAGATCCATTCTCACCTAACCAGTTACCAGCACCCAACCGAGGTCACACTAACCATCTAACCAGACTTAATTTCATTGGTTTGGTAGAATATAGCAACAAAATAGCATGACTGGCACATTTTTGAACCCCTTTTCTTCCAGTGATGTCAGAGACCAGGGCAAGAATATAAAATGCATACCTTCAGTTTAGCTGTATAAAGCCCACGTGCAAGTGCGCCAGAAGGGGTAGTCTCTTCTTCCAACAGGTGCTCATATGGTTCCTGCTGAGGAGCAAACGTACCCAGCATTCCCCTGCTTTGATCAACTACAGCAAAAAGGAAGAATGCAGACATTACAAACATAATCTTTAAACAAGTTGTAATGCAAAATAATCTAAGAGGCGAAAAATTGAGAAGAAATCAGGTCAAACATAAAGCTGATGGTCTGCTTCTTCCTATCAAATTTACAATTATAGTGGAGCAAAGATACCACGGTGAAAAATAGGACAAAGCACTGTGCTGCTTGGTACCAATACCGTATGTTATAAAGTCATTATAGTAATAAAGGTGACATTACCTCGAACGCCTTTCTTCCACACAGTGTTCACATAATTTAAGCCGCATACAAGGTTATGCTTCACACTGAACTTTAGTTTGAGGCAATATTGTGACCCTTCCTTCAGACTGAAAAGCATGCTATTTTGGTTTTCTGTAATTGGCAAGGAGGTCATAGTTTCAGTGCACCCATCAGAAATTATCCCAATCGAATGGAATATGACGTCTGTTTCCCTGTTCCCTGCTTATAATAAAGACTTAATCAAAGATAGGCAAAGTAACTGTATGGTATTATAAGAAATTTATTTTTGTACTAATTATTCTGAAAAGTTTTGAAAGGAATAGTGCTTAAATAGAATAAGGCATTCTTAATGCATACATAAGCTTTGAGTTATGTTCATAAAATTTCTTCTTCGAAAGCTCTCATGTAAATTCATTGTGAGTAAGCTCATAAAAATCAGATATGTGATTTTTGAGAAATAATTAGTGTTGAAATTTGTAAGGTGGAAGATAAGTGTTCAGTAATTATAGCTTCTATAGCGGAGACAAGTAGTGAGCTCAGAAAGATTTCTTAGCAAGATAAGCAATTAACATGTTAATAAGATGGCTAATTAAAGGTATAACAAGGAAAATGTAATACCATCAATTTCTTCAACACAGCCGAGCAGCTTCTCTTTCCACTTCCTCAAGCTCTCATCATCCTATTTGGAAAAGAAAAAGAAAATGAAGGGAACAGAGACAAGAGAAGAATGTAAGACAGGAAATGCAAGAACAATAAGTACAAAACTAAGTATGGAATAAATAAATCACCATGCCTTCCTTAATCAGTATGCTATTTTCCCTACATATTTTTTTTTTTGGATAAAGTAGGGCCCTACTAGTTTTTCTTTTATTACAAAAGGAAAAAGTACAATTCACAAATCAATCCCACAATCTATGTTTAGAAAGTTACATCAATGCAGCCCACAAATTAGAAGAAATCACACTCGACACTGGTACCACTATTTATGGGTACCAATTCCCCTATACAATCTATTTCTCCACATATGACAAATAAAATGTCTAACTCCAACACCAAAAATGTTTAGTATAGATCAATACCCACAACAGCCACCAGTAATATTTTCTCAGCATCCTTTTTTTTAAGTATTATTATAATACTTTAAAACATTAAAACTCTAAAAGGAGATCACATTTCTGACAAACCCAAAAGACAAACAGACCAAGCATACAACAAATAAGCAAAATCAAATAAAAAAAAAAGATTAAAAATAACCTTGTCTTTCTCCAATTGGTCTTTAAGGGAGAGAAGTGGCCCAGGAACGAACTCATGCTCTTCATCCTCACCATCGATTTCCTCGTGATCGCTACCATCTTTCCTCTCTTCTTCTCCTTCCACCTCGCTGGCGCAGCAAGACGCGATCGCGTCGTTACCATTCTCACATTGAGCTACCTTTAATGGTGCCGAGGAACTCCCTGCTTCTTCTCCGCCACCCAACTCCATTTGCATCCGACCAAGCACAAAAGCTTGTTTACCAGTACTGGAGGAATGGAGAGAAAAGTAGGAGTAGAGTAGAGTAGAGTGTAGTGTGGGACATGTGAAAGGTCTGGTCGAACAGTGTACCTTTTCCTTGAATTTTTTTTTTTCCTTGAATTAATTAACAGAGAATGTATGTATCCTCTTCTAAAAGGGAGCTTTTTTAAAAAAAGAGAAGGCATAATTTCTCTTGCACCCCACAAAATATTAGAATTCACTCAATTCAGATACTATAGATGTTAACTTTTGACCTATTTGCCTGGACGGCTGGACGTCGACTTGACATGTTGTACTTTTTTTCGTATTTTGTGACTTGTGAGAGAGGAGAATAATATTTTGGTCTTATTTTAGTGAGTAAGAACTAAGAAGGTCACTAGGGAGCGAATCTTTTGTTCTGGACCGATTATCACTCTCACCTACATCGGTTTCTTATTTTAGCACGTTAGGTTTAAAAATTATATGATATGTATTTATTCGTTTGGCATGTTAGAAAATCCAATAAATCTTGTTAATTTAATATATAAGATTCAAATTTCTAATCAAAAAAAAAATTGCGGACGCATTTTACAGAATGAAAATTAATGCGAAGTGTATCAGTGTATGCATAAAAAAATATTTCTGGCTAGGAATAAACAATTTTTCTACCATAAAATTTATTTCCTTTTCATTTTTTTTACTCACCAAACTTCCAAATTTTTCGAGTAATAAAGGAGAAGAGCAGTGATAGTAAGAACTAAGAACGGTGATAATCTCTCTGCACCTTTAAAAAAAATAAAAAAAAAAAGGGACAAAGGCATAAAGCCAATGTTACTAATCAAATCTTTCCACTCAACGAAGACATGCCTCGGCTCGCCTATACATATCTATTGATAACGTCTAGCAAGTCAAACAAAAGAGAAGTTACAACAAACAAACAAATATCTATTGATAATCGCTAGCAAGTCGCCGTCGAAAAAACAAACAAACAAATATTTATTGAAAAAAAAATAATATGTCGATTTTTGTAAAATGATTTTATTCATGAAATTTTAATTAACTAACTATTGTAGAATGAACTTTGAACCTTCAGTCAAAATATTGCAAATTTGTAATAGTTATGAACAGTTTCTGAGACAGAGGAATATCGGCCTTCATTTTTTTTTTTTTTTTTGAGAAAATTAGTTCCTGGCCTTGCTACAAGTCTACAACAATCACTTAAAAAGGCCCAAATATAAAACCAAACTCCTATGATTTAGAGATTTCTGGCCCATCCGATCCTTGGATGTCTTCAGCCTTGCCTTGATCAGTTGGCATTGGATCCATTAGTTGAAGAATTTAATGACCTGATGCCCTTCAATTGTCTTGAGTGTCGGTACATTGTATGCAGATATTAAGCCTGGAGAGGATGGTACACAAAATGTCCCACAATTGCCATGTCATAACCAGATCTGACATGCAATGATACTAACGAACGTGTTCTTAATAATAGCATTTTTTTCATCATTTCAAGAAACTATTGAAGTAATAAAAAGAGTTAGAGATGAGAGAGACATTGTTTCAACATTGTCACCATTTTTCATTGTTAAAAATACCAAGTGTTATCAACTCGTCTAAATGGCTCTTTTATATCACTCATCCAACCACCAGTCCACCCCTCTTTCTATCAGTCTTTCACAGTACTCTTTCAACTTCCATTCTTATAACAGTATTCCGCATACCAGCAATGATCATGTAGCCTTTTGAATTAAATTAAGGTGTGTTCCTAGTTGATTTCCTATGTGGTAAGTACATATTGCATGTATAATGATATGGAGCGGCAAAGGTAATTCGATCCTCAATCAAGCTAAACGCTTCAAATATAATAGGCACTTAAGAAATAAAAAAATAATAATCTAACTACTAAAATCAGATATTTAGAATATCTACCTTGAAAAATTAAAACAGGTGCTATTTCTGATGACGTCCATATAGTGTATCTACTCTCTGGAATCCGAGCCCTCTATAAACACATGCATCAAAAGGAAAATAAAAGGTTGCATTCCAGACAATTGTTATGCCAATTTAGTACATGGTTGAGAGATGTTCATTGGGTACATTGGATTGTCTATATAGCGTACACATTTAGAATACACCAAAAACAAGATAAAAAAGAATTAAAGAATTGCAAACTAAACAATTGTTATGCCAATTTAGTACATGGGTGCAAAATCCACAAGCCGGGATGCAACATTTACCAGTGAATAACAAACAAACAACCATTATTACAAGAAATACAGAAAGGCGCATATATATTAATTATTTAAAGCAACGTCTTTGGTAGCAACTTTATACAGAAGATACACAACCAAGGTTAGGTTAAGTGATAAACCATGTTAGAAGACAAGAGACTAGACTTATGTTACTACCAACTAAACTACATTTGTCAAGATACAGTTCAGAGGAGGGGTGGCACACACTATAACCACCACACTCCCATTAAATCTCCATCCTCAGATGAAAACCAGTGACAGAGATTTTAAATTTTAAAGCAGCATTTCTTTCTTTCTTTCTTTTTTATAAATTAGCCTGCCTATTTTGGAGGGTCCAATTTCTCCCATTCAAAGCGGCCTGGCAGTGGTTGTTCCGTCACAGGATCAAAGTTGTACCTACAACAATTTGCAAACACAATTTGAAGTTGTAGATGTGGGAGAAGCTAAGTGAAGTTTCTTTGCGATAGTAAGAAAATGTACTTATTAGTTTTTCCTATTCTTATCTAAGAACTTCCATTGTTTGTAATATCCATCTTGATACTATTAGGGAACTTCTAGAATTTCAACCAAAAATTGATCAAAGCAAAATGTGAGATGTAATATTGTATAATTACTTCTCAGTAAAGTTCTTTTGTTGAAGCTCCTCAGGCTTCCCAAAGAGATCATTGATCTCCCTTTCAGAAGGGACAACTCTCTGACTGGTGGGCCCACAAGTCTGATGGGTTGCTGACTTGGCACTACAAATATTTGAAGAACTAGGAGTCAACAACTTATTGGAGTCTCTTATCAGGCTGCAAGGTGTGCTCTCCCTGGCTCCCCTGCATCATAAATAACTTATTTTGGAAAACCACAGCATACAGTTGAAACAAACTAAATTTCCACACTATACAAAAAGTAGAAAAAAAATATTCAATTACACTAACTCTCACAAAGATAGAATGAGCAGCAACCTAGAGAAGTCTTCCAAAAATATATGAAATTTATTAAAGAGCGATTGTGTAGCCACTTTTTGTATATATCTATGTGGAAAGACTACAATTATGGAAACAATTGGAGATACCATAGATTGCTTCATTCTTGTCTGGAATTAGGAACACCATGCATTACAGTTTCAAAAAATATAAATAAATAAAATAGTAACTGTCGTTCTCCTTTCAGCAATTAGGCACATGCCCATTGATGCCCTTCAAAAGTGTTAGTGCTCACGCATGTTTGCAGTGGCCAGAATAGTATGTTGTATCGGTACTAGCTAAAAGAGTACATTTCAAAAGTTCTTATTTTGGTTAATTTATCAAGAAATATGCAGCATGATAGCTCTATTGAGTTCAATGAATACTTAGAAAAGTACAAAAATTATAACTCCTGATTTTGCTCACTTCTGTAAGCTTTTGAATTTTTAAATACTTGCTTACAAAGACAGGGCGGTATAGGGACTGTTTTGCAAACTTCTTAAAAAAGAATAAAACGGGGCCAGACAGTTGAATGGGGGGACTGGGGAGTAAGGAGAAACATGTGACATTAAAAAGGAAAAATATCTACCAAATTTAGAATACAGGGGTAGTTAGTTTGCTGGTAATTCAGTTCTCACAAATAGGAAACAGAACTTTAACAATTTGTTGGGTATTTTTGCAAATTTCTGAAAATAAAACAATTTTAGACATTCCAATCAGTGGGCAACAAAAAAAAGGAGAGATGCTGGAACTGAAGAATGAAGAAAGCTAATGTACAGATGAAAAACTGAATTTAGGTTCTGCCACTCCTGTCATGACAAATTTAAATCTTTTTCACGTAAAAACTAATACAACCAATTCATGACGCGGAACAAATCAGGGAAATGAACAATGTAGGAAAAAATACTGGAACAAACGCAAAAGGGATACCACAGGAAACACTAGAAATTTAAGACCCACAGAGAATCCGGACTCTTTAGATTATCAAATTTAGTAAAGTATGGGATTTTGGGTAGAAAGGGGAATCCTTGTTGTAGCCTTTGCGGCTATTTCACAAAATTAATTCTCGAAAAGAATAAGCATGAATCATAGAAAACAGTGCAGAAAGGCTAAATTGGTGCGAATCAATGTTGAATATTAATCAGTAATAAAGAAAATTCCATAACCCAAATTAGAGCTCTACTTGTATAGACTTGCCGTTGTAGACAAAATTCAAAATCGGAATATTCTTTAATTTAAATTTAAATAAATTTGAATAAAATTAACCTTTCAGGCTCCGAAGCAGTTTCATTATCTCCAAAAGGCCCTTCTAATTTCTCGTTATTCTCTTGTCCTCCTCCTTCCATCCCAGACAATCGGTCTCTCTTTTCCCTCCTATTTCTCGACCCAACACTTTTTTTCCCGGAGCTAGGGTTTCGTTTCTCGTCTCCTCTCTGCTTCTTCTTCGACACCACGAGCTTCTTCTCCAAACGGCGGCTACGGAGGTCGAGGTAGGAGGAGGTGGTGGAGACGCCGTAAAGCGCTAGGCTTTGTCCCCTTGTCAGAACCCCTGTACCTGTACCTGTACCAGTACTACCTCCTCTGTTGTTCCTCTTGCTCGTAATCCTCCCCATTTGATTCTTCCTCTCTCTCTCTCTCTTTAGGAAGATACCAAAGCGACAACCACCGAGACCGAAACGAAACACACAGAAAGAGAGACGCGATCCAAGTAGCTAGCGTCAGAGGGAAGGAATCGAGGCACGCACGAGGGGAAGGAGAGAGAGAGAGAGAGAGGTGTGAGAACTGTGATGTAAGAGAGAGAGAGAGCCTTTGCAAATATTTGAAACAAGAGAGAGAGAGAGAGAAGGGGTTAGGGGTTGAGAGTTTTATTCGGAAAGGGAGGAGATTTGCTACGGACAAAGAGAGGTGTACTTTCGTAGTTTCAGGTGACTAGGTGAGACCGTGAGAGGTAACGTTTTCAATTTTATTTTTCATTTTCGTTCAACTGCGACTTGCGAATAATACCAAAATGGAGGGTATTTTGGGAATTTGAGAGTGTAAAGGCGTAATTTTTTTGTGTATTTTTGGCAAATGACCTGTTGGTTTTTCCTTTTTACAAGCGGGAGCGTGCCAAAAGGGTTTTTTTTTTTTTTTTTTTTTTTATATGGCTACTTGGCTGATGACCTCAGTTATCTATACATTAATCTAATCTTCAATTTTTATTTTTGTAATTGAATGGAATCTTCAAAATGAACAGTTTGTAAAAGGAAGGGATCTATAGTTGTATCGATCGACAGTTAGGTGCGTCCGTTATTTTTTTTGCCGTTTATGATTGTGTAAAATAGATATATATGTCACATTTATTGGTTCTATTTTGTTATTGAGTTTTATAATTATTATTGTAACTATTAAGGATGTGAAAGGGCGGAGATTCAACAACAATATTATTAGATGGTAAGTTCTGCTATAGACATAATTTTGTAATTATATTTCAATCTAGTTTGTTCATTTAATTTAGATTATCTTTTTTTTTTTTTAGTTAGATCATCTTCTTGGTAATATAAAACGATCGCTATTGAAATCAATATTTTGAGCACTAGAAGAAAAAATAGGTGTATAATTTGTTTTCATTTGTCAAAATTAAGAAACAGCTAAACAATCTACAATTCAATTAGCTTATTACACTTATAAAAAAAACAAAGTTAGTTTATTGGTCGATCTCGCAAATAAATGCAATTAGCAATCCCCATCCAGAATTATGGTGACAGCTTCAAACTACCATGCCAGATCATATTCTTTTCTAGATTCCATCTTGAAAGGTTCAAAGAGTGAGCCTTGGTCGTTGCAAAGCTTAAATGCTGTTTAATGTGTTTGGAAAACCTAAAAGATCATGTTTATGGTAATGCATGACATAGGCTTTTCATTGGTGGTATCTTTAACAACTACACTAGTAATTTAAAATTGACAATGGATCGTCATTTTCTTTGATTTTGGAAGCATGTATTTCATCCAAAAGCTAGTACTATGTACTTATTTTGAAGCAAAATTTGTAATTTTGCAACACGTTAAGCGTGTTTAAATTTCGGGTTTAGAGCTTATAAAGAAATGTGTTTAAAATTCGGTGAGAGATTTGACCATGTCGTTAGTTGAAGTCAGTCATAGTTATGTGTTAAATATGTAATTTGCATAATGCTTTTTTATGACATTTGACATAAAATTTAAAATTTTAGTTCATTTATTAATAAACATGTTAGATAGGAGCCCATCCTACAATAATCATAATCAATTAACTTGATTTAATAAATATTTTTGTATTTTTAATAAGTAATCCATTAGTGATGTTTATGGGTATACGGACAAACATAGAGGTTGTGGCTTAGATCTAGACGTTCCATAATTTTTTACATTATAGTTTGGGATGATAATGTTTGATCCTTAGACACAAAACTAGTCTTTGAATCAATGACTAAGTACAACACATCTTAATTAAGTGAAAGTTGTGAGTTCGAAATCTAACTAATATTAGATAATTCTTTAATGATAGTTAAATTTCAAAAAATGGAGAGACTTCACCGTGTTTGTAAAAAATAAAAAATATTTATATGCGAATCATCTGTATGGAATGTTTGTTTGTGGGAATTTATTTGTTATTTGATGAATATCTTTTTGCAACTGAGGTTAATTTGAGGAAGTTGTTTAATGTTGGGTATGTATTATTCCTGAACAACTAAATTTAGATTCTGAAGAAAAGATTTATTTAACAAATCATTTTATACGTACTAAATTCAAATTTTATAAAAGATAGTATTTTTTTAAAATATGTCTTAAAAAACACGTCGTCAAATAATTAATTATTGAGTTTCATTGTTGACCTTAAATTTTATTTATTTATTTTTTTAAAAAAATATGCCTGGTCACGTAGAATTTGGAGCGTGACCAACTAATTGCAATCGATTTTAAAGATTTGGAATAAGTTACGTTGAACAATTGAACTTGAACTCATAAAAGTAATAAGCATGTCATTCCTAAGGGTTTGCAGATGGAATTGTTTTCTTTTATTTGTGTCATGAATCTAGGGAATGTGCGCATGACAAGACTAAACAGATTTTGTTGCTTTACTCCAGTTATCAGTTTGTGTAAATTGTTAGTCTCTTAATTGACGTGACATTATTTTTTAATAAAATGTTGAACCATTACTGTTGCGCAATGTGCAAACTGCAAAGCGAAATTTATCTAATATCTTCGAAATATACCCTCAAGAATGTTATTTTCTATGAAAATGTCTGTTTCTATCCGAAGCACGCATTGGAAAGAGTAAATATCCAAAACCCTTAAAAGAAATAAAATAACAGATCGCCCCAGACCCTCCAAACTTTCCTTAAAAACTATAACTTTCAGGTACAGGCGTACAGCAGATCTTTCCATAGTAAAATTCATGCAAGAATATTTTCTTTTCAACTATTATTTTCTGTCTTCGTAATTAATTGATCGATCAGGCATAACCAATTTGGAAAATGGACGAAATTATACCGATAATTTATTTATTTATTTATTTTTAAACTGTGAAAACATAATAGTTGTGTTTAGATTGGTCATATAGAACTTGATACAATTAAAATTTTTTTTCTTCGCGACAATTGTTGAAATTCAAGTCGGTAATTTCTCAAATTGCTCAATAAAAAAAAAAAAATCTGTCCGTTATTAAATTGCATCAAATTTAATACAAAATCTATCTAAATTTGCTTCACGGCAAGAGTTGATAAAATTTAGCTCTTAACTTTTAAAAACGCTAGATAAATAATTATTTATTTTTAAAATTTTTTTAAAAAACACATCTCGAGATTGCAGTTTCCTAGAGAAGTAGAAGTTAAGCTAAATTGACCACCGAAATTGCTAGCTTGAACTTTATTAACAAGTTTGCATGTTTCACTCTCTCTCTTTCTCTTTATTTCAATCAATTATTTTTCTGTGTTTCTTTTTGTGTTTGTTTTGTATGCACGATTGCTTGCTTGTGAATTAGTTGAATTGATTATGACCTTCGAGAGTTGTTAAAATTACGTTTAAAATTGATCAATTTAGAGATTTTTAACGTATTCATCCTTCTCTAGACCATAGACCTTAATTAAGGACAACAATATACTTTCATCTTTATAGATAATACTGTGCAACTCGAATAACATTAAATAATGTATGAAAAATATTTAATTTAGATAATTGAAAAGAACGATAAGGATGAATAACAAAACGTACATCAGAACTCATTATGTATGGCACCAGTATATAATATTACAAGAAACTGAATTTCGAATATATTTGTCAAAAAGTGTATAAATACTGTTGTTTTATATAAACACTAGTGGTGATTGAACCTAGCAATCTAAGCGCAGCACGCAATATACTTTTATTTTATGAATTTACGAATTTGAGGTTTGAGCTGATGATTTAATACATTTGTGAATTAGAATATATTGATACTTGACCGCCACTGTTGAGCTTTTCTAAAAAAAAATAAAAAAATCAGAATATATTGAAATTAAACGTATCCACTTGTTTGTCCTAGAAGTTTTGCAATTGCATGGAATCCTAGGGATATTTGTGCAAAATAGGCTAAATAGCAGCTTAATATAACATCGATACAAACAACAAACAAAGTAAATATACAAACAACTATATTTGAGGCACACGACGAAGGTAACTCCACGAAGTATTCCTCGACAAAATAAAATTCACAAGCATCTTATAAATTGTTTTTAGTGAAACCTTTGAGAGTACAAAATCAAATGATTCCTCAAAACATTTAGCAACCTTCATAGACATCTCCACTTAGATTAGATACACACAATTTGGGCTACAGATTTGTATTGAAACTTGTACCAAACTTTTATATGGTTTACGCGCATCGGCCATCTGACTTATTCAGTAAAATATAATTTGAACTATCTTTTTTACCTAGTTTACTTGGTGTTTCAATTATTTAACCTTCGTGTAACCATGTTCCACATAAGAAGGAAAAATAATTTTTTTAAAATAACGAAGTATCAGAAAGGAAAGTATTTAACTGATCTTTTTGTTCGTATATGGTACGGTCCAAATTTATCCTATCGGAATCCTATGTTCACAGAGTGTCTAATTCTCCTGCGGCGCAGAGTTTGTGGCATGTCATGTGTGTTTGTGCAACTCGAGTTTCAGACAGTCGCAAACTCGCAATGGGCCCATAATCCTCATAAAATTATTTTGAAAGTACCCCTGAACTCTTAATTTTAGCAAAAAGAGTCCCCGTACTAGTATTATTTTCATAACGACCAACCCACTATCTAATTACCCCGCCCCTCGCCCCCTCCCCAGTCCCCACAAAAAAAAAAAAAAAAAACTAATTATAATAATAAAATAAATTTTTGTTACCGTGTACAATTTGACAAACTATCGTGACCCTTTATGTTAAAATTGTGCTATCAATTTATATTTCAATATTTGGTATATCATGTCTAATTTTTAGAATAATAATATTATTTCAAAATATCTCTATTTTCTAGTTATTAGAAATAGAAAAATATCAACTTTGAAGTCCCAAAATCTCATACGCCTTTATTTGGAAAGATGATAAGGATATAGGACAGTTATATTATTTACGTGTAGATGTGGTGATAATTTTTATCCTTCACTTATCAGTTATCACCTTCCAAAAAAGCACTCACAAAATTTGTCGAATATGAGTTGATGGTCCTCTTCTCGAAATAGGAGGTAAGTCACTAAGTCAGGTAACATACAGAGGTTCACGTGTAAATGTTGTCATGTTGATATGGGCAGCCGGCCAGCCGCATATGGCTTAGTACACCACCTGTATGTATATTTCAAATTTCAAAAGACATGATTCTTATTTTGGGCTTGACAGAGTATACTCGTCAATATTTGCAAAATTTTTACAACCATTTTTTAAGAAGTTCATGTTTTGGGCGAAAATCATTGTCAATTATGATACGCTGACAACACTTGCATTTGAAGTTTTGAAATTTGATATTTTTTTAGATCATATAAGTAGGAATTTGCACTATATAATGGCTTAACATGAGAATTAAGACAATATTTCAAACTCAATAAAAACAGAGTGTGAAATAATTCTATTTGTTGCACAGCTTATGTGATGACTCACAAATCAGCATCTGCACATGAAATTAACATATATCCTTGATAACATAAATAGAACCCCACTGTATCCTTGATAACAAATATTTCAGTCCAGAGAACCCCAATCAGGCATTCACCCGTTCGTTTTTCTACTTAAGCCTTTTTCTTATCCCCTCAAAATTTATCCTTCAGTGTTTTTTTATTTATTTATTTTGTCCGTTCTTTCTTTCCTCGATTTGGGATGACAAATCATACGATTTAAACTTAGCATATTGCTTAATATAGAGCGGGCGAATATTCGGTACTACACAGTAACGCAGCTACACTTCTCCCCAGCTATAAATACAACACTATGTACAAACAAAAACAAATCACACTTATCCTGTTTTGTATCCACCTCCAATTACCCCTGAAAGGAATTTTGATTTGACAATTCAATTTGAATGCCGAATATATCTCCAAAATGCCACTATTTCCCGTCTTCTCTCAGGTCCTGAGGAGGACTCAATTTGTTGCTCTACAAAGCTCACTGACAGCTAGGGCTTCAATTACCAGTGCTCCAAGCTCAAGCACAGTATATATATTATTTCAGTATTTCATTTTAAAACAAATTTTTTCATATTTTTTGTTAGCACAATTTATATTACAACTGGAACAAATTTCTACTTAGATTAACCAGCCCAGCATTTTAAAACAGTCTGGTTGTTGATTGCAATCTCTGCCAACTGTCTGAAGTTGGCTTAAAATAGATAAAAACAAATCATTAAATTGGTTACATCCTTTATCTAAGCCCACAATTGGCCCACAAAAGGTTTAGCTAGAATTCGTAGGTTTATTGGACCCGTTTTTACTTGTACCGTTGTACCTTCAACTCAAACCTATTTTTAGTATCCACACATTTTTTCCTCATACAACATCACATTTGTCCTAGAAAAAACGTAGAAATTCTAAACACACTATAAAGGTATAATAAGTGCATTTCAAACATTACTTTAATTCCGTTTTTTATATTTTCCTTTTGGGTTTATAAATAGGGGGCAAATGATTTGGAGAAATTCACAACAGACGCAGTAGGGGATCAAGTTCAGAAAACAGCAGAAGAGACCGGCGGCATGGCCAGCTCTGCTGCTGCTCAGGTACCCAGTTCCAGATTTTGCATATAAAATTTTAAATTACAGAATTATAATATGAATGTAACATCCCTAAATTTTAGGACCTATTTGCAATACTTCAAATCTTAAGGTCCTATTTGAAAAATGTTCATTCTTATCCATTTGATATTATATAATATTCATTTGATCTTATCCATTTGAAAATATCTATTTGATCTTATCCACATTTTTAGTAGCTAAGTAATGGATATTTACATAAATAGTTTCCAATAATTAATATCTTTATAAATAGGCTCAAAATATTTTTCAGAAATAGTTATAAGAAATATATTTCTACTTTCTTAGCCATTAAGTAACTTAATATATTTACTTTCTTAGCCACTAAGAAACCTCCACTATAAATAGAACCTAGCCTCATTCCATTTCATTTCGGATTTCTCTCTCCCACTATTTCTCTCTCTCCAGCTACCATTGAATACCGTCTTGGCTTTGCTTAGTCGGCCGTTTGGGATTCGAGTACTACGTCGCAGTCCTGTTGGATAGTCGTTCCGATTTGCTTGGTCTTGTGGATCGCTCAGTCAGGTAACCGGACTTCTCTATATTTAGTTTCGTATTGCTTGATTTGATTACCGCTTGGCTTTGCTTGCATGTGTATGCTCGTATGTGGTATGTTTTGCGAAATATTGGGTTTAGAAACTGGATTACTGAATTTGTATGTGCATGTGGATTTTGTGTCCTGATCCCCGAGACAGGGGAGGGGAAATTGCATGTGAATTTGAGCCCTGATCCCCGAGGCAGGGGAGGGGAAACTGGTTCTGATCCCTCAGGGACCGGGGAGGAACCTTATGCCTGACTGATATGACTGATCTAGACCCGTTTATCTCCGTGAAATATATTTTTGTTATGTGGATTAATCCGATCATGATTGATTTTGCTATCTTAACTAATATAGAGAAGCTGCGTCGTTAAATAACCGGTATTGAGCTTTGTAGCTGACATCCGTTTGTTTTCTTGTGTTTGCGACGTAGGTTGACGGGCCGACGGATGGATGCAGATGATACCGCCCCACCCTCACGTGCCCACGACCCGTCGGTGCGGGGCGTGACACTGAAACTTCATCAGACAAGTTTTTCCTGCATAAAAAGAACCTACCGTACGTAGCTTGATGCAAAAAAACATAATACTTCTCTTCATGTCATCAGTTAGAATTAAGTGAAAAAGTCCTGATATGAAAACTTGTTTTTAGAAAGATCAGTTAGAATTGAGTGAAAAAGATATTTGATTTTTGCGAATTCATGTCATCAAGCTTATTTCCGACAACATCAGAGAGTTCTTATTCTTGTGAATTATACATATTACCTGGTTTAAAGATCTATCATTAGGGGAACAAAAATTCCTACTGTAATTTGCCACTGACGGACTGACCTATGTTGTCGTCAATCAAACAGCAGTTGTCTTATATTATCATCAGCACACTCTTCATTGGGTTAAATATTTTTATTTGGACAACAAATTTTCTGACGCATGTATATATGGTTGCCAATAAATTAGAACAGCCCAGAGTGATCCAATACTCTTTCCTAATTTTTTAATAGCCATTAGCCAAGCCCAAGATAAAAAATGGACATCTAATCATTCCTCTATTAATTGCTTAGATGAATGAAGCAGTGCACCAATTAGGGGAAGAAGCAAAAGAAACTGCAAATGATGCACGGGACTCTGCAAAAGAAATGGCAGATGAAGCTAAACACAAAGCGGCTGGTGTTGTCGAGCAGACAGCTGAGAGTGTTAAAGCAAATGCAGAGAAGGTCAACCGCGCTATGAACACTAAGAATTGATGCATCAGTTTACCTTGAATCTTTTTTATAGGGAGTTCTCTTAGGCCTATATGTGTTTTTTTTTTTTTTTTTTTGTCAATTTATATTTCCTCTTTTATGATGAATATAATTACATAATCCACACTCCATTTTTCAATTTAGATTTTTTTTTTATATAATTGCTCGGATTCTTTTGAAGTTCTAATCAAAGACAATATTTATTTGTAGAAATGACATATAAAGAGCGAACATAATATTCTTGCCCTTCGAAGTCTGCAAAGACGAATATTTTTGGAAAATGTTCACAGCAAAGGATACCGCTCAAAGCCCAAAGGGACTCGATCAAATTATTTGCATGATTGCATTTGCATCCTCCAATTGACATTTGACCAGACCTGTTTTCTCGGTATTGTTTTAATTGATCCTTAAAATGGGTCCAATAATAGCCATACTGGATTTGAGGCCTCTAATTGGTGCCCTTTCTCCATTTTACCATTAAAATTGATCCCTCCTTTTTCTAAATACTTTATCATCACAATCTTACTGGTTTAATTAATTAACATTTTTATGATGATTGTTAAATATTTCAAGATTATTTTTCAAGGATCCCGCCTAACCAAATTTAAGAAATCAGTTGTATAAGAGTTAAAAAGAGTTTGAAAGCTTGATGAAGAAATGGACGCCTCCATATATGGTACAAAATAGCAGGTGTTTTTGCTCTCTTTCAGAAAGCTGATATAAAGCCAATTTTCTAAAAAAAAAAATGTTACAACAACTAAAACAGATCGACAGATCGAGAGAGAGAGAGAGAGAAAGAGAGATATTATAGAATACGAGTTTATTTGATTCGATGATCAATTAATACCGCAACAGATAGCAAAATATATAATTAGGACATCGCATGATTTGAGTATCAGCATTCAACAGGAATAATTCGCATATCAATCAGTTGTGATTTGATATCAATCAAATATTATCAGCATTTTGATGTAAACTCATGAATTATGGTTAACAACAACACGAGTAGTGTGATGATGACAACACTAAAAAAAATGAAAATTGGAGATATCCTGTAAAATAAGTTGTTTCTTCGCCCAAACAGAAATTGTGTTTTTGACAACCACGTTCGTATTCGAAACATAATTTCTCTGTACTTTCACCAATATGTTTCTCCGTTCTTTAAAAACAAGAGTATTCTTATTTCTTATGAGTTCTGGAAACACGTACGTCACGAAGTCAATCCATCGTGTTCAAAGTTACTCTTTATGTAGCATCAAAAGTTCGAACTAATTTCCTGATACTTGATGTGCGATTATGCAACGACTGACTTGTTGACTTCCTTTTGGAAAATTATCTTTTTCACATTATTATGTTCTTTGATTATTTTTTATTGTTGTGTTGATGGATACATCAACTAATTAAGCTACTTTGCCTGAAAATGCTGCATCTCTGCCGTACAGTTTTTTCCTCCTCCATTTCCCTTGTTTATTCGATTAGAGAGAGAGAGAGAGCCATTTATATAATCAAAAACCTTGAAACGGCATATATTGCACGACAGAATATCTTGAAACGAATCATCGTTGGGCACGCTGAATATTTAATATCACTAGACCGGATATAGAGAGATTGACCATGGGCATTTTAGTCCTTACTTATATAAAAAATGATTTTTAATCTTTAAAATTTTTTCATCAGAATTATTAGAAAAGGGTATATTTCCCTTTTTATAAAGAATCGAAGGGTATATATCTAATTTGAACTAAATGAGGGTAAATATCCGAAGAGAGGAAAATAGAAGGATAATATATCTAATTTGAATAATTTTAAAATATGACAGATTTTAGAGTGCGTATCTCTAATTAACAATGTTTTGGAAGAAATTAATGGTTATTTTTATAGTGACATAAATCTAATTTTTAATTTAAAAATAATATTATATAAATTATAATTTTTATAGTGACATATATCTAATATTTCCTTATTTTATCAATAAATATTAATCATCGACTATTTCGAAAACCAAGTTAGTACGTTACTTGGCTAACCTAGTTGACGATTGTCAAGGCACTGCTAACCCAATTTAGAATTTACTTATTGTGCAGCACAGTTTTAAGAATTAAAGGGATTTGAGTTTACAAAACTGCTCCTTTTTAAGGTCGCCAAACTAAACTCGTTGACTGGTCCTCCTTGAATGTGATGCCACTCTATTATTGTATTATACATTAACGGTTTTAATTAAAATTATTTAGTATGATTAAACTTTGATTTTGTAAGAATAAGTGGTGATAAAATTTTTCCATTGTACACATTTAATAATAATAAAAAATATATACTGTTTTAAAGATCTGTATGAAATATTTTGTTCATGTATTAAAAAAGAAAATAAAAACTGCCCGATCCCATCTAGTCGCCAACGCGCGCATATTTTATTGGCAAGTGCTTCATAAATACATATAAAAGAAAAAAAAAATTCACTAGCAAAACAGTCTATTTTTGGTTCCTTCTCTCCCTTCTCTATATATTATTGTCCGATTAATATACTTTAATTTTGTAACAATAAGTGGTGATAAATTTTTCCATGCTACCCATTTAATAATGATATGATATATATAATGTTCCTCATTTAAAGATCTGTATGAAATATTTTGTTCACGTATTAAAAAAGGAAATAAAAACTGCCCGATCCCATCTAGGGTCCAGCGCGCGCATTTTTTATTGGCATGTGCTTCATAATAAATACATATAAAACAAATAAAAAAGTCTCATTGCTTTACTAGTCAAACAGTCAATAGTTTCTTCCTTCTTTCCCTTCCCCTATATATTTATTCCTTCCAATTTCTAACACAATACAATTCGCCAGTTGCCACCTACCCATCTCTCTCTTCTCTCCTCTTGCCTCTTTAGTTGCTGTAAGCGAACATGTCGGAGGTGGTGAAAGACGTATGGTCAGCTTACCTCAAGCAACTCCAACTCCACCCTCTCCGCACCAAGGTCTCTTCTTCTCTCTTCCCCTTCTTTGTTTATCTTAGTTTCACCTTTTTGGTACTCTCTCAGGCGTCTAATTTCTCTTTTTCTGACTTTAAAATCTAATTTTATAGGCGATTACGTCAGGTGTTCTAGCGGGATCTAGCGATGTGATTGCGCAGAAGATCGCTGGAAACAAAAAGCTTCAGCTTAGACGGATTTTTCTGATCATGGTAAATTTTAATTAAAATTTTTCTCCCTATTTTCTTGGAGAAATTTCACATATGTCCCTCACAAAACTTGAAATATCATGTATACAGTTCCCAAAATCCCCATGGATCATAGGGAATATGATTCACACCGAATTTTTTTTTTTTTCAAAATACTATGCCAAGTGTACTCTCAGAGGACATTTTTTTAACATGTTAAAAATGTGAAGCAGTGCTTCAGGAGAGATGAAGGGTATTTTCAATTTTCTAAGGGTATATTTGATATTTGTATTTTTTTTAGTACGGTTTTGCCGTTTTGGACGGGTGTAAATGAATTGCTTCCTGTTCTAGTTTCTTAATTGGAGTCACCTGGTTTTAACGAGCTCTATGCTATTTTTTTAAACCACCATCAAATCTTAATATGGAAAATTCAACTATGAACAATGCTCATCCTAAATAAATAAACAAGAACAAAAAAAAAACTAATTGAACTTAATATAAGTTGACTTGCAAAATTTAGCCCTATTTAGAAATTTATTTGCCTGTAAATTGATCTCTAAATCAGTGGCCTCAAGTATAGAATTGTAGCTGCTTTTCTGTAACAAACAATAAAATATTCGAGTAGGTTGAAGGCAAAAAGATGAAGCTATGTTCTTATACAGTTTGGACTTAATCGGAAGATACAACTTTTATTTGCCTTAAGAAAGAACAATAAGATTTTTTTATTATTTATTTACTATTATTAGAGTTTTAATTATTCTTTCGTTCTTTTGTCTTTTTCAAAGGTTAGTAATTTAATTATTTGGGATCTTCATCTATTTAATTGATCCTAACTAATTGCTTTTTGTTAATTGGTTACAACTGACTGGTTGCTATCATTGTAGTGTGGGCTAGTTCACTTTGATTTGACCAGCTTTAATATATATACTAAAATTGACTGCCACAGTTATCTTTGGGTGTATGAATTTGATAAGGGCTGTTCATTAATTGGATAATATATTTCTTGCTAGGTTGGCATTAAAAGGATGCCAGTATTCTTGTTGACTTTGTTTGCCACATGCATATATGTTGTTTCAATTATATAAACCAATCTTGATTAGTGCTGGTCAAATATTTCTGGATCTGTTGTAATTTTTTTTAATACTAACGCCAACAAGTTCAAAGCATAAACCATTGAAAACCGAGTTACATTTTATGTACCTTGTAACTATGATGAATATTGTCTAACAATTTTGTTCCAAATTTTGAAAAAGATTGCCCAAAACTGTCCTGCCTTTCTTTATTGTTTAGAGGAAAAACAAATTTGTGAAGTGAAGGTTAGTTTTGGCATCTTTTCATGACATGGAGAAGCGAGGGAGGTTATTTAATGGGATACGAGTAATATCCATATGTTTCTTGATGGTACTCATGAATCATGATATTTTTTCGTCCTCTGGGGTATCGGAGAACTTTGCTCTCTCATTTGAATGTGCAGTAAATATCTTAATAGTTCTGATCTAATATGTAAAGGGATCAAGTTTAACACCAACTTAATGAAAATGTTGGTGGTCACCATCCTACTATTTCTCCTGATACACACTTGTGTACTACGAGCACTATATTGGAATTTGAGGTGTATTCCTCAGTAATTTGTTTTGCCACCCAAACCTCTCTTTCTTTGATAAACTGAAAAAAAAAAAAACGAGTATACAGTAAATTATGTAGATTCTCCTTAAAGTATCACCATTTTTATCGTTTTGGTCCTCAAAGCTACCATTTTACTCCTAAAGTTATCAATCTGTACCAAATCAGTCATACAGCAAATATATGTTTATAATTAAACAAATTATGTAGTTATAACGACTTAAACGTATCAATGTTTATGTCCATATTACTGATACTTGATGATCTAGATGATGATATAGATAGCATGTCATTTTTCTTTGGTGATGTATATGATGATGACTTTGATGACAAGGCCATTGTGTATCAAAATTTTTGTCCACATTAGTATCCACATCATCAAATCAGCATGATAATAACATGGTCGTCCACGTCAATTTTTACAATACAACAAATTTGGTAAATATCGATAAATATAGGACCAAAAGTGTAACTTTGAATCTTTACTCGTGATACTTAAAGAACCATTTTTTAATTTTACTCTTTTTCTTAGCTTTACTTGTTTGGAGGAGGATGGCTTAACAACTAATTTACAAAAATTGTAGCTTTATGGATTTGGCTATGCGGCACCGCTAGGCCATTTCTTCCACAAATTAATGGAAAAAATTTTCAAGGGCAAAAAGGGAAAAGAGACTACAGCTAAAAAGGTAACTTTGAAGATCTATTATTTTCAAATGTTTCTCATAGTTTTATTGGTTAATTTCTTTAGTTTAATTATGGTACTCTCAGGTGCTACTGGAACAATTGACGATTTCACCGTGGAACAACTTGGTCTTTATGACATATTATGGCTTAGTATTGGACAGTAAGTTTCTTTCAAAATATACAACTGAACATATGCTCTGTTCTATGGATTTTTTTTAATAGTTTCATCCCTTGACTCTTTTTTTGAATTTTTTATTTTCCTTCAGCACTTAATATATCACAGTTGTCTTTCAATTTTTTAGTAAATACTAAATACTGGTATTTAATGTATAAAGTCAAAAGTAGATCCTGATGATTCTATAGCAGCAGCTACTCCTTATCATGGCTATTCATAGTAATTCCATTAGTTTGGCATAAGGAGGACATTTAGGTAAAAGCAAAGTTCATTGAGAGCTCTGATAGTGAGTAAAGAAAAGTCAGAATTAGCACAGTCAACAGAAATAACATGAGGGAGGGTATTTTAATCTTTATTTTTGTTACAACATTTAGTATTTACGAGAGATTAAATAGCACATGGATAAATATGACAGAGTTGGGAAAGTTGAATGGGACTTGCAATACATGTAATAAATAGAGGGAGAAATATGAAATCTTAAATAAATTGAAGGGCATATAAGATACCTTTTTTTATTGGTGCTCCATTATCTTTTTAATATTTCATTGAACAAGTTCTCTCACAAAATCAAACTTCAATTAAGTGGTGCTTACTGTACTTAATTTTTTTTTTTAATTTGAAGGGAGGCCATTTAGCCAAGTAAAGAGCAAGATCAAGAAAGACTATTCAACTGTTCAATTGACTGCTTGGAAGGTTTGTTAGAACTTAAGCTTTCTTATTCACTTTTCATTTTGGTTTATGAATGGAATTTAAACCCATGTCGTCATGCCTTTACAAGTAACACTTAGAAGATTTTTGGGTTTTGTTGTAAGCATTTGCCCGGTTAAAGAGAGGTTCAACTCAATCTACAGCTTAATAATTGTCACACAAGCTTTGAATGTTTGCTCAACTTATATAACCAGCCGAACATAAACTTGCTATCTGACATTGGAATCTGCTTGCTTTTGTTGGTTTTGTTCTTGTTCTAAAAAGGAGCATGAAATAACATGCATATGTTTTTTTTTTTTTTTTTTTTTAATTTAAATCTCCTATCTACCTGTTGAGTGTTTGCATTTTTTCTGGCTTGTAGTTTTGGCCAATAGTATCATGGATAAATTACCAGTATGTGCCGCTTCAGCTTCGTGTTTTGTTTAGCAGCTTTTTTGCTGCATGCTGGTATGCCTTTATATCCTTTTAATTTGTTGTACATCTTTGTTAATTTGTTACGAGAAGATTGATTAAGATACTGCCAATTTTACATTCTTTGTTTGAGAAAAAATACTATGTTACATAGAATGCATTATTCATGTAATTTTTATACAATATAACATGGCATATTTTATATACAGTCATAAATGTATGGAGAAAATGGTATATTTAATCGTAAATGAAACCTTCTATCAAACAGAAGAACTTAACTGTTTTTACTCTCATATTTGGATTTTCAGGGCAGTGTTTTTGAATCTAAAAGCACGAGCAATCACAGCTAAAAAGGATTAGGATTATTGAAGAAGATAAGAAATGTTATTATTAAATAGCATGATTATTTGGGCCTTGCAATCTCGACTTTCGAGTATAGCTGGCTGCTGGCATTGGCAAGGATGCATCAAGCATTGTGTGTATTTATGTTAGATTGCGTGGCTTTTGTTTTTATAATGTTTAGGCTTTGTAGTCTTCTTATGGATGCTGTCATGGTTGATTCTATTGAAGCATTAATAAAGTCTAGTTATGGGCAATGTTTGTTTTTATTTATTTTTTTTTCTTTTTTCCCTTCCCTGTTATTATTATTTTTTATTATCAAAGGAAATGTGTCTTAATTAAGTCTTATCCCTGTCAATCCTCATAACTGATATCAGGGGCTGTGAACAGATAACCTTAGGTAGGGATTGTGCCAAGATATAGTATTAGAAATATAATGCAATATGCAGTTCTCAAATCATAAGCAATAAAAAATGGAAATTACTTAGGACGATCCTAAGAATGGTCATCCCTGCAATCCCATCGCAATATTTCCTTCCCCTCCTTCTGTTCCAGCGCCTCTGTCCCCCTCTCTCTCTCTCCCTCCCTCTCACGCGATCCAGCACCCTCCCTCTCTCTCACGCGACTCCTCTCCTCTCTCCCGCGCGATCCTTCTCCCTCCTTCCCTCCCTCCCGCGTGACCTCCGGCCTTCCTCCCTCCCTCTCTCCAACCTCCTTCGACCTCCGTCTTGCTCCTTCCGATCTCCGACCTCCCTTCCTCCGATCTCCCTTCATCCATCCTCCCTCCGACTTTCCTCCCTTCGACCTTCCTTCCTTCCTTCCTCAGGTCTTCTCCCGACCTCCCTTCATCTCTCCCGGTCTAAAGATGTTATAATAAGTAATCAACCAATACACGGAAATGATCAAATTGTTATAACAATGGATCATCTTGTAAATATAAATGATCAGATTATATTGTTGTAATAAGTGATCATTTTAATAATATAAATGATCAGATTGTTAAGAATAAGGGATCATCTTATAAATATAAATGATCAAATCATATTGTTATGATAAGGGATCATCTTAAGTCATAAATGATCATATTGTTATAATAACGAATCATCTGGTAAGCGTAAATGATCAATTTGTTATAAATGATCAGATTGTTATAATAAGGGATCATCGGATCATCTTGTAAGCGTAAATGGTAAGTTAATTGTAATAAGGGATCATCTTTATATAAGTGTATGGTGGGGGGAGAGAAGATTCTGTAATGAAGCAATGGAAGGGAGAAGGAAAGGTGGAAGAGAGATGAGGGGGTGAGAACAGAGTGGAGGGTAGGAGAGAGAGGACGAGAGTTAGGAGAGGAGAAGGAAAGGAGGGCGAGAGTGAGGGAGGGGAGACGGAAGGGAGAATAGCGAGAGTGAGGGAGGGGAGACGGAAGGGAGGGCGGAAACAAATGTTTCCGTTTTTGGCTCTGGGAGATTAGCGAAAATTTTCCAAAAACAGAAGGGATTACGGAGATGCTAAAATGTGAGATTACACTTATAACACCCCATAAAAAATGACATTATGCCTACCATTTAAGCTTGTTTCTGAGACTCTAGAGACAGAAAAAAAGGACAGCTTTTCCTCACGAAAGAAACAAAAACCGAGAAAAGACAAGTAACGGTTAACGACTAAAATGGAATGCTTACACTAGAAAGGACCAAGAGGAGAAAGAAGTTGGTGAAGTTTTCCTTTGTTACTTGTTAGGCTCAAGAGAAATTGGCTTAAATTATCTGGTTGAGTATATCCGACAGGTTTGCTTCCTCTCCAATTGGCAGTTGTACCGAATCTATTTAAGATCAGGAACATCTGAATTGTTCGATCTAGCTCGGACGATTTTTATAACTTTTTCAGACGAGCCCCTTGATTAGGAGTGTTCACGAGCCGAGTTACGGACGAGTTGGCCCTTGTTCGGACTCGTCTCGTCAATTTGGCGAGCCGAGCTGGCTCGTCTCGATTAGGGTCACGAGCTGAGCTGGCTTGTCTCGTTAATAAACGAGCTGACTCGTGGCAATTCAAGCTAGCTCGTTCTACCGGGAATAATGCTCAACAAAAGTTCTAATAGAGAGCCAATCAAGCTATAGCTCGGACAGGGTCCTCTTTTCATTACAAGTTTACAACTAAAATCATATAGATTAATCATTCATTCATAGTTCATACCATAACAAATGCATATTATATCATAAAATTCTAACATTAGCAGCATCAATATTCACTAATTTACTACAACAGATCCATCAACCATCCACTGATCCACATAACGTAGCTCGTTAATCTACCGAGCTACTAACGAACGAGCTAGGTGCTGTTCGGGCTCGTGAATTTAGCTCGCGAGCTTGTTAGCTCGTCTCGTTAACAGCTCGAGCTACAGACGAACGGGCCGTTAGCGAGTTTTTTCCGAGTCGAACACGAGCGAGCTACGAGTTACGGGCTTTTTGTGCACCCCTACCCTTGACAAGAAAAATTATTTTTATACCACTCTAAAACACTTCAATTCAAAATATTGCATCGCAAAATTATTATTTCGAAATATAATACCATAAAGTATACATTTCTCTCTATATATATAATAAAAGAGAAATTCTGCCATGAGAATTTCTGAATCGGACTTTAATCTCAATTGCTCGTATATTTAAAATAATTTCCGTGAATGAAAAAGAAAAAATAGTCAAAATTTTGAAAATATCGAAACTGTTCTTAACTAATATATACCATGAATAATTCTCGCGTCCTCTATCCAACGTCGGCTGAATGAGATTGAGCGGCGATTCCAGACGCCGCTGCCGTCCATCTCGTGCGATGGAGGTTTTAGATCAGAACATTTCGGCCGTCCATTATACATCGAAAGGTAAATGGGTTCCGTTTCTATTGGATTAAGGCGAAACCCAGCCCGAGGCAAAATTCGGCTCATTGAAACTCCACGGCTCTAATCCTGGCTCCTGGACCTGGTCTCCAAAGCCACCTGTCAAGCTCCACTGAGGCACTGACTCGTCTCCAGTACTTGTCAACTGGAGAAATACTGCCTCCGTCAACTCCTTCCCGCCTCCTCAAAACCCTAGTTGAACTGAACTGAACCTAAACCTTGAAAGAACCATGGCTCCCAAAAATCCCCGCCGTAAAATCGAACAAAGTGAGGATTCTACGAAATCGAAGAAAGGCGATACCATAGTCGACTTAAATGATAATCTGACGCATATGGTTCCACAATCCAGTAAGAGACCTATGAAGAAGAGGCCGAAACCTATGCTCACCTTTTCCTCCTTTGCGAGGTGCAACCTTTTCTCTCTCCCCAAATTCTGTAATTCCAATTCCTCTTCTTCATCTAATTATCCGTTTAGTGAAGAGAATGCAAACTCTCAGAAAAAGAATTCTAAGAAGGTCGAAGAAACTGAGTCGTCGAGTGATGATGATTACGACGACGATGACGAAGAAGAAGATGATGTGGTATTTCTAATTTTAATTTCATGGTAACTGATATCAGCTAAAATCATGGTTTAATTAACTAAATGTTGAATTTGTGTTACCACTTACCAGGTCTAATTTAATCTGAATTTGCATCATTTGAACTTGCTTTGTTCTGTCATTTGTCATGTTAAAAATGTGATATTGGAATTTTTGTCTTTATTTCCTTTTTCCCTTAAATTTCTGATTCATTGCAAATGAACATAAATAGGAAGAGGAGACAGTGCAAGTGGATTTTGAATTCTTTGACCCAAAGCCGGGAGATTTCCATGGGGTGAAACTCCTTCTCCAGAGATATCTTGACAATTACCAGTGGGACCTCTCTGGATTTGTTGACCTCATTCTTGAGCAGACAACAGTTGGTACTGTTGTCAAATCAGCTGACAGTGAAGAAGATGCTGATGAGTCTGATGGGAATAAAGAGGGAGCTGATGAAGAGGAGCTGTTTGCTGTCATCACCGCCCTCAATTTAGGCCGCTATCAGGTAAATGTAGTAGCAAAGTCTCTGGCATACCAGTTTTGCTCAAAAAGTATTTTATACATGCCTACTCAACATGTGTCTGCCTACCAAATTACAGACATCTTTTCCTAGAACTTATCTTTTGCAAATTTATAAAGTTATAAGATGTTACCAAATTTCCCTGCTTTCTTGCCTTCTGTATCTATATATAAGGAAGACAGATTTAAACTTTCGATAAACTTGGGGATGAGGGTGTATTTGGCATTTACTACTGTGGAACTATATTTCTAATAAGTAAGGACCTATTTACTCCAATCTAAGGCCCCTGCAAATGCAGCCCTGCAGCAATACCAACTTTGTTGGTGAATACTCGTTCAAAATGTAAATATGGTCAGTTCAGTCTTTTCTAGTTTAGAAAAAAACTTTAAACCGAACAAACAGTTAATTCTAAACTTTTGAACTGAACTGAACCAAATAATTTCTAGAACTAAATTTTTTTTATCCAAACAGTGATGGTTTGGTTAAAAACCAAGTTCACCAAATTGTTGCATGCCCTACCACTATTATTGACAAACTTTCTTTAACAGCAAAAGGAAATAAAAAAGAAGGGTTTTGCATCTTGTACATATGGGAGAATGAAAATTATGAATAAGTGGGCAATTCATGCGATCAATTTTTATCCTTAATGATTGACATATTGTTTAGTTGGTGGTTAATAAGTGTAAAAATTTGATCAAAGGACAAAGACCGTAGAAGTGATAGGTCTTTATTTGCTGATTGCTTTGTCAGGATAACCAGTGCATCAAGGAGCTAAAACAATATCTCCTAGGCGTGTGCAAGGAGCAGAATACAAAAGTTAAATTGAGGCAGTTATTAGAGGAAGACGCAAGGAATTCAGGCTTGTTGGTGTGCCAGAGGTTTGCAAACTGCCCATACCAAGTGGTTTTGAAACTATACGAGGCTCTTTTTGATGAGATTTCCTGGGCAACTGAGGATGAGGTCCCTCTCTCTCTCTCTCTCTCTCTCTCTCTCTCTCTCTTTCTCTCTGTGTTTTAAACTTGAAAAAGAAAACCTAGAATACCATACCAGAAAGTTTTTCTGTTTGTCGATTGTAATTTTTATTTTATAAAGAAAGGTTTTCTGTTTGTCGATTGTAATTTTTATTTTATAAAGAAAACACTATGTTGAACTAGTGTGTAGAAAAGTAGTGCAAAAAATGAGGGAAGCCTTACTGGTACTGTGAATATAGATTGGTACTTTGATTGTGAACTCACTCTTCTTTTGTTCCTATAGCCCACACAAGTGCTTCGTGACTCTTTCCGGTTCAAGGATTATTTGGTGATCACAAAAATTTTAGAGGTACTTCTTTAGAGTTCTTATATTTCCTTTTTGCTACCTGCTTCTCAAATCCTTGTACATTGCATGAACACCCAGAATTTCTAAATTGCATCCCTTGATTTGTAGTTTCTTATGCATTATTTATCCATACCACTCAGCTGTAATTGTTCAGGCCAAATGCAAATATGAAATCACCCATATATTTTTCTTATTTCAATATTTCCATTGTCTTGTGAAATACTGAAGGTAAAATTTCCTTTTTGATTGTAAATTTGCGAGTTTTATCAGTTCCTCCTGCACAACCTTGTCAGTTTTTGATGCAATTAAAAACTGAATGAAATTGGGTAAACTATTGTTTATTTCGACAAATCATCTCATTAGATTTTGACAAAGAAATGATATTACTCAGTATATAAACTATGAAATTGTCAAATAAGTAAATTAATTATATTACTGAATACGTTTGGGACAAATTACATAAGTCCTTTTTCCATCTGGCATACTATTTTTTTTTCATCTGCATGTGATTTTCGATTGGACAAGAAAAACTCCATTATTGTGTGCTGTTTCCATTATATCTATGCATGCACACCTCTCTTTTTTCCCATTATAAGACAAATATAATGTTTGCTTATGCAGAACAAGGCCCAACCCCTACAAAAAACTGTGAAGAGAAAAGCTGATTGGGCTGAGCCTGTAATTTATATGAAACAGGAGGATGAGATTCTCCACGAGGTACTTGATTAATGTCGCCTAAAATATTTTCTACTTAGCAATTGTAGAAAAAGCTAGAAATTATTCTTGAAGTTGCAGCATAGTCCGTTTTTATTGGACATTGTAACTGGGATTACCAAAAAATGACTTTCGACTGTTAGTAAATCTCTGACATGCTGGTTTCACATATAAATACTGAGATGAGGTGATTTAGTCTGGTAAATGAGTGACAAACTTAACTACAATTTTGAAAAAACATGTGAAAAACTTAGATTTAGCAAACTAGTATTTGCTTAAATCTAATTTGTAATGCATAATGGTAGATACTTCCTATTCTTTCATTGATACAGAATCATACTTTGATCCCAGTACTTCAAAAGAACACATCAGTAGGTCTTTAGTAATAGCATAGTTTACTTTACCGAGGAACAATATTGTTGCTTTGTTGTAACTAAAATAAACGTTATGGTGCAATACCAACATACTTTTAATATTTCTACCAAAAACTGCTGTTGTGCAAGTATGAAAAACGGATGGTCTTTCCCCGATGCTTGGCAGTTTCACTTTGTGAGAAGTTTACACTGACTCAAATATAAGAGTCTACGTATATACATACCCCTGCAAAACAACATATTATCTTCTAGTAAGAAACATCATAGTATACCTCTCTCATTAGTCTTACAAAGTGGTCGTATTGTAAAATAATGTGGCAGTAGAAGTACTTTTGGTTGGTATCATTTTGAAGATTAGGATTGAATTGGTTGGCTACTGGAAGAGTGTGCATGATGAGGAAGTGTCACATTTTTTCATTTCTCAGGGCAACTAGAGAGTTTACCACAATTTCTTTCATTAAATATTTTGATTTTATATTGTTCACTCTGATATTATTTCATATACATTGTTTTATAAATCTTCAGATGAGTTCATGGTCTTTTACATTTGAACTATCTGCTGATGAACTGGCTCCTCCTGAGGTAAGTTTAAATTTGGTTACTCATCTTTATTGTCAGAAAAAGATGCCTCCTCATTGGATATGAAGGGTATAATGATTGATTATAAAGAAGCCACCTTTAGCCGATCTGAGAGTGACACAATACTTAGTTTTTGTATGATGCTATTAGCTAATCTAGTGGGTATAACAACCATGTTGTCAGAAAGAAGCTACAGATCCAAAATGTTCTTAGAATAGGAGCCTTTGGTAGATCAGTTGATATTAATTATGTTTTGCATATTGAAATTTCTTTTTGATGGCTGGTCATTTTTCTTTTTGGTGCAGTTCAAGGGCTATCAAAAGCTGGGTTTAGTAATGCTTATCAAAGCTGAGGGAATAGCCAAATTCCTTAAGAAATTGAAGTCTTTGGTGGAAACGTTGTGATCCAACTGTTTGTTTATATCCTCATCAAATTATTGGCGCAGTAGGTTGAGCTTTGTCTTTCGTTGCCATTTGTTGGTGTGTTTTGCCTCCCTTTGCCTTTGTGAAAAGGGGCAAAAATTTTGAACTGTGAGAAATTAAGAAATGATAGTAAATTTTCTCAGATTTATAGAACTGATTACAAGTGTATGAGAGACCCAAAAAAAAAAAGTTTTGATTACCTGCGAGCTTGGTTTTCTTGCTCTTCCGCTTATAAAATTTTAATAGGTCCCACGAGAATTTATTTTTTTCTACTGAAACCATAAAATTTGTTCAATGGGGGCTCAAAAGCTCATAAAATTATAGTGTCGTTAAAACTTTTGTATTTAAAATTTTTTTGAGGGTCATTGTATTTAAATTTGAAACGGTTCTTTTTGTTTAATTACGGTTGGTTTGACAAACTACAATTGCCACCGGAGAAAATTCTAATATTTCTAGCAGAATACGTTTCTATAGTTAATATAATTTTATATTTACAACTAGTGCCAATAGAGCAAAAATGTTAGTGTATACAACTATCCATTGACGCAGCAACGCTAATGTTTCATTTATTAGCGGAGACCGCCTCTTAAGGACAAGCATGCATAAGCAGGTCAAACATCATTTGACTGAAAAAAGATTGATCTTATTCTGACCTGGACCATCAGATCAAGCTTCTGATGAACGATCCAGATCCAACCATTTCCCTCCAACGCGTGCGACTCGACTTCTGTCAATTCTCATCATTTTCTCCAGTTCTTACTTGTTTTTCTTAAGAAATTGATGGCCAACCTCCGCTCCTTTCCTCAATTCCTCGCGCCAAACCTATTTCCCACCTAATCATTACTAGTTCTGAACTCTATTCCTTGCCAGAACTTCGATTTTCCTTCTATAGCGCTATTATCCCTCTTTTGGACGTTGGTGCGCTGCCCCTTTCAGCAATGGCCTACACGAATCTACAATGGCATTAGAGGTATGATTGTCAAAAAGCTCATTGTAATGGAAACAGACACCAATTTATGTGTATAGATCACACTAGAGGTATGGTCAGTGCTTACAATGGAGCACGATGGTAAACAATTTCAACAGCTGGAATCAAAGGTCACTATTTTCAAGTCATATCATAAGTTTTACAGACTTGTTGAGGAGCACACTGTATAGGGTATAGTGGAACCCTTTTAGTAATATGGCTTCTTTTTTTAATTTTTAATTGTTTTTTAGTTTATAGCAAAATATATGCAGCTAGATATGCTCTTTGGTATTTATTGTAACTATCTTTGACAACTCAGAAATTTTTAGAAACTTTAAACTTATTTTTCTTCATCTTATATTTAAATTTCTTAATATACTTTACAAGCAAAGTGCTGAAGATTTTATTATAAACAATATAAACATATTCTTTGACTAGAAACTCTTCATTATGTTGAAAAATTGGAGCTGAGGTTATGTATAAAAAATTAAAGATTAAAGAATATATTATTTTTCTTAACATGAGATTTTTCGTAATGCCATTAAGTACACAATTCATTATTAAAGTAGAGCAACACAACTTGAAAATAATTTTTAAAATGAAACAAGTGACTTTTGTTCTATTTAAATTAATTGCGCCCCTTTGATGAATAACATAATATTCCATGGCATATCCAACTCTTAATTTGTGTTCATGGGATAATGTATGTGTATATATAGGGGATGAAAATAAGGAACCATCATACAAGAGAAAGAGAGGATAGAGCAACCAACAAATAGAGAGAGAGATGGGTTTACAGATGTATGCTGCCATACTAGTATTGCTTTTTGCAGTAATGCCCACATCTAATGCTTGGGGTACAGAGGGGCACTACATGATTTGTAAAATAGCTCAGGTACTTTTTCAAACTTTTGTTGGCATTAAAGCAAGATATTTGTATTATTTGTAGTTGTTTCTGCTATTTTCAAATATATTAATTTTGTAACTACTCTAAATAAGAAATGAGGATATTCACTTCTATTAAGTTACAAACATTACAGACAAGCCACTTACTTGGCAATACTGCAATTGTACACAAACCATCAGGAACCGTACAAGAACATATGTGAAATTGATATAAATAATCACATATGCTAACAATTATTATTTTCTTGCAGTAAATTGAGTTTTTATCATCTATAATTGATTTATTGATTCAGATTTTAGTAAAATAAAACCTCTCCAAATTTTGTAGAATGAACTTTCGACGTGCAGAACAAAGAGAACACTCACGCATTAATGTGCCTTCTAAAATATAATAATAGTTGTCTTGGCTTGTATATATGATTCAAATAAAACGTGTCTAGCAAATTGTTCTTTCGGTATTACTCTATTACATGGTAATATATATGTATACATGCATGAAACAAGTAACTAAAAATTTGCAGAGCTATCTCACTAGTACTGCATCAAATGCCGTATTAAAATTACTACCGGCAGGAGCCAATGGAGATCTTGCATCAGAGTGCTCATGGGCTGATAATGTACGTGGTGCATATCCTTGGTCGTCGGCACTTCATTACGTTGATACTCCTGACAACTTGTGTACCTATGACTATACCAGTAAGCTTGTTTTTTGCATTTGATGAAGTTAATTAATTAGAAGTTATTGACAAATTCATAATTAACTACGAAATGAGAAAGAGAAAAGGACCGAGAAGAATATAGATAGAAATGATGAGTAATGATACACATCATCAACCATTTAACTCATTATGTGTCATTCATTTCAGTCGTTCATTAAGTATTAGAGTGATCTAGCGAAATATGATAAGTAGGAGAAGCTATATGTAATTTTTCCATCTTGAACATTGATGATGTTTTGGTATCTGAACTGTTTAACAGGGGATTGTCACGATAGTAGCGGAGCCGCAGGAAGATGTGTAGTCGGAGCAATTAATAACTATACAGCACAGCTTAGGACATATCCTTCAACAATATGTAAGACAAAATATATCATATTGTAATTCTGAAGCGCGCCTTTTATGTGCTATATGTGCGCTAGAGTTCTATAAACACCTTATACAACACAAGTCAATGTATGCTCATGTCATATAGTGCTTTTTTCTGTACATTACTTTCTCTTTTGTTATGTTCAAAGTACGGATCATTCAAATCTTGATCCGACTCAGAATAATAATGGTGCATAGAGTTGGTGTGTAGGTCTGGTAGTGGTGAGACATATTTCTATTTTGCTTGTCTGCAATAACTTGGCAGTTCTTCTCGAAATGTCCTTGTGCACCTTCTTTTAGGCCAAAATTAAGAAAGAACAAAAAACAGTGTTTTGTTGTATTAAATGACAATATTCTTTATTTTTTTTTTCTCTTTAGACAATTTGACCCAAGCACTCATGTTCTTATCACATTTTATGGGAGATGTTCACCAACCACTTCATGTTGGATTTACAACGGACGCTGGTGGAAATAGCATTACTGTGTATTGGTACAATGTTAAGACCAACCTTCACTCAGTTACGTAATTTATTTCACATTAAGAGTCTATATATTATAAGAGTCTATATGTTAACATGTACATATATTTACATTGATATATATTAGACAAAAGTATTTCTTACGTTTGTGATTTTCTTATTATAATTGACATGTGCTCATTTTATTTTGGTTAGGTATGGGACACAAAAATAATCCAAACTTCAATGTCTAACTACTTTGGCAACAATATGGATACAATGGCGAACTCAATTAAAGCAAATATTACGGTAGGCCTTTAGATTTTACATTATTGTCTTATCCTTTATGCACAGAATGAATAGAGTGTGTTTAAACAAATTAAAATAAAAATATAAAATTTACTAACTTTTCATTACTTCTCTTGTGCATTTTTTTTTGTGAAATGCAGTCTACCCAAATAAGTCAGTGGAACTCGTGTGGTTCTAGTACATCTGCCTGTGCAGACACGTAAGATACGAATTTGCTCAAAAGAGTTTGTTTCAGTTTGACAGTAGATAACTATATTTTCGCTTCAGTAAATTTTAAAATAATTTTTGAAATAATTCAACATTTCAGCTTTGCAACGGAGAGCATTCAAAATGCTTGCAATTATGCATACAAAGATGCCCCCAATAATGCGTACTTAAGCGGTATGACTTATGTGACCCTTGAAACTAAAACGTCATATTTTCTGAGTGTAAAAGTGGTTTTCTATCTCAGCAAGAATAATCATCATAAATTTTTTCCCCCATTGCAGACACTTATTATTTATCCCGGAATCCAGTTGTTAATACGAGAATTGCTCAAGGTGCAGTGAGACTGGCTAATTTCCTCAACCAAATATTCGTTTAAGGTTATAAAATCTCATCATCATAAGTGTGAGATATATAATTAATAAGGAACATAATAATCCAGTCAGTATAATGATTGCCGGAGTCGCTTTCGCTTGATTATGTTTCATGTAAAATAATATGTAATTCAATAAATAATGGATTTCCAAGTGTATATAATTGTTTTACGTGCGCATCATTGAAATTTAATTGAGTTCTCTGTCATATTTAACTCTTTCTTTTTTTTTTTATTTGGTCGAGTTGTTCTTATAGTAAGACCAATAGTTTCAGTTTGGTTCGTACCCTTTAGTAGTCTTACCAACTTACCATACAACTTCTATCAACTACTATTTTCAAATCATTTGCAGTTCTTCTTTTTTTTTTTCTGTTGGGCTAATTTTTTATCTCTCTCTCAGTTATTTTTAAAATAATATAATAATAATTAAGTTCGGATATGGTGAAAGTGATTTGGCGGATCACTCCGGCAAACCATATTAGATCTCAAATTCAAAAGCTCATAATCGATCCAAACCGTTCAATGTGAAATGATCAAAACAGTTTAATGTGTTCTTTCAAATTTTTTTATCGACCAAAATTTTACATTTTAAAATTTTTCAAATTTTTTAAAATTGTTGTTATTAGAGGATTTATAACTAATTAGATCGCTATTTTTTCTAAAAAAAAATTGTAAATCTTTTTTTAAAAAAATGTAAAATTTGGTTGTTAAGAAGATTTTAATATGAGGATTATATTGGATAGTTCGGACTGGATATTTAAACTCTCAAATTTGAGATAAGGTCGGGTTTGACGGAAGTCTCCGTCCATATCGCTTTGATTTTAGTATTTACCATAATAATTTGACTTCAAATATTTGATAATTTTATATGAGAATGGATTCAATCAAATTGATTTGATCGAACTCTCGGTTAAATCTCGTTAGATCTTGATTTTAAAAGTTCAAATGACCGATCCAAACCGTCCAATATGATCTTCATATGAAAATCTTAGGAAAAATTAGCCATATATCCCTCAAATCTTCTTCAATCAGCCATATACCCTTCTATTTTTCAATATTGTTCATTTATCCTTCTAATCTTTATTTGTGTAGTCATTTATCCTTTTATTAATTTAAATGATTTGTTAATTCAGAAAATTAAATCTTTAAAATTTAGTACCAATATGCCCTTGGCCTTTCTCTCTCAGCGTTCCTAGCCTCTGACGATTCGTCTTCCAATACAAAAAGATACAAATTTGATATGGATATATCAGAGCCAAAATAATAGTCAGAATCGCTGGATCCTCATTTTGTCCTTAGAATTGCATCTTTGTGGCAGCTCTTTTTTTTTTTTTTTTTTTTTTTGTGAAACAAATGAGCATAAGCTGCTCACCTCTTTGTTGCACTTTTGCAAATAAAAACGAATGACAACTAAAGCAAAGGGAGCTTTTTTTTTTTTTAATTACAAGAAGATGAATAAACGTTCCTTGCTAATCACCTTCTTTAATAAACCTGCAATACTTCTGTTTGCATACGTCGGAGATGCTTGTTTCTTCTCGATAATCAAACATGAATAAAGGTATTGACAAACTCGAAGCTATCAACAACATCATAAGTTTATGCACATGAAAAGCTTCATTATTTTGTTGTATATTGATCAGATCAACAATCAATTTAATGGTGGAAAATTAGAATTTCTAGCAATCTGCCAAAGTGTATTTGTTCGACTATTAGTTAGCCTTTCGGAAGAACCAAGAAAAGATCTCGTAATTCGTAAGTGCATGCTTTGTATCTCTATGGTCATCGCTTGTGGACAATTGCAAATTTGCAATTTCAAAATATCGTTTCTTCACAAGAAAGTCAATGTGCTTCATAATTCATCTTCTCAAAATTCAGGGTATAACTTTATTTAACGAATAGCTTCATATATTGGAGGGAAGCCTCTTTATTTTTTTTTTTTTTTCTCTTTTCCCCCTGACGGAGAAAGCTGTGGGAGAAGAACAAGGACATTTTAGTATGAAATTTTAAATATTGAATTTTCTGAATTAATAGATCTTACAATTTAATAAAAAGGATAAATGACTATATAAATGAAGATTAGAGGTGTAAATGAACAATATTAAAGAATATGAGGGTATATAGCTGATTGGTGAAGATTTGAGGGATATATGGCTGATTTTTCCACTGACCAAATTTTACATTTTTTAAACTATTTTTCAGACTTTTTAAAATGGCTGTTTTTGAAGAATTCAAAACAAATTAGATTAACAATTTTCTAAAATTTCAAAAAATTATTAAAAAATTCACAAAAATATAAAATTTGTTCAGTATATAATATTGGACGGTTTGGATCGTTCATTTGAACATTCAAAATCATTTAAAATTTTCTATAACCCAATATTTTCAGTAAATTAGATTTGAATTATATGCTAGAACAAATTATATCGGATGAATCAAGAATCACATTAAATATTCTACTGAAGCTCCAAATATGTTTTCTTTGCATGTTATATGCACATTGCTTTAAGTTTAATACAATATATTTTGAATAAATAAGATCTGAATTATATTCTGGACCATACAAAGTGCTTAAATATAGATTATTGTGATCAATTAATGTCGAATGAATCAAGAATCATCTAAAAGTGAAGCTACACATAAATTTTATTTGCGCATCATATGCGTATTTCTTTATGTATAACACAATATTTTGAATAAGTTCGATTTGAATTATATTGTAGACCATATAAAATGCTAAAATATAAATTATGGTAATCAATTGACGTTAAATGAATCAAGAATCGCTTAAAATGCTGAACTGAAGCTCCATATAAGCTTCACTTGCCTATTATATAATTATTTGTTTATGTATCTTTTAAATGACGAACTGAATCTCTAAATAAGCTTCCTTTACATATTATATACATATTTCTTTTTGTGTAACGCAATATTTTGAATAAGAATGTTCTTAATTATATTCTAGACCATATAAAGTACTTAGAAATATATAGATAATGGTGATTAAATGATGTCAAATGAATCAAGAATCTCTTAAAATGCTCAAGTGAAGCTCCAAAAAAGCTTTATTTGCATATCATATGTATATATATTTTTTCTTATGTATAATGCAATGTTTTGAATTAGTAATTAAGATCTGAATTATATTCTAAACCATATAAAGTGCGTAAATATAGATTATTGTGATCAATTACGTCGAAGGAATCAAGAATCGCCTAAAATGCTGAAGTGAAGCTCCAAATAAGCTTAATTAGCACGTTATATGCATATTTCTTTATTTATAATGCAATATTTTAAATAAGATGAGATCTGAATTATATTATGGATCATATAAAGTGCTTAAATATAGATTATTTGTTATCAAATGACGTCAGACGAATTAAGAATCACATAAAATGCTCAACACATGCTCCAAATAATATTTTTTTTTGCTCGTTAAATTCATATTTTTTTTCTATATGTGACAAAATATATTTTTGCTTGTCTATAATGCTCAACTAAAGCTCCAAATAAGCTTATTTAGCACATTATATGCATATTTCATTATGTATAATGCAATATTTTTTAACAAGGAAGATCTGAATTTTAATTAAATGAATAAACTAGCTTAAAATACTCTACTGATGTTTTAAATAAGCTTATTTTCACATTATATGTATATTTAGTTATGTCACAATATTTTGAACAAGTAAGATCTGAATTATATTATAGACCATATAAAAAGCTCAAACATTGATTATTTTGGTTAAATAACGTCTAATAAATCATGAATCGCTTTAAATGTAGAACTGAAGCTCCAAATAAGATTCACTTGCACATTAAATGCATAATTTTTTATGTGTAATTCAATATTTTGAATAAGTTCAGAATTATATTATAGACCATATAAAATGATTGAATATATATATAATTGTGATTAACTAACGTCGAATGAATCATGAATCACCTAAAATTCTAAAGGAAAGCTTCAAAGAAGCTTTGTTTGCACATCATAAGCATATTTCTTTATCTATAATGCAGAGTATCAAAAGTTATATCTAAATCATATCCTAGACTATATAAATTACAAAAATATAGATTATTTTAAACAATTGACGTCGAAGGAATCAAGATTCTCTTAAAATGCTCAAGTGAAACTTGAAATAAACTCATTTTGCACATTATATGCATATTTCTTTATGTATAATGCAATATTTTGAATAAGTTAGCTCTAAATTATATCTTAGACCATAGAATAAACCTGAATATAGATTGTTATCAATTGACATTAAATTAATCTACAAACGCATAAAATGCACAACCGAACCTCCAAATAAACTTCATTTTCATATTATATGCTTATTTCTTTCACTATAACGCAATATTTTAAACAATTAAGATCTGAATTATATTTTAGACCACATAAAGAACTAATATATATATTTTTGTGATAACTTGAAGTCGAGCTAATCAAGTATAACATAAAATGCCCAACTAATATTTTAAATAAACTTTATTTGCACATTATATGAATATTTCTTTGTGTATGACATAATATGTTGATTAAATAATATTTGAATTATATTCTAGACCATATAAAGTGCTTTAATATAGATTATTGTGATCATGTGATATCTAATAAACGATGAATTGCTTTAAAAGCTGAACTGAAGCACCAAACAAGCTTCCTTTGTACATTATATGTATTTTTTTTTTTGTATGAAGCATATTTTAAAAGTAAGTTCTTCATTGTGCCATTTTTGGCCGATAATTCTTAAAAGTGCATAAATATAGATTATTGTGATCAATTGACTTCAAAAGAATCATGAATCACTTAAAATGCTCAAGTGAAATTCGAAATACACTTGAGTTGCATATTCTTTGCATATTTCTTTATGTATAATGCAATATTTTGAGATCTAAATTATATTCTAAATCATATAAAGTGCTTGAATATAGATAATTGTTATGAAATGACGTCAGACGAATCAAGAATCACACAAAATACTCAACACATGCTCCAAATAATCTTCTTTTGCACAATATATGCATTTTGTTTATGTATAACACAATATTTTGAATAACCAGGATATGAAATTATATTTTAGACCATTAAAGATCTTAAATAATGATTATTTTGATCAAAAGGCGTCAAAGGAATCAGGAATTATAAAATGCTCAACGGAAGCTTCGACAGAGCTTCATTTGCACATTATATGTATAATTTTTTTTTCCATGTTTAATGCAATATTTTCAATAAGTAGGATCTGAATTTTACTCTAGCCCATAACAAGAGCGTCAATATAGATCATTGTGATCAATTGACATCAACTGAATGAAGAATCGTTTTAAATGCTCAATTGAAGCACCAAATAAGCTTTTTTACCAACATTTTTAATAATGCAATTTCATTATGTATAATGGCAATATTTTTAATAAGTAAATGTGAATTTCGATCTAGACAATATAAGGATCTTAAATATAATTGATGTCGAATGAATCAAGTATAATTAAAATTACTCAACTAATGTTTTAAATAAGTTTTATTTGTAAATTATATGAATATCACTATATGTATACACAATGTTTTGAATAAGTAATATCTTAATTGTTTTATAGACCATAAGAGCTCATATATAGATTATTGCGATTAAATGATGTCTAATGAATCATGAATCGTTCTAAATAATGAACTGAAATTCCAAATAAGCTTCAATTGCATATTATATGCATATTTATTTATGTGTAACGCAATATTTTGAATAAATGGTTCTGAATTATTTTCTAGATCACATAAAATGCTTAATTATATGTTATTGTGATCAATTGACGTCGAATGAATAAAGAATCGCCTAAAATTCCCAAGTGAAGCTCCCAATAAGCTTTATTTGCACATCATATGCATATTTATTTATGTATAATGCAATATTTTGAATAAATTCGATCTGAATTATATTCTAGACCATATATTGTGGTCAAATATAGATTTTGTCTATCAAATAACGTCAGACGAATCAAGATCACATAAAATTGTCAACACGTGCTCCAAATAATTTTCTTTTGCACATTATATGAATTTTTTGATATAATGCAATATTTTGAATAAGTTAGTCCGGAATCATATTCTAGACCATATAAAGTGCTTAGATATAGATTATTGTTATCAACTGACATTTAATTAATCAACAAACAGATATAATGCTAAACTGGAGCTCCAAATAAGATTTATTTGCATATTATATGTTTTTTTCCATAAATTATAATTCAATATTGTTAATAATTAAGATAAAAATAATATATTAGACCATATAAAGAGTTCAAATATAGATTATTGTAATTAAATGATGTCTAATGAATCATGAATTGCTTTAAAAAAAGAACGAAGCTCCAAATAAGCTTCGGTTGCACACTATATGCAAATTTCTTTACGTGTAACACGATTTTTTGAATAAGTACGTTCTAAATTATATTCTAGACGACATAAAGTGGTTGAATATAGTTTATTGTGATCAATTTACTTCGAATGAGTCAAGAATTGTCTAAACTGCAAAAGTCAAGCTCCAAATAGCCTTTATTTGCACATCACATGCATATTTCTTTATATATAATGCAATATTTTTTGGAATCTAGATCTGAATTATATTGTAGACCATATAAAGTGCATAAATATCGGTTATTGTGATAGATTGATGTAAAAAAAAAATCATGAATTACTTTAAATGCTCAAGTGAAGCTCCAAATAAACTTAAGTTGCACATTCTTTGCATGTTTATTTATGTAAAATGAAATATTTTAATTGAGTTAGATCTGAATTATATTCTAGACAATATAAAATACTTAAATATAGATTATTGTTATGAAATGACGTCAAAAGAAAAAAAAATTGCATAAAATGCTCAACACATGTTCCAAGTAATCTTCTTTTGCACATTATATTATTTATGTATTACAAAATACTTTGAATAGCTAGGATTGGAATTATATTCTAGACTATATAAAGAGGTTTAAAATAGATTATTTTGATCAAATTCGGATGAATAAAGAATCACATAAAATGCTCAACTGAAGCTCTAGAAAAACTTCATTTGCACATTATATGCATATTTTTTTCATGTTTAATGCAATACTTTGAATAAATAGGTCTCTGGGGCTCTGGGCCATATCAAGTGACGTCAAATGAATCAAGAATCATTTAAAATGCTCAACTGATGCTCTAAATAAGCTTAGTTAGCTTATTATATGCAAATTTTATTATGTATAACGCAATATTTTTAATAATTCAGATCTGAATTATATTTTGGACCTATAAAGAGATTAAATATAAATTATTGCGATAAATTGACTTCGAACTAATCAAGTATAGCTTAACATACTCAACTAATGTTTTAAATAAGCTTTGTTCGCACTTTATATGAATATTTCTTTACGTATGACACAATATTTTGAATAAGTAAGATTTGAGTTTAATTATATATCATATAAAGAGGTCAAATAAAGATTATTGTGACTAAATAATGTCTGTTCAATCATGAACCGCTTTCAATAAAGAACTGACGCTCCATATAAGCTGACGCCGTTCGGATTGGGAGGCTTAGAGAAACCAGCGAGCGTGACGATACACCACTCGAAGAGGAGTAGAAACTCGACCCAACAGTGGATAAAGAGGAGATAAACTCAACTCTAGAATAAAATTCGTAATAATTCAATAATCTTCTTATTACATTTTGATTTTCAGCTTATATAGCATTCTACTACAATTAAAAGCTGCTAACCATTAATACATGTTCTCAACTACTTTTTCTAATACCAAAACATATTAATAACCTCCTAAAAAACCTCAAATGACAACCCAAAATACAACAACAGATTATTAACTCCTTTTTGACTAATAAAGACTCAAAATAACTCCCAACTAACTTATTACAAGTCTTTGACTGTTCTTTGCTGATTATGCATCTGACTTGGCATCTTGATCTGTGTCATACGCTTCTGCTGCGCTGAAACTCGTCCTCGAGTTTAGCTTTTCTTCAACATGGGATCACTTTCCTTCTGCGATTTTTTTTTGTCCTTAAAAATTCGTCTCCAAGTAAACAACAAGAATATTTGCCACTCACATATCATGCACCATAACTCATAAGAAACCAGAATCGAGTGGTGCAATCCACAAAAACATAATCTTGCACATAGTTCTGCTATTTGATCAAAAACAGCACAAAACTGAGTATTGCAACTACTCAAAAAATGTAAAATACCTTGAATTTGTTGGCTTAGGGCTCAGTTGCAAGAATGGATCGCTATATTCTGAACTCATGATATCAATGTGAGTTAAATGCAAAGTTTTCAGCTCAAACAATGCACCTATTGGTTATCAAAGAACTACTCTCCAAGGTCGAACTCTTTGCAAAGGTAGTAGAACAGGTCGGGAGCAGCGATAAGTCATCAACAACTTCTTCATCAATGATTATAGGACTGTCGAAAGACACCACATTTGTTTCGGGTTCACTTGTCCCAATAAAGACATCATCATCATCGTCGGGATATTTATCAAAGATTGGCGGTGAATCAAATGATACATTTTCATTCACAACACATTCAGAAGAATTATCAATTCTCGACTGAATATTTTTATCTATGGCCCATTGGAAAAAGTGCTCCTTTGGGTGTGGTGTCGATGTCGAGCCGCTTCAGCACAAGACATCAAAGTTGATTTGTTGTCGTGGAAGGAGTTGTTCTCTTCATCTTTACCATAATAAATCGAGTCAACTGAAACACGATTTAATGTATCGTATTTTGTTTCAGCGAATTTCTCGTGATCAAAATGATCGTTTCTCTGCTGGAGGTGAGGTGGAAGAAAAATATTGTCGCTAGAGATGAATTGTTGTCGGTGGTGACAAGAAAAGTCGGTGAATCTCGATGAATCGTGTCTCGGTTGGCGATCTCGATTCACACGAGTGTTACTTGCGGAGGAACCGTGCCTCGGTCGGCGATCTCGATTCTCACAAGTTGTGCTTCTCGAAAGGCCACGCCTCATTCTGCTGTCTTGGTTTCGATTAGCCTCCAATTGCACCACACGCTCATGGAGTTGTTGTACAAGCTGTCTCAGCTCTCGCATCTTGGTAACACACTGGTCGTCGCCTCCATGGTGGATGTTGTGCTGTCTATAACGAGCAGCCATCAAACCTGAAGAAGCTCTGATACCAAATGACGTCGTTCGGATCGGGAGACTTAATGAAACCAGCAAGCGTAACGATACATTCACTCAAAGAGGAGTTACACTTAGCTCTCAAGAGGAAGAAATAGAGATAAACTCAGAAATTCATATTCATTCAATAATCTTCCTATTACATTTTGATTTTCAGCTTATATAGCATTCTACTACAATTAAAAGCTGCTAACCATTAATACATGTTCTCAACTACTTTTTCTAATACCAAAACACATTAATAACCTCCTAGAAAACCTCAAATGACAACCCAAAATACAACAACAGATTATTAACTCCTTTTGACTAATAAAGACTCAAAATAACTCCCAACTAACTTATTAAAAGCCTTTGACTGTTCTTTGCTGATTATGCATCTGACATGGCATCTTGATCGGTGTCATAAGCTTCAGTTGCACATTATATGCATATTTGTTTTTATGTGTAGCGCTATATTGTAAATAAGTAAGTTCTGAATTATACTCTAGATAACATAAAGTGCTTAAATATAGATTATTATGATCAATTGACGTCGAATGAAACAAGAATCGCCTAAAATGCCCAAGTGAAGCTCCAAATAAGCTTTGTTTTGCATATCATATGCATATTTATATATAATGCAATAGTTTGTGTAAGTTAGAAACCATATGAAGTGCGTAAATTTAGATTATTGTGATTGATTGACGTCGAAGGAACAAAAAATCACTTAAAATGCTCAATTGAAGCTCCAAATAAACTTAATTTGCGCAACATGTTTATATTTCTTAATGTATAATGCAATATTTCAAATAAGTTAGATATAAATTATATTGTAGACCATTTAAAGTGCTTAAATATAGATTATTGTTAGGAAATGACGTCAGACGAATCAAGAAACACATAAATACTTAACACATGCTCCAAGTAATCTTCTTTTGCACAATATATGCATTTTATTTATGTATGACACAATATGTTGAATAACTAGGATATGAATTATATTCTAGACTATATAAAGAGCTTAAATATAGATTATTTTGGTCTAATGACGTCGTATAAATCAGAAATCACATAAAATGCTCAACTGAAGCTCCGACAAAGCTCCATTTGCATATTATATGCATTGTTTTTAATCTCTTAGGTGATATTTTGAATAATTAGCATCTGAATTTTACTCTGGGACATAACAAGAGCTTCAATATAGATTACTGTGATCAATTTAAGTCAAATGAATCAAGAATCATTTAAAACACTCAACTGAAACATCAAATTTAAGCTTTTTTAGCAGATTATATGCATATTTCAATATGTATAAAGCAATAGTTTTAATAAATAAGATATGAATTTCGTTCGGGACAGTATAAGGATCTTAAATATAGATTATTCTGATAAATTGGTGTCAAATGAATCAATTATAACTTAAAATAATCAACTATTGTTTTAAATAAGCTTTATTTGTACATTATATGAATAGCACTGTCACAAAATTTTGAATAAGTAATATCTGAATTGTTTTATAGACAATATAAAGAGCTCAAATATAGAATTTTGTGATTAAATAATGTCTAATGAATCATGAATCATTTAAATAATGAACTGAACTCCCAATAAGCTTTTGTAGCGCATTATATGCAAGTTTCTTTTTGTGTAATGCAATATTTTGAATAAGTAAGTTCTGAATTATATTCTTGATCACATAAAGTACTTAAATATTGGTTTTTGTGATCAATTGACATCGAATGAATAAAGAATCGCCTAAAATGTTCAAATGAAGCTCCTAATAAGCAATATTTGCATATCATATTCATATTTATTTATTTATATATAATGCAATATTTTGAATAAGTTAGATCTGAATTATATTCTAGACCATATAATGTGCTTAAATGTAGATTATGTCTATCAAATGACATCAGACGAATCAAGAATCGCATGAAATGGTCAACACATGATACAAATAATCTTCTTTTGCACAATTATATGCATTTTTTTTCATGTATAATGAAATATCTTAAATATGTTAGTCATGGATTACATTATTGACCATATAAAGTGCTTAAACATCGATTATTGTTATCAACTGTCGTTAAATTAATCAACAAATGAATAAAAGGCCGAACTGTTGCTCCACATAAGCTTCATTTGCATATTATATGCTTTTTTTCTTCAAGTATAATGCAATATTTTTAATAATTAAGATCAGAATTATATATTACACCATATAAAGAGCTCAAATATAGATTATTGTGATTAAATGATGTCTAATGAATCATAAATTTCTTTAAATAAAGCAATGAAGATCCAAATAAGCTTCAGTTGCACATTATATGCAAATTTCCTTTTGTGTAAAGTAATATTTTGAATTAAGTAGTTGATTATAGTTTATTGTGATCAATTTACTTGTAATGAGTCAAGAATCGCCTAAAATGCTCAAGTCAAGCTCCAAATAAGCTTTATTTGTACATCATATACATATTTCTTTATGTATAATGCAATATTTTGTACAATTTAAATCTGAATTATATATTGTAGACCATATAAAGTGCATAAATATCGATTATTGTGATCGATTGACGTTTAAAGAATCATGAATCACTTTAAAATGCTCAGGTCAAGCTCCAAATAACGTAAGTTGCACATTCTTTGCATATTTTCTTATGTATAATGAAATATTTTATTAAGATAGATCTGAATAATATTCTAGACCATATAAAATGATTAAATATATATTATTGTTATGAAATGACGTCAGACGAAACAAGAAAAACTTAAAATGCTCAACACATGTTCCAAATAATCTTCTTTCTCACATTGTATGTATATTTTATTTATTAATGACACAATACTTTGAATGGCTACGATATGAATTTTATTCTATACTATATAAAGAGCTTAAAAATAGATTATTTTGATCAAATGATGTCGGATGAATAAAGAAGAACATAAAATGCTCAACTTCCAGAAAAGTTTTATTTGCACATTATATGCATATTACTTCATGTTTAATGCAATATTTATATAAATTATTGTGATCAAGTGATGTCAAATGAATCAAGAATTATTTCAAATGCTAACTAAAGCTTCAAATAAGCTTAGTTACCTTATTACATGCATATTTCATAATGTATAACACAATATTTTTCAGATCTGAATTATATTTTAGACCAATAAAGAGATAAAAAATAGATTAGTGTCATAAATTGACGTCGAAGTAATCATGTCTAGCTTAAAAATACTCAACTTACGTTTAATTAAGCTTTGTTCGCACTTTATATGAATATTTTTTTTAGAGAAATGCTAGTGTCCAATATATTGGACGGATGGGTCCGTCCAATACGATCATTTTCATATTTTTAAATTTCAAACGACCGATCCGAGCCTGTCAATATGTTCTTCATATTGGAAAATTATAAGAAACCAATATTTATATTTTTAAAAAATTTTTTACTTATTTTTTGGTATTTTAGAAAATTCATGATATAAAAGTTCTGGATCGTCCAATAACAACGATTTTCTAAACTACCAAAAAAATAGTAAAAAAATTTGAAAAAAAATGTAAATTTTGCTTTCTTATAAGTTTTCAATATGGAGAACATATTGAATGGCTCAGATCGGTCGTTTGAAATTAAAAAATATGAAAATGATAATAATGGACAATATGTTGGACTCTAGCATTTCTCTCTTTTTTTATGTATAATATAATAATTTGAATAAGTAAGATCCGAGTTATATTATATACCATATAAAGAGCTCAAATAAAGATTAATTGATGCTCCGAATAAGCTTTCTTTGCCAATCATATGGATATTTTATGTAGAACACAATATTTTGATATGTTAGATCTATATTATATTCTAGATCTTCTAAAATGCTAAAATAAAGATTATGGTCAGCAATTTACGTGAAATGAATCTAGAATCACTTGAAATGCTCAACTTAAGCTCCATATATATAAGTTTCGTTTAATATGCCTATTTGTGTTATATTTTTAAACTTATTATCTGAATTATATTCCAAATCATGCCCCCAATAATGCTTACTTAAGCGGTATGACCTCTGTGACCATTCAAACTAAAAGATGTCATATTTTCTGAGTGTAAAAGTGGCTTTCTATCTCAGCAAGAATAATCATCATAAAATTTTTTCCCCCATTGCAGACACTTATTATTTATCCCGAAGTCCAGTTGTTAATACGAGAATTGCTCACGGTGCAGTGAGACTGGCTAATTTCCTCAACTAAATATTCGTTTAGGCAGGATTATTATGTTTCTTATTAATTTATATATCTCACACATATGATGATGAGATTTTATAAGCTGTATAATGATTGCCGGAGTCGCTTTCGCTTGATTATGTTTCATGTAAAATAATATGTAATTCAATAAATAATGGATTTCCAAGTGTGTATAATAATTGTCATGCATCATTGAAATTTAATTGAGTTCTCTGTTATATATATTTAACTCTTTTTCCATTTGGTCGCGTTGTTTTTTATAAGACCGACGGTTTCAGTTTAGTTCGTACCCTTTAGTAGTCTTACCAATTTGCCATACAACTTCTATCAACTGCTATTCTCAAATCAAGTGCAGTTTTTTTTTTTTTGGGTTAATTTTTTATACCTCTCTCAATTATTATTAAAAGAATATAATATAATATTAATTGAGTTTTTCTGTGATGAAATTAAGTGATTTGCATATCACTCCGCCAAACCAGATTATAAATCTCAAATTGAAAATATTAAATGACCGATATAAACTCTTCAATGTGTTTTTCATATTGAAATTATTTTACTGAGTACCGACCAAATTTTATACATATTTTTCGAATTTTTAAAGTATATTTTCTGATTTTTTAAAATTATTGTTATTAGAGGGTTCAGATCGAGAGTTTTTCTATAAATTTTTAAAAATAGTATTTTTTTTTTTAAATATAAAATTTGGTTGCCAGGAAAATTTCAATATGAAGATTAAATTGGACACTTCAGATTGGTCATTTGAACTCTCAACTTTGACATATGTCGGGTTTGACGGAACCTGGCCTCCGTCCATATCGCTTTGGTTTTAGCATTTATCATGATAATTGACTTCAAATAATTGATATTTATTTCTTAAGACGTATGTTCACAGTAATATTTAAACATAATCGTTTTCTACTTTGGACTAATATTTCTACTTCTTAAATTTGAAAATTGAGATTTCACTTTTCAACTTAAAAAAAAAGAAATGGGAATATTGTTTGATCGATGGGAAGACATAAATATATACAACTAATGTTTTTTGTTACCCTTAAAATTAAAAGAGAGTAATTATTAAACATAATTTTCAAAACGTTGCAAGTGTTGTCATATATTTAAAAATCAGGATAAAACAATATATATCTTTTTTGTTCAATGGTTTTCCTGTGCTTTGTCATGCTTTAATGAGAGGGAAAACCAAACTGTTATACAGTGCACTGCCAACCAGGTGGCATCAGAGGTATCCCTGCTATGAAAATAAAATAAAAAATTGCTTCCTTTCGACTTTGTTGTCTACTCCTGTCTTTAGTTCACAAATAGTGATTGATCTAACCGAAAAAGTAGCCATATTCATAACTTTATCATATGCATAAAAGATATAAACACCATCTCCAACATATTATCGTACCAGAGGTATATATGGTCATTAATGAACACGGTGCTTACCAGAGGTACTTTTCTTATACTTGAGCAGTATAATTTGTAGGAAAAGCGCTATGTGTGCCCATTAAGTAGGTAAAGATCAATTGAAATTGCATTCTTGCCAGTAAACATTCCCAGAAGCTCAAATCAAGTGTTACTATTTGTCGAATCAAAAAGTTCTACTGATTTGTTCAGAAGCTCACCGTCCATTGAGACTGAATAATATGACTTGTATGTATATACTTTGTTTAAATCGAAATAAATATAGGTAAGCACTCATATGATTTTAGTTGAAACTTTCAAATCTTTCTTTGACAATTCAAATTTCAGAAACTTTGAACTTATTCTTGTATATTCTATATTTAATTTATTAGTTTAACCATACAAGTAAATGCAGGAGAATTTAATGTAAACATATTGAAGAAACAGAAACTTATTTTTCTTTGACAAGAGCAACACTTCATTATGTGGACATATTGGAACGTAGATTTTCTATATAGATCTTATTTAATTCAACTTAATTCTTTAAGATATAGAACAACAGAATTCTCCTACACCATATAAGAACTATCTTTATTATTTTTTTGACATGAATTTTTTCGTAACGGTACTCATAACAAGGAACTATAGAAGTATCTCACGACAACATGAAAATAAATTTTAAATTGAAAACAATGGACTTTCATTTCATTTAATTTAATTATGTTATGTGTCCTTGAGAAATAACGTAAAATATTCCATGGCATATCCAGTTCTTTGTTCTTGATTATGGAGAAGCCTATAGTGCTGTGAGCGTATATATATATGTGATGAAAATAGAGAACCATACAAAAAATAAAACAGAGCAAATAGAGCAACAAATTAAGCCGTAGAAAGAGAGAGCGAGAGCGGGAGAGAAATGGGTTTATCGATGAACGTCGTAATAGTAATTTTTGTGTCACTTTTTGCAGCAACTGCGATACCAACAACTAATGCTTGGGGTACAGAGGGCCACTACATGATTTGCAAGATTGCTCAGGTACTTTTTGAAACTTTTCTCCATCATAGAACTACATATAATTATGTTATTTGTAATTTTTTCTGTTATTTTCAAAATAATTAATGTAACTACCCTAAATAAACTAAGTTTTTTCATAGCAAGATGTCAAGATGGAAGTATATAATTTTTATCAAGTTACAAGTATGAGGAACACATACACAAACAATTGGTACTTTAAACAATAAAATTAACCATTTGTGAACCCTACAAACAGAGTGTTTAAAGATATTATAAAATTATTAAATTAATGTGCAAACTATCATATTTTCGGTGCAGCAACCTGAACTTTATCATCTATAATGATTTATTGATTCAGATTTTTGTAAAAATGACCCTTTTTCTATAGAGTCTAGAATTTTTTTTTCCCGTGGAGAACTAACAGTTCTTATATGATTTTAAATTTGCTAAAGAAATATTTGAATTGTCATATGGAGATTATTTAAATAAAATGGTACTATTCAAAACTTGCATATTTAGCGAATTGTCCTTTTGGCGTTGCTCTATTGTTTCCGAGTATACCTAAAATAAACGTTAAAAATTTGCAGAGTTATCTTACCAGTACGGCATCAAGTGCCGTGTTAAAATTACTACCAGCAGGAGCCAATGGAGATCTTGCATCCGAGTGCTCATGGGCTGATAGCGTGCGCGGTGCATATCCCTGGTCGTCGGCACTTCATTATGTTGATACTCCTGATAACTTGTGTACCTATGACTATACTAGTAAGTTTGTTAATTAATTGAAAATTATAACCCATTCAAATTTAAGGAAATCAAGAGAGAATAGAATAAGATGATAAATTAATGATAAAATAGTTTGACAAATAATTATGTTTATGATTTTGTTTGTTTGGCATCAAATCCTTTCTCAACACTCCTTGGATATTCATTTTGTTATTCCTCAAATATACATTATATTATTATAATAGTTCTCGGGAATAGGATAATTAGAAGACAGATAATTTTTTCTCTATCCATGACGAAATATACTGTCTTGGTTCTTAAATTGTTTACTAGGGGATTGCCATGATAGTAGTGGAGCATCAGGAAGATGTGTAGTCGGAGCAATCAATAATTACACGGCGCAGCTTAGAACATATCCTTCAACGACATGTAAGTTAAAATTTGTTTATCAACCAAAACAATTTTAATTCTGAAGCGCTTTTTATGGGCTGTGTCCGTTTGTTGGCACTTTATTATCACAATACAAGCTAATCTGCTAATGTACACACACATATTAAATGACAAAATTCTTTGTTCCCCCCTCTTTAGACAATTTGACCCAAGCACTCATGTTCTTGGCGCATTTTATGGGAGATGTTCACCAACCACTTCATGTTGGATTTACAACGGACGCTGGTGGAAATAGCATTACTGTGTATTGGTACAATGTCAAGACCAACCTTCACACAGTTACGTAATTCATATTTCACATTAATATTATTAGATATTTTAATATGTACATGTACATATATTGATATATATTAGAGAAATTTTTTTTTTATGTTTGTGATTTTCTTATTAAAATTGACATGCGCTCATTTTATTTTTGTAAGGTATGGGACTCAAAAATTATTCAAACTTCAATGTCTAACTACTTTGGCAACAGTATGGATACAATGGCGAACTCAATTAAAGCAAATATTACGGTAGGCCTTTAGATTTACATTATTATTTTTATCCATTATGCACATATTGAATAGAGTGCATTAAACAAACTAAAATAAAATGCTAATATTTTATTGCTTCTCTTGTGCATTTTTTGGGTGATGCGTGCAGTCTACCCAAATAAGTCAGTGGGACTCCTGTGGTTCTAGTACATCTGCCTGTGCAGACACGTAAGATACAAATTTGTTAAAAGAAGTTTGTTTCAATTTGACAGCAGATAATTGTATTTTCTCTTCAGTAAATTTAAAAATAATTTTTTAAATAATGCAACTTTTCAGCTTTGCAACAGAGAGCATTCAAAATGCTTGCAATTATGCATACAAAGATGCCCCCAATAATGCTTACTTAAGCGGTATGACCTCTGTGACCTTTGAAACTAAAACATGTCATATTTTCAGAGTGCAAAAGTGGCTTTCTATCTCAGCAAGAATAATCATCATAATATATATATTTTTTTTCCCATTGCAGACACTTACTATTTATCCAGGAGTCCAGTTGTTAACACGAGAATTGCTCAAGGTGCAGCGAGACTGGCTTATTTCCTCAACCAGATATTTGTTTAAGCTTATAAAATCTCAGCCGAAAGAGTCAGATATATAATAAGTAAAGAAAAATATCCAACAATAATGACTGTCACAGTCGTTTCGCCTGATTGTGTTTCATGTGTAATAAATAATAATAAATAAATCCAGTCAATAATGTATCTACCTGCCTTGTTCGGTGGTTTCATGTAACATTGAAATTTAATTGGTGTTTCTATTGGAATATGAAATTCGAGGAGTGCTTGATTTGAATAATTTGAATGTCGCATAAAATAAACTATTAATTTGTGAATCCTTCAGTAGTTGACTGTATGATGATCTCGTCAATGTAACTAGCGCTCTCCCCATTGCACAATTAATTTGTGTTAAATTATTGAATTTGAAAGTCCAACGAATAAACAATGATCAAACCCTATTGGAGATGCTCCTCTTGCAGTTGCCCTCCTTCCAACCCTGATTCTGTTGAAAGAACTCAACTGCAGCACAAAATCATGCATGTCTGTTGAGATAATAATTAAGTCAAATTACCTGATCTGGAATGTTTGAACATACTAGACTCAGAAGACCTGAGAGTCTGAGACGTACAATAAAAAAAAGAAGAAGAAGATGACCTGGGACGTGCCTTGAAATTCATGAATATTATACTCAATAAGGCTTAAAAGTATGTAAAATTGACCACAATATATCAATATTTGAAATAACGACATGCTTGTATGCCCATCTAGTTCTTTACGACATTTGTACTATTACGAGAGTGCCTCAAGTTCTACACATCTTGAGTTTGCGTACCATGAAAAAAGCCCCGTATGTCAGAAAACTTGCATAATATACCAGCAAACACCTTTTGTTATCAGAACTTCTTTATATTTGGTTGTATTCACACATGCCTACCTCTTTAAGAAGAAATTTCATCTAAACTTGAGATTTGTATGTTGGAATATTTAGATTTTAGACAACAATTTAGCTGGTTTACTAGCAAAGTTGAGATGGTACTGTGTCTAAAGATTTAAATAGCGGATAACGGACTCGTAGTAGACATATAAATGTCATAACGGATATTTAGCTGCCACTATCGGACCATAGCGGATTTGCACACACAAGTATATTTTGAAGGTCTAGTTTAGTCTAAAATGAAATATAAAAAAATTCATGTAACTAATTAACGCTAACTAAAATTATATTAATTTTCTATACATATTTGACTATAGAATTTTAAGAATTTGTAAATGTTCAAAATATAAAAATTATGGCTTACTGTACACTTTCCATAGAATTTTGAATCACGTTAATCGAAGTTCGTATATGAAAAATATGCCCAAATAGCACCGTTATTTCAACGAATTATAAACTACACCACTATTTCTGCTAATATACCGCTATTTGTCGCTATTTCACCACTATGATCCGTTATTTCCCACTATAGGCCATGCTATCGGACGGACTGCTAAATTTGTAGCGTTGTAGCAGTGTACCAAATAGCACCGTTATAGTGTGTTGAGAAAGAAAATTAGGAATAAAAGATTGGCCTCAGAATATTAGTTCATCATAGGCCAATATTAGAAAAAAGGAACCCTTATTTTTTACTGAAAATATGTTACTCAACCTTTTTCCTTTTTTAGATATTGACCGTTAAGTATACGTTGAAGTATACGTTAGGACAAATTGTATATAAGCAGCCATATACCTCTGTAAAGGAATAAGCTCAGAAATAATAAACTTCTTTATTTCATCATCGCAATAAATTCAACATGGTATCCGAGCGGAATTAAACCGCAAGAAAAAAACCAACCAACAAATCCATCAAATTCTCAGCATACAAAAATCCATCAAATTCTCAGCATACAAAAGAAAAATATTTCCTCATCTGTTTTTCCCTCAAAGATCACAGACCCAAAATCAAAATCTTCCTCTTTAAATCCAACAAATTCTTTCCTTCACAATACCAACAAACCTTTCTCAAGCGCTTTTAGCCAAAATCAAATCTCTCAAGAGGCAAAATGAGTCAAGAAACCAACAAACTTACCTCAGAATTGCTCAATGAAAGAAATTACATGTCCTGGGCCAAATCGGTGACGTTTGCTCTCAGTGGCAGAGGGAAGCTAGGCCACGTCACTGGCTCTAAGCTCAAACCAGTGGCAGCAAAGCCTACTGAGCCCACAGATGAGGAGAAACAGAAAATCGAAGAGTGGCAGATGGCTGACCACTCAGTTATCTCCTGGATTCTGGCATCAATCGAACCAAAGCTGTCCAAGATGTTCTTGTATAGCAAGACAGCAAAGGAACTGTGGGAGAAGATAGAAGCAGTTTATGGGCAAAGAAATAATTATAGCTATATTTATCAGCTTAAACAGGATATTTACCATGCCAGAAAAAATTCCAGGAGTCACACAGACTATTTGATCGAGCTAACAGCCAAATTTGATGAGCTCGATGAATATCTCCCCCCCACTACCGATCCTGCCGAGATCATGAAGAGGCAGGAGCACGAAAAAGTTTACATCTACCTTGGCGGCCTCGACTCGAGCTATGACGCCATCCGCTCCCAGATCCTCCTCAGCCCAGAACTTCCACCTTTCTCGGCCGTTGTAGCCACCGTTCAAAGGGAGGATGCTAGGAGGAGCGCCATGAACTCAGAGGAGACTCGACCAGTGGCGGAGAATCAAGCGTTTGCTGTCACGGCAGATAGGGGGAGAAGTCGGAACAGAGAGAATGAAAGATGTACCCACTGCAAGAAAAATGGGCACACTGTGGATAGGTGCTGGGTTCTCCATCCGCATCTCAAACCAAAGTGGAGAGGTGACGGAGGAAATCGCGGACAGGGGGAGGCGGCGAAGAAGCCGACAAGAACCCTAGATCTGAAAAATGAGGAGAAGAAGGGATTTGTAGCGAAGGGAAGTGATGAAGCGACGAAATCGACTCACATCTTCGATCGATCCGAAGCCAGCTCATCGACGCGGCTGGATCGGCTGGAGAGCCAGCTTAGCCAACTCGCGTCTCTTTTGGGCCAGAAATTGGGCCAAGAAGGTTTTATTAACTCTTCAATTTTTATTTCACAGCCCAAAGAAAAATCTGAGTTAATTAATGTAGTAAACCAGACTAAGCCTAATTGTTTGTTTGAAAATAAATGTTTAACTATTGGGTTTAGTACCAAAAAAGGGTCCAATAATTGTTTCAAATGGATACTTGATTCCGGTGCTACCGACCATATGACGGGTAATCCCAATTTGATAAAAAACTTGCAACCAATTAATGGAGACCATTTTTTTACCGTGGCCAACAACGAAAAAATTAAAATTTTGGGTTGTGGAATTATTAGTCTCTTTGAAAAATGTTTTCTTCAAGATGTTTTTCTTGTAGAAAATAGTAGTGTTAATTTACTTTCTATTAGCAAGCTTTCAAAGGATTTGAATTGTGAAGTAGTTTTTAAATCAAAGAATGTTATTTTTCAGGACAATCTCACCAAAGAGAAGATTGGTGAAGGTTTTTTAGAAAATGGACTCTATATTTTGAGTAGCAACAAACTTATTTTGAATGTAAGAAGAAATGAGGACATAGGTGATCTATGGCATAAGAGAATGGGACATCCCTCGGATAGAGTTTTGAAGTTTTTATTTGATTTACCAAAAATTGATTGTATTAATTTGTGAGACGTGCAAATTTGCTAAACAAACTAGGACTCCTTTTTGTACTTCAAGTTCTAAAAGTAATGAAATTCTTGAACTTATTCATTCCGATGTTTGGGGACCCGCTCCTATTTCTTCTTATAATGGTTTTAAATATTTTGTTATTTTTATTGATGATTTCTCGAAAAACACTTGGTTGTATTTAATGAAAAATAAAAGTGAAGTTTTCTCTCATTTCAAAAATTTTTCAATTTTTGTTGAAAACCAATTTAACAAAAAAAATTAAGACTTTGAGGACCGACAATGGTACGGAATTTGTAAATGAAACCTTTTCAAACTTCTTAAAGGAAAAAGGAATTTTACACCAAACTTCTTGCGTTTATACTCCTCAACAAAATGGTGTTTCGGAAAGGAAAAATCGTCACCTTCTTGAAGTCACTCGAGCTCTTTTATTTCAAAACAATGTTCTCAAAATTTTTTGGTCCGAAGCCGTTCTCACGGCAACCTATTTGATCAATAGATTGCCGAGTGCCAACTTAAATTTCAAAAGTCCTCTACAAATTCTTCTTGGTAGAAAAATTAATTTTGACCACTTAAAAATTTTTGGGTGTACTTGTTTTGTTCACAAAAACCATTTAAATAAATTTGACTCTACTTCAATTAAAGCTATTTTTCTAGGATATTCTTTTCAAAAAAAGGGGTACAAATGTTATGATCCTAAAAATAAAAAACTCTATATTTCAAGGGATGTTGTTTTTTTGGAAAATGAACCTTTTTTACAAGGAAAGTCAAGTAGAAAATCTAGAAACTAATTCCTTAAATGATTTTGTATTTCCTTATGTTACTAACCTTGAAACAAGAGAGATCCAAGGTGGATCAAGTAATAATGTAGGTGAAATACCACAAGAAACAAATAATGGTGAAGAAAATAATTTGGAGCATATTGAAGAAACCAATGAAGAAAATGATCAACCAAGACGTTCAAGTCGCCAACCTCAACCATCCACACGACTTCGAGATTATGTAACCTATTCGGTAAAATATCCTATTCAAGATTATTTATCTTATGATAACATATCTAGTAGTCATTATGCCCTCTTAACTAATTTGTCAAAAAATGAAGAACCGATATTTTTTGAAGATGCAAAAAGAGACCCAAAGTGGTGTGCGGCCATGAAAGAAGAATTGATGGCTTTGGAAAAAAATGAAACTTGGAAATTATGTAAATTACCCAAAGAAAAAAAACCCGTAGGATGTAAATGGGTGTACAAAATCAAATATAAATGTGATGGCACAATTGAAAGGTATAAAGCTAGGTTAGTGGCCAAAGGGTATACTCAAACTCAAGGAATTGATTATCATGAGACTTTTGCACCGGTTGCAAAAATGAAAACCGTTAGAGTACTTTTATCTATTGCGGTAAATAAGAATTGGGACTTGCAACAAATGTATGTGAAAAATGCGTTTCTTCAAGGAACGCTTGAAGAAGAGGTCTTCATGAAAATTCCACCCGGTCACAAGATGGAGAATGTACCTAACATGGTGTGTAAGTTGAAGAAATCAATTTATGGCCTAAAACAATCACCAAGGGCTTGGTATGGTAAGCTTAGTCGATTTTTGACCTCATGCAATTTCAAGGTGAGTACTTCCGATACTTCCTTATTTACAAAAATTTCAAATAACATTATTGTTGTTGTTTTGGTTTATGTAGATGACATAATAATTTCGGGAAATGATTCTTTAGCAATTAATAAAGTAAAAATAGATCTCAAAGAAAAATTTGATATTAAGGATCTTGGTAAATTAAAATACTTTCTTGGAATATAAATAGCTCATTCTTCGAAAGGGCTATTTATATGCCAAAGGAAGTATGTGCTTGACTTGCTTAAGGAAACGGGTAAGTTAGGATGTAAGCCGGCCAAAACACCCATTGATATGAATGTTGAACTTAATAGTGAGGATGGCAAACCATTAAGTCACATTAACCAATATCAAAGATTAGTAGGTAAATTAATTTATTTAACGGTAACTAGACCGGACCTATCCTTTGCGGTAAGCTTAGTAAGCCAATTTATGCATAAACCAAGGATCACACATTTAGAAGCTATACATAGGATTTTAAGGTATTTAAAAGGTTGTCCCGGCAAGGGGATATGGATGAAGCGGAATGGAACTAACATACCATGTGGCTATTCCGATGCAGATTGGGCCGGAAGCTTTGATAAGAGATCTACTACCGGCTTTTGCATATTTGTAGGCGGAAACTTGGTCACATGGAAAAGCAAGAAGCAAAGTGTTGTGGCACGATCAAGCGCGGAAGCGGAATATCGAGCCATGGCATCCACCGCAAGTGAGCTAACTTGGATCAAACAATTGCTAGCCAATCTAAATGTGAACGTTACGGAACCAATGAAGATGTTTTGTGATAATCAAGCGGCTAGGCATATTGCGGCAAATCCGGTGTTTCATGAACGTACCAAGCACATCGAAGTGGATTGTCACTTCATAAGAGAAAGAGTTCAATCAAAAGAAATTGACTCCATTTGTGAGAAGCAGAGATCAATTAGCCGATATATTTACGAAGGGATTGGCTATTGGAAAATTCGAAGAAATAAATTGCAAGCTAGGATTATTCGATCTATACAATCCTAGCTTGAGGGGGAGTGTTGAGAAAGAAAATTAGGAATAAAAGATTGGCCTCAGAATATTAGTTCATCGTAGGCCAATATTAGAAAAAGGGAACCCTTATTTTTTACCGAAAATATGTTACTCAACCTTTTTCCTTTTTTAGAAATTGACCGTTAAGTATACGTTGAAGTATACGTTAGGACAAATTGTATATAAGCAGCCATATACCTCTGTAAAGGAATAAGCTCAGAAATAATAAACTTCTTTATTTCATCATCGCAATAAATTCAACATAGTGTCGCTATTTGAACCTTTGACTGTACCATATTATCGGTGATGGCACCATCAAGTATTGGCTTCAGTGAAGGTGGGAAGAAGGGGCTAAGATACACTGATGTCAAGGAGAGAGTGGAAAAGACATTGTTAAAATATTTATGTAAAAAAAGTTTCAATGGACATTTGGTAGATCACAGACAAAAAGCATATGCTCAAAAAGAAATATTTCCAAAGAGAAATATAGTGTTGGCTATTTACAACTTTTAAGCAAACAGTAATTACGGAGATATTTATAGGCACTCAAGGTTCATGTCCATTTTCTCTAATAATGCTTTCGTGCCTAATTTTGAATCTTTAAACAGTAAGATCTTGACATTCATAATTTGGATGTTTTGAACTACAACAGAGTAATAAACAATACGAAAAATAATAGTTTTCCGTATTCAATTCTCTTCTTTGTTAAAAACAACTTAATTAGAGATAATGAAAGAATTTTCTATGCCGTCCGATGTAGGACAAAATGTGGGTGACTATTAAAGGTATCACCAAGATTTTTTTTTTTGATAATTGTGGTAGGCCCACTCACACACACTCTCAACCAACAAATGCTGGGACCTGATTTCTATGGAGCCAGACAAGTGCCTTAGCTAGCTGCTCTAGCAGCGCTAGACGGTATCACCAAGCTCTTCACACCAAATAACTGGGGTAACAAGATACTATATGAGATTTAAGTATTTAACTGTGGTAAGATTATATAATAGGTTTTTAGCAAAAACATAAACTTATAATTTTAATTAACAATAGCATAAATTATGAAATATTTATAAAAAGTACAAATTATGAGGGTGGTCGCGGCAAAGCCACAACGACAAAACATGCTAGTGCGCTTAAAAATTGGACAGAGTAATTAAACGTTTTCAAAACGTTGCAAGTGTTGTCATATATTTAAAAATCAGGATTAAAAATTTATTTACTTTTGTTTATTGGTAATCCTATGCTTTGTCATGCTTCTTCAGTGAGAGGGAAGACCAAACTATTATACCATGCTTTACGAATCAGGTGGTACAAAAAGTGATTGATCTTATTCAGCCTAAGGGCAGAAGTTACCATCGTCTTATCTTTCTCATATGCACAAAATGTGACGATATATATATTTGTGTGTATATGTCGTCTATGCAAAAATATGTAAACTACATGATTGTTAGGATTAGATTTGATTAGATTTTCAGAATATTGTTTAGGATAGTTTTCTAGATTGTGTTTCTGATTAGATTTGATTAGATTTTCGGAATATTGTTTAGGATAGTTTTCTAGATTGTGCTTTGATTTATTTCCTTCTAATTGTATCTCTCAATTGTGTATGTTAGGAGAAGAAATAAAATACACGGCAGAATTTTATCTCAAAATTGTCGCAAAAAGATATAAAAACCGTCTATCTCCAGCATAAGATCACACCAAAGGTATATATAGTCAGTAATTAACAAGGTACTTAGCACACTATACATACACATTCATTTACTTGAGCAATATAACTCATATGAAAAGCGCTCGATTGGTGCCCATTAAGTAGGTAACAGATCATTGAACTTGCATTCTTACAAATAAACACCCAAAAGCCCAAATTACTTGTCACTATTTGTCGAATCAGAATGTTATATACTGACTTGTTCGGGAACTCACTGTCCGTTGACAATGTCTAAATAATTTGGCTTATGAACTTTTGTTGGAATATGATACTGCAGAAGATTGTATATATTCGGGTCGGATGCATAACATAAATAGACACAGGTTGTGCCATATAAGATCGAATACTGAATCAGATGCATGGGATCGATAGAAAAGGACAATTGTAATATTATTTGGAAGTATTTTAGAGAAGAGGAAAGAATCCTTGAAGATATTTCATAAAAGGAAAGAAGATACACAAAGAAGGTGATGACTGATTGACGAGAATCTGATTAGATTATCTGAAGATGTATTTAGATATTTTTCCCTTCTTACCTGATTGTATCTTGGAGAAAAAGTTATTCTTTTTCTATTTATTCATCTTCTCTACTTGTGTTGTATCAACTCAGTTATTCAAAAAATAATATAAAAAATAGTGTGTGTGTGTGTGTGGAGGACGTAGACACCAAGTTGGTGCTGAATCTCATTAAATCTCGTATTTATTTGTGTGTTTAATTGATTTTTGAGTTCATTGTATCAAGATTTTAAGGGGCACGGCCCTGTGCAGATGCACTTGGATCGTGCCTCCTCATTCCTCGACCCGACGAAGAATTATTTTTGCTGCAACGACTGTCGATATTTTGACATGGTATCAGAGCGTGATTCGCTTCTTCGATGTCGACTTGGTGTTTGAAGACTTGATAATTACTTTGATGATGTTTTGATGTTGTTTCTATGGTTTCACTGTTTGTTGTTTGCGTGGCTTGAGATCAATATAAGCTACAAGGTTAGATGGTGCTTCTTTTATTTTGATTTGACAAGTCATAATTGTGTGTGTTGTTCTAAACAATACCAATACGTATGTCTTTTAAGATCCAATTAGTGAATGAAATATCGAGCCGTAGTTGGAAAAAAAAAAAGAAAAAATTGAAAAAGAAGGATCCTTAGTTTATGCTACGTGTTGCACATAAACCGTAATATTTGGCCTCAAGATATTCCATTATGGTAATATCTTTTGCTTGTTTTTGTCTAATTGGTCTTGTGGATTTGTGCGTATCCAATTAATGCACCAGATTATGCTATGTTTGATTTTGTTGTGCCGTACAATTAAATGGTAATAATTCTTTCCATTTACACAGCATGTTTCACGGAAAAAGGGAAACAAATCAAATAGTGATTTGAGTTTTTAGAACTTAATTTTCTATGCCTCAACGTTCCAAAGAGTTATATTTACGTTCTACTGGCCAATTAGAGGATATTTCCATTTACAAACTGTGAATATTTGGTGTTATGAAAATAATCGGTTTAAAGAAATTTGACATTGATCTGTTTGAAATTTGATAAATCGGAGAAATGATAATTTAGAAATTGACAAAATTCGACACCTATTGAGATGATGTGGTGATTGATGCAAAAATGTGGCCCGAGTTGGGTCCATGCAAGTCATGCATTTCGAGTCAGGAATATGGTCTATTATGGATCAGGTCGGGTCCAAGAATATGACCCCGGTCAGATATGAACGATTCTCTATGTAGAATTTTGATGACTTTAAGGTGAGGATATTTTGAGTCATAAAGAAAAATTATGTCATCAAATATCTCTTTTAGGAGAAGAATTGTTGTGAAAGAAATATTTCTGTCAATAAAAAAGAAATGACCAAGTTGGGGTAAGTGGTCCTAGTCGAGTCATGTAGTTTAAAGAACGACTTTTTGATTGTTGAGGTGCACGGGTTGTGTCAGGATGGATACGGACTAGACATGTATGGGCCGGTAGTGTTACCAGTTTGGAATAAGAACTTGAGACCGGTGTGTGTCGGTTTTGGCAGCGGTTTACATCATTGCTTTGGACTATGAGTGAATGCTTGTAGTTTTTTAGATTAATCTGATTTTTTTCATGTGCAAATTACGGCAATCGATCTTTTACCTTGCACAATACATTCTTGTAGTTGACCTTTTCTTTGTGCAAGTTACTGCACAGGTGATCCAGTTGGCGGGGTTGATCGTCAACATGTCTGTTGAGATGATTTGGCAGAGGTTGCATCGAATATGCAACTATGGGATGGTCAATTGATCGGTTTTGGACTTCATCACTTCTATGGGGAGTCATATAGAATCTGCTCATTTAGCCCACGGGCTGTTTAAACTTAAAAAAAAAAATATAGAATCTGCTCATTTTGGATCTGGGATTGAGGGAATTGTGTATCTAGTTTGAGAATGGTTACTCTCTTGAGGATAAGATTTGGAGTTACTTAACGGAAGAGTCAAGATGACGAGTGCAGGATTTAGCGGCAAAATTGACAAGACTGTGCATGTCAACTTGAGGGAGAGTGTTGGAATATGATGCCGTAGAAGATCGTACCCGGAGGTCGGATGCATGGCATGGATAAATACGGGTTGTGCCGCATAAGATTGAGTCCTGAATCAAATGCATGGCACTGACTGGAAATGACAGTTGTGACCTTATTTGGAAGTATTTCAGAGAAGGGAAAAGAAGATACACAAGGACGGTGATGACTGATTGACCATAATCTGATTAGATTATTTGAAGATGTGTTTAGATATTTTTTCCTTCTTACCCGATTGTATCTTGGGGAAAATTATTCTTTTTTTATTTATTCATCTTCTCTCATTGTGTTGTATCAACTCAATTATTCAGAAAATAATAAAAAATAGTGTGCGTATATGTGGAGAACACATGCACCAAGTTGGTGCTGAACGTCGTTAAATCTCATATTTATTTGTGTGTTTAATTGATTTCTGAGTTCATTGTATCAAGATTTTCAGGGACACAGTTCCTGTGCAGATGGATCATGCCTCATCATTCCTCGACCTGACGAAGAATTATTTTCGCTGTGACGACCGTCGATATTTTGAAAACTTTGTTTAAATCCAAAAATGTATAGGTAAGCACTCGTGGTTTTAGTTGAGACTTTCATTTTTTTTTTTTGACAATTTAAAATTTAGAAAATTTGAACTTATTCTTGTTCATTTTATATATATTTAAATTAAATTGGGAAATTTTTTTCTGTACCCCTCAAAACTGAGGAAATGCAGGATTTGCCCCCCGAAAGTTCAAACTCCTGATTTTGCCCCCCGAAATTTCGACTGCCTTCTATATTTGCCCTTTTGTCATATTTTATAATAATTGTTAAAGGGTAATTCGACCAAGGGTAATGGGTTCTGATTTTGTCATATTTTGACCGTCTGGATCAACAGCGAATGGGTTCTAATTCGACCAAGTGTAAAAGGGTCAGAAAATATTAGTTTTATTATTTTAATGTTATTTACATTGTAAAAACTAGCGGAAGGGTAAATAAAAAAGGTGGTCGAAATTTCGAAGGCAAATTCAGGAGTTTGAATTTTCGGAGGACAAATCCTGCATTTCCTCAGTTTTGAGGGTACAGAAAAAATTTTCCCATTTAAATTTCATAGCCCAACCATAAAGTAAACGCAGGAAAATTTAATGTTAATATATTAAAGAAAACATAAACTTGTTTTTCTTTGACAAGAGCAACTCTTCATCGTGTGACAAATTGAAACTTTGTTTTTCGATATAGATCTTATTTAATTCAACTTAATTCTTTAAGATATAAAACAACAGAATTCTCCTACACCATATAAGAACTATCTTTATTATTTTTTTGACATGCAATTTTTCGTAACGGTACTCATAACAAGGCACTATAGAAGTATCTGAAAACAACATGAAAATATATATTTAAAATTGAAAACAATGGACTTTCATTCTATTTAATTTAAGTAGGTTATGTGTTCTTGAGAAATAACGTATAATATTCCACGGCATATCCAGTTCTTAGTTTTTGTTTGTGGGGAAGCCTAGAGTGGGGTGTGTGTATATAAATGGGATGAAAATAGAGAACCATACAAAAAATAAAAGAGAGCAAATAGAGCAACAAATTAAGTGGTAGAAAGATAGACATGGGTTTATCGATGAATGCCGTAATAGTACTTTTTGTGTCACTTTTTGCAGCAAGTGCGATACCAACATCTAATGCTTGGGGTACAGAGGGCCACTACATGATTTGCAAGATTGCTCAGGTACTTTTTCACACTTTTCTTCACCATGAAACTAGATATAATTATGTTATTTGAAGTTATTTCTGTTATTTTCAAAATTATTAATGTAACTACCCTAAATAAACTAAGTTTTTCATAACAAGATGTGAAGATGGAAGTATATAGTTTTATTTCAAGTTACAAGTATGAGGAACACATACACAAACAATCGGTACTTTAAACAATACAATTAACCATTTGTGAACCTTACAAGAGAGTGTTTAAAGATAATATAAAATTATTAAATTAATGTGCAAACTATCATTATTTTCGGTGCAGCAACCTGAGCTTTATCATCTATAATGATTTATTGATTCAGATTTTTTGTAAAAAAGACCCTTTTTCTAAAGAGTCTAGAATTTTTTTCCCGTGGAGAACTAACGGTTCTTATATGATTTTCAATTTGCAAAAGAAATATTTGAATTCAAAACTTGCATATTTAGCGAATTGTCCTTTTGGAGTTGCTCTATTGTTACCGAGTATACATAAAATAATTGTTAAAAAATTGCAGAGTTATCTTACCAGTACGGCATCAAGTGCCGTGTTAAAATTACTACCAGCAGGAGCCAATGGAGATCTTGCATCCGAGTGCTCATGGGCTGATAGCGTGCGCGGTGCATATCCTTGGTCGTCGGCACTTCATTATGTTGATACTCCTGATAACTTGTGTACCTATGACTATACCAGTAAGTTTGTTAATTAATTGAAAATTATTACCCATTCAAATTTAGGGAGATAGAGAGAAATATAATAAGATGATAAATTAATGATAAAATAGATAGACAAATAATCATGTTTATGATTTTCTTTGTTAGGCATCAAACCTTTCTCAACTCTCCTTGGATATTTAATTAGTTATTCCTCAAATACATTATATTATTATAACAGTTCTCGGGAATAGGATAAGTTGAAGACAAATATTTTTTTTCTCTATCCATGACGAAATATACTGTTTTCGTTCTTAAATTGTTTACTAGGGGATTGCCATGATAGTAGTGGAGCATCAGGAAGATGTGTAGTCGGAGCAATCAACAATTACACGGCACAGCTTAGAACATATCCTTCAACGACATGTAAGTTAAAATTTATTTATCATCCAAAACCATTTTAATGCTGATGCGCTTTTTATGGGCTATGTTACCTGTGTACGTCATAGTTGGCACTTAATTATCACAATTCACATAAATGTACACTCATCTTTTCTAGTGCTCTTTCTATACATTATTTTATTTTTTCTAAAATTCAAAGTACGGATCCTTTAACCATTGCTTGTCAGCAAGAACTTATTGTTTTTTTATATATAATAATTTTTAAGAGAAAATACAAGAACAGAAAAAAAGAAACGCTCGGTTATATTAAATGACAATATTCTTTGTTTTTTTTTTCCCCTCTTTAGACAATTTGACCCAAGCACTCATGTTCTTAGCGCATTTTATGGGAGATGTTCACCAACCACTTCATGTTGGATTTACAACGGACGCTGGTGGAAATAGCATTACTGTGTATTGGTATAATGTCAAGACCAACCTTCACACAGTTGCGTAATTCATATATTTCACATTAATATTATAAGATATCTTAATATGTACATATACTTATATTGATATATATTAGACAAAAGTTTTTTTTTATGTTTGTGATTCTCTTATTAAAATTGTCATAAGCTCATTTTATTTTGGTTAGGTATGGGACTCAAAAATAATTCAAACTTCAATGTCTAACTACTTCGGCAACAGTATGGATACAATGGCGAACTCAATTAAAGCAAATATTACGGTTGGCCTTTACATTTTACATTATTATTTTATCCATTATACACATATTGAATAGTGTGCATTAAACAAACTAAAATAGAAATCTTCAATTTACTAATATTTTATTTCTTTTCTTGTGCATTTTTTGGGTGATGCGTGCAGTCTACCCAAATAAGTCAGTGGGACTCGTGTGGTTCTAGTACATCTGCCTGTGCAGACACGTAAGATAGGAATTTGTTAAAGGAAGTTTGTTTCAATATGACAGTAGATAATTCTATTTTCTCTTTAGTAAATTTTAAAATAATTTTTGAAATAATGCAACATTTCAGCTTTGCAACGGAGAGCATTCAAAATGCTTGCAATTATGCATACAAAGACGCCCCCAATAATGCTTACTTAAGCGGTATGACTTCTGTGACCATTGAAACTTATACATGTCATATTTTCTTAGTGCAAAAGTGGCTTTCTATCTTTTTGTTTAAAGCAACAATAATAATCATAACATTTTTGTTCCCATTGCAGACACTTACTATTTATCCCGGAGTCCAGTTGTTAACACGAGAATTGCTCAAGGTGCAGTGAGACTGGCTTATTTCCTCAACCAGATATTTGTTTAAGCTTATAAAATCTCAGCCGAAAGAGTCAGATATATAATAAGTAAGGAAAAAGATCCAACAATAATGACTGTCACAGTCGTTTTCGCTTGATTGTGTTTCATGTGTAATAAATAATAAACAAAAATAAATCCAGACAATAATGTATATACACGCCCTTTCGGTGTTTCATGTAACATTGAAATTTAGTTGGTGTTTTCTATGATATTGATGTTTCTATTGACATATGTAATTTGGAGGAGTGCTTGATTTATATAATTTGAATTTTATTGTGGCATAAGATATATTATTAAGTGTGAATCCTTCATTAGTTGACTGTATGATGATCTCGTCAACGTAACTACCGCTCTTCCCATTGCATAATTAATTTGTGTTTTATTAAATCCGAAAGTCCAACGAATAAACAATCAAACCCATATTGGAGATGCTCCTCTTGCAGTTACCCTCCTTCCAACCCTGATTCTGTTGAAAGAACTCAACTGCAGCACAAAGTCATGCCTGTTGAGATAATAGGCCAGAATTACCTGATCTGGCATGTTTGAACATACTAGATTCAGAAGACCTGAGACGTGCCTTGAAATTCATGAATATTTAACTCAATAAGGCTCAAAAGTATGTAAAATTGACCACAATCAATCTTTGACATAACAACATGCTTGTTTGCCCATCTAGTTCTTTACTATATTTGGACTATTACGAGAGAGTGCCTCGAGTTCTACACATATTGAGTTTGTGTACCTTAAAAAACCCCGTATGTCAGAAAACTTGAACAATATACCAGCAAACTCCTTTTGTTAACAGAACTTCTTTATATCTGGTTGTATTCATACATGCCTACTTCTGTAGGAAGAAATCCCATCTAAACATGAGATGTGTCCGACAAGGATTACAGGTTCAGAGTTGTAGCACATTTTCTGCAGTACTTCCAACATGCTCCTTGTATCGCATGTTACTGTAATTTGCATTTGTAAATACAATTGATAATACCAAGTGCAACCAGCAACATTAATTTGGTTGTAACAATGTTTAACACCATGGCCCCATACTATTTTATAAACAGAAAGGGGTGGAAAGTTGGCACCGCTCAATAGCACAGTACCAGTCAGGAGTGAAACTTATAAAATAAAAAACTTTGGTTTGACCCTTTTCATGTCATGTTCCCCAGACAAGGTTTATAGATTTAAACAAAGCACTACAATGCCAGCTCAAAACCTAAATATAACCAATACAGACCCGAAAGTTAACAGATACAAACTTAGCAATTTATCCTTTTTGTAAGTCGATCTTCAAGGAGGAAGATATACTCAAGTCATTTAAACAAACTAAGATAAAAGTCATTGACACAATATGCATGAGCTGGTTAAGGAAAATTTCTTATTTTGTTCAACTTAGTTTATTATGATCTTTTCTCTTGCAGTAGTTCTGGGATTGAAAGTTGTAAGGAATTGCTCAGTATAAATTGCTAGATACATCAGCTTGAAAACGCAAATCTAAAGTTTTTTTGAGGGCCAGCAAAGCTGACAATTTTCATTAATAAAATAAAAAAGGTTACAAAATATCATAGCAAAATTAAAAAAGAGCAAAACCGGTACCAACACCCGATTACCAGTGATATTCTAGCAAAACAAAACTACAAAATCAAACTCATACCAGTATTAACACCTGGTAGTAACCTAGCAAACAAAAATTCCCCAATACCGATACCGATCCAACAAACCAGAACATGACTTGTACCAGTTGAAACTGGTACCACAAACTAAGTTGTGTCAGTGCCTCAGTGCCAAAACGAAAAACTGACGGAACCTAAGCACGTCATGGTTTCCGCTTGCTTTCACCACAACCACCCTCACAGAGCCGCGTTCTATCAAACGCCTCCATGACACGACCAACTAAGCAGAACGCTCTCACCGGTCGTACCAAATCACGACCTCGATGACCAGGCAACCACCGCTATGCAACGCAGTTGTGCCATGTACCAAATTCACTGGCTGAACCAAACTAAATCTCGCCTCCCCGATGTGAACGGCCGTTCAAATTCGAGGATTGGACTGCGAAGAAACTCTCAGCGGGCTCGAAAAACCCGCCGCCGATCGTAGGCAGAGGCCAACGAAACCAAAAGAAACCAAACATAAGGGGAGAAAGGAGTAGAGGTACGAGGGGGAAAGAAAAAAAGAGGGCAAAAGAAGGGTGGGGTGGCGGGAGGAGGCCGGCGATGGCCTCCCCACCTAGGTATTCAGATCGGAGGGGAGGGTTGAGAATCGCTTTTTTCTTAGCTGAGGCGGCTAGGGTTCCCTCCTGCACAGAAGTTACCGAACCAAATAAACCCAAAACACGCAAATCTAAAGTTATGGATGTTATCCATGCATAAGGTGTCCAAGTGCACTTAATTACTGAAGTTCAGGGTATTTTTCAAACTGCTCACATGTGGCTTGAGTCTGAAATTGCATCTGGTTCAAGCTCGACCACCATTATGCATACTACATCAACATCAGCCTTGACATCATCATCGTCAACATCTTCAAAGAAAGGTCCTTAATCTGATTTCGAAAAGAAACTTGGTGAATTTTGCAAGAATCAGATCGAAACAGATACTTCTGCTGCTTACGGTGAAGGCTTTCGGGTTTGGTAATAAGGCAGTTACCAAATAGGCAAAATTGGTCCCATACCCCTCAAATCTTTCTCATTTAGATATTTACCCCTCAAATCATAGAAATTGATCTCATACCCGTCAATTCTTGATAGAATTAGATATATACCCCCCTCAGCAATTTTTAATTAATTTTGAATATAAAAAACTGATTTTTATATCTTATGACTAAATTGCCCCTACCCAAACTCCTCTCCTTTGCCTGCAGCAGCCAGAGACTTTTCTTTTCTTTTTTTTCAAACAATGCCAGAGACTTTTCATCTCCCGCTGTTATTTTCTCCAAGCAACATATCTTTCCAATTATATTCAAAATTTTTTATAATAGGTAGTTTCTAAAAAATATAAGTTTCCAGTTTCATTTTTAATCTCTTCGTTTTCATCTCTGTCAAATAATCATGGATGTAAGAGAAAAAAATTACTAATGCATTAATTCTCGTAGATGAAGATTGATTCTCCCTAAGAAATTTAGAAAATATAAAATTGATATATTGTGTTTTCTTATTTTGTTGTCTCCATAGTTGCTAGGCAGAACGAAGAGATAAAATGAAATTATAAAGACATTCTCATAAGATATATTTCCCATATAGCTGTTGTGGCCATTAGCGAGAGATGAAAAGTATGTGAATGGATGGCAGTTAAAGGAGAGGCGTTCGGACAAGGACAATTTAGTCATAAGATATAAAAATCAGTTTTTTATATTTAAAATTAATTAAAAATTGTTGAGGAGGGTATATATCTAATTTTATTAAGAATGGATGGGTATGAGATCAATTTCTATGATTTGAGGGGTAAATATCTAAATGAGAAAGATTTGAGGGGTATGTGACCGATTTTGCCTACCAAATATGGTCTTCGGGCCACCCTTGAGCATATTAAGTTAACTGGTTCTTTTCCTTATTAGAAGGATAAATATTCATTTATATCCCTGCAATTCTTAAAAATATGATGGATAGGGAAAGAAAATTGCTTTAGCCTTGTTTCTTGATGTTCTTTCGAAGAGTACCAAACTGCTAAAGTTTGCCTCTTTATACTGAGACTTCAGAGGAGGATACTGGGGTAGCAGGACAGTTTTTTAATAGAGAGACAAAAAAGTGCTGCGAGCAATTTTTGAGGTGTTGTAGAGGTACAAAACTTGCAAGAAGTTTCTCTACTTCCTTTTTTGGGTACTTGTGATACTTGTTGTTTTGCAGGGATATATGTGAGAGGTTTTGCAGGGGGTCTCATGAAATCGACGGTCACTAAATTGTAAATTTTGTAAGTTTGCAAAAACATATGTGATTAAGAGTAGATATTGGTTACAGAAAATAATAAAATCTATAGGAATATAGAAAAAAGGGAGAAGGAAAAGAGGGAATAAACTATAATTTATTAATGTTATTTTGTGGAACATTATTAGACAAGGACATATTGATACTGAGAAAGTACATATTCCTGGATAATTCTAGATGCAAAAGCTGTTGGTATTGTTTGAAAAAGGTCACCATTTTTTGACAAAATAAAATGCAACAAATGTAAAATGACCCCTCATGTACATGCAAGTATGTGGCTGCTTGTTCCTTTGATCCTTTCTAATTATTGTTAGTGTTTGAAAAAAAAATTATCCAATCATCTAATTTGATATCAGACTAATCAATTAAAACATTAAAATAAAAAGGTCCCATAAATAAGAAATTAGAAATGAGATTTGAATTGAATTAATATTCAACCAGTTTCATAAAGAGGCCTAAGATAGACTTATGCCAGCACTATATTTCTCTTTGGAAACTTAAGGACATGTTTATAGGCACTCAAGGTTTATGTCCATTTTTCTCTAATGCTTTCGTGCCCAATTTTGAATCTTTTAAAAAGTAAGATCTTGACATTCATAATTCGGATGTTTTGAACTACAACAGAGTAAGAAACAATAGGAAAAAAAAAGTTGTTTTTGATATTCAATTCTCTTCTTTGTTGAAAACAACTTAATTAGAGATGATGAAAGAATTTGGGTGACTATTAAAGGTATATCACCAAGCCTTTAAAGAGTTAACACCAAATAAATGTGGTAACAAGATTATATGAGATTAAGTATTTAACTTTGGTAAGATTATATAATAGGTTTTTAGCAATAACATAAACTTATAATTTTAATTAACAATAACATAAATTATGAGATATTTATAAAAAAAGTACAAATTATGAGGGTGGTCGCAGAGAAGTCACGACGACAAAACACGCTAGTACGCTTAAAAATTGGACAGAGTAATTAAACGTTTTCACAACGTTGCAAGTGACGTCATATATTTAAAAATAAGGATAATTTTTTTTTTGTTTATTGGTAATCCTTTGCTTTGTCATGCTGCGTCAGTGAGAGGGGCACTACGAACCAGGTGGTACCAGAGATATCTCTGCTATGAAAATTAAAAATTACTTCCTCCTGGTTCGAGTTTTAGTTTGTTGTCTACTCCTGTCATTAGTTCACAAAAAGTGATTGATCTTATTCAGCCTAAGGGCAGAAGTTACCATTGTCTTATCTTTCTCATATGCACAAAAGATATATAAAGCATCTATCTCCAGCATAAGATCACACCAGAGGATAGTCAGTAATTAACAAGGTGCTAATTAGCACACTATACGTACGCATTCATTTACTTTTTTTTTGAGTTAACGCATTCATTTACTTGAGCAGTATAACTTGTACGAAAAGCGCTCAATTGGTGCCCATTAATTAGGTAAAAGATCATTGAACTTGCATTCTTACAAATAAACACCCAAAAGCCCAAATCACTTGTCACTATTTGTCGAATCAGAGAGTTCTACTGACTTGTTCGGAAGCTCACTGTCCATTGAGAATGTCTAAAAAATTTGGCTTATGAACTTTGTTTAAATCCAAATAAGTATAGGTAAGCACCCGTGGTTTTTGTTGAAACTTTCAAACCCTTTTTTTTTTTACAATTCAAAATTTAGAAAATTTGAACTTATTCTTGTTCATTTTATATTTAAATTTCTTAGTCTAACCATAAAGTAAATGCAGGAAAGTTTAATGTAAATATATTAAAGAAAACATAAACTTGTTTTTCTTTGACCAGGGCAACTCTTCATCATATGGACAAATTGGAACTTTGTTTTTCTATATAGATCTTATTTAATTCACTTCCTTTAAGATATAGAATAACAGAACCCTCCTACACCATATAAAAACTATTTTTATTTATTTTTTGGCATGAAATTTTTCATAACAGTATTCATAACAAGGCACTATAGAAGTATCTTAAGACAACATGAAATATATTTTTAATTGAAAACAATGTACTTTCATTCTATTTAATAAAATTATGTTATGTGTTCTTGAGAAATAACGTATAATATTCCATGGCATATCCAGTTCTTAGTTTTTGTTTATGGAGAAGCCTAGAGTGGGGTTGTGTATATATATGGGATGAAAATAGAGAACCATACAAAAAAATAAAAGAGAGCAATTAGAGCAACAAATTAAGTGGTAGAAAGAGAGAGAAATGGGTTTATCGATGAATGTCGTAATAGTACTTTTTGTGTCACTTTTTGCAGCAAGTGCGATACCAACATCTAATGCTTGGGGTACAGAGGGCCACTACATGATTTGCAAGATTGCTCAGGTACTTTTTCAAACTTTTCTTCACCATGGAACTAGATATAATTATGTTATTTGAAGTTATTTCTGTTATTTTCGAAATAATTAATGTAACTACCCTAAATAAACTAAGTTTTTCATAATATATAACAAGATGTGAAGATGGAAGTATATAGTTTAATTTCAAGTTACAAGTTTGAGGAACACAAACACAAACGATTGGTACTTTAAACAATACAATTAACCATCTGTGAACCCTACAAGAGAATGTTTAAAGATAATATAAAATTATTAAATTAATGTGCAAATTATCATTATTTTCGGTGCAGCAACCTGAGCATTATCATCTATAATAATTTATTTATTCAGTTTTTTTGTAAAAAAAAAAAAAAGACCCATTTTCCAAATAGTCTAGAATTTTTTTTCCATGGGGAACAAACAGTTCTTATATGATTTTCAATTTGCAAAAGAAATATTAGAGTTGTCTTATAGAGAGCATTAAAATAAAATAATACTTCAAAACTTGCATATTTAGCGAATTGTCCTTTTGGTGTTGCTCTATTGTTACCTAGTATACATAAAATAATTGTTAAAAATTTGCAGAGTTATCTTACCAGTACGGCATCAAGTGCTGTGTTAAAATTACTACCAGCTGGAGCCAATGGAGATCTTGCATCCGAGTGCTCATGGGCTGATAGCGTGCGCGGTGCATATCCTTGGTCGTCGGCACTTCATTATGTTGATACTCCTGATAACTTGTGTACCTATGACTATACAAGTAAGTTTGTTAATTAAATGAAAATTATTACCCATTCAATTAAAATTAAGGAATTCAAGAGAAATAGAATAAGATGATAAATTAATGATTAAAAAAAAAGATAGAGTGATAGTCGACAGATAATTATGTTTATGATTTTCTTTGTTAGGCATCAAACCTTTCTCAACTCTCCCTGGATATTCATTTTGTTATTCCTCAAATACATTATATTATTATAATAGTTCTCGGGAATAGATAATTAGAAGACAGATTTTTTTTTTTCTCTATCCATAACGAAATATACTGTCTTGGTTCTTAAATTTTTTACTAGGGGATTGCCATGATAGCAGTGGAGCATCAGGAAGATGTGTAGTCGGAGCAATCAATAATTACACGGCACAGCTTAGAACATATCCTTCAACGACATGTAAGTTAAAATTTATTTATCATCCAAAACCATTTTATTCTGAAGCGCTTTTTATCGGCTGTGTCATATTTGGCACTTAATTATCACAAACAAGCTAATGTACACACTCATCTTTTCTAATGCTCTTTCTATACATTATTTTATTTTTTTATTGTTTCTAAAATTCAAAGTACGGATCCTTTAATCATTGCTTGTCTGCCAGAACTTATAGGTTTTTTTCTATATAATAATCGTTAGGACAAAATACAAGAACAGGAAAAAAAAAATGCTCGGTTATATTAAATGACATTATTCTTTGTTTTTTTCCCCCCTCCTTAGACAATTTGACCCAAGCACTCATGTTCATAGCGCATTTTATGGGAGATGTTCACCAACCACTTCATGTTGGATTTACAACGGACGCCGGTGGAAATAGCATTACTGTGTATTGGTACAATGTTAAGACCAACCTTCACACAGTTACGTAATTCATATTTCACATTAATATTATAAGAGTCTATATGTTAATATGTACATATATTTATATATATTGGACAAAAGTTTTTTTATGTTTGTGATTTTCTTATTAAAATTGGCATGCGCTCATTATATTTTTGTTAGGTATGGGACTCAAAAATAATTCAAACTTCAATGTCTAACTACTTTGGCAACAGTATGGATACAATGGCGAACTCCATTAAAGCAAATATTACGGTAGGCCTTTAGATTTTACATTATTATTTTATCCATTATGCACATATCGAATAGAGTGTATTAAACAAACTAAAATAAAAATTATCAATTTACTAATATTTTATTGCTTCTCTTGTGCATTTTTCGGCTGATGCGTGTAGTCTACCCAAATAAGTCAGTGGGACTCGTGTGGTTCTAGTACATCTGCCTGTGCAGACACGTAAGATACGAATTTGTTAAAAGCAGTTTGTTTCAATTTGACAGAGATAATTCTATTTTCTCTTCAATAAATTTTAAAATAATTTTTGAAATAATGCAATTTTTCAGCTTTGCAACGGAGAGCATTCAAAATGCTTGCAATTATGCATACAAAGATGCCCCCAATAATGCTTACTTAAGCGGTATGACTTCTGTGACCATTGAAACTTGTCATATTTTCTGGGTGCAAAAGTGGCTCTATCTTTTTTTTTTTAAAGCAACAATAATAATCATAACATTTTTTCCCATTGCAGACACTTACTATTTATCCCGGAGTCCAGTTGTTAACACGAGAATTGCTCAAGGTGCAGTGAGACTGGCTTATTTCCTCAACCAGATATTTGTTTAAGCTTATAAAATCTCATCCGAAAGGGTGAGATATATAATGACTAAAGAAAAAGATCCAACAATAATGACTGTCACAGTCGTTTCGCTTGATTGTGTTTCATGTGTAATAAATAATAAATAAAAATAAATCCAGTCAATAATGTATCTACATGCCCTTTCGGTGGTTTCATGTAACAATGAAATTTAATTGGTGTTTTCTATGATATTGATGTTTCTATTGGAATATGGAATTTGAGGAGTGCTTGATTTATATAATTTGAATTTTATTGTGGCATAAGATATACTATTAAATTTGTGAATCCTTCAGTAGTTGACTGTATGATGATCTCGTCAATGTAACTAGCGCTCTCCCCTTTGCATAATTAATTTGTGGTGAATTATTGAATCCGAAAGTCCAACGAATAAACAATCAAAGTATCAAACCCAATTGGAGATGCTCCTCTTGCAGTTGCCCTCTTTCCGACTCTGATTTTGTTGAAAGAACTCAACTGCAGCACAAAATCATGTCTGTTGAGATAATAAGTCAAAATTACCTGATCTGGCATGTTTGAACATACTAGACTCCGAAGACCTGAGACGTGCATTGAAATTCACGAATATTTAACTCAATAAGGCTCAAAAGTATGTAAAATTGACCACAATCAATTTTTGACATAACAACATGCTTGTGTGCCCATCTAGTTCTTTACGACATTTGGACTATTACGAGAGTGCCTCAGTTCTACACATCTTGAATTTGCCGTTTGCTTACCATGAAAAAACTCCCGTATGCTAGAAAACTCGCACAATACACCAGAAAATACCTTTTGTTATCAGAACTTTATATTTGGTTGTATTCGTACATGCCTACCTCTTTAGGAAGAAATCCCATCTAAACTTGAGATTTGTCCAACATGGAAGACAGGTTCAGAGTTGCAGCACATGCTCTGCTGTACTTCCAGTTCCAACATGCTCCTTGTACGGCATGTTACTGTAATTTGCATTTCTAAATACAATTGATAATACTAAGTGCAACCAGCAATATCAATTTGGTTGTTTGTTTTTTTTTTTAGAGAAACTCTACAGCGGCTGCCATCAATTTGGTTATAGCAATGTTTTAGACAATGGCCCCTTACTATTTTATAAATAGAAAGGGGTAAAAAGTTGGCTTCGCTGAATAGCACTGTAACAGTAAGGAGTGAAACTTCTAAAATTAAAAAACTTTGATTCAACCCTTTACATGTCATGTTCCCCAGACAAGGATTACAGATTTAAAATGAGCACTACAGTGCCAGCTCAAAACCTAAACATAACCAGTACAGACCCGAAAGGTAACAGATACAAACTTAGCAATTTACCCTTTTTGTAAGTCAATCTTCAAGGAGGAAGATATACTCATTGCCAGGCCAGCACCGGCTTAATAAATACTGCTTTATTCAATAATTAATCAGCGTATTTAATACTGCAATCTATGTTTTCTGCAACCAAAGACAGGTTACACATACACTTTATTTTCCATTGTGGATGAGAATGGAAACTGATTCAAACTTTTAGTTTGTTTTTCCTTTTTGATTTGTTTGTTCAATAATTGGTTAAAGACTAAATCAAACCCACACTGAAGTGAAATTCAACATTGAGTGCTTCGTTGTTAGTTCTGGTCAAACTTTCACTTCATTCTGCAAGAAGCATTCCGATCCCCAATTTACCCCCAAAAAATAAACCATACATCAAATCAATTTACCTTATCGGGTGTCTCTCCTCTTCTCACACATGCACACTAATAACACGCGCGCGCGCACACAATGTGTTTGTTATAAGTTCGTAAAGAGAAATATGAGCACTAATACAAGAAAAGAAAAAAAAAACCTACATTTAAAACAAAACATACATTTTGTTTCAAGAAAAAAAAAATAGAAATCTGCTTGTGGCCTTAAATCTACAAGAGGACAGATTAACAGACATCTAATTATCTAAACTAAATTTCAATAAAGAAACCTACCTACATTCGCTCATGACAACCATTCTCTTGGCATTTCATTTCCTTTCCTTCGAGCAAACCAAACCAATCATCTCCATCCAAGTGTCCATCAACTCCTGAGCCACTGCACCAGCTGCGTGGGGTTCTACGCCTGGGATGTGGGCCCCATCCGTCAGAGTACGCTCTCTTCTCTTTTCCCTGACTCGGAGCCAAACCAGCCGAACCTGATTTGAGGCTCTTTACCAGGTCGGATCGTGCTTTCGGATCCTGGCACGAACAGCATTTTTTTTTTTTATCTCTATCTCTACTACTTATAAATGCACCCAGCAACGTTAAAACAATTTTTGTTAACAATTTTTATACCATTGATCTGTAAATGTATGGTTCAGATCTATATTTCATAAAAGAATCTGACTCCTTTCTATAAAGGGGTCAAGTCGCTGTTAATAATTTATATTTTTGGAAAGATATCCATCTGTATCTGAAATATTTAACCAAATAATTTTATTTTCTTTATTTGCCCATGTATTAAAATATTAAAATTTATCAAAAAGACGACATATTAGGAATGAATATTTAAAAGTATTAATCATTTTTTAATTTATTTCCTATTTGTTATTTTGGAAGTTCGGATTTCATTTTGTATTAATTGTTATATTAATATAATTATTAAAAAGCAGAAGAAGGATAATCATTAAAAGTGGAAAAAGTGAAATAAAAAGACAAATCAAGAAAGTCTTAATAAAATCAATTAAGATTTTGATTGATATATCATAATATTTAAGTGTCCGATTTGTTATGTGTTTCGTAAATACTGTGAAAAAATTGGAACCAAATTTTTATTTTCTGAAGAAAAACAAGGGTCTAAGAAAATTTCAGTTGGTCAGTACGAAATAGAAATATATATTGTACAAAATATTATGATATATTTTGTACGTAAAATCTTATTTTTCTCTAGAAAAATAAAATTTCAGTTGGTTAGTACGAAATAAAAATATATATTGTGGGGTTGATTAGAACACTAGGGTGGCAACTTATTTCTTGATTTTTACTATTATTTGATGTTGTTTCAAAGTCGTTTCAAATTTTCCCACACATTGGGTGGGCGCTTTTGCTAGTTTTGTTAACATGACACATAGTAATATTTCTAGCTTTAAATCTGGCCAGTTTATTTTATTAGAGATGGGTTGTAACAAATAATGTATTATTTGGTCCATCTAATTAGTTTTATACTTTTCATTTGGACGCTCATATTGTACAACAATTTAGCTGGTTCACTAGCAACGTTGAGATAATACTGTACCAGTGATGGCACCATCAGGGTACTGGCTTCAGTCAAGGAGAGAGTGGAAAAGACATTGTTCAAATATTTATGTAAAAAAGTATCAATGGACATTTGGTAGATCGCATACATAAGCATATGCTCAAAAAGTTTAAGTTTCCAAAGAGAAATATAGTGCTGGATTTACAAATTTCAAGCAAACGGTATTAAGGAGATGTTTATAGGCACTCAAGGTTTATGTCCATTTTTCTCTAATGCTTTCATGCCCAATTTTGAATCTTTTAAAAAGTAAGATCTTGACATTCATAATTTGGATGTTTTGAACTACAACAGAGTAAGAAACAACAGGAAAAAAAGTAATTTTTGATATTCAATTCTCTTCTTTGTTAAAAACAACTTAATTAGGGACGATGAAAGAATGTGGGTTACTATTAAAGGTATATCACCAAGCCTTTAAAGAGTTAACACCAAATAACTGTGGTAACAAGATTATATGTTAGGTTAAGTATTTAACTGTGGTAAGATTATAAAATAGGTTTTTAGCAATAACATAAACTTATAATTTTAATTAACAATAACATAAATTATGAGATATTTATAAAAAAAAATACAAATTATAAGGGTCGTCGTGATGAAAAAGCATGCTACTGCGCTAAAAAATTGGACAAAGTAATTGAACGTTTTCAAAATGTTGTAAGTGTTGCCATATATTTAAAAATCAGGATAAAAAAAATAATTTATATATTTTTTGTTTATTGGTAATCCTATTCTTTGTCATGCTGCTTCAGCGAGGGAAAACCAAACTATTATACCATGCACTACGATTACGAACCAGGTGGTACCAGAGATATCCCTGCTATGAAAATTAAAAATTGCTTCCTCCTGGTTTTGAGTTTGTTGTCTACTCCTGTCATTAGTTCACAAAAAGTGATTGATCTTATTCAGCCTAGCTAAGGGCAGAAGTGACCATCGTCTTATCTTTCTCATATTCACAGAAGATATAAAAACCATTTATCTCCAGCATAAGATCACACCAGAGGTATATATAGTCAGTAATTAACAAGGTGCTTGCACACTATAAGTACGCATTCATTTACTTGGCAGTATAAATTGTATGAAAAGCGCTCAATTGGTGCCCATTAAGTAGGTAAAAGATATCATTGTCATTTGGGTGCCCAAATCACTTGTCACTATTTGTCGAATCAGAAAGTTCTACTAACTTGCAATTGTTCGGAAGCTTACCGTCCATTGAGAATGTCTAAATAATATGGCTTATGAACATTGTTTAAATCCAAATAAGTATAGATAAGCACTCGTGGTTTTATTTGAGACTTTCAAACCTTTTTTTTTTTTGAAAATTCAAAATTTAGAAAATTCTTGTTCATGTTATATTTAAATTTCTTAGTCTAACAAAAAAGTAAATGCAGGAAAATTTAATGTAAATATATTAAAGAAACCAGAAACTTGTTTTTCTTTGACAAGTGTAACTCTTCATCATATAGACAACTTGGAACTTTGTTTTTCGATATAGACATTATTTAATGCAATTCCCTTTAAGATATAGAATAACAGAACCCTCCTACACCATATAAGAACTATTTTTATTATTTTTTTGACATGAAATTTTTCGTAACAGTATTGATAACAAGACATTATAGAAGTATCTTAAGACAACATGAAAATATATTTTAAATTGAAAACAATGGACTTTAATTCTATTTAATTTAATTATCTTATGTGTTCTTGAGAAATAACGTATAATATTCCATGGCATATCCAGTTCTTAGTTTTTGTTTATGGAGAAGCCTAGAGTGGGGTTGTGTATATATATGGGATGAAAATAGAGAACCATACAAAAAAATAAAAGAGAGCAATTAGAGCAACAAATTAAGTGGTAGAAAGAGAGAGAAATGGGTTTATCGATGAATGTCGTAATAGTACTTTTTGTGTCACTTTTTGCAGCAAGTGCGATACCAACATCTAATGCTTGGGGTACAGAGGGCCACTACATGATTTGCAAGATTGCTCAGGTACTTTTTCAAACTTTTCTTCACCATGGAACTAGATATAATTATGTTATTTGAAGTTATTTCTGTTATTTTCAAAATAATTAATGTAACTACCATAAATAAACTAAGTTTTTCATAATAACAAGATGTGAAGATGGAAGTATATAGTATTATAGTTTAATTTCAAGTTACAAGTTTGAGGAACACATACACAAACGATTGGTACTTTAAACAATAAAATTAACCATCTGTGAACCCTACAAGAGAATGTTTAAAGATAATATAAAATTATTAAATTAATGTGCAAACTATCATTATTTTCGGTGCAGCAACCTGAGCTTTATCATCTATAATTATTTATTGATTCACATTTTTTGTAAAAAAAAGACCATTTTTCTAAAGAGTTTAGAATTTTGTTCCCGTGGAGAACTAACAGTTCTTATATGTTTCTCAATTTGCAAAATAAATATTAGAATTGTCTTATAGAGATGATGATTAAAATAAAATAATACTTCAAAACTTGCATATTTAGCGAATTGTCCTTTTGGCGTTGCTCTATTGTTACCTTGTATACAAAAAATAATTGTTAAAATTTGCAGAGTTATCTTACCAGTACGGCATCAAGTGCCGTGTTAAAATTACTACCGGCAGGAGCCAATGGAGATCTTGCATCCGAGTGTTCATGGGCTGATAGCGTGCGCGGTGCATATCCTTGGTCGTCGGCACTTCATTATGTTGATACTCCTGATAACTTGTGTACCTACGACTATACTAGTAAGTTTGTTAATTAATTGAAAATTATTACCCATTCAATTAAAATTAAGGAAATCAAGAATAATAGAATAAGATGATAAATTAATGATAAAATAGATAAATAAATAATTATGTTTATTATTTTCTTTGTTAGGCATGAAACCTTTCTCAATAACTCTCCTTGGATATTCATTTTGTTATTCCTCAAATACATTATATTATTGTAATAGTTCTCCGGAATAGGATAATTAGAAGACAGATATTTTTTTTTTCTCTATCCATAACGAAATATACTGTCTTGGTTCTAAATTTTTTACTAGGGGATTGCCATGATAGCAGTGGAGCATCAGGAAGATGTGTAGTCGGAGCAATCAATAATTACACGGCACAGCTTAGAACATATCCTTCAACGACATGTAAGTCAAAATTTATTTATCATCCAAAACCATTTTATGCTGAAGCGCTTTTTATCGGCTGTGTCATATTTGGCACTTAATTATCACAAACAAGCTAATGTACACACTCATCTTTTCTAATGTTCTTTCTATACATTATTTTATTTTTTTATTGTTTCTAAAATTCAAAGTACGGATCCTTTAATCGTTGCTTGTCTGCCAGAACTTATAGGTTTTTTTCTATATAATAATCGTTAGGACAAAATACAAGAACAGGAAAAAAAAATGCTCGGTTATATTAAATGACATTATTCTTTGTTTTTTTTCCCCCCTCCTTAGACAATTTGACCCAAGCACTCATGTTCATAGCGCATTTTATGGGAGATGTTCACCAACCACTTCATGTTGGATTTACAACGGACGCCGGTGGAAATAGCATTACTGTGTATTGGTACAATGTTAAGACCAACCTTCACACAGTTACGTAATTCATATTTCACATTAATATTATAAGAGTCTATATGTTAATATGTACATATATTTATATATATTGGACAAAAGTTTTTTTATGTTTGTGATTTTCTTATTAAAATTGGCATGCGCTCATTATATTTTTGTTAGGTATGGGACTCAAAAATAATTCAAACTTCAATGTCTAACTACTTTGGCAACAGTATGGATACAATGGCGAACTCCATTAAAGCAAATATTACGGTAGGCCTTTAGATTTTACATTATTATTTTATCCATTATGCACATATCGAATAGAGTGTATTAAACAAACTAAAATAAAAATTATCAATTTACTAATATTTTATTGCTTCTCTTGTGCATTTTTTGGCTGATGCGTGTAGTCTACCCAAATAAGTCAGTGGGACTCGTGTGGTTCTAGTACATCTGCCTGTGCAGACACGTAAGATACGAATTTGTTAAAAGCAGTTTGTTTCAATTTGACAGAGATAATTCTATTTTCTCTTCAATAAATTTTAAAATAATTTTTGAAATAATGCAATTTTTCAGCTTTGCAACGGAGAGCATTCAAAATGCTTGCAATTATGCATACAAAGATGCCCCCAATAATGCTTACTTAAGCGGTATGACTTCTGTGACCATTGAAACTTGTCATATTTTCTGGGTGCAAAAGTGGCTCTATCTTTTTTTTTTAAAGCAACAATAATAATCATAACATTTTTTCCCATTGCAGACACTTACTATTTATCCCGGAGTCCAGTTGTTAACACGAGAATTGCTCAAGGTGCAGTGAGACTGGCTTATTTCCTCAACCAGATATTTGTTTAAGCTTATAAAATCTCATCCGAAAGGGTGAGATATATAATGACTAAAGAAAAAGATCCAACAATAATGACTGTCACAGTCGTTTCGCTTGATTGTGTTTCATGTGTAATAAATAATAAATAAAAATAAATCCAGTCAATAATGTATCTACATGCCCTTTCGGTGGTTTCATGTAACAATGAAATTTAATTGGTGTTTTCTATGATATTGATGTTTCTATTGGAATATGGAATTTGAGGATTGCTTGATTTATATAATTTGAATTTTATTGTGGCATAAGATATACTATTAAATTTGTGAATCCTTCAGTAGTTGACTGTATGATGATCTCGTCAATGTAACTAGCGCTCTCCCCTTTGCATAATTAATTTGTGGTGAATTATTGAATCCGAAAGTCCAACGAATAAACAATCAAAGTATCAAACCCAATTGGAGATGCTCCTCTTGCAGTTGCCCTCTTTCCGACTCTGATTTTGTTGAAAGAACTCAACTGCAGCACAAAATCATGTCTGTTGAGATAATAAGTCAAAATTACCTGATCTGGCATGTTTGAACATACTAGACTCCGAAGACCTGAGACGTGCATTGAAATTCACGAATATTTAACTCAATATGGCTCAAAAGTATGTAAAATTGACCACAATCAATTTTTGACATAACAACATGCTTGAGTGCCCATCTAGTTCTTTACGACATTTGGACTATTACGAGAGTGCCTCAGTTCTACACATCTTGAATTTGCCGTTTGCTTACCATGAAAAAACTCCCGTATGCTAGAAAACTCGCACAATACACCAGAAAATACCCTTTGTTATCAGAACTTTATATTTGGTTGTATTCGGACATGCCTACCTCTTTAGGAAGAAATCCCATCTAAACTTGAGATTTGTCCAACATGGAAGACAGGTCCAGAGTTGCAGCACATGCTCTGCAGTACTTCCAGTTCCAACATTCTCCTTGTACGGCATGTTACTGTAATTTGCATTTCTAAATACAATTGATAATACTAAGTGCAACCAGCAATATCAATTTGGTTGTTTGTTTTTTTTTTAGAGAAACTCTACAGCGGCTGCCATCAATTTGGTTGTAGCAATGTTTTAGACAATGGCCCCTTACTATTTTATAAATAGAAAGGGGTAAAAAGTTGGCTTCGCTGAATAGCACTGTAACAGTAAGGAGTGAAACTTCTAAAATTAAAAAACTTTGATTCAACCCTTTACATGTCATGTTCCCCAGACAAGGATTACAGATTTAAAATGACCACTACAGTGCCAGCTCAAAACCTAAATATAACCAGTACAGACCCGAAAGGTAACAGATACAAACTTAGCAATTTACCCTTTTTGTAATTCAATCTTCAAGGAGGAAGATATACTCAATGCCAGGCCAGCACCGGCTTAATAAATACTGCTTTATTCAATAATTAATCAGCGTATTTAATACTGCAATCTATGTTTTCTGCAACCAAAGATAGGTTACACGTACACTTTATTTTCCATTGTGGATAAGAATGGAAACTGATTCAAACTTTTAGTTTGTTTTTCCTTTTTGATTTGTTTGTTCAATAATTGGTTAAAGACTAAATCAAACCCACACTGAAGTGAAATTCAACATTGAGTGCTTCGTTGTTAGTTCTGGTCAAACTTTCACTTCATTCTGCAAGAAGCATTCCTATCCCCAATTTACCCCCAAAAAATAAACCATACATCAAATCAATTTACCTTATCGGGTGTCTCTCCTCTTCTCACACATGCACACTAATAACGCGCGCGCGCGCACACAATGTGTTTGTTATAAGTTCGTAAAGAGAAATATGAGCACTAATACAAGAAAAGAAAAAAAAAACTACATTTAAAACAAAACATACATTTTGTTTCAAGAAAAAAAAAAATATCTATCTGCTTGTGGCCTTAAATCTACAAGAGGACAGATTAACAGACATCTAATTATCTAAACTAAATTTCAATAAAGAAACCTACCTACATTCGCTCATGACAACCATTCTCTTGGCATTTCATTTCCTTTTCTTCGAGCAAACCAAACCAATCATCTCCATCCAAGTGTCCATCAACTCCTGAGCCACTGCGCCAGCTGCGTGGGGTTCTACGCCTGGGATGTGGGCCCCATCCGTCAGAGTACGCTCTCTTCTCTTTTCCCTGACTCGGAGCCAAACCAGCCGAACCCGATTTGAGGCTCTTTACCAGGTCGTATCGTGCTTTCGGATCCTGGCACGAACAGCATTTTTTTTTTATTTTGTTAACATGACACATAGTAATATTTCTAGCTTTAAATCTGGCCAGTTTATTTTATTAGAGATGGGTTGTAACAAATAATGTATTATTTGGTCCATCTAATTAGTTTTATACTTTCATTTGGACGCTCATATTGTACAACAATTTAGCTGGTTCACTAGCAACGTTGAGATGGTACTGTACCAGTGATGGCACATCAGGGTACTGGCTTCAGTCAAGGAGAGAGTGGAAAAGACATTGTTAAAATATTTATGTAAAAAAGTATCAATGGACATTTGGTAGATCGCATACATAAGCATATGCTCAAAAAGTTTAAGTTTCCAAAGAGAAATATAGTACTGGATTTACAAATTTCAAGCAAACGGTATTAAGGAGATGTTTATAGGCACTCAAGGTTTGTTGAAAATAGAATTTAAATGGAATCTGATTTTTAATGGAATTTCAATATGTCTTTACATAGCATGTCTCTTCATATATTTATAGGGTGCAAAGTCGGTTTATACTCTACCGACCTTACACCAAAACAGCTCATATACATAATTAATCAACTTGGCTACAGCTAATGTAGTGCGCAGTAATTTTTGAAGTCAAAATTTTTTTTTTTGTTCACACGGCTTGAAGTGTTGCCGACATGCCTCCTCTTTTTCTTTATTTTAGTTTATTCATCAAATTCCTCCCTTAAACTAAAATCTCTTCCGTCCTTCATTCCGATCTTCGTCTTGCAATTATTGAACAGCTCCGTTGGTAATGCCTTCGTGAAGATATCGGCCGCTTGATCACGACTTGCGACGTGCCTCATTTGCACTTCTCCATTTTTAATATGCTCCCGAATAAAATGAAACCGAACATCTATGTGTTTGCTTCTTTCGTGATGCACCGGATTCTTGGCTAGCTCAATTGCTGATTTGTTGTCGACTTGAATCTCAGTCGCTTCATGTTGCGGAAGTTTTAGCTCGCGAAGTAAATTCCTTAGCCAAATTGTGTGGGCAACACACCACGATGCTGCTACGTACTCCGCTTCGCATGTCGACAAAGTTACTATTGGCTGCTTCTTCGAGGCCCAAGTAAATGCTGTGTCTCCCATATAGAACACATATCCCGATGTGCTCTTCCGATCGTCTACATCTCCGCACCAATCACTGTCAGAGTAACCCATCAATTTGTATTTTTCTGAGTTCGAGTAAAATAACCCGAGTGCTTCAGTTCCTTTGATTTATCGCAGGATTCGCTTGATCGCCTTCCAATGCGAGTACTTTGGTTCCTCCATAAATCGGCTCACCACGCCGACACTATATGCAATATCGGGTCTTGTGCATGTCAAATACCGCAAACTTCCCACTAGGCTTCGGTATTTGCTCGCATCTACTCGATCTCCTCCCTCAACCTTGGTGGTTGTGCTGAGCATACATTGCTTTACCTTCATTAATTGTCGCTTTTGCTTGCAGCGCCTCGTCAAGGGATTCTTCCTTTTTCTTCTTTTTCCTTTGCTCATGGGCCTCTAAAGACCCGGCTAACTCGTCGACGGTCATCTCTTCTAGATTCTTCGACTGTTCAATTGCACATACCACGTTTTCAAAATCATTGGTTAATGATCGAAGAATTTTCTCTACAACCCTTGCATCAGTTAGGGTTTCGCCATTTCGTTTGAGTTGATTCACCACCGTTTGCACACGGGTGATGAAATCGGAGACTCCTTCCGTCTCTTTCATTTTCATGGCCTCCAACTCTCCTCGCAAGGTTTGGAGCCGCACTTGTTTGACTCGATTAGCTCCTTTGTATGCTTTCTCGAGTATATCCCATGCCTCTTTTGAGGTTGTCGCACCGGCTATCTTCTCGAAACCGGATTCATCAACCGCTTGATAAATTAAATAAAGCGCGGTTTTATCACCTTTGCGTTTTTGCTTTAACGCCTTGAACTGAGCCACCGTCATGGTCTCTACTTCTTCTTCTGTCGGCTCTTCAAGACCGATCTCGACTGCTTCCCATGCATCTTGAGCACCGAGCAGCGCTTTCATATGTATGCACCAATTATCGTAATTCGACTTCGTCAGTTTCGGCAACGGCAAGTGCCCGATCGACGTCACGCCCGTATTCGCCATCGGCTCTGATACCAATTTGTTGAAAATAGAATTTAAATGGAATCTGATTTTTAATGGAATTTCAATATGTCTTTACATAGCATGTCTCTTCATATATTTATAGGGTGCAAAGTCGGTTTATACTCTACCGACCTTACACCAAAACAGCTCATATACATAATGAATCAACTTAGCTACAGCTAATGTAGTGCGCAGTAATTTGTTAGGAAATGCTCATATTTTAATTTTAGATTAATTACAACTAATTAATCACCATTAACAACAAGCAAATCAATAGATCTAGTGCTAAAGCAATCACACATCCAATCAAGAGAGAAGGTAGGAGAAAATTGTACCTCTCATGAAATCGCATTCATGAGGCTCGAATCCATGGCATGGGAATCGATGGCGTGCTTGCACCGCCTCTTCCACCACCAATAATCGCCTCTAGCCCACCAAGGACCCACCACCAAGCTCAAAGAGAATGCTAGTTCTCTTGAACCTCTTGCTAATCACCTTGCTTCTTCTAATTAACTATTTAATGGAGAGGAAGAGAGGTGGGGTGCTCAACACATGAGCTTGGAAGAGAGAAAAAGAGGGGCAGCTAGGAGGCGCATGGGATGGGAGAGAATGACGGCTAGGGTTTCCTCTTGGAGACCCCCTTTATATAGCCAACAACTCTCATCCACCTTTCATACTATTTACAAGTATGCCATCCACCCTAAGAGGCCACCTAATGGGCTTTCTTGGGCCATCTTAATAAAAGGCCTTTATTCATTAATTCACCAATTAATGAATCTCCTTTAATTCTCTTTATTCTTCCTTAAATCGGGCCTTTAATTAACCAATTAAATAGAAGCCCAATTAGCTCAAACTAATTAAAGTAAGTTGAACATAATTAATTATTAACTCATTAATAATTAATCTATGATTAGCTAATGCATTAAATTGTTTCCATATGATCCTTTTAATTTAATTAATTATAACGGTTCATAACGGTATATAATTAATTAATTAACTTATCACATTTCACAATACACATTATTGTGAATAAACAATAAATGCACCAAGTGGTTAGAATCCTATTTGTGCGACCCTATTTGAGGATTTATACTATGTTGGCCATGGAAATAAATCGTTATTTATTTCCAATAATCATAAGCGGTATCTAGCAACACGTTATGATTCCCAATTCGTATAAATAATGTACCGTTACAATATCTCAATCCTGCATAAGAAATAAAAGTATTTCTTTGTCTGATTCTTATGTCACATGATATCTTTGTATAATCCAAGATAGGAATGTGTCATTCTTGCAGATTATACATTTCTTGATCTAGAGTTGATTGTACATGTTGGCCAACCAATCCAACTCCATCAAGGGGCCCAAACAGATATCATCACTCATTAAGTATATTAATGAGGGACATACGGTTTTCTTGATGAACAACTTTTCCCCGCACAATTCAAGAGAACATAAATAAAGTCCTTATAGCAGCCTTTATCAGGAATCAACGTTAGACGATATTTATTGAACCTATCCTCATGTGGAAAAGGTGAACATCTCAAACATAGAATCAAACTCATATGAAATAAACAATGACACTTAACACAATCCAAATGTTTATTTCATTGGGTCAAGTCCTGTACTATGTTCTACAACATATACATATGCAATTAAGTTGGTAACTCCTTACCTGTGATTTGTAGAACTTAATCATCGCTTAACTTGCATACTAATCTTGTATGATAATTAATGTTCCTTGTTAATTATCAAGATTATGGACGATTTAGATTTATTATTGTCATTCTAATGAATGATCCACAGAGATCTACAATTCAGATCCTCAACCTGAATGATCTGTCAATAATAAACTCTAGGAACAAATGATCAAATATCATCATTAACATAAACTAAGAAAATGAGTCATTAAATATTGACTTCTAGGACATAACTCCAACAATCTCCCACTTGGCCTAGAGTCAATCAATAGTGACCTCTAGCCAATGAAGAATTTAAAACAATGTCATATATCCATATATATACATGTCTCGAACCTCAAAAAATATAATACGCTTAAAGCAAGTTACTCATACGTCCATCACGCATGGATGCACAACTGCATCTCGTATACCGCTTAAGGTAGAGGTTAAGTTAGAGTGTTCGCTGTGTCCGCGAACCTATCCAATTTTGTTTGACCCTATATACATATATACTCCTATATATGTGTTCTTGATCGTCATCATGTGAGATCAAGTGACATCGTCATAGATCTTAGTTGGATCACCAATTTAAAATTGGGTTCTTCAAGTTTAAGCTATGGTTCGAGATGCATAGAACCATATTAGCTTGACTGAGAACTTCACGATCCACACTACATTCTTTCATTGCTTCACAAGTTGCTATATATTTTTGTTTTGGTGACGGAAATGGTTGTAATATCCCATTTAGAACACCTTCTAAATTTACAACACCACATTAAACAAAATATGTAGCTCAATTGTATTTCTATCAATCTTTCGAAAACTAGCATCAATATAACAATTTATATGAGCTTTCTTTCATCTTGTCAGATGAAAAACATATCACCCTTTCTCATAAGATACTCGAGGATATTCTTGATTATTGTCCAAATGTGTTTTTTCTTTGTATCCAGTTGACAACTGCTTGTCATACTCCTTGGGTACAACACATAGGGGCATGTGCATAAGTATGGTGTACGTAATGAAACTCATAACAGAAGGATGCTCGAATTGTATCGTGCACTCTTCTCGAATTGAGTTGCAACACACCGAGTCGAACTCAAGTGTATGCCATACAACGTGGTTAGACATCCTTTACAGGAGTCTATCTTCTCGTGTAACTAGAACACTTTGTCATTATATGCACATTTTCTCAAACCTGACATCCATCATAATCTATCTCCATAGATTTTGTTTCCTTCGATTTAGGTGACTTGCCCAAGTTCTCAATTGAGTAAACATTCTCCAATGAGATCTTGACAATATTCATTTTCTTAATGTTATTCCCAATTAATGTCTTGTATCTTGTACAATACATGTAACACAATCATGCTCCCACTGACTATCTTGTCTGTACAAGATACCTTTTTGACGAAGTTCAACTCCTTGACTTCCTTGTCAAAATGTTTATTCCAATTTCCACAATACTTGTTTCAATTCATCAATTGATCCTTGAAGCATATATACATTTCTAGCAATATGACAAACAAATTCTCGAATTGTGTCATATACACAATAACTTCCTTCATTCAATCAAAGAAGGCGGTTTTGATGTATCCTTCCATATATCTATATATACGAAATATAACTATTGCTAGAATGATCTTTATTGACTTATACACAGCTACAAGCGAGAAGCCGTGCTTTGTACATGGTCAACTTATTATCGACTCAGACATAGCGTCAATCATGAAATTGTGCTTTGTACATGGTCGACTTGCTATCCATATCTATCTTTCCTTTTAAAGATCCAAATGTTCTAGATGGATCGCTCCTTCTTGAACATCAATCAAGGTCTATACCTTGTTGTTATGTATATGGATTGCACTTAATGATCATACAGATTCAAATCATACTTGTGGAATCGGGTCTTTCCATCGCTTCTGTATTTATCAACGGATCCTCATATGTCAAGTACGAGGATGTTGTGAAGCCTGTGTACTTTTCAGTTTAGGCAATTCACTCTCGTTGATCTTTGTAGGATTGGTGCTTGAGGTCAACAAACTACTTCTACAACATCTTGTAGAGTAAGTTCTTGATCCTAATATATTGCACGAGTTTCTTGAACATCATCCATTTGTGAGATGTTTGAGTACTCTTTAGAAGCAAGCGTGCTTATAAACTTCTTCCTTTCACAACTACTTGTGAATTAAGTTCCGCTCAACTCCCACTAAAACACCATGTATGGAGTGACAAGTGTCCTATAAAGATACTTCTTGTAGTGACGCATAAACTCCTTTAATGCTCACTTTACTCCCACTACTTCTTCTTGAGAATATCATTCTTTAAGATTACGTTGTGATGAGCAACAACTACCTTGTTCTTATCATGTTCATAGAAGTAGTACCTTTTGGCTAATTCAAGATATCCTACAAAATAATAAGCGTCTTATTTGGGTCCAAGCTTATCAATCAATCGAACCTTGAAATAAGCTTCTCAACACCAAATCTTGAGAAACAATATACCTAGAGATCGGATCTCGTAAGATGTCTTTCTCAATAGACTTCAATGGAATTTTTATTCAGTGTAAACAATATTGTCCTCAAACACAAATCCCTTACATGAGTCGAACAAATCAATTTGATTTATTACCGATCGAACTATATCAAACAATGTTCGATACCTCCATCCTTGGATACATTTTTCAATGTTCCTCATGGAGCGAGTAGTGAAACGTATTTCATACTCTTTAGGTAATATATCAAACTATATGACTTAACTATTTACCATGATCCATCTTAAGACTTTTGCTTTTATTGAATAGTTTTTCAACTTTACTCTTGAAATTCTTTTGATCTTGTCAAAAGATTCATACTTATACCATATCAAATAGATACGTTAATATCTACAATGATCGTTGGTCAAGTGGTAAAGTGTCAACAACCTTTCAATTGCACAAGTACCCATAGGTCTATATACATCAATATGTATAAGTCTTAATCAAGTTACTTGTTCTTTAAACCTTCGTAGTTCAAAGGCGCTTTTGTCTTTTAACAAACACGATTCGCATGAATTTCAATTGATTTGCAATCGAATTGATTTACGAGCTTCACGTTACGTAGACTCTCATAATGCGATTCTTGTTTATGTTCGACTAAGCGACTATTTTACATAAAAGTCAAATACTTTATGTGGAGTCTTACATATGTGTCATTCAAAATTTGTTTATCTATTTCAAGCAAATTCAATTAAGATGCATGAAATCTTATACACAAATTTATAACAATAAGAGAACAACATTTCTCTATTACAAAACATGATCATCCATCATCAAATATGAAACGGAGATAAGGTTTTATGAGATGTTTGGAATAAGGTATACAACCTCAAATTCCTAAATAAACTCTTTATTTAGTAAAGATAACTCTACGTATTCAAAGGTAGCGGCTTAGACGTATAAGCCATTTCCAAAACGGAGTTTACTTTACTTGTCTCGAACTTTCTCTTATTCATCATTGCCTACACATTTCGTTAAATGCGAGCACATGAACTAGCACCTAATTACTAGTGTGAATTAGAGATAGTGAGATAATTTGAACGACAAATATCTTAAGGTTTAGAACATCATGGTATTTCGGACAACCTTTCAAATGCCTCCCATAAATGGCAAATGAAACATCTCATGTGACACACGGTCACTAGTGAGGGTCTCAAAGTTTCAACTCATATCTTGGTGAAGTATTCCTTTAATACATAACCAATTACTTTTAGCACTAACAAGTGTGCGAACAATATATCCTTTTGTCCCGAGAAAGAGATTGCATGACAATATCAACAATCCTTGATATTGGAGATCTTAATATCTCTAGTTGTCAATTAGCTACTCAAACCTTTCGGTTCGCAAGCTAATGAAACATTTATTTCTTATAATAAGAGTCTCTTGGTTAACTCCATTACTCAATCATAAATGATTGAGTCTATATTTACTTTCTCTAAGAACTTCTTCTTAAATGGATGAGAGTGTAGAAGTCTAGTCTAGTCCTTATGAATTCTCCAATTCAAAGGTTTAGAACTTCTAAAAGGATATAAGCATTCGTTTTATTGAATAATTTTCGTCAAAACTAATCAATCATTACGAAGCTATGTTCGGAAAGTCGAGGAACGTTTTGGGATTAAACATGCACAAGTTTCTCCTTTCCAAGAACATGTCTTAGAAATCGGTGTTACTTCTCCAAGTAAATACCTTAGAAACGAGCTTGTTGTTTTCCAAAGATTGATCGCAACGAAATTAACATATTTAATATCTATAACAATTTCAATTTAAGGTCATTTAGTTTATGCAATGTTTTGTTTATAATGATAAACAAAACTCCCACTACAATTATTTAAAGTCCCTAATGTAGTCGGTTTCCAAGATCCTCATTTTCGTTGAAATAGGGGACAGCGTCGGCATGACACCTAAAACAACTAGATAAGGTAGGTTCTCCAACCAATCATATCTTGTCCATATGATTCTTGGTTTGTGAGATATCATAAGTATATCCACAAACTTCGTCCCAACGTCCAATCCGAGTGGGTCCGTTGTAAAGCAACCTCTCTCTATTTGCTCCTAGTAAATCCGATTTACACCCCGACTACAATGATGGACTACGATGTCCGCGTCGGCAGGAATGCATCAATAGACAATCAATTGTATTGAAGGGGATAGAGAGAAGGAGGACGATTTGGCTAAATCAAGTTAATTTGGGACAAAAGCAATTACGTGACTTTGTTTGGTGGTCGTGTAAGCATACACCCATACCTACCTATGACAATTCAAGGCATTCACAAACAATCACATAATAATAAGCATCTCAAGCATTGTCGTGGGTTTGTATGGCTCCCGCTTGCATTAGTCTTCGTCGCATCTCCATGTAACGAAACTAATCTAATCAAGCCCTCCCACTAATTACTAAGATCCTATCTAATAATTAAGGGAAATAAATACATGTGATAAAATTCTAAAACCCGCCTAGGCCTTAGGGGCATGCAAGCCTCACAAGTTACATCAAAATTAACCAATTAATTAATTATCAAGGCACCTTAGGCCACATTACAAGCAATCACATGCATTCACAACATTTTACAACACACAAGGCATTGAAATCTTGAGCCATATCAAACCCACATCCTCCTACAAAACAAAGTTAGCACATATACAATATACATGATTCACTTGTTCTTAATTAATTTCATTAATTAGAATCTTTGTGCATACTTGTTGCTCAAGTTTTTCGAATGCAAAGAAGGCTTAACCTTAACAACTAATTGTTTAAGCCCTTTTAAATTAAATCCAACTATCAAAACAGAAAGGAGGGTATTTAAGGAGTCTTCTAATTAACCTTTCATCAAATTGATTAATTAGAAATTATTTTAACTAATTAAAATACGAAATTCGGGGCCCGAAAAAATTCAAAATAATTCGGTCTCCAAAAAATCCGAAATAAATCCAGAGAACTCCTTACAAAGATTGTGATTACCTGTAAAAATCTCAAGGAGAGATCAATTACCATCAGGGAGAACCAAAAAAGACAAATCCTCAGATTGTGCGCGAAGCACCGTTAGAGAAAATTCTGTTATGGGTCTCAACCTTTTGATCTGTATGATCATCCCCTTGATATTTTTCTAGCAAACAATTTACATAGAAAAATACTACATACAATAGGCTATCATTCCATGAAAAGAGAAATCACAAGTTATATTCAAGATCAACGAGATAACAAGCATTTAAGCAAGGTATCCTGTTCTGGAACAGACCGTCGACCAAAAAGGTTTCACTCGGTTGAGGTATCAAATCTCAATGAAAATCTATGAAATTAATTTTCACAGATTCCAGACTTAAAGGAGAACATTTCCATTTCAATACTTTTCCATAAAAGTTTCTCAATAAGTACAGTTTTTCAAAACAATCGGTTTGTTTGAAAAAGCAGATCTGACAACTTCATCACTTTTCATCCTTGAACGCCCACATAAAATCCGAAATATGCAACAAAATTTACATATCCAGAAAGAGAATCAAGTTTAGATTAATCCTATCTAAAAGTTACAGGTACTTTGTATACAAACTTATTTGTTACCAACCACAACAACAGAACTGTGCAGCAGAATAACAGATCTGCGCACCGTTACCGTTTAAATCACTAAAAATTCATTTTACATCGAATTTCAATGATTCCAGTGGGAAAACAACCACAATTCAAAGGGCTACAACCTCCAATAAGAAGGAAAAAATTTCAGAGAGCTTTACACCACGAAAAACAAGCAACAAGACAGAAAACAGCCTTTCCAGGGCCAGCAAGCATGCACATCACTAATTAACTTAATTAATTACGAATTCTCACTTAATTAAGTGTGAAATACTTTAAGCACGACCATAGCTCTGATACCACTGTTAGGAAATGCTCATATTTTAATTTTAGATTAATTACAACTAATTAATCACCATTAACAACAAGCAAATCAATAGATCTAGTGCTAAAGCAATCACACATCCAATCAAGAGAGAAGGTAGGAGAAAATTGTACCTCTCATGAAATCGCATTCATGAGGCTCGAATCCATGGCATGGGAATCGATGGCGTGCTTGCACCGCCTCTTCCACCACCAATAATCGCCTCTAGCCCACCAAGGACCCACCACCAAGCTCAAAGAGAATGCTAGTTCTCTTGAACCTCTTGCTAATCACCTTGCTTCTTCTAATTAACTATTTAATGGAGAGGAAGAGAGGTGGGGTGCTCAACACATGAGCTTGGAAGAGAGAAAAAGAGGGGCAGCTAGGAGGCGCATGGGATGGGAGAGAATGACGGCTAGGGTTTCCTCTTGGAGACCCCCTTTATATAGCCAACAACTCTCATCCACCTTTCATACTATTTACAAGTATGCCATCCACCCTAAGAGGCCACCTAATGGGCTTTCTTGGGCCATCTTAATAAAAGGCCTTTATTCATTAATTCACCAATTAATGAATCTCCTTTAATTCTCTTTATTCTTCCTTAAATCGGGCCTTTAATTAACCAATTAAATAGAAGCCCAATTAGCTCAAACTAATTAAAGTAAGTTGAACATAATTAATTATTAACTCATTAATAATTAATCTATGATTAGCTAATGCATTAAATTGTTTCCATATGATCCTTTTAATTTAATTAATTATAACGGTTCATAACGGTATATAATTAATTAATTAACTTATCACATTTCACAATACACATTATTGTGAATAAACAATAAATGCACCAAGTGGTTAGAATCCTATTTGTGCGACCCTATTTGAGGATTTATACTATGTTGGCCATGGAAATAAATCGTTATTTATTTCCAATAATCATAAGCGGTATCTAGCAACACGTTATGATTCCCAATTCGTATAAATAATGTACCGTTACAATATCTCAATCCTGCATAAGAAATAAAAGTATTTCTTTGTCTGATTCTTATGTCACATGATATCTTTGTATAATCCAAGATAGGAATGTGTCATTCTTGCAGATTATACATTTCTTGATCTAGAGTTGATTGTACATGTTGGCCAACCAATCCAACTCCATCAAGGGGCCCAAACAGATATCATCACTCATTAAGTATATTAATGAGGGACATACGGTTTTCTTGATGAACAACTTTTCCCCGCACAATTCAAGAGAACATAAATAAAGTCCTTATAGCAGCCTTTATCAGGAATCAACGTTAGACGATATTTATTGAACCTATCCTCATGTGGAAAAGGTGAACATCTCAAACATAGAATCAAACTCATATGAAATAAACAATGACACTTAACACAATCCAAATGTTTATTTCATTGGGTCAAGTCCTGTACTATGTTCTACAACATATACATATGCAATTAAGTTGGTAACTCCTTACCTGTGATTTGTAGAACTTAATCATCGCTTAACTTGCATACTAATCTTGTATGATAATTAATGTTCCTTGTTAATTATCAAGATTATGGACGATTTAGATTTATTATTGTCATTCTAATGAATGATCCACAGAGATCTACAATTCAGATCCTCAACCTGAATGATCTGTCAATAATAAACTCTAGGAACAAATGATCAAATATCATCATTAACATAAACTAAGAAAATGAGTCATTAAATATTGACTTCTAGGACATAACTCCAACATAATTTTTGAAGTCAAAATTTTTTTTTTTGTTCACACGGCTTGAAGTGTTGCCGACATGCCTCCTCTTTTTCTTTATTTTAGTTTATTCATCAAGGTTTATGTCCATTTTTCTCTAATGCTTTCATGCCCAATTTTGAATCTTTTAAAAAGTAAGATCTTGACATTCATAATTTGGATGTTTTGAACTACAACAGAGTAAGAAACAATAGGAAAAAAAGTAATTTTTGATATTCAATTCTCTTCTTTGTTAAAAACAACTTAATTAGGGACGATGAAAGAATGTGGGTTACTATTAAAGGTATATCACCAAGCCTTTAAAGAGTTAACACCAAATAACTGTGGTAACAAGATTATATGTTAGGTTAAGTATTTAACTGTGGTAAGATTATAAAATAGGTTTTTAGCAATAACATAAACTTAAAATTTTAATTAACAATAACATAAATTATGAGATATTTATAAAAAAAATACAAATTATAAGGGTCGTCGTGATGAAAAAGCATGCTAGTGCGCTTAAAAATTGGACAAAGTAATTAAACGTTTTCAAAATGTTGTAAGTGTTGCCATATATTTAAAAATCAGGATAAAAAAAAATAATTTATATATTTTTTGTTTATTGGTAATCCTATTCTTTGTCATGCTGCTTCAGCGAGGGAAAACCAAACTATTATACCATGCACTACGATTACGAACCAGGTGGTACCAGAGATATCCCTGCTATGAAAATTAAAAATTGCTTCCTCCTGGTTTTGAGTTTGTTGTCTACTCCTGTCATTAGTTCACAAAAAGTGATTGATCTTATTCAGCCTAAGGGCAGAAGTGACCATCGTCTTATCTTTTTCATATTCACAGAAGATATAAAAACCATTTATCTCCAGCATAAGATCACACCAGAGGTATATATAGTCAGTAATTAACAAGGTGCTTGCACACTATAAGTACGCATTCATTTACTTGGCAGTATAAATTGTATGAAAAGCGCTCAATTGGTGCCCATTAAGTAGGTAAAAGATATCATTGTCATTGAACTTGCATTCTTACAATAAACACCCAAATGCCCAAATCACTTGTCACTATTTGTCGAATCAGAAAGTTCTACTAACTTGCAATTGTTCGGAAGCTCACCGTCCATTGAGAATGTCTAAATAATATGGCTTATGAACATTGTTTAAATCCAAATAAGTATAGATAAGCACTCGTGGTTTTATTTGAGACTTTTAAACCTTTTTTTTTTTTTGAAAATTCAAAATTTAGAAAATTCTTGTTCATGTTATATTTAAATTTCTTAGTCTAACAAAAAATAAATGCAGGAAAATTTAATGTAAATATATTAAAGAAACCAGAAACTTGTTTTTCTTTGACAAGTGTAACTCTTCATCATATAGACAACTTGGAACTTTGTTTTTCGATATAGATATTATTTAATGCAATTCCCTTTAAGATATAGAATAACAGAACCCTCCTACACCATATAAGAACTATTTTTATTATTTTTTTGACATGAAATTTTTCGTAACAGTATTGATAACAAGACATTATAGAAGTATCTTAAGACAACATGAAAATATATTTTAAATTGAAAACAATGGACTTTAATTCTATTTAATTTAATTATCTTATGTGTTCTTGAGAAATAACGTATAATATTCCATGGCATATCCAGTTCTTAGTTTTTGTTTATGGAGAAGCCTAGAGTGGGGTTGTGTATATATATGGGATGAAAATAGAGAACCATACAAAAAAATTAATGAGAGCAATTAGAGCAACAAATTAAGTGGTAGAAAGAGAGAGAAATGGGTTTATCGATGAATGTCGTAATAGTACTTTTTGTGTCACTTTTTGCAGCAAGTGCGATACCCACATCTAATGCTTGGGGTACAGAGGGCCACTACATGATTTGCAAGATTGCTCAGGTACTTTTTCAAACTTTTCTTCACCATGGAACTAGATATAATTATGTTATTTGAAGTTATTTCTGTTATTTTCAAAATAATTAATGTAACTACCATAAATAAACTAAGTTTTTCATAATAAGAAGATGTGAAGATGTAAGTATATAGTTTAATTTCAAGTTACAAGTTTGAGGAACACATACACAAACGATTGGTACTTTAAACAATACAATTAACCATCTGTGAACCCTACAAGAGAATGTTTAAAGATAATATAAAATTATTAAATTAATGTGCAAACTATCATTATTTTCGGTGCAGCAACCTGAGCTTTATCATCTATAATTATTTATTGATTCACATTTTTTGTAAAAAAAAAGACCATTTTTCTAAAGAGTTTAGAATTTCCCGTGGAGAACTAACAGTTCTTATATGGTTTTCAATTTGCAAAATAAATATTAGAATTGTCTTATAGAGATGATGATTAAAATAAAATAATACTTCAAAACTTGCATATTTAGCGAATTGTCCTTTTGGCGTTGCTCTATTGTTACCTTGTATACAAAAAATAATTGTTAAAATTTGCAGAGTTATCTTACCAGTACGGCATCAAGTGCCGTGTTAAAATTACTACCAGCAGGAGCCAATGGAGATCTTGCATCCGAGTGTTCATGGGCTGATAGCGTGCGCGGTGCATATCCTTGGTCGTCGGCACTTCATTATGTTGATACTCCTGATAACTTGTGTACATATGACTATACAAGTAAGTTTGTTAATTAATTGAAAATTATTACCCATTCAATTAAAACTAAGGAAATCAAGATAAATAGAATAAGATGATAAATTAATGATAAAATAGATAGATAAATAATTATGTTTATGATTTTCTTTGTTTGGCATCGAACCTTTCTCAACTCTCCTTGGATATTCATTTTATTATTCCTCAAATACATTATATTATTATAATAGTTCTCGGGAATAGGATAACTAGAAGACAGATTTTTTTTTTTTTCTCTATCCATAACGAAATATACTGTCTTGGTTCTTAAATTTTTTACTAGGGGATTGCCATGATAGCAGTGGAGCATCAGGAAGATGTGTAGTCGGAGCAATCAATAATTACACGGCACAGCTTAGAACATATCCTTCAACGACATGTAAGTTAAAATTTATTTATCATCCAAAACCATTTTATGCTGAAGCGCTTTTTATCGGCTGTGTCATATTTGGCACTTAATTATCACAAACAAGCTAATGTACACACTCATCATTTCTAATGCTCTTTGTATACATTATTTTATTTTTTTATTGTTTCTAAAATTCAAAGTACGGATCCTTTAATCGTTGCTTGTCTGCCAGAACTTATAGGTTTTTTCTATATAATAATCGTTAGGACAAAATACAAGAACAGGAAAAATAAATGCTCGGTTATATTAAATGACATTATTCTTTGTTTTTTTTTCCCCTCCTTAGACAATTTGACCCAAGCACTCATGTTCATAGCGCATTTTATGGGAGATGTTCACCAACCACTTCATGTTGGATTTACAACGGACGCTGGTGGAAATAGCATTACTGTGTATTGGTACAATGTTAAGACCAACCTTCACACAGTTACGTAATTCATATTTCACATTAATATTATAAGAATCTATATGTTAATATGTACATTTATTTATATATATTGGACAAAAGTTTTTTATGTTTGTGATTTTCTTATTAAAATTGGCATGCGCTCATTTTATTTTGGTTAGGTATGGGACTCAAAAATAATTCAAACTTCAATGTCTAACTACTTTGGCAACAGTATGGATACAATGGCGAACTCAATTAAAGCAAATATTACGGTAGGCCTTTAGATTTTACATTATTATTTTATCCATTATGCACATATCGAATAGAGTGTATTAAACAAACTAAAATAAAAATTATCAATTTACTAATATTTTATTGCTTCTCTTGTGCATTTTTCGGCTGATGCGTGTAGTCTACCCAAATAAGTCAGTGGGACTCGTGTGGTTCTAGTACATCTGCCTGTGCAGACACGTAAGATACGAATTTGTTAAAAGCAGTTTGTTTCAATTTGACAGAGATAATTCTATTTTCTCTTCAATAAATTTTAAAATAGTTTTTTAAATAATGCAATTTTTCAGCTTTGCAACGGAGAGCATTCAAAATGCTTGCAATTATGCATACAAAGATGCCCCCAATAATGCTTACTTAAGCGGTATGACTTCTGTGACCATTGAAACTTGTCATATTTTCTGGGTGCAAAAGTGGCTCTATCTTTTTTTTTAAAAGCAACAATAATAATCATAACATTTTTTTCCCATTGCAGACACTTACTATTTATCCCGGAGTCCAGTTGTTAACACGAGAATTGCTCAAGGTGCAGTGAGACTGGCTTATTTCCTCAACCAGATATTTGTTTAAGCTTGTAAAATCTCATCCGAAAGGGTGAGATATATAATGACTAAAGAAAAAGATCCAACAATAATGACTGTCACAGTCGTTTCGCTTGATTGTGTTTCATGTGTAATAAATAATAAATAAAAAATAAATCCAGTCAATAATGTATCTACATGCCCTTTCGGTGGTTTCATGTAACAATGAAATTTAATTGGTGTTTTCTATGATATTGATGTTTCTATTGGAATATGGAATTTGAGGAGTGCTTGATTTATATAATTTGAATTTTATTTTGGCATAAGATATACTATTAAATTTGTGAATCCTTCAGTAGTTGACTGTATGATGATCTCGTCAATGTAACTAGCGCTCTCCCCTTTGCATAATTAATTTGTGGTGAATTATTGAATCCGAAAGTCCAACGAATAAACAATCAAAGTATCAAACCCAATTGGAGATGCTCCTCTTGCAGTTGCCCTCTTTCCGACTCTGATTTTGTTGAAAGAACTCAACTACAGCACAAAATCATGTCTGTTGAGATAATAAGTCAAAATTACCTGATCTGGCATGTTTGAACATACTAGACTCCGAAGACCTGAGACGTGCATTGAAATTCACGAATATTTGACTCAATAAGGCTCAAAAGTATGTAAAATTGACCACAATCAATTTTTGACATAACAACATGCTTGTGTGCCCATCTAGTTCTTTACGACATTTGGACTATTACGAGAGTGCCTCAGTTCTACACATCTTGAATTTGCCGTTTGCTTACCATGAAAAAACTCCCGTATGCTAGAAAACTCGCACAATACACCAGAAAATACCTTTTGTTATCAGAACTTTATATTTGGTTGTATTCGTACATGCCTACCTCTTTAGGAAGAAATCCCATCTAAACTTGAGATTTGTCCAACATGGAAGACAGGTTCAGAGTTGCAGCACATGCTCTGCAGTACTTCCAGTTCCAACATGCTCCTTGTACGGCATGTTACTGTAATTTGCATTTCTAAATACAATTGATAATACTAAGTGCAACTAGCAATATCAATTTGGTTGTTTGTTTTTTTTTAGAGAAACTCTTCAGCGGCTGCCATCAATTTGGTTGTAGCAATGTTTTAGACAATGGCCCCTTACTATTTTATAAATAGAAAGGGGTAAAAAGTTGGCTTCGCTGAATAGCACTGTAACATTAAGGAGTGAAACTTCTAAAATTAAAAACTTTGATTCAACCCTTTACATGTCATGTTCCCCAGACAAGGATTACAGATTTAAAATGAGCACTACAGTGCCAGCTCAAAACCTAAATATAACCAGTACAGACCCGAAAGGTAACAGATACAAACTTAGCAATTTACCCTTTTTGTAAGTCAATCTTCAAGGAGGAAGATATACTCAATGCCAGGCCAGCACCGGCTTAATAAATACTGCTTTATTCAATAATTAATCAGCGTATTTAATACTGAATCTATGTTTTCTGCAACCAAAGACAGGTTACACATACACTTTATTTTCCATTGTGGATAAGAATGGAAACTGATTCAAACTTTTAGTTTGTTTTTCCTTTTTTGATTTGTTTGTTCAATAATTGGTTAAAGACTAAATCAAACCCACACTGAAGTGAAATTCAACATTGAGTGCTTCGTTGTTAGTTCTGATCAAACTTTCACTTCATTCTGCAAGAAGCATTCCTATCCCCAATTTACCCCCAAAAAATAAACCATACATCAAATCAATTTACCTTATCGGGTGTCTCTCCTCTTCTCACACATGCACACTAATAACACACGCGCACACACAATGTGTTTGTTATAAGTTCGTAAAGAGAAATCTGTTTGTTATGAGCACTAATACAAGAAAAGAAAAAAAAACCTACATTTAAAACAAAACATACATTTTGTTTCAAGAAAAAAAAAATAGAAATCTGCTTGTGGCCTTAAATCTACAAGAGGACAGATTAACAAACATCTAATTATCTAAACTAAATTTCAATATAGAAACCTACCTACATTCGCTCATGACAACCATTCTCTTGGCATTTCATTTCCTTTTCTTTGAGCAAACCAAACCAATCATCTCCATCCAAGTGTCCATCAACTCCTGAGCCACTGCGCCAGCTGCGTGGGGTTCTACGCCTCGGATGTGGGCCCCATCCGTCAGAGTACGCTCTCTTCTCTTTTCCCTGACTCGGAGCCAAACCAGCCGAACCCGATTTGAGGCTCTTTACCAGGTCGGATCGTGCTTTCGGATCCTGGCACGAACAGCATTTTTTTTTTATTTTGTTAACATGACACATAGTAATATTTCTAGCTTTAAATCTGGCCAGTTTGTTTTATTAGAGATGGGTTGTAACAAATAATGTATTGTTTGGTCCATCTAATTAGTTTTATACTTTTCATTTGGACGCTCATATTGTACAACAATTTAGCTGGTTCACTAGCAACGTTGAGATGGTACTGTACCAGTGATGGCACCATCAGGGTACTGGCTTCAGTCAAGGAGAGAGTGGAAAAGACATTGTTAAAATATTTATGTAAAAAAGTATCAATGGACATTTGGTAGATCGCATATATAAGCATATGCTCAAAAAGTTTAAGTTTCCAAAGAGAAATATAGTGCTGGATTTACAAATTTCAAGCAAACGGTATTAAGGAGATGTTTATAGGCACTCAAGGTTTATGTCCATTTTTCTCTAATGCTTTCATGCCCAATTTTGAATCTTTTAAAAAGTAAGATCTTGACATTCATAATTTGGATGTTTTGAACTACAACAGAGTAAGAAACAATAGGAAAAAAAAAGTAATTTTTGATATTCAATTCTCTTCTTTGTTAAAAACAACTTAATTAGGGACGATGAAAGAATGTGGGTTACTATTAAAGGTATATCACCAAGCCTTTAAAGAGTTAACACCAAATAACTGTGGTAACAAGATTATATGTTAGATTAAGTATTTAACTGTGGTAAGAATATAAAATAGGTTTAGCAATAACATAAACTTATAATTTTAATTAACAATAACATAAATTATGAGATATTTATAAAAAAAAATACAAATTATAAGGGTCGTCGTGATGAAAAAGCATGCTAGTGCGCTTAAAAATTGGACAGAGTAATTAAACGTTTTCAAAATGTTGTAAGTGTTGCCATATATTTAAAAATCAGGATAAAAAAAATAATTTATATATTTTTTGTTTATTGGTAATCCTATTCTTTTTCATGCTGCTTCAGCGAGGGAAAACCAAACTATTATACCATGCACTACGATTACGAACCAGGTGGTACCAGAGATATCCCTGCTATGAAAATTAAAAATTGCTTCCTCCTGGTTTTGAGTTTGTTGTCTACTCCTGTCATTAGTTCACAAAAAGTGATTGATCTTATTCAGCCTAAAACCATTTATCTCCAGTACGCATGAGGTTAGTAGGGTTAGTAGTGTTAATGTAACTAGCACGCATGAGGTTAGTAGGGTTAGTGGTGTAAGGTTAGTACTTTTTGGGATTTTCGAGGTACTGTTTGGAATTTCGAGGTAGAATGGTGAGAGGATGAGATTTTCGAGAGAATCCAACTAAACTCGCTAAACTCGCTAACCCCGCTCCCCAAACACATTGAAAAAACAGCCTAGTCGCTAAACTCGCTAACCCCGCTCCCCAACTAAACTCGCTAAATTATGAGATATTTAATGTATGAAAAGCCCTCAATTGGTGCCCATTAAGTAGGTAAAAGATATCATTGTCATTGAACTTGCATTCTTACAATAAACACCCAAATGCCCAAATCACTTGTCACTATTTGTCGAATCAGAAAGTTCTACTAACTTGCAATTGTTCGGGAGCTCACCGTCCATTGAGAATGTCTAAATAATATGGCTTATGAACATTGTTTAAATCCAAATAAGTATATATAGATAAGCACTCGAGGTTATATTTGAGACTTTCAAACCTTTTTTTTTTTTGAAAATTCAAAATTTAGAAAATTCTTGTTCATGTTATATTTAAATTTCTTAGTCTAACAAAAAAGTAAATGCAGGAAAATTTAATGTAAATATATTAAAGAAACCAGAAACTTGTTTTTCTTTGACAAGTGTAACTCTTCATCATATAGACAAATTGGAACTTTGTTTTTCGATATAGATATTATTTAATGCAATTCCCTTTAAGATATAGAATAACAGAACCCTCCTACACCATATAAGAACTATTTTTATTATTTTTTTGACATGAAATTTTCCGTAACAGTATTGATAACAAGACATTATAGAAGTATCTTAAGACAACATGAAAATATATTTTAAATTGAAAACAATGGACTTTAATTCTATTTAATTTAATTATCTTATGTGTTCTTGAGAAATAACGTATAATATTCCATGGCATATCCAGTTCTTAGTTTTTGTTTATGGAGAAGCCTAGAGTGGGGTTGTGTATATATATGGGATGAATGTCGTAATAGTACTTTTTGTGTCACTTTTTGCAGCAAGTGCGATACCAACATCTAATGCTTGGGGTACAGAGGGCCACTACATGATTTGCAAGATTGCTCAGGTACTTTTTCAAACTTTTCTTCACCATGGAACTAGATATAATTATGTTATTTGAAGTTATTTCTGTTATTTTCAAAATAATTAATGTAACTACCCTAAATAAACTAAGTTTTTCATAATAACAAGATGTGAAGATGGAAGTATATAGTTTAATTTCAAGTTACAAGTTTGAGGAACACATACACAAACGATTGGTACTTTAAACAATACAATTAACCATCTGTGAACCCAGAACCCTAAAGAGAATGTTTAAAGATAATATAAAATTATTAAATTAATGTGCAAACTATCATTATTTTCGGTGCAGCAACCTGAGCTTTATCATCTATAATTATTTATTGATTCAGATCTTTTGTAAAAAAAGACCATTTTTCTAAAGAGTTTAGAATTTTGTTCCCGTGGAGAACTAACAGTTCTTATATGGTTTTCAATTTGCAAAATAAATATTAGAATTGTCTTATAGAGATGATGATTAAAATAAAATAATACTTCAAAACTTGCATATTTAGCGAATTGTCCTTTTGGCGTTGCTCTATTGTTACCTAGTATACAAAAAATAATTGTTAAAATTTGCAGAGTTATCTTACCAGTACGGCATCAAGTGCCGTGTTAAAATTACTACCGGCAGGAGCCAATGGAGATCTTGCATCCGAGTGTTCATGGGCTGATAGCGTGCGCGGTGCATATCCTTGGTCGTCGGCACTTCATTATGTTGATACTCCTGATAACTTGTGTACCTACGACTATACTAGTAAGTTTGTTAATTAATTGAAAATTATTACCCATTCAATTAAAATTAAGGAAATCAAGAATAATAGAATAAGATGATAAATTAATGATAAAATAGATAAATAAATAATTATGTTTATTATTTTCTTTGTTAGGCATGAAACCTTTCTCAATAACTCTCCTTGGATATTCATTTTGTTATTCCTTAAATACATTATATTATTATTATAGTTCTCGGGAATAGGATAATTAGAAGACAGATTTTTTTTTTTTTCTCTATCCATGACGAAGTATACTGTTTTGGTTCTTAAATTGTTTACTAGGGGATTGCCATGATAGCAGTGGAGCATCAGGAAGATGTGTAGTCGGAGCAATCAATAATTACACAGCACAGCTTAGAACATATCCTTCAACGACATGTAAGTTAAAATTTATTTATCATCCAAAACCATTTTAATGCTGAAGCGCTTTTTATGGGCTATGTTACCTGTGTACGTCATAGTTGGCACTTAATTATCACAATTCACAAAAATGTACACTCATCTTTTCAAGTGCTCTTTCTATACATTATTTTATTTTTTTATTTTATCTAAAATTCAAAGTACGGATCCTTTCATTATTGCTTGTCTGCAAGAACTTATAGTTTTTTTTATATAATAATTGCTAAGACAAGATACAAGAACTGAAAAAAAAAATGCTCGGTTATATTAATGACAATTTCTTTTTTTTTTCCCTCTTTAGACAATTTGACCCAAGCACTCATGTTCTTAGCGCATTTTATGGGAGATGTTCACCAACCACTTCATGTTGGATTTACAACGGACGCCGGTGGAAATAGCATTACTGTGTATTGGTACAATGTTAAGACCAACCTTCACACAGTTACGTAGTTCATATTTCACATTAATATTATATATTATAAGAGTATATATGTTAATACGTACATATACTTATATTGATATATACTAGACACAAGTTTTTTTTTATGTTTGTGATTTTCTTATTAAAAATTGACATGCGCTCATTTTATTTTGGTTAGGTATGGGACTCAAAAATAATTCAAACTTCAATGTCTAACTACTTTTGGCAACAGTATGGATACAATGGCGAACTCCATGAAAGCAAATATTACGGTAGGCCTTTAGATTTTACATTATTGTTTTATCCATTATGCACATATTGAATAGAGTGTATTAAACAAACAAAAATAAAAATCTTCAATTACTAATATTTTATTGCTTCTCTTGTGCATTTTTTGGGTGATGCGTGCAGTCTACCCAAATAAGTCAGTGGGACTCGTGTGGTTCTAGTACATCTGCCTGTGCAGACACGTAAGATACGAATTTGTTAAAAGAAGTTTGTTTCAATTTGACAGTAGATGATTCTATTTTCTCTTCAGTAAATTTTAACATATTTTTTTGAAATAATGCAACTTTTCAGTTTTGCAACGGAGAGCATTCAAAATGCTTGCAATTATGCATACAAAGATGCCCCCAATAATGCCTACTTAAGCGGTATGACTTCTGTGACCATTGAAACTAATACATGTCATATTTTCTGAGTGCAAAAGTGGCTCTCTATCTTTTTTTATTTAAGCAACAATAATAATCATAAAAAAAAATTTCCCCTTTGCAGACACTTACTATTTATCCCGGAGTCCAGTTGTTAACACGAGAATTGCTCAAGGTGCAGTGAGACTGGCTTATTTCCTCAACCAGATATTTGTTTAAGCTTATAAAATCTCATCCAAAAGAGAGATATATAATAAGTAAAGAAAAAAAAAAAAAAGATCCAACAATAATGACTGTCACAGTCGTTTCGCTTGATTGTGTTTCATGTGTAATAAAAAATAAACAAAAATAAATCCAGTCAATAATGTATCTACATGCCTTGTTCGGTGGTTTCATGGAACGTTGAAATTTAATTGGTGTTTTCTATGATATTGATGTTTCTATTGGAATATGAAATTTGAGGAGTGCTTGATTTAAATAATTTGAAATTTATTGTCGCATAAGATATACTATTAAATTGTGAATCCTTCAGTAGTTGACTGTATGATTATGTCGTCAGTGTAACTAGCGGCAGCACTCTCCCCGTTGCATAATTAATTTGTGTTGGATTATTGAATCTGAAAAGTCCAACGAATAAACAATCAAACCTGATTGGAAATTTGGAGATGCTCCTCTTGCAGTTACGCTCCTTCCAACCCTGGTTTTGTTGAAAGAACTCAACTGCAGCACAAAATCATGCATGTTGATATAATACGCCAAAATTACCTGATCTGGCATGTTTGAACATACTAGACTCAGAAGACCTGAGACGTTCCTTGAAATTCATGAATATTTAACTCAATAAGGCTCAAAAGTATGAAAAATTGACCACAATCAATCTTTGAGATAACGACATTCTTGTGTGCCCATCTACTTCTTTTCTACGTTTGGACTATTTCGAGAGTGCCTCAAGTTCTACACATCTCAAGTTCGCACACTGTGAATACCCCATATTGCACATTGTACCAGCAAATGTCTTTTGTTGTCAGAACTTTATATTTTGGTTGTATTCATTAATGCCTACCTCTTTAGGAAGAAATCCCATCTAAACTTTAGATCTGCCCAACAAGGATAGTTTCAGCACATTTTCTGTACAGGTGACAAAATCATCAAATTGTATCACTTGTTACTGTAATTTTCATTTGTAAATACTATTGATATTACAATGTGCAGCCAGCAACATCAATTTGAGTTGTAATAATGTTCTACACCCTTGGCCCCTTAATATTTTATAGAGAGAAAGGAGTGGAAAGTTGGCATGGCTAAATAGCACTGCACCAGTCAGGAATGGAACTTCTAAAATGTAAAAACATTGACCGAACCCTTTTCATGTCATGTTCCCCAAGCAAGGATTACAGATTTAAACAAAGCACTACAATGCCAGCTCAAAACCTAAATATAACCAGTACAGACCCGAAAGGTAACAGATACAAACTTAGCAATTTACCCTTTTTGTAAGTCAATCTTCAAGGAGGAAGATATACTCAATGCCAGGCTAGCACCGGCTTAATAAATACTGCTTTATTTCAATAATTAATCAGCGTATTTAATACCGCAATCAATATTTGCTGCAACCAAAGACAGGTTACACATACACTTTATTTTCCATTCTGGAAAAAAATGGAAACTGATTCGAACTTTTAGTTTGTTTTTCCTTTTTGATTTGTTTGTTCAGTAATTGGTTAAAGACTAAATCAAACCCATAGTGAAGTATTGAAATTCAACGTTGAGTGCTTTGTTGTTAGTTCTGATCAAACTTTCACCATCATTCTGCAAGGAGCATTCCTATCCCCAATTTACCCCCAAAAAATAAACCATACATCAATCAATTTACTTTATCGGGTCTCTCCCCTTCTCACACATGCACACTAATAACACACACACACACCCAATGTGTTTGTTATAAGTTCGTAAAGAGAAACATGAGCACTAATACAAGGGGAAAAATTACCTGATCTAGCATGTTTGAACATACTAGACTCAGAACTTATCAAGTGTATCTCCCCTTCTCACACACGCACACTAATAACACACACAAACACACCCAATGTGTTTGTTATGAGTTCAGAAAGAGAAACATGATCACTGATACAAGAAAGAAAGAAAAAAAAAAAAAAAAAAAAAACCTACAATTAAAACAAAACATACATTTTGTTTCAAAAAAAAAACCCATAAAAATCTGCTAGTGGACTTAAATCTACAAGAGGACAGATTAACAGACACCTAAACTAATTTCAAGAAAGAAACCTACCTACATTCGCTCATGGCAACGATTCTCTGGGCATTTTATTTCGTTTTCTTCGAGCAAACCAAACCAATCACCTCCGGAGCCATTGCGCCAGCTGGGTGGGGTTAACAATGCCTGGTATGTGGGCCCCATCCGTCTTCAGTATCAGAGCTACGTCAGAGTACGCTCTCTTCTCTTTTCCCTGACTCGGATCCGAACCCGATTTGAGGCTCTTTACCGGGTCGGATCGTGCTTTCGGATCCCACGGCTGACCTAAGAGGGTCCCACTCGTTAAAAATTCATGAGCCAGATAGCCAGCTAGGAGCCGATTCGGCGCAGTCGGCTCGGCTCGAGGCGCGCTGAATTCTAGCAGTTTTCTTTTCCTTGACGCTGGTTCAATGGATGCGAGACGCGCAGTGTTGGACATTTTAGGGGTTGGTTGCCACGTCAGCAAATTTGATCTAATCAAAAAGGAAGGGTTCGGTTCAGTTGGAAAAAAGTTTTAAAACTGAGGGGTAAAATTGGAAAGATAAAAAGAGAAGGGGGGAGAATTGAAAAGGGAAATGGTGGTGCCGGATGGATCGGAGGAGATGGCCGGAGTCCGGCGAACTTGCCGGAGATTAATTGAGTGGAGACCGGAGAGGGGTTTTAAGAAGGGAAATAGAGAGAGAGTCGGAAGAGTAGAGATGGGGATTTGTATTTTGTAGGTGCAAAGAATGAATGGAGAGACGCTAGGCTGTATAAATAGATATGAAGTTGAAGAATGACCATGTTGTTTGGGTTTATATTGGAAATGCCATTGGTGTTTGAAATGACGGAGATGCCCTTCTAGTTGTTTATTGCGAAATTTAAATTGAGAGTGCTATATATTTTATTTTGCAGAGCTAAATATGACCTTTTCGGACAATTTTTCGGTACATCTCTAATAAAGGTAATTGTTGTCTTTTTTTTTTGTTCCGCTTTATTTTTAATTTTCCCGCCTCTTTTTTCCAACTACAGAACCTTTTGATGTGTAATGGTTGCTATCTTATGAAGACACGAATCGTAGGTTAAAGTTGTTTCAAAAAAGTTTGCATCTCTAGTGAATGCAGGTACGAATGTTATTTTTCTATTTCAAAGTGAATATGGATAAATATTTATATCCGGAATTTTGTATATTAGTTTAAGTATTTTGCAAGCCTACGGATAATTTTATTGTAAATTTGAATTTTTGTATGACATTTATTATTTAATTAACAAATCTCATATTCAATTATTCTATTACATTATCGCACTAAAAGAATTTAGAAAAAAGAGAGACATCGCATTAATATTTTTTGTGTTACATAATTACAAGCAATTAACTCTATTTATAAACTACTGCGACATGTTATTGGGTGGAAAAAAATAGAAGTTTAGAGGATGTTTGGAAGTGGGTAAAATAAGAATAACGAGAATAAGCACAAGGAAAATTTTGTTTGGCAACTTTTAGAACAAGAAGAATAAAAACAAAATAAACATTGCTCTTGTTCCGTTGAAAACATGAAACTAGAATAAGAACAAGAAAAAGGCTTGTTCTTGTTCTACACCACTTCCAATTATAATTTTGGGTGACAAATCCTCAATTTGGTCAGTTTTGAATGGTATATGAAAAATTTCCATATACTGAATATCTCCCAATTACTCAATTCCGCATTATACATCCTTCATTTTCTAATACCTAACTATATTTTGATACTATTATTTCTCTAACAAACACCCTTAACATTTTTTGGGTAAATTCTACAATTCCTTTACTCTAGAGAGACAATTTTTGGACACTTTGACTAACATTTGTCAGCATTTGGGTGATTTCATTAGAAGATTAACTTGTCGATTTCTAGAAAATTAATCATTGTTTGAATTTTTTTTTTTCCTTTTTTCATTTTTGCTTGCAATTTCGAACTAATGTTCCTACATTCTTCCGCCTCAACTAAAAACTATTTAAATACTAATTAAGCACCAGGCAGAAACCAGACAACTGAAGTGCGCTGCCAAGGAGCTAGGGACTGTTAGAAAATTAACAGGGCTGATAAGGATCATCCCAAGATTCATCATTCTCATTATCTCTTGAGAATAACAGTCATTAATGAGGATAATGCTTCATTAATGACAGAAAACGCGTGAATCTCATCATCCCAGCGCTATTTACTCCCGGGGGCGGAGCTAGAAAACTTTCATGGAGGGGACTGATTCATAATTTTTGGATATTGGGGGGGGGGGGGGGGGCAGATTGCACAATACCATATCATTTTACTAAAATTTAGCTTAAAAATTAAGGTGGACTAATCATCACGGGGGGCATATGCCCATGGTAGCCACCCTATTGGCTCCGCCCCTGTTTACTCCCTCTGTCCCTCTGTTTTCGTTTTTGAAAATCCAACGCTCTTATTTTCCGTCCTTCTGTTTCGCTCCCTTCAATAGTTATGATATTAACTTCAACAGTTACGATAATAACTTCAACAGTTACATATTAATTTCAACAGTTATATATTAACTTCAACATTTACATACTAACTTCAACAGTTATAAATTGATTTCAACAGTTATATATTAACTTCAACATTTATATATATTAACATCAACAATTATATACATTAACTATAACAGTTAATGTATATAACTAGAACAATTACGATATTAACTTCAACATTTATATATATTAACTAGAGCATTTAATATATATAACTATAACAGTTATATTAACTTCAACATTTATAAATATTAACTATAACAGTTAGAAAATGGAATAACGTGTGCAGGGAATGTGAGATGATAAACAAAAATAGAAACCAAGTTAATTATGTTGGATTTCATCCCATGTATTCTATCATCCTTATCATTCTCTGGTCTTCTATTAATGAAAGTGCTAGATAATTAATGAGAATTTTAGAGATGATGGGATGATGGAAAGCAATTCCCGAAAACTAAGTTGTCATTATAAGTGAAATTGCATGTGTACTGTTATGCGTCTCTAACAACTCAATATAAAATTCATGGAAGGCTTGACGAACAGCTGCACAATAATTGCATTGCACTACTTGTTGGTACCAATGACTAATGAATCGAAATATAGTGCCGCACCAACAAGCGTGCCACTCAGAATTCCAACCGTCCGATGGATGATGGGCCCAAAATAATACCAGATTGATAGGTCCAAAAAAAATTAATCGCTAAAATCAAATCAGATGGCTCGGATTTTGCGCGACACACTTGCGCCCACCACTGGATAAGGATTCATTAACAATAGGGGTCAATTGCTCAAATCATTGTCATTTAGAAACAGACATTGATCAAATAAAACATATTTAATGGGAAAAGGTTATTTTAATAACAAATTTGCCCGACTATCGTTCCAAAATTTTTTACTTTTGATACGTTCACCACTCAAACATATTACCTTGTTTCATATGTTTGTAAATAAATGCAAATCATGCATAAAATAAAATTTATACATATTTTTTGAAATTTATATTGAATTCATATTTGTCAACAATTTAATAAAATTCGAATTTATTAGGGTGGAGTAGAACTCTTAAGAGGCACAAGATTTTTTTTTTTCTTTTTTCTTTTGAAGATGACAACATAACATAGTTGCAGAATAAACCCAGGATAGAATTGCCTCCCAAAATAAAATTAATTTTCTATTTATTTAATACTCGTCGGAATATACTAGACCAGAAAAACGCGCATTATTGGGCCTTCTTAGAAACAAATCCATGGAAATATGTAATAGTTCGGGAGAAATGCTAGAGTCTCATATATTGGACGGACGGACGGATCCATCCAATATGACCGTTCTCACATTTTTAAATTTTAAACAAGAAATTCGAACTGTTCAATATGTTTTTCATATTGAAAACTTATAAGAAACCAATTTTATATTTTTTAAATATTTTTTACTTATTTTTTGGTATTTTAGAAAATTCGTAATATAAAAGTTATTAATAGTTTAATAATAACAATTTTCTAAAATACCCAAAAAATAGTAAAAAAATTTTAAAATATAAAAATTAGTTTTTTATAAGTTTTCAATATGTAGAATATATTGAACGGTTCGGATCGGTCGGTTCAAATTTAAAATTATAAAAACAATTGTATTAAACGGACCCCATCTGCATTGAACGCTAACATTTCTCATACTTCGGCCCAGCTTTTGCAGGTTATCCTACGTTTCAATCCGTACAAATAACAAATATAGTTTTTCCTTTTTCGTAAAAGATAACACCTAATCTGACTCATTTTAAAATGAACAAATGTCGAATCAAGTAAATATCGAATGTCGTCGCCTTTAAAGATACATGACATAATATATGCACAGAATTTTGGATAACTAGACTTAATTTTTGGATTTTTCATGCAAAAAAGGCTTCTAGATGACTTGTGATGACCGTTAGATGTTCCAAATTAAATAAAAACTTTTTGGATTCTCCCATCACCGATATATATTGGAAAAGAGAGAAGATTTTTGGATACTCTCATTAATATCAAAATTATTTTGTCACCAAATTAATTAGACCGTTTTGTTCACTGTTTGCCTTCAATTTTTACCACATCATCCTTTACCCGCCTCCACTTCATCCGACCTCAATTTCTAATAAATTAGCACATGCGTCCACACGTTGGGTAACTTTTTATAAATATCATTATATGAAAATATTTTTTTACTATTTTCAACTCAAATGTGTTAGATTAGTAAAGTGTTATAATCACAATATGACATATTAAAAGTTCATATTGTATATAAATAATCTATGAGTTGTTTTATTTGTGAATTTTTTTTTAAAAAAAATACAATTTATTTTTCTATTGATATTATGTGTTTGTGCTATGATTAGTTGGGAGTAATATATATAACCATGATAAAAATATGATACGTAATGAATCGAAATTCAATTTGTATTTATTTCTTACCATGTATTCTTTATGCATTGTTGTTATATTTCTAATTCTAGCTCGGTCTAGATGGAAAAGTTTTAATTTTTTATCTCGTTATTAAATCCAGACCACTTATTTGATCACAAACATAAAAATCCATAGCCTATAGTATATTTTAACATTTGGATACATTTTTGGATTCAAAATTGAATAGACTTTTGGTATAGTTTGGATAGATTTTTAGATTAATATTTTTATAAGGAGTAGAGATAAGAAAAGTATAAATTTGACAAAAAAAAACAAATAATTAAATCCTGCCCCTTTTTTTTCATTTGAAAATAGGCCTCCTATATGCAAAAACTCTTGTACAGTTGTACGACACAACACCGCCACTAGCTCCAAATACATTTTCTTGCGCTCCTTTTGTTCACAGTTCCCGCAACCTAGTTCGGTAGGTCCAATTTCATGCGGCTATGTTCTAACAAAATGCATTCGGAGTTCAGTGGCGAATCCAGACTATTTTTAAGCATAAACACAATAATTATTTGTTTTAATATTCAAGTATAAATTATATGAATGATAAATTCAATATAAAAAAGTTGAAATAAAGTTTCACATTTTATTTGTTATAATAATAATTTCATAATATTAAAAAAATACAAAACTAAAAAGGAGGCAAAATCAAGTTCACAATTTCACATTGTATTTGGGCATATGGAGCTGAGTTCGAGACGGACCTTTAGTGGATCAAACATGCACCTTGGATAATTTTTTCTTCTTTTTTTTTAAAAAAAAAAAATTAATACGTGAAATTTCCATGATCAAAATAAATTTAACAGTAGGAACCGTATCCTCTACCCATCGCTTTAAGATGGGTAGAGTGCCCATCGCTCCGCGTCAGCCGTCTGATTTAATCTCAACGGTTAAAAGAGCCCCGTGAATTCCACCACTGTCGAAAAAAATTATTGGCCCGAAAAAATGAACCGTCCAAATTAAATCGGACGGTCGTGATGAGATGGGCACTCTACCCATCTCTATTGCGATGGATAGAGGATACTGGTTCGGCACGTACCTCCCCAGGTCCACACATAGCTTGGCCGCAGAGTTGGACTCCTTTAAACAGGGGCGGAGGGCCTGACATCTTCTTAAAATTGTTTTTTTTTTTTTATATATGTTGATTACCTTAATTTTGATATAATATGCATAAAAATTACAATTTAGCACCTTCTAGATCTAAAATTTCAAATTGGTGCCTTCCAAAATTTTTTTCTGGTTCTGCTCCTGCCTTTTAACGTGAAGCGAACCGATAGAATTGTAGATATATACAGAGGCTGTATAAAATCTAGTAGAATAGATACTAGTTGAAAAAAATAAAGATTCTCATGAACACAACAATGGGGTGGTGGCGCAGTTGGCTAGCGCGTAGGTCTCATAGCTACTGAGTAATCCTGAGGTCGAGAGTTCGAGCCTCTCTCACCCCAATCTTTTTCTTTCGCTCTTTTCTTCGTTTTCTTTATTTATTTTTATTTACGCATGTCTGTTTTTTTTTTTTTTTTTTTTTTTTATAATTACAGATTTTAATGTTTTTGTAAAAACATTGTAGTTTGCACTCAATCTGACTTAAGATTGTCCAAAATTTATATCGATCCAAATTCTGACAGGGTCTAGATATAAAAAATTAATTCATAATTGGAAATATAAAGTGATCCACACCGAATGATCTAAACCCCTCTTTGATATAAATAAAAAATAAAAATAATAATTCAATAGTTAATTAAGTAAGAAAATTAACATATACGATTATATAAATAAATTACAAATTTCGACCTGACATGTGCAAGTGTCTTTTAATAAAAAATATTCTTTATTTGCAATTTGATGCCAATTAGATTGAATGTGATGAAGATATTGGATTGTAGTTATTGCATTTGTAATTGTTTTAATAAAAATATTCTTCTACGACCACTGGGAGTCCAAGATGCGCAAGCTCCACCTCCCGGAAACCATCGGCATGATGTGCTGTGCTAACTACCGCGGCTGGCTCTTGCTTGTGGCTCCTGGAGGTAAAGAGGTTTTCTTACTGAACCCGTTAACTCGGGTTCGTGTCCAGCTCCCTCCCTTTACACTTCCAGTCAAACGTCTCAGAGACCGGGGTGGCTCAGGTGCTCCTCATCCTGCCAATGATGTTAGCCGCTTGTTTAAGCCGCCCATGGGTAATTTTGTGACCACCAGGGTGATTTTCTCTGCTGATCTGACCGACCCAAACTGCCTGATCATGGTGTTCCTTGAGGATTCCCGGGGGATCTTCTACTGTCGGGTTGGGGACCCATGCTGGTCAATGGTTCACATCGGTCATAGTGATGCACCGTGGGGCGATGCGACATACTACAATGGATGTTTCTATCTGCTTTATCAAGGAGCTATATATGTCATTGACTTTGTCTATCTGAGAGATCAAAAGTTTGTTTATTTGAAAAGCTCCGAGATGTCAATTTCTCTGTACTGGAAGGGAAATCCGGGGTTCACGTTGTTGCTGTCCATAATAGTGATATAAAGGAGCTTACTGAGAAGACGCTAGAGCAAATATTTGAGCTGTACCAGTTTCTAGAGAGTAAATTTGACTTGAAGAAGATCACTGACACAAGCAACACAACCCTTTTCTTTGGAGAGAACCACCACTTCCTAGCTGTCTGCTCTGATGATTGGGACTTGCTTGATGGGGGTTGTGTGTACATGGAGCACAAATGTAAACCATCTGCAGGTAAAGATCAGGATAGCGAATTTTACAACTACTATTATAGCATCTCTTTTGCCAAGATGGATGATGTCAACTTTAAGACGGTGGTGTGTGACATTGCTGGGGAGCCACCAATTTGGCTGCCTCCACCTGCTATGTGGTTTCAGCCCAGTTATGTTTAGATGTCTCAGGAAGGAAACATGCATTGCAAGTTGAAAAATCTAAGCTCTTTGGTCAGTAAGTTCAGCTAATTCTGCATTGTTGCTGTATAAAAGAAGTACTTTTGAGTTGTTCGGCATGATTAGGTGTTCTATCAGAATTTAGGGTAACTCGTGGATGTTGGTGTTTTGCTTTTATGTGTTCTTCCTCAGATGTTTAAAAGTCATCAGAAATTAGATTAACTGTGATTGTTACTTCTTATGCTTCTGTGTATGCTACCTTAGATGTTTCATAATTACTACGAGATATCAGAACTCATGTTACTTTTGGATGTTGTTGTTGTTGTTGTTGTTCTTTTTTTTTTTTTTTTTTTTTTTTTTTTTTTTTATGCTTTTGTGCTGTGTGCAATATTCTGGCATGTTTTACTGGTCATTGACTTTGATTGTCGACAATGTTTTCATGTCTGTTCTATTAGTTGATCATAAGCCATTGTATAGAATTTAAATATCTATTAGCTTCCTCTACTACTTTTTGAACCCTTGAATCTGAATCTCAGAAACAACATGAAGGAGACCCCAAAGATTAATATACCTATTGTGATTCAGATATCCTAACTTTGCTGTAGAATTAGCTAGGAAGTGATGTAGGTTGTTGAAACAAGAACTGTATAGGCAGCTTCATAAGAAAAATTAATGCTGTTCCCAATCTCTAATTTTCACTATATTTACACTGAGTTTCTAGTCAAACTTCAGTTCCACTTTTATAACAGATTTTTTGGAAAGATTGCTTTTAACAGATTGTAGTTGTCGAGGAATACTAGTCAGCTTGTGATATTACCATGTCCCTCGAGTTGCATCTTTTCTGGAGCTGGTTGTTACTTTGTGTAACATGGTTGGAACTGAGCATGCTTGATCTGTTCAAATTCTTGCTACCACAAATTCTATGATTTTGATTTTTGAAACTCTGTGGGTATGAATCAATTTAAATCTACTTGTTTTAAAATTTACATGTACAATGGTGTTTTTATTTTTTTTGCGTTGACAAAATGAGATGACCATTTTAATCTTCTTGTCTAGACATAATCCAACTATCAGTCGTCTCATGATCACCTTCACACTTAATAACAGAAAAAAACAAAAGACGTTACCTCCGCCAACTGCCAACTACACTACGGTATACACAGTTGCTGTTGATTATTCAATAAAATAAGGACAAGAAACTGCACACAACGCAGGAACAAAAATAGAACATGCAAAATAAATAAAATGTATAATTATGAGTTATTCAATGTGTTAAGGGGTCATATTCCCCAAACGGTTGAGATGTCCTACTTATCCAACAGAAGCTTAGTAGCAATCAAACAACCCCATCAGTGCGGACATCACATTTTCTTAGTATATACAATACACATTTACATAAAACATACACAGCACTCATTTACATTGCAAAACATACTCTCGCAGTATGATTTGGGTTAAAATGCCCAAGATGCAGCTCTCATAGCCCAATTATTTACATACTCAAATCAGGTGTTTGAGATGGATAATCTGATCTGAGTCAGATGGTAAGCTCACAATATGAGCCACTAAAATTGGACAATTTCGTATTGTTTTCTCCTACAATTTAGGCCGGATCTCTATACCCTGTACAATGAGGCCTCTCTTCCAATGCCTTCCTTTGACCTCCATAAAACTCATCTCAACCTCACTATTCTCTCCTTCTTTGTTATAGAACTCCCCCAGTTCTACCTCCATCCATCCATCATTTCTTAGACGGGGTGAACTTGCGATATCCACCGTTTCATCATCATCAGCATCATCATAATCGTCATTATCCTCATCTTCTATATAAGGAAGGGTCAACACACCACGCCACCTTAGAAAGTTTCGGAACATTATAGTATTCCGGCAGGTCTCATCCCTATTAGCAAGAGAGACCGTGTGACTTGATATGTGGTCTCCTACAATGACAGCAGTTTCTTGTGGTTGGAAACTGAAACTGCGGCTGCCATGTCCATTAATTTTGTAAACTAAATAGGCTGCATATTTGGTTTTACCAGAAAGAAGTTTGCTTTGGATCTTGCCACGTATTTCAAGCCAAGGTACATTTATCAGTTCAGCAACCTCTGGGAACCTAAATAAAATGAATGGCTTCGGTCAGAAATATATAAACAAATTTTCATGTTAGTGTGACTATCATAGGAAAGTTCTTTGCCATCACGAAACTTGATAGGCACCTCAGCAAAACTTTTATTCACTTAAGCCTCTTCATCTCTTAAAAGGTCCCAATACCAAACCCCACCCCCTCTTTTCTCTTTTCTGTTGTTTAATGAGAGCAACATATTGATGGAGCATGAGTTGCATTGTAGTGTTTAAGAACTTTATACTGTTGTAAGCATGAGTGGCAATCCTCACTTTGCATGATTTAAAACACTCGAGGTTTCACAGGGGTTAAAATGAATTAAATAAAAGGACGATTAGATATCACCAAGTTCCCTTTGGTTATTGAACTTCCCAAGGTCCCATTTTGACCTAAAACTCTCCAACTGGCATGAAGTTGGCACCTTTGATTTGAAAATAGACACAAATCAACATTATCATACATATTGGCTATCATTATAGCATCCATATGAGCATGTTAATACAGCATGACATGCTACGGAGAGGTGATTAACTTCTATTTCTGTTAATTCTATGTTCATTGATTCCCCGAGAAGGGTTTTGATGTGGTAATGATAAACTAGTATAGCCGTGGAGGCCGACAGACATGCTGATATGCATACTGATTACTGAATCATAACACTGGTTCTTGGCTGACTTATTCTTAAAGCCAAAGTAGCATTTCACATTATCATGCTGACATGGATGCTTATATAGATGCCTCTCCACTTTTCAAACAGACGCAACAGTAGAAATAATTTGATGTTAATCGAAAAACTAAGACACCAAAAGGGAAAATTGTCACTGACTCCTTAAAATAGAATAGCAATTGTAACTATCTAGTGTACAGAAGAAGCAATGATACTAGAAGTATAAATCAATAAGATAAATGTCACTACTCATTTATGCAAAGTAAAAGTTGTTGGCCATTGCTTGCCCCTCAATAAGATTCCATTATCCTAGTTTTGTTTGGTCTAATTAGAAAGAAAATTAAAGCAAAAAAAGTATTCCAAGCCAGATCACAATGCTGACTAAATTTAACAAAATTTTGTAGGATTAGCTAATATGGCAATGATATAGTGACTTGTACAGTCAGTCACGTTACTGTTAGATAGCTAATACAACTAGTTTAATTATTATTATATATATATTTTTAAGTGCTGTGGAGGCTATTCAAGCCAAAAAAGGCAACGGTAGGGTTAGAGTGGGTTTAGCCTGGTTCAGATTTTTGTCTTCAGGCAAATTCTAGATCCCAAGTAAATTTTGTCAGGTAACATTATTTACTAATTTCAGACATTGGATATATATTGATACATCTAAAATCAAATTTTCTCTAGCAAGATGTTAGGTAGCTCAGACAGATTGAGGTAGGCCTCAAATTGCTTCGGATTCTGACAAGATGAACTTTATGTTGACTCAAATCAGGGTCAGTTGTGGGTAATATTAGAACAACTCAAGTCAGGTTCTAAGACAGTTCGGAGATTGGTGTTAGTTGGGTTTCGAATTCTGGTTAACTGAAGTTTCCTAACAAATAGTCTATCCCATAAAAACTCTCTATTTAATGACAATAAGGCAGAATACTTTCTTATATGTGCCTAAATAGTTGCTAAAAAGGGAATAGCAAAAGCTTTTTTCATTGGTTATAAGGACAGTTAGCTGTCTAAATCAAGTAAATTCATATTTAGGAAGTGGGTTTCAAGTTTTTGACATCTATTGCTATTAAGCATCAATTGGATTCCATAGTAATAAAAAAAAGATAGTATAACCAATCAGTAATAGAAAACTGAAATTGAACTTACTATTCCAAACAATCCTTATTGGTTGAAAAAAAAATTAGATAATAGAGCAATCCATACCTTGAATCAGGAAGAGAGATCCATCTCCAGTATTGGGGAGTATCTCCCCAGACAATAGAAAGCGTTCGTGCTGACAGCATATAGCACCTCGCTCCACTAGACTTCTCCAGTCCAAAGCTCTAAAATTGCAAATCATAACACACGTGTCAACCACTCAACCACAAACCGGATTCCAAAAGATTCTCATCCAGTTTAAACTCAAATTCACAAAACAAATACGAAATACAAAGTACCCATAAATAATTTATACCATATTTCATCTGTATTCCCCAATTTATACAGCTCTTTGAAACCACTATGCCTAAAACTTGTTCGAGCAATATAAAAAAAAAATTGTTTAAAAATTAGTAGAAGCACGTACCATCTTGCCACGGTCGATCAATATATGTCTACCAGAGAGGAGAAAAAAAAGCTCTCTCTTGGAAGCATATGTGACGGGATGAACGGCGCGAGAGAGGAGGGAGATATAATCGGACGGTAGGAAGCGAGCCCAGACGACGTCGGACTCCGCGGCGGATCGGAACGTAGACGACACGGCGGAGAGACGACACGCGTCCCGAGGTGATGTTAGTGACACCATTATCGCCACGCACTCCTCTGGCAGATTCGCCGTGTCGCTTCCCACCGCACTGCCTTTCTCTTGTTTGTCGTTCTCCATTTCCTTTTCTTTTTTAACTTTTTTTTTTTTCTTTTGCTCTTTTTCTGTGTCTCTGACTCTCTTGGTTTGGTGGTAGTAGAGATTGTGTCAAAGAGCAATAAATTGGAGGGAGAAGGAACTAGAAAAGTGCAAGGATGGGGCGGGGAGTTATATTGACCAGAAAACTGCCGAACATTTCAAGCTTTCTTTTTTTTTTTTTTGGGTTATTACAAATTGCAATTTGAAAATAGGATTTCTTTAATTTTTCCTCACCTTATTAGCTCATCACTGAATTTGGGCGTCTTCACTATCACACACTGACGTGTGAATGTTAGTTTTATAATTATTATTTTCTAAGTTGTGCGGATGCCTGTGATGTGTATACATTTTACTGAATTTGCAAGAGAAATGAAGTTTTACTTTAGTAACTGCAATAGAGTTTTACGTTATTGTTATTAGCCTTTAAATTAGGAACGAACTGCGCCCCCCCCCAAAAAAAAAAAATAATAATAATAAATAAATAAATAAATAAAAGAAATTATATTAATAAATAATTAGCACCACCTTCTAGCTGGAAAAATGATCATATATTTTGTTATATTCCGCCATTAATTGGATATTTCAAATTTTAATAACTATAATTTAACCAAATAGGTTCATGTGATCTTCTCCGTATTTTTTGACAATTACTTTTCCAAACTCTGTTTTTTTTTAAAAAAAATAATAATAAAGCAGTGCACTCATACTTTTCTAATTTTTTTAGTTCTAAAACTTTCAAAGTTTCCAAACAAAAGTTAATTTTGAACGTACACGCTACAACAAGACGAATTCCAGCAAGGAATCGAACTCATAAATTCGCAATTTTCCTAAAAAAAAATTTTAAGGTAGGCGACGCCGAATCTAAAAAAAATACATGGATTGTAAGATAAAATGAAGGAAATGTATTAGAAAGAAAAAAATTTAGGTAAAAAAAATCTAAATATGAATAGTTTAACAGTTTCATATTTTCTTAAGGTAAAATATATATGCAACAAACGGTCAAATGCAATTGTTTTCTTTTCTTCCTACAGTCTAATCAAGAAAGTCAACGTCTGATGTGTCCAGAGATGATGATACCACTTCCATTATAATTTATAAATACAAATTTCAATTATGTTGGTAATTTTCTGCTAAATACCAAGAAAAATGATAATGGTGTTGTCATGCACATGCCTTCATTAAGATATGCTTATCCTTTTCCCAGAACGTACAGAGTGTAAAATACACAAAGTCATAATCATTGCTTAGCTGTTAGGTTATAGGGAAAAATTTATATTGCAAATGTTATCAAGTCCAAATCTGTTTCTGATTTGCTAGTGGCTACAAAAAAAAAAAATATATATATAAGAAAATAATAATATATACAATTTTTTTCCTGTGTGAAAGCTAGTGGGATCTTAATAGTTCAAGCATTTTATTTTTAGTAAAGAAATCCATTTATGTCTTAATCTCAGTTGTTAAGGGGGATATATCGTATCTATTGAAAAAATGTGTAATACAATTCCAAATTAAAAATTATTATAATAACAACAATAAACAAAAATTATAATACTAAATATAAAACTAATAAATAAAGTTATGTCCCGACTCTCTGAGTGCATCCTGCATTAGGAGCATTATAAATTGCATTTAAAAGTGCTTATGAGTTATGATCTTTTGTGATTTTATAAAAGTGATTGCTTATGATCAGAGATGGAGATATCGTAACGTTTACTGGTACAGAGATAGTTTTTGTGATTTTATTCAGAACCGATCGAGTATAGAGAAAAGAATAAACATAGTGAGCCTGGATTCTTTGTATTTCTTATTAGAGCAGCTTGAATCTTGTGGGGCCTGCTTAATTATTAGTGAAAACGCCAACGTATCTATTTTAAAAAGAAAAATTTTGTGAACGAGAATTCTAACAAGGAACAACAACACAAGGTGTTCCAAGTTGCAACACCCACCCCAATCCAGGAAAAACCTGCCAACTAGTGGAAAAAAATGAGGCTTCTAGAATTCCACATTGAGGTTGTTTTGCATAGTGACTTGTCTCGGGTCTTCCTTTAATAAATGAAGGTTGGTAACTTGGTATTGGGGTTGTAAGACAAGGTAACATGATTACTTATTTTCATATAAATGTCAAATTTAATCTAGCGGGTCATGTTTGTATGGAACAGATTTATTTCCCATGGCTATGTGTCACGCACTTATTTGGAGAGGAGAATTATGAATTTGGGCTGATTAATAATAATGGGCCTGAGTTGTTAACTGAATTGAAGAATAATGGGCTGCCAAAGAATTAATGTGCCAAATGTGGATTTATTTACTTTAGTTTATTGTAATTAGTGTAATATTATCTAGCTATGATAAAAATATTCCAATCAACTAAATAAGAGAAAATATGTCATATGTAGAATTCATTCAGAAAATTACAATAAAAAAATATTGCAATTTCTTTCCTTGTTCTTTCTTTATTCTGTTTATTTTCTTCCTTTTACATTTCATCTCTTACCATTCATTTCACGATAAATTCCAATTTCACAAATTACGCAAAATACAAAAGAGACCTGTTGATTGTTTGAGGGACATCACACTATGTCAGTTTGAACCTATTTTGTTAGGTATCAGATCAGGCTGTCTTATGTTTTTAAAGACATTTAGATATTTCAAGACCAGCCGGTGTCACCATAACAGCCAAAAGATATTGTTGATTGTTGTTTTAGTTTTACTTGTTACAAGTGTAACAATATATACTGAATTCGGAGTTCCTATGTACTTCTTCCCTTTTTCATGTTCCCCTAAATTTGTTTCTTTTTTTTTTTAAAAAAAAAATCCAAAATCTACTAAAAATTTCACTCACTGCTGCTCGAAAGAAAAAAAAATTAAAAAGAGAAAACTTAAGACAGTCTCAGTAAATCATTGTTTTTTAAATTATTGACTGGCATCGCCTCTTACTTTAGAGATGTCGGATTAAAACGAGCTATATAGTCATTTCAGACTCGACACCCGTTGTTTTATTTTTTTTAAAAAAAAACAATGAAATTGAGCTTTTCAATGATCATTAGACAGTGTTCCATTGGCCATCGCTAAAATTCAGTTCACGCTTCCGCATAGAAGCTGATAGGATCTCCAAATTACCTCGGTTTTAATTTATTTGCTCTGAGGAAATGTCTCCTTGAAGTTAGATGTGCCAAAACGTAACACGAGTTTTGACACCAAATTAGAAATTATCTTGTTATAATTAATTTAGGCAAATTATTTTCTGGCATATGTAAAACGTTGGCTTTATGTTGCAGTATGTTACATCTTGAATTCATTAAATTGCAAATAAAGGAAATTATTCAGTGTTAGATGCGAGAAATGTACAATTTTCTTTACTTAAAAAAGTAATTTACTGTCAGCGACTCTAGGCCTATCGATAAATACTGGTACAAAGCTTGTCATTTTTAATGGGAAAAGATAGCGATGCATGTGTCTTTGCTTTGCTTTCCATACTACAAATAAGATATGTTTATGTAAGATAATTTAGACAAGTAGTTCAATCATGAAATATGTATCACAATAGACCTTCCTAATTATTTCACCATTCACATATTAATCTTACATTAAAGATCACAATCAATCCTCAAACTTAATTGCAAGCAAAACATGCATTTAGATATTACTTTTCACACTTGCTTTCCAAGCTGCAATCACTCATTGCACACCTATATTAAATAAAAACCACAGCTGATAACCAGTACATGAGCAGTCTTTATTTAAGCCTTGAGGCAGAGACTGCACCATATGCATGGATTATTCATAATCAGTTGGCGACGACAAGGACTTTCATGCCGGCTGAGCAGTGGCCAGGGATGCTGCAGATGAAGTAGTTGGATCCCTTCTTGAGAGTGAATTTGTCATTGCCGCTGTTCCCCACTTTCGAGTTGGATGAGGCCTTACAGCTCCTATATCCTGCGGCGCTCACTGGCACAACGTTGTGCACTCCCTGCTGGTAGTTGAATACTGCAATCACACCCAGAGGAAGTTATTCAAAGAGGAGTCTGTGTCATGTTTGCTGTTTCCAAACAAGTATGCACACGACAGAATATAACTGTGTAGTTTCATCTGTACGGGTGCTGGTGTGGACTGATTGAAATGTCAGTATTTGCAAACTAAGTACAGTTTAGCTATATTTTTTTTTCCATTTTTTAAAGTTTTATTTTAAAATATATTTATTTTTCGCTTGCAAGATTTTCAAACAACAAAGAGGGAGAGAAAGAGTAGAGAGCGACCAAGGGTATCCCCGGTGACGAAGGTTTTTCCATTGGTCCAGCTGTCATATGAAACAGAGAAACCCCATCCCTGGGAATCTCCAACTATATGGTTTGCGGCATCAGTATGGTACAAGCATACAAGAAGCAACAAGGCAATCCCCACAATTTTCCTGCCACTGTCTCTTCCCATGGCCATTTTCCTGCTTGGTACTGGAAAATACTGAACTGAATGTGTGACTGTACTAGAAAATATCTTATGTTAGTGTTTGAATTTTACCTTCTACTGCCTACTGGTTCTATTAATTCCTCCGCATTTATAGGAGCTTAAAAGTCTTGTTTGTCAGGTTAAATAATGTTGTGTGTGTTATAGTGATGTGCCTTTTGCTTTTATCCAGTATTTTTTACTGAAGATAAGTTAGGTTTTAGATTTAATTATTTGTTCTGAGATATTAAGATATTTTCTACTAGAGATTTATTGGCTTAAGCATGAAAGTTAAAGTAAAGATCATATTTTTTAAGTAAAAGTATATTAGGATATTTGAGTAATCAAAGCACCCCCTCAAGCTGACTGCGATGATCACTATAAAAAGAAGTTTAAAAAAAAAAAAAGAAAGAAAGACAAAAGGAAAACAAAAATTTTATTCCGCACGGACCTAATTAATTAGTTGCTAAAGAAAAATGTTTCACATAGCCTAAGAGGCAGTAACGTAACTAACAATGTAAGCAATCCATTTTATTTTTGAAGTTAAAGCTTGTGAACATGGCAAAGAAATATAGACGATGTACCATAATCAGGATTTAGGGGGGATGATTTGAATTATTTTCCAAATAAAAAGTACGATTTATGCTAAAATGATGAGGGTTTACATACTAAGATATGATCAATCAAGTCAGTACTTCTTTACAGTGTATACTTTTACGAAAATACCAAAGATTTAAGAAAATACATATATATAGGGAAAATTGGACATATACCCCTCTAATCTTCTCTAATTGGAAATATACCCCTCTAATCTTTGAATTTGGATATTTACCCCTCAAATCATGTTGATCATGGACATTTACCCTTATCAATATTTTTACCAATTTTTTAAATACGAAAAGCCAATTTTAAAACATTCGGACAAAAGTACCCTTCTCTCACTCTCCGACCTTTCCTGTTCTAGTGTACTGTCGTGTACATCTTTTTTTTTTAACTCCAATTAATGTGAGTCTAATTAACAAAATCCCATTTGTTCCTTTGCTTGGGGGAGGTAGCAATTGTGACTTCATCTAGTGCTTGGATTTGGTTTATTGGACTCGGAGACCAATCATCGATATACAAGCTTTGCCAATTTTGCAGTATAGTATTTTGGGAAAAGACAAAAAATCTAAATTAATGGACTTGGGGCACTATTCATCTAGTATATGTGCATTATTTGTTAATAACTGATCTACTCCAAACCACACATCCCATGTTAATGTAATGTATAACTGAATTTTATCTCTCAATTTGATGTAATTCGAACAATTCACAGTCAATTGACGTAATTCGAACAATTCACACTCAATTTAGTTAATTGACTAAACACAAAAGGAATCAAACTATAACGGACATAAGTTGTAATTATTTAAGATGTAATAATAATTCCAAGAAAACTCAAATATGAAGGTCAAAGGTGGGTACTGGGTAGGTCGAATCAATGGGCCTTGTATCGGGATGCACTATTAAGCACCAAAAGTATATTGGCGATCGATACTAAGTACAAACACAAATATGCTCAACATATGATTTCATCCAATCCATCATTTCCTCTGATCCATAGAGCTAACGGGATTAGGATTTCATAGTGGTTACTAGACATTAGAAAAGAAAAGGCACATATGCGAGAAAATGAAAGGTCGGAGAGAGATAAGGGCATATTTGTCCGAAATTTTTTAAAATGATTTTTTATATTTAAAAAATTAGCGAAAAGATTGACAAGGGTAAATATCCATTATCAATATGATTTGAGGGTTAAATATCCAAATTCAAAGATTAGAGGGATATATTTCCAATTAGATAAGATTAGAGGGGTATACACCCAATTTTCCCTATATAAAACAGGTTTGTACTAGCTCAGCACTGAGAAAAATTCAAATGCATATGGCGGGAAAACTCTTTTTTGACATGTCATATACTTTAGTAGATCCATACACGAATTATGTACCATGTAAATTTGATACAGGAACTTCATTTTCGTTTGGATCATAAGTGAAACGGCCGACCCATACTGCACACAAAATAAAATACTAAAAAAGAATATGTGAGGTTTAGTTTTTACACCATCAACTAATATGGTGAAAATTAAGTGGTAGTGCAATTAATGATGAATCCCACAATGCAAATCTACGCGGAACCCACTTACTTATGATCATCATCTAACACTAAAAACAGTTTAATATTGAAAAAGATCACATGTTCATAAATTAAATGCTGGTCAATATTTATTGACCATGCACATCTTTCTTAGGAGTGCACGCTTTTCATTGCATTGGGTAAGGAACGTAAAAATTTTATCCAAAAGTTGAAATAGTTTCAATAGAATAAAAATGAAATAAAATTCCGAACTTCTTTGGTTGTTCCTAATTATTCACGACAAATGATGTTATAAAATTATGCTATACTCTCTTATAAATATTCATCATGCGTGTTCATTTTTTATTAATTCTTTCTCTTCTTTTTAGCCTTAAGCACTCTTAGAAAGACTAATTACAAGCCCAAAAAGGGTAATTAGAAGCTCTATTTCCCTTGTTAAAGAAAATAAAAAGTAATGTAATATTGGAGATGAAAGCATGGATAAATATACAGCCTTTTCAATTTAATACGTACAAGTCATGTTTATCAATTTTCAACATGTTTAGATCCTGAACTGAGAAGTGTTAAGTATAAAATAATACCACCCATGCTTAGAGTCATGATTTGGTTTGACATTAATGGAGAGCATTAGTATTGGCATGAGAGTGTTCGATGAAGAGCTTGGATATTGTCACGAGAGCGTTTGATGGAGAGCTTACGGGTTTGGTACGAGTGTTTGATAAGAGAGAACAGAGTAATGGACTAATGGCTGGGTAGGTGGAACAATAAAAAAATTAATAAACTACAATATAGGAGTGGAAAAAGGAACGTCACGATGAATGATTCCAAGAATTCTGAGCTGTCCAAAGCTTTAACATCCGACGGTCCATATTGTTATTGCCTTGGTTTGACTGTCCAAATGCGTCAATCTTCACGCTTGCAAGTAGGGGTGTCAAACGTGGTTAACGACCACGGAAATGCATTAAACCGTTTGTGTTACCGTTTAAGTAACGATAAGGATGGTTTAGTCGTTAATCGTTACGTTAATCTAACGTCAGATAAATGTATTTCGTGAATCGTTTTGTTTAGCTAAACGGTCATAACGAATTAACGTTGAGCCGTTATTCACAGAGATTCAAGTTACAAAACATACTTAAAAAATGAGAAAAATTAACAAACTTAAATGTTGCAATATAATCTACTTCCATGCTACAAATTACAAAATACCAAGTTCAAACATACCGTATCCAGAACCAAAATTACAAATTACAAATTACAAATTTTAGAGATTCAAGTTACAAAATTCCCTAAAATACCAAGTTTCAAACATAACGTATCCAGAACCAAAATTTCCTAAAATACCCAAATTGATTAGAGCAAGAAAGATAAATTTCTTCTTAGATCGAGACTCAAGAGGAAAGATATAAAGATCGGTAAAGGCAAACGAGAGAGAGACAGACAAAGGCTGAGCACCTTGCTATGATGAACCCGTCACGTCGGAGAGAGACAGAGATAGAGAGGCGACAACGTCATCGTCAGAGGCTGAGCACCTTGCTATGATGAACCCCGTCACCATCGTCGTCGCCATCGTCATCGTCATGGCCGAGAGCGTCATCGTCAGAGGCACACTGAGATAGAGAGGCGACAGCTTCTAGGTTTGCGAAAGAGAGAAAAACAGATGCGGCTAGGGGCTAGGGCTTCGGAGACAGACATGGTATAAGGGAATGGGGCGAATGGATATCTCCAGGGGTTCTTGAAAGTTCGATTCCCCCTCCCCTGCAATACTTACAGCCTGTTTGGTTTTAGGTAAAATGATAGAAAGGAAGGAAAAATATAAAAAGGAAGGGAATGGAAAATGAAGGAATGGAAAATTATTTCCATCAATTTGTTTGGATATTAATTGGAAGGAAAGGAAAATAATTACCCTTCCCTTTTTTTTCCTGTTTGGATGATCCAATTAAAAGGAGGTAAAAATATGACTAATTAATTACAAATGACTATTATGACCTTGATGGACGTTCTTTATATACAAAGCCGAATAGTGGTACAGTAATATCATTTGGACGTTGATTAATTGTATATTGCAATTGTGCTCTTTATATGGCAGTTGTGCCCAATGAAGAAGGTACAAAGACTAATAAACCTATCGGAAACTTTTGTGCTGGTGTACCAGTGAAGAAGGTACACCAATCCGTAAGATTTTGTACCAATTACCTATTGGTGTAGCAATAACAAAGGATGCCTCACTGATTTCTGCCCACAAGTATTTTTATTTTTCACATCTTTATTTTTCAACAATTTAGCAATACAAACATTGATTTTGACAACAACAAAAAATTGTGCCCTTCAAAACTGAAAAGTTAGAAGGTTTAATCAGACTCTTTACAAATGATTAATTCAAGTTATTTTTTCGTAAACAAAGAACAGTGGGTGCAAAAGTTAGAAGAATTTTCTCTTTATGCAAAAAAAAAAAATTGCTTGACAGAAAGGGGAATAGGATACTGGTAGAATTAATTAACCTATTGCAAAATTAAAAGCGAAAATTGGTCAAAACCAAGAAACGTAAATTGACAACCATACATGATTGAACGTCAGATGATAAACACTCTTTGCAAATAATTAGTTCATGGTAAGTATGCCAAAATCAAAAGAAAGAACAGAAATGTTTGATGCTTCTTCTCCATATATTCTTTATAATAAATAAGTTTACAATTTGTACAGATGGAGCAATCGATTTGTACAACAGACCCTACTGCTAGAATCAACTAATTGCTTATAAGTCAAAATAAAAGGGAAAAAATGAAAATTACCACTACAAAGCAAACCCTACAGTTGAAGAGCAGAAAGGTGCGCAATTTATAAGACAATCGACGGTGATTTCTTGCGCGGAGAGGAATTGTGCGCCAAAGGAAAGAATCGACGAAGATTTTGGCTCAGATCGCGCCAAATAGAGGAGGAATCGCGCCAAATGGAGGAGGAATCGCGCCAAAAAAAAGGAGAAGGAACGCCAAATAAGGAGAAATCGCAAGGGCATCCTGGTCCAGCGGAAATCTTCGCTAATCTCCGATTTTTCTTTCTCTTTCGTTACACTCCGAATCGGGGGGGAAGATTTTACTATAGAAAGGGAAAAAAGAGAAGGAAAGATATTTCCGTCGGTGAAATTTTTAACTTCCGAAAGTTTGATATCCAAACGGGGTAAAAATGAAATTTTCCTTCCCTTCGCTGATTTTACTTCCGTTTACCGAAAACCAAACAGACTGTTAATAGTTGTCACGTAAAATAACGGCTAAACACAATAACGGTAACGGCATATCCCATTTCGCGTACCGTTCCACTAAATTAACGGCATACCACTCCATTTCGTTTGCCATTTCGTTCTTCTAACGCACAGAATTGTTGGAGTTATGTCCTAGAAGTCAATATTTAATGACTTATTTTCTTAGTTTATGTTAATGATGATATTTGATCATTTGTTCCTAGAGTTTATTATTGACAGATCATTCAGGTTGAGGATCTGAATTGTGGATCTCTGTGGATCATTCATTAGAATGACAATAATAAATCTAAATCGTCCATAATCTTGATAATTAACAAGGAACATTAATTATCATAAAAGATTAGTATGCAAGTTAAGCGATGATTAAGTTCTACAAATCATAGGTAAGGAGTTACCAACTTAATTGCATATGTATATGTTGTAGAACATAGTACAGGACTTGACCCAATGAAATAAACATTTGGATTGTGTTAAGTGTCATTGTTTATTTCATATGAGTTTGATTCTATGTTTGAGATGTTCACCTTTTCCACATGAGGATAGGTTCAATAAATATCGTCTAACGTTGATTCCTGATAAAGGCTGCTATAAGGACTTTATTTATGTTCTCTTGAATTGTGCGGGGAAAAGTTATTCATCAAGAAAACCGTATGTCCCTCATTAATATACTTAATGAGTGATGATATCTGTTTGGGTCCCTTGATGGAGTTTGGATTGTTTGGCCAACTTGTACAATCAACTCTATATCAAGAAATGTATAATCTGCAAGAATGACACATTCCTATCTTGGATTATACAAGGATATCATGTGACATAAGAATCAGACAAAGAAATACTTTTATTTCTTATGCAGGATTGAGATATTGTAACGGTACATTATTTATACGAATTGGGAATCATAACGTGTTGCTAGATACCGCTTATGATTATTGGAAATAAATAACGATTTATTTCCATGGCCAACATAGTATAAATCCTCAAATAGGGTCGCACAAATAGGATTCTAACCACTTGGTGCATTTATTGTTTATTCACAATAATGTGTATTGTGAAATGTGATAAGTTAATTAATTAATTATATACCGTTATGAACCGTTATAATTAATTAAATTAAAAGGATCATATGGAAACAATTTAATGCATTAGCTAATCATAGATTAATTATTAATGAGTTAATAATTAATTATGTTCAACTTACTTTAATTAGTTTGAGCTAATTGGGCTTCTATTTAATTGGTTAATTAAAGGCCCGATTTAAGGAAGAATAAAGAGAATTAAAGGGGATTCATTAATTGGTGAATTAATGAATAAAGGCCTTTTATTAAGATGGCTCAAGAAAGCCCATTAGGTGGCCTCTTAGGGTGGATGGCATACTTGTAAATAGTATGAAAGGTGGATGAGAGTTGTTGGCTATATAAAGGGGGTCTCCAAGAGGAAACCCTAGCCGTCATTTCTCTCCCATCCCATGCGCCTCCTAGCTGCCCCTTTTTTCTCTCTTCCAAGCTCATGTGTTGAGCACCCCACCTCTCTTCCTCTCCATTAAATAGTTAAGTAGAGAAGCAAGGTGATTAGCAAGAGGTTCAAGAGAACTAGCATTCTCTTTGAGCTTGGTGGTGGGTCCTTGGTGGGCTAGAGGCGACTATTGGTGGTGGAGGAGGCGGTGCAAGCACGCCATCGACTCCCATGCCATGGAATCGAGCCTCTTTGTTACTACACAAAGAGAGGTATAATTCTCCTACTTGTTCTCATTGTTTTGATGTGTGATTGCTTTAGCACTAGATCTATTGATTTGCTTGTTGTTAATGGTGATTAATTAGTTGTAATTAATCTAAAATTAAAATATGAGCATTTCCTAACAGTGGTATCAGTGCTCAGGTCGTGCTTAAGGTTTTTCACACTTAATTAAATGAGAAATTCGTAATTAATTAAGTTAATTAGTGATGTGCATGCTTGCTGGCCCTGGAAAGGCTGTTTTCTGTCTTGTTGCTTGTTTTTCGTGGTGTAAAGCTCTCTGAAATTTTTTCCTTCTTATTGGAGGTTGTAGCCCTTTGAATTGTGGTTGTTTTCCCACTGGAATCATTGAAATTCGATGTAAAATGAATTTTTAGTGATTTAAACGGTAACGGTGCGCAGATCTGTTATTCTGCTGCACAGTTCTGTTGTTGTGGTTGGTAACAAATAAGTTTGTATACAAAGTACCTGTAACTTTTAGATAGGATTAATCTAAACTTGATGCTCTTTCTAGATATGTAAATTTTATTGCATATTTCGGATTTTATGTGGGCGTTCAAGGATGAAAAGTGATGAAGTTGTCAGATCTGCTTTTTCAAACAAACCGATTGTTTTGAAAAACTGTACTTATTGAGAAACTTTTATGGAAAAGTGTTAAAATGGAAATGTTCTCCTTTAAGTCTGGAATCTGTGAAAATTAATTTCATAGATTTTCATTGAGATTTGATACCTCAACCGAGTGAAACCTTTTTGGTCGACGGTCTGTTCCAGAACAGGATACCTTGCTTAAATGCTTGTTATCTCGTTGATCTTGAATATAACTTGTGGATTTTCTTTTCATGGAATGATAGCCTATTGTATGTAGTATTTTTCTATGTAAATTGTTTGGTGGAAAAATATCAAGGGGATGATCATACAGATCAAAAGGTTGAGACCCATAACAGAATTTTCTCTAACGGTGCTTCGCGCACAATCTGAGGATTTGTCTTTTTTGGTTCTCCCTGATGGTAATTGATCTCTCCTTGAGTTTTTTACAGGTAATCACAATTTTTGTAAGGAGTTGTCTGGATTTATTTCGGATTTTTTGGAGACCGAATTATTTTGAATTTTTCGGGCCCCGAATTTCGTATTTTAATTAGTTAAAATAATTTCTAATTAATCAATTTGAGGAAAGGTTAATTAGAAGACTCCTTAAATACCCTCCTTTCTGTTTTGATGGTTGGATTTAATTTGAAAGGGCTTAAACAATTAGTTGTTAATGTTAAGCCTTCTTTGCATTCGAAAAACTTGAGCAACAAGTATGCACAAAGATTCTAATTAATGAAATTAATTAAGAGCAAGTGAATCATGTATATTGTATATGTGCTAACTTGTTTTTGTAGGAGGATGTGGGTTTGATATGGCTCAAGATTTCAATGCCTTGTGTGTTGTAAAATGTTGTGAATGCATGTGATTGCTTGTAATGTGGCCTAAGGTGCCTTGATAATTAATAATTGATTAATTCTTGATGTAACTTGTGAGGCTTGCATGCCCCTAAGGCCTAGGCGGGTTTTAGGATTTTATCACATGTGTTTATTTCCCGTAATTATTAGATAGGATCTTAGTAATTAGTGGGAGGGTTTGATTAGATTAGTTTCGTTACATGGAGATGCTACGAAGACTAATGCAAGCGGGAGCCATACAAACCCACGACAATGCTTGAGATGCTTATGTTATGTGATTGTTTGTGAATGCCTTGAATTGTCATAGGTAGGTATGGGTGTATGCTTACACGACCACCAAACAAGAGTCACAGATTTTGTCCCAAACTAAATTGATTAAGTCGACCGCCTTCCTTCTCTCTATCCCCTTCACGTCAATAGCCAATCATGGCGCGGTCCGCCATAGCGGACGTCATGGTTGTCAACCTTGATAGTCGGGGTACAAATGAAAAGATTTGTTAGGAGCAAATAGAGGGAGGTTGCTTATCGATGGACCCAACAAGTTTTCTTGGATATCGGGGCGAAGTTTGTAAATATACTTAGATATTCACAAACCAAGAGTCGTATGGTTGATATGATTGGTTGGAGAACCTACCTTGTCTAGTTAAGTAGGGTGTCGTGCCATAGCAGGCTCTACTTGACGAAATGGGGATCTTGGAATCCATTACATTTAGGGACATTAATTAAATGTAGTGGGAGTTTTGTTTATCTTTCCATAAACAAAACATTGCATAAACTAAATGACCTTAAATTGAAATTGTTATAGATATTAAATATGTTAATTTCGTTGCGATCAATCTTTGGAAAACGACAAGCTCGTTTCTAAGGTATTTACTTGGAGAAGTAATACCGATTCCTAAGACATGTTCTTGGAAATAAGAAACTTGAGCAAGTTTAATCCCAAAAACGTTCCTCGACTTCCCGAACATAACTTCGCAATGATTGATTAGTTTCGACGAAAACTATTCAATAAAGCGAATGCCTATATCCCTTTAGAAGTTCTAGACCTTTGAATTGGAGAATTCATAAGGACTAGATTAGACTTCTACACTCTCATCCATTTACTCAAGAAGACGTTCTTAGAGAAAGTAAATATAGACTCAATCATTTATGATCAAGTAATAGAGTGTGAATTAACCAAGAGACTCTTCTTATAAGAAGATAAACATTTCATTAGATTGCGAACCGAAAGGTTTGAGTAGCTAATTGATAACTAGAGATATTAAGATCTCCAATATCAAGGATTGTTGATATTGTCATGCAATCTCTTTCTAGGGACAAAGGATATATTGTTCGCACACTTGTTAGTGCTAAAAGTAATTGGTTAAGTATTAAAGGAATACTTCACCAAGATATGAGTTGAAACTTTGAGACCCTCACTAGTGACCGTGTGTCACATGAGATGTTTCATTTGCCATTTATCGGAGGCATTTGAAAGGTTGTCCGAAATACCATGATGTTCTAAACCTTAAGATATTTGTCGTTCAAATTATCTCACTATCTCTAATTCACACTAGTAATTAGGTGCTAGTTCATGTGCTCGCATTTAACGAAATGTGTAGGCAATGATGAATAAGAGAAAGTTCGAGACAAGTAAAGTAAACTCCGTTTTGGAAATGGCTTATACGTCTAAGCCGCTACCTTTGAATACGTAGAGTTATCTTTACTAAATAAAGAGTTTATTTAGGAATTTAAGGTTGTATACCTTATTCCAAACATCTCACAAAACCTTATCTCCGTTTCATATTTGATGATGGATGATCATGTTTTGTAATAGAGAAATGTTGTTCTCTTATTATTATGAATTTGTGTATAAGATTTCATGCATCTTAATTGAATTTGCTTGAAATAGATAGACAAATTTTTGAATGACAAATGTGTAAGACTTTACATAAAGTATTTGACTTTTATGTAAATTAGTCGCTTGGTCGAATATAAACAAGAATCACATTATGAGAGTCTACGTAACGTGGAGCTCGTAAATCAATTCGATTGCAAATGAATTGAAATTCATGCGAATCGTGTTTGTTAAATGACAAAAGCGTCTTTGAACTACGAAGGTTTAAAGGACAAGTAACTTGATTAAGACTTATACATATTGATGTATATAGACCTATGGGTACTTGTGCAATTGAAAGGTTGATACTTTACCACTTGACCAACGATCATTGTAGATATTAACGTATCTATTTGATATGGTATAAGTATGAATCTTTTGACAAGATCAAAAGAATTTCAAGAGTAAAGTTGAAAAACTATTCAATAAAAGCAAAAGTCTTGAGATGGATCATGGTAAATAGTTAAGTCATATAGTTTGATATATTACCTAAAGAGTATGAAATACGTTTCACTACTCGCTCCATGAGGAACATTGAAAAATGTATCCAAGGATGAAGGTATCGAATATTGTTTGATATAGTTCGATCGGTAATAAATCAAATTGACTTATTCGACTCATGTAAGGGATTTGTGTTTGAGGATAATATTGTTTACACTAAATAAAAATTCCATTGAAGTCTATTGAGAAAGACATCTTACGAGATCCGATCTCTAGGTATATTGTTTCTCAAGATTTGGTGTTGAGAAGCTTATTTCAAGGTTCGATTGATTGATAAGCTTGGACCCAAATAAGACGCTTATTATTTTGTAGGATATCTTGAATTAGCCAAAAGGTACTACTTCTATGAACATGATAAGAACAAGGTAGTTGTTGCTCATCATAACGTAATCTTAAGGAATAACATTCTCAAGAAGAAGTAGTGGGAGTAAAGTGAGCATTAAAGGAGTTTATGCGTCACTACAAGAAGTACCTTTATGGAAAACTTGTCACTCCATACATGGTGTTTAGTGGGAGTTGAGCGGAACTTAATTCACAAGTAGTTGTGAAAGGAAGAAGTTTATAAGCACGCTTGCTTCTAAAGAGTACTCAAACATCTCACAAATGGATGATGTTCGAGAAACTCGTGCAATATATTAGGATCAAGAACTTACTCTACAAGATGTTGTAGAAGTAGTTTGTTGACCTCAAGCACCAATCCTACAAAGATCAACGAGAGTGAACTGCCTAAACTGAAAAGTACATAGGCTTCACAACATCCTCGTACTTGACATATGAGGATCCGTTGATAAATACAGAAGCGATGGAAAGACCCGATTCCACAAATATGATTTGAATATGTATGATTTTAAGTGCAATCCATATACATAACAACAAGGTATAGACCTTGATTGATGTTCAAGAAGGAGCGATCCATCTAGAACATTTAGATCTTTAAAGGAAAGATAGATATGGATAGCAAGTCGACTATGTACAAAGCACAAGTTCATGATTGTTGCTATGTCTAAGTCGATAACGAGTTGACCATGTACAAAGCACGGCTTCTCGCTTGTAGCTGTGTATAAGTCAATAAAGATCATTCTAACAATAGTTATATTTCGTATATATAGATATATGGAAAGATACATCAAAACCGTCTTCTTCGATTAAATGAAGGAAGTTGTTGTGTATTTGACACAAACCGAGGATTTGTTGTATTGTTAGAAACATATATATGCTTTAAGGATCCATTAATGGATTGAAGCAAGTATTGTGGAAATTGGAATAAACATTTCGAAAAGGAAGTCAAGGAGTTGAACTTCGTCAAAAAGGTATCTTGTACAGACAAGATAGTCAGTGGAAGCATGATTGTGTTACATGTATTGTACAAGATACAAGACATTAATTGGGAATAACATTAAGAAAATGAATATTGTCAAGATCTCATTGGAGAATGTTTTCTCAATAGAGAACTTGGGCAAGTCACCTAAATCCAAGGAAACAAAATCTATGGAGATAGATTATGATGGATGTCAGGTTTGAGCAAAATGTGCATATAATGACAAAGTGTTCTAGTTACACAAAAAGATAGACTCCTAGAAAGGATGTCTAACCACGTTGTATGGCATACACTTGAGTTCTAATCGGTGTGTTGCAACTCAATTCGAGAAGAGTGCACGATACAATTCGAGCATCCTTCTGTTATGAGTTTCATTACGTACGCCATACTTATGCACATGCCCCTATGTGTTGTACCCAAGGAGTATGACAATCAGTTGTCAAATGGATACAAAGAAAAACACATTTGGACAATAATCAAGAATGTCCTCGAGTATCTTAAGAGAAAGAGTGATATGTTTTTCATCTGGTAAGATAAAAGAAAGCTAATATAAATTGATATATTGATGCTAGTTTTTGAAAGATTGATATAAATACAATTGAGCTACATATTTTGTTTAATGTGGTGTTGTAAATTTAGAAGGTGTTCTAAATGGGATATTACAACCATTTCCGTCACCAAAACAAAAATATATAGCAACTTGTGAAGCAATGAAAGAATGTGGTATGGATCGTGAAGTTCTCATTCAAGCTAATATGGTTCTATGCATCTCGAACCATAGCTTAAACTTGAAGAACCCAATATTAAATTGGTGATCCAACTAAGATCTATGACAATGTCACTTGATCTCACATGATGACGATCAAGAACACATATATAGGAGTATATATGTATATAGGGTCAAACAAAATTGGATAGGTTCGCGGACACAGCGAACACTCTAACTTAACCTATACCTTAAGCGGTATACGAGATGCAGTTGTGCATCCATGCGTGATGGACGTATGAGTAACTTGCTTTAAGCGTATTATATCTTTTGAGGTTCGAGACATGTATATATATGGATATATGACATTGTTTTAAATTCTTCATTGGCTAGAGGTCACTATTGATTGACTCTAGGCCAAGTGGGAGATTGTTGGAGTTATGTCCTAGAAGTCAATATTTAATGACTTATTTTCTTAGTTTATGTTAATGATGATATTTGATCATTTGTTCCTAAAGTTTATTATTGACAGATCATTCAGGTTGAGGATCTGAATTGTGGATCTCTGTGGATCATTCATTAGAATGACAATAATAAATCTAAATCGTCCATAATCTTGATAATTAACAAGGAACATTAATTATCATAAAAGATTAGTATGCAAGTTAAGCGATGATTAAGTTCTACAAATCATAGGTAAGGAGTTACCAACTTAATTGCATATGTATATGTTGTAGAACATAGTACAGGACTTGACCCAATGAAATAAACATTTGGATTGTGTTAAGTGTCATTGTTTATTTCATATGAGTTTGATTCTATGTTTGAGATGTTCACCTTTTCCACATGAGGATAGGTTCAATAAATATCGTCTAACGTTGATTCCTGATAAAGGCTGCTATAAGGACTTTATTTATGTTCTCTTGAATTGTGCGGGGAAAAGTTATTCATCAAGAAAACCGTATGTCCCTCATTAATATACTTAATGAGTGATGATATCTGTTTGGGCCCCTTGATGGAGTTTGGATTGTTTGGCCAACTTGTACAATCAACTCTATATCAAGAAATGTATAATCTGCAAGAATGACACATTCCTATCTTGGATTATACAAGGATATCATGTGACATAAGAATCAGACAAAGAAATACTTTTATTTCTTATGCAGGATTGAGATATTGTAACGGTACATTATTTATACGAATTGGGAATCATAACGTGTTGCTAGATACCGCTTATGATTATTGGAAATAAATAACGATTTATTTCCATGGCCAACATAGTATAAATTCTCAAATAGGGTCGCACAAATAGGATTCTAACCACTTGGTGCATTTATTGTTTATTCACAATAATGTGTATTGTGAAATGTGATAAGTTAATTAATTAATTATATACCGTTATGAACCGTTATAATTAATTAAATTAAAAGGATCATATGGAAACAATTTAATGCATTAGCTAATCATAGATTAATTATTAATGAGTTAATAATTAATTATGTTCAACTTACTTTAATTAGTTTGAGCTAATTGGGCTTCTATTTAATTGGTTAATTAAAGGCCCGATTTAAGGAAGAATAAAGAGAATTAAAGGGGATTCATTAATTGGTGAATTAATGAATAAAGGCCTTTTATTAAGATGGCTCAAGAAAGCCCATTAGGTGGCCTCTTAGGGTGGATGGCATACTTGTAAATAGTATGAAAGGTGGATGAGAGTTGTTGGCTATATAAAGGGGGTCTCCAAGAGGAAACCCTAGCCGTCATTTCTCTTCCATCCCATGCGCCTCCTAGCTGCCCCTTTTTTCTCTCTTCCAAGCTCATGTGTTGAGCACCCCACCTCTCTTCCTCTCCATTAAATAGTTAAGTAGAGAATCAAGGTGATTAGCAAGAGGTTCAAGAGAACTAGCATTCTCTTTGAGCTTGGTGGTGGGTCCTTGGTGGGCTAGAGGCGACTATTGGTGGTGGAGGAGGCGGTGCAAGCACGCCATCGACTCCCATGCCATGGAATCGAGCCTCTTTGTTACTACACAAAGAGAGGTATAATTCTCCTACTTGTTCTCATTGTTTTGATGTGTGATTGCTTTAGCACTAGATCTATTGATTTGCTTGTTGTTAATGGTAATTAATTAGTTGTAATTAATCTAAAATTAAAATATGAGCATTTCCTAACAAGAATTTCGATGCCACGAATCGTTCCGTTTCGATTTCACGTCACGGCATAACGGTATAACAGTTACCGTTGACACCCCTACTTGCAGGTTGCAGGCTTGCAGCTGAAGTCCATGAAAACTGTAAAGAAGTCCAGATTGTACAGAGTATCAAAGTTGCACAAACGAAAATCTGGTAGCCGCTATCAGGACATCTCGAGACCAAAAATGATTCAGGGTGTGTTTGGATGGAAAGGAGTAAGATTTACTCTGGAGTAAACAGCTATTTTGAATTAGTAGACAATCCAAACAGCTCAGGATTAAGAGTCTACTCCAAATTAGAGTTGGATTAACTAATCCGACAAAATGTTGGAATAAAAAAGTGAGATTAAAAATTTAGAAGGAGAAACAGCTCATTCAGTCCCTGAGCTCATTATTTTATTCCTTCATAATCCAAACAAAAAGTTTTATTCTGAAAATAAACTTATTCTTAACAATTTAAGATTAAACATTTTAATCCTAAATAACTAATCCTACCTTAATCTCATATGATCCAAACGCACCCTAAGAGAATAATGTTCCCAAATTATCTAGAGATTTAGTATAAATCTTGCGAACGTTGTATCATAGGGATATAATATAAACTAGCTATTGAATCGCGCTTCGCGCGATTAAAGTTTAATCTCAATTTGTACTCACAGTCGTTTAGTTGAATAAAATTGGAAGAAGATAGATTTAAATACAAAATATAATATAATCCAATCCATACAAAAGACATAATAAGTCTCTCATTCCTTATTTTGGCATAAAATGAAACAACTACTAAACAAAAATCCAATCAAATTATTTCTTGTTGTCCCTGTGTGATTCCAAATAAGCTTGAACAATAGATTAAATACAACCAAGCCAGCATTCAAATAGCAATCTATAAAACCCTGTGTCATTGGGTGTAAAGGGGACAATTAATCCTTACAATACTTGTATAAACTTGTGGAAGTGTCTAAAGCAGTGCTCAAACAGTGAACGAAAAGAAAGATTGGAGCAACCAAAATTGAACTATTTTTTGGATAACAATAAAAAGTATAATAGTAATAATTCATTAGTCAATTTTTTTATATTTCTTCAATTCATTTGAAAGAAAACTTTAACTATAATGTTGAACTTCCAATCAGAAAAGGAAATGAAAACAAACTATCATCAATCGAAAAGAAACAAACTTATCATTTAAGAGCCTATGGAGAGAGGAGCTTCATGCAAGTGGTGCCTTTCAATTGGTGCACTCCAATTGCAGAGGCACCTTCCATACTCTTCCTGCACTCTGAAATTATTAAATTAGGCTCAATTTTAATGAACAACATAGAAAATGAACAAATTTATCCAGAATTTTGACATTGTTTTTACCATGTTGGTGCAGCCAAGAGTGACTTTTTTTTTGCATAAAAATATAAGTAAATAATTTCACACACTAAGCAAGTAAAAAAAATAGCACTGGTATAACTCTTAATTTGATGGAATTACTTCCACTAAAATAATAAGCTATCTAAATTGATCAACCTTGATAATTGAATTAATTTATTTACTAATTGGCCGACAAAATGCACTCAATATGATATATAAACTAATCTGCAACATCCTATGCTGCTATCACTTAACCAAAAAATTAACAATTACTTATAATTACGGTTGAGACAAAACACAAAAAAATAGCGGGAAATTCTATAGAAAATCATATGAATACCAGAAAAGAAGATGGTACTATTCCAATTGAACATCTTGATCAAATTAGAGCCTAGTCCACTTGATGTCCTTTTTGTGTACACTGCTACAAAGGAGATCAATTTCTGTAAATTATCAGAATAGAAACCTGAAAAAAAAAAAGAATTTTGCGTTGTTTATTGCAACGCATTCATTCAACAGAGGTAGTTGTACTTTTGTACCAGGTTTTATCTATCAATGTACCTACCAAGATCCCTTGGTGACTGTGTCACTACCGCCTTGCCCCTTGCTCCATGGCTGAATCAATGCAGACAAAATGTTTATTGACTGTATCATTACCGCTTTGCCCCTTGCTCCATGGCTGAATCAATGCAGACAAAAGGTTTAGTTAATAGCACATTTTTGCAAGCAAAATTAGTTCTAAATCAAGACAAAAGGTCTAGTGAAAACATACTCCATTATGTTCTCGTTCGTGGTGGTCAGATGTGAGCTATTGTGAGATCGAAAGCTTTCAGAGATATTTTTGAAAGAATTTTTTTATACCTGAAATTGAAAAAAAAAATCAGAAAAAAAAAGCATTTCGATCATTGTCACTATAGAATAAAATTTCACTTTGAAATAGAAATCCTTTGACATATGTATGCAAACAGATAAAAAATGCAAAAGGGAAGAAATATAAAACTTCTAATCACTGACAAATCACTTGCAACAGGCAGCATGACTGAGCAGCACCATTGCTAGTTAGAAAGAACTTGCTAATTGAAGAAAGCCTTATATTTCCCATGTTCATAAGCTCGATTCAAGCAAAACTGCAAAAGTAAAGGCAAATGTACAATTATTAGCAGGCGAAGTAATTTTTGATGTCATCGCACACAGAAAAGAATATAAGTTACAGGATAAAAATAAAGGCATGCTAAAAATAACCAAAGGCATCATTTTATTACCCTTCTTGTATAACAGAAAAATCAAGCACTCTATAAAACTTAGCATCAGTACCTGCTAAATATATAGCGAGTATCAGCGAATATGATTGGACAATTACCTACAAAAATGAGAATATCTCTTTTATTCCACACAAAACTTAATACAGACCCCTTTTAAATCCAAGCTCTACATGATTGAAGAAATCATATGAACAGAAAAGTACCTTATAAAACGACAGAAGCTTCATGGAATTTCCTCAATTACCTCGGTGTGCATTCTGTACTGCCTTTACAGCAACCTTTGTGACTGAAACTCCTATATCTGGCACATTCTGTCTTTTCTGCAATAACATTGAACAATTCATCGCCCCAATATAGCATAATATATATAGCAGAAATATAGCTTCCAAATCAAACAGTGCTACAATGACGAACTTCCTTCTTCTTTATTTATTTATTTATTTTTTTTTGCAACCTAACTGATATTGTGCTATATTTAGGCTATGTGCACAGTAGTCTGAACTCTCCAGTCAAAACTTGTTCTTCAATCTAATTTTTAGCAGGTAAATAGAAGAAACGAACAGACATGTTGAAAAATCACCTGAACCAACCAATCCCAACATAAAAAAAAGGCTAACCTGAAATTCTTCTGAAACTTCTGCAAAGCAGATAGAAGCGCAATTAGAAGCAAAATATAGCGTCACAATCAAACCTAAAATTCAATAATAAAACAACTTAAAATTTCAGTAACTAAAATCAGATACCAAAGCTGATCCCTCATAAATGTAGCACCCAAAATCAGATAGAGATAAGAGCTTGAGATGGAGCTGGGCCGGAGAGACACCAATCTGGCTCAAGTAAGAAAATTATAAAATCAAAGTTGCTAGAACAAAGGGAAGAAACAAAGCATACCGATAGAAGCCGTAGCTGTCGAATGAGTTATTCATGCTGTATTGCTGTCGAATGAATCAATTATTCATAATATTCAATAACAGAAAATTATTAGAAGCAAACACCATAATGAAGCAGCAAGCATTTCTTTTATAAGATGATGAAAATCCAAAGAAAACTTGCAATTAGCACTTAAAAAGTTCATTGACTTGTTCTACGTTTCAATAAACAATTAAGGCCAAGCAAACATATATATATATATATATATATATACCTTAATATGCTCCACCAGTATTAGCAATATTTGTCGATTTGGGAACAACCATAATGCCAGAGTACAACAATCAAGTGAGATTTCTACTATTAACAGTATTTGTCAAATACCAGCAGGCCAAATCACCCTTTGCTCCCTACTTCCTACATTGCCTCTACTTTCTGCATTGCCAAATCACAAATGAGTAAATATGAGAAAAGAAAATCTTCAAATAAAAAAGAAAAAATCCAAAGCGCAAAAAGGCAACCGCAGAAATAGCAGCAATGGTTTTCCCTTAACTTCTAAGTGCTTGGAACAATTTTATTTATTATGTGATCGTCCACTGTCCCCACAACCAAGGGAGCCACATATGATATGCTTGATCGGGGAGTTCACCCTAGGCTTAGTAGAAGAAATATTAAATAGCAATAAGAGGAGGAAAGCAAGAAAATATGACTACAAAAAAAATGACTTGAAAGGCATCTTACCCTAGGGCAATGTACATCTTTATGTTAACATCTCTCAGCTAGCAAAAAAGATAAATGAAATTATCATAGTAATAATTATGTTTGAACCAAGAAAGCAGTAATTATTGTATATTGCTGTTATATTGTTGTTTTCAAAGACAATATGCTTACTGTGTTGATCATACCCCTCCATGGTAGCAAGCCATGGAACAACATCTCAATTAAAAGACTCACCGTAATAAGCTTCCAACTGGTACAATATTGGTTTTTGAGAATAGTCGATGTTTACACCATTTTTTCTAAAAAAAGGACTTTGTTTATAGTTTTTAGAATTTCTAATTCATTACCTCATAAAGGATATCTAACAAAAGACAAAAATATTAATATCTCAATCAGAATGGACAATATAAAAATGAATGATTATTCTATTCAATCCTAATATAGTTTATATGGCTGTGAAATCCTCCTCTTGGGGCATAAACTGTGCTAATTGAAACTCTGTATCTATATATTTGAGAAATGCATATAAAGTTCTTTGACGCTCAGTAAGTTGAAAACTAACATTCAATATATTATTTTCTAACTAAAATGTGACATTCTTAAAAGCTAATTTGACAGTTGCCCAAGCAACTGATATAAAAATAGTTCAACCAGGGGTAAAAATAGAAATGATTTCTTTTCTTGGAGTTGTAGCAGCAATTCAATGATAGTTGGAGTGTAATTTTGTCACCTTGAGCTCCATGATTGATGGAATGCTTTCTTTCGGTAACTAATTAAGCATTTCTCCTTGATCAGTTCATATAAGCACACAATAAGCAATTTTTGAAGTGTTAGCATGGGGCTAGACACAATTCATGAATTTTCTCTTAAGTTATTCTCCTAGTTGACATAATGTACATAAACACAACAGAAAAAATTAAGTATTAATGGCAAAACATGTGGACAAACATTTTCAAGACAAATTTGTTAATATATATGTTGTGATAAGACAAAGAAAAGAAAAGAATACCTTAGTTGGTTTTATATGTTCTGCTAGGTTGTACTGCATGAAAAGAATAGATCATCTGCATAAAATTTAAGGTCATTATGTAATGCTGATCTCTTAATAGAAGTCTAATTGTCTACATGAATAGTTAAATAAATAAACAATTCAAATAGTAAAAATGCTTGTTAAAATAGTTACCAAAACATCTCTTCACCTAACTCATTTTTGGAGCTGACGCTGAGCTTATACTTCTTTATCGGTGCATGAAATGCACTTCTCTTGAAGATTACACACCTTAGGCATGAAATAAAATAATAAGAGATTTTGAGTGCAAATGATCAGCAACAGTAGAGATCAGTCTCACCCAAATTTACCAACATAGCTATCAATATAAGCTAAAGAAAAGGAAAAAAGATAACCAAAAGAAAATGAATCAGTTTTCTGACGATACGAGGAAAATAAATTTCATATTCTAAGAGCCATACCTGAGAGGCATGAGAAGAACCCTACTGGAAAGAACTCTTAATTTGAAGAAGCATAGCATAATAAGAGCTAAGTCGATGAAAACTGATCTCAACAAAAGAACAGCTACACAGAGAACACAGAAATCTAGCCCAATAGCTTGCTCGATAGGAAATAAGGAAATGGTTCCTGAAATAAAGGTGCGGAATCAGTTATCAACATCAAGATCTTGTTCGCATTCAAAATCTCCAACAGAAAGAAGTTTGTTTGCTAAAATTTGCAGCAAGCAATCTTCTAAGAGAAATAAAAATTATTATATGTACTTGAAGCTCAACAAAGTAGCTAGTGCAGAGTATATTTTTGCCCATAATTTTCATGCTTACAATAGTGTTGACCATAAACAATAAGAAGGAATGCAGAGTGTTAGATGGCAGAACTTTCCATTTCCATGCCTTTCTTTTAAAATTTAAAGAGAACAAATATTCAGCACGCAAACAATGAGATGTATCAATTTCAATTATGACCAGTGTACTCTTTTCGAAAATTTTTATGATCAATATTTAGCAAGGTCTAAACTCTAGGAAACAAAATTAATTAAGCCAAATGGTACTGATACTAACACCAGTGTGTTATACCTCCAAAAATGCATCATGTATTTTGTAATTATAATAAAGTATATATAAGAAAGGAAATTGCTGAACACTCTATTAAGATTTTTTAGTTTCCAAATCTGATATATAAGAATCATCATGGTAAATTCATTTCTCATGTTTTAAATTCGATCTATTCGATGTAAATATGCAAATATACTGAATCGACCTACCCAGTGATACCAAACAACTATGTTCTACAGGGATATGCGGTAATTTATTTTGAAAAGTACCTAATTTGAATTGCTCTTTCCATCTTATCACTTTTCTGAGCCAAGATTCTAGGAGCAGCTTGAGCCAACTCATGTATGCATCATGAGATCTGAAAAAGAGAAACATAGGAAGTTAGTTATCAAACAGAATACCTAATGCAATTGATTTTGACGAAAAACAATAAGAATTTAAGGCCATGTCTTTTAAAATATGGCAACATGCAAATGGCCAATAACAACGACAGGTACAACCCACAGTACCCAAAAAAACTTGTGTTTGTTTTCCTTTGCCTGTTGTGTTTGTTTATTGTGTTTGTTTATTGCCTATTGTGTCTGTTTATAGAATCCCTTCTTCTTTTGCCTATTGTGTTTGTTTTCCTCACACTCATCTGAATGAACAGCAAAAAAAAATGTCAATAACTTGTGAGAAGATAAACCAGTGCAGTAAGGAACAAACCACCATACCAAAATAATAATATTTGAATAGTTAATAAACAAAAAAAATGCCAGAAAGGAAAAAAAAACACACAGTAATTGAAAAACACGCACATAGAACTTTTTGCATTTCCCGACCCAATAGTTGTATTACACTTTTATCCCATATAGAACTGAAATTGCAAGTTAAACACGCACAATAACTGAAAAACAACAGGAGGAGATAAAGAAACTATTCAGCATACCATGAATACAAAGTAAGACGAAGTAATCATTTCCAGCAACACCTCTTTTCATCCAAACCTACAAACAAAATTAGAAATGTATATATTTAGTATTTTATCAGTATTTTTCACCCAATAATAACAATTTTAAAGGATATATATGAAATAGGAATACCACGAAGGGCAATAAAAACACCAGCTCTTGCATTTGGCTTTTTCGCTCATGCACACAACGACTCCCAGTTACCTAACATTGTCACCAGATGCCTTTCGAATCAAATTGAAAGACCAAAAAAAGAATAAGAATGACATCTTTTTAAAAAGAAAAATAAAAAGAGAGAAAAGACGAAAGTACTTTGAAAACCATTAGAATCTTTGCTACAATTTGCAAAGAAATCCCCAACCCTACAAAAAGTAGATGTACCAAAATAAGAAAGAATCATGCCAAAATGAAGCACAAAATCGTAGGAGAGAGGGAAGAGTGAGAGGTGGGAATGGCTAGAAAAGGGGTAATCACCTGGACCAGAAGAAGGTAGAACGCTAGACAAAGCTAGGAGAGGCGCAACAGTAGGGTTTCTCGTCCGCCAAAAGACTAAAGATAGTTGTGGAGAGACGGGAGAGAGCCGATATGATTACGCTAGGGTTTCTTGTCCGCCAAAGGAAGTTTCTCGATTGAGAATCTAAGCAATTTTGATTTGATGATGAAGCAGGGGTAGAAATTTTGGTGTGGTAATGGGAGAAAGACCGAGATGCTATGAGGTCTGAGGAACGACAGAGAAAAACACCACGGAAGGAATGAAGGGAGGAAGGCAGAAAAACTGAGAAAGAACGCGAGGACAGAAGTTAGTGGAGGCGAACGGAGGGGATGTAATCCATCGCGCAGAGAGATAAATCAGACGGCTGGGATTGACCCGAATTTCTAGAGGAAATTCTACAGTGCCACCCAGTTTGAAATTAATATACTTATAATGATACTTCATATTTCGTTGAGATAGACGCGAGATTTAGAGTTGTTCCATGTCAACACACATGCATGAAACGAGTGGGAACTTATGCATTTGATGGGACCACGAAAAAAATGAGAGAGATTCAAACGATTTCATTTTTTTGCTTAATAATTTCGGCATGCCATTGCTCATTAAGTTTTCAATATAAGTAAATGACAACACTCAAAGTAATAAAATAAACCGTTAGATAGAATATACATTGTTTTATTTGCATGCATATAAATAAATGACGACAAATCACTTTGTTAAATTCTAAATTTATGAACTTGGAAATTAACATAAGAAAATATTCACAATAATAGATTTTTACAAGCTATGGGTATCAATCACAACAAATTCCAAGTGGAATAATTCTTGAAGTCAATCACAACTAATGTGTTTATTGCGATACTCAAAACAATATATTGATTTTAAGCTTCTAAAATATAAAAGGACAGTTAATACATCTTGCTATCAATCAAAGGCCTTAAAAAAAAATCATATAAACAAATATTGCTTCTGGGCTTAACAAATTTGAAGATTTTTGAAAAATAAAATAGATCTTCATTTTGAAAATTACTTACTGTCATCCACGAATTTGTGATATGTGCCATTCAACTCTCTCTCCGCTTCCTTTTCTCATCCAACCCAACACTCCCTCTCCATTTTCTCACCCAACACTTCCTTTTATTTATTTTTTGGTTCAACTTATTTTTATTAAACTTTATTATTGTATTTGTTAAACTTATGGTTGTATTCTATGTTCACCTTATTTATAGTTTTTGTTTAATTTGTTTTTTTTTTGTTTATATTGTTTCTTATTTTTTTCTTTCAATTTATTATTTATTTTTACTCAAATTATTTGTTGTATTTTTTTCATTTATTTATTATATTTGTTTAGTGTATATGTTGAACTTGTATTATGTTGAACTTATTAGTTGTATTTTGTTCATGTTATTTGTTGTATGTGTTCACATAATTTATCGTACATGTTCAACTTATTTTTGTATTGTATTTGTTCACTTTATTTAATTTATGTGTTCAGTTTGTCGAATATTTTGTAATTGGATGGCATGGATGACATATATCATTCCTAAATTATGATTAGTATAGATATTTACCCTTTATATTTACTGTAGCGTTTTGTTAATTTTGAAAACTCATCATCATACATCATCATAAATATATCATCAAATCTTCCAAAGTTTAAGCCTTTTTCTTCAATTCAAATTCTATTCAATTTCAATCCAAGCTTTCCTGATCGTGCATGGCGAGAGCTAGTGGATTCCAGTTCGAGATGGAGGTGGCACCGCCATAACTCATGGTAGTTGCGAGGGAGAAAGTGAAGAGGCAGCTTGACACCATTCCAGAGGATGATGACGAGATACCACGTCGTTGGATTTCGATGATGATGAGAAAAGAGATGGTGAAAATTAGATTTGATTAAGGGCTTTTCTTTGGGGATAGGCTAATTGTTTCTCCACAGCACTTGAAATGTAGTTGAACTGAGAGATTTTGCCATTTCGGTATTATAACTATATTTTTTCCAAATTATTTTTTTGGATCAATATTTTTTATATTAGCTAGTAATGGCTTTGCAATTGTTAATTCATGGCCTCATTGTAAATATAAGAGATCAGTATCTCTGTGGAATTTAAATTGCAAAATATATACTTGAAATTTTTATTATTTTAATGAATTGTTGGAGTGACAATCGCCACCTAGTCTTAAAAAAAAAATAAAAAAAAATCATTATACATATATACAATTCCGACTTTCCGAGGGAGGTTTCTACAGTAACCCACCAGTCCATCTTGAGCCGTTCGATTAGGTTGGATTCTGATCGCTGTCGTTCATTTCCATTCTTTTATTTTGTGTTGTTCTTTTGTTGCAAATATCTATGGTATCTATAGTATTTTGTGGATGGTCCTTGGTGTGCTTATTGCTTGCCTTCTCTTTCTATGTTGCACGAACGGATACACAAGCATGTCCTGCAAAAAATATCTGCTGTACAAAGTACCCAAGCACGTGACATGATGGAGCCTACCATTTTTTATTGCTGGGCATGGATCATGTTAATAGAACTATAAGGAGGTGGAGAAAGGTGTACGGTTTATGTGCTCCGATTCTTTATGATTTATTCTCTTCCAGAGACCAGATCATTCCGACCATGGTTGACGCGCGCATAGCCGCATACAAACTTGCAAACTTTTTAACTACTTAGGCCTGCATAACGTTAGAATCGCAGCGAAAGCAGGGTGTTTCGTTTCGGTGGCGAAATTGATTTTATTTTCGTTAATCGTTTCGCCGATAAATGACAGTCAAAATTTACGTAATTTTCGTGATTTTCACGAAATTCACGTAATTTTGTCCATTTCAGTATTTTCGTTAACCGTTTCGCTAAACCAGACGAAACAAAATTATGTTTCGTTAACCGTTTCATCAAAGCGAAATGGAGCGAAAAACGATTTCATGTCATTTCGTTTGCAGCCCTACTTTTTATTCCACTTCTCTGTAGATGCTCAATATATTGTTTCATGTTAAGTTGATGCTATATACATATACATTTTTTTTTACTGAGAACTTTACAAATTATCTTCTATGATTTATATTTATTGAATATTCTAAATATTCTTAATAAACATTAGGAATACTCCTTATATATGTTGTCAAATTACATGCTAAACTGGGCTAATTAGCATATTCTGACAATTTTATGATGCTTCCAGGTTACTGGAGCGAACCTATGAAGCCATGTTCAAATTGGCAAAGTAAAAGGAAAAATGTTATCCGGTGATAAAGGAAATAAAATTTTCAATCATTGACAATTTTTTTTGGTTGATTATACTCGCTTTATATTTAATATGCTCGAAATAACAACTATTTTTCTAGACAATTTTGGTCATGATAGTCAAAATATATAGAATCGCTTGCAAGATTTTTAAACAACTATTTTTTTTTGGGAAGCCGGGGTTAGCGAGTTTAGAGAGGTTAGTGAGTTTAGTTGGATTCCCTCGAAAATCTCATCTCCTCACTATTCTACCTCGAAAATCTCAAAAAGTACTAACGTTAAACCACTAAAAACCTTACGTTGTTCTTTCCTTGGTTTCCATCAAACTTTATTATCTGACAATAAATCCCTCATGCATGGTAAAGTGGACATGAACAAATCAAGCTAAGGTCTCGATAGCAAATAGAGGATTTCAGCAATGAATATCAATTAGGGGATCTTACACGTGGATATATACCAAGGGACCATACAGTAAGCACTTTTTCCTTTGAATTTTGAGGTTTAATATATGTAGGCCTTTTAGTTGAATTGTTAGATATTGCATTTTGCGCAGATCTTAAGTGACTCCTTGGGAGGGCAATGATTTTTTTTCTTTTTTAAGAAAAGGAGGGCAATGATTTTGTGATAACATAATAAAATATTTCAAATTTAAGGGATTGTTGTTTACTATTTCAAATATGTACTAATATGTACTATTATGTACTATTTCTATATGTTGAATATTTTCTGGAGTAAAAAAATTACAAAACGAACTTGGATTCAGCAATCATCGCGCGAAGCGCGTTTCTAAATGTATTCCCTTCTCCTTCGTAACATTTCCTTTCTTAATCTATCTTAAAAGGAAAAGTTTTTATTTCTCTTGCAAATTTTTATTTGCTAATCTTCGTAAAAGGGAAAAAAATTTATTTCCTAATAAATCGTAAAAGGAAAAAATATTTATTTCTCTTGAAAATTTTTTTATTTCGGAACATTCCCTTCGCGGTCTCTCGCACGAAATTCGTTTTTCCTCTTTCGTATCGCCATGGCTGCCTCTTACGACCTATCTGTTCTTACTTGGGCGGAGTTGAGGGATCAGAAACCAGACTTGATCATGCCCTTCCTTGCGGCAGTAGCTACAACATTTTTCTTGATCATGCCCTTCCTTTTGGTAGTAGCTACATTGATTTTGCGAATGCTGTACTCCCTTTGGGTTAGAGGCACGGTTCTGGGCAGTAATAGCTTGGATAGATGTACATCGGCGGACAGCAGAATCATCAAGTTTGAACCTCGATTGACTCAGGTATTTATTTTGTATTTATTTGAGTGATTTGAGGAATTGCTTGTGGTCATTTGGAACTGCCTCTATATAGTACTTCTTTTGCAATGTTTTTAAAGTACTAATGAATGATTGAAGCTTGCATTTATCCGAAATTATATTAAATTAATGATTAACGATTAAATATGACTTTTATTCATCATTATAATTGGTATCTGACTGATGGTTAGAGTATATTTCTTCTTTTAAATTTATCCAATAATGTACATTTTCCGTATTTTCTGAATAATTCAGGAACACCTTGCTATTTTCTTTTTAAAAGACTTCTTTGTGAGCAGGTCCCATATTAATCAAATCTTGAACTATAATTTTTGCTGCAGCATGCGCCAAGAATTAATAGGGAAGTTCCTTCAATTGATGAAGCCATTCCAGACCATCAAAGGCTTATTGATCGGTATACTAAACCACAATTCTTTGTCATTTTTTCCATCTTTTCATTTTACAAAAATAAAAATTGTGTCTATTTCAGTTATATCTTATCTGGTACAATCTAAATCATGTTGTAGTCTGAGGCTTTATGATCTGGTTGAACTGAAGGTCGAGGGAGATGGAAACTGTCAGGTTAGTCTCAATGCAATATGGATTATCTTCTTCTATTCTTGATTTGTTTTATATTTTGTTTTTGAGGCTTGTATTTAAAACACTTGCAGTTTAGAGCATTATCTGATCAATTGTATGGTAGCCCAGATCATCACAAATTAGTAAGGGAACAGATTGTTAACCAGGTCAGATTTTAATCATGCTTTATCAAAAAATTGATTGTATTTATGTTCTGATTTGCTCATTTTTGTTCTTGTTATTTTTTAAGCTTGAGTCCAATCGTGATTTATATGAGGGGTATGTTCCAATGGAATATGATGATTATCTGAAAAATCTCTCAAAGTATGCAGCTCTTCTTTCAAGCAATATTCTAATAAATTTTCCTTCTCAATTTGTAATATATTCTCAAAGTATATATTTGTTTTCATTTTTGAAGGAGCGGAGAATGGGGCGACCATGTAACCTTGCAAGCTGCAGCAGACTCGGTACATGTTCTAAAGCCATTATATTCTTAATTTTTTTTTTCTATCAATGCAGCAACTAATAATGGTAAATATATTTTCTTCCAGTCATAAATTTGAATCCTGTTTTTGTCATGGCAAGTTTGGTTTGTGTACACCTTTATTATATAGAACCTGAAAGCATTCTACAATCACCTTAAAGAAATATAATATTCGCTATCTTTATTGGTATGCCGCAGTCTAGAAATTTTCCAAAACTCTCATGTGACTGGACTGAAAAGATAGGAAGGTAGTTTATGTATTTTATGAAAAGAAAGGTTCCAGACAGGGTTGTGTTCCACCTCTTCAGTTTCCACTGACCTGTACAATTTCTCTTGAAGGGGTGTAAGGGTTAGTTATAAAATTCTTATCTCTCTTCTTGCATGCAGTACGGTGTGAAAATATTTGTGATAACATCTTTCAAGGATACATGCTTCATCGAAATTCTGCCAAATGTTCAAAAAATATAAAAGAGGTTTGTTACTTGTGCGATCAAATTTATGATAGTGTAGAAAACAAATACTTGGATTTGTCAATGGCAACAACTAGTACTCAGGTGAGGGGGGGACTTCCCACCCGCTGCCTGAAAGGATAACTACTCACTGCCAGTATTGGAAGTTTGCTATTCTCTAAAAAATCAGAACATTCAGATCTGAATTTAGAATTGCACACCAAAGAAAATTAAAAGTTAAATCTGGTCCATCTCTTATTTTGTTTGGGCAATCAGGCAGGATATTACAAAGAGCAGATGAATGCAATTACAATTAATGATAGGAGAAGATACAGGCTGCTACATGATTAGTATATGCTAAATAGTATGGCAGTGATTGATAAACTGGACAATTTAGTATGTTAAGTTATGGAACAAATGCTCATTCACCTTGATTTATATCTAAATATATTAATGATGGGGCTAATTAGAAAATTATTTTTGTCAGTTATTTACTTGAGCTTCTGGGCAGAGGTGCACTACAACTCTATAAACCCTGAAGGAGGTTAGATTCTTGCCATGTTACCCCGTACTCCATATATTGGAGAGTACCGGTACCGGGTAAGAACCCGGTACAGGTTCGATGCTGGTACGGCGCGGGTACGTACCGGATACGCCACGTGGCGTACCGGAATATTTTAATCTGGTCAAACAGCTGGTACGGTCAGGCGCGGGTACGTACCGGATACGCCACGTGGCGTACCGGAATATTTTAATCTGGTCAAACAGCTGGTACGGTCAGCGGTACGAGTACCGGATCGAAATATGACATTTCATTGTGTTAAATACCCACGTAGCCACAGAAAATCGAGCGCACACTATTCAAGATTCCCACGTGCTACTCTCTTGTCCACACGGACCGCACCCCAAAGTGTACAACCCGTTCAAATCCCATGTGCTAATGTTCACACATAAACTTTTAATTCATTTATATACGTAGCAAACTTGGTATATATAAAGAACTTAGAAGAATATTCAAAGCTATAGTGGGACTAATGTTCTGGAGCAAACCGGACAGCAAGTCAGCAATCCATCCACCCATAATTTTGTTCTTGTTCTCCATTCCTCAATCTGTGGATGTCTCCATTTAATTAATTTCAGAAAAATACATATTATGTTTTTAATTGTTTGAAGACCTTTAAATAATCATTTGGCATATTGTAAGCACGTTATTCAGAGGGTTGACAAAATTCTTGTCATTATTACTATTTTCTAATTAAGATTTATACCATGTAATTCTCATGATATTTTTTTAATATATATACTATATATATATATATATCGGCGTACCCGTACCGGGGATTTTTGAAAATTTTCGTACCGTCATACCCGAATCGTACCGGGTTCGGTACTCGAACCCGAACCCGTGCAACATAGGATTCTTGAGACTTCAATAGTTCAATTATTCTTGGAAGCTAACTGTATAACAAGATTCACATAAAAGAAGTATTAAATATTTTTAGTACAAGATCTATATATAAAGGGAAAAATCAACTGGTGCAGAATATTCTCTAGGCTCTATATATAGTCAAAGATGGAGGACTCATCTGATACAGGAGCAAAGTTGTGAATACTGTCCCTAATATTTGGTCAATTATTATTGCTGCGACATGAGAATGTAGGCCACCGCTCTTCCCGTTATTTTTAATAAGAAAAATTATAATCTCAGAAATTTTATAATAAGAAAAAAGGAAAAAAAATTTTAATAAGAAAAAAGCCCTAACGCGTTTGTGGACGCAGTAAATGCGCTGTGTCCTAACGCGGTCAACAAACGCGTTAGGGCTCCCTAATGCGGTTAACGACCGCGTTAGGAGACCGAATCTTTTCGATTTTCGAAATTTTATCGTTTTTTCTGCTTTTTCGCTTCGTCGTCTTCAAGAGGGAGAGAGAGAAATACAGAGACGTAGAAAGGAGAAAGAAGAGAGAAAAGGCAGGAAAAAAAAGAAAGAAAGAAGAGAGAAAAAAGAGGAAAAAAAAGAAAAGAAGAAGGAGAGAGAGAGAAAGAGAAAGAGGAAGGAGGAAGAAGGAGAGAACGGAACGTCGGAAGAAGAAGGAGGAGAAAGGAGGAGACGGCAGATTTCCGACGAGTTCGAGTTCGATCGATTTCCGGCGATTTGTAGAGGTAAGTTTTTTTAATTTCATTTTTTAGAATTTAATTAGAGTATTTTTGATATATTATAATTGTTGGAAATAAATAGGAAATTGTGGTATATTGCAAATAAATAGGAAATTGTGGTAAATAGAAAATGTGTATGATTTATGTGTAGGAATTGTGTAGAAATTGTGTAGAAATTTTTGTGTAGGAATTGTGTAGGATTTATGATTGGAAAATGTGTATGATTTATGATTTATTTGATATTTGATTGGATGAAAAAATTAGGAAAATGAAGATTTGATGGAAAATGAAATTTTTGTGTAGTAATTGTGTAGATATTTTTGTGTAGGATTTATGATTTAAAAATGTGTATGGATAATGTTGCAAATAAAAATGTGATGCAATATTGAAAATGTTTATGGATATTGTGGTATATTGTGATTGAAATTATTTGTGTAGAAATTTAGAAAATTATGAATTATGTAATATTAATTATGTTATATTTAATTATTATGAATTATATTAATATTAATATGTTATATTTAATTATTATGAATTATGTTAATATTAAATATGTTATATTTAATTATTATGAATTATGTTAATATTAAATATGTTATATTTAATTAATATAAATTATGTAATATTAATTATGTTATATTTAATTATTATGAATTATGTTAATATTAAATATGTTATATTTAATTATTATGAATTATGTTAATATTAAATATGTTATATTTAATTATTATGAATTATGTAATATTAATTATGTTATATTTAATTATTATGAATTATGTTAATATTAAATATGTTATATTTAATTATTATGAATTATGTTAATATTAAATATGTTATATTTAATTATTATGAATTATGTTAATATTAAATATGTTATATTTAATTATTACAATAGATGAGTTCTCCACACGATGAGGCTGGTCCATCCAGTCCTCCACACGACGAGGCTGGTCCATCCAGTCCTGCACACGACGAGGCTGGTCCATCCAGTCCTACACACGACGCTCCGATTGATCCAGCCCCACGTGTTAGACGGCTGAGGCGTCGCACCGGTCGTCCGAATCCGTACAACGTGAACCATGTGGAGCGAGCACAAGACGTTGACGGACAGATATTGTTCCTTACTCCTGAGGAGCATATTATTGGAGTGCCTGTTGAGGAGGTATACTAATTAAATATTTAATTTAGTATTTAATTTAGTATTAAATATACTTAGTATTAAATATATTATTTAATTTGCAGCGTGAAAGATGTTTAGATTTGAGATCGCACAAGCGTGAGATTGTGATCGATAAACGTATTGATGGACGTTTGCAGAAGCTCGTCCTGATTCACATCTCGAAAGTAAAGCATGTCAATGCGGATATTGCTTTACTAAAAGCATTGGTAGAGTTTTGGCGTCCAGAGACGCATACATTTCACTTTCATGTGGGCGAGATGACTGTTACGTTGCAGGTAAGAATATGTTTGAATAAATTTTTCAATTTATCTAATGTAAACTAATGTAATTATTGTGATAATTGATGGGTTCAATCATTTTCAGGATGTGAAGTATCTATATGGTTTGCGCACAGTAGGCAAACCTGTGACAGGGAGCACGACGGGAGTGCATTTTGATGATCAGGTCAGTGCGCAGTTATTTGCCACTGCGAACTGGGCTAGGGAAAAAACGTAAGTTCAATGTTAATTAATCCTTTAAATTTATGATTTATTATTTTATGATCTGTAAATACTGACAATTATGTATATGATAATGTAAGGACAATAGACGTAATATTAGATTGAAGTGGCTGCGAGAGAATTGCTCCAACTGGCCTCATGTTGGAGCTTCCGATGATGAGCTCGATCGTTACACACTTGCGGTGGCGATGTAGCTCTTTGGGACTCTGATGTTTCCTGATATTCTGCAGGATTCTGTACCCGCATTTTTTTTGGATCTCGTAGCGGTATTAAATTAATTTCATTTAATTTCATAATCATTTCATTTCAATATCATTTATAATATTAGTTAAATCATGAAATGTTAATTAAATCATTTGTTAATTCTCAAATTTATATTTCTGTCATTGTTATGAATATAAACTGAAATTTGTGTTGTTTAATTAATTTGCAGGGAAATTTAAATGAAGACAAAAACTGGAACTGGGGAGGTGCGGTCCTAGCATGCCTGTATATCGTGCTGCACTGCGATTCAAGGTTGTGACGGGACCTTGGATGCTTTTATTGTTTTGGGCATGGTCATATATTTCAGTATGTCGACCGAGTCTTTTAGATGAGCCATTTTCTGGATTTGGCCAGCCTGATATAGACTCGTGCCCGCCGTTTGGGAGGTATAATTTTTCATAAATTTAGCTCTAGTTTAATACTCATGGCTTTAGTTTAATAATCATGTGCGACATTTTGTTTAATGTTTAATTTTTCGTAAAATTACAGGAAATTTGCTGAAGGTCGGTCATTTTCGAAGAACACTCATCGTGGGGCAGTTGAGTATGCACGGGACCACTTGGCGACATTGGAGGTAGAAGATGTCAATTGGTTCCCGTACGCAGATGACCGACAGAGAATGCCACGAGTAGCCCAGTTGTTTTCGGCATCAGATTATGCTCGGATGTCGCTGATTTTTTATCACATAGTAGCATACTATTATCCGGAGCGTTGCAAGCGTCAGTTCGGATTATATCAGCTTGTTCCACCACCGCTATCTCTGGTTTGTTGTTATATGCTTAAGATTGATTTTCATTTTAATTAATAAGTTGTATATTATTTTAATTAATAAGTTCTATTTTTAATGTAACAGAGTTGGCACACGATGCGCAACTACATGAATTTCCAATGCAATTCTTTTGCTAATCCGAATTGGAGTACTATTTTTCATGCGGCGCATGCAGCGTGGAGTGATGAGGCATTAGCTGCGCTGCAGATCGACCTTCGACCTTGGACAGATGCTGATTCTCTGAGGTATTAAAAATTAATTATATTTGTTATTTAATTTCAATCGTTGGTAATTTAAGTTAATTTTTAATATTAATTTAACATTTCAAATTTGGATGATTAGTTATTTTTTGTGGTTTTGGAGATGGGGAGGATCGGAGCTTCCTACACCTCGCGAGCAGGCTGAGGCACGCATCAGACGTAGAGGTGATGTTCCGATCAATCAGAGACAGTACGCTCCCATGGGGTCCAAGCTGCGTAATGTGGTATTGACTGATTGATTAATTTATTTAAATCAGTTTCTATTTAATTGTTTTTATTTATTTTCTAATGAATTATTATGATTTTATTTTATAATGGCTGATTAAGATTTTATTTATTTATTTAATGCAGGAAAACAACGCATTGAAGAATGCGGTTCATGCAATAAGCCTCCTTGTGAACCATGGTGGGATGAAATTCTGCAATATGTAGATAGTCAAAATTTATAAGTAGATTTATTTTTAATTTTCATGTATTTTACTATTATAGTTTAGTAACTTAGCTATGTGTCGTTATAATGAATGATTTGCGGTTGTTATTATTATTAGCTACGTGTCGTTGTAATGTTTTATTTTTATGGTTTACTAAGTTTTAATTTAAGTTTACTTTTGTGTATTAATTTTAAATATAAAATCATTAAGTAAATTTTCCTTCAATAAACATACAACAAAAACATATAGGATTAATTTTAAACAATAAATACCAAAACACATGATAACAAAATAATTAATATTAAAGTTGTATTATAAAAATTATAAAAATAATATAATACAATATATTATAAAAATACATTAAAGATGATATATTGTATATTTGATGAAAGATAGAGTATAAAAATTAAAATATAAAAATTAAAGATAAAAGATGAAAGATACTAAACGCGGTTTGCAATTTTGAAAAAAAATTAAACAAGTGTTCTGCCTCCTAACGCGGTCGTTGACCGCGTTAGGGCCTTCTAACGCGTTCATTGACAGCGTTAGGAGCCAGGAACCATACGCGGTCCAATATCGCGTTGGGACTTTTTCCTTATTAAAAAAAATATTTTTCCTTTTTTCTTATTAAAATTTCTGAGTAAATAATTTTTTTTATTAAAAATAACACCCGCTCTTCAATTGTGATCATATAACATCAGTTATTGTGCTTACGGTTAGATTAGTTGATATGCGGTATGACTCAAGTTGCAATAAAAATGTTTTATATTCCCTTGCTATGTTTGCAGATCTACTAGCATCAGAAACAAAGAAAATGAAAAGATGGTGGGCGCTTTGGAAATAAGCATTGAATTATCTTTGTGCATACCTTAGCTGTATGTAGCTGTATATAACCTTAGTTGTAAATAGGTATCAATTGGAGTTGGCTCCATGACAGAGCCGGCTTAATGCCTTTTGTTTTCCCCTTGTGTGAAAGTTTCCAATTTTCCATATCCTTTATTTTTTGCTTTTGCACTCACCATTTTGAGACATGCGGCTTGTTATGATATGAACAGTAGTATTCAGCAAATTTAATGGAATGATCAGTAGTAAATACAATGGAAAATTTTCATTGTTGGTCATTCAATATGAATTTTATTTAAATTCTATCAACAAAATTTCTCTTATTTGAGAATAAAGAGTGAATATGAACAAAATATAAAGAGAGTTTATTATTCATCATGGTGCATAAGGCCTTTTATGCATCATGATATTTTCTTCGTCAGTATTTTTGTAAAAACTAATTAGATATATGCCACTATAAAAAATAGATAGATAATTACAGATGAAACTCTTAAATTTGTAAATTAGGGCAGCTGCCCTCTTCCTCCATTCATCCCCTCTACCCTCTTCTGGAGCAGTTCCATCAATCGTCATCTTGCTATCAATTTCATACATTCAGGTACTTCAATAATTCACCCACTGAGGAAGCAGAATTTATCTGTCTTTTGAGCGTATGAGGTACTATTGTGATATGCCTCTTTAAATTGCAGCCTAATATTTTCACAACATAATTAGGACCTGATTCTGTCTGTGGCATGAATCAGATTCCATTCCAAGAGGCCGACCCACGAAATAGTTATCGAGTACTGAATCATGTGACTTTACAATTCATAATTTTGTTAATGTATTCCATGATCCATCAAAATTGCTTTAATTATTAATTTATGATTTCATAGTACTGTTTCAAGATTAGGAGGGATTTTGTGCTCCATTTCCAACAAGAAAAATTTGGAGGAAAAATTGCATTTCATATGGAGGAAAAATCAGTAATAGATCTACAACAGGATGTGGATCCATCAATTGTCAACTTTACAATCAATTTCATATAAGCCAGGTACTTTCATAAATTCACTGGTTATATGATCGGTAAGAATCCAATTTTACCTTAGCCTACTCAGAATACATAATACTAACCTACATGCCTCTCTCAATTGCAGCTTTAGATTCAGCCAAATCAATTAGTTAATTTATTTATCCAATCAATTTCCTCCTGGACCTGAATCGAATTGGTCTGCAAGAAGGCTTGACCCACAAATTGATGCTGATTCGATGATTCTTACCCTGTGTCGTTTTTCTTTTATTTAGTCTTTTCCACAATGGGTCTGTATGTTTCTCTGTTTAGTCAGAATCCATTTCTCGAAAAGGAAGAGGTACCTCCTTCAGGGCCCTGAATTTTCCTACATTGTTGAGATGCTCATTTTCCAACCTACAAGCAAAGCACTGAGTTACAAAAAGATCCAGACACAACTTGAACTCAGGAAACCAAATGTAGGATTAGGAGTTTTTGTTTTCAGTGCTGTGTAGGTCAGGAGTGGTATCAATATAAGCCTAGTGTACTGGCATAATAAAACAGCTCATCCACTTTTGTAGACCCTTTTTTTTTTTCCCCACTATGTGCATGGCTCATTGAGTGCTCTACTTCAAATCTGAGGCTAAATTGATTAACTGAAATTTATTTTCTGTAGGGAAGGTTCAAAAAATTCGAGTTGACCACAATGAATGAAGATTGGTACAGGCTAAACGTTAGATCTTGAATCAATATATCTGGAACTGTGTCGATTAAATAGCTCATCAGCTATAATAGGTATTTTTTTTTTTTGACGTTAGCATAAACTTTAATAAGAAAACTCTTGAAAAGAATAAACGCTATTATTTCTACCCAGATATTATAAAGTGACTGATTTATTACCGGTAAAAATTCCAATGTCCACGACGAATGACCTCAAGTGATGCTAACACAAAATCAATTAGCCGGTGCTCAAATGGGCCCACATTTAGATGCATCACACTAAAAACCCATGCGAGCCTTAGACCCAGGTTTATACCCTGTAATTACATCAAGCCAAGTTTTAAAAAAAAGTACTGTTCATTTTACACTCTTTTTTGTCATATAGCAAGGTAAAATCATATGGAGGGTACTTCAGATTCCAAGAAAATAATGATTCTTGACAGTAAAAATAAATAGAAAAAAAACTTCCAATTAAGAACCAGGCATGAATTACTCGTTTATGTAACTCTATCAAGATAAACTAAATGCATCACTAATTTTCAAAGAACCAGAGCTGATGAGATTTCATTTAAATTATTATTTTGAATGTGTGAAAATTCTCTATATCATTACCATGGATATGTAGTAGATAAACTTGTGCTTCAAGACAAGATCGTCTCTGAGCAAAAAATTCTTCGACTCAAGGTCGAAAAATCCCCAGTCCTTGACAAAGTCCCAATAGAGCTGGTAGCAAGTTGCAAAAATCGAGAATATTATGACAAAAGCCAGCCATGTCTGATTGGGGTGCTCAGTGTACATCACTCTGAAAAATGCTACCACAAGGGCAGATCCATACTTCCCAGCATTTGTTAGGTGGTTCCGATCGCGACCTTCCTCAAAGTACCTCCTCAAGCACTGTAAATTGTTGCATCAATGCATTTACTATCCAGAATTTGGCTCGTTTTATTTATAAATCATTCTAAAAATGGAATTTAAGTTTGATATCTGACCACCCTATCATGTGATTGGGGAACTATTTCAATATGCAGACTCGGCTAAAAGTGTGGTGATTGTACATTCAGACAATGACATATATTCGATTGAGCACTATAGCCTTGACTTGATCCTTCTTGCATTGTCTAATTGAACTTTGATTAAATTTTAATTGTCATGGTTTTTTAGATTACACTCAGCTATGCAATAAGCCAAGCACACATTCTTACAGCTCTGAAATGAGGTTATAATCAGTCCTGCTTAATTTATCTATTTTCTAACCGACACAGGCTCCTTTATTTTGTTGGGAATAATCATTGCCAGTAGTAAATGCAAATTAGTTACCTGCATGAATCTCCAGTAATAAGGAAGGAACGAAATGGTGTAAGCAATCATCCTGTATTGAGGGCTATGCGAACATGTATCATAGGAGTGTGTTTTGAATATCATTGCCATGAAGTAACATGCAGTGAACTCTATGTGCCTCATAAGCGGAATCTGTTATTCAACACGATGAATTCCAACAATTTGATTAATAAAAAAATTGCAAACATTAAAAATAAGTCGGGTATTCTTTTAGACAGGAATTGATACCTGGCTGCACAATTGATCAGCCATGAAGAAATCTACCATCACCACCTGAAAGTAAATTTCATACAATCTATTAGCATATATCTATACTAGCTATTTATTGTACTACTTCAATTAGAATTTTTTCAACTGTGTGAAATAAAATAATAGCATTTTAATTACTTTGTATAGTGGTGCCAGAATGATGTTTCGGATGACTCGTAGAAGGCAGAACCGTGTTGAGCGGTAGAATACGTTAAATGGGCAGATGAAAAACCCTATTAGGAGCTTACGAAGTAAACAAAATAAATTGTCAAAAACTTTGCACTGAAATTTAATATAATGAATAAATCAAAGTTTGCCGTTTTGATGCTAGACATTTGTATTGCCTAGTTAACATATGTGTAAAAATATATGTATTACAATCTCAGACTATACCAAGCCATATGATATAGTTAGTTTCTACAAAATAATAATAATAATAATAATAAACTAAAAAAATAAAATGAACAGAGCACACTACTTTTGTTTATTACAGGGAATACGCATATCTGCTGGGCTTAACTTTTAATAATGAAAACTTGGTGAGAATTTTCCCTGAGCACAAAAAATTATCAATAACATGAATATGATTAAGTTTATGGCAGTGAACAAATACCAGAGATAGGAGTCCTGGCAATGTATCGGCATGCTTGGTACCGACATTGGAGGAATTGAGAACAAGATGGACGACCATCGCACCAACAACTGTCGTCATCAGGGATGCACAAATCAGAAAGGCATCCCTTGGCTTCAGTGCTGTGTTTGTGGCAAATTCGAAGATGAAATTCTGGTTTATTCGGGTGTTCCTCCACATAAACAAGTTGCAACCGTACATAAATACATGGAGACTAACCAGAGCATATATACTGCGGTAATTATAAAAAATCCAGTTAGGTATTTAGAATTGATGTGCAGTTTTTATTGTGTTCTTGTATATTTGTGTGGTTAACTATTGGAATGCAGAGATAAAAAAAAATTTCAAGTTCAATCAGGCTTCTGTTCCAGCAAATTAGAAACAGAGTCAGCTCTATAATTTTTTTTTTTTATTATTGTAGGCTTTAAGGGCTGACAATTTTCTAACATTATGTTCAGCAGCATAGTTACGTGTTAACTTTTCTCAATCACAGTATCCCATGATCCCCCAACAAGTTAAGAATCAGATGTGATGCCTAATTAAGCTCAATGGAATAATTAGTGGACATTAATAAACTTTTTGTCTTAGACAACTTTTAGTAGATTGCGATTTTAAAGGCCGACCTGAAAATGAAAGCAATTAAGTGGAAGTTTACAATAATAAGTTTCTACCGAGCATGTCTAAAAAAATGTGTACAGTAATAGAAAGCAGAGACAGAGACAATAAAAATAAAACCAATAGCTGAGAATTATAATTAACCTGCTTGTTATTATTTTCTTTCCGATAGAGCACATCCTTTTCTTTCGCTTATGAAATTTTATTGCGTGCAAACAGAAATGGAACGAAGGAATGAACATTGAGATTACCTAAACACAGGGTAGAAGGATTCGACATAACCCGACTTATCGGTACTAGAAGAGAAGATGCCACAGAGATGTGCTAGGACAGCGTACACGCCAAACAGTGTTACAAAGCTGCCCGTAAAAAGACCTGTCAAATAAAAACTATCATCCCTCTACTTCCAATTTTGGGAAATTAACAACGATAAAATATTGGTAACTTTCATATTCACAATTGAAAAAGATTTGTCTTGTTGATTGATTCCATTGAGGTTATTTTTGAAGAAGCACTAAAAGTATCCATATTTTGGAAAAGTGCGACATGTTACAGCGGCCGAACTATATACCGGAAATGCTGGAGCTGGAGTAATGCTATGATGGAGTTTGAAGGTACCGAAATTGGGGCATGAAATGCTGTGGCGTACAAGAAGCAGACCATATAACTAGAGGAGACAATCAAAATGTCGTATTTAGAAAACCAAACAGGGGCGTAGGGGACAAGAGTAATTGGAATGGTGGGACCACTGTGACTCTTTCATTTCATCACGTAAATAATGTTACCGAGTTATCACCAAAAGCAAATCTAAATCAATGTCACTAAACCTGAATTCTATTGGATTTTATTTCTTTTGAACAAAGGAAAATGACAAAATTGTTTTGTATTTTCTTTTTTAAAATACAGAATCACATACCGACATTCAAACTAGTGACTGTAACTATCTGTAAGTGTTGTTAGTTGAAATTGAAACGGTTGGTAAAAGCCACTTTCCAGGAAAAATAAGATTCTATAGTTAAGTAGAGCTTCTATGGTTAGCAAGATATTTACTACCAACCTTAGTACAAATATCCGTACTTATTAATAATAGTATTAGTAATAATGAATAATTATATATAGATATATACAAAGAAAAAGAGAAGTTGAGATAGAATAGTTGTTACCAACAAAAAAGGTGACGAGGTGAGAGTCCTTGGGCTGACGTGGCCTGAGGAATTTCATGGCTTTCTTGCGATCATTCCCCGCAAAATGCTGTGTGAAAATGCTCTCCACCTCATCTCCCAGCTTTATCACCTGTTTCATCCCAAAAAATTATGAAACCAACTATTTTGGGTATTCAACCCACTAGCTATTCATCTGTAAGTTATGCCTAAATTGGGAAATTTGTCTGAAAGAATCCTTTACATCATACGAAATCACTATGGCCACTATATATCTGGTTAGGTAAAATAAAGTAAGAAATACATCAAAATAGCTTAGTGTTCCGAGTGAACAGGATTATCCAAATATCATGAAACAAGCAATGTTTTTTGGTGCATGGAGCTAGCCTAGATGTTGGGTTTACCCACTTCTTACAAGATGATGTGGGGTCCAATTTTATGCAAAGATACTATTTTTGTTTATGGTTTTTTCTTTGTTTATTTATCTCTTTCTTTCTTTTTCTTTTTTTTTTTTTTTTTTGGCACGGGCATGCAAAAAGATGTCACATTTTAATCTGTCACTTATTTGTAAGGGGAAGCGCACTATGAAGTGAAATGAGCATTAAATCAATGTTGTTTAGCTAAATTAGAGATAAGGATAGAAAACCTTGTCGGAGCTGACAAACTGGGAGCTCTTTACTTTTCTGAGAAATGATTCAGCTGTGCTTTGTTGGCGGGAAACCTTCACAATACAATGCACACAATGTTTTAGTTTTAATTATCATTATAATAAAAAAACATTTATAATAAGACAATTAATCAAGCTGTCACGCATGGAACCAACTTAGACATAACACACAAGTTTTTTTTTTTTTTTTTTTATATCAACACACAAGCTAATTAACCTGTGCGGCTTTAGTGACGTAGTTCATGAAATCATCTCTCTATACACAAATCCTTTTCAGGGACTTTACAGTTTACACCAGACAGCTAAATGACTTGTCAGCTTCTTCCTTTTTCAGGGGCTAACAAACCGACAGTTACTTCTTTCATGTATATCATGTGAGATACGGGTTAACAAGTTATCTCAGCCTCCTTTTCTAATTTTGTGCCACCTGTCCAAAAATATATCAACGCAAGGCCAGCTTCACAGCTTACGAGCAGTGGGGCCACATGTCATTGGTTGAAATGGGTTCTGTTAACTTTTTCTGAAAAGGGGCAGCACTCTTGATTCTTTGTTCTTTATTTAATTTTTTATTTTTGGGTGCATACGGAAAGATAACGAATTTGGTTTGTATAACCTTTATTCGGCTCACTTGGACCATTCATATATATCAGACTTAATCATGTGAATAATTCTTTTACTTTATTTAAAATAATTGGTTTAAATAATTAATGATGCCCTGTTACCTTCCCAAACTTCTTCATTATTTTAGTGAATGCCTGCATGTTGAGCGAACTGCCAAAAAAAAAAGTCACAAAAAGTCCTTAACAATTTTTAATTTCTCAACGTGTACAAAAGTAATTGTGTTGTGCCAAACTTATTTGTTTGTGTTTTGCCATATTTTTAGATCCAGCTGATAATTCTTTTACACTGCCATTTTCAACACCAACACACTTATATCACTTGCTTTGTCAATTTGGACCCTCCATACACAGTATTGTTTACCAAATCTTTGGATAAAACACGACAGTTGCCTTGCACTTACATTATTTTTCCACACCAACACATACATTTAAGATCACTTGCGTTGTCAATTTTAACTCTGCCTGATGTGTAAACATGACGCACTTCCAATTTTATTTGGTTTCACACAACGGAATAATTAATTTTTTGTATATAAATATCAAAGTGTTATCACATTTATGCAAGAAATTAAACCCACACTACATCCACATATATAACTCTCAGGACCTATTTGCTCACGTGGGTAAACGCAGCACCAACATCAGCAACTAGCTGCTAGGGACAAAATTGTCAATACCTGTACTTCTTAATCAAGCCGAGGCCGCGGTAGAGCTCGATGAAGGCACCTCGGATCATCTTCTCAGCACACTGAATCTTCTTATTGTTTATGTAGCTGCCCCCGGTGGTCCCATCCTTGCGGGACCCATTGATCAGGTCTTCCCACACAGAGCTGACGACCGAGGTGACAGCTGCGATTGTGCGGGTGGGCGTGGATGGCGGGATGTCGATCCTCATTGATGCCATCTTTGGCTTTGCGCCTTTCTTGGCCTTGCCTCGGGCTGCCCCGATTATCTTCACCCCGTTCTTTTCTAGCACTGCTATCACCTCCTCTGCCATCAGACTGCTGTCCGATTGCATCTGGTCCGCCTCCTCTGTGCTTTCTGATTGAGCTGATTCAAGTGGACATTAATTAATTAACATGTCAACGGACAGCAGTCAAAAAACATAAACATGCAACGTGTAGTACATAACTTCATATATGTATCAACTTTTTTAGTGACTGTATGTGGGTTTGGCCATGCATAAATCAAAACCTGCAACTACACATGCTATTTTCAAACACATAATTATACGCATACAGAAATGAAATACAGTTATCTAAACAGCCAGGACAGTAAAATTTTACCAACAAAATTTTTTTTTTTTTTTTTTTGGCTTTACACAGCGTACCTGATAGGTCGCTGGATTGGGAGTTAACACGGGACAAGAGCGTGCCGGGAGAACCAGGTGAAGCAACAGAATCTGGCGGCAAGATCCGACGGCGCTGCTGTCTCTGAAAAAAATGGTCCAACACTTCCTTCACATCAGAGAGGATTTGTAACTGCTTGATCAAGGCATCGGCTCTCTCACAAAACTCAGCCTCCTTCATCGTGTAGAAATTGTTCACCTTCTCTAACTCCATGTCTGCTTTCTCCACAAACACCTTCACCTGTTTTATATAATTGTTCTATATATTATTTTTGCTGCTTATATTCTGCTTAAAATTGTATGCATGTGTTTTACAATTGTCACGTTTTTTTCTTTTTTTTATAAAAAATAATTTGTTTTCGCGCCTAAGCAGGTAATTATTCTCAAATAATATTAGCTTACCTCTTGATCACCTGGCTGAATCAGTTCCATCTCGTACATGTTTTCTTCATCTAGCTACAAAACAAAATAAGTTTCTAACTTTAGATGGAGCAAAAAATGATAATATATAGTAACAGATAAAATGTTATACTGTCAAGTATATCTACATGCACAGTTCCCTTGCTAATGGAATAGTGCACAATTCAAACTCGACGGTCCAGATTGCTTGATTAGGAAAAACAAGCTGGTGCTTTCGTGAAAACAATAACCATGATTTGATATGTTCTCCGGGAAATTTGATCGATGCCATTCAGATAAAATTCGGAAAATACACCCCCTAAAAAAAAAAGGTAAAACTACCTGTTTTGTCGTTTTCTACGACCTGACCCGCTTAAAGCAGATCACGTAACGGAAAGAGAAGCATAACAAACAAGCAAGCTAAAAAACCACCCTCGAAATTTAAAAATTACAGAAAAAATATAAAATATACATGAAAAAAGGCAAAATTCAAGAACTCGATTGTGCACCTGATGAGAGGTGTGGCGGCGGTGGCGGAGCCGAGAAGCGAGGGAACGAACCGGGTCGAGGAGAGAGAAACCATAAGAGACATCGCTGCCAGCGTTAGAGCTGACGTCATCCGGTATTGGATCAGTGGAGGAAGGGTGGTGGAGGAGAGCGATTTTGATTTTCTTGATGTGTTTCTTGAGGAATTTGTAGTTGACGAATGCCTCCTTCCATTCTGGTATCAGTTGTGCCTCTAGTTCCCTTGAGAACTTCACCATTTCAATCAATTCCTATCCCTCCTCTCTCTATCGCTTTGGTTTTAAATGTCTTTTTTTCTCCCTTTTCTTGTGCTCAAAGAGGAGAGGTGAGGAGAGGAGGGAAATGAGAGAGTGCAACGAGCTAGTGTGTTGGGGTTTATATAGAGAATGGAGTGGTTGGAAACAGAGCGGAAACAGAGGAAAGTGGAGTGAAGAAAAAGTTAAAGAAAATAAAACGAGATTAAGGGAAATATTTGTGACGGCGATTTATAGCATTATTACAAAGGTAATATAAAAGTGTTATGTAAATGGGGTGAATTAAGGAATATTATTACTATTTATTTATTTAGTTGAAGACTTAGCGTTATTGTTAAGGAATATGGATAAACTTCAGTAATAATTAATTTCTAAACATCCTAATGTTTGTATGGAACGATTCAAAACAAAAGGGGAAAATTAAAAATCAGGAATGACAAGTGTCTATATTGAAGTTTTTCGCATGTGACAGGTGGCAATTTTCCGTTGGTGAGATGTTTGCAGTTTCTATTAGTGAATCAAGCTGATGTGGCTAATCAATCCATTTCATTTTTCATGGATTCAAATTATATATGGTGTGGCAACGTTTTAGAAGGTTCCAACAACAAATTGCGTCGAGATTCGTATAACTTTTTGATGGCACAATGAGAACATGAACACCTCCAAGATAGGAGGCATGACAGAAAATGAGTAGATACTGTCGATGTACTTGACGATGACAGTTTGACAGGTGATCATTTATTCGGCTACCTCTAGGTACGAAAAGAATGCAGCTAAAAATCTGGAACAAATACGAGCTCAATAGATATGCATAAACAAAATTCTTGATGAGGCGAATATATTCATAACATATATGCGCTGATCGAGTGGTTATTGAAGGTGCAGGTTTGAAATCTTACTAGATTTTTTATTTCAAATATTTCAAAGTTTAGAAATGTGATTCTCTTTATATCTCGAAAAAAAATCATACTATGTATTTATGTTATTTATTAAAATAAAATTTATCGTTAATATAACTTTTATATGCTAAGATTATCAACAGATAAGTTCAAGTACTTAAATATAAAATAAGTGTACATTTTCTTAATAATATAAATATATAGGAAATAAAAGCATGCACATGATGTTAGACAAAAATTAAGCATTGGCATATTATTATGCAAAAAATATAATTAATTCTTATTAAACATCATTATTTTATGGAAGTTACAAAATTAAACATACCATCAAAATAACCAGTCTAGTAACTTTATGAATGGATACATACAATTTTAAGAGAGTATTAATCAATAAAAATTATTTTAAATTTTTTACAGACAAAAATTATGCAATTTTGGCAGAACTAGGAAATTATTTAAACATTAATTATACTGTAGAGAATTTTAAATATTCTTACAGATTATAATTTACATTCTCACTTCGAGAACAATAAATAAAAAAAAGAATAAATTACTCTGTGGGAAAATTTCTTAATGACATGCTTGTTTTCTATATCAACAAATTTAACAGTTGATTATTTCTACATACAATTTTGCCTATATTTAACTTTATTGTTTGTTTTCCCACTTCAAAGGCAGTATAAGAAAAGGAGAACAGGAAAGTAAAGAAGATTAGCAACTTCATAATAGAACGGAAAATTAATTAATCACATGCTGATTTTTATTTCGCTATAATATTAAATTAGTTTGGCATCTGAAAGTGACGAAATTTTGTATTATTATAAAAAAAAAAAAAAAAAACGAAAAGGTACTTTACAGGATCAAATTTTATTCATGAAAGGAAGCTGGCCCATATGTTCTCTGGGCCGCCACGAGCACCAGAACCATGTTTAACATCCATTATAATATTTTTCATTTCATTGTACATTTTTTTTAAAAAAAAAAAATTGGATTCTTTTCTCAGTATGAAGGTCAACTTTTACTAATGCCAGATTCACTAGTATTAATTAATATACTGCTGACGTCAATCTGGGGCTACCTATGTGGATATGTCCCTCATTCCAACCAGAGAAAATAAGCGCACCAAAAGTAAACTATGCGCGCATCGTGACTTTACAACATGTAACCCAATTGGGGGATTATAAAAATGCTATCAAGTTCTGGGGTTGATCTCAAACACTGATAATGCTACCCATTTTATTATCAGTGACAAGATATCGAACCATCCAATCATGAGTTTAGTCTTTTGTTTTCATAGTTAGGTAATAAGAACTTAAAGCTTCCTTTTATTCATGAAAAGATTTGAGATAATATAATAAACTAATTGGAATTAATTGCATAGCTAGCGCATAATTATAAACCCAAATAGCTTGGTATTGTATTTGTAGGTTTATTTAATAGCACGCCTTTAAAGCTTCAAAGTTATTACTAGTTTAAAAAATGAACAAGCATAATGTTTCTCATCCATTTAAGTTGGAAAATATTGGTCGTACAGTTAGCATGAGAATTCAATATTTTCCTTCATTTCTCACACAGTGACACTTTTGGTTAATGCTTTCTCCATGATGTCCACTTTGTCTGAGTCATTGCTAGATTAGAAATAACTTCATTCAACTTTAATTTTACCAGTTGTTAATTATAGGTCTATATATGCTTGCTTGTAAAGAGTCAAAGCATCTTCCACTGTCCAAATTCTAGTGCCTTCTTTTGCTAATATTCTGGAAAAAAAATATAACCACTTTATCTTCAGAACTTCATGACTTCCTAAAATAATATGGAATAACAAGAGTGTAAAATAGTTCATCTATTGCTGGACCAATCATGTTCTAGTTTTATTGGAGGACACATCAGATTTGTTTCCACTTTGTTTTTGTGCTTCATGCAGAAATACCATTTGCGATTATAAACCAAAGTTTGCCCTTTTTTTTTTTTTTTTTTTACTTTGAATAGTTCGTCTGTTTCAAAGATTGTTCAACACGTTTCTATAGTCGAGCCCATCTTATTAATCCTTTTGCTCTACCATATTTAATTGTAAGTATACAATTTTGACTGTAATTGGCAGCAATTAATGATAGCTAAGCAAATCTAGTCTTACTGTCTGCTGATACTTTGTAAAGGTACATTTATTCACTAGCAAAAAAAAAAAATCTCAATTAAAGATGTAATTAATAAAATATAATTTTAATTCAACACAACAATAAATCAATTTTTTAAGTATATATATTTATACATAAATAAGTATAAAAATCAATTACTTCTTACCGAACACGTATACTAAGCAATTCATCAAAGAAATCCAAAACAGAGTTCGTTTAATTCTTCACTAAAAGTACACTAATTTACTGAAAAAATGAAATGAAAAGCAATAACTAAGTATGTGTTTTGAAAGGAAAATCAGTGGTCTAAGCATTCTCAAACGTTTTACCAGCCTGCTTCCAATGTCCAGAAACTGAGAGACAAGTCAAGTTACACAACTCCGATGGAGGAACCTCAACATGATGACTAGAGGTGTCAAACGTGGTTAACGACCACGAAAATGCATACTACCGTTATCGTTCCATAAATTTGAACTGTACAGATCGATGTGTCACTAACCGTTTCGTTTATCAAACGGCACAGAAATCTGTTCTGTTAATCGTTCCATATAAATAAACGGAAATAACGGTTTAACGTTCATAATTCTGAATCGTTTTTTTCAACCAAGCCAGCAACTTATAAATCAACAAAATTGAACCAGCACAGCAATAAATAATGCTAGAAATACATAATAAGCGCTTTAATTACATGTCCTATGTCCTAAATCAATCACCAGTACACAAAATTAAGCACATTCACCAGTACTAATCTCACCACTCAAACACAAATACACGATTACATAGCTACTACATACCCAAATACAATTTTGAATCCTGAATTACATGCCATCAGCTCAACCCAGATCCCAAACTCCCTTCTCAGTTTACCAATCTCAGCCAATGACTAATCTATACCAATCTCAGCCAAATGACTAAACAAAAGCACAATGCATCATCATTGAAGATCATTGTTTGAGATCTGAGGAGCCAAAGACATGGTGGTACAACCAACACTCCGGGCTTCAATTGTGTATTAAGGCATATTAATACTACTAACAAAAGCACAACTGCATAGCATAATAAGTACTAAACAACTAATATCTGGCTTACAGAAAAATGATAGCCAGTACATGCACTGCACATCCTCATTCTGTTGGAGTTATGTCCTAGAAGTCAATATTTAATGACTTAATTATTTAGTTTATGTTATTGATGATATTTGATCATTTGTTCCTGGATTTTATTATTGACAGTTCATTCAGGTTGAGGATCTGAATTGTAGATCACTGTATTTCATTTAATAGTAAATGACAATAATAAATCAAAACTGTCCATAGTCTTGATAATTAACAAGGAACATTAATTATCATATAAGACTAGCATGCAAGTTAAGCGATGATTAAGTTCTACAAATCATAAGTAAGGAGTTACTAACTTAATTGCATATGTATATGTTACTAGAACATAGTACAGGATATGACCCCGATGAAATAAATATATGGATTGTGTTAAGTGTCATTATTTATTTTATCAGTGTTTGATTCCAAGTTTGAGATGGTTCAGTTTTTCCACATGAGGATAGGTTCTATAAATATCGTCTACCGCTGATTCCTGATAAGGGCTGCTATACGGACTTTATTTATGTTCACTTGAATTGTGCGGGGAAAAACTGTTCATCAAGACAACCGTATGTCCCTCATTAGTTCACCTGGTGAGCGATGATATCTATTGGGCCCCTTGATGGAGATGGATTGCTTGCTAGCAACTTGTGCAATCATCTCTAGATCAAGAAACGTATAATCTGCAAGAATGACACATTCCTATCTTGGATTATACAAGGATATCATGTGACATAGGATTCAAAACAATAAGATACTAATTTCTTATGCAGGATTAAATGATTGTATTGGTACATTGTTTATTTATGCGAATTGGAAATCATAACGTGTTGCTAGATACCGCTTATGATTAATGGAAATAAATAGCGATTTATTTTCATAGCCAACATAGCATAAATCCTCAAAGGGTCACACAAATAGAACTTTAACCATATGTGCATTATTTGTTTATTCGTAGTAGCGAGTACTGCGAAAATATGATAAGTTGATTAATTAATTATATATCGTTATGAACCGTTATAATTAATTAACTCAAAGGGATCATATAGAAATGAAATAATGCATATGCTAATTCCAAAATAATTATTAATAAGTTAATAATTAATTTCGTTCAACGTATATATTTATTATACTGAGCTGATCGGTCTTTTGTTTAATCAGTTAATTAAAAGCCCGATTTGAGATTAATTAATGGAGTGGATTAATGGACTAATAAAATATATTTTGTAGCCCATAAACACCCATGAGAATGTTGGCCCAAAAGGGTAATTTTGTCAAGACAAAATTATGGAAAGAAAGCAAGGTTAGGAAATAACAAATATGGCAGCGTTGTTTATGGAAACAGCGAGCCATAGATCTCTTGCTCTCTCCCTCTTATTTCTTGCGCAAGACACAAGAAATAGGTAGAAAATTTCTGCCCTAGGCGCCTCTCTCTCTCTCCATCTCTCAATAGCTCATGTGTTGAGCGTTTTTTTCTTCCCAAGTAAAATAGTTATTCGTGCGAAGAAAAATAAAAAGGGAATTAGCTATCGTCTTGAAACAAGCTAGCACTTGTTTATAGACTTTGGTTAATCTTCTAGGTGGACTAGAGGCAGCGAAGGCACGCATCCATCGACTCCAAAGCATAGGTCGAGCCTTCTAGTTACGATACTAGAAGAGGTATAAACTCCTACGCCTTCTCGTTTATATATTAACTGCTTGAATAACTAGATCCGTTAATCGTGCATGTTAATTGCTTATTAAATGTTAATAAAAATTAAAATTGCACAAGGACTTGAGTTCCTAACAGTGGTATCAGAGCGCTGGTCGTTATTCGAGTTTTTAATATTTTAAAATCGAGAATTAGTAATTAATTAAGTTAATTAGTGATGTGCATGCTTGCTGTTCTGGAAAAAGCTGTTTTTCTGTCTTGTTGCTTGTTTTTAGTATTGTAAAGCTTTCTGAAAAAATTTTATTTTTCATAGAGATTGTAGATCTTTGAGTCGTGGTTCTTTTGGCGCTGGTTTCACTATTTTCTAAGCAGTTATGAATTTTTAGTGATTTAAACGGTGACGGTGCGCAGATCTGGAATTCTGCTGCACAGTTCTGTTTGTATGGCAAAAAGGACGTATTTTATAAAATAACTACCTGTATCTTTTTCATTTGAGTTATTTTAAATTTGATGCTCTTTCTGGATATATGTAATTTGTTGCATATTTCGGTTCTTTTGGACTTTCAAATGTGGAAAGAATCGAAGTCGTCAGATCTGTCTTGCTGAACAAGTTAGTTGTTTTTGGGCAAACTGGATTTATTGAAGGACTTTTTTAGGAAAGTATTTAAATAGAATTGTTCTATTTCGAATTAAGATTCTGTGAAAATTAGTTTCATAATTTTTCAATAAAGTTTGATACTTCAACTGGGTCAAATAGTTTCGGTCGTCAGTCTGTTTCAGAACAGGGCTTCTTGTTTGTTTGCCTTTTAACTTGATGATCTTGAATAGACCTTGGTATTTTTCTTTTCATGGTTAGATAGCCAACTGCATATGCTAGTTTTTCTATGTAAATTGTTTGCATGAAAATTGCATGTAAGATGATCCTACAGACCAAAAGATTGAGATGAAAAACAGAAAATCCGATATCGGTGCTTCACGTATGAAATCTGGATTTGTCTTTTTTGATTCTCTCTGATGGTAAGTGATCTCTTCCTGAAATTTTTACTGGTAGTTAGACTCATGATGAGGAGTTTTCATGATTTATTTCATAATTTTTGGAGACCAAAAAATTTTGATTTTTCTCGAGTCCCGTTTAATATTTTAATTAGTTAAAATATTATTTCTAATTAATCAATTGGTTGAAATGTTAATTAGAATACTCCTTATATAACCTCGGATTCTGTTTTGGATTGTTGAATTAAATTTCAAAGGTTTAAACAAATAGTTGTAATGTTGAACTTCTTTGCATTTGGAAAAACGAGCGACGAGCATACACAAAGATTCTAATTAATGAAATTAATTAAGAACAAGTGAACCATGTATATTGTATATGTGCTAACTCGTTTTTGTAGGAGGATCGTGGGTTTCGTATGGCTCAAGATTTCAATGCCTTGTGGTTTGTAATTGTATGCATGTGTGAATGTGTGTAATGCGGCCTTTGGTGCCATTAATTAATTTTGATTAATTTTAATGTAACTTGTGAGGCTTGCATGCCCCTAAGGCCTAGGAGGGAATTAGGATTTTTCTACATGTATTTATTTCCATTAATTATAGGATATGATCAATATAATTAGTGGAAGGGCTTGATTTAGATTAGTCTTGCTACATGGAGATGAAGCGAAGACTGATATGCAAGCTGGAGCCATACAAACCCACAACAATGCTTGTGTTTGAGATGCTAATTATGTGAATGTTTGTATGCTATGAAATGTCATAGGATAGGTATGGGTGTATGTTGACACGACCACCAAACAAAGTCGCATAATGATTGTCCCAATTAATTTGATTAAGCCGACCGCCCTCCTTCTCTCTATCCCTTTCACGCCGTTTGTCTTCTCATGGCGCGGTCCGCCATAGCGGACGTCATGGTTGCCACTCGGAAGTCGGGGTACAAATAAGATTTGTTAGGAGCAAATAGAGAGAGGTTGCTTATCGATGGACCCAACAAGTTTCTTGGACATCGGGGCGAAGTTCGCGACGCGAACCAAGAATCATAAAGTTGTATGATTGGTTGGAGAACCTACCTTGTCTAGTTAAGTAGGGTGACGTGCCATAGCAGGCTCTACTTGATGAAAACGGGGATCTTGGAAAACCAACTACATTTGGGACATTAAATAAATGTAGTGGGAGTTTTGTTTATCATTTAAAACAAAACATTGCATAAACTAAAAGACCTTACATTGAAATTGTTATAGATGTTAAATGTGTTAATTTCGTTGCGATCAATCTTTGAAAAGAACAAACTCGTTTCTAAAGGTACTTACTTGGAGAAGTAGTACAGATTCCTAAGACATGTTCTTAGAGAAGAGAAACTTGAGCATGTTAATTCCCAAATTCTTCCTCGACCTCCCAAATGAAGCATCGCATGATGATTGATAGACTTTTGCGAAAAGTTCTTCAATGATAAAGCGGATGCCGATATCCACATTTTAAGATCTTTAGACCTTTGAATTAGAGAATTCACACGGACTAGATTGGCTCATATGCTCTCGTCCACTTACTCAAGAAGGAGTTCTTAGAGAAAGTAGATGTTGACTCAATCATTTATGATCAAGTAATGGAGCATGAATTGAGCAAGAGAGATTTCTTTCAAGAAGATACATGAATGTTCCATTGGCTTGCGAACCGAAAGGTTTGAGTAGCTAATTGGCAACTAGAGATATTGAGATCTCCAATATCAAGGATTGTTGTTATTGTCATGTAATCTCTCCCTAATTGATGAAGGATATAATGTTACCTTTCGCACACTTGTTGGTGCAAAAAGGTGATTAGTTAAGTATTAAAGAAATACTTGACTAAGGTATGAGTTGAAACTTCGATACTCTTATGTGACCGTGTGTCACATAAGATGTTTCATTTACCGTTTATTGAAGGTATTTGAAAGATTTTCCGAAGAACCATGATTATCGTGTTAGAAATGTTCTAACTCTTTGAGAGTATTTGTCGTTCGAATTATCTCGCTCTCTCTAATTCAGACTAGTAACTTAGTACTAGTTCATGTACTTGCATTTAATGAAATGTGTAGGCAATGAAGAATGAGAGAAAGTTTGAGAATAGTAAAGTAAACTCCGTATAAGAAAATGGCTTATTCGTTTAGGGTGTGTTTGGTTATGGAGAGAATAAGGAATAAGGGGTCTAATTCCTTATTCCCGGGAAATCCAAATGGAGGGTGGATAAGGAATAGAGGCCTATTCCTTATTCCGGTGCCAAACCAAACACCATGGGAATAAGGAATAGAGGCCTATTCCCGGCCCAATTCCTATACCAACAAAATGTTGGAATTAGAATTGGGAATAAGGAATTGGCACGGGATTCTAGATCCGGCCCTAATCCTTATTCCTTATTCCCTATCCGGTGGATTCCCAAACACACCCTTAGATACGTAGACTTGTCTTTACTAATAGGAATTGTAGGTCGAGTACCTCATTCCTTATATCCTAAAACTTTATCTCTATTCATATAGATGATGGATGATTACGTTTTGTAAAAGACAAGCGATGTTCTTTTATTGTGGATTTGTCTATATGATTTCATGCTTATTGCTTGAATATGCTTGAAATAGATAAACAAAATTTGAATGACAAATAGGATACGTAAGACTTCACATAAAGTGTTTGACTTTCATGTGAAATAGCTGCTTAGTTACATACATAAACGAGAATCGCATTATGAGAGTCTACATAGCGTAGAACTCGTGGATCAATTCGATTGCGAATCAATTGAGATATGTGGATCATGTTTGTTAGATAACAAAAGCACCTTTGACCTATAAAGGTGGAAGGACGAGTAACTTGATTAGAACTTATACATGTCGATGTATATAGAACTATAAGTACTTGTGTAATGAAAGATTATTGATACTTTACTACTTAACCAACGATCATAATAGATATTGACGTATCTATTTGATAAGGTATAAGTATGAAACCTTTTGACAAGTTCAAAGTTGTTCAATAGTAAAGTTGAAGAAATCTTTCTACAAAAGGTATAAAGTCTTACAATGGATCATGGTAAATATCTAAGTCATATGATTTGATGTATTATCTAATGAATGTGAAAATAGTTTCATAACTCACTCTATTAGGAACATTATATTAGTATAGTGTGTCCAAGAATGGAGGTATCGAACTTTATTTGATATAGTTCGATCAGTAATAAATCGAATTGACTTAATCGACTCATATTAGGGATTTGTGTTTGAGGACAATGCTGTTTACACTGAATAATGTTCCATCGAAGTCCATTGAGAAAGAGGTCTTACGAGATTTGATCTCTAAGTACATTGTTTCTCAAGATTTGGTGTTAAGGAGCTTATTTCAAGTTTGTTGATTGATAAGCTTAGATCCAAATAGGGCACTTAATGTTTTGTAGGATAACTTGAACTGATCAAAAGATACTACTTATACGAACATGATAAGAACAAGGTAGTTGTTACTCATCATGACGTAGTCTTGGAGAAATAACTTTCTCAAGAAGAAGTAGTGGGAGTAAGGTGAGCATTAAAGAAGTTTATGCATCACTACAAGAAATACCTTATGGAAAAACTTGTCACTCCATATATGGTGCTTAGTGGGAGTAGAGCGAAACTTTATTCACAAACTGTTGTGATAGGAAGTGCGCTCCTTCCAATGAGAACTCAAATGTCTCACGAGCTGATGATATTTGAGAAACTCATGAAATATATTAGGATCAAGAACCTATTCTACAGATCGTTGTGGAAGAAGTTCATGAACCTCGAGCACTAATCCTACAAAAGGTCAAAGGAAGTGATTGTCTAACCGAAAGGTACATAGACATCACGATGTCCTCGTACTTGACATATGAGGATCCGTTGATAAATAAAGAAACGATGGAAGGACCCGATTCCACAAGTGTGGTTTAAGTCCATATGATCTTTAAATGTAATCCATATATACCAACAAGGTACAGACCTTGGTTGATGTTTATAAAGGAGTAATCCATTAAAAATATTTAGATCTTTAATGAAAGATTGACATGGATGATAGGTCGACTATATACAAAGCACAGCTTCTTGCTTGTAGCTATGTCTAAGTCGGTAGCTAGTTGACTATATACAAAGCACAACTCTTGGCTTGTAGCTATGTCTAAAGTCAATAAAGATCATTCTAGCAATTATTATGTTTCATATATATTGATATATGGAAATGCACATCCAAAAACTGCCTTCTTCGATCGAATGAAGGAAGAGGTTGTGTATACGATACAAACCGAAAGTTTTATGTTGATGTACTGCTAGAAACATATGTATGCTTCAAGGATCCATTAATGGATTGAAGCTAGTATTGTGGAATAAACATTTTGACAAGAAATCCAAGGAGTTGAATTTCGTCAAAAGCATCTTGTATAGACAAGAGATTCAGTGGGAGCACAATTGTGTTACTAATATTGTATAAGGTAACAAAATTGGGAATAACATTAAAGAAATGAATATTGTCAAGATCTCTTTGAAGAATGTTTTCTTAATGAGAACTTGGGCAAGATCGCCTAAATCCTAGAAAACAAAATCTATGGAGATAGATTATGATGGATGTTAGGTTTGAGCTAATGTGCATAAAATGATGTGGTGTTGTAGAAACATAAATGGTGGACTCCAAGAAAAGATGTCTAACCATGTTATATGGCATATACTTGAGTTTGACTCGGTGTGTAGCGACTCAATTCGAAAAGAGTGCACGAAACAGTTCGAGCATCCTTCTATTATGAGTTTCATTATGTAAGCCATAATTATGCACATGCCCCGATGTATTGTACCCAAGGAGTATGACAAGCAGTTGTCAACTGGATACAAGGAAAAACACATTTTGACAATAATCGGGAATATCCTCGAGTATCTTATGAGAAAGAGAGATATATTTTTTCGCCTGTTATGATGAAAATAGCTCATGTAAGTAGTTACACTGATGCTTATTTCAAAAGATTGATAAATCACAATTGAGCTACATATTTTGCTTAAAGGTGGTATTGTAAGTTTAGAAGGTGTTCTAAACAGGATATTACAACCGTTTCCGTCACCAAAGCGAAATGCATAGCAACTTGTGAAGCAACGAAAGAGGATAGTTTGGATCGAAAGTTCTCAGTCAAGCTAATATGGTTCTATGCATCTCGAACCATAGCTTAGTCTCAAAGAACCCAATATCGTATTGAAGGTCCAAATATGATCTATGACAATATCACTTGATCGCATATGATGATGATCAAGAACATATACGTAAGAATATATATATGTATTAGGTCAAACAACATGGATAGTTTCGCGAACACAGCGGAGACTCTAACATAACCTCTACCTTAAGCAGTACACGAGATGAAATTGTTCATCCATACGTAATGGACATATGAGTGGCTGGTTTTAAGTGTATTATTTTATGAGGTTCAAGACATATATATATGTAGATATATGACATCGTTCTCAATTCTTCGTTGGCTAGAAGTCACTATTGATTGACTCTAGGCCAAGTGGGAGATTGTTGGAGTTATGTCCTAGAAGTCAATATTTAATGACTTAATTATTTAGTTTATGTTATTGATGATATTTGATCATTTGTTCCTGGATTTTATTATTGACAGTTCATTCAGGTTGAGGATCTGAATTGTAGATCACTGTATTTCATTTAATAGTAAATGACAATAATAAATCAAAACTGTCCATAGTCTTGATAATTAACAAGGAACATTAATTATCATATAAGACTAGCATGCAAGTTAAGCGATGATTAAGTTCTACAAATCATAAGTAAGGAGTTACTAACTTAATTGCATATGTATATGTTACTAGAACATAGTACAGGATATGACCCCGATGAAATAAATATATGGATTGTGTTAAGTGTCATTATTTATTTTATCAGTGTTTGATTCCAAGTTTGAGATGGTTCAGTTTTTCCACATGAGGATAGGTTCTATAAATATCGTCTACCGCTGATTCCTGATAAGGGCTGCTATACGGACTTTATTTATGTTCACTTGAATTGTGCGGGGAAAAACTGTTCATCAAGACAACCGTATGTCCCTCATTAGTTCACCTGGTGAGCGATGATATCTATTGAGCCCCTTGATGGAGATGGATTGCTTGCTAGCAACTTGTGCAATCATCTCTAGATCAAGAAACGTATAATCTGCAAGAATGACACATTCCTATCTTGGATTATACAAGGATATCATGTGACATAGGATTCAAAACAATAAGATACTAATTTCTTATGCAGGATTAAATGATTGTATTAGTACATTGTTTATTTATGCGAATTGGAAATCATAACGTGTTGCTAGATACCGCTTATGATTAATGGAAATAAATAGCGATTTATTTTCATAGCCAACATAGCATAAATCCTCAAAGGGTCACACAAATAGAACTTTAACCATATGTGCATTATTTGTTTATTCGTAGTAGCGAGTACTGCGAAAATATGATAAGTTGATTAATTAATTATATATCGTTATGAACCGTTATAATTAATTAACTCAAAGGGATCATATAGAAATGAAATAATGCATATGCTAATTCCAAAATAATTATTAATAAGTTAATAATTAATTTCGTTCAACGTATATATTTATTATACTGAGCTGATCGGTCTTTTGTTTAATCAGTTAATTAAAAGCCCGATTTGAGATTAATTAATGGAGTGGATTAATGGACTAATAAAATATATTTTGTAGCCCATAAACACCCATGAGAATGTTGGCCCAAAAGGGTAATTTTGTCAAGACAAAATTATGGAAAGAAAGCAAGGTTAGGAAATAACAAATATGGCAGCGTTGTTTATGGAAACAGCGAGCCATAGATCTCTTGCTCTCTCCCTCTTATTTCTTGCGCAAGACACAAGAAATAGGTAGAAAATTTCTGCCCTAGGCGCCTCTCTCTCTCTCCATCTCTCAATAGCTCATGTGTTGAGCGTTTTTTTCTTCCCAAGTAAAATAGTTATTCGTGCGAAGAAAAATAAAAAGGGAATTAGCTATCGTCTTGAAACAAGCTAGCACTTGTTTATAGACTTTGGTTAATCTTCTAGGTGGACTAGAGGCAGCGAAGGCACGCATCCATCGACTCCAAAGCATAGGTCGAGCCTTCTAGTTACGATACTAGAAGAGGTATAAACTCCTACGCCTTCTCGTTTATATATTAACTGCTTGAATAACTAGATCCGTTAATCGTGCATGTTAATTGCTTATTAAATGTTAATAAAAATTAAAATTGCACAAGGACTTGAGTTCCTAACACATTCCTCATTGACACAGACTTCATCAATGGTCCATAGAGGATCACCAAATATCTCACCATTCTCTGAAAAATGAAAACAATTAAAACATGTTAAGCAACTTAATATTTTTTATGATAAATATAATCAATGAAACATATTAATTGAGGGAATAGTAATACCAGTAATCGATGCCCGCAACCAATCCTGAGTACAAAGTAGTGCTTCAATGCTCTCATCATTAAGAGAGCTCCTAACTGGACTTAGTACTCTGCCACTTGTACTGAAGGCAGATTCAGATGCCACGGTTGATATTAGGACAGCCAAGATGTCCCGACTTAACCGCGACAGTATCAGGTATTTAGGAGCTTTTAATTTCCACCAAACAAGAATGTCAAACTCCTCATCAACATCATTAGAATCAAGGGCCTCTCCTATGTGCATCAAATACATAAAAAGAAATTAACAAAATTGACTTTTTAAATTAACAAAAGATAAATATTACAGCAAATAACTCTTCAATTAACAGAAGATAAATATACCTAAATATTCTTCTAACTCAGATTTTGGAGGTTCATGATCCTTCAATGAATTTATGTAATCCTTCAGTGCAGCTTTTTTTATTGCTAACACTAGTGGATTCATCTCTCTTTTGCCTATAAAAAAATGCAAAGTCATATTGAAATAAATAACAAATTAACAATTCAATTTGAACGTAGATAAATTAACATAGTGCTTAAGTCAGTGAAGACAGTGCCACATTTGATCCGTAGATAAATTAATTCAGTTCAAACTAAATGCTGAGAATCATTACTCTTAATTGCTGACAATCATTAGTTCAAACATTAAATGTTGTCACTTAATCAAACTTGACAATCATTAGCTTTAAAGGCTCGACAGTTAGTGACTAGCTAGTAAGTAGTGATTAGTGAGGACTGAGGACTAGTAGTGACTAGCTAGTAAATTAATTTAATGAAACACCAAATTAATTTAATGATACACCAAATTAAGTGATAATCAAAATTAAAAAAGGGAAAAACACAAAATCAATGTATTTTTTTCTCCTTATAGAGAGCAAAATCACAAAAGGAAAAAATCAAACGATTTTTAATCAAAATAAAAAATTACCTTAAGGCAGAGCAATATGCTTATATGCTGACTTGAGCTTCACTCCCCTCTTTCTTTCTCCTTTTTTTCTTTCTTTTTTTCCTTTTGTTTCTTCTGATCTGTCTCTCTTCTTTTTTTCTTTCTTTTGTATTGCTTTTTTCTTTCTCATATAGACTAGTGGTTGCTGACGCTGTCATGGTACTGGAGACAATCTCATCACCTCTCTCAGAGGCCAGTGCTATTGTGTAGCAAATGATAACCCTTTCTCAGCCGAATCAGCATACTAGTATTACTCAAGTGCACTGAATTTTTGGAAACTAGAAACGGATTGTTCAATGAGGACTCGACAACTAGCAAAACTGGCTAGGTTTTAGCAGTAAGCAAGTAACACAGAGAACAAAATCATGACTAATCTCAAATCAAGTCTACATTCTGTACTATTTGAGTGAGAAATTTGGAAAAGAGAGGGAGAGAGATAGAGAGAAGCACAGAGAATAGATGTGCCGTATTGCCGACAGGCATGCGAAAGAGGAGAGCGGAAAAAGAGGGGATTGAGCGGCTCGATGGTGTGCTTAGGGTTTGTCTAAAGTACAGAGATCCATACCCTGCCTCTATTTCTTCGCCAAATACCAACTGACAAGTGGGCCCTACGGCGATATATACGATAAAACGGTTTAACGATAATGCCAGGCCCCAAAATCGTTCGTGACATTTGTTAAACGCTTGAGTAACCCCTAAATCGTTTCCGTTCCAATTAATTAACGCCACATAATTTTCCGTTATTCGTGCCGTTTATTTTTAGCGTGACAGCAAAACGGCAAACGGCCGTCATTGACAGGTCTAATGATGACCATCCCACCAGTACCGCGGCTCAAGCTGTTGGCCCAATTGTTTTTCGCGGATGCACGCACTGTAGTATAGACAGGGTTGGGTGAGGTCACATATGATCGATGCCGACGTGCTGGTACATTATAGCTTTGGGGCATTAATAGGCCTGGTACAGATACAATCCCCCCTTGACAGATCAGGCTTCGCATTCCTCCAAAACGTAATCACTCCTACAACCTAGCTCTTTATGCTTTTCAAGTCCGGTGCGTTTGGTGAACGTGAGGGTAGACTAACCCTGAGGTTAGCACGCTAACCTACAATTTAGCTGCACCAAACGATCCAGGGTTAGCATGGTTAGTTGCTAACCTTTCGCTACCCTGCTAACCGAGCAAAAAGCTGAGTTAGTGTTTCCCTTGCTTTCACGAGGAGAGAGGTGTCAAAAAGTTATATTCTTTTCATTTTTATAATTCTGACTTGGCACATTTTTTGGAAGGAGAAATAATAAATAAAATAACCTACCTCTGATCCTCTGTTTGCAATTGTACATACACGATGTTTTTTTATTTTTTATTTATTTTTACTTGCAATGAAGATTAATATGCATAATCAACGTTAACTAATCAATTTTTTTTCTTCAATTAATTTCAAATTGCAATTCTGATTCCGTTAACAATGTAATAATTGAATAATACACATACTCGTAATTAATAATTAGTAATAACTAATAATTAGTAATCAATAATAGTTAACAAATGATCAATAATAATTAAAATAAATAATAATAAATGATTATTAATTAATATTTAATAATTCAAAAAATACTATAAATAATTATTGTAATAATTGTAATAATTAATAAAAGTTATTGTAATAATAATTAGTAATTAATAATAATTGTATAAATGTGAATAATCCTTAATATAAAATGGTAATAATAATGACAATTAATAATAGTTATTATAATAATTAATAATAATTTTTTATTAAAATTAATAATTCTTAATAACTACTAATTAACAATTGTAATAATAAATATAGCACTAATAGTTACTAACCTCAACATACAACACCAAACAACATTCACTAACTTTAGACTCGCACTAACCCCATGCAATCACTACCCCTACCATTCTAACCTTCTAACCCCAAAAAGTTCTAACCTTACACCACTAACCCTACTAATTTTTATTTTTGGCAGATTCGGTACGTGATCATTCTTACTGTTATTGTTGCAAGTATATGTACATACGTTTGATGATATTTTTTTTTTTTTTCTGTGATAAGATGGGAGTTAAACCTTCTAACTTATTTTCAAATTAGACATATAATTTTCAAGTTGGAATTCAAATTCGCACCTTTATCATTCAAGATGCCTTGTCTCTTACCACTAGGCCGATAATTGTGTACTTGGTATTGATGTTGAGAATTTAGGTTAGTTAATGTTTTATGTTGATTGATTTGATTAATGTTATTGATGTAATTTTTATATTTATTTAATATTCGGTCAACTAATGTCGTTAAGACTAATTTCACGAGAAAGAGAGAGATTATTTTTTTTTTTATTTGAAAGAGAGAGATTAATTGCATGTTAAAATTTTAGCACATCTCCCTATTTAGTACACAACTCCCCACTCTAGCCTTAGGCAGCTGGCCTGATGGTTCCTCAGATGGTACCGCTATATATACGTGGCTTCGTGCGGATGTTTCATCTTGCTAAGTCGATGGGTACTAAAAGGGCTGCAGTTTCACGCAATAAAAGCAAAGCTCAAATAATAATTTTTTTTTTTGAGATAAGTAGGAAAAGGATAGCGTCCAAGCCAGAAAATTATTTAATGGAACCAATAATAACATTCGGAATTACTTACTATCGATAATTCTCTCCTTAGCGTCATCCCATCATCCCCATCCAACGCCTACTCAACGTTACTCATCCCTTCCCCTCTCTGTTCCCCATCCTCTTAGCGTTACTCACCCCTCCCTCTCTGATCCTCATCCCCTCCTGTAGCGTACATTTCTCTGCCTCCTTCCTCCCCTACCTCATACTGTCCTAGACAATCATTATAAGAACAAGACACTTAGCTAATTATTTTAGTTAATATAATTAATTATTTTAGTTAATATAGTTAATTATTTTAGTTAATATAAGTAATTATTTTAGTTAATATAACTTATTGTTATAATTAATATATCTAATTATTCTAGTTAATATACCTAATTATTCTAGTTCATACCGACTGTCTTTAAAAAAAATATTTGTCCTCGAAAATGTTATTAACTGTCTTAGAAACTAGAAAAATTATTTTACGGAACCTACATAATTATTTTACAAAACTAGAACAATTAGGAAAATAATATGAGGTGTGGGAGGAAGTAATTAGCACTGGGAGGAGGGAGGGAGTAATTAGCGCTGGAAACCAGGGGATGATAGGATGAGCAATAAAAATAGAAAATTAATTAGCGATGATCAAAAATGAAAAGAGAAAATGCGTGGGATGATGGGAATGAGAAATATTGAGGATGAGGATGATTCTTATCACCCGATAAAAACTTTGTAGTCTCTACTATGGAGTTGTAATATCTTTAACTTCGATTTAATAATTTTAGAACAATGTGAGTTGTAATGACCAATTTTTGTTAAAAATAAATGAGGGTCGATTTCAAATCTTTATCATAATTTGTATTAGATAAAAAAAATAACATACAAATAACCTTAATTTAAAAGAAATAAGAATTAACTTATCTACACACCATCCATTCTAAACTGATTCTGGTTAAGGGGCCTACAATTTATAATGCAATTATTTTTTTAATATGGAAAAATTAATAATTTCAAAATTACAAGAAAAAATATCAAGCACTTAAATAAACTCTGCAATCTTGAGTGTCTCGCCCATCACCACTGCAGAGCAATTAAAAAACTCTAATCCTTGTGTTTAAAAAAAAATAATGAGGCACAAATAATCTCTAGGACAATCATTTTCCTTTTGATATCACAACAACCGAAGTAAAGGAAATCTTGGAACCATTTTTTATAAATAAAAGAAATCACATATCATCTCTAGGACTTGATGACGCTTCTAAAGTCACACTTACTGGTTAGGGATCATTTTTAATGTTGTCGTTGAAAGTATTTATTGTTGTATATAACAATACTGTCTGATTAGTCGGTAATTAAAGTTCCAAGTTATCTGTTTAAGTTAATTGATGATCTAATTTACAAAATAAATTAAAGTAACAGTAAAATCTGACGGGAAATTTAATCTGAGGACATGAAAATGTTCGTTATAATTTTTTGAGTATTTCTGTATCATTGCCACAATTTTCTGACTTCTGGAAATAAATCAAATAATTATTTAGGGAAAATAGCTAATTTACAAATGAGTTGTCAGAATGTTATTACACCAAAGGTTACAAAGTTTTGGTTTTAGAGAATCTGTACTTATTTTATTAAAATAGAGTCGACGAGGAGGTCTCTCCTTCTGCCTCGTCTCCTCCGTCTGATCTGTCTCTCTTCTCCGTCTTTATTTCTTTCTCTCTGGCCTTATTCGAGCGTGTGCTCGTTCTCTTGTGTCGTTCTGTGATTCGATGGAGGTGGTGGCTGCCTCTGAGGTGCCCCGTGTAGAGGTGACACCTCTGCTACACCTCATGCGCCTTCACGCCTCTGTGGTGAGCTGGAGGCTCGTTTGTTCTCTTCTCTGCGTGGATTCGTGGGGATCACTTGTTGAGTGCTGTCGTGGCTCAACCTCCTCCTTGGTTTTGTCTCTCCTTTCCTTCTTCTGTCGGATTTAAGGTAAGTATTTAGGACCCAATTTCTAGGGTTTTGAGTTGGTGACGGAGAGTTGGTGACGGGGGAGAAGGAAGGAGGAGACTGGAGCCGGGAGAGGTAAAGTCGTTCTTGTTACCGTCAATTTTAGGATTTTGGATTCAATTTGTGATAATCGATCTATCCTAATTTCTAGGGTTTTTCTTTGCTATCTGTTTGACAGTAACTGTGCATGGAATTAGCGTTGTTCTTGATTAGCATAACCTTGATCTTAGCTTTAATTGCACTTGAATTTCTGAGGCGTTTTGCAAAGGATCAAGAGAGAGGTATATCTTTTTGTTAGGCTATGAACTATTAAATATTAGCTGCTGCTTGGGTAATCTGAACAAGGTTCTCTTTGACTCTGTTAAGTATAGTGCTAATTAATTGATTTTCTGGCGTTAACTTGTGTTCTGGGAAGTTGATTAACTTTGTGGGGATGCTAATTCGTTTCTGTTTGATGCTAACTGTTCTGAGCAATCTTTTATGTGGTGCATATACTGGTATCATTTGCAGTTGGTAGTTATAGCAGTTTATACAAGTATTTGAGGGATTATAAATGCATGTTTATTGGTTATCTAGGTTATAACATATATGTGAAATGAAAATAGAACTGTGACAACAAAATTTGGCTCATGATTTGGCTTATAAATGTATTTAGATGCAAACTGGGAAGGGTATTATGTTAATATCATGCATACTATGTTGTCTGATATCATTTGAAGTTTGGTTTCATGAAATAAAGTATAGAAGCATTTAGATATATGTTTCTTTTAGTTTGTGTAACTCAGAGAGGGAAAATCATGAAAGGTTGTATGTATTATTTGTTAAAATTGATGATTCAATCATCTGCATGGGGGTTAAGTACTGGATTGCTGTGTATATTCATGTTGTTAGTGCAATCCGAACTGATTCTATGTTAATACAGGGTCTAATTTGCAATCGGGAGTATAATATGCATATTTTGAGTTGAGGCAGTGCATTATTGGTACATATCATGTATTTTAGACTCATAAAAGTGCATTTGTACCTTGGTACCAGTTACTGGTACACTAACAGAGGATGAAATCGGTTTTCTGGCATGGATTATGTGTTCTGGGATGATTATGGTGAATTCTGGATTTTTATGGACATATTTGCAAAGTTCTGAGGGCATGAAAGTAAATAACTGAGGGCTTATTTGTAACATGTGGGGTATTTGCAATTTCTGGTGGGTTTACGTGAATAAATTGAGGGTTTTAAATTTGGTGTGGGCTGGATTGAAATTGATGGATGGTTATCGGATTGGATTTCTGGTTTTGTCGGACCCGTTAAAAGTCGACTGAGTCCGACCTGGTTGACTGGGTTAACTTGGTTTTGTCGCTAGATTTATGTCGAATCGGGCTGGATTTGATTTGGGCTGCAAATTTCTGTGGGCTTAGCGGAAAAAGAAAAAGAAAAGGAAAGAAAAAAAAATAAAGAAAGAAGAAGAAGTGGGCTTTCTGAATACTTGTGGGCTGAGATTAAGTAATTTTGTGGGCTATTGTAAATAACTATAATTCGGATTATGATTTAATTAAGTTTTGGATTAAGACTTAATTAATGATAAGTGGGTTATTAATTTCTATTGAGCTTGATAATAAAATTAAACTAAATGACTTGGAAGCAACGTACTTAGTTTAATTTTCGGATTTCGGATTTTAGGGAGATGATGACAGACGCCTGATCTAACTGAACGGATATTATGGCAAATACTCAGACACTCTGATCCCGCTAAATAATAAAATAAATTTCTGATTTATATTTTCTCTGAGTTTAATAAATATTTCCGATATTTCTGTTATTTTTGTTATTTCTGTTATTTTCGAAAATTCTGAAAATAAAATCTGACTCTGATTTCTGACTTTTGACTTCGATATTAGAAAATAATAAAGTAAAGCAATTAATTCTGACGATTGGACTAATAATTAAAACATTAATTATTAATAATTTCTACTATGAAATTTGGAACTATTACCGTCATTCAAGTGGTTAGGTTAACCAGACTTTAATTATGTCCAATGGATTATAGAACCCCGTTAAATAAATATTAACGGATCTAAATTTGTTAATTGTGAACAGGAACAGCCGGCCACTCACACGCTCCCGACGAGTGTGAAGGTGCGGATACGCGGTTTCTTGATTAAAATTCGAAATTCGGTATTTTAAATTAATGCATTGCATGTTGAACTTTTTAGAAATTGCACTCGATTTTCATATAGAAATAGAAGCCCAAAAATAATCAAACAAATGCATGTTGATTATATCTCCGTTTGGATAATGATGGTTATACAGTCTGAATCTGAAATCCGTTTGTTACTGAATAAATTACAGACTGTGATTAAATAACTCGAATGGTTTCCGTAATCTTCTATTTACTTGACTTTATTTTGTGATAGAAGAATCAGACTCAAAATGAATTAAACCATTTCTAATTTCTGTAAATCTGATAAGCATATTTATGATTTATAAACTCTTGCACTCTCCGGTGATTATTGGTTTGGCCACCGACCCGGCCAGATTACTAGCGCTATTATCTCTGGAATTATTCCCTCTGTCTGGTTTATATCAATTGGTTTTTACCGTTGACTATATGTTATGGGAAAAGTTCTTTCTGTATCTGTCAGGCCTTAAGAACTTGAGTGTATAAGTTTTATCTGAATGATAAATGCTTATGTTTGTGATTCATCTTTCTGTTGTTGCATGTCATCTGGCAGATGCCGGTATTAGGACCTTTCCGACTGATACCTACGGTATATAAATAACATATCTGTATTTGTATGTTAAAATTTTATCAGGATTTAGTCTGATGCACGGATTTGTATTAAGATCCGCGTACTGGAACTAAAACCCGCATTGAGAATTTATTCTCATTCTGTAATCTTTGTTTTGCATGTGCCTCATTGGGATAGGGGTTCCAGGCCCGGCAGAGACTTTCTAGGCCTCATGCTGTTGCTACTACTGAGTGTTCGTTCGTGAAACTCGAAGTGTACGTGCCGTGGTTTCAGTGTAATGTCGTGTTTCTGCTCAGTTTCGACGAGTTACCGAAAATTTCTGCTTTTGTGTATTTTGAGTTATTTGGTGATGGTCCTCCGCCTGACGGTATGGTTCCCGAGTGGGATCCAACGCAACCAGTCACGGAAGAGGAAATTTGATGAGCTGTAGGATAACTCATCACTGTGTTCTAGTCTTGTGTTTGTTTTGTGTGACTAAGCCTTTCTGTAAATATTAAATGTAAAATATATAATGTAAGCCCGACATTAGAATAGATGGTTTGGACCGTCAGTTAGAACACTCATTTGTATAATAAATTAACTGACGAGTTGCTAGGGTTAGAGGTATGAACTAAGCCGGGCATGTAAATTATGTAAATTTGTGTAAATACTCTTTGTGCTTGCAATAAATTATGCTTGTGCTTGTGTGTTATATCTGCTGGGACCGAAATCAAGAAAATAGAATATATAGTTTTTGAAAAAAAAATTTTACTGTCTGTCTGTTAGCCTTACAAGGGTAGTAATTACTCTTGTGGCGAAGACTGACGTCATGCCAAGCTTCCGGGGTGTGACATTGTAATTGATATTTTTGTATTTTAGTGCTGATGTTGTGAATATATATATCAATTAATGCTGTGCGTGGTTTGATGTAATTGGGGTGTTGTTGATGTGAATTCATTGATGTAATATTTAGTGTAATTAAATTTCAGTTAAATATTTCTGTGTTCCTGTTGCCAGATTTTTCTTTCATTTTCAGACTATTTAAATTTCTTTTACTTGTAACATTAGTTATTAGCCATAGTAGCTCACTGCTTGATTTGACTAAATACATAAAAGCTCCTCCATGCGTGTAATCATTTAATTGTTTTAGAAATAGCGACAAATTAAAATTGACATTACATGGCTTTTCAATTTTGCTTGGACGGTTCATATCAATTGCTTTAGACAGTTCAATAAAAAATAATATACCCTTTATATCATAATGATATATCTATCTAAAATAAGTTAATGTTTTGTCTTATAGCACAGAATCCTGACAGAAATTATGCTAATACGGCTATAAATATACTAGAATGGTAGCTGATACGGATCCCTCCATTTGCCACAAAAGAAAAGATCGAGAACCCTTTGTCCTATTAAGTGTAATCCAACATGTTTTTAATTATATTATCTTCATGCAATCTCCAGACCCATTTTAGGCCGGTTGGCTAAATGAGAATGTCTCTTTGATCAATGAGCCCACATTTTATTATGCTTCAGAGCTTATTCGAATGTACATAATGTGTTTAAAATAATAAAAGTCTGCTGGGAATAAATCGTGTTAGTTCAAGATCCTTAATCCTTTTTTATCCGACCAAAGGATCTAATTCTCACAAAAATTTCATGAACTTAATAGCTATTTAATAATGCTATTATACTCAGTTGCGGATTTATTAAAGAGTGAGATAATTATGAGCACAAATTAAAAAAAAAAAATGTGGAATCTTTTGTATGTGGACTAAGACTGGACGTGTGAGCTCTGATCAATCGTAACCTTTTGTAATTTTAAAGAAACGGTCTAGATTTTACCCATTTAAAAATATTTAGTTTACTGTAGAATTTGACGAACTATGTAAATTTATTCGGCATTAATTAGATATTGAAGCCTATGAAAATTTAATATTAAATTAATATTGTCTAAGGAAATAATTATTATTAATATTGAAAATTTTAAGAATCTAAGAAAACCAATTAATGAGTCAAATGTCGCAATTAATTAAGTTGCCTGAAGTTCAGCTCTTCAGCGCTTAGCTTTTTTGGGGTACCGCTTTTGTGTTAAATGCATACGTCCAAAACTCAAATTGAAGTCGCGAATTCATACATCTGAAAAATACTAAACGAAATTTTGAAGTACAGATCATAAAACATAAAACAGTCTAAACGTAGAAAACACAATGCAAGCTCATTATATGAATGCACACTTTCACAATGCAATTTGATCGGACATTCATTTAATATGCTATCTACGTACTTAGAAAAAAAAAATTATTCGACGTCTTTCAATTATCTAAAGTCTTGGTTTCAATAATCAATATGACTAGGACAGATATATATGTTGAGAAAATAAAAAAAAAGGATTTGTTAAATGTAAAAAAATAAATTAAAATGTGTAAAATTTCGGGATAAGTAAAAAAAAGCTCTAGTGATCATGACACCCAACAAATTAATCCTTCCAAACAACGTTGACGTTGACACCCCTTCATTAATTTCCTGTTCTCATATAGATTGTCACTTTACCTAATTATGTCAAAACACAAAGAATTTATTAAACAATATTAGGTCATCAAAACCTATTATAAAGTTAACACGAAAAGCGAGATTTTGTATAGGATGCCCTTGAACTTTCAAAATACACGACAAAAAGAGTGTAATTTTCGCTGATTGGAACTTATGGCTAGCACTGAGGAAAGATGTACCAAATTTTTGGGATATCATTTGGGCAGCTATCTCTTGGAACTTATGGAAGACTCGCAATAGGAAAATCTTTTCAAACATAGACACTCCACTAGACTTTCTACTCAAGGACATTCACGCCTGTGTAGACTCTTCGAATAAGCATGGTTAGTGTTTAGTTTTTTATTTGTTTTTTCTTGTGTATAGTTAGGCTTTTTCTTTCGCTTTTCTTTTTCTTTTTCACTGTATATACTTGTAATTATTTTTTAATTTTAATAAATTTGTCGGTGTGGTGATTGCCACCTGGCCCTCAAAGAAAAAAAAAATTCGCTGATTGGACCTCTAGAGTAGGGTGTCAGACGTTAGGAACGGCGACGAAACTAGAGTGTTTCATTAACGTTTCGGTGACGAAATAATTTTTAATTTCGTTAATCGTTTCGCAATGATGAAACGGTTAAAATTTACATAATTTTTATGATTTACACAATGACGAAACCGTTTTATTGTTTCGATAATCATTTCGCTAAACCAGACGCAACAAAAAATTGTTTCGTTAATCGTTTCGTCAGAGCGAAACAAAATTAAAAACGGTTAACCGTTTGCAGCTCGACTATAGAGAGTTTAAATTTAAAAGCGGAAGCAGAAGTTCTTATGGACCAAATTTTCTTATACACTAATTAAGGGATGGATCTCATTACCCTGCTATTGGCTGGCACAATTGCCATATCTTGCTTTAATATTTTTAATTCAAAATTCAAAATATAACCAACAAATTAAATATTAATTTTTTTTCCCCACTGAAGTGGATCCATTTTGATTTCATTTTTGTAGAACTTACTTTGTACAAATCCCCTAAAATAAATGCACTAAAAATCAAAAAATTTAGTTAATATTATCTACTAGTTTTAATACCATTAATTTATGCTAAATAAGCTACAACAATTATAAATTTATATTAATGTACTATCGCTCATAAGAAAGTTGAATGAATTATTACAAACATTGCATTGAGACCCCCGAATCAGGCATTAGGCATGAACTGATCTGATATTCTGATTTGTAACACCACTATAAAAATTGATAGGGTGTCAGGTAGCATACGATTCTAAAACAGTCAGTACTCAGTAGTGGTCGCTAGTGAAGTATTATTTGAAAGAGTCAAAGAGATCACATGGCACCCATAAAATGGGTTACAGAATATTTCACCTAGATGGAAAAATAACTTGTTGGCCCAGAAAAATTCGCCAAATTTACTGCCACATTCGTATTCTCTCCTGGCTAATTTTAGGCAGGAAAAAGCACTGTGATTGATAAAAGAGGATTTTGGTTGGCTGCCTGTATATAAGACAACTTTTGTACTTTTCTTGTGCTGTGATGGATATATCTTCTCTCTATTTTGTTTTTTTTTTTATTTTTTTGCGTTTTTTCTATCTGTATTGGAAAATGGTAAATGTTTAATGATGAAAATAAAAGGAATAATAGCTTTAGAAAATAAAGGGGATATTAATTCATGTCGTCCGTATTTTATTCACATATTATCCATAACAAAATTATCGTATCTGTTAACTTCTGAAAACGTGCTATCTGCGCCTACTATTGTATTTTTTTTTTCTCAATACTCTCAATGAATGTATTCAGTTGATGCATGCATCCGAACCTAGATTGTGTGGTCACATTTTAAAATTGACTCTTTTTTTTTTTTTTTTGAAAATCTGGATAGGCGAATAAAACGCATTAGTGTTGTATTATGATGCATGTATATTAATCTATTTCAGTTGGAAGCTATAAAGCAATTGTCACTACGCGAGATTTCCTGTTCCGTAACGTTCAAAAAGAGGGGTCTGTAACGTTTATGGGCACGTTACAGTACCCTCCGTCACAAAATTAAAAAGCGTTATGAATCTGTAACGCCTTTTAGAAAATAGACGTCACAGATCTGTAACGCCTTTTATGAAATAGACGTCACAGATCTGTAACGTCTATTTCCTAAAAGGCGTTACAGATTGCTGCTTTTAATTTTTTAAATTTCTTTATACGCTGCCTTTTGTAACGCCTTTAACGAAATAGACGTCACAGATCTGTGACGGCTATTTCTAATAGACGTTACAGATCGTCCAGAATTATAATTTCTATTTATTTTATTTCTTTTCCCATTAACCCTTTTGTAACGCCTAATAGTAAATAAACGTCATAAATCTGTAACGGTTTTTTAATAATAAACGTTACAAATTTGTAAAATGTTTTTTTTGTACACGTGATATTCTGTGGCTAGCCCCATATTGCTAGCCGTACCAACTGGTACATTGATTTTCAATGTACCAAAACAGATCACATATCAATCCCACATTATTCATCATGCATTAATCCACATATATAATATCAAACACATATCAAATGAAAAAAAACCAATTAAGATATCAATTTTATTTACAAAATGTACCACAAATTAAGTTATCCAAATACATTCGAATACATGAATTCCATAAGTTCATCGACGACTTCTCCAATGTTTTCTTTCGTAAACGGTTTTCCAACTGGATCGATTTGCTACAATATTTGATTTAACAAAAACAATCGAAAACATCATATTAGTTGATATCATAAATTCCCAAACTATTTGATTTTTATGAAACCCTAAACCCTAAGCCTAAGTTAATTATTTGATTATACCACCGGATTTATTTGAAAGTTTGTCAATTATCAAACCCTTAAACAAGCCACATCAAATTGTATCTAAACCCTAAATCCCTAAATCCAAAACCGTAAACCCTAATCCTATATTATTTGGTAAACGACTATTAAACTCTAAATATGATCAAAATACAATACCTTGGGTAGTTCTCCGACTCCTCTCACATAGAATAATAATTGTCTCATGGCACACATTGTGAAGTATCCACACTCTGTATTGCCCTTTTGCTTCGGAGCCTAAAATCACAATTCAAACAAATAGTTGGTTAGAAAATTGGACTAGTTTCAGAAATTTTAATCTCTAAATTCTAAATCCATAAGATATCGTTACGTACCTTCAATTCGTACCAGCTGAATATATTAGCTTTACGTATAGCCTTGCCAGTCTTCTCCATCTTGTAAAATTTGTATGCCCTACATGCAATTCAATTAATTAAATTAGATATAATTTATATATATATAGTATTTTTCCACAATATCAAATTGTCTATTTAGAATCTAAAACTTACGTTGTTATAAACGGCCTAATTACTAATTGATCTATGGGATTGTCGCGTACCAAGGAATCCACATAATATACTCTCTCTTTGTGGACATCAACAACAATGACTGTCCAATGAAACCTGTAATACATATTAATTATTAATGAATTGAAAGGAAACTAATAATTGAGTTTAATAATTGGTCTTACCCCTGATTATACGCCAAAACAAAGTATTGGCAGTCCGGATTCTCTGAGAACGACCTCTTCATGTAACTCACATTAGAATCTTCGTTGGCCTTCCAGGTTATTTCAGCTAATTTATCCGGATCCCATATGGTGATGCTTTTAGAGAATCCAACTTCTTTAGAAAGTTCGATCATCCAATACCTGCATTTATCCAATACTTCAATATGTTTCCAATTAAATCGAATATTGAGAAAAAAACCAAGTTTGAAAATCACATACCAGGAGTATATCTTGATCATCGATATGTTTAAGCATTCTCGTTTGAAACACTCGACAATATCTCCCAAGTTAAAAATGAAGAGACCATTGTCGTGCGTACCCCAAGGGTCGCAATCATGCACCTCAATCGTCTCATCTCCGACCGGTATAAACTTCAACACCGAGTATAGTTTTCGCTCGGCTTGAGAGAGTTTGGCCAAATATTTGGGCTCGAGAAGCTCGCCGCGATTAATCATGGATACCTCACTCGCGACCTTCTTCGCCCTCTCTATCTCTTTCCCCTTCCCCTTCTCCATCTCTTTCCCCTTCCCCTTCTCCATCGGCTTCTTCCCCTGTCCCATCGGATTTTGTTGGCTAATCTGCATTCAATGTTTTCAATTAATTAGTTCTACATCAATTAATTCAATGTTTTCAATTTTGTCGAGTATTAATATGAAATTGTAGAAAGTGTGAAATAAAAAATGATACCTTTTGTCGTGGCTCCACATCAACTGACGGCCACGCGAATAGCCCTCCTAAACTCGAGCCTAATTGTTCATCTGACGGTTTAGGGATGTACCAATCTCTGAATTCGTCGCCACATTGGGAAAGATGGACATAAGTCTCAGTTGCAAGTAGGGGCTCGTTGTGTACCATCTGACCCACCTGTGACGGTATAATGAACCCATTGGCCACGTGAACACGGCTTCCATCATTACAATGCAAAAACAGATTGCATTCAACTTGTTCCTGAAATTGCAAATAGATTTAGTTAGATTTTTTATTTACAAAAAGATAATGTTCCAAAAATTCATTGCAGATAGATTTAAATTGATATCTTCATAAAAATGAACCTGAACACCGGCACTCGGTTCCGGAGGAACATAGTTTGAGCCAACACCTCTAGGCATTGCAGAGTCCACCTCGACCGACAAAACATGAGGCGACATTTGAAAAAATTGCGGTGGAAATTCTGGCACTTGCACTCCATTCATGGCAAACCAAGTCGTCATCTGCTGAAAAGCCTGCTGAGTAGCCTGCTGAGTCCACTCATTTTTCATTTCCTCCCTCACCTCCTCCTTTAATTCATTTTTACATCTCTCAGTGACCGCATCCATCAAAGCTGTAATCTGGAGCGGTGTCATGCAACCTTCATGCACATTTTTCCTAGACCTTCTCCCAAACAAATCTGTCTGATTGGTCCATCCAGGGGCACCTCTTGTTCTACCAGAATAATCAGGTCTTCCAACCGCCTTACTCAAAACTTCTCTCTCGAGAATTGTCCCAGAACTAACTTCTTGAGACAACGTCACAGACCGACCGAATGCCTCAATAGTCGCTGTATCACCAGAGTTGAAGGTGTAAGAACCTGCATTCAAATCACATTTATAAGTGAAATAATGAAAGAACATTTAATATGAAATCAGATTAGTCGAAATAATGAAAGAACATTAAGTACCTTCAGTCCCTGTAGACACGGCTCTACCCATGAAATACTGAGCACTCCTCGGTTCCAAATCGCCGATGGTGATACTTGTGGAACCGACCCCCTCCGAATTACCTGGTATGGTAATCGTGTCTGTAGGTTTGAATTTACCTTGTAGTCCTTTGTAGCCGGAAGAACCCATCCTGTGAATCTCTTTGTGTTGTTGTCTCAACAACTTTCCTTTTTGTCTTTTTTGCTGATATTCCTCAGTTGTTTTCTTGGCGCAGAATGCGTCCCAATCCTTCTTTGAAAATGGGTATACGTCCCATGCATTCTTTGGATTTTCATTGTCAATGAAATCTGTCACAAGCCTACTTCTAAAGGCCCTATGAGCTCTACCCATCATAGTTATGACTTTCTTCTTGTGTTTATCATCGCTTATGTTAAATGCACTCTGCAATAATAATAGTTACAAGTTAGGAAATTGCCAAAATCTAATAGTTACAAGTTAGGAAATTGCCAAAATATAATAGTTACAAGTTAGGAAATTACCTTGACATCCTCCCACAACTCATTCCTCTGTTCTTTTGAAACGTCTTTGTTCCAATCGTCAACTAAAATTGACACTCTGACCTTAGCGAGATATGCACAGTATGAACTGAATTTCGCAACTGTGCCTTTCTGAGTACTACGTGGCACTCCTTTATCGTCGAATGTAATTTGAAATTTATACCCCGCTTGCCTTAGTCGTCTAAATTCCTCCATGTTGGTCCTACTTCTTTTATTCTGATGGATCCCTTCGTCCACTTCTTCTTCCCTGTTATCCTGTTCATCATATTCTCTTTCTTCTCCAGAAGACATCTATTAAATGATTGTAATTAAATAACAATTGCAAATGATAACAAGTTCTAAATTCATTTAATTTCAGTAGATAAACAATTGACACAAATAAATAGATAAATAAGTAGATAAACAATTGACACAAGCAATTAACATAAGTTGAAATAAGCACACACATAAATTCATAAACATAAGTTCAAACATAAGCACAAACATAAGTTCAAATAACACAAGTCGCATCCTAAAACAAGCACAAACATAAGTTCATAAACACTAGAAGAAACAAAGTAGAAATTTAAACCCTAAATCCTACTTCTTTTCACCCTCCTCCTTCTCCTCCTCCTTAGTCTTACTAGAGCCACCCTCGTCTTTATCCTCCTCCTCCTCGCTTGGGGCCTTTTCCTCCGCCACCCCCGCCTCAGTCTGCCTGCCACATCCCACTGGATAACGACGTACAGCCGATACACTCCTTCTCTTAATCCCTTTTATTTTTCGGCCGAAATAAGTATACGACTCCTCTTCCTTTTGAACCTCCTTAACATTCTCCTTCTCCTTGTCCGAAACAATCTTCTTGTCATTCTCCATCTAAACCCAATAACAATTTCAAATTACAATCAAAAAGGTCGTATATAGATATTTTTTTATAAAATTTTGACATAACCTCCCCTATATATATATAGTTTTACCATTTTAACATTTCAAAATTAATATAACAACCCCTATAGCCGCATTATAGCCCCATAACAGCCCCATTATATCCCACAACAGCCCTATTATATCCCATAACAGCCCCATAACATTTATCAAGCAAATTCAATCCATAAATTAAAATTAGATGCGAAATAAATTATCAACAAAGCTAGCAGTACTAAAAATAATTATTATGCAAACAGTCCTAAAATTATTTGCATAACAGTCCTAAAATTATTGCATAACAGTCCTAAAAATTTGCATAATAGTCCTAAAAAATTGCATAATAGTCCCCTATATATATATAGTTTTACCATTTTAACATTTCAAAATTACTATAACAGCCCCTAATTTATGCATAACAGCCCCTAATTTCAGATAAAAAATATTCAACTTGCAAAACAGCCCCTAATTTATGCATAACAGCCCCTAATTTCAGATAAAAAATATTCAACTTGCAAAACAGCCCCTATTCAACTTGCAAAACAGCCCCTAACAGCCACAAAATTTGCATAAACAGCCCACAAAATTTGCATAACAGCCCACAAAATTTATAAATCCCACAAAATTTGCATAACAGCCCCTAAAATATTTTAAATTTTAAAATTAAAATAGATAAAGGGGGAGAACGAACCTTGTCGCGCGCTGTCACTGTCGAGGAAGTAGGGGTTGAGATCGAGAGAGAGTCGCTGTCACTGTCGAGGGCTTGAGAGAGGAGAGAGTCGCTGTCGTAGTCGCTGTCGGAGTCGCTGTCGAGAGAGTAGTGGAAGGAATTAATTTTAAAGGAAGAGGAGAGAGATTCAACGAAGCTAGAGGAGAGGAGATCTAACCTTGAGTCGCTGTCGAGAGAGTAGCGGCGGAGCTTAGTCGCGGCGGAGCTTAGTCGCTGTCGTAGTCGCTGTCGAGAGAGCTTAGGTTTTTTCCTTTTTACTTAGAAATTTTGAGAATCGACAGAGAGAGGCGGCTTTCCCTTTTTACTTAGGTTTTTTCTATAACCCTTCTGTAACGCCTATTAGGAAATAGGCGTCACAGATCTGTGACGTCTATTTCCTAATAGGCGTTACAGAAGGCTTTCCTTTTTATTTTTTTTCTACCCAAAATTCAAAAAATACCTTCTGTAACGCCTATTAGGAAATAGGCGTCACAGATCTGTGACGTCTATTTCCTAATAGGCGTTACAGAAGGGTTTTAAATTTTTTTGGTTTTGGCGACGCGAAATTTCAATATTAAATTCCATTTAAATTCCATTATTTCATCCCGAAGCGATTTTCACTTATAAATGTCGTCATGAATTTCTTTCATTAATTACTTTCATTAAATACCATTTAATTTTATGCATCGGTTTTATTTTCAATAATTACTTTTAGTTTTTATTTCCATTTAAATTTTATTACATTTGGTTTTTCTTTTTAATTTCAATAAGTACTTTTAGTTTTTATTTCCATTTAAAAATTTATAAAAAATAAAAATGAAAATACTTACATTGAGACATATATATAACTAAAAATGAAAGTACATATTACTAAAAATAAAAAAATACATATTACCAAAAATACCACTAAAATTACAACTTAAAAAATACATATTATTAAAATTTGAACCAATTAACGACCTGCAAAAATAATAGAAAAATGTAAGTATCAAATACTATAAAAATAATAGAAAAATGTAAGTATCAAATATATAGTAACTCACATGGGATATCTTATGCATCTGCTTTCTTCTTTTTCTTTCGCTTACTGACCCACACGCCTTCTGTGTTGTCTGCACGCTTGTGACTGATCGATACTGGTTGTGATGCATCATCGATACCGGTGGAAAATGGAGGTGTTTCCTCAAAGTGGTCGTATGCTTCTTCGTCCACAACACCTCCAACACCAACAATGCGTCTCTTTCCTGACAAGACAACATGTCGTCTCTTGTCGGATGGATCTTCAACGTAGAACACTTGCATGGCTTGCTTATTTGCAAGTATAAAAGGGTCGTCTCCATAAGCCCTTTTTTTGAAGTCCACAAGTATGAACCCATTTTTGTCTTTTCTGACTCCACCGTGAAGGTTGTCGATCCATGCACACTTGAATAAGGGTATCTTGAATTTCATATAATCTAGTTCCCAAATCTCCTCAATCCACCCATAATAAGTAGCAGATTTTTCATTATTACTAGACAAAGCTACAACTGACACTCCACTATTTTGTACGGTGCTTTTACAATCCTGGTTCTTTGTGTACCAGGTAAATCCATTCAAGTCATACCCTTGGTAGGTTTCGACAACCGAATCAGGACCTTTCGATAACCATTTCACGGTTTCATTGACCTCGATTCCTTCTTTCAACTGGGACTCTACCTTTTCTTTAAACCAATCCACAAAATTTAGTTGATGCTCTGTATTAATCACATTTTCATTGTAAGATGGGTGTTGTTTGCGTATCTCGGCTACATGCATTTTAATGTAAGGCGTAACAACAGTAAGGTGTTGTAGGACTTTCATGTGTGCTTTTGTTCTCGTATCAAGACCCACTCTACAAGTTTTGGCTCCAATAGTACCTTTTCCTTCAAGTCTACCCTCATGCCGAGACTTTGGAAGGCCGATAGATTGAACATCTTCCAAATAATCAGTATAATACTCAATAACCTCCTCGGCAATATATCCTTCCACTATACTTCCTTCTGGTTTAGATCGGCTACGTACTAGCCCTTTCAATTGGCCCATTGCTCTTTCGAAAGGATACATGTACCGTAGAAATACTGGACCGCACATTTTGATCTCCCTAACCAGATGGATGGTCAAATGCACCATGGAGTCGAAAAATGACGGTGGAAAGTACATCTCCAGCTCGCATAGGGTAGAAATAACATCATGCTGCAACTTGTCCATTTTGACTGGATCGATCACCTTACAGCAAATTTCATTGAAAAAATAACACAACTTAGTCAGAGTCTTTCTCACTTCTTCCTTCAAAATTCCTCTGATTGCGACCGGAAGTAAAACGGTCAGCAAGACGTGATAATCATGTGATTTCATACCGATCAATTTGTTATCATTCATAGACACCTTTCTGGAAATATTTGAGCAATAACCCGAAGGAACCTTAATGTGCTTCAGGCAACCCAACAAGCTTTTTTTCTCTTCCTTGGTTAAATTAAATTGTGCTGCAGGTAGTCAATTTTGTTTATTACCCTTATCTTGTGCTGCTAAATCCTTACGGATTCCCATTTCAACCATGTCCTTCCTCGCATTCACGCCATCTTTATTTTTTCCTTGAATTTCCAACAGGCAACCAATCAAAGCTTCACATATGTTCTTGATTATGTGCATCGCATCTAGGCAATGCCTAATCTCCAGAAACTGCCAATATTCAAAATCCCAAAATATAGACTTCTTCTTCCATATCCCTTTCGGAATCTCATTTGCAAATTTCTTACCAAATTTGACCTCTATGTCCTTGACCTGTCGATATACTGTTTTTCCGGATTTTGGCATTGGGGCCCTGTCGTGCTCCTCTTTACCATCAAATCTTTCCTTATCTCGACGGTAAGGGTGGTTGCGGTTCCTAAGAAATCTGCGATGTCCCAAGTAAATATTTTTTCTACAGTTTTTCAGGTAAACAGAATGGGTGTTTTCCTGGCAAATAGGACATGCTTTGGCTCCTTTATTCCTGTACCCGGATAGATTACCATATGCAGGAAAATCATTAATCGTGCAAAATATCATGGCACGGAGATTGAACTCAGTTCTAGAGTTTGCATCAAATACTTTCACTCCCTCATTCCACAATTTTTTAAGATCATCTATTAATGGACGCAAATACACATCTATGTCATTTCCTGGTTGTTTAGGACCTGAAATCAACAAGGGCATCATCAAGTATCTTCTTTTCATGCATAACCATGGAGGAAGGTTGTAAATACACAATAAGACTGGCCACGTAGTTTGACAGCTACTCATGTTGCCGTAAGGATTCATCCCATCTGTGCATAACCCCAATCTCAAATTTCTAGGTTCACTGCCGAATTCTTCAAAAGCACCGTCTATGTTCGTCCAATCCGGACAATCTGCTGGATGCCGGAGCATTCCATCACCTTTTTTCCGACAATCCACGTGTCATCTCAACAATTTGGCATCCTTCGCATTAGCAAAGAGCCTCTGAAATCTTGGAATTATTGGGAGATAAAACAAAACCTTTGCAGCTGGTCCCTTACTACCTTCCTCAATTGGATCATCTCTTGGTTTATACCGTGATGCTTTACACTTTGGACATTTATCTAGATCTTTGTACTCATCTCTAAATAATATACAGTCATTTGGACATGCATGAATTCTCTCTACATCGAGTTTCAAAGGACACAACATTTTTTTGGCCTTATATATTGAATCCGGCAACTGATTATCTTTGGGAAGGAAATCTGTACGCAAAAGTTTAAGCAAAGATGTGAAACTGGCATCACTCCATCCATTTTTGGCTTTCAGATTAAACAGTTTGAACACAGCATTAAGTTTGGACAATTCACAACCAGGATATAACTTTATCTTATCTTCCTCGCGTAACATACCAAAAATTTCAACATTATCAACAAAGTCTGCATCTACATTATTCACAATTTCATCTAAATCAACATTCAATCCTGTATTGTCTACATTTTCAGTCTCAAACACATCTTCATTATCACATACATCATTTTCATCACCAAATACATCATTTCCTTCACCAAATACATTTTCATCATCCAATAATACATTTTCTTCCTGATCATGTTGTGAATCAAATACATTTTTACTAGTCCCAACATTAAAAAGTCCCATCCCAGTCTCTCCATGAAGTGTCCACCGAGTATAATTTGGTTGAAATCCATTTCTAATCAAATGAGCTCTCACTTCTTCCAAATTAGACGATTTCAACAAATTCTGACAAGAACGATAAGGACAACAAATTTTCTCATCTTCAATCTTTCTCAGATATTGTTTAGCACAAAGCATAAACTCTTCAACACCTTTTAGAAATGCTGATCGATCACTTGAGTAGATCCACGTCCGATCCATCTAAACAAGAAAAAAATTTATGCAAAATGTCAGGGTATGAGTCAATTTAGTAATTAATGTTTTCGGGCCGGTCACCATCCTAACCCACTCTTTGGATACTCTGTCTCATTAGCGAGCGTACGCTATATGTAACCTGTTGTTTGAGAAAAATTCGGCAGCATTTCCCCTAATGTTCCCTGAATGCGCCAACACACGATTGATCGTGAGAACGCATCCGTGGGAACATAAAGGGAAATGCCGTCGAATTTTTCTCAAACAACAGATTACATCTAGCGTACCACTCGCTAATCCTAAATGAGACAGAATATCCAAAGAGCAGTCCCAAAAAATGGGGACTATCCGAGATTTAATCCCTAATGGATTAATCTCAGACGGGCAACGACCTAAATTTGGCATTTTTGTTCCGATATTTTTTTGGTCCTATATGACAATACCATTAATTATTAAATGCATGCAAAATTAAGAAATAAAAAATGGAAAAAATCCAAAAGTTTATGAAAAATACCTTAAATACGATGAAATTCTTCTACCCTAGTGATGTAATTCTTCTTCTTGAATGAGACCTGAAAATTTAATGTCAAAAACAAAGTATTCATTAATATTTAAAGCATAAATAAAGAGAAAACCGAAATAAAATAAGACAAAAAATAGAAAAAAAAGAAATAAATTTAATTTCTCTTAACTATTATGTTCTCCTTCTATCTCTCTTTACAAATTTATTTTTTTCAGATTTTTTCCTAATTTTTTTCTATTTTTAAAATACAAACCGAAATAAAAATAACAAGAAAATACGAAATATGAAAATTTGTTCAAATTTAATTTTTTTACCTTCAATATGCTCTCCTTCTCTTTCTCTTTCTAATTCTTATTTTTTAATAATTTTTCGATATTTTTGGCTATTTTTTTGGAGAAATTGAATATGGAATTTCAATGGTTTTTAATTGGTTAGTTGCAGCGGCAGAGAAAAATTTAATGGAGCGAGGAAGGAGAAAGGCCAGAAATCGATCGGGGTTTCTCTAAATTACTGAGGATTTGTGACGCCTTTTATGACGTAAACGTCACATATTATAACATTCCGTAACGTCTATTAGAAAAAAGACGTCACAGATTTGTGACGCCTTTTAATTAATAGGCGTTACAGAAAGTATTAATAATATTAAAATAATCTCCCATGGAATCTTTTGGCGAAAATATCTGAAAGAATCTGTGACGCCTTTTATGGAATAAGCGTCATAAAAGGTCCGTAAGCTTCTGTAACGCCTTTTATGAAAAAGGCGTCACAGATCTGTGACGCTTATTTTGTAAAAGGCGTTACAGAAGGCCTGACATGTTTTTTTCCTCTTTATGACGGGAACTTCTTATAACGTGTATATATGGAAAACGTTACAGATTAAATGAGGATTTTCCCGCCAACTGGTCTGTAACGTGTTTTAGAGAAAACGTTATAAATGGCTTGTTACAGAAAGCCTTTTTTGTGGTAGTGTGTTGATAGTTGATAATATTTTCAACAATTGACAGGTAATTGCCTTGATTTTCCAAATTCATTTTCAGACTTTTCGAAATACACATTAACTATCGCATACTTGACTATTGAGTAAATATACGCCTAAGTATTATAGCAATACGCACATATTTATTCATTTTTTTGTTGAATTGATAAATCCGGTACATAGCAAATGAAATATGAAAATCAACAGACACAACCTGTATCATACAAACGAATACCGTCTCTTCTAAAAAGTAAAATGTGCTTTTATTTTGAAAAAGCCATAATTTTTGTAAAAAATATATATACCGATAAGTTGAAATTGTCTAGCATCATTAAAAGTTGCCTCGCCTTTGTAAGGAGAAATTTCCCGGACTCCACTGGAAGATTGCTTGTGAAGTTAGAACTCCACCCCCCTCAAAGTTTTCCCAGTCCAGTTGGGTCATATACGCCATACATGAATAAAATTAGTGAATCATTTGTATAACATATATCCCGAGGAAACTAAATGAATCAGTAACAATTAAGATGGTACTAAATTAATTATTAGCAATCTAATTTGTCGCCTATTATTTTCATCTATTGTCTGATATGTACAAGCGCGCGCGCATATATATATATATATATATAGTTTAGCTACGGTGAGTCGCGCTCAAAACTCTTGAATCTGATTCAAAATGACCGATCCAAACCGTCCAATATGATCTCCATATTGAAATCTCCTTGCAAACCAAATTTTATATTTTTTCAAAATTTTTAAGTATTTTTTCGAATTTTAGAAAATCGCTAATCTAAATAATTATGCACCATTCAAAAACAGCAGTTTTTAAAAACCCGAAAAAAATACTTAAAAATTTCGAAAAAATATAAAATTTGATTTGCAAGGAGATTTCAATATGAAGATCATATTGGACGGTTTGGATCGGTCATTTTGAATTAGATCCAAGAGTTTTGAGCGCGACTCACCGGAGGGTCCGTGAGTCGCGACTCACCATAGCTAAACTCTATATATATATATATATATATATATATATATATAGTGAATGCTGATGTGTACGGATCGTCCCCGTACACATGAGTCGTTTTTCGAGATCCAAAATTCAAACGGTCAATCCGAACCGTTCAAGTTGTTCTCTATATTGAAAAACCCCTCGGAGACCAAATTTTACATTTTTTTGAATTTTTTTACTATATATTGTGATATTTTCAAATTGGAGGGCCTGAAATACTCCAATTGTAGTGTTTTTTGAAAATATCATAATATATATATAGTAAAAAAATTCGAAAAAATGTAAAATTTGGTCTCCGAAGGTTTTTCAATATGGAGAACAACTTGAACGGTTCGGATCGACCGTTTGAATTTTGGATCTCGAAAAACGACTCATGTGTACGGAGACGATCCGTACACATCAGTGTTCTATATCCATTATATATATATATAATACGCTTTCCAGTCCATTTAGGTCTCAAAAAGGCACAAAAATGTTTTTCGAAAATCCAAAATACGTATCCTGATAAATATTTCCTGAAGAAAAAGTTAGATACAATAAGATCGTCAATTTGTTGAGAAATTACTTTTCTCTTTACAACTATTGAGCACCTAGTTACTTTTGGTCACCAAAGTAGACCGACATATTTCATCCAATCTGAGATCTGATATGTGTATATAAACTAAATACTTTGTTTCTTCTCCTTTTTTCCAAAACGGCTTAAAATTTGACAACTTGCCTAAAAAAACTAAAAGTTTTTGCACCATTAAAGGACACAATTACTTCAACCGCACTCCTCAAAGTGGGGGTTCTGTAATCTTACATACAATGGCCTCATGACTGGTACGTTTATCCTTTATAGTGGATGCAATTTACAAACATAGAAAAAGACATAACATGCAACAATGTCCTACACTCAATATTTCTACTTTTCTAGAGCTAAGTAGCTAACTATTTTGCAAGCGTTCCTGTCCGGCCACTCATATACCAGACTTCTCATGCATGTACCTACAGCAATAAAATTAGGTCATCTGATAATGGTTGTTTGCTTTATTCTTTATTGTTCTTTTCATTATATTTAATTTGACACAGCGAATGGTACTAACTAGAGGGGCAGTTGATTTCAACTTAATTAGAATGACGCAACATGCCGTACGTCTTTTTAAAGGGCTGTCTTACTCCAAAATTTAAAGGAAATTTTATAATTGCCAAACTGTTAAAATATTGAAAGTAAATTTCAGATGGTATTGTAGTTCTTGGACTGCTAATTGTAATATGCTTGTTGGATTTGAGCTTCCAGGCTTCCAAATATGATGGTTGGATTCAACAGGTACCATTGTGTCTTGTGGTGCATATATCAGTACCAGTACTCACCAAAACAATGCACAATCTGAGACTATCCATGTGGCAGTTGCTCAAATTAGGTGATACATTAAAGTGCAAGGCACTTAAGCAATTTATCCTCGGTGCTTTTTGTGGCTACGCAGGCACAGATTCCATCACTAACTAAATGATCTCCTGTTGTTGGAGCACTAACTGGAAGAAAACAGTATCAAAATATAATTTTAATGAAACGAACGACGACCTAAATTGAAAATAATAGTTCTATATATGGCAAAAGTTGTGCTTGAGAAGTAAAAACACATCCTAGTTAGTTGCTTACCAACATACCTACATTATGCCACAAAATTTAGGATATGCACGTTCAGTTGTGCTTTTTTGAATAGCAAGAAGGTGACATGTTTTGGAACAAACAACAGTGTAATACATAATATAGAAAGAAGTGAAGGTGACATGTTTTGGAAGAAACAACAGTGTAATACATAATAAGCAATCTCTCAAGAAACAGTTGCAAAGAGTTTCTGTGTTAATTGGAATGCACAGTTCCAAGGCAAACACACATGAACACATACTACCCAACAAAAACTAGCAGAAGAGCAAAAACAAAATAAATACAGAAAAGGTAGTGAATGTTGTATCAAGTCGAATCTGTCTAATCAATTGATGCTGATAATAAACTTGAACTTCAACGTTAATAACTCCACGTGACCAAAAAGTTTTTAATGATGGTCACATAAAATAGACTAGAAGATTTATAGCAATAATATTTTCATGGGCAACTTAAAGCACTGGGCATGCTTACAGAGTTACAGTATTGTATCCTAGCTGTTGGATACACAGAAATGGTCCATATTCAACCAGTGGTGAAGACAAAATGCACTTACAAATAGGGGGAAAAATTGAGATACCAAAAATCATTGTAGTATCCTTCAGAACTGCAGTAATATTGACATTGAAACATATAGTATAAGCTTACCAAATAATTTTTGCAAAAAAAAAAAAAAAAAAAAAAAAAAAAAAAAAAAAAAAAAAATTGAAAAAATGTTTAGGGGAAATAAGCAATTATAATTTTCTTTTCCAATTATTCTATTTGAAAAATCATTGTAGACTGTTAGAAATGCAAGATGTGCATGTATGAAGCCCTATAAATATTCAATTATTATAAGTTATAACTACTTATAGTATACTAATGCACTACAAAAGATGGATGTATGAATATACGGCGCTTACCACCTTGCTGATTCTATCAATCTGAATGATATTGACAACTTCAAGGATAAGTGCAAATTTTATAATTAAACACCAAAATCAAGGAAGGACCAAAGATCCTGATTCATAACTAATCCTTTTTCTAACTTTAAAGACATATGGTCCATCCATTGAAAGGTCCCAACGAATCACAAGTAACAGCTATATAAAATACCCGACACTGCCACTCCACTGCCTACTGGCACAGATACACCTCCTGTGGGGACAGTCACAGCAAAGCCATCTACATGCAGTCTGATATGAGTACATCCTTTCTTTCATCAACACTTAATGTCCGCATTCAATGTTTATTCCTGAATAATTTGATTTTTTTTTTTATTGAATCATTTCAAATTAACCTAGAAATAACATTAATCATACAATAAGATAGCTATTTATTACTTAATTTGATTTCACTTGCAGTGAAGTCCCTGGCTCATCTGAAAGGTAAATTCCATTTTCGAATATATGGATTGTCTATCAGCTAACCAAACAAACAAAATTTCACTTTTTTTTTTTAAGAAAAAGACAATAAATGATAGCTGATCAGCCAGATTTTTTATTCTCGTAAAATTCAGAAAATATAGAATTTTATTTCTGTTCCAAAAAGGCCAAAATTGCTGCCAGAACTGAGAACCATATTTCAGGATATGAAAATATGTCCAAGATAAGAGAAGGAAAAAAAAAAGAAAGAGGGGGGAGGGTGAAGAGATTAAAGCAAACAGTTTAGATGAAGGAGAGTAACACCTAGGGCATTGAAAATTGTAACAATTAAGAATCAAATGTGTAGCCTCTCTGTAGCAGACCCCCACACACCAGCACGGCAGCACCCACCTTAAACTTCGTAATGTGTACCATCCACTTATTACCCGCAACTTGCATGCCTATCTCTACAGACACCATTCTGATTGATCTGCACAGCTGGATCAAGTCTGATAGACAGAGAGTACAGCCTATATTTGACAACCAACCTGGCAGACCGTACAATGGATCAGGTGTGATACCTCTTGCAATATCAACACCATTTGGTTCTAGATTAATATTTCAATAAAATCAAATTTATTCTTTTTGTTGTATCTTTTTTGTTTTCTAGTTTCTTTCAATAACTGAAATCGGTGTGACAGATAATGAACTATTTTGGTTATAAAAATCTTGCACGTGACTATACGGCAGGTCATTTTCTTGGTTGTTATTGCTTGATAACTCACTGACAAACGAAAACTTGAATAAATCCAATTGGCCACCAATTATTGCTTGTGTCCTATGTAACTAGCAAAAGATGGAGACTAACCGCCACCTATTCCTGCAATAAGCATTATCTCAGACAGTTTGCTCTTATGTAGTCCTCCCCTTCAACCTCAACGTGACTCTCTCCTAAACTCCTACCATTCCGCCCTTCAGCTCTGGCTGCAAATTACAGAGGCCAGGGAGCCAAGCCAATATGCAGTATTGTTTTATCCCATCTGGCAGGAGATTTGCTCCTTGTCACTAGTGAAATAGAGATTGATGTGAGAAACTGGTTTCAGTTCTGATGAGGGACGGACATGTAGGCTTTCTGCACAAGTAGGATTTTTGGCTGCCAAAGGGCATGGGTTCTCCACTGCACTAGTTGAGGCTCCCCCACTGACACTGTGTAATATGTACCAAAATGCTGTTGGTACAAGCCATTGATACCAGGTTGAACATAAAGGACTGCTAAGTTTTGCAATTTTCATCTTGCATCCTGCCTTGATTTAGCTGGTTACTGGTACAAGGGGACATCATACCAGTATAGCACGCATGTAATGCGTTATACCATCATGTAAAACTTTTTTTTTTATTCAAATCATTGGATTGCTACTTCACCAACGAGCCTTAGAAAAAACCATAAGGTTGGTCATATAAAGTAACAGTTTTAAAATGAGTTTACATGTATAGACATTAATTGATACCAAAATACAGTAGGTAAGAACTTGAGATGGCATGTGTTGTTGGCCATGCTGACAAGATCAGTAAAAAGAGCATGTTATAGGAACAATTAGTGCAAACTTGAGGTAGAATGGGGAACGGTCTGCTCCCCATTTGTTCAGATATCATTGGCCGATCACCTTGACCGTCAGCATCACATCGGATTGCCATCCCATCCAAAATGAACTATTAATTTTCCATTTGGGACGAAAAATATTTACCTTAGAGAGTACAGTCCAGGCAACACATACAGCGTGCTGCAAGGGAAAGCCCCAAAAATTTTTACCTTATACAAATTGCTTCTATACAATGAAATACCTTACGATTTTCAACTGGGCCGTGCTGCAAGGGAAAACCCCGACATGAGACACATCGAAAGAACCGCCACAGCCTTCATGAGATCTTCTGAGACGCCAGTAACATCTGTGGAAAGAAAGAGAGGCTGCGGCCTGCGGCGTGTGCGCCTCAGTGGACCCACTAGGAACGAGGCGTAACATGCAACTGAACTACCCACCTCTGAGGGGCCCGCCGAACTGACAACTGCGGATGAGGCGAGGCGCGATATTGTGTCATAACGACGGATGGAGACCGGGTCCGATTTGGACCCCTCAGTAAATCTGGATCGTTAATGTATGATCTGACGGTCAAGAGATCAGAGTCTAATTGTCAATTTAAGATCAGATCGGATCGGATCGGATCTAATTTGGATACACCTTATTAGGAAGTAGAATCCGGATTTATAAGTTGTATTACTGTTATTATCACACTACTACACAATTAGTTATAATTCAATTCAATACTTATAAAACACCTATTCTTACTTATATACTTGTATTACTTATATAAAAAAATAAACATGTCATATAAAAGGTGTTAAACAATTCTTATATCAATTCTGGACTATTGATTTGTGTAATTTGATCCGATCAGTGATCTCGATCAGGATCGGACTTTTTATTAGAATATTTTAAGTTACTACCAAATTAGTTATTTATTTAAAAGGAAAGACTAAATTATTGATTTTACTGTATTTTTATTGTCTAACATGTAAAGTTATATATTAAACAAACCAAAATTTTATTTTCTTATTTGCCTGCATATTGAGGGCATCTTTTGCTAGTTTTTTAAGTAAACATTTTATATAAAATGAGTAAACATGTCATATAAAAGAGATGTAAATAATTCTTATATCAATTATGGACCATTGGTTTATGTAATTTGATTTGATGAGCAGTCTGGATCTTAATTTCAGATTAAAATGTCAAGATTTTTTATTAGAAAAGATTAAGTTATTACCAAATTAGCTATTTATTTTAAAGGAAAGACTAATAAATTATTGATTTTACCATATCTTTATTGCATATAACATGTAAAGTTCTATATGAAATAAAAATAATATCGATATTTTATTTTCTTATTTGTCCACATATTGAGGGTATCTTTTTGCTAGTTATAATTCAATTTATGTATCCAAAAGATATTTTTCCTATTATTTAATTATTTCTCGTCCTGAAAGATTGATTATACGAAATGCATCAGCACCTAATAATAGAAAGACGAGATTTTATATTTTATGTAAATATATAATTCAATTAATTGACAAAATCTTAAATAAACAATTTAATTAATTGAAAATTCAAGCATAATAATAATAAAATGAATAAAATAGAGAAAACAATAGACTGGATACGCGTTGCATCTGAAAATTTGCCCTCCAAGGAGGTCAACAAACATAGCTAAAACGGTTAGTGATTTTGGCGGGGAGAGTCGCCAGCTCAGCTCCTCTTCATTTCGAACCATGTTTGGAAACTCCTCTTCTGCTTCCCCTCCTTATCTTTCGCCCTTTCTCTCTCCTCTCTCCTTTGTCATTTCTTCTCCATTGACGGGGTCGAAAGGCCTTCATCATCCCTTCATCATCCCTAGCTTCTCAAGATCATTTTTCTGTGCATTGAGACATCAATTCTTTTCCAAGATGAATAACCTTCTCACGGTGCATATTTCTTTGGGCCTTTTCTCCTTTTTACATTTTGGAAATCGATCAGATAATTCATTTTTTATTTTAATTCAATTTACGGAAGTTAAAAATGTCATAGGTAAAATTGTTTGAATCTTAGGGATTATGGTACCTGAATGAAGAAATCAGTGTTGTAACGTGGATTTGGTTTTAATCAAATTAATCATCAGTTTCGGTTCCTATGACTTAAATTATGACACCAATACAAGTAGCATATCTCAAGTACTTTACTATTGTAGCTCTACTATGCTAGTATGAATAAAATGTATGCGTAAATGTTTTAAATTCCGAACTACAGCCAATTAATTTGTCTTTTCGTCATTTTCTGAACTTTATCCTAGATTATTATTTGCCTTATCAGAACCTAAAATACAACAATACTCGGTGTCTACTTAGTACTAACTCTTTACTCTTAATGATGCATATCATTAACTCATTGTACTTACATAAGTTTAAGATATTAAGCACTATATTTCTTAGTTCTTACAGAAAAACTGATACAAAATAAAACTTGACTGTAATTTTTGAAAAATGTATAACTCATAGTTGCCAACGTCTAGCAAAGAAGAATAAAAATTACATTAGTTCTGTTTTATTTTTATGCCTTTACTCTTAGATATAGCATTCGTGTCCTCAGGTCAATCAATCAGTGATGCTGAAATTTTTGTACTGTTATGTGAGAACATAAATTTATAAGAACAATTTATCTATTGATTCCTCAGGAATCGTTTGAGAGGATTATGGGCAGATATCCTGGAGAGCCAGATGGCAATTCAGGCCGGTTTTCAACAGATTCAAGAGATTTAGGCATGGAAAAGTTTTTCAAACAGGTCTGCTTGCTTCTCTTTTAAGAAGGATTTTTCATTAATGACTTCGTTTTATATCATTTTGTTTTACCTTGAAATGCCAAACTTATTACTGTCTTAGTACTATATTTCTAGGTGGCAGAGATCGAGACCCAAATTGAAAATATTACCACTTTACATCGTAAACTTGAGGTACATGTATAATTCAAATTTGCAGTACTGGATTCCACGATTAGTATTCCTTTCAATAGTTCATGTTTCATTTAAGTAAGCTATCAATTTATTTGTTTGCACAGGCTTCTAATGAGGAATGTCGACTACTGACCAAGGCCTCTGCAATGAAAGGTGGTCTTCATTTTCTGCCTCCTTTGCAAAATTTAATAATTTCATGAATCCTTCTTTTGTGATGTTTGGTGAATTTCATCATAAATTTTCTTATATTTTTAGAAATGAAAAAGCAGATGGAGAAGGATGTAGAAGAAGTCACAAAAATTGCTCACAAAGCAAAGACTTCCTTGGAGCAACTTGATAGAGAAGTATGTTCTAATATCATTTTTGCCTTCTGATATCAAACTAAACCATACAACCCAATGTGTAATAAATTTATACTAAACAGTTCTGAGAATTATTAAATTCATACTGAACAGTTCTGAATTGAATTGCATACTATAGAATCTGACGAATAGACAAAAGCCAGGATGTGAAAAGGGGACAGGAGTTGATCGGTCCAGAACATCAATGACAGTGTAATTTTTTTTTCTTTTATATCAAAGATTCATCACGAAAATAATTTGTGTTTGTTTCCTTCAAAATTTGGAGCACTGTGATCATGGAAGGAAAATTTAGATATAAAATGATCTTGCACATCCATTTCAGGGCTCTTAAAAAGAGGCTAAAAGAAAGGATCTCTCAATTTCAGGTTTGTGCATCAGTTTTTCCCTCAATATTTTAGAGAGTTTATCCAGGTAATTATGCTTTCAAATAAGCCTAATAATTTTTCATGGTCAAATTTATCGTTCACAGATTCTACGTCAGAATATACGGGATGAGTATAGGGAAGTAATTGAAAGAAGGGTCTTTACAGGTATTGCAAAAATATCATTCCAGATTCACAAAATTATTGACTCCTAAATTACTCTTAGACCAAATTGACCTCTTTCCTTATTTTATTTCATTCTTGCAGTAACAGGGACACGTCCTGATGAGGAGGTTAGATATTATTAGAACATGATATATCTTTCTAAACTATCTTAATTGTTGAACTCAAAAGAATATTTTATAACAATATGAAACAGACAATTGATGAGCTGATAGAGACAGGAGCCAGTGAACACATATTCTCCCATGCTATTCAAGGATATGGTCGCGGGCAGGTACTTGGACATGTGGTTTTGGAAAAAAAAAAATAATAAATTGCAATAAGTGGTTGAGAATAGGGAAAACCCAAAAAAAAAAAGAAAAAAGTATGCCTTTGTGAATTGGTAATCAATTTTGAAAAAGAAATAACCTTTGGGAGATAGGACTTGGACAACCAAATGAGGTGAATGAGTTTCTTACTTTCAGGCAAAGGCCAATAAATAGAAAAATTTAATCTAGGTCTTATATATTAGTTTTCAAAAAGCTTTTTCCAGAATCGAGGAAGTCAAGGAATTAACTATGAATATAACATCAAAAAATTCTCTAGATTGTAGAGACAATTTCTGAAATCCAGGAGCGCCATGATGCATTCCTTGAATTGGAGAAAAAACTCCAAGAGTTGCAACAGGTTAGCATTGTATATGTACACCTATATAGTATACTCCATTGAGTATCATTTCCATTTGAAATTACCTGAGTAAGTATGTGCTGCCAGTATCTGAACTCATCAATAGTTCTCTGAAATTGGAATTTTAAATTGAGAATGATCTTCTTCAAATATGTGCAATGGTAAATTTCATCTCAAAATACCAAAAATCATGTGATCCTCTGCAAATGACACAAACAAAAGCTGTTTACTCCCAAAAAATACCCACAAAGGAGGCACAGTTAATTTGGTCAGTAATGCGACTTGTCCAAGACATTATATTTTACTTATTTTAATGATACAACCACATAAAAATCGTAATTGTAAACAATTATAAAGCAAGCACTGAGAGACTCACCATTTTGTCAGATGTTTATGGACATGGCTGTCTTGGTCGAAGCACAAGGAGATATGATTGATGATATTGAGGCACAGGTTAAGAGTTCAATTCTAGCATTATACATCTTACAGTATTTGTTAGTCTGGTACTATAACAGCAGTACACCAACTGTAACAAGTTTAAGGTATAATACCAGATATATCTGGTATTGATAAGTCACCAGAGTGGGGGTATTTCTTCTTCTGATTTTATTATACTGTCATGCGTTGCAGGTAACAAAATCAGTGGATCATGTACAAAAGGCAACAGAGACCCTGAAACAAGCAAAGAATATACAGAAGAACACGAGGAAATACATGTGCCTTGCCATAATTATTCTTCTTTTTGTCATGATTTTTGCACTTTGGGGAATTCTTGAGCGTCAAAAGGTTTTCGGATAATTTGTATGACATGGTTAAATCTTATATAATCTGTGATTTTATAAGATATATATATTACTTTCTAACTGCTGGAAAACTGGACCAAGAAGTTTATTACCCGATTTTAACAGCAGCATAAGTTCTGACTTGTAAGAAACACGCTTATAATTATGATAATATTTAGTTTAAGTCGGACCAAAATTATAAGAGCAAAACATTATATTTTGAAAAATTATATTTTCCTCTCGTCAAATAAGAACAAAGCGAGGGACCATTATGGAAATGTCATCAAAGCAAAGTAGCAAACTACTATACACGTCGCAACTTAACACAGATACCCCCAAAAGAAAATGTCAATTGACACGAAAAGTTGAGCTACTGTTTTCCGCAAAGTATATAGTAACCGAACATTTCCAAAACATCACTCGAAACTCAATTGTTTGTCTCATATATGATAATATGAAACCACTTTTCCCAAAAGAGAGAACAAATAGGAAACCTGTCCAAATAAAATTGAAACAGAAAACTATAACCAAAATGGCATTCCTTCAATTATTTATTTTTGTTCTAATACTATCAACAGATAATGGAATTCTTAATTCTAAATAGGAAATGACAGTTTCCCAAACAATGGCAAATAAGCATTTCTCCAAGCTTCACAGCATATATCTTATGAACAATAGAACAAGTATAACAATTAACAAAAAGCCACTGGGGCCTCTGCTGGCTGCCTCAAAAATAGTCCTTCAAAATTATTTTGCAAATATAGTATTGGGAGCTTCAATAAAACAAGATGCACATCTACAAGAATACAAATCTACAGTGCAGAAAATATGTTTGTGGACCCAAAACACCATTCAAATTTCAAAAATTATAAAGTCGGTGCGCGATGGACCCTTTCATGTTTCCTTCCATAATTAATCAAGCTTCACATTGGAATACAGAAGAGTGTCTCTAGTGAGTGGCATGTTCATCAACATGCAGACCTGCTCAATCAGTCAAAAGATTAGCACATCATAAACCACAACAAAACCAAATTAAAATTTTCCAGCTTATTACAAAGTATGACTGTACCAGCCAGCATAGGTATTGTTCCTGCACATAGAAGAGATAATACCAGGTGCAGAAGAGGCAGGTAGATACAGACACATGGAGTAGTTGTGTTTGGCCATTTATCAATCTCATCTAATAAAGGCTATAAGATAATATGAAAAAGAAAAGAAAAGAAAAGAAAAGACTGGAATGCCCTCCACTAACCCCAATTAAAGTTGAAATGAGAAGGATAATTCCAGTAATCCAAGCAAGACTCCTCCTAACCAGCTTAACTTCAGAGGCTATAGTGGAGTTGTCAGTGCTTGTGCTGGTTTCTTCTAACCACCTAGAGATACGCGCTGAAGAGGTCACTTCTACCATGCCTGACTCCTTGTTATAAATTAACACCCCAACAATCTTACCTGAATTTTTGCAAAGGCAACTGAAAATGTTATAAACAAGACGACAAACTACAAAGGAAGGATGACATACTGACATTTTAGTAAACAATTAATGGCTACATGTCATAGTATTTCTCAATTGATAGCCTAAATCAGATTTCTATAGCACAGATATTTTAAGCTGCAAATTGAAGACGGCATAAAAGAGGAGCACCAGTTGAGTGCAACATTCTGAATATTATTGTCAAAAAAAATCAGCTTCAATTCAAAGGCGCCGTCAAATACTTTTTCGGGTACCATGTTCACAAACAAATCTAGCACAATTTTTTTTTATGGCAAAGTTAAAGTAGAGACCTTCGTAAGATCTATTTAAAATTTCAAAAAGCTTAGAGATTGTTGTCTGGAATATTTCCACTCCTTGTTGAAGGATCTCAGAGTTGCCATGTTCTTCTATCAGAGCCTACATAATAAAATGTTATATTAGACTCTGTGTTTTACACTGCTATCAGGTTCTTACTATTTAACTATGTCCATTAATCAAGAATTGGGAAAAAAGTTTGGTTCTCCTCAGCAATGCACCAGCTAATCATGTTCCGATCCATCATGCATACATAAGTTATAAGAACAGGGAAACAAAAAAAATTTCTTCATACAACAACCTCCATGGGAGATATAAAACTATACTAAGCATGTAAATGAAACCAAATCATAATAGAGAACTGACTCAATCAACATTACATGTACCACAGGAGATGTACGACTACAATAAACATGTATAAATAAAATAATATTAAAAAAGATGTAATATAGATGCACCTTGAAGCCCGTGAAACGGCCTGTTATCAACTCAGCAGGGTTGAAACTTGTACCAGCGAGATCACCATGGAATTCAACACCTATATTGATACCTCTTACGAGGGCTGCAAGACTCGATGCAAAGTGTAGTTCGGCTTCCTGTAAATATCCAAAGAAATCATACATGATGCAACATTGTTTTGGCCTTTCTTTTCTAAATTTTATCTCTTGCTTTTATTAGGCTTTAACATTTTATACACACGAAACATCCACCAAATGTATTGAACACCCACCATGGTTTAAAAAACATTAGTTGGACAACAGAATTCCAGTTAGCAAGCACTAATCAAAGGTAGTAGGGTAGTATTTTGATTTTCCTCATTGCAACATGAAAGCGCCATGTAAGCAACTTATGAAAACATAGAGATGGCAGAGAGAGAGAGAGAGACATTGGAAGCCTCCACCAATTTTTTAAACTAGTGAAGAGAGACAAACCTTGGCAACATGTAGATAAAGTGCCCCACCACTTGCCAAGGGAAGAGCTAATTTTCCATCGTTGGTTGCTACACTGCCCGAGTATGATCCCTCCAACAAGTTTGACTATATCAAAATTCATAAAAATAATCCCTGTTAGCTTCCTACAGCAAGTGAGTGAGAAAAAGTGATCTGACATTAACATGTATTAAAGCACCAAAATAACAACATACGAGATATGTGAACTCCTTGTCAAGACATGCAGAGTTGCACTCTCCATCTAATGATTCTTCTATCTTTGTTACAAGAACCTCCTCACCTAACCAAGGAAAATAATAATAATTACACACATCTGTTATGAAATTGAAAAGGTTCTTCATTGTGCAGTTCAAAACTTCAAAAGGATCCTAGCACCTTTGCAAAACACTAGAACAGAGATCTTCAAAACTAATTTCCTTTATCCCCACTCCTCTCAGCAAGCATGATTATGAGACTAGGAACAGTTTAGGCTGTTTTGGAATTAGAAAAATGAAAATGGGAAGAAACAAAACAGGGACAGGAACAAGCTTGAAACCCATACTCAGCAAATTTGGACATTGTACAGGCTCACAAGAAAACCATCCAGGAGCTAATAATAGTGTGGCATGTAAACAAATTAAACTACCTGGAAGATGCATTAAAGCTTTAGAACCCACGAGCTTGTCTTTGAGAACAGTTTGAACCTGGAGTTTTGAATAGTCAACATCTGAGGAAAAAAAAATAGTGCGTGAGATATATGGAAAAGAAACCAAACTTAATATTGGCACATGATCAAAAACAAAATTACCATCCAATCCGCTGACTTCTAGCAATAACACCGCATGGGGTCGCCCAAAGGGGTCTGGAGTCAGGATATTGTTTAACTGTTATTGTGATAAGTGTTAGCTTTATGTTTGTAAATAATAATTAACAATATTAAAAATTTGTAAGTTCCGGAGGCATACTTTTGAGGAAGACTCGATTGCAAGGGAGGAATCAGGAGCGAAGCCAAGTAACACTGATGCCACTCCAGTGACTTCAGGTACTGAAATTGGTGTTCTCTGTTTACAAAGATGAAACTCATAATTAACAACCACCGCAAGTCAAAGTACTTATTACTTAGTACTAAGTTAATAATAAAAGTTGCGTAAAAGTAAGGTCTTTGTGTGCAACTATATACTCTCATCACTTGTGATCATACAATGCAGACAGAACACTGGTTGTAATCAGTCCTCAACACTATCCACTGAGATAGCATTCACAAAAAACTAAATAGTGACTATAACAAACCAAAATGACTGTCTTCTAAAGAGAAATGGAAAACCCCATAAAATCAAAATTAGTTTTATAATATCAGATTGAACAAATGAAAAATTAATATTTAACATTACCTCTCCATCACTATCCAAAGGCTGATTACGCAGATATTTACCAGAAGAACCTTCTAAAAACACAACAGAACCACTGCTCCCCACCTGTGTGCAAAAATAGAGTCGAAAAATTCATTAATATAAGTAAGATCTAACATCAATACACGGATTTCATATTGAATCTGAAATCGGATGTGTAATCTGTAATTGGGGGAGAAAGGAGAGAGAGGGTGTCAACGAACCCTAGCATTCAGGCAGAAGGACGAAAACAGTACGAGTAGAAAGGAATTGAGAATTAGACGGCAGCCCATGGTGAGACGCAGAGAAATTGGGTTTCCTTTTCCGTCGCCTTTGGAGTTTGGATCAATCTCCAATTGGAGCTTTGAAAATCGGAAGAGAGGAGAAGATCAGAAAGTCAGCTTGAGAACCAAGATCGCAGGACTATTTCCGTTTTTCTGTGGCTAATATTGTGTAGTAATTCATTTGGCGAATGAAAGCCTGCGACCACTCAATTTTTTTTATTTTAAAAGATTACCCAAACTGATGTTACTCTTTAAATATTATTATTATGTATATATATTTTAAAAAATATATTCGTCCTAAATTTAAATGATATGAATTAATCTTATCTTATTAGATCTTTAAAGGAGGATAAGAATTTGTTCGCAATTTATCAATAGATGCTAAAAATATGATATAAATAAGGTATATTGAGTTTTGTATAACTTTACCGGGAAAACTTAGAAAAGATAATTCGTATAAGTTGCATAAAAATATGATGTTGACGGCCTCAATTTCCATGCAAACAACCCACCACATGAAAGATTACATAAACTTGTCGAGAAAAAAACATATCGCAAGTCGCAACGGGATGAAGAGGGGGCCGAGATAGATGCAATTTAATGCAAAGCATTATGGACTGAAATAGAAAGCACCCAAAGCCCAATCCAATCAGGAATAAACGCAGAGACTCGGCAAGAAATTAATAAGAGCGAATTTTTTATTATTTTATTTTTTCTGATGATATTTACTCGCCGAAACTCAGCCCTGGAAGATTCGAGAAAGAAAGAAAAGAAGCCACCAGTATATGCTAATGCCACGCCTCGCAACATTTTAATTTCCACAAAATTACAAAACACGCGAAACTTAAAAACTTTAAAAAATAAAAACTCAGTTCATTTCCACACAGTACCTTGACCTTCGACTGGCCAGCAGCAATGGCGACGACGTCTCTCTTCACAAACCCATCTCCGTCCTGTTTCTCTTCCTCTTGTTCTTCTTCTTCGTCGTCGTCTTCTTCCCGAGTTCCTCTATTGTTTACTACTCCGAAATGTTACCAACGTCTCAGTCTGACAAGGCAAACCCGAATTGGGGGGAGGCAAAAGAGTCGTGCCACGTCACTGGATGAAGCTCCAGTTGCCAGTGAGGTGGATCCAGCACGCGTCACTTCTTTGAAGTTTAATTTGTTGGTTGGTTCAGTTTTATTCTTCATTTAAACTTACATATTTTTAACAACAGACAAGTTCTGAGGCGTGTATGAATTTGAGGATGGTTATTTGAACAAACTTAAATGTGCTCAGTAAAAATTGAACATGGTATAAGCTTAATGTGTGCATTTGAGAATCGAGCAAAGCTAAGAATATTATAGTAATAGGTCAATTGGCATAATTAAGGGTCATAAAAAGTTGAAATTTGCTGCAATATTATGCCACAGTTAAGTAATTATGGTTTATTGCAATAAGAAAAGACCAATCGCACTCAAGGTTTCTTGCAATATGTAGTCATCAATTAATGTTTATTGCAATAAGTAAAGACTACAGGCCAATCGCGCTTGCGCATTTCTTTTTTATTTTTTTCTGTTCTGCTTACTTAGGGTTGTGCAGCTGGTAAAAAGTTAAAAATTATTGTTAAAAACTTAAGGTTTTACATCCATATCATTTCTAGTGATTATGTGGAATTTCAGTTAAAAATTATTGTTAAAAACTTGAGGTTTTACATCCATATCATTTCTAGTGATTATGTGGAATTGCAGAGTGCTGTTTCAGGGCTGAATAGGGGCCTGGCTGCGAGTGAAGAAGATCTCAAGAGAGCCGAATCTGCAGCAAAGGATTTAGAGGCTGTGGGAGGCGTAGTGGATCTTACAAGGGACCTAGATAAACTACAGGGGAGATGGAAGCTGATTTATAGCAGTGCTTTTTCATCTCGAACCCTCGGTGGCAGCCGGCCGGGTCCTCCTGTGGGGCGCCTCCCAATTACCCTCGGTCAGGTAATTATCATCTAGCACTTCTTTTATTTCCAAAACTAGAAGGGAAAAAAAAAAAGGATTGATTTAAGGTTTCGCAAGAACTTGCTTTCAAGAGCTCCATGCTTGTAAGGCAATTAGTTAGCTGATTAGATTCTGTATGTTTATTCATAGTAAGCATCTTATGGACCAGAAGTATTTCTATCCAGGTCTACCAACGAATAGATGTTCTCAGTAAAGACTTTGACAACATAGTGGAGCTTCAGTTTGGGGCTCCATGGCCAATTCCACCAGTAGAGGCAACAGCGACATTGGCTCACAAATTTGAAGTTATTGGTGGGTATTTTTCATCTTCTCCACTTGTAAATTATAAAGACCCTTAGTATTTCATGATGCAAACCTATTGCATAAAAGAAATTCATTGAGCTAATAACATTACAAGTTTAAGAGAGCTTTTATGCTTGTAATCTGTGCCAGGTGGCAGGGTGTGGTTCTCTTATTCATGAGTTCGTACAATTGTTTGCTTACAGACAGAGTTCATTTTTCCATATGGTTTGGTTCTGTAACTGTTCAATTGGAGTTTTTTAGGTTTTATCCCTTTTTCTTGTGGTATCTTTAGTGTTTACATGGGATTTATTAAAAAACTGCATTAAGTAGGGA